>OX438589.1:13930742-15238489 GCA_949316365.1 Hoplodrina blanda
TTAATGATAATAAGGTATAAAATTGTTCAACTAAAAAAAAACTATTTAAAGGGATGACTCACAGTGTTCAACAAGAGGGCAAGATAATCAATGACCGTGATGATAATGAAATCGGGCACTTTTTTTTAGGTACTGACGAATGATTTTAACGCTTGGATGTCTTGAATCATGTATCGAAAAACTAGGTACATGAACTGAATCCATAGTAAAAACGCTACGATGTCCCATCACATAACATAATATCACACCTGTAATCCCCGAAGGATTAGGCAGAGGTGTACCTATTACTACTAATAGGTACACCTCTATGGTACCTCTATGGTACCTCTCTGGTGTATCTACATACACCCACATTTCGCCAGTTATGTTTAAGTCCCATGTAATAGGGGGCGAGCCTATTGCCATCATCATCATCATATCAGCCTAAGGCCGTCCACTGCTGAACGTAGGCCTCCCCCAAAGAGCGCCAGCCATCCCGGTTTTGGGCAGCCCGCATCCATCCGCTGCCAACCAACCATCCACAACCATCAACCGGGCACAAATGTAGACTCTGAGACTGCGACTGAGAAATTCCTGATGGAAAAATCCAATAACACTTTGCCAGACCTGGGAATCGTCCTATCCACTCCGTTATAATTTGTAAAGATAAACTAACATAGTAAAGCCACTAACAAGGATAAAAAGTAATAAAACTAGAGTTATGATAACGCGTGTTTTTCAATATTGTATTAATATCCTATATCTTAGAGGAGCTACACATTTTATGAGGAAAATGAAAACTTGTATGACTGGTTCTATTGCAAGTTCTGGCCTCTATGATGATGTTTTTGCTTTAGTATTACGTCAATTTAAGAATTAAAATGACATTGAAAGTAAAATATGGTTCTGCTTATCAGCTAGCTACCTTCGCATAATCATTAAAAAAAAATTAAAAAACTTAATTTGCAATATTGTTGCTCGCAATTTCAATATTCCTGGAAACGATTCTAATGGATTTAGTTACTTGTCTATTTGAGTTTATGTATTTGTGAGCGAACCCACAATTTGGGGTACTTATCTAATGATTTCTAAAAAAAAAGAAAATGAATATTGCTGAACATTTGTTTTCTAATTAATTTGACTGCCTCGTTGATCTAGGTCGCAAAGCTCGGCTGGTGAGCATGAGGTCTTGGGCTCCCAGGTCGGGAAAATTGTTATTTGTTTTTCCATCAGGAATTTCTCAGTAGCAGCCTTGAAATCTGGATTTGTGCCCAGTTAATGGCAATAGGCTCGCCCCCTATTACATGGGACTTCAATATAACCGGCGATATGTGGGTGTACTAATAGGTACACGCGTGATGTTATGTTATGTTATGTTACGATCCTTCTACAGTTTCCTTGCAACACAAAAACAGGTTGCACATGTAACAATGTTGTACTACTTGATTTCTTAGTGAATTATCTACATTCTACGCACTGAGTGTCTACTAGTATAAATGGACGCGTGAGATCGGGAAAAGTGTTTTTGGGTTTTTCTGCCAGGAAATTACCAGTAGCAGTTCAACGTGGAACTATGCCAGGTAAATGATAATAAGCCTGCTTTAATCATGGGAGCTAACATAGCAGAGTGACGTGTCCAACCTTCGGAGAGAAAAGCTACTGTTTTGTTTAAAGTTTCAGATTTAGGCCAGATGACAACACCATGTCTCTCTATCCATGCATGTTGTGACCAGTTCCGGTTTCTAAAAAACTTCTTCTCTTTTGTTGACTGTACCACAATGCAACAAAAAGAAACTGCAGCAGCAATACTATTAACACGGTACCTAATACTACTGCTCGCCAAATTTTTGTCGCTGCATTGTGGTACGCGTGAATAGGCCCTTAGGCACCTCGTGCACGACCACGACCAGTGGCCGCAACGACCACATTAACCAAGGCACCTCGCGCATTAGACGTCCACGACCAACGTAGTTAATCTGGTCGTTTAGGGCCACTGGCCGTGGTCGTGGTCGTGGCCGTCTAGTGCGCGAGGTGCTTACCGCTCAAGGCCCGGCCGTCATACCGGTATGACAGAACAATAGACAATCAACTGGTCTCATTACGTGAGACTTAAAGTATTAATCATACCAACATAATAAGGTAATGGAGAAGAAAAAAACATCAAGATTACTCTCATCCACATTTTAAAAGTGAACATGTGTATTTTCCTCGACAAATATGATACATATAAGAACAAAGTACAGTGCTAATTAGGTATACAAACGCTGGTACAATATTAGTTTAAATCTGATAAGAGGTTATCAGCATGTTTGAGATGACCAATGTTGCTTTGTTTACTTTATAATTATATTTCAAATAATAGATAGTTAATGAGAGAAGTATAATATGTATGTATGTTTATCTTCTTTAATGTGCGTGCTTTAATAATTATAACGATGGTAACCCATTTATTGAGTGTGCAACTCACACATTTGTCGTTCAAGAAACTTTGGGTCTAAAGGCTGATTTAGACGGTGCGAGAAATATCGTGCAAGTTGTGGTACATTTCCGTCAATGATCAGTCAGGTTTGACATGACAGCCGCGCGGTCCCGCAATGGTACGTCAAATCGCACGATATTTCTTGCATCGTCTAAATGAAGCTTAAATCATAAATGGTCTACCTTCAGGAGTGGCGGGCGTCGTCCCTTTCTAAAAATAGCAATTAGGAACACGTAGTACCTATCAACAAACATAACACAACACATCCCTTTGTTGCTCGAAGGGCTGGCAGAGTTGTCTTAAGGTGGTTTCACACCGGCAAAGCGTGGAGAGAATTGGGCGGGTGGAAATTAAAATAATATTTCTATACTGTGGTATCTACATTTTACCCGTGCAAAGCTGGGGTAGGTTAGGCTAGTATTACATTAACGAAAAGTTATATATTATACACCGTGAATTTTAATCCGTTGTAAATCTTTCAGGGGGTGAATGTACTCATGAATATGAACAACTTTTATTAAGGTACATAGTACGAAATGTGAAAAAAAAAAACAGCTGATCCATACAATAATGTACTACATTACGATCAAATTGTATGGATCAGCTGTTTTTTTTTACATTACGTACTATGTCCTTTTATAAAAGTTGTTCATATTCATGAGTACAAGCACCCCCTGAAAGATTTGCAACGGATTAAAATTCAGGTTGTATACTTACTGACTGACGAATTCTCAAATATTATGAAACTAAAATGCACCTAGGTTGTAGGCGGCATCTAATTAACGGATTTGACTTTGACTCCCACCCGGATATACCGTAGATATCAAAATTGCACACATTTTTTTCCCAATAAAATCATCTGCTCCGTTCATTTTGAACAGGCAGATGTAGTTTTGTATAAAACAACTGTTTTTTTTTAATAACCGTCGAAAAATGTTTGCCTCTGTGGGTGTAAAGCTATGTATTGAATCCATGGCAAAAGTTTCCATTAAGATGTCCACGCCGTATTATGGCACGATTAACTTGGTCGTTAGGCCGAATTGGACTGCCTGTGGAATTCGGACAAACGACCAAGTGTAAATGAACGAGGTCGCGCCCGTCTTCGGGCATTTCCGTCCAGCTTCATTGTTCCCGAATGCGGGCACAGATAGTAGACTTAATTCAAACTATTCACAGTCGTTACCTCGTATTCCAGTGCGATGACCAGTGTGATTAAGCATCAGGTGCCCGAATTCAAGTAGTCTTTCGAGCACCCATTTTCGCGGGCTCACGAACGACCAAGTATAATTGCGCAATTTATGGGAACGGTATTTACTTCCTCGATGGTCTAGTGGTCGTAAAGCGCGACCGCTGAGCGTGAGCTCTTAGAATCGATTCCCAGGTCGGGCAAAGTGTTATTGGGTTTTTTCAGCAGCAATTTCTCAGTAGAAGCCTCGGTGTCTGGATTTGTGCTCAATTGATGGCAAATAGGCTCGCCCCCGTTTACATGGGACTTAAATATAACTAGCGAATGTGGGTGTACTATAGGTACACCTCTGCCTAACCCTTCGGGGATTACATATCTAACATTTTATGTTATATACACAAAGTAGACGTATATTTGACATACGTTCACTTTACACTCTATTGTGATTGAATCCATTGTTGATAATTTTATGTGACCTTGTATATATGTATATAGTGGACTCGTAGTCAAATAAATACAGTCAGATACCTAGTCTTTTTGATAAAAATAAGCGAAACTTGTATTTGTAAGTACCGTGTTTTTGTATAAATTACCAAAACTATTTTATTTATGAAAAAAAAACTAGTTTACGTCCGTGATTTCTTCTCCGTAGACTTTTTTTTTAGGTGTTAAAAATCATCAAATGAGTCCTTCCGCCCTGGGTGGGGCGGAAGGGACTGTCAGACTTTTACTGACTAAAAAACTACCCTGTTCCTTCTGTTGCCCTTTACGTTCCGGGGCCACGGTATCCTGTTAAGGCGTCCCGCGACCCCGGACGTCCCGCAACTCCGGGTCTCCGTCCACGGGAACACAAGAATGGGTTAATTATCCTTTGTAGGTATTATTAAGCTAGATCTATTTCTATATTTGCGTGTAAAATATCACGTAATTCTATTCAGCTATTTATGAGGAAAAGAGTAAAAAACTTCCATTCATTTATTCATCCTCACAAACTTATTAGAACTTGATTTTGTCAAAGTCTTCGTATTCGTTAATGCGGATGCAGATGAAATCGCGGATGAAAAAGGAGCCTATGTCCTTTCTTGGGGTTCAACCTTAGCCTGTACTAAATTTCATCAAAATCAGTACAGCTGTTTAGCCGTGAAAGTGTAACAGACAGAGTAACAATATGAATACACTCACTAACTGTAGGATACTAGGATTACCTTACGTTTTTATTTTACATACATAAACTCACGCCTTTTTCCCATGGGGGTAGGCAGAAACCACAGAACGCCACCTGCTACGATCCTTACATACTCCTTTACTTTACATGTTTTTTTTTAAGTCACAGTCAATTCACTTATTTCTATTAGGCCATTATAAGGTACTTTTGAACGTCATAAACAATAAAAAACTCTATTAAATTGAAACTAGTTGCCCCTTCCAAAAGGTAGTTTTGTATAAAGAAGAATGGGCAAGAGACTCCACTTAATAATTCCAAATACTTTTCCTGGTGGGTCCCACTGTATGCGCTGGCTTGAAGAACTCAAGCCCTGGCTGTCATACCGGTATGACAGAACAATAGATAACCAATTGTTGTTGTTATTGTTGTTGTTGTTATTTAATAAGACTTTTATAATATGTATTAGTTTATTTTTATTTTTATAAGATTATTTTGTGTATTTTTTCTATGGGCCACAGTTGCCTGATAATAAAATGATTTATTATTATATTATTATTTATTAAGTGGGACTTGAAGTATTAAAGAAGAAGAACGACGCGTTGTAAATGTACCCCGTGTTTAAACTATTCTAGGCCCTAATCTATAGGAACAGCTGTCCTGCACAAGAACATTATTATATTTTTACTTGCATAAAAAGATAACGCTAAGTACAAGGTTTGAAAAATTTTTTTTAGTACATTATTGTTATTGCCTCGTTGGTCCAGTGGTCGCAAAGCGCGACTGCTGAGCATGAGGTCTTGGGTTCGATTCCCAGGTCGGGCAAAGTGTTATTGGGTTTTTCCATTAGGAATTTCTCAGTAGCAGCCCCGGAGTCTGGATTTGTGCCCGGTTGATGGCAATAGGCTCGCCCCCTATTACATGGGACTTAAACATAACTGGCGAAATGCGGGTGTACTAATGGGTACACCTCTGCCTAACCCTTCGGGAATTACAGGCGTGATGTTATTGTTAGCAGAAATATAGAAACAAAGTCGTCACTTTACTTTTTACTACATACATACATACTTACACTCACGCCTTTTTCCCATGGGGGTAGGCAGAAACCACAGAACGCCACCTGCTATGATCCTTACATACTCCTTTCGCCTCATCCACGTTCATACATCTCGTCATACAAGCACGCCGGTTACGAGTACTCCGCACCTGACCTTTCTGACTTTTTACTACCTATTTGGATATAAAGTAATCGAAAGTAATGTAAACTTAGTAATCAATGTAGCTTGTACGGAAAAATAATTATCATCATCATCATCTGCTTAGCCTTTTCCCATCTATGTCGGCTTCTAGTCTAACCGGATGTAGCTGATTACCAGTATTTTACATGGAGCGAAAATACAAATAAAAAATAATTATTCCCATAATAATGTAAAACTAGCCTAATATTGTCCCATTGTAGGCCAAAGGCCTCTTCTCATACAGAGAAGGCACGAGCATACGTACCTAGCTACGGTTAACTATACGCTTTATCTAAATCATGGCAGTATATTATGATGAGCTACAAGTTAATTCCAAACATTCTTATCATAATTTCTCATATCTAGGGTTTGACGCTGTCGTTCGCCGCAAAATTCCATTGCAAGCTTTTATTTTTATTATATAAGGTTGCATATAACAACAACAAGTCAACAATTTTGCCTTTTTGCCGAATCGTGGCACATCACTGTACGAGTCTCGCTAGTGTAGTGACGCCAGTCCAGTTTGTTTCGAGAGCGTCCGCGAGACAGTCGCCACCTTGCGATTATTTCGAATAATTGCACTGCCCTTTAATTTTTAAACAAATAAATATAAATAGTGACTGTTTGTCCTACAATCAGCAAAAAGTGAGTACTAGTGTTTTTTTTTTATTTTTGAAAATTTTATTTTTCTTTTAAAAGTTTATTTTTTAATTTTTTTTTGGATGCCAGACAGTAATAAACTTCTGGTATAATAATACTTAATAAAATATTAAATCTAAATAAGCGGATTGATGTATTGCGCATCCTGGCTTTTATTCGACGCACGCCTGCCATTTTTCTTTTCGTACGAAAATGGCAGTTATCCGCCATTTTGAGATTTTTTGAAAGCTACGCACGCTGCCGGTATTACTTTTTTGTGGTTTATTTCTAGTACCTACTCATATTATTATATGGCAATAGCGGTCTCGGTGGTACTTAATAAAAAAAATGATGATATGAAATTATAAAAAAAAATATCTGTAGTTTTTTTTTGACCTTGAAAGAATAAGCTTCTTCGCTATTCGTTAACTCCCTGATTTAGACCGACGCTATAGGTACCAGTAATAAAAATGTTTGCTTAATGATGTTTTATGAATTATTTCACGCACGAATACGCACAGTGTGCTATTTCAGAAATTGAGCGCGACAAAATCTATTTTAGTCGTCATTGCAATTTCAAATGTTTTGTCTTTGCTTAGTAAATGAATTCCAACAATTCTCTGGATACTAAACATTTTTTTCTGCTACCATGATGCTGTATTTTTTTTAAATTATGAGGGTACTTTATTCCAAAATAATTAAATACGCATTTAGCTGTTTTCTAAATTTCATATTCACGCGGGCCTTTTTTTACACCTAATTTGAACAAAATAAATTGCACATTTTTATGATTACTTTTGTGTTTGACTGTGTAGTATTCTTTGAAGTTATCGTTAATGAAACCTTGGTCAAGAACATTATCTAGAGGTCCAAAGAATGTAGATTTTACGTCATTATTAATTAACTCGTAACTGGATCAATATTTGTGTCATTAACAAACAGGTCCGATAGGTATACTAAGTACCTATATACTATTTAAATGCAGGTCCTTAAGTCAACAATACTTCAACTTGATTATTTTACTACCTACATCTTCATCCTTATAATTAACGGCAACGTGTTTACTTTTTAAATACACACTTGAATAAATACACATTCATTTTGAAGTGCAAATTATCGACAATTACTATCTACTTACTTACCTACTTTTGAAAACAAGGAAATACCTATTATGTTGGTAACCTGCTTAATTGCTATCTAATTTAGAAATAGACTAGTCTGTTAATCAGTCAGAACAGAGACTAGTCTAACAGTATGAAAAAAACCAACATCAAATTAAAAAAAAGATATTGAACAAATTTTTCCTTTGTCCAAATACATAGGCAAAAATTACAGTGTGCGGCGCCATCGCGGGCGGCACGTGTTTAGTGAATGCTTGGTCAAGGTTATAGCAAAAACCAGGAGCGGTGGGCGTTTAATTTTGGGGAACGCTTTCCGTCCATTAACTATCGGGCTTCGAAAGATTTGCGTAGTTTCGAAAACGAAGGTAATCGAACGAACCAAATTATTTTGTCTAATAGATTTGTGTTTCTTTGGTGTCTGTTATGCCGGCCATCCACCATCCAATCTATCGTCCAATCGGCAGGACGCTACCGATTGGATCATGCTGATTGGACCGTGGATGGGAGTGGATTGGCATGACAATTATAACTATCATGCCAATCCACTCCCATCCACGGTCCAATCGGCATGATCCAATCGGTAGCGTCTTGCCGATTGGACGATAGATTGGATAGTGGATGGCCTGCATTACGCTGATCATTCTGCGCTGTGGCAGCGGTTTAATGTGGGTGTTTTTCGAGGTCCCATTATGTTGCTATGACGGTCTAATCTGACAATTACCAGAACGTCAATCCCTGTCCTACAAATTACGTTGACTTTCACGTTTACGTTTGTTTCGAAAAACAAAGGTGTGTAGATACGAGTGACAACCCTGTTACACCTACTTATGCTTTGTTAACTCACTGACCCATTTGACTGAAATAGCACAAGTAAATATTATTTCCGACACTTCCAAGACATGTATGCTAAAGGATGTTATTAAGCCTTATCAAACACCACGGAAGCATTCCAACAGTGAAATAAATTCGTTTCGTAGTTACGTCAGTAATGTATTTATCATTTTGATCAATGACAGGTCTTTTGTATTCAAGGTATCTTTTGTTTTTGCTTGAGCTATAGAAAAAAAAGACCACAGTGCTTAGAATTTGGTTGAAGCAAAAAATACAGACAGGTTTTGCGTTTTGTCTGAGTATAAAAAAAAACCGTGGCTGTAGTTTAGATGTTGATAAGAGACAGAAAGGTATGTTGTTAAAATTATTAAGTATGACTGTTTTAATAGATAGATAGATTGTATGTAAGTGGATATTTCTATACTATAACTCTATTAGTCCGTTGACTTTTTAACATCACCTACCCTTTGTCTGAGTAATGATCGATTCTGCGCATTGGGCGTGTCGGGGAAAAGTGTTCCATAAATCCCATTAGCCTGAATTGCTCTAAATGTAAATGTACATAATATATATCGTGTTCAATAGATTTAGTAGGTAGGTATATAAATGACGTCATCGAACAGACGCCAGTCTGCTAGCCGGATCCATTGTTTACTTGCTCTGCCGCCGAGCAATCATGGTTATTTACGAGTTTATTACCCTTTATCAACCATAGAGTTAATCAAATTACACTACTCCTATTTATCAATCTATCCTCTGGGAAGTATAATACAGGACGGGTCCAAAATCGTGGACACATTAATGAAAAAAGAAAAAACACTTTTGTTAGTCGACAAATCTACATACATTATTATTGATATTATTTCCGAAATAAATTATTTGAATATGAATTTGAATTAAGTATCTGAAGAAGTTTTGTTTTTGTTTGTTAATGCGCTAAGCTCCGGAACTACCAGTCGTATCAGAAAACTCTTTTTGTATATAATATATCATAGCCACATTCATGAGGAATAGTATAGGCTATATAACATCACGCTACGACTCACGGGAGCAGAGCAGTGACCAAAGACGTAACTGAACGCGGGGGGTCCAAGGGCGGCGGACTTGGGGACGTCCGTCGCCCCCCATTCATCTGGACCCGAGGTGGCGGCGCGCAGTGTTCCACGCGCGCCCGTCGCGGGGGGAGTTATAAACACCTTACTCCCCCCCCGGACCTGAGGAGGCCCGCAAAGGGGATCGCGGAAGGCGCGTACGTTCCCGTGATCCCCGGCGTAAAGGTGAAAAAAGCCACGCGGGCGCTGTGTTGTAGGCAGAAGCAAATTATCAATAAAAACCATAGTTCTTTTTTTTTTAAATTATGACTACTACAGTTGATAATTAAATGATAATTATTTCATCAATAAATATTTAAGGTTTGTATAATAATATTTCCTGTTTAAAATTTGAATTGATTTTAAAACCACCACATTATGTATTTGGTCAATTAATGTTCTTAAACTAATTAACTGCGTGGTTTGAAATTACGAGCAATAAATATTATAGCGGTTTGTCGGTTAGGCACCAACCGATACGATCAATGAAAAATTGATCAGGTAAATTACTTACCTATCTATGTATTTTATTAATTTTACTCGCTTTTGCTCGCGACTTCATCCGCGTAAACGTCTGTTATGCCGGCCATCCACCATCCAATCTATACGACGATAGATTGGATGGTGGATGGCCTGCATTATCGCAGACACAGCCTGAGTTGCGGAATAAAATGTAGCCTATGTCCTTTTTTGGGGTTCAAACTTACCCCTTACCAAATTTTATCAAAATCGATTGTGAAAGAGACACACAAAGTTACTTTCGTATTTATAATATTAGTATGGAAGTGTGGATTGAAAATGGCAGGACTAGTCATCATTTTTTTTTTCTTCTGAAAACAGCTAAGTAGGGGAGCGGGGGGCTTGTTGTAACAATTTTTAGTTTTTTCGATGGGGATCTCAAAAAATTGAGTGTTTTCATGATAAAGCAGTTTTAAATGAAAGGGCATCTATTCAGGTATCGATTAGAATGATAACTGGGCTTAAATTAAAATAAGAAATCTGTATAAAATGACTTTTTGTGAAAGAAGTAGCATGTTACAACTTACCCCGTAGTTGGGGCTAGTTGTAACAGGCGTAGGGCAAGTAGTAACAAAATAATAAAACAACATATTTATATGGTTTTCAGGCTTTTTTGTGAATGAATATGAGAAATATTACTTATAACGTATTTATTACAAACTAATAAGGTTAACATTGTTTCTTTATTAACATTTAGAGATCTTTCTTGTCGTACAGTATCGATTTAGTCTTATAAACAAAGTTATAACATTTCTATCAACAGTCAAAAACATTTCTGAAGCTTATTATATTAATTTTTGGTCATTAATCTTGCTTTTTTTTTATTTTACCTAAATCATCATTAACCTAAACTTTTGCTAGTTAAAAATCATCCAATCAGTTTTGAAACTTAATTATCACAATCAACGTGACAAACTAGTCTAGCTTGATATTAAATGCAAATTCAGTCTTCATCAGAATCACAGTTCTCACAAACGAGCATACACAGCAGATACAGGAGCATCTTTTACACATTTAACTGGTGACCACAATTAGCAAACCCCAGGCTTCTCCGTCATCTGCTGTTTTCTTTTCCACTAATTAAACAAAACCACTCACTCTCTCCGTTTCTGAATCTGATCCGTCGTTGAAAACCTTTTTGTGCACTTTATCAATGTTTTCTTTTTTGGTTCATTCTCTATTCAACCGATTGTGTAGGTATATAACGACAAAATGCTCATATAAAAACACGAAGGGGCAAGTTGGAACTAGTTACAACGTGCCCCGAAATTTCGTTACAACTAGCCCCATGTCAAATTATTGAACATTTTTAATTATTAAAAAAAAAGTTTATATTATTGTCAAATAAAAGTAATTATATAAGATAGCCTAATATATTGACTATACAAATCAAACGATACAGATTTTATTCGGACATTGCAGTTATTTAGAATCAAACTTTAAGAATTTAATTTTTTTACGTTACTTGGCAAAAATCATGGGTCTGCTCGTAACTACTCTCTGCGCTCGTCTGAGCCACCCTGGCTGTGCTTATATCGTAGGCCTCGTTATAAGGAGTAGATTAAGTGTCAATTTGAAACAAAATATTCGAAACCTGCTGAGTAATTAAGCTGTTACTACTTACCCCTGCTACAACTAGCCCCACGCTCCCCTACCTGCACTTTAACTTATTTTATCTTGCGTGGAACCTTATATAATTCCTTTCCAAAAATAAAAGCTTAAGTTACTCCTAACAACATCAGAATTCTGCCAGCGAAGGTCAAATCGGTCCAGCTATTTCGGAGATTACTCGGAACAGACAGACATACAAGAATGATTTTGTATAGATTATTATCCTTGTAATTCATTCCTTAATGTCTGGCGTTGATGTACGTTATTCTCTGTTAGCGATTATGTATTAGAGGTTGCCTTTTTGCTAGTACGCAAACACAAATGAATTTTCCTGTTCCATTTCGGATAATTAGCAACAAATCCTTTTAATCACCAAAATACTTAATACTAAATTGAATTAACTTAAAATAATAATAATAAAAAATAGTCGAGGTTATTTTCAGCCGTTTTACAAGAGCCTAATAATAAAAAACCTAATTTAAAAGAGTGCCGTGGAGTTTCTTGCTCGTTCTTCTCCATAGAGGCCTACCTCCGTTTTGGAACGAGCAACTAGCTTCCACTTTCGGACTAACTGACCGACTTCTTGACAATTCAAAAGTGCCTGTAAATGGTCTAATTGAAATAAATGTTTTGACTTTCACTTTGACTTTAACTTAAGTCTTTGTTTACTGCTCCGCTCCCTTAAATTGTAGCGTCATGTTATACAGCCTATACCCCCATGAAAACGGCTATCATATACAATTAAAAAAATCCAATCCGACTGGAGATTTTAGAGATTAGCGTGTTAAAACAAACATACAAAAAATCTCTTCAGCTTTATTATATTAGTATAAATTAATTAGTTACCTACATTCGGCTTAACCATAACTGATAATATTAATCATTCAATATGGCGACAGGAAGACAGCATCCTGTATGGTCAACCAGTCAAAAAGTTCGGCCCACAATAAATAATCAATCCTTATTACAGACAGAATACTATGTCCATGTAGGGTTGCCAGGTCGCCAAGCCGGACAGACCAGTCAGTTTGGCCAACATTTGGATATTTGGGTAAAAAGGCCGGCCACCCTACATTATTGAGGATTTTGTGTCTCAGTATTAAAAGATACGACAATTTATTAAAATGTAAAATCAAGCTTTTTTATTATTACCATAAATCTTGTTAAATTCTAATCTAATATAAATAAAATCGAATGCAAAATCAGTCTAAGTCCTTTAATATCAATCAGTCAAATAAAGTCATCAGCCAAAATTAAATTCTAGATAAAAATTTATTAAAAATTTTAATTAAAAACCTAACAAAAGCCGGACAAGCTGGACACCGTTTATTTTGGCCGGACACGCAATCAAAAAGCCTAACTATGTCCGGCTTTATCCGGACGCCTGGCAACGCTACGTCCATGCTAGTCCACGCCTAAATTCATTCTTGTTTCCGATGATGTCATCTTTCGTGAAACTTATACTTAGGTACTTACTTACATCGGTACTCGTCTGTCTATCCATCTAGCTACTAAAAGTATGAATGTATGTTTTGTTACTCAATGACGCCAGAACGGCTAAACAGATCTGGATGAAATTTGACACAGAGATAGATAATGGTCTGTGTCAAATAAACGTTTTTATTCTTACTTCTTTATACAATAAAATAGTCTAGTAATACACATTATACCTAGGCTACTTTTTATTTCCGTTTTTGTGTTACCTAGGGATAATGTAGAACTTTGGCTTATTTCTGAAATCTACTTAGACGAAGTCGTTGGCAGAAGCTGTTGTTTATAAATATTATAGTTTTTCTTTCCTCTCTCCTTTCAAATATGATTCGCGGAACAGGGACTGGTACAACCAAGGATATTATGCATAGGTACCCTACAGTACCCTAGGTACCTAGGGTACTGGTCTGTAGGGTACAAGACGAGACAGGCAATGAAAGGTTTATTGTTATTTATTACAACTTTTAAAAGTTTTCATTGCCCTCGCACGTGTTACAGCTCGTGCTAACGTAAATTAAATAGTATAGGCAGGCAGTCAGCAAGGAAATAATGGAGCTAACAGCCTAGGGTAATACTGCTTTTGTGCAATGAGCAGCCCGTCTGCGACATCCATTATAATGACTCATGAGCCCCTTTGTACTAGGCAGCCATGAATTCGCTTAATATTTCCGCTATTGTAGCCTTGCTACTGCAACCAGCCTCGCCAATTCTGGAAGCTAATTCACATTGGTAGATAATACCTATATGTGACGCTGCAACGTTGCCCAGTGTCCTGCAACATGCAACGCAACATTTACGTGACGCGCAGCATTTACATGGTGCAAGCCCCCACACTGCGAAACACTGTTCCCGGAAAATTCACGTAGTTTTTAACCCCTAGTTTATGTGGCTATAGAGATAGCAAATGATAAGTATTACTAATTTTTATAGATTGCATTAAATTTAGGTACAGTACCCTTAAGCTACATGGAGTGATACTGATAAGATTCGGCAAACGCGTCACTGTAAATGCATATTGAATTTAACAAAAGTCTTGTTTGTTATTGATAAACTTATTCATACACGTTTATATTCCATAGGTAGTTAATAGACGAAATGAGGGTGTAGATACTAATGGGTACACCTCTGCCTAACCCTTCGGGGATTACAGGTGTGATGTTTATGTTGGATGAGCAGTTAGGTATGGTTAGTTACCGTCTAAGTGATTAGTCTTTTTAAAACCCATATAAGCTTTCAATGAGAGGTCAGCTTATACTGGTATATCTTGAGCCTGCGTGTTGTCATGAGAGGTACCTAATTAATGTTGATACCTAGCTATATCTACAAACTCAACCGATCCCACAGCCAAATTGCTAACATCGTTTGATATGCGTTACCCTTTGGACCGGTTTGGAGGGTATCCTCACAACCTTGAAGCGACTGGGTGACATTGAAAAATGCACTTTGAAGATTCGAAATAAAACTTTATTTTCTGTAGCATTAATTTTCATTAGATCATTATTTTTGCAGATTTAATATTTTTGTCTATACTAATCTATACTTCCATAATAACAAAATAAAGGTGAACAGCTTTTCTGTTTGTTTAAATGCGGTAATCTCTGAAACTAACAGTCGGATTGCTAAAATTCTTATTGGATATGATAATCGGATTCATCAGGAACAGTATAGGCTTATTACCATCACGCTACGACGTACAGGAGCAAAGCAGTACCCAAAGACATAAAATAACACAGATGAAAAAAGCCACACAGACGAATGTTGCCAGATGAAAATGTAGGTAATTCTACTATTGGGATACCTACTACAAAATAATAATTACCATTTCCTCACATAGGAAACGTAAGTCATCATTCATATAGAAAACTTTGCTAGCATGTCCGAAAACTAGTCCGAGAACTAAATAAATAGGTCAAGCCTGTTTTAAACAGAGAACTTGTTACGCATGGTCAACCTTAATAGATCGCTGCATCGGCATACCTGCATATACATTGCACACGGCACCTACGGGCACGAAACGCAAGCTCAGCATAACGCGACCAATTGACGTCAATCGAACCTTTCCATAGAAACATAAAAACGTGGAGCGGCACTTTTGGATCTGACATCGACCAATTGACACTTTAGTATAATTAGTCGTAATTTCAATACTTTGTAATACAGTAATAAATTAGTTTATTAAAATAAATTTGCATTTTTTTGGATCCTCCGGTTGCACCCATCGTAATTGGCGCAGTCGGTAGGATAGTCCAGTAAATTCAGTGAATCGATCACCGACAACGGGCTATTCGAACCTACGGGTGTGCGGCTACGGAGGAGTATCCGAATATCGATACCACAGAGAGATGCAGATTTGGTAAGTACCTAGATCTACTAGAGTTGCTCGCCTTCCTATATTTTAGTATCCTTTGTGTAAATTCCTTTTTTTTTTTCTGTGTTTCCTTTGTGTTAATTTCCTCAAGTGTTTCTATTAAACTTTCAAAATTTTTCACCCACGTATATCACGGACTCCTAAGTCGAGTATTTCTAATAGGAACTCGCAAATCGATGCGAATAGGAATTTAGATACCATATTAGAAGATAGTGAAAGTGTATTAGAATCTTACTTAATTATAGAGAATAATTTAACTAACAAAATGAGTACCGATTTGGTAGATCAAGTTTACAAGGCCTTACGCCTCGTTCCCGAATTCGACGGGAACCCGAACGTGCTCACGCGGTTTGTACGTTTATGTGACCAACTTGTCGCGCAATTTGTTAAGGCAGAGCCAGGTTACGAACTAAGTAATTTATCCTTGTTGAACGGCATACTTAATAAAGTTACCGGAAATGCCGCCCGCACAATAAATTCAAACGGCATTCCCGAAACCTGGCAGGGTATTAGAAACGCCCTGATTAATAACTTCTCGGACCAGCGGGACGAGACCGCCTTATACAATGATTTGGCCCTGTTAACGCAAAAGAATTTATCACCACCGGAATTTTACGAAAAGTGCCAAACTTTATTTAGTACAATTATGACGTATGTGACCTTGCATGAGTCCATATCTACTACCATCGAGGCCAAACGGACACTATATAAAAAATTAACCCTACAGGCATTCGTTCGTGGCCTAAAAGAACCTTTAGGCTCGCGTATTAGGTGCATGCGACCCGACACCATCGAAAAGGCTCTCGAGTTTGTGCACGAGGAAATTAACACCATGTACTTACAGCAGCGTAATGACCATTTGCCGGAGCGGAGACCTGTGCAGTCTACGTCTTCATTTAATCCCAGTACGTATCAGATTAAGCCATTTAATTTGCATACTCCACAGCCAGTCACTTTTTCAGCGCCGTTTAATCAGCCCGGTCCCTCCAAAAGTTTTTATCAGCCACAACCGCCAAGGCCAATGCAAGCTTGGAGACCCCAAGTGCCTTTCAATCGCGGTCCCACGCGAACCCAACAAATGTTAAGCGCACCCCCGCCTAACCATAGGCCCCAGAGCAACGTGTTCCGATTGCCTCAACAAAGGCCTAGTTACACGCCCATTAATAATGGCCCTAAGCCCATGAGTGGTGTAAGCCACTTTGTTCCTAAACCTATGCCGAGACCTTCGACAGGACATGACTGGACTCAACAAGGGAATCCACCTCCCAGTAACTACTTTAAGACTCGTGAGATGAATGTTAACGAAGTAGACTTTTACGACTATTATGAATACCCCGACTATGCCTATAATGACTATTACGACCAGTTCTACCCTGTACCTTACAATTACGAACCTGTGTATGAGCCACTAGCTCATAGTGATTATGTTCCTGTGCACGTAGAGGAACATCAGAATGTGCCTGAAGGAACATCTGCCCAAGGAACGTCTGCTGAAGGCCAGGATTTTCATACAGCCCCGAAATCAGACAAACCAAAATAGAGATTAACTTACAAACCCAGAGACAACTTCCATTCATTCAGATTGCTAATCCACCCATTAAACTATTAGTAGATACCGGTGCGAACCTATCCTTTATTAGCCCGAACGTTGTAGAAAGATTTTATCATCATATCCACTGTAATTATGAGCCTTTCGAAGTCACTAACATCCACGCGACAACTCGTAATAATTATTCCATTACTATACCGTGCTTCCCGGAATTTAAAGAAACCTGTGACATTACCCTATACATTTACAAGTTCCACAATTATTTTGACGGCTTAATAGGCTTAGACTTACTAGAAAAGTTAGAGTCTAATATAGATTTAAAGAATAAGGTTCTTGTTACACGTAATTCATCTAATCCCTTGCGAATGTATGATTCACGTAATTGTAATCTTTACGAGGACATAGTACCCGCTAATTCATCCAAATTAGCTAGAGTCCCCATTAATCTTCATGATGGTGACGTAATAATATCAGGGCAGACTATTTCCAATTGCACTATTCGCGACTGTGTTACTTCTGTTAAAAATAACCGTGGCATCATAGAAATAATTAATCCAACTAAACATGATGTAGTTTTCTCAATGGACAGGCCAGTTACCGCGGAACTTTTTAACGAGCAAAGCGCGACTATCTATCAGCCTAGCGATCGCGTATCCGAGGTATTATCAAAACTACGCACTGACCATCTGAATCCTGAAGAACGAGCCAACTTAGAATCTCTTTGTGCACAATATGCTGACGTTTTCTATATCGATGGTGAACCTCTAACTTTCACCAATAAGATAAAGCATAGTATTCATACCACCGACGAATTACCTGTCTATACTAAGACCTATAGATATCCCTTTGTTCACAGACAGGAAGTTCAGGATCAGATTAGCAAAATGTTAGACCAAGGGATAATCCGTCCCTCGCAGTCAGCCTGGAGCTCACCCATCTGGGTAGTTCCAAAAAAATCTGATGCGTCCGGAAAGACTAAATGGCGCATAGTCATTGATTTTCGTAAAGTCAACGAGAAAACCCTCGATGACAAGTACCCAATCCCCAATATTAATGACATCTTAGATAAACTTGGTAACTGTCATTACTTCACAACTCTAGACCTTGCAAGTGGATTTTACCAGGTAGAAATGGACCCAGCCGATATTCACAAAACGGCCTTCAATGTAGAACATGGGCACTTTGAATTTTTACGCATGCCCATGGGTCTCAAAAATTCTCCATCCACGTTTCAACGCGTGATGGATAATGTCCTCAGGGACCTCCAAAATGTCATATGTCTCGTATATCTCGATGACATAATCGTTTTTAGTGTTTCCTTACAGGAACACATGGTAAATTTAGAAAAAGTATTCAAGAGATTAAGGGAATCAAACTTTAAGATCCAGATGGATAAGTCGGAATTTTTAAAGCTTGAAACTTCATACTTAGGTCACGTAATAAGTAAGGACGGTATTAAGCCTAACCCCGATAAGATCATTGCCATCCAGAAATTCCCTATTCCTAAGACAGCTACCGAGATCAAACGCTTTTTAGGCCTGTTAGGATACTATAGGAAATTTATTCCTGACTTTGCGCGCATTACGAAACCCATGACGCAATGTCTCAAGAAAGGTTCTAAGATCACCTTCAATGACCCTAACTACATCGACTGTTTTGAAAAGTGCAAATTACTACTGACTAACGACCCTATACTGCAGTACCCTGACTTTTCTAAGGAATTTGTGCTTACGACTGACGCATCTAACTTTGCCATAGGAGCTGTCCTTTCTCAAGGACCTATAGGACAAGATAAGCCCTTAGCATACGCGTCTAGGACATTAAACTCCAGTGAGATTAACTATAGTGTAATCGAGAAGGAGTTATTAGCCATAGTTTGGGCTACTAAATACTTTCGTCCATACTTGTTTGGGAGAAAGTTTAAGATAGTTACAGACCATAAACCCTTACAATGGGTTATGAGCCTTAAAGAACCAGGCTCCAGACTCACACGTTGGAGACTTAAGTTGAGTGAATACAATTTTACTACAGTATACAAGCAAGGCAAAAAGAACACTAACGCCGACGCATTGTCCCGCATTGAAATCAACAACGAGGACGCTATGTCTATAGTGGTAAATGTATCTGAAAAGCCTCATTCAACAGTAGGTTCTGAAACACTGACAGCCCCTACAAACAACCCTGACATACTCGACAACTCTGACACAGCAACTGTTCACACTAGTAACGAAGCCCCTATTCTAGAAGTGCCAATATCAGACGAACCCTTAAATAAATTCAGTAGACAAATCTGTTTTGTACTTGTAGGCGATATTAAAAAACGACCGACAGTGAGTAAGCCATTTGAAACGCATACCCGAACTACCATTCAACTATCTGAGTCTAACCTGACTAACGACGTTATTAATGCAGTTAAAGAATACGTGAACCCTAAAGTCAAAACCGGTTTAATCATCCATCCTCCTCTTGCCATGTATAAAATAATCCCCATAATTCAAGACAACTTCAAAAGCTCTTCAATGAACATGGTTCTAACTAAAGTTGAATTAGAGAATGTTAAAGACTACCTGCGTCAACAAGACATCATAAAGAAATACCACGAAGGTAAAACAAATCATCGCGGTATCACTGAATGTTACTTAGCCTTATCTTCTAAATTCTACTGGCCTAAGATGAAAGAACACATCTCCAAGTACATAAATGAGTGTACTATCTGTGGTCAGGCTAAGTACGACCGTCACCCCATCAAGCAAAGATTTAACATTGTACCACCCCCTAGTAAACCTTTTGAAATTATCCATCTAGATCTGTTCACAGCTCAAACAGAGAAATTCCTTACCATTGTAGACGCTTTCTCTAAGTATGCACAAGCTTATCACCTTAGAGATAGCACCGCTTTAAGTGTAGTACAAGCTCTACTTGTATTTTGCACCCACCATGGGGTCCCATTGACTATTGTCACGGACGGAGGCCCTGAATTCACAAATCAGATTTTCTTAGAATTCAACCGAACTCATAAAATTATTCACCATAAAATATTAGCGCATTCCCCTAACGACAATGGCATAGTAGAAAGGTTCCATTCTACCGTTTTAGAACATCTTAGGTTATTGAAATTAGAGAAACGAAATGAACCAGTCGTTAATCTTATGCCTTATGCCATCTTAGCGTACAATAGTTCGATCCATAGCTTCACAAAATGTAGACCCTTGGACTTGATAACTGGACACTTTGACCCTCGAGACCCAATAGATATTGACCTATCTGAACACTTACTGCAACAGTACTCACAAGACCATAGGAAACGAATGAGTCAAGTATACGACCTTATTAACCAGACATCCTTACATGACAGGACACAACTGACTGAAACCCGTAACAGGGACAGAGAACCCGAGAAGGACTATACCCCTGACCAGCAAATCTTTGTACGCAATCCCATGGCGTCTCGACAGAAGTTAGCCCCGCGTTATACGCAAGATACTGTACTCGCAGATCTTCCAATCCACATCTATACGAAGAAGAAACGCGGTCCAGTAGCAAAATCTCGCCTTAAGCGAAGTCCTAAAGATCCCACTTTGTTACAGGATAATACTATGGCTGATGACCCTACATCCGGCCCAAGGACAAGAGATAACAGTTGAATCACTTGACAATGGACCAGGACTACTTCCCTTCAAATTAGGAGCGGCAAAAATCGTTTCCCATTTCCATTCTTTCCTAAGTCATATAGATTTAGAGAATATCCATCTTCAAATTGAAGTGGTAAAAACACAGATGGCTGAATTAAGTCCCTTAGTTAACAATAAAACCTTATTCCTATTCGACCCTCATCTGAAACATCTCAATAGTAAAATCAATTTAATTACTAGTAAAATTAGTATGTTTGAATCAACTCGTAGTAAAAGAGGCCTTATCGACGGTTTGGGTTCTGTAATAAAATCAATTTCTGGTAATTTAGACTACACCGATGCACTTAAATACGAAAACGCCATAAACACCTTACGTAATAATGAGCATAAATTAGAATTAGAAATTAATAACCATGTTAGTTTAAATAGTAAATTTATTTCACGTAGCTCTCAAATAATAGATAGTATAATTTCAAATCAAGATAAGATGAGTAAAGCACTAAACTTAATTTTGGAAAGTAACGCTAATAGGGATACAGATTTAATTAAATACGCCCATCTGGCCCAACATCTGTTAATCTTAGGAGATAATGTAGAAGATCTTTATGAAGAATTACGAAGTTTAGAGAACACCCTAACATTTATTCGTGCGTCGAGTACCCCGTACTCTTTATTTAATTTAGATGAAATTAAGTATATGTTAGGTAAATTAAGGATTCTATATGCTAATGACGAAATCCTTGACGTAGAAATTAGGCATTTTTATGAAATAATTAAACTAGGTTACTTCTATTCTAATAAGCAGATAGTAGTAGTTATAAAAGTCCCGATAGTTGTTTCCTCCACATATAACTTGTATAAACTTTCCCTTGTTCCTAACAGAAACCACGAAACTCTTATACCACCCTCACCTTTCGTAGCACTCTCTAGCTCAGACTCTAGGTACATAGAGACAGAATGTCCGAAGGTAAACTCCATATATCTCTGTGAGTCAACAGCCAACCTACAAATCCAGAGCAAACCAGATTGTATCCAGCATCTCATAGTCCATCAAGAACTACAACCCAGCTGCAAGCTGACACCCGTAGCTCTCACCACCGAAGCCCTGGAAACCCTGGACGACAAGCATTATACCTTAAGTTTTCCTGTACCAACAAAAGTGAAGATGTCTTGCGGTCAAGAACAGTACCGGACCCTACGAGGCAGCTATTTGGCAATCATTCCCCTCAACTGTAACCTGAGAACACCCGCCTTCACTATCTCCAACACTGACGACCACATCAAAGGACATGTCGTGAAGATCATTGAGATGCCCCTATACAACGAGTCGAGGCCTGAAAATTATCCGAAACTCATCCTAAATTCGCCAAATCTACAAAAACTTCACACGCTTAGCAACGAGATAGCGACGCAACTGCCTGTACATTTAGATGACGTCACCGATCCCGTCATTTACCACACTACTATACCCATGTACCTCGCACTATCCGGTACATGCGCACTCATCGCCACTCTAATCTATCGTCGGCTACGCATAAGAAAAGCATCCAGAGAAATCACAGAAAACTTCAACAGCAACCCTGAAGTCGTCTATGCAATCCCATCACCACGCACTATCAACCCAAGCCAAATAAGGATTGACCCTGGATGTCTACCAGCGACCATCTTGAACAAGTCCATCGATACTCGCTGTTCTACGGGGGGAGGTGTTACGCATGGTCAACCTTAATAGATCGCTGCATCGGCATACCTGCATATACATTGCACACGGCACCTACGGGCACGAAACGCAAGCTCAGCATAACGCGACCAATTGACGTCAATCGAACCTTTCCATAGAAACATAAAAACGTGGAGCGGCACTTTTGGATCTGACATCGACCAATTGACACTTTAGTATAATTAGTCGTAATTTCAATACTTTGTAATACAGTAATAAATTAGTTTATTAAAATAAATTTGCATTTTTTTGGATCCTCCGGTTGCACCCATCGTAATTAACTCGTAAACAGTCCATAGAATAGAGGGCGGGCCGCGCCAAGCGCCGCCATTTTGAACGTAAAAGATGACGCCATAGTGTCATTAAAAGCTTTAATGGTGTGTACAGTTTGAGATGAGAATATTTTGTAGTTATTGTTGTTTTTAGTAGGTATTCATTAAGTCTTACATTAATTAATAGAATAATTAATTCATATTTCCGATTTAGTATTTTATTTATTAAAATCTTACATTACATAATTCAAAGAAAAGTTAATTCATATTTCTAAAGTAAGTAGGTCAGTTCTTAATTTAAATTAAATAAAAAAGTAATCTGATATCTTACTTTCCTTTATTACATAAACAAGTAAGTTTTTTTTTTTATTAACTATGTACCTAGGTACCAAGTATATGTTTAAACATAGATAAATTGTTTTTCTGTAGTCGGGGAAAACAAATAAAATTAATAAGTCTTGAAATAAATAAATATTTTATCATCCTTCTGCGTTCGAACTAGGGTTGCCAACCCTACTATATATATAGTATCCTACTATATTAGAGCCCCCGCCTACTATATTTTTGGAAAAAAGATATAGTAGGCGAAACTACTATATTTTAAAGGCATCAAACTCTTTTAAGCAATAATATTCGTTTCATAATGTCTAAGCGTAGACGAAACATCTGTATTTATTTCTTAACGATTCTGGAATGTCAAGTTGACAGTTACATCCAATAGACAGTTTTTCGATTTTCGCGCTCTCGACTTCGTGTTTTTGTAACGACTTACTTTTAATTAATATTATTAGTCATTTTGTATGGTGTCTCTTCCATAAAAGCCATTATTGAAGATTTGAAGTTAAATATTTTTTATTTCCAAAATGAATAACAATGGTAATAAAATTATGATGGTGAAATTAAAAGGACGTTGGCACTATAACGCCTCCACGAAAAAAAACAAAGTGGCTGCAAAAGTTTAAAATCTGGTGGAAGTCCAAATACAATTGGATAGTTCGCCATAATGGAAAATGCACAAGAAAGAGATTGGCATGAATTAAATTCAAATTGCAGTAACAGCTTAGAGGCATTTCTTAAAAATAAAAATGTAATAAAGGCTAAGAGTAGCAAAAAAATATTCTTTTAATTAAGAAATAAAGTACCTATTTTGGAACCTACTATATTTTTTTTAACATTTTCCTTACCTACTATATTTTTATGGGTAATAATTTTACAACTACTATATTTGACCGACAAAGAGTTGGCAACCCTAGTTCGAACATAGTTTTTATCATTTAAACGTTAAGTGCGCGGGAGTTTGACAATTGTAATTAAGGTTAATTAATGGGTCATGTTGTTGTTAACTGAAGGGCTACGCCTTATGACATCAACGACAGTTTTAAATCCTGGTTTGTATAAATATACACATATTGTACGAAACATGTAATGACAGGTGAAATATGAATGTGCCTGCTGTATTATTATTCTTCTGCCTAACCCTCTGGAGAATACAGGCGTAATGTTAAAAAAACACGTTTCTTGTATGAGGACTCCATTTAATTTTTACTTTATTTGTTGTTATGGCGGCACAAACTGTGAGAATTTGAAGTGTCTATCTTTTACTGTTTAAAAGATATAGCCCTATATTTCCTACTAGCTGTCCGCCGCGGTTACACCCGCGTCTTTGGTTACTGCTCCGCTCCCGTAGGTCGTAGCGTGATGGTATATAGCCTATAGCCTTCCTCGATAACTAATCTATCTAACACTGAAAGAATTTTTCAAATCGGACCAGTAGTTCCAGAGATTAGCGCGTTCAAACAAACAAACAAACAAACAAACAAACAAACAAACAAACTCTGCAGCTTTATAATATTAGTATAGATATAGATATAGCTATACTATAAAACCATTGGCATTTCGCAATAAGTAGTATATTCTATCAGAAAAATCACAAACAGGATTGTATGACATTGTATTTATAACTCGCTTTTCCCGCGTAAATGTCGGAAGTTGCTGAATAAAAAGTAGCCTATGTCCTTTCTTAGGGTTCAAACTCATCCTGTACCAAATTTCATCAAAATCGATTCAGTGGTTTAGTCGTGAAAGCGTAACAGACAGAGTTACTGCATTTATAATATAAGTATGAATAAAGACCAATGGAAAAAAATCTTACTTTCCGACTAAAACATTTCTGCTTCTTACGACCGACGGTCGATATACTCTAGCTTCATGTTTCTTTTTAATGTAACCTCTCAAAGACTACCCACGCAGTAATACAGAGGGGAGTTTAAAAATATATTTCATTGCTTCGCGTAAACAAAGTACCTACCTACCTAACACTAAGTACTCTGAACGATTCACTGTCAATCAACACCTGCACTTTCAAACATCGTGCGTTCTAAGAAGAGAAACTAATCCGTATCACATTACTATCATTGCAAGTTGCAACTGAAATTAGGTACCTATGTATAGGTACAGGGTGTAAAGAGACATATCACTTATCTAGTGTTGCCAACTCTTTGTCTGTCAAAAATAGTAGTTCTAAAATAATTTCCCATAAAATATAGTACATAACGATAAGAAGAAAAAAAATATAGTAGGTAGATAAAAAGAGAACAAAGTGAACGTACTGTCAACTTGATATCCTACCAGAATAGTGTCCAGAAATAGTTTAAAATTGATATTATTGCTTTTAGTTTGATGCCTCAAATAATATACTAGTTTAGCCTTTATTCAGAAATATATTAGTCGGGCCCCTAATATAGTAGGATACTATATCATATAGTAGGGTTGGCAGCCCTACACTTAGCTTTTAACTAGGAATACTAACCATCAAACAAAGTAACTTAAAGCAGAAAAAAATCTGGGAAACTTTTATTTTCACTACCAGCTTCTGTCAATCTAAATGTCAATTATTGGCGATCTAATACCTAGGTATTGTTTCTCCATACAAACTTTGGAGCCCCATTTCATCCCCTTAGGGGGTGAATTTTGTAAAATCCGTTCTTAACGGACATCTACTAACTATAAACTACCTTCCTGCCAAAATTTCATTTTTATACGTCAAAAGGTTTTTGATATTTCGTGATGAGTGAGTGAGTGAGTGACCTTTCGCTTTTTTAAACTAAGATTTATGAAACATTGTAGCAATACAGGGCTAAAGTTTATTTATCTACACTATCTACACTAATATTATAAAGAGGAAAACTTTATATTTTTGTTTGTAATGGATAAACTCAAAAACTACTGGACCGATTTTAAACATTCTTTCACCATTAGAAAGCTACATTATCTGCGAGTAACATAGGCTATATTTTATTTTAGAAAAAATAGGGGTCTCAAAAACACACATACACGTGGGCGGAGCCGCGGGCGACCGCTAGTAACATATAAACATAATTTTCATTAAAAAAAACATAGAAAGTTGAAAATTTGATCTTCAATATCTCTGTAACTAGTAGGATAACAGGGTATGGCTCAGAACAAAAACATTATCGCAATGATAGGGACCGTATGTAACTCTCTGCTTCATTAATTGTCTTTTTACATCCTGTATATAGGTAGGTAGGTACTTACGCCAGTTCATGGAACTATGCTAGTGCGTGGGCAACGCCAGGACGGATTATATGGCGGAGATAAGACGGGGCCATGTGTAGTGATTTTGCATAAAGGATTATTTGATAAACATTTATGTGTTTTTTTTTGCAATGCGCTTGGTATTTTTATTATACCATGTTTTTTTTTTTAATATTATTCTATTCTATTCTATTGTATAAAATAGATGTTGTAATATTATACGGGATGGAAGAGAAATCATAACAAAAACGTAAAAGTGTATGTTATGATGTCTTGTCCACACCGTTCACACATTCTAAACCACCCAAGGCAAAAAATTAATTTTCGCCAAATATTTATAAAAAATCTACTGTTTCATGACTACAAAAATTCGACATCTATATGGTCAAAAATTTTATCGAAGTCCCAGACTTCTTGAATCATGTATGGAGTCCATGGTAAAAGTTTTCATTACGATGGGCCCACCCATTATGCTCCATAAAAATAGTGAGAAATATTTAAGTAAGTACTGTATAAAAGAACACTAAGTTCGGAAAATTAGAACGTGTTTTTTTAAGGATTTTTAATCACAATCACATAATTCGTCTTTTCATCACTAGAGCTTTGAAAACTTTTGAGTCAAAATTTGGGTTCATTTAAAAAAAATACGTGCAGGATTTTTGTTTTATTTTTTTTATCTGTAAGTATAAGATAGTTAGTTCAAGTTAAGGTTAGTACATATAAAACAGAGTCAGGGCCGATTGACCGTCGTTATCGCCTCGTGTAACTTAGGTACGTATATGTAGGTATATCTGTTTTCTCAGTGCCTAAAATACGTACTTAGTGTATATTGTCGCCGTTAATTCAAAAAGTAATACCATTCTCCCGTCCGAATTCCGATCACGCCGGCTATTGTCGCGTAAAAGGTACTTTAGTGCACTAGTGTGTGCGCAAACATTGGTGCACTCCCTCCTCACAGTCACTCTCATAGGCCAATGGAACGGCAATCGAACGATCTAAGTAAGATATTATTAACCAATTCCTTAATTAGACTAGTGTACTTTAAATAAGGTTGTTTATTACTATAAACAACCTTATTTACCTACAGATAAGAGTGTATATAATGTATCTGTAGGTGCTTGTATTGTGAAGCATAGCTTAACATTTTCCTGTTTTTAATTTTCTGCCAGAATGTTTACCTTCGTAACTATTAAGGAAAATCATACAAATATTTGTATATTGAGGAATGATTGTATTTTATTTAATAAAATCCTAATATATATTTGTAAATCTCATTTCCAATTCGTTTCGTTTGAATTTAAGTTTGCTCTTAAACGACACCATTTTGAATAGCGATATTAGAGCGACTGCCTTCACAACCAAGTTACTGGGTAAGGTGATACCCTTTGGTAAGACTGGTAGTCAGATTTTCGTTCTGCTGACTGCCAGTAACGACTGTCAAAGATGTATGAATGACAGCCGATATCAAAAGCTTTTACGTGCTTTCCACAACCAACTTCCAAACTTCCAAACACAACGAAATTTCCTAATGAAAAATCCCAATAACTCTTTATCTGACCTGTGAATCAAACCCACGTTCAGAAGACCAACGGGACAGTCAGATAATTAAATTGAAAACAATGCACTTTTTTATCACAAAAGCAAGATTTTACTATAAATTAAGATTTAAAATGACAGCCAGAAAATTCAGCACATCATGCTTTCCGAAGCACGGAAGAGTCTCAGTATAAAATAGTAGGTATGTAGATTGCGATGTTCCATGTTAAACATCTATTAGTAAATGGGATTAACACGAATGTCAGTGAATATAGGGAGACGGTAACGCCCTGAATGACCCCAATAAAGTCCCCGACCCTGCTGATGTCATTCTAAAGGTCGAATGTGCGTAGTATCTACTTATGTCTAGTGGGCTTTGTTTAAGGAATAAAAGGTGATGTACAATAGAGGTATGAAAAGGTTAAGCACCTTGACGTCAATTTGTTTTATCGGGAGATAATTGTCGTGTGTTCGATACTTCTATACTTCCTACTAATATTATAAATTTTATGCGAAAGTAACTCTGTCTGTCGGTGTGTCTGTTAAGCTAAGTTGTTGTTAAGATAATACATGATGTACTTAGTTCTACTCAATTTTTTGTTATGATCCTATTACTGTAAAGGCTGAATAAAACATATCAGTGATAAATTATTCTTTCAAAAATTCTCTATGCACGCGCCGAAACTGACACTGAGAGTACTGTGTCGTCACTGACACTGACAAGTGTGAGAGAATGTAAAAAATAATAATTTATCACTGATACGGTACGGTGCGCGAACTGTGATTTCACTAATACATATGTGTGAATCAACCTTTTTTTTTAGGTGGTAAAAATCATCAAATGAGTCCTTCCGACTCAGGACTGTGAGACTTTTACTGGCTAAAAAACCACCCTGTTCCTTTTGTTGCCCTTTACGTTCCGGGGCCACGGCATCCTGTTAAGACGTCCCGCAACCCCGGCATGTGAATCATCCTTTAGATTGATGGAATAACGCCATTAATTTGTCGCTATTTGTCAGAGTCAGCCTTGACAAAATGATTGATAACAGAACCGACGCCCTTGTCGGTCATTCTATTTATAGTTTACAATCAATGAAATAATACATAATTATCAAATTGTAGTTCAAACACGTTATACTTTTGATTAATTACAGGGTTCATTATAATTGATTTACTTACTACCTATCTTTTATAGGGTAATTACCTATAAGATAGTAGCTGCTCTCTGTGGCGCACCTCGTACCTTACCTACCTTACGTCTTTGGTTTCTGCTCTGCTGCCATGGGTCATAGCGTGATCTTTTACTGTTTTAGAGGCATGACAAAAGGGGTGTAATATTTCTCATCCTCCGTTAAAAAAGGGAGGATCCTCCGACCAGACGGGTGTTATGTCTGGTGGGCTACTGCCCGGACGGTTTTTGGTCAGGATTATGCTAATGTCGCGACAAACTTTGATTGCGCGATGTAGGAATTATCATCTGTAGTTCACATTCTGTACAATAGATGTCATTACACAGCCTTACAATTCCTCATGAATCTGTCATATTTTAAAATAATTTTATCAATCCGACTGGCAGTTCCAGAGATTAACAAACTGACAAACAAACAAAAATCTCTTCAGCTTTATTTTATTAGTATAGACTAGCTTTTGCCCGCGACTTGGTCCGCGCAAATGTCGGTTATCGCGGACGCAGACAAAGTCGAAGTCGAAGTCTAATAAAAAGTAGCCTAAGTATGTCTTTCCCCGGGTCTTAAACTATCTCCATGCCAAATTTGATCAAAATCGGTTCAGTGGTTTAGGCGTGAAAGCGAGACAGACAGACAGACAGACAGCTAGAGTTACTTTCGCATTTATAATATTAGTAAGGATTACAAAGATAGAATTTTTTTTCATCTATAATTTTTGCACATCCTGAATCATTGCCAACAAATTCAAAATATGCTTGTATAAATAACGTATTCTGCTTTTTTTTTATTTATTTAGTAATAAAACATGTTGGAGACGTTTAATGGCATATTTTTGGTACAGTTACCAAAAGAGATAGATATCCAGGGTCGTCAGATATACACACATCAAAAGTGTCTAGGGATCAAGCATTTTTATGCGGATTTCTTGAGATTGAGATGTGGCTTTGTAATAAATTTATGATTTTATAAATTTATATGGATCCTTTTTGGTGCATTTCATAATTTGAATCAGGAACTGTGAATCAAATTCGAGTAAAAGATGAAAATCAGCTGTCAATATTTTCCCTATAAAAACATACAACGCATTGAAGACATTATTAGTGCTACTGTTTCCCTACTACTGATTAAAACCAACGTTATTATGGAGCGGCGACGTCATTTAAGCAGGGAAGAAATGCTCAGAGCCGTGGGAATGATAGAAGCTGGTTCCCGGCAACGTACTGTGGCTTTAGCTCTGAATACAAGTCAGAGTGTTATCAGTCGACTTTGGACACGTTACCGAAGCACTGGTACCGTGGCTGAGCGCCATGGAGGACGGTATCGCTGCACCACACGGAGACAAGACCGATACATTCAAATCTTAACTCGAAGAGCTCCAACAATAACCGCCATGATGTTAGCCGTGAGGCTTCATCACTCTTCAGGGAACTTAATTAGCGACCAAACAGTCAGAAACCGCTTGCATGAAGTGAACCTTCATTCCCGAAGACCGCTACGGGTACCACCTATAGCAATGCACAATCGTAGGATTCGATATCAATGGGCTCTTGAACACAGAAATTGGGCAGAAGAACAATGGCGTTTCGTGTGCTTTTCTGATGAGTCTCGTTTTGGTATGAGACCGGATACAAGACGTATACGACACTGGAGAACCCCTGGACGCCAACAGCGATTAAAATCCTGCCAGGAAGTCCATCCTTATAGTGGTGGAACCATCATGGTATGGGCGGGTATTTGGATCGGCGGAAGAACTGAGTTGATTTGGATCAGAGGCAACCTCAACGCTCAAATTTATGCTGAGACGATTGTATCAGACGTCATCGTTCCTCTACAAGTGCAAATCGGTCCCTTATTTCAGTCAATGCATGATAATGCACGACCGCACACCGCAAGAGTTGTAAGATATACTCTCGCCGCAGCTAACATCAATGCCCTGCCCTGGCCTGCTCAGTCGCCAGACTTAAATCCGATTGAGCATGCATGGGATATGCTACAGAGAAGAGCTCTGCCGAATATGGAGGGTATCCAGTCGCAAGAAGACCTTTTTTTGTTGTTGCAACGAACATGGGCGGCCATTCCACAGCGTGATTTGGATGAACTCATTTTGAGTATGCCAAACCGATGTTCTTGTGTTGTTAGTGTTCGCGGTAGAAACACGGATTATTAATTGTTTAAGTTACCCAATAAAATTTTAAAGAAAACTGTTATTTCAGTCTTTTTTTCGAACTTTTGTGTTAGTGGTTCAAATGTCAAAAATCCCTTTATGAAAATGGCAAATTTCTTTATTAATGCAAAGGTGACTTGGTTTATCGTTACTGTGACAAACGAAAACACTTTATTTGATGAATCCTTAAAGAAAATTTTAATTAATATCAATCAGGAGAAAAGTTATTGCAAAAATATATGTTGATCCCTAGACACTTTTGTTGTGTGTAGTTGAAGTTTTCTTAGAAATCTATGGCTTATACAATACGTGCCACGAAAGATGAGACTAAGACTCAACACACCACACAAACTTTATTATTTCATAATAAATGTTATAATGTCATCGAAATATCCCTGAATAGATAAACAAATTATGGATAACTATTTCGTACATCCATACCTGCGCAAGCTCCCCATTACTGACGTTTGTCAAGTCTCATCTTTCGTAGCGCTTATGTTGGATGTAGCGCTTTGTTTTGGTGGATACGCCCTTTGAGCCTAAAGGTATCGTTATTATACAAGTTGTATGTATTTTTAAAATTTATAAAATACAATAAGTAAATAATTTTCAATAAACGTTTACGCCGCAATATGAGACACCACATGTGTTTCGTATTCATTGACATAGTGTATTTACATAGATCTAGGTCACCTGAATGTGCGCTCTATTCAGAATTAGTTCAATGTCATTGAGACACTTCATGCTGTCGTATTTTTTAGCTGTTCCATTTTTTGTACATCATCATTATGTTTGGTAGTGCTTGCCCGGTTACATGACTTGCTTGGCTTGCACAAACAAATACAATATGTACATACGTGCACACACCCCTACACACACATACAAACCATGTGTCCAATATTAGTTCATGATATGAGTTAATGACTGTCGCGATACTTAAGTGAATTGATTTTTAATTTTAGAACACAGCTTCGAAACTGTACTGCTGACGTCGCAAGTCGAGTAAATTTTTATCGACGAAAATTACAGTTAACTCATTAATTTACTACATACTTATTTTAAGTGCTTTGAAAGATATAAAACCACATTTTAGTACTTACTTTGAATTGATAAGTTCTTTATGACCGCCACCTACGATAAGTTATTTATAACAACTAGGCTTTTCACATCCAAGGAAAGGGAGGGGTTGTTGTAATTATTGAATGAAAGAAAGGAAAGTGAAACTCTTTACGCGAAAATCACGCATAACTCTATGGGTGCTGGAGTGCCTTAAATAAGCAATTAAAATAACATAATATAACATCATCACGCTTATAATCCCCGATGTAGGCAGAGGTGTACCTATGAGTATACATTAGATGCATCTTCTTTCGAGTCTTTTTATATCAAAACAAGCTTTTGCTCGCGACTTCATCCGCGTAAATGTCGGCTATCGCGGACGCAAACGAAGTCGGATCCTTTGTGGGGTTTAAATTTACCCCGTACCAAATTTCATCAGAATCTGTACAGTGGTTTAGTCACAAAAGTGTAATACTTTTGCAATTATAATATTAAGTACTTAATATAGTATGGTTATGGATGAATACAATTCAAACAAGTGTGCGTACCTCTAATCTATACTTAATATTATAAAGCTGCAGTGTTTGTTTGTTTGTTTGTTTGAACGCGCTAATCTCTGGAACTACTGGTCCGATTTGAAAAATTCAGTGTTAGATAGATTAGTTATCGAGGAAGGCTATAGGCTATATACCATCACGCTACGACCTACGGGAGCGGAGCAGTAACCAAAGACGCGGGTGTAACCGCGGCGGACAGCTAGTCCAATATACGATTAAAATTGACACAAAAAGTACTCAAATACTAAACAATTAAAACCCGCTTTCATTATTCATTACCCTTGGAAGCCAGTGTGGCGTAATAACAACGAATAAATCACCTAATTCGTTCAGCTTTGCACGTTGACACGCATGCCCCTATATGACATCACCATTTAAGGCTAAGAACTCACGGAGCGATTTTGAACCGTGCCCGCCGCGGTGGCGGAACTGCGGTTTTATTTCCAAACTCACGAGACCGGTTATTTGCGCGGTTACACAGCCATCGCGGTTGAGATTATCGCCCGCAAACGTGGCGCCCGCCGCCTCTGCGCCACTGCGATCGCCCGCCAATCGACCGCAGAGCGCGCGGGCGCAACCCGCCGAGGCTGCGGGTGACCGCGGCCCGCACGATTCTACTAGTTGCCCGCCGGTGCAGCGGGACCCGCAAACAAACGCGCAGACTGCGGGCGTAAATCGCGTCGTGAAATGTGCTTTAATTTTTTACATGTATATCTGCACTCTACAGAAGCTGCGGGCCCGCAACCGTGGCGGACGCGGGTGAAAACCGCTCCGTGAGTTCTTAGCCTTAAAAGTTGTCCTAAAATCTGAAATATGTGGACACAGTCACACCCACTCATTGTAACAATTTGACTTTAACAACGCTTTTAATAAGAAATATAATAATACTACTAGGTATACTGGTATCGATCTATCGTCATCACTGACAGGACTATTGTGACAAATAAGCTTGATATAGTGGTGGATCGCTTAGAGAGGCGCGCAATGATTGTTGACATAGCAGTCCCACATGACGTGAACCTCGTGAAGGTCGAGAAAGACAAGCAGATCAAGTATCTTGACTTGGCCTGCGAGCGATCATTGTGCGGATAGTCGTGACGGCCAATGGCATTAAAGCCAAGAGCCTCGACCAATATCTAAGGAGGCTCTCGTTAGGCAGCTGGATCAAGGACTTGATTCAGAAAGTTAGTACTTCTGGACACCGCCCGCATTGTTAGTAGGTTTCTCATAAGGAGCCCAGGGTCCTTAGACAAAGTAACATCGCTTTGTAGCGAAACGATATCTAAATTCGTCATCGTCTCTGACTTGCTTGTCAATTTGTCATGTCTTGCTTCATGTCCACGTGACTTAACGCGGCTTATGTCAATCCCATACATTTTAGTCTTTTCTAACTTCGTTATCGTTTTGAAATTGTTACTTTGTCTAAGCCCCGACCGCCGGTGGCTTGGTCCCTGTTTCCGTCACCGGTGGGCTACTATTTCTTATATTTACAAATGTAATTTATGCGTATACATATCTAATGAATAAAGAATTAAATAATAGCAGCCTATTATTGTCCGACTGCAGAGCAAACGCCTCTTCTCATACAGAGAAGGCACGAGCATTGATCACTACGTTTGCTCAAGGCGGATTGGCGATTTCAGACTTCACTACTTATCCAGGTTTAGTCCAGGTTTCCAAACGATGTTTTCCTTCATCAATGTCAGTGATGTCTAAGATAAACTTAGAGAGCGCTATGAATTTAAAAAGTCACATTGGTATAGGTACCGACCGGCACAAGACGTGAGCACAAATGTCACCTGCGCAGTTGTTAATTTTTTGGTCTCTTTGGCGGAATGAAGAAGGCGGGGGGCGCCGATCCTGCAGTCCGCTGCACGCGATTGGTTCGTCAATCGATGCTCATCGTTTATTGGACTATCGCCTGTCATTCGGCTGCTGTACACATTTGTGCAATTTTAGTGACTTACGTTTTGAATTTTTAAATATTTTTTTTTGGTAATTACGTATTAGTTGTTTTTTTTATATACATAAGTAGTTTAATTTCGTTATTTCGTATTTGGTGTGTTTTTTGTTTAATAAATTTCATTTTTATTATTTCTTTTTATAAAATTGATGTGTTATAAACTTTTTTAATTTTTTAAAAGACATTGAAAATGAATATGTATTAGCCTTTATTTGGCCAAAAGTGTACATGCGCGAAATCCTACAATCTGTGCTCACCACTGGTGCCGACAATTATACTAGCCCGGATTTGAACGCCCATGTGTGAGAGGTGGCGCCTTAACCTGGGACATTTTTTTTTTAGATATTAGCATACAGACGGTGTTAAGCAACATTGTTTTATACTTTGTAGAGAATATACGACAATCGTGCGGTTCACTGTAGATACAAAAACACGAATAGCAATTTAATATAATATGTAGGTAGTAAATTAAAACCGGCTTCATTCTATGAGTATTAGCATCGATGATAGTTTCAATAATAAATACGGATATTGTGTGCGTCATTCGAGTTCAGCAAGTGGTATTTTTGTTAGATCAAGTCTAGGTTTTTTTTCCTGTTTGTATTTTGTTTGCTTTATTACACGACTGCCCCAAAAAAAGGAGTGTTATGTGTTCAGGGTTAATGTATGTATGTATGTATGTATGTATGTATGTGAGTTTCTTTATTCCACCATAACTTTTAAACGCCTGAACAGATTTAGATGTATGTGGTATCGTTACAATCCTTGCATCGTTCCGAGTAACATAGGCTAGTTAAAAATAAAAAGAAACCGGTGTGGTCACTTTAAAACTTAAATTAATACCAGCCTCAATTTATTTTTTTAATGAATCTGGTCGTGTGTATGTTTATCGTTTAGAATTTGACAAGTAGATTTAAAAAATATATAACACTGTAAATAAAAAACGTCGTAAAAAGAAACTGACGAGTAAACAAAGTACAAATATGTGCAATTTTTGCAGTCGTGTTTTTTAATTTTTTTATTATAGTAGCTTGTTTCATACCTACTTTAATTACATAATCATGATGCCACATTATTTTCGTAACAAGTAGTTTACACTACGCAAATTGAACCTTAAACACAGCTGTTAGTAATGCGCACATTTGCATTATGTAGGAGTAGAAACCGGCGCCCGCGCATGTAACATTGACAACAATTGAATGTTTAATACGCTAGCCGAATTTCCAGTAAATTGGTGTTAGTAATAATTTGTTCAAATAAAACTACTTATTACCTATGGTTGTGTCGACTGTATACAACTCGTTTCCCCTCGCTTCGCTTCGGAAATTATTAAAAACCCACCATAAAAAAACCCATAAAAAAATGTCACTAACAATCAATGAACGTCAATGTCATTAAAACATAACATCACGCCTGTTATCCCCGAAGGGTTAGGCAGAGGTGTACCCATTAGTACACCCACATTTCGCCAGTTATGTTTAAGTCCCATGTAATAGGGGGCGAGCCTATTGCATTAAAAATGTCTCTTTAAATTATTATACACTGTTTCATCATCATTATCATCATCATATCAGCCGAAGGAAGTCCACTGCTGCACATAGTCCTACCCCAAAGATATAGCCACAATGACCGGTCCTGCGCTGCCCGGATTATAATCCGGTTATTGTAATGGTAGTAAGATTATCTACATGAAGAAATATCCCTTCACTACTGTACTACATTTAGTCATTATTTTTATGAATGTGTAATGAACCTGTTTTATAACCTTGCCCATCAAAAATCTGGAATGAATTACCTACTTATTTAATTGGTCGGTATATTGATATACCTACTGAACCGGTTTTTAATACGATGTAACGTCATTGATAAATGTCTTATTATTATCTTGTAATTGGTTGCATTGTCCGAATTGTAGCAGGTCAACATTGCATGTAGTGTCATGCGATTTTGTACCTTATGCATGGTGTAAAAAGACACATAAAGACTGCCCATCAAACGAAGTAATAAAGAGCAATTTTTAATCTGGGAAACGACTTTTAGTTTTGGTATGCAAATCACTGTATAAGCTAGCACACAAAACATTTTGTTTATAGATGTATGGAACAGTACAGGAGTTGTGGGCTATTTAAAGTTAGCTAAAACATTTAAAACAGGATTTGTTAAAAAAATATGTAAAAAAGTTTCAACTTTGACTTTCAATATCTCAAGTAACCGAAAGGTTTCCTTCCAAAAACATGGGAAGTATTTTCGGCTGCTTTTAGTGCAGTGGGGGGTTTAGGATTGTCGTTTGTCGTTTGGGCGGGGGGAGCTTGACCCTGTATTTTTTTGGTCACATTTTAATTGATGACAATGGTAAAAAAAAAATAATTAGATTAAAAAAGTCAAGATGTTTTTGGGGGCCGCTTGAGGCCCTTAGCCGTCCCTGGATCCGTCACTGGTCATTGATCATCATCCGTACACCGGCCCTTTATATGAATTGTCACCTTGATCTGCCCTCCTGGCTAGCATTGCAAATCATTATAGTCACACTCATGGACAAAATGATCCATAACTGTTTTATTACTGTTTGTCTATGCTTGCGCCATTCCTACCATGTTTGGCGCAAACGATTTCTAGGCAAGCTAGTGTGTGCTTACTTAGTCAATTATTATTGCTTTTGCATTACTGGTCTGAGGCCGTGTTATGTAACTGTTGGCGGCGACGCGTGCGCCGCCTGGCGAAACATTTGTCTAAATAAAAGTGTAGGTAGCTAGTTTCCACTGTCTTATCACTAACCTTGGGCTTTATCATGCGTTTTGGGGCAAGTGTTGAGGTTAGATCACTTTTCTCTTAGGGTCGTTTTGGGTCAAGCATGATAAAAAAAATCTTATTTGTATAAAGGAGACTACGCAAATTGGATAATAGAGTAGAATATAATAGAATCCTTTATTATAGGTTTTCGTCATTATCATATCAGCTGAACGACGTACTTACACTGCTAGACATAGGCCTCCCCTAAAGATAACCACAATGCCGCATCCAGCGGTTTCCCGCGACCTTTTCATCAAGTTGTTGGTCCACCTCGTGGGGTGTTAGCAAAAAATTAAGCATACAAACATTGTTATTAGATAAGGATAAAGAAAGATATTTTTTGTAATGCATTATTGGTATTTTTCTCAGCTCGTTTATTAAAAAAATTGTAAATCTACGAAATGCTATTCCTCTATATCTGTTTCCAGCTATAAATCATCTAAAAATAAATGCAATTTATGTCTCGGTACAAATTTATTTTTTAAGCATCGTATCCTTTCGGTTTTTACATTTGTATTTTGTCTACTAATGAACCAAGAGAGACCTGAGAATACATGTTTAAAAAGTACCACTGTATTTTACATCTACCACCAATTTTTTTTAATACCCTTGTTGGAAAATTCTCATGGATGTCTACCGCCCTGGGGAGGGCGAAGGGGTCTGTCAGACTCTTACTGACTAAAAACCACCTCGGTGTTCCCAACCCACACTTATGCCTAACATGACCACCAGACTGGACCTAGGTACAACTAACCTAACATTTCCCAAAAAATCTTTACCCAGTCTCCTTTAAAAATGTTATAAATGATTTTTTACACTATATTATTATTTAACGTAGATAATGTAATTTGCCCACGAATAAGTACAAAAGTACCTATAGCCAGTTCTATACAACGCTGACCTCCAGTTAAATCAGACAACAGATGTTTTCATTCACTCAAATCTTCAATTTTGTTATGGAATGCAAAATGCTCATTATTTACAGCAAGCCGGCTATATCCATAAACAAAACTTGCTTGAAAGTGTTTGGGCATATTTCATAAGGGCTTTAGCCGTACGAGTGTTTGTTCATTTTGTTTTGAAATAAGTATGTTTGTTAATTGAATATTAGAGGGCTGGCCTTTTATTACTTTTTTTCGCGGGTAGGTGTCAAAAAGTTAAGACGCGTTTTTGCTTTGTTATTTTAATTTATATTATTATTTATTCATTTTAACCAAATTTTATTGCATAAATTAATTTTAAAGGAGAATGCCGGTTTTTGTATGGAAACCTGTACCAATTGCTTTTAGATGAAATAACCATTTTTAGCCAGCTTATTGTTTAATATTACCGTTGGCATTAACCGTTTTTGTTTTCGAAACCGCAGTGCTGAGATTTTTCATCATAACTATATTTTCAAAAAACCCGCCTAAAGTATTCCAACGATACCATTCACTATATAAATAAGGGAAATATGTTTCGATTTATATGTGTTTATAATAGTTTCAATAAATAAATAAACTATCAGCAACGCAATATAGCTAGGTACTGCAAAACGATAGATTACTTACCTAAAAACCTACCTAAAGTAGTTATGTATATTTTCAAGAGATACCAAATAAAGAACTCATAAAAGGTAGAAACTGCCACTGATTTTGAAAAACTATATTTTATTAGGTAAGTACCTACCATAAAAGATATACATTTTTATGAGTTACACAAACAACTAGCAACAAAACAAAATAACAACACAAACACGAACGATGCGTAAGCGCCGAACGAGACCGAGGTATTCTGACTTCTGTGGGGGTTGACATTTGACAGTTGTTCAGTAGTGTAATAGTGTTGCTATCTCGATTCAATATGTCTAAAATCGATATCGCCTATAAAATAATCGATTAATGAATAAATTGATCATTTAGTCTGAAATTAAGTTTAGCAGCCAAATCGATGTATTCAAAAAATAACAAAGAATATAGATTTTTTATTTACTATCTGTGCCTTCTAACAAATGCAAAATCATTTTAATCGGCTAAGCAATCGTTCTGTAGTCGATTTCTCTAAACAATTTTTTGTTGCTTGGAATCGATTTTTTTTTGTGATTGCAATGGCATCACTACCGGAAATGCATTCGCAAGTCAAGAACTTGGGCTATCGAACTTTTTTATAACATTTCGTAAACGCAGATTTAATAATGATTCTAAATTGCGTTGCTGATAGTTTATTTATTTATTGAAACTATTATAAACACATATAAATCGAAACATATTTCCCTTATTTATATAGTGAATGGTATCGTTGGAATACTTTAGGCGGGTTTTTTGAAAATATAGTTATGATGAAAAATCTCAGCACTGCGGTTTCGAAAACAAAAACGGTTAATGCCAACGGTAATATTAAACAATAAGCTGGCTAAAAATGGTTATTTCATCTAAAAGCATTTGGTACAGGTTCCGGCATTCTCCTTTTACAATTTATCACCACTCACATTGGTCATACATTCCATGTGATTTAAACCACTAAATTACATCACCTGCCAGCTTATCACTAGTTTTGTCTTATATCACACAAAACTCAAACATCACTGCCACTATGTCACAATTAGATGACATTCAATCAGCCCAAAAGAGCCTGGAGGAGTGCTTCATCAAGAAGATGGGACAACTTGAGGCACAGATCCAGAGTGCTGGACCCTCAAAGGACACCGTCGCTAAGATTGCTGAGGAGTTTCGGACCTTCAGAGAGCTCATATTCGGCATGTTGGGTCTTCTCCGCAAGCAGATACAGGAGTGTTCAAGGGTGGCTGACGGTCTGGAGACACGTGCCCGGCGTAAGGCGCTGATTTTCACCGGGTTCCCTGAGGCGGAGAACGAAGATTGCCATACTCTTATATTAGGGGTACTAAAAGACAAGTTGGCCTTGAGTGACATCACGAGGCCTTCTATAAAAGTCTGCCACAGGCTGGGAGCGTCTAGCAGTAGTCCCACTAGGAGCAGGCCTATCCTGGTCAAGTTCTCGAGCTTTGAACATAAATCAGCGGTGTGGAAGGCCAAGGCTGGACTTAAAGGCTCTGCAGTTACTGTCAAGGAGTTTTTGACAAAGTCTAGGCAGAATGTGTTCACTGGGGCTCGCTTGCATTTTGGGATGCCGGCATGCTGGACTCAGGATGGGGTCATAATCATAAAGTCCCCCGATGGAGTACGTCACAAAATCACCACTGCCGAAGAACTAAACCCTTTGTTAGCAAAGTACCCCAAGAAGACTGTAGGTACAGTTAGCACGCCTAGGACTGCGTAGTAGTGAGTGTTGTTTCAGTGTCAAGTGTTGTTTTCGCACTATATTGTGTTCGTACTTCATAATGCTTTCTTCGGTTTGGTTGTTTGCAGGAACTATTTTCAAACATCACATTACCCACTTTATATGTTTTATGTTTACTTTTTATTCTACGTTTGGCGGTATTTTCCATAATCTTATTTTTTAATTGATAACTAAATGATATAAGTAAAGTTAACATGTAAACTAAAGCTTGTCATTGTCTGTCAAACAACAAATGTCAAATTGATTTATGTCATAATTGTCATACGTATGTCATTACGGTAATGACAGTATTTATTCCTCTGTTGCACGTTTAAGGTATTGCGTTCCGTTTTACGGTGTTTGTGTATTTTTGTCAATTTCTCCGAACCTGTGTCTTCTGTCTTATTATTTTTTGTTATAAAATAGCATTACTCCTGTTTACATTTCTTTGTAATATACTAGTGAGGCTGATAGGTGGTGAATAGTATACTTTTAAACCGGACGGCCTAATTTGTTTTTAGTTAACAGTAATTTTTATAGTTATTTATATTTGTTTTATATATATAATATTTATATTTTTATTATATTATGGTATCAGATGATGATTCTTTTTGCTCCGCTATTGGTTCTGTTTATTCATCCGCGAATGATAGTTTTAGTTCATTGACAGACACTCTGGGTGACTTTGTACGTCGTAGCTTTACTCATCGTAAAGGACACTTATTTAATGTTTGTCACATTAATGCTCAAAGTATACCCAGCCATTACAATGATCTTTTTGACACTTTTACTGATGCCAATGTACATGCTGTTCTGATATCTGAGAGTTGGCTTAAACCTCATCTCTTATCTACAACCTACCCTCTTCCTGGTTTCATTCTTGTCCGTAATGACAGGATTGGTAAGGGAGGGGGTGGTGTGGCTATTTACATTCGTAGTGATTTCTCTTTTACAGTCCTAGCCACTTCTCCTTCTAATTATAGCGCCAGTGCTGAGTACCTTTTCCTGGAGGTTCATTTCAAAGGTGTCAAAACCCTCCTGGGTGTTGTATATTGTCCGCCCGCCGTTGACTACTTTTCCAATCTTGAGTTGGCTCTGGAATCTTTAACGTCGAAGTATGCACATTGCATCATCATGGGTGATTTTAACACTGACCTTAGTCACCATACCCCTCGTTCCCGTAAACTCCTCCATATCATTGAATCCGTCAGTCTCCATGTCCTCCCCCTGCAGCCCACTCATTGTAATGTCTCAGGTAATGACACGTGGCTTTACCTACTCCTTACGTCCGCTCCTTCTCTTGTTTCCTCTCATGGCCAGTGTCCTGCGCCTGGCTTTTCCCATCATGATCTCATCTTCCTATCATATATCCTAAAACCTCCTAAGCCTCTCCCTAAAGTACTGCACATGCGTTGTTTTGCGCGCATCGATGTAGATAAGTTGAGCCAGGATGCGTCGAAACTTAATTGGGACCACCTTTTAGAGGAGTCGACAGTTGATGGTAAAGTGGATGTTTTTAATCAAACTGTCCTTGCGCTCTACGACACCCATGCTCCCGTCAAGAAGGTCAGGGTAAAACGTCCGCCTGCCCCTTGGATGACGAGAGGTGTTCGAATGGCGATGAGGCGAAGAGATAGGGCTTTCCGTAAATTTAAGAAAGATCGGCTTGACGAGAACTGGAATCTGTACAAGGTAGCGAGGAATCGATGCAATCAAATGATACGCAACGCTAAGCGTCGCCACATTCTCGAAAATATAACGTCTTCTTCTCCTGCTGATATCTGGAAGTTTCTTGGAACTCTGGGTATTGGTAAGCAGCGACATATGAATTTCCCCAAGACTATTGCCTTGGATGATATCAACCGTCATTTTACTACCAGCTGTCATTTGGATCACCAATTGGTGTCTCAGACGGTTGATTTCATTGCAGGCTTGGCAACACCAAATGTGGACCCTTTTACGTTTTCTCCAGTCACTGAGGATGAGATTAAAAGGATCATCCTATCCATTAAATCCAAGGCCGTGGGGTGCGATGACATTAGTCGTTTCATGGTCACTTCGATCCTCGATTGCCTACTTCCTCCAATTACCCATATTATTAACTTTTCCCTTTACTCAGGGGTATTCCCATCACTGTGGCGTAAAGCTTATGTCCGTCCCCTTCCTAAAATATTGAATCCCTGCCTTCCTAGTCATTTCCGGCCCATTTCCATTCTCCCCTTTCTGTCAAAAGTGCTTGAGGCCTGTGTTCATAAGCAGTTTTCGGGGTTTGTTTACCGTAACAACCTCGTGAGTTCCTTTCAGTCTGGATTCAGGCCTGGGCACAGTACAACATCCGCTCTCCTAAAAGTGACTGGTGACGTTAGAGAAGCAATGGAGAATACCAAGGTGACGGTTTTGGTATTAATTGACTTCTCCAACGCCTTTAACGCTGTCAGTCATGATATTCTCCTCTCTATGCTCTCGCATCTTAAAGTTTCATCCGAGGTGCTGGAATGGTTCTCTTCCTATCTTCGGGGACGTCAGCAGTCGGTTCGCGTCGATGAGGCTTCGTCGAGTTGGCGGGACCTTGGTGCTGGTGTTCCTCAAGGCGGCATTCTTTCTCCTTTATTGTTTTCTATTTTTATTAACTTTATTACCCCCTGCCTTCAGTGTGCGTATCATTTGTATGCTGATGACCTTCAGCTGTATACTACTTCCAAGGTTGATAATTTGTCAGGCGCCATTCAGGATATAAACCGGGATTTGGATGCCGTTAACAATTGGTCTGACAGATTTGGGGTTTCTGTTAACCCTACAAAATGCCAGGCCATTATTATTGGTAGTTCACGCATGATGGGCAGAGTGGCGGATTTTCCCCTTCCTCCAATTATTTTTAATGGTTCTGTCATCCCTATTAGCTCCAGTGTGAAGGATCTCGGTTTATATCTTGATTCTACACTTAGCTGGCAAAATCAGGTTTCCAGTGTTTGTCAGAAAGTCAGTGGTACCTTGCGTTCCTTATATCGTCTGAGGAACTTTTTGCCTGTGAAGACGAAAACAATGCTTGTGCAGACTCTAATCTTCCCTGTAATCGACTATGGTGATGTGTGCTACTTTGACTTGAGCGCGGTCTGGTTGGATAAATTGGACAGAATGTTGAACAATTGCATTCGGTTCATTTTCAATTTGAGAAAATATGACCACGTTTCTAGTTTTAGGGCGGAACTTAAGTGGTTGCCCATTCGTCAGAGACGTAGTTTGCGTGCGTTAACTACTCTTTTCTCTCTTCTCACTTCACATACTCCTCCTTCGTACCTTATTTCTCATTTTCAATATCTATGTTCTACTCATACTAGGAGTCTACGTTCCTCTAATAATCTTTTACTCAGCTGCCCTTCTCACACTTCAGATTTTATTCACTCTTCCTTTTATGTCCAGGCTATTCTTCTTTGGAATGCACTCCCTCTTGATATCAGAACAGCCACCAGTTTGTATGCATTCAAGCGGAAGTTGCGGATTTACTTTTCGGAGCAATTGGAAAGAGTTGTATTATAATTCTCCATTCTATTCTTTATTAGGTATGTATTTAATATGTATTATAATATATAGGTATATATAAATATGTATGTATGTTTATTTTATGGTATTTTTTATAAGTAGTAAGTATGTAGTATTTTAAATATTTTGTACTTATGTACACTTGATTTTATTTGGATAAATACTTTTGTGTGTTTATTTTTTTTTTTCAAATTAATTTTGCTGTTTACCACTCGTACATTAATTTGCACCTACCATGTTATCTCTTCACCACCTTTGGTCGACTGTTAGAGAATGCCTAAGGCATTAAGTCCGCCTTTGTACTTTTGATGCATAAAGTTTAAATAAATAAATAAATTAGGCCAAAGAATCATTGTTGCCATACAGCGTGGCAGTGCTGCCAGCTTTTTGGGGCACTTGCCCCAATTGAAAGCCATACGGACGATTTTTTCATGCCCTTTGAGCTTCCCTTTTTCTATATAAATTATACATAGATACCTTGGTAATTTGATTATTATTTATAAAGTTCTTTTTTTAAATTTAATATTACACACGTTGTCTGTAAATCGAACAGCTTGTTCGGTACCTACCGCATACCGTACCTAGGTACTGTTTTCGAAAACAATAGCACTTATTAGGTACAAACCTTTTTCTGTATCCTTTTTCCTCGCTGATAATAAAATTACCAATTCAATGCAAAATAAAATAATTATAGTTACGTTTTAGTTGAAGTTCTTATCAAAAGGTACCTATAGTCGACTGCACGTCAATGGTAATAAAACAAATATAAGCTGGTTTCTCATTACATTGAAGCTCCATGCTAATCAAATTCTCCCGGCTAATCTCAATGGATACCAGCCAATAAATTAGACCAGTCAAGTGTGCGCAAACGCAGGTACACTCCTTCCCTCACTCTCATAGTTCGATGCAGGGAAGGATCAGGCGCAGGATCACCGGCTTTACTTGCTTTCCGAGGCACAGGGTTATTCTGTGGCACAGGGGTCCTACCATGAACTCTTATCGCGATCCAAAAACTGAATTGTTCTTTAAATACGTCAATATAACGCATCAATTTATGTCATTATATTGACGTATTTTCTCTTATCGCCATCCAAAAACTGAACTGTTCTTCAAATACGTCAATATAACGCATAAATTGATGCGTTATATTGACGTATTTGAAGAACAATTCAGTTTTTGGATCGCGATAAGAGTTCATGGTAGGGCTGCAGGGGCACTACCAACTTCTAAACACCTTTTAACACTTTGCCTGATCTGGAAATCAGACCCAGTGTTCACTTATGACCTTGATACAATGGGGATCAGTCTACGTAATTACTGCACAGGACTAGCTAAAGCTTAGTGTTTCTTCTATCGATAATGTGTAGTCGACTGTACGTCCTGAATAAAAACCTGAGTCATAAAGACGCTTTTACTTTTTTTACGAACATTTTCTTGGATCTCATCCAAGTTTTTATCTAAACATGGATCATCGCACTCGAGAGCAGAGAATTTGACCGAGCCTCGATGGAATAATTTTAAAGCATTATTTAAAATTGAAACCGAACTGTAGTTTAAACTAAAATATCGGCCATGTGCATATCTGACACGCACATGAAGGCCACTGTGTGGACCGCCCGGAAGACACGGTGGAGCATACGGTGCAGGTCTGCCCTGCTTGGGCAGAGCACCGCCGTGTCCTCACGGAGGCGATAGGCGGCGGCGACCTCTCGCGTCCGGACCTGGTTCAGGCCATGCTCCGGGGCGAGAGGGAATGGGATGCAGTCGCCTCCTTCTGCGAAGCAGTAATGCTAGCGAAGGAGGAGGCGGGCCGCGTGAGGAAGAGAACAACACCCTCCACCTCACGCCCCAGCCGCCGCGGGAGACGCCCAGGGCGTCGGACGTCGCGAGGCGACATCCGGCCACCGTAGGCGCGGGCTTGCGGGCGGCGAGTAATGGGCAGCTCGCCGTCCGATCAAGGACCATGCCCGGGTCGACGGCGCGTTCTGTTCGCGCGCGCCTCAAAGAGCTGTCAGCACAGGGACGGGGCCCCCAACGGGGCCAAACGCCTGCCGGGGTTGCGGGACGTCTTAACAGGATACCGTGGCCCCGGAACGTAAAGGGCAACAGAAGGAACAGGGTGGTTTTTTAGTCAGTAAAAGTCTGACAGTCCCTTCCGCCCCACCCAGGACGGAAGGACTCATTTGATGATTTTTACCACCTCAAAAAAAAAAAAAAGGGTTACGCACAAAAAATTACACTTCATGCAAAAAAAAGACACGTTTCTTTACTTTATTTTATTTTTATTATTTGTTGTTAAAGCGGCAATAGGAATACACACTTTGTAAGAATTTCAACTCTCCAACTATTACGGTTCATGAGATACAGCCCGGTGACTACGAAAATCAACTCCAAAAACCATTATGTATAAGTTGTATAACCCTCGTTCCACAAACAAAAGTTGCTAGCGTAGCACATTAATTTATCAAGTTTCAACAAAATGTAATCAAACCAAGTTATTCGCTTGTCTGGGTGCGCCCACCCAAATTGTAATGTCCATTACGTCATTTGATGTACAACCATAAAGAGTCCAAATGTTTTATTCAACTAAATGCTGCGCGAGCAGCAGACATAGAAGGCTGTTCAGGGTCAAACGAACAAAAAAATTGTGATGAAACAAAACAGATAAGACACTTAAACCGTACATAATTCATTTTAAACAAAATGCAAACCAGCTGCCCAACAATATTTTATGTTGCATGAAACAACAACATGTTTACCAACAACACTGCAACATGTTTTCCGCAACACAAACAATGTTGCTTAACATGTTTTACAAAGAAAACGGGTGTTCTCGTTGTGAGTCAATACCCCCATTCTTAATTAAAATGTGCCCACCAGAAACATTCCCAGGATTAATTAAAACACCCAATTGTAGACATTAAGATAGTTGAAATATTAATTTGTGGCGCCTCGTTCGTCTTTCAAATCCACACATTCTAGTTTAGCTGTTCAATGTCAGATGAGATCATCATGTGAAATCGAAAGAGGACTAAATTGTTGACATTGGCGAGTAGATAAATGGATGGTCTGTTTTTATTTTCGGTCTATTTGTAAACGTATTTTTCTCAAGAACCGTCGATAACGTAGGTAGGTATGTAAATGCGGTCTGTGGTCACGTTGTATATTGCACTCTGCTTAAAAGCGTGACTCTTGCTGATTATAATGACCTAAAATTTTATATGAGTTTTATCATACGTCTAGAGTTTGTTTTTAAAATAAAAAGAATTAAGAAATAAATATTTTAATGGTCCAAGATCAGAGTCGCCTAATCTAAGTCATTTTAGCATGGTCAATGATATATTTAATGATAGATAGGAAAATATTATTGAGAATGTATACAATGTACGAGTATACTGGCCATAATCAATGATGGGCCTTTTTTCAGGTCATAAGTCCGCTTTAAAGCATCTGTTTGAAGTTATGACCCACGGAAAGTGTCTGACAATAATATCTGTTGGTTTTCAACAATAATAATATTCTGTAAAACAGTCGACACACGTTAACGAAAATGAGTAAGATACCTTCAATATCTGATCCCAGAAGGCCAATTCAACTAATTAAAAACGTTAAACATCTAGTCGCAATCTCGTCTCAGCGGCAATCAATGTCAAAACATTTAGGTAAATTAGAGGTATTTTTGAAAGACTAAAGAAGCGATCGTTCTTAAAACTTAGTAGAATTGCCCCCTAAAAAGCATTGAAGCTAGCCAGTTCTCATAAATTATAAAATTATTTCTCTATCAATCCTCAAATCTCAAGCATGGTAAGAAGGCGAAGTTCTGGCGACTACGGTATCTCAGTATAATTGCCACTACTTCCCAAAAAAAAAAAAAATCGTTTCGTCTTGTTTAATTCATGTGACGACGCCCTTATCTTTATTTCGCCATCATAAAATTGAATATTTTTAGAAAACTTTTCAACTTGCGACTTTATTCTGATTACAGCCACAAAGAATTTTATGATTCGTGTTACGATAATAATGTACTAGGCTCCCAGATGGCGTGTGGCTATTTTGCCTACATTCCTGATGGCTATAAATTGCTATAAATAACTGCAGCCTCACCACTACAGACTGGGGCTTCCCATGGGAGTGTTCTTAATGGGGCCACGGCACCTACTTGCAATTGGTCGGATAAAAACACATGTTTATATTGGCACTCCTCTATTTTAGAGTTTAAAATTCGTAAACGAACGGAGATGGCAACATTTTCTGTATAGATTTAGGTTTTATGAATATTTTTATTTATGCTCAGAGAAAAAATGTCTTAGGTAGTGTTAAGTACTTTTCCGTTTTGAAGAAAAAAGTTATCAAAGACAAAACCAATACCTACTTACCTATTCAGTTTTTATAAATTAAAATCTTATCAAAAAAAAAATTGAAAAATTGATGTTTGACCTGTATTTAACGTTTCATTTGTCAACGGATTGGTCGTTTTACAAAATATCTAGAAATTATCAAGACCAGACTAAAATGTTATCAAATGGAACAGAGAAAAAATAAACTATATTATTATTATTTATAAACGTTTTGTATTTTTTTCCGTTATGGATTTAAATTGAAAAAAAAAACTAATATTAAATATTCTTTGTTACAGATTCAAAATGACTCTCGAATTCAACAAGTGTTGCTTCTGCATAGAGCTGAGGACGGGATGTCTGATCATCGGGTATCTAAACCTGGTAAGCATCACTCTATCACCATAATGATAAGCATTAGAAATTCCGTATAACGGGATACTATGGGTAATCCACCAATTATTCTAAGTTGGTGGACGTAGCTCGGATATCTTCGAATGCCATTAAAAAACACCACCATTTTTTTTCTGACAGAAATAAATGAATGACTGAACTATGGAATGAATTGATGAATGGTAGAATGAATAAATGCATGAATGATCTCACTATTTGCTGTCTATGTTATAATAAGTGTTGGGAATTTATTTACCGCCACTCGATATTATCGAGATTTGTATCGTATATCGACATTTTGATCTTACAATTAGATCAAAAGAATTACGTATAATATGGTATGGTTAATCCTGCATTGAAGTATGGGTCTGACAGTAGACTCACCCTCTCTTGCATTAATGACTTAAATGTTATTAGAACAGGGTGCATTTTAGTAGAATCCATCACACAAATCAATCAATACACTATCTACCAAAAAATTAACTTATCATTAATAACCTACCTATAATTAATTTTAGTTAAGTAGTTACCTATTAATGATGATTATTTTGATAATTACCAACATTACCGCATAGATAGATGGCAAAAATAATTAACCTTTTCTAAATTAATTTTCCAGATTGCCAACATTGCCGTGATCCTGATGTCCATCCTCGGCTTGGCCGCGGCAGGCGTGGTCACCGCGCAGGGCAAGGACGATGAAACGCAGACAATTGGGGCCGTCATGTTCGCAGTCATTGCGATCATGCTCGTCTTCTTCATTCTGTTCCTGGCATTCACTATAGTCCTGCTAGTTGGACTGCATCAGGTAATTTTATTTTACTAATACTAGCTTTTGCCCGCCTTGGGGTTCAAACTTACCCCGTACCAAATTTAATTAAAGTCTTTTCAATGGTTTACTCGTAAAAGCGTAACAGACAGACAGACAAACAAAGTTACTTTCGCGTTTATAATATTAGTATGGATTCTATCAAAGTGGTATCCAAAAAGTCCTCTGCATCAGTGGTAATGTGCCGACACGTTCGATGGCAATGCTTAACCTTCAGGCAAGGTAGAAGACAGCTCTCGAGATCATTCATCATGGGAGATGGGCACTCGGACCCCATGAAATGGAGGTTCCAACCCCAAACAGCTCAAAAATATATTTGCAAGGTTACTATGCTATTACCACTTGAGGTTCGCTACAGTCACAACGACAGAGCTAGTACAGTACGAAGTACTAGGAAGACAGGAGTAGCGCAAGCAAGAGTCGCACGTCGCGTTCCATTATAATAGTCTATCATTTTAATTTAGTAGTTGTTACGTACTTAATGATATCGTAACGCTTTACTTGCCTCATCGTCCTCGATTAGTTGATTACCGTATTAAATAATAACTATACCAGCCTATTACGACAGGGCAAATGCCTCTTCTCGTACAGAGAAGAGGCGAATACATACCACATTTGCTCAAGGCGGATTGGCAATTTCAGAATTATATCTATACTAATATTATAAAGAGGTAAAGTTTGTGAGGTTGTAGGAGGTAATCTACTGAACCGATTTTGATAATTATTTCGCAAATTTGAAGCTACGTTATCACTGAGTGTTTAGAGCTATATTTTATTATCAAAAAATTAGGGATCCGTAAATAAAATCACGCGAACGAAGTCTCGGGGAGAGTGCTAGGCTAATTATAAATTCAGGTGTCCTCACGATGTTTTCCCTCACTAATGTCCAAGATAAACTTAAAAAGTACGTAATTATTGAAAAGGCCACATTGGTACTTGCCTGAACGCATGAGAGGCGGTGCCTTAACCACAGGACCATCTCGACAAAGAACATTACATAAAGTGTATTTTATTTTTATTTAATTTAAATATTTGGTCAACAAGTATACCGTACTTCTTATAGAGATTTAAAATTTGTGAAAATTTATGTATTTTATGTGTAGCTTACTTGAAATTCATACCGTGTCCGGGCGTTCAGACCTAACTTCGTAATTGATGTAAAAACTTGGGATTTTTGTAAACACCATTTTTCAGCAAACTATGTATCACTATACACAGTAAACGGCGATGTGATATTTATTTTTATACCCTGTATATCTGTAGGTCCCATCAAACTAAGTGACAAAAATCAGAAATTTTAGCTGGAAAACATCTTTGATATTTTGTAACTTGTAACTTTTATGTATTGTGCTTACGTGTGCATACAATAGTACAGGGTCTGTATTTAAAGTTGAGTAGGAACATTCAAAATGTCTTTTCGAAAAAAACATAAAAAATAGAAGGATAACTCCGTAACCAGAACTTTTCCCAGATGTATTAATCTGGAACAAGAAAAAAACTCGCCTTGTCTTGTCTTTTTACACCTTGTCCCCCAAATTCTCAAACCACACTTTACTTTAAAACGTTCTTAAATGTATCTCTGTCGCTACAATACACCTTTAAAATAACAGAGATAGCATAACATTTAAAGGCGCCTTAAAATTGAGTTTGAGAATTTGACCGTTAATCTCGTAAATTATCTTAATGCTTGTGACAGTCGTGGGGTCTCGTCAATTGATAGTAGCTTGTCCTATTAACACCAATTGACGAGAATGCACAAAGAACGGGTTATCTTAGTCAGTTAGTAATGCCACTGATCATAACTTGGTAACCAGTACTTCCCCGATACAATTGACTCAGAATACAATCTTAATTGAATAACAAGCCTTACAAGTAGGTACTTAGTTCATCAAAGCGGCAATAAAGCCGACAAAGTTTTAGACATAACATCACGCCTGTAATCACCGAAGAGTTAGGCAGAGGTGTACCCATTAGTACACCCACATTTTGCCAGTAACAGTTATGTTAAGTCCCATGTAATAGGGGCGAGCCTATTGCCATCAACTGGGCACAAATCCAGTCTCCGAGGCTGCTACTGAGAAAATCATGATGGGAAAACCCAATAACACTTTGCCCGACCTGCGAATGGAACCTAAGGCCTCATACGCACCGCCGCGGGAGACGCCCAGGGCGTCGGACGTCGCGAGGCGACATCCGGCCACCGTAGGCGCGGGCTTGCGGACGGCGAGTAATGGGTAGCTCGCCGTCCGATCAAGGACCATGCCCGGGTCGACGGCGCGTTCTGTTCGCGCGCGCCTCAAAGAGCTGTCAGCACAGGGACGGGGCCCCCCAACGGGGCCAAACGCCTGCCGGGGTTGCGGGACGTCTTAACAGGATACCGTGGCCCCGGAACGTAAAGGGCAACAGAAGGAACAGGGTGGTTTTTTAGTCAGTAAAAGTCTGACAGTCCCTTCCGCCCCGCCCAGGACGCAAGGACTCATTTGATGATTTTTACCACCTCAAAAAAAAAAAAAAAAAAAAGGCCTCATACGCAGCAGCCGCGTTTTGTGACCACTACACCAACGAGGCAGTCAAAGTTTTAAAAGTTCTTTTATTATTTTGGACTTTGTGTCAGATCGATATGTTACAAATGTTATCACTTGGATTAAGGGTTATCTAACGGCATCACTCGAAAATGTCAATCAGTTTCGGTTAATGGTGACACAGATTATATTAACTCAGCTATATAAATATACCTCTTTTTATTAGGTACAAGCTTTTATTTAGCTTGCACTGTTCGTATGTAAGTACGTATACATGTAAATAAGTTGTCGCAAACCATTTTTCAACCATTTGTTGATATCCGATTGAGCTGAAATTTTGCATACACCTTTAGTTCTGATGACAATACAATGTCCAATACTCAAAATTGTAATCATTTTAAATTAAAGCTTGTTTTTAAAATATTTTTTAAATTATTAATATAGGTAATACTAGCTTCTGCCCAGAACTTTGTCTGTATGGTTTTTTTCACCCGCGTTAAGTTATGTTTTTGGTTACTGCTCCGCTCCTATGGGTCGTAGCGTGATGTTAAATCGCCTAAATTATTCCTCGTGAATCTGGCTATCATATTACAAAAAAATCCAATCCGAGTGGTAGTTCCAGAGATAGCGGGTTTCAATTAAAAAAAAAACAAATAACGAAAAAATTCTTCACCTATTATATTAGTAGGCATATATAAATTATATATTATGGAAGTATGTGGATAATAACACTCAATCATTCGTATCTGTAGTCAGTTGAAGTCGCCTAACGTTGCGCTAGAATTGCGTAGACATGAATTTATCGCAGTAAAAGTCAAAGTATCTAGTTATTTCAATGAAATCATTTACACTTTTGAATTATCAAGGTCAGTTAGTTAGAAAGTTGATACTAGATCGTGTTCCCACTAAGTCGTGACGATTAATGGACGAATGTCGTCTCTACTATTCTCACACTTGAAAATCGATCGTCACTGTAGAAAAATGTCGACAGTTTGTCGTGTCGTCCTAGGTATATGTGAACACCCTCAATTTAAATACACAAGCCACAACAACAGTTTAAACGACACGATAAACTGTTGTTACAACATAGTAGAAACGCGTCCTCAGTGCTCGTTCCAAAACGTAGGTAGGTTTCTATGGAGAAGGACAAGCATAAAACTTTACTAATTAATACTCCTTTCTGTAAAAATACTAATCAAATTATTTTTATTTAAATATCTCAAACATACTAATATTTTTCGTCTTCGTACGAGGCACGAAAGATGAAACTTGACACACTACACAAAATATATTGTTTCGTAATAAATATTATAATATCCCTGAATAGATACGAGTACACAAATTATGGATAACTATTTCGTACATCCATACCTGCGCAAGCTCCCCATTACTGACGCTTGTCAATTCTCATCTTTCGTGGCGCGTATTACAAGCTCTGGAAATACTGGTTCCCATTATTTCACTGATAGAAAGTTGCACTATTACCTAGTGTCATAGGATATACTTTACTACGTATTAAACGTATTTCTTGCATAAGTTCCACAAGCGTCATTATTGCAAATGGTGCCTTTTGGCTATTGTAATAAGGTTTCTAATTTAAAATGTATTTGTTCCAGTACCGACGCGGTCACGTGAAGGCCTACCTGATCTACACGCTGATCTTCATCGTACTGTATATCATAATGTTCTTTGCTAGTTTTGCTGGTGCACACATACAAGCTGGCATAGTCGCCAGGGATCTCATCTCTATTCGTGAGTATTTTTTTTATAGTTATCAACAAAATGAGGAGCATATGACAAAAGATGAAAAGATGGATAGATTGTGTGAAAGAGTATATGGAAAGTAAGGAAATGAACACATAATATGTAGTTCTTCAGAAAACTTTAGAGCAATAATTCCGAAACATTATTGAAAATACCGATATACACTCATTAGCAAGATATCAATAGAATTTTGCTGATTTTTTTAATTGTGTTTGGTATTATCATGACAAGATTTGTGTGAAAATCTCAGTTAGTCAAAAGGTTAGTAACACTATAAGTCTTGATACTTGAAAATAAATTATTTCTTAATATTTATCACTATTATTTCCAGTTCTGAGCATCTACTTCTTGCTGGTGATCAGAAGCTACTATTTGAAGATGGATGACCCCGCCAACAAGCCAGCAGTATACAACACAGCTTAAGTTAGCCACAAAATTATTACAGTATCTATGTGGTAGAACAATTAATTATCAGCCACATGTAATTTTAATGTTTTATAAATACATAATAAAATATATAAATGAGCATATTTTTAAATAAAATGAACATTTTAAAAAATTTACTGCCATTAAGCCATAATTAACAAGTATTTTGGATACATTTATTAATGTAATATTATTATAAAGTATCAAAACTATTTTTATACAAACTGGGACACAAAGAATGTGCCTTATTACCTACAATGCTGCCTCGTAACTTATAGAATTTACAACAAATTATGTGTGCTGGTAATTAAAAGTTTTATATAAGTATATAAGAATATTTCTAAATGTTGTCTTCGTGATGAGTCTAAATTTTGCTTCGAATCAATCATATGACTTGATTCCAATGTATTTGGATCAATCGTTTTGCCGTATAGCTTATTTCTAAATAATATTGTGCATGACAAAAGTGTTGATGTAAAAACATTGTTATTTCGTTTAGTCGTTTAAGTTTCATATACGTAGTCGTAAGATTTTGAGTCCTTTTTTTAAGTTTACAGTTACAGTTACGTTTTTCCTGAAATAAATAAGTACCAATACTTTACGAATGTTTTGTAAGTTAATAATTCATGCTGTTACAGAGAAACAAATATATTTTTGTTAAATTGTCGTTTATTTCATAGTTCCATGTTTTTTTTTTCATTTATTTTCTTACTTTAGAATTCATTTTGTATTTTTAATGCTTTAATTTCAGAAAAGTGAGTTCGCAAAAGACACACTAAAATAAGATTTAAATAAACCAGTGAAAAAAAATACCGGTGAGATTGGTATTACTTCGCAACAAATAAATATATTTTTTTACAATACAGTACAAAAAACACCTAAAATATCAAATCACCACCGATTTTAAAGGTTTTTTTTTCATGTTTTTTTCTTTAACTATTTTGCCTTATTGCATTTAGAAATCAATTTTAATTTTAAAAAAAGCTTAAAATGCGGCTGTAAAATTATTTTTTGTTATACGTACCAAACATTGTTAATAGTTTTCATTGAACAAAGCATACAATAACATTAAGTTATATTAATAGTTATTATATTTTTAATTAACATAAGACACCCTTTTAATTAACCTCAAAGCAAGATTTTTTTTCCATTTCTTAAAAGTGCCATCATAAAAATGATTTTTATTATTTTGTTAAATCTTTCAATCGTTGCATTTACCTTGCTAGGTACTTTTAGAATAATACCTATGCGAAACAATATGCGGGCTGAATTAAGAATCTCTTTGAATTCAATATACCTAAATGTGCTTTTATACTTCGTTAAGAAAATTGCCTTTTTATAGGTACCTACTAAGATCGAAAATAACGAACTTTTTCTGAAGCGTAGTCATGAATGCCTTGAAGTACCAATAAACTATCTGGTACAGGCTTCACAAAAGCCACCGTTTCTTCAGAAAACAGCTTGTATTTTCATCTTAGTAACAACAATTTTTTGGACTTGTATTTAATACGTCGAACGTCATTGTAATAAATATAAAATATGCTTGAATGTTTAAAAAGATATGTTAGTTAAGTGATTTATAAATCAAAATTAAAATACCTAAAATAACGTAGGTGTCTTTTTATTTATGTTCCCTATAAGTCAGCTCACAACGAGACGCAATGCGAGGCAATGTCTTATCTCAGTCTCAATCAGTCAAAAATGCTTAAAATTCCTATACTTTCTGACATTGATTTTTTTTAATTTTAAAAATTGTCCTTAATGTTTATCGCTGCCTCAAAGGGCGAGGCGCCTCTTAGCGTGGCGACACACGGTCTACACGCGACAGCCACAAACGCCGCCACTTGAAGCTAGAAGCGTCATTGTGGCGACCACCGATATCAACGACCGTGTGCGGCGAGGCGAGTCCTTATGTTTGAAAACTAAAGAAAATCCGTCAGGTGGCAGCATTTTGTGGTTGGCCAGTGTGCGGCCAGGCTAATGCCGCATTCATAGTAAAAGTGCACGCACCGGCTCGCGAGACCTTTTTTGCAGTAATATAGTTCAATGTCGTACAAACAAATAATTTCAATTCTCGCCCCACTTATTACCTTTCACACTAATCAACTCATTGCCTCGCCGATGTAACACAACCATTAAGCGAGATCGAGATTTGAGAGGAAGAAAACATTATATTGACATAAGCATACTGGTTAATTTAATTATATAAGTTTTCCTTATCTATTTTCTACCAGCTAAACAAAGGTTGTAAAAAATAACATGACTGATGCAAATTATTGTACGATCGTATATGTATGTATAAGTAAAATTAAAAACAAAAATCAAATTGGCCATCACCGGACTACAACCATACTTATATAAAGTGAACACAAGTACAAAGTAATAAAAACACCCACATACGATATATTGTAACATGTTTTCCCTACTAGATAAAATATACGTAGTAACTACGAGATTTACGTAATCTGTGATAAACTAATTAAATAAAAATTCATCGAGTCTGGCGTCCGCTTTTAACACGTTAGCAGCAAGTGTGAATGGACCATCTGAAAACCGAAAGAGTTTTACATAAATCATATGTCATTTATTTTTTTATACTTACACCATTTATATATATATATTATATTTAGATTCAATCAATACAGGATAAAAACCCTAAACATTAAAAAAAAAACAGCTGTTCCATAATATCCTCCCGATCGAATTTCGGTCACGGCGGGGGCCAATCTGGCCCTAGTCAATAATGAACAAATACTTTCTTTTAGTTGTTTAAGTTTTTGTCAGTATTTCAGAATACACCTCTTTTGTTAAATATAAAAGTATCTTCTTTTTCCAATCATCCATATCTATTTTGCGCACTTCCACTTCCAACAAACTCCGTCTATGGACTGGCTGGTACAGTATGCGCAAACCTCGCAACACATCCTTCTCAACACACATTCCTCACAACTCATCCCTCGTACACATCCTTCGCAACACATCCCTCGTACACATCACTCGCACACATCCCTCGCTTGTTTTGTATGCGCAAAAATTAGCTCAAAGCTACGAGTAAATGAAGCGATTCTATTGGATCTTTACAAACACATCCCTCACTACGCATCCTCGCACATCTCTGGTGGAAACGCAGCCTAAATTCAGCGATATGATGGCTAGTTCGAATATGAAAATCACTAAAAAAGAACTTATTTATTTTATCATTGCTTCATGGTGAGAAACACTAGCAAAATTACCGTTAAAACAATAGATAAGTACCGCGATATCTTACCGACTTCAAACCACTTGTTTCTGGGATACCCGGTGTCTTCTCGCGACGCCGCAATGGCGTCTCGGAGAGCGAAAGGTACGCTTATTGACAAGCACGTAGGAGGCTCGGCAACGGCTAAAATTTATTTATTTATTTAATGAAGCATGGAAGACTTACAGCTCAAAAACTAAGTAGAATAGGAAACCATAGTTGACAGGAAGCCAATTACAAGTCTTCGCGTGTGGAAAAATTTGAAATTTGTCAATAATGTACTTAGTAATTTTGTGTTTATGTTTATGTGGAATTTCATTTTTCTAGATTGCAATAAATTTTTCGCATACACATAGCATCACGCCTGTAATCCCCGAAGGGTTATGCAGAGGTGTATCCATTAGAGGTGTACCTACACCCACATTTCGCTAGTTATGTTTAGACCATATAATAACGAATATAGCCATCAACCGGACACAAATCCAGACTTCGAGGCTGCTACTCAGAAATTCCTGATGGAAAAACTCAATAACACTTTGTTACCTATGAACACTATAAACTTGGTTCACTTACCCCTCGCACCCAAAGTACCAAGAGGATTAAAAGAGTTCCTTCTGAGTTGGATTCTGAAATCTATGGGAATATCCTTGGTGAGGGGTACTTTGTAGTACCAAGTCCGGTCAGTGAGCAATTCACCAGTCTTCTCGTCGAAGATCAGCTCTTCATGGGTCCAGTAGCCGACCCCCATCATGAAGGCTCCTTCGATCTGAATAATGAAAAGATTATGTGTCGTTACCACTTCCTTTATGATATTAACTTTAAATGTAAGAAAAACATGGAGTTCCATTAAAATCTTTAAGCGCTAAAATGTGACCCCATGGTCTTATTTTATTTCATGTTTCCATTATAAGTATTTTAAGGTATACCGAGGTATATTATCTGCTGTTTTAAACAGTTAGTTAGTTAATTTACCTGACCAATATCCAGTTCAGGATTCGTACTGGTACCGACATCTTCAATAATATCGACTCTAAGTATTTCATGTTCACCAGTCAAAATATCAAGTTCTACTTCAGTCAAGCATACCCCACCAGACCTGTGCGGTACTTGATCGTTAGCAGTGACCCTGTAGCTAGTCTGCAGATTTATTCCCCTATTGAAGGCAGCTTCAATCAAGATCTCCCATGTAGGGTCAGTTAATGTCTCCCTAACAACAGTCAAACGATCCAAAAGAATCTGGCAACACTTTATAGCGCCGAAACATACGGACTGTGTTGTCCTACTTCCTCCAGTGGTATAGTTATTAGGATTAGTGGCAACAGTAGGAGGCTTGCATTTGACTTTTTCTATCGGAATGTTGAGAGTATATGCCACAGTTTGTATGACTTTAGTATTGATGCCTTGACCAATTTCTATACCACCGTGATGCACTACAACTGTAGCGTCTCCGTGATAAACAGATAATAGAATATGGTAGTCAAGTAATGTAGGCGCAGGCCAATTCATGAAAGCTACTCTAAGTCCCTTCTTCTTCCATCTGTTCAGTTTGTTATAGCTCTGTATTTCATCTTTGCGCTTGTCGTATTCAGCATCTCGGAGCAGCATTTGTATCATCTCTTGTACTTCAACGTATGTCGGTTCCAGGTTGTTCATCCTTACTTGAGCTGGATCTCGCTCCAGTTCATAAGATATCCTCTCCATTATCAGTTCCGTCATTGATATTGCCTCTAATGATCCTGGAAATAAAGGTTTTATTGAATTTCGAATCGTGGTTTTGTCTTAAATTTAGATCGGTTCTAAGAAGACACTTAATAAAGCTGAAAGTTAAATGCTCTCCCCATCATTGTGTACGTTATTTTTGTTCTGGACCATACCTCTGGGAATCTTCTGGTTACAGAGATAGTGAAGTCAAATCCTGTTTTTTGTTTACTTTTTTTTCGCAGCAATTATTTTTGTTAATTAATGTTTTTTATGGTAGTATGCGTAGTTGTGTCTTTTAATACCCAGAATATCCATTATTTTGTTTGAGTCACCCAAGGCTCGGCTGTCATACCGGTATGGCAGAACAATAGATAAAATCAATTGTGTCCTAATACGTGGGACTTGAAGTATTAAGTAGCAACAGTCATCTGTTTGATTCAAGGAAAATTGTATCCCTAATCCTACGTCGGATGTATCAATTTAAGGTTTTCAAGATTAAGATTGGGCCTAACGCAGACAACTTACGCAACTTCTACTGACGGTAGTAAAAGTGGGCATACCTGGTGATCTAGCATAGGTATTGGAAGGTGTGTCCGTAGTGACGTTAAATATTTTGGACTGCCAACGCCTGTTGTCATAGCAGTTTCTAATACCGGGCAACGCTAATGCCGCAACAGGGTCACTAATCACGTACCCATTGTCTTCGTACAAATGGTACTCTAAATATTGGATTTGCCCAGAACTACTGACGCCAACCTGCGCAGGAACATAAAGGAATAAAATAAAACACAACAAACAACACAGTAAAAACGAGGTTTAAGTTTTTATACCCCTCAAACTAGAGTAGCCAGTTTACATATAAAAAACCTTTTTTAGGATTTGAGTAACTGTAACCAACGTGACTTTTTCAATTCATAAGTACTTTCTAAACTGCGTGCTTTCATTCCGTGCCTCGGAAAGCACGTTAAGCTGTTGGTCCCGGCTGCCATACGTGGTTCTTTGACAGTCGTTACGAGTCGTCAGAAGCTTGAAAGTCTGACAACCAGTCTTACCTAGGGTTATCGTATTACACAATTATTGGGTTGTGGAGGTCAGATAGGCAGTCGTTCCATGTAAAATACTGGTACTCAGCTGCATCCGGTTAGACTGGAAGCCGACCCCAACATAGTTGGGAAAATTGCTAGGCTGATGAGTAACTGTGAGGTATGTACTACTTCGAAAGCGGTTTTCGGTATGATAAAGGTATTTGTATTTATTACCGGTTATCGGTACCGGTCGAAGGGTTCAGGCGAGTAATAATGTGACTTTTTCAATTCATAATTATGTACTTTGTAAGTATATCTTGGACATCACTGATATGGGTGAAGGAAAATATGAAATTGGCAATCCGCCTTTAGCAAACGCTGTGATCAATCCTCGTACCTTTTTTGTATAAGAAGACCTTTGCCCTGCAGTGGACCAGTCATAGGCTGGTATTAATGATGTCACCTTACAACTGTACTACGGTGAGATTAAAGAGGCGTCGGATCACAACGCCTAAATATATCGTATAGGAATGCGTTGGATCACTGCATCGTTATTGCCTAAAAAAATGTAACTCACTTCAAAGTCTCTGGTGCAAGGCAATCGTTTGCCGATCACTCTCAAGTTAGCCTGGATGCTCAGCACAAATCGGCAGGGTCGGTCCATCAGATGAGTGACCAAGCCGCATGCAGCTCCTACGTGGTTCGCTCGGTTTATCTTCGCCCCATATCCACCGCCACACCGTGGTACTGATAAGTTTATTCTGGGAAAAACATTACGTAACATAACTTAATAAATATGGAGAAATAAACTTTGACGAGGACGAAGTCGCGGGCAGAAGCTAGTTGATACTCTTATCAAGAAATTAAGAGCATTCGTTACGTGGTGCCTCGAGATCATACAAATTAGAGTCAATAGAGAACATTTTTGAAAAAGAGTAGTACATAAAGTTGAACAATTTAGGGTTTTTATATTTTAAAATGCATTCCAAGCGCTCTTTAAAACTCTTTTTCTAAAATATCCCCAACTGACTATTAAGAGTTATATTTACTGCATTACATATGTATTCATTAAATCAGTTGGATTATTTCCTAGATTTTTAACTTCAAGTTTGCATGAGCTTCTGAACGTTCTGTACTAAAAATAATCTTATAGTACTAAGCAGGTATTGTTATATCAGTCTTACCTGTTTTGAGGTATATTCAACACTTCAGACAAACAGATGTGGAAAGAATCAAGGAATTGGGTGCTGGCTATGACGTCAATACCATCTTCACTAGGTCTACTGACCGTTGTAAGATTTTCCATATGAAAGAGATACTGCGCGTAAATATCATCAGAACCCTTTATTACTCTCTGCACGTTCAAACCTCGGTCCCTTGCCGGAAAGACTAGGAATAATGTGATACGATCTGGATCTCTCTCTTTGGCATCTTTAATTGTTAAGATAGGCTTGGTCTTATCTACTTTGTAGTTAATTTTCACAAGTAAAGCTGCCCTGTTTGCCAATCTTTCAGTTTCAGCAACAATAATTCCTATAGGTTGATCGTAGTACTTTATGTTCTTTTCAGCAAAGACCTCTTCAGGCGCCAATTGACCTGGCACTCTTTGAGACATATATGAGTTCTTTCCAGGGATGTCTTTAGCTGAGAAAAATGCTAACACACCGGGTATTTTCTGCAAAGCAAAATGTATTTCAAAGATAGTGTAAAGTATGAAGCGTCATCCACATTTGATCACGTTTTTATCCTTATTGGAGAAAATAAAAACACATGTAACAAATTAACTGTGTTGCAACCTGGAAGTTGGAAACTGTGTCACAACTGTTAACGCAACTCCAGAAGGAAGATAACAGCATTCCTTCTACAGGTAAAATTCATTGATTTATAAACATACCAAAGCCGGTGTAGCATCTATACTTTCAATCTCCCCGGTGCAGATATCAGAGGTCACAAACGCACAGAAAACCTCCTTGGGTTCAGTGGGTAAGTCATTGCTATACTGAGCTTCCCCTGCACACTGTATCAACGCATCGAGCTTAGGCATTGGTTCTGTGATTGGCCACGTCAGAGGATTAGTGTCGTAAACTTCAGAACCTTTGGATAATGGCCGTGTCTTCCTGAAGTCTCTCGCTCCTGAACGATACCAAGGCTTTAGGCGTTGTTGGGGAATCAGAACCAGTAAACCCTGAAATACATTGCATATTTAATTTAATTTAATTTTTTATTTGGTTACTTAAATAATTTGTTTCAACCAGACTATCAAAAGGTACCTACTTTTAAACGTCATCAATATGAGAAAATACAAAGGAATCTAGTTGCCCTTTCCAAAAGATAGTTCGTATGGAGAAGAATGGACAAGAAACTCCTAACTTTTAAAAAAATAGTTTTACAATAAATCGTATAGGTACTTTTTCTTCACATCCAATAATAATATGAATGTGAAGAAAATGTAACTAAAATAAAAATCACTAATAAGTACCACAACAGGTACGAAGTGCTACAAATAAAGCAATGAGAGCTAAATAATGAATAGGTGTGTTTTCACACACCTATTCATTATTTCAAGAGTTCAATTTCGCTTACTTTATAAAACAAACCAAGGGCACATTTCTTTCTATACGCAGGCTTCATCTCACCAGCAATTTCCTCGACTATCAATTCACCTTCCAATGTCTTCAGTGCTTGTTGCAGAACTTCATTGGTGAATATCTTCTTCATATGAAGAAACTTCTCTGTTTCCTGGGCGTGAACGAATTTTCCCGAAAGTCCACCAATCACTATTCTAGCTGATACAACCACGTCTTTCTTGTGCTCATCAAACTCGTACAAGAAAGCTGCGTTTACTTGAGCATGCGCATTTTGTGCACGAGCCATGATCTGGAAAATTGTGAGATATTTACTAACGGCCGACGACCGGCCGGGACGTTAGTGGTATGTAGGTCGTTTCCGGCTTGCAACCCATCAGTCCCCATTTCCATCAGGCCCAGTTTGCAAACACCGTTTTGTGACTGGTTGGGGGCAGGAATCGTATTATAGAAAGTCATAATTATGATAATTTCTGACTCAAATCTATCCTAAGGTAATCTATCTAAAAGCTTTAAATATGGAGTTGATTGATAAGTAAATATATTAAGAATTATTAAAACGAATATCATCGACTTAGTGGTTAACACGATCGCCTCTCATGCATGAGATTCGATACCGGGCAAGTACCAGTGCGACTTTTTCAATTTATATGTACTTTTTAAGTTAAACTTGGACATCACTGATATTGGTGAATGAAAACTTCGTGAGAAAACATGGACTTAAAACAATATTTTTTATATTCTGAAATTGCCAATCCGTTTTGGGCACCAATGCTCGTGCCTTCTCTGTATAATTAGAGGTCTTTACCCTGCAGTGGGAAGAAATTTAATTATTTAGTTAGGTACCTTGAAAGACACAAACTCGTAACGATGAGAATACGGTGGTATCTTCACATGAGTCATAACTTTTCCTGTCATGTCCAGTGACAGGAATTGCTCCGGAGTCACCTCCACTAATGATCCTTTGTGAACTAAAATGTTAAAGACCGAATATGTAGATGCATAGGTATGTGGTGAACTTAGGTGCCATGAGTAACGAATGATGTAGTAGTGAAATATTTTAATCGAAAGATTTAAATTCTTACCAATAACCAAAGTGGCTTTGATGGTTTCAAGTAACAGGAAAATGTCTGATGAAAATGTTGGTAATCTATGCTTCGTCATTAGATTTCCAGCTACAGTACCAATCTAAAAAGGAAGCGTAAAAAAAAATTGGAAGTCAAAACCTTCTGACTGACAAGTCCTAATTACATTGAAGTTATTAATAATGTACATGTAAATATAAGTGACTAGCTTCTGTCGTGACTTTAAAATTGACTCAAAGTAATAAGTTATCCATCCACACATTAATTGTGTCGAGCCAGATCAATGTCTATTAATGCGTTAAGGTATGAATAAATATCAAACGTCCATTTATCCTCACAAACTATCGCGTTTATATTAGTAATAAAATAGTAGGACACATTATTTATTAGAACTTACATTTCTGACAGGTATATGAGCAACCAAGTCTAAATGTTCATAAAGCTTGTAAAGGTATTGAAATTCTTCATGAGCTTGTGATACATTCTTGAACACTTCCATAAGATCAGTTAGAGTTATACCAGCACCTACTACTAAGTTCTGATCTAAATAATACCCTTTGAGTTCCTTTATTGGCTTGATATCTATAAGAACTCTTGGAAATACTAGAATCGGAGCAGCACCTGCAAAATGATTAAGGATTTTTTTTTATATTGTTTCGGTTTAGAAATTCTTTTCTCAAATGTGTATCTCAACACACTCACCTCTTCCAGTATTACCGTTAACCAACATGTAAGAATCGTAACCTTCAGAATCCAAGACAGTGAATATATCGTCAATTTCATTGACTCTATACCACACATGGCCATCTTTCAATTTGATCTTCTTTATTCGAGGAGCTTCTGCATCACTCTGGTTGATCAAACACCAGTTTTTATCACATTTGTGACAATCTTCTTTGCCTTCGCAAATTTTTAGGTCTTCAATGTCTTTAAGTTTTGGTGGAGGTTTTGGAGCATCTTTGGCGAAGCTTTTGAATGCATCCAAGATTGGTCTGCTGCCTGTGCACCGGCAGGTGTTGCTTCCGAAGGAATTTTCTATCTCATACTGAGTTAAGTCATAATGGTTTGCTTCTAGAAGGCTGTAAGAGATAAATTACTTTGTATGTCTTTTCATATTTCTTCCTTGTCTAACTTCGCTCTATTTAATATTGTTTTCAAAAACTTTGTAAACTAGTGACTAGCTGTACTAACCTGTACATGCTCATCACAAACCCTGGGCTGCAGTACCCGCACTGGGTACCGTTGTACTCCGCCAGGGTCTTCTGCACGGGGTGGTATCCTTTCGATCGGCCGCCGATTCCTTCTATTGTGGTTACCTCCCAGTCCTGGCATGACGTCACTGATACTAGGCACTGTGAATTCAGATAAGTCAAAGTCAAAACATTTACTTTATTAGACCGTGAAGGCACTTTCGAACGTCATATACAAAAATAATTGTGCAATCGGAGGACCCCCGTAATATAATAGAAAGAGAAAGAAACGTAAGGAAAAAGCAGGAAAAAGCTCCCAATAATGCTTTTTCCTTACGTGATAAGTTCTGCTAGTTACCTCCTATCGCAAGCCCTGTTAAGGGATTTCGTTCCAACAAAACAATGAATCTAGATAGTAAAATTGACAATGCTTAGGTAGATAGTAGAAGGAGACCAATACGATATAATTAAACCAATGACCAATACATGCGGAGCAGTCATGCGTGCATACTTAGTGCATTGTTCTAACCTACTTTCATAATTATGAAGTAAGTACAACCTACTATTACCATAGCGTACGTGTATAATATGAAAGTGGGTTAGCGCGCTTTTTGTTTTTGTTTTAATACCTCATTTACATCATCTGTTATTAGTAACATCCTGACATTCTAGATTTCTGCATAATTACAACTATTAAACCATTAAGTATTCATGATCGGACGGTACAATCTAAGTACCAATTGTACACAAAATTGGAACAAGTGCGAGTCAGTCTCGCACATAAACGGTTCCGTACCAAAAAAGACGCGGGACTGATGGCCATAGATATCCTGATACTTAGGAAATATTTATACCTGCAGAATCACACGATCACAATTTTACTGACAAAATATTATTTTATATTAAATATTTTATATTAATTATATTTAAATATTGTTTTCATAAACAACCCATTCACCATTTACTTCAAATCATCATCATCATCTGGATCTTCCAATTGATTTTGAAGTTTATGTCGTATTAGTTATTCCGTGGACAATAGTGTGGGTTATGCGTTTATTTGACTGTTATGCTTATACTTATTGTTAATATTGTAACGTATAACTGTTTTTTGTCCCTAATAAATAAAATAAAATAAAATAAAATGTCAGAAATCTACGACGACCAATTGAAAGCATCAAGTCATCGGGGGGCACGGAAGTGCCCCCGCCAAAGTCGAGCGCGAAGCAAACACTGCCGTACCATCCTTTACTGGAACCATTTCGCCGCATTTTCAGGCCCCTATTTGAGAACCTCTGGATTAAACCAGAACGCAGAAATTTTCGTCATTTAGTAAGCTGTAATCATATACTTAAAATCCAAAATTTCAAGTCTGTAGGTCATTTAGTTCCGAAGTTAAGCGAAAGCAAAGTTTCGCATTTATGACACTCACTCACTCATGATCATCAAAATAGAACTAGTACTTCCCATAAACTCAGAGAGCTGAAATTTGGTACAGAGTTAGGGTTTAATGGCCACATAAAGGGAAAACTATAAAAACTAGGACAATCGAAGATCTGAAGTACCTGGTGACCCTGACTAGAAAACACAAGAGCCCAACCAAACTATTAGAGATCGCGACATACCGCCTTTACAAAAAATATACAACTTGATGAGCCGCTTCATTAAAAAAAAAATACAAAAAAAAACAACAAAAAAAAACAAAAAAAAAACTGTGTCAAATAAGAAAATCTAATAAAATAAATCAATATGCCCACTTTTCTACAAAAAGAAGTGAAATCCCACCAAAAACATTCTGTAAAAAACTAGCCAAGTCTCGATGGAGCTGCTTGTTTATCTCTAAAAAGTAATGAAATCTAAACAAAGTCGTGCCAAGTCTAAGGTTCCTTACTGCGATTTCTTTATTATTATAGTTAATGTTGTGTGACTTGGCCGTGGAAGGGTACAAAACCAGGTGCTCCATGACACCATTGCACCAATCTGTCGCTAGAACCGCTACCCATTGACGATGGAAAATTGCCACTTGGAAAACGTTGATTCAATAACCAGTCAATTGTTGACTTGTACACACTAATAAAGAATGTTCAACGGCCAAGTCAAACAACATTAACTAAAATAATAAAGAAATCGCAGTAAGGAACCTTAGACTTGGCACCACTTTGTTTAGATTTCATTACTTTTTAGAGATATACAAGCAGCTCCATCGAGACTTGGCTAGTTTTTTACAGAATGTTTTTGGTGGGATTAGTTAGGGTTACTGGACATAATGATTGTACTAATTGTAGTCAATAGTCATGATAACAAAGAATTTTCCCAAAGTATCTAATATATTTTAGACATGTAGGTACCGGGTAATAGATTTCATACCTGCCGGGTAGCCGGGTACCTAGCAAAGAAAACGTCCGTACTGCAAGCGCACTTGCAGCCTTGCAGCCTTCGCCTAGCAGCTTAGTATACAGCGAACGACTTTTCTCAGAGGCTGGCAATATTTACGAAAAAAAAAGAAGCCGATTAGATCCACACAGAGCCGAAAAACTGGCGTTTCTACACACCATAATTTACCCCATAGAAACTTTGATTATTAATGATTGGTTGATTTATTTTTGATTATTGTTTCTTTAATAACAAATTCTTGTTCTGTTTCTGTCGATCATTAAACAACATATGCGATTTAAAAAAGTGTTATACATATTTTTATTCCCAACAAATTACCCGGCATGACCGGGTACCCGGTGCTATTACCCGGTACCCGGCCGGATCCTAAAAAAGTGCCGGGTCCACCGGGTACCGGGCCCAAACCGGGTATCCGGTACATGTCTAATATATTTTTTTTAATTTGCAAAGCGAAAGCGCCCCACTAAAGATCTCCGATTCATAAAGACTATAGTCTATCTAGGTATTTCCTGGGCTAAGTTCCCTAAACTCCAATCGAAGCCGTATAAAGTTAATAAATACTTACAGAATTGACAGAAAAAGTCCTGGGATGAGGATCGTTGACGGTGACAGCCACCACGCAAGAGCCACAGCCACCTTCCTTGCACATGTACTTGGTGCCGCGAAGGTTCAGGTGGTTCCGGATGAAGTCATTCAGAGACGTGTCCGAGTCCACTTCTGAACCCACTGTTGGTTGATAAAAGATATTGAAATTGGTATTTTAATACTTTACCTACAAATCCTACAGATATATTGCGTGTCTAGTTTGATAACGGTTGGAAGGGGTAACGAAAATTTTTACCATGGATTCAGTTAGTGATACTACTAAACCCCCAAAGGGAGAATTAAAAAAATACAGCTGTTCCATACATTGAGACCGTGTCTTTATTTGTGGCAGTTTTGTAAGGGATTGCTGATTATTTTTTTTAATATAACATCACACATTACGCCTATAATTCCCATAGGGTTAGGCAGAGGTGTACCTAATGGCCGGGGGAGCGGTGAATGCTTATGCGAATGCCGTACCCCCGGTCATAAGAAGAGGTGGAACACTGCGTTGGTTTTAGCCGGTAAGAGTCCGTACCTCTTCATCACGGTCCCCGGGCGACGGAGGAAGTCCATGAGATATCCAGCGCGAAAAAAAAACAAAACAAAAGAGGTGTAGCCATGTACACCTATATTTCGCAAGTTATGTGTAATAGGGGTCAAGCCTATTGCCATTAACTCCACTATACTCCTTTCAATTAGATTTTAATAAAATCCTGGTTACAATATTCTTGTTGATTGAATTGATCAGAAAACAAAAAAGCATTAACCCGTCGTCTGTCAGGCTATTGAATAGAATTAAGTTTTGACTTTGACTTTGACTTTGACAAGTAAAATAAACGTAAAATATTATCGTCCAATGGCGGCCGTTCGCGATGAATCAAGTTTTGTACCTATGCGGTACAGTTGACATTTGAAGCGTTCACTTTTGTACCGCATAGGTACAATTGACAGTTGTGAAGTTAAAGATGAGAGAGCCATGGCAGTTAAGAGATGACCAATCCCGACTGACAGCACTCGTTCACGAACATGACTGAACATGATTTTTAAACAAACATTTATATTATTGTGCATATGCATTGACAATTCCAGCTCCATCGAATTACGGGAAGTGGGTCTTGACTTGTAAGCTTTGATTAAGTTCCTATGACCAATTTTCGGCTCCATCATTAGATCAGCTCTGTGACATCATTATATTAAACATCGGAAAGTGGCTATATTTAACTTGTAATATTTAATTAGCCACAGATACCGGGACAGATGAAAGTAAAAAAAAAGCTTGTAAAAGTAATAAGCTTCTAAAATAACAAATTCGCCGCGGGTTGCTTCATGTTAGCATAAGTACGAGTAAATTGTAAGCTTCACTTACCGGAGACTTTTTCCTTATTCACATAAAACGTGATCCTATCCATGTTGGAGCAGAAATGAAACAAATTCATGTGCGCATACTTATCTAATTAAGATTATCTTAACGATTTCACACTAATAGGCTGTATCCAATAACCATTCATTAACCCTTTAATGGAATCGATATTATATTCAATAAAACTTGTCTTGTCTTTGTGACTTTGTTGTTGGAGTGCTATAATAAATAAATAAATAAAACTGGAATCGTGAGTAAAAAAATTATAACCTAAAAATATAAAACCGTTAACATTTATCAAAGGGTTGAAAAAACTAAATAAAATCTAAAGGCAAATTTTATTATTAATTAAAAATATTTAAAATCTAGACGCAATCTCATCACAGTGACAATCACTGTCAAAAAATGTGGGCAATTAGAAGCATCTTTGACATAATGAGACTGAGATTAGATTGTGATTATTTCTATAAAAATATACGATTGCCCCTGGTATTATGGGTATAATTTAACCCAGCGTAGCTCGTATCTCCACTTTTTTTTTTTAGGTGGTAAAAATCATCAAATGACTTCTTCCGCCCTGGGTGGGGCGGAAGGGACTGTCAGACTTTTACTGACTAAAAAACCACCCTGTTCCTTCTGTTGCCCTTTACGTTCCGGGGCCACGGTATCCTGTTAAGACGTCCCGCAACCCCGGCAGGCGTTTGGCCCCGTTGGGGGCCCAGTCCCTGTGCTGACAGCTCTTTGAGGCGCGCGCGAACAGAACGCGTCGTCGACCCGGGCATGGTCCTTGATCGGACGGCGAGCTACCTATTACTCGCCGTCCGCAAGCCCGCGCCTACGGTGGCCGGATTTTGCCTCGCGACATCCGACGCCCTGGGCGTCTCCCGCGGTCGTATCTCTACTTCAAGTAAGCTTCAAGCTCTGAATTTCGGGCACCAGTCACACAAAAAAAATTAACCTGAACAAAAGTACCACCGTTCGTTTTGACACGGTTTTGGTTTTTGTTGGTACAGGACCAAATTGACCCAATATTCCTATTAAGGGTTAAGCTTTATATAAAAAGAATATTCTAATAATTCTAATTGTATGTGAACGGATGAACCGATTGTGATTTTGTTTTTTTTTTTTGTTTGAAAAGTGAATTGGTGGGAGTGCTCTTAGCTATGTTTGATGAAAACTGGTCCAAGATGCATGGTCGCCTTGGGGGTTTCTTAAATCTATACTTCTATACTAATATTATAAAGAGGTAAGGTAATCTCCGGAAGTAATGAACCGATTTTGAAAATTGTTTCACAAATTGGAAGCTACGTTATCACTGAGTGCTATAGGCTATATTTTATTATCAAAAAATTAGGGATCCCTAAGAAAAATCACGCGAACGAGTCGCGGGGAGAGTGCTCGTTTTTTATAAATGTTGTAACGAAACTTTTCTTACCTCCTTGATACCTGTAATCCTGTAAAAGTGGAAATAAAAGTGGTGTACCAGCAATACTTACTCAGTGTAACTTATAGGTGCATGAGCAGTTTGTGTAGTTAACGATTAAGTGATATGTTTTGCTACACTTCGTATAATCGCCTACCTAAAATGTGGTAGCTTAATTTTATAATGTTTTTTTTTTATATTTTAAAAAGTTTTTTTTTTAATTAATATTTAAAAATGTCATTATATATGTAAGATAAAATAAATAAATGGAAATGATAATAAGGAAGTGTACGTGTTATCCAGAGTGATTTAAATTTAAAAAAGATGGCCAAGAATTATATGGGCCTGTACAGAAATAAAAATGGGTGTCTTTCATCCAATAGTAAAGGTATTGTATTTCATAAATCATAAGGGCTACTTCCAAGTAGTCGTGGACGAAAGTTATGATGGTTTAAAAAGTTTATTTTGTCACTATGATTAAATTAGATTCATTCCATAATATATCCAGAGTGGTGATTTCAAATAGGACTCCTTTTCAAGTTTTTATTTCATGCAATTACACGTTGTTTATTTACAATGCCTAACATCCGACATGAATGCACATAATACATAATTAATTAATTATGGACGGCGAAAATTTCAAATGTCATTATGTCGGATACATTTAGGGTTGCCACCTTTTTTTTAAGCAAATGGAGTATTTACCTTCCAAGGTTAATAAAATAAAGTACAACATCTGAAAATAAAGTATGATAATTATGCATCCTTTATCGAGGCGACCCGTCTGCTTACACGCAAAAAGTCGCTCATCTTGTTATTTTTTTTTAACTTAAAAAAACCGTCGATATAGGTAAAATAAAGTATTTTCACGTACTTTATTGCCCTCATAAAATATAAAGTACATTTGCCCGAAATAACGTACCTACAATACTTTATTATAAAGTACGGGTGGCATTGGCAACCCTAGATACATTCGTGTAGTTATTATGTGGATGTATCGATGCATTTACCTACGTCGGATGTTATACCTACTTATAATAATTGCATACCTCTTTGTAACAACAATTACCTACATCCAGTAATCTTTAGTGAAGATAATGACTACGATTACAACTCACTCACAAACTTCATTAAGTGCCTGTTTCACAATCTTCGAATAAGTTCCGATTAAATTATTAGATTAGGATTAGGCAGATTATTTCATACAAATTCTGTTCTGTTTTTGAAAGAATCTGGTGAATAGCGTTTAATCAAAGGTCGTGAAACAGGCCCTAAGTTTAACGAGTCATTAACAATAATACCAGTCTAAAATTGTCCCATTGCAGCAGGGCAAAGGCCTTTTCTCATACAAAGAAGGCACGAGTATTGATCATCACGCTTGCTCACTCAAAGTCCCTATGTATGCTTAGATCTTTAAAACTACGCAACGGGTTTTGATGCGGTTTTTATTATATAGATAGAGTGATTCAAGAGGAAGGTTTATGTGTCTACATTGTACCCGAGCGAAACCGGGAAGGGTTGCTAGTTAGTCCAGGTTTCCTCACGATGTTTTCCTTCAAACTTAGAAAGAACATAATTATGATTTGAAAGAGTCACATTTTGCTGGTTCCATATTTTGGCTTGTTGTAAACAAGTAAACAAACGAAAATAAAGAACAATAAAATACGTACAAAGATAAGGTAGGTATGGGCCAAATGGTATAGATCAATATTCAACACAATGATCGCAATAATAGGAAGAATTATGTAACTTTCAGAATCGTTGTGTATCTTTTTACACCATACAGATGAAAAAATGCTCGGCAAATGATGATGACCTCTGTCTGTAAGGCCGTAAGTACGATCACGTTTACAACTTATTACATACAATTAGGGTATTCCTTAAATATACACTTGAACCTTAACAGCAATTGTGGGTCAATTTAGACCCACAACAAAAAAAATGGATGTCTTTCAGCTAATAAGAGCACACGACGTTTTTATAAGGGTCAACTCACACCGAACGAGCGGCGAAGGGCAGTGAGCGGAGAATATTTGGAAGGATTCGGGGGAGACTTTTGCCCAGAAATCGGACATTGTAGGCTAGCAGGGGTCGGCAACCCCGGCTCGCGAGCCACATGCGGCTCTTTCGATGTAACTATCTAAAGTTGTGGCTTTTCAGTTCCATACGTAAAACAAATCACTTTACCATCAAACCCCTCAAAATCGTTCAATCTATCCATAATTTAATACTATAATACTGGGCGTTAGTGACAGGTTGGCAAAAACTGAAACTGTAGTTTCAGACCACGATTTGTGATTGAAAATCGTTGGAATTTTTCTCCGGAAAATTCTTAAAATTTTCGACCGATTTTTCACTTGATTCGTGATATATTGATATGTAAGTACCAAGTCCAGGCCTCTAAACACAAATTTAATGAAAAAAACAATAAAAACTTAACTCGGCAATGTAAACACAACAAAAATAATTCTAGGTACCTACATTTAAGCTATGTAGGTTTAGGCACAAATAACACGCGCCGCCCGGCGTCGCCACATCGGTGCGATGTCCTCTGCTAGAGCTGTACCGAACGAAACTTTAAATAGTTTTTAAAGTTTCGTTCGGTTTTCTTTTAATTTTGAGAATTTTCCGGAGAAAAATTCCAACGATTTTCAATCATAAATCGTGGTCTGAAACTACAGTTTCAGTTTTTGCCAACCTGTCACTAACGCCCAGTATAGTATGACTGAGATATACTTCTATTTACCCATTTCCATTTCTCACCCGCACCGCCCCCGTTGTGGCATCGGTCATTCGTTTTTTGTTTGGGGCTCTTTGAAAACTGAAATTTTAAGAATTGAAACTCTTGGCTGTTCCGTCTCAAAAGGTTGCCGACCCCTGAGTGAAAAAAGCCCTTTACAGGCACTTTTGAATTGTCAAAGATTCAGTCAGACAGTTGAAGCTAGATACTTGTTCCGAAACGTAAGGAAATCTTCATGGAGAAGAGCGAGCAAGAAACTCCACAACCTCTCTTCTCTCCCTCTTCTCATATAAACCCATTATTTCAGTTTTGTTGAACAAAATACCGATTCTGATAAAGGGTTAGTTAATGGCTAATGAATACCGCCTATTACTGTGAAATCGTTCTGATGAACAAAATACCGATTCTGATAAAGGGTTAGTTAATGGCTAATGAATACCGCCTATTACTGTGAAATCGTTCTGATCATCTTGATTGCGTCTGCGCGTATGAATTTGTTTCATTGTTGTTGCAACATGGATAGGATTACGTTTTATGTGAATAAATATAAGGTCTCCGGTAAGTGAAGATTGTATGGATTTAGTTCTGTCTAAACGAACCAACCCACGCCTAAATGACTTCCATTTTTAAAAGCTTATATTTACTTTCATTTTTTTTATTGCCCTGAGTAACTTGTAGGTACCGCAACTATCAGTATTTTTTTTTGACGTTCATCTGTCGAATAGGTAACGAAGACCAGATCCATCGGTTTCTAAGAAAATTTCAACTAAATCTGACGACCCTGTATATCTATCTCTTTTTTTGACTGTACACTAAACATCGTAGTTTTTTTTACTTTATGATCATGGCGGTTGAGGGCTTACCAGGCTCACTCAAATGTCCCGCTGATAGTGGCGCATGACTTAATTCATTTAGTTTCCTTCATGATGGTTCTAAGTGGTGCTGATGCATGCGTCATGTTCGTGAATAGGCGCTGTAACTGACATGGCTTACAACTTTCTTTTTCTTTTGTTTTAATATTGATCTTCATTTTTTTCACATTATAGAAGTAGCGATAATACTCGTATAACAGGAATTTTGTAAAAACCTAATTGAATAAGTGTCCATGGAGTTTCTTGCTCGTTCTTCTCCATAGAGGTCTACCTCCGTTTTAGAACGAGCAACTAGCTTTTTTCTGACTAACTGATCGACTTCTCGACAATTCAAAAGTACCTGTAAATGGTCTAATTGAAATAAATGATTTGACTTTGACTCTGACGTTCACTTGTTTCGGTGTCTGACTGTCTGTGGCTATCGAATCTTACAAGTTTTTGAGGCACTCTCCGATATTCGATTGAGCTGAAATTTTCCATAAATGTGCAATTTTCATGGCACGCAATTAACTAAATTTTAATATAAAGTATTATATAACAGTGGGTTCAGAAGTGGACTCGGACACGTCTCTGAATGACTACATCCGGAACCACCTGAACCTTCGCGGCACCAAGTACATGTGCAAGGAAGGTGGCTGTGGCGCCTGCGTGGTGGCTGTCACCGTCAACGATCCTCATCCCAGGACCTTTTCTGTCAATTCTGTGAGTACCTGCCGACTCCGGTGTCCGCTCGTCTGTCTGTCCGTCTCTCATGAATTGTAATAGTTGAAGAGTTGAAATTTTCACAGAGTGTATATTACTGTGGCTGCTGTGAGTGGAAACGCATGGAGGGGTCGCTCTAGGAAGACCTACACTGACCTTATTGGTGAGGTTCTTCAGAAAGGTCAGGTGCGGAGTACTCGTAACCGGCGTGCTTGTATGACGAGATGTATGAACGTAGATGAGGCGAAAGGAGTATGTAAAGATCGTAGCAGGTGGCGTTCTGTGGTTTCTGCCTATGTATGTATAAATGAAATTAAATGAAAGGGACTAAGTATGTTACAAGAAACGTGTTTTTTTTTACGTAGCATTAAAAATTGTACGGTGGTACGAAACCCTTAGTGTGCGAGTCTGACTCGTACCTACTTGTTTTAATTTTCATCACAAATGTACCTTCTTAGATTGTACCGCCCGATCATTAATACTTAATGGCTAAGGCTCTAGACAGACGGACTGCATTTCAACTGCAATCCAACTGCAAATTTGCAGTTCGGATGCAGTTTGAATGCAGTTGACACGACTGCAATAGAACTGCAAACCAACCGTGCGGTCCAATTGCAGTCGGCGTGCAGTCGTGTGAACTGCAATCGAACTGCATCCGAACTGCACCATACCCACCCGTCCGCACTACTTTAACGCTCCGCCCCCGCTCAGTTCGGATGCAGTTCGATTGCAGTCGGTGTGCAGTCACAGTAATCTTTTCCGTACAAAATAACATAACATAACATCACGCCTGTTATCCCGAAGGGTAAGGCAGAGGTGTACCCATTAGTACACCCACATTTCGCCAGTTATGTTTAAGTCCCATGTAATAGGGGGCGAGCCTATTGCCATCAACCGGGCACAAATCCAGACTCCGAGGCTGCTACTGAGAAATTCCTGATGGAAAAACCCAGTGAACAAAATTTATGAGAGAATCGCGTTTTGATAGCTCAAATAACCAAATACCCAATTATGAAAGTAAACCTACTTTTTACTATACTAGAACAATGCGCATGACCATGCACGCATGACTGCTCCGCATGTATTGGACATTTGTTTTATTATAACTGCTGGTTTCCTACTTAAGGGTGTCAGGAACTTTGATCCTGAAGGGGTACCTCGACCGCACAATTATTTTTGTACCTACATAATTATAATATATGACGATCAAAAGTGCCTGCAGGTATCGATCAAAGAAATAATTTGACTATGATCTGTATTTGGATTCACAGTGTCTAGTATCAGTAACGTCATGCCAGGACTGGGAGGTGACCACAATAGAAGGGATCGGCGGCCGATCGAAAGGATATCACCCCGTGCAAAAGACCCTGGCGGAGTACAACGGTACCCAGTGCGGGTACTGCAGCCCAGGGTTTGTGATGAGCATGTACAGGTTAGTGTAGTTAGTCTAGTTTACAAAGTTTTTGAAAACAATATTGAGCGAAGTTAGACAAGGAAAAAATATGAAAAGACATACATGGTAATTTATCTCTTACAGCCTTCTAGAAGCAAACCATTATGACTTGACTCAGTATGAGATAGAAAATTCCTTCGGAAGCAACACCTGCCGGTGCACAGGCAGCAGACCAATCTTGGATGCATTCAAAAGCTTCGCCAAAGATGCTCCAAAACCTCCACCAAAACTTAAAGACATTGAAGATCTAAAAATTTGCGAAGGCAAAGAAGATTGTCACAAATGTGATAAAAACTGGTGTTTGGTCAATCAGAATGATGCAGAAGCTCCTCGAATAAAGAAGATCAAGTTGAAAGATGGCCATGTGTGGTATAGAGTCAATGGAATTGATGATATATTTACTGTGTTGGATTCTGAAGGTTACGATTCTTACATGTTGGTTAACGGTAATACGGGAAGAGGTGAGTATGTTGAAATAAACATTTGAAAAAAGAATTTCTAAACCGAAACCATATTATACTTTAAAAAAATCCTTAATCATTTTGCAGGTGCTGTTCCGATTCTAGTTTTTCCAAGGGTTCTTATAGATATAAAGCCAATTAAGGAACTCAAAGGGTATTATTTAGATCAGAACTTAGTAGTAGGTGCTGGTATAACTCTGACTGATCTTATGGAAGTGTTCAAGAATGTATCACAAGCTCATGAAGAATTTCAATACCTTTACAAGCTTTATGAACATTTAGACTTGGTTGCTCATATACCTGTCAGAAATGTAAGTTTTTAATGAATTAAATGTCCTACTATTTTATTAGTAAGTAATATAAACGCGATACTTTGTAAGGATGAATGGACGTTTGTTATTTATACATGCCTTAACGCATTATAGACAATTATCTGGGTGGATGGATAACTTATACTTTAAGTTAATTTTAAAAGTCACGACAGAAGCTAAGTCACTTATAATTTGTAGATTATTGATAAATTCTATGTGCTTAGGACTTATCCGTCGGACGGTTTTGATTTCCATTTTTTTTTCGTTTCCTTTTTAGATTGGTACTGTAGCTGGAAATCTAATGACGAAGCATAGATTACCAACATTTTCATCAGACATTTTTCTGTTACTTGAAACCATCAAAGCCACTTTGGTTATTGGTAAGAATTTAAATCTGTGGATTAAAATAATTCACTACCACATCATTCGTTGCTCATGGCACTTAAGTACACTACATTATGCATCTACTTATTCGGTCTTTAACATTTTAGTTCACAAAGGATCATTAGTGGAGGTGACTCCGGAGCAATTCCTGTCACTGGACATGACAGGAAAAGTTATGACTCATGTGAAGATACCACCGTATTCTCAACGTTACGAGTTTGTGTCTTTCAAGGTACCTAATTCCATAAGTAAAGTTTTTCAACGTGATTGTATTCATTGTGATGTCCATATTTATTATAACAGTTTTACTTTAAGTTAGTCTGGCCGGATTGGAGTCATCAATCAGAAATATTCAAATCTTTTCACGCCCGTTTTCTTTATTACGACTAGACGTAAATCGATTCCTGCCCTCAACCAATCAAGTAACGGTGTTTGCAAACAAGGCCATTTATTGGTTGCAAGCAGGAATCGATCTACAGATCGCGTTATAGAAAGCGGCCGTTAGTAAGTATCCCACAATTTTCCAGATCATGGCTCGTGCACAAAATGCGCATGCTCAAGTAAACGCAGCATTCTTGTACGAGTTTGATGAGCACAAGAAAGACGTGGTTGTATCAGCTAGAATAGTGATTGGTGGGCTTTCGGGAAAATTCGTCCACGCCCACGAAACAGAGAAGTTTCTTCATATGAAGAAGATATTCACCAATGAAGTTCTGCAACAAGCACTGAAGACATTGGAAGGTGAATTGATAGTCGAGGAAATTGCCGGTGAGATGAAGCCTGCGTATAGGAAGAAATGTGCTCTTGGTTTGTTTTATAAAGTAAGCGAAATTGAACTCTTTCACAGTTAGTTTAAGTCACTGGATAAAATTTAGAAATGTAATGCAACTTACTAATATTTCAGAGTTTACTGGTTCTGATTCCCCAACAACGCCTTAAGCCTTGGTATCGTTCAGGAGCGAGAGACTTCAGGAAGACACGGCCATTATCAAAAGGTTCCGAAGTTTACGACACTAATCCTCTGACATGGCCAATCACAGAACCAATGCCGAAGCTTGATGCGTTGATACAGTGTGCAGGGGAAGCTCTGTATAGCAATGACTTACCCACTGAGCCCAAAGAAGTTTTCTGTGCGTTTGTAACCTCTGATATCTGCACCGGGGAGATAGAAAGTGTTGATGCTACACCGGCTTTGGTAAGTACATAAATCAATTAATGAAAACGTGGTTAGATGTGGATGACGTTTCATATTTCACACGATCTTTGAAATGAATTTTGTTTGCAGAAAATACCCGGGGTTTTAGCATTCTTCTCAGCTAAAGACATCCCTGGAAAGAACTCATTTCTATCTCAAAGAGTGCCTGGTCAAATTGCGCCTGAAGAGGTCTTTGCGGAAAAGAATATAAAGTACTACGATCAACCTATAGGAATTATTGTTGCTGAAACTGAAAGATTGGCAAACAGGGCAGCTTTACTTGTGAAAATTAACTACAAAGTAGATAAGACCAAGCCTATCTTAACAATTAAGGATGCCAAAGAGAGAGATCCAGATCGTATCACATTACTACTAGTATTTCCGGCAAGGGACCGAGGTTTGAACGTGCAGAGAGTTATAAAGGGTTCTGATGATATTTACGCACAGTATCTTTATCATATGGAAACATTAACAACGGTCAGTAGACCTAGTGAGGATGGCATTGACGTCATAGCCAGCACCCAATGGCTAGATTCCTTCCACATTGGCCTGTCTGAAGTGTTGAATATACCGCAAAACAGGTGAATTGTGAAACGATACTTTTTGGGTATCACAAGATTATTTTTACTTAACGTTCAGAAGCACATACAAACTTTGAAGTCCAAAATCTTGGAAGTTAATGAACTGATTTGAATTTGATACGTATGCAACACATGAAACATAATTCTAAACAGTTAATTGAGAACATTTTCGACAAATAATTTTAAAGAACAGACTGCAGTATGAAAATATATTTTTGAAAAAATCCTCTAGTGACTTTAGTTTGTATGAAATTGTATGAGACACCGTATGGAGCTCAATTTCGTACTTTATTAACTTAGGCCTCGACTATTCAGTCGCAAATCAGAATAAAGCAGGCCGCACACGTCCGGTGTAATACACCCATTGATTTTACGCACCCCAACATCAATGTTGGTGTGCCCTGCAAACCTATCTAATTTGCTGTGTGTACATACACACACATACATAAATTACACATACATACATTTTATTTACATGTGTGTGTGTATTATGTATGTATGTGTATATAATACACGCTTCATGATCCGAAAACCTGATCAAGAAACCGGACGTTTGCGCCCAGCCTAAAACACAACTCGTTAAATGTTGACGTATGTAATTGAAAGCCAATTCTACTAACTAAAATAATGATGTTCAAAATCTATGCGCAATCATAACTCAACGACAATCAATGTCAAAAAATGTAAGTTAAAGCATATTTTTGACAAATAGAGACAAAGATTAAAAAATTGTTAAACTTACGAGAATTGCGCTTCTGATATCATGGATCCAAGACATAATTCTACATCCCATATAGCTCAAATAATTAGCCACTTAAAAAAAATGAAAGCTATTTCATAGATGACCCCAGTAAGAGGCAAAAAAATTCACCTCTTGTATGTCTTAAGCATATTCTGAAGCCACGTAAAAGGCCTGAAAGTTCTTTTGGCTAATAAAATAAGTTATGTTACGTTATATTTTTCCCAGAATAAACTTATCAGTACCACGATGTGGCGGTGCATATGGGGCGAAGATAAACCGAACGAACCACGTAGGAGCTGCATGCGCCTTGGTCACTCATCTGATGGACCGACCCTGCCGATTTGTGCTGAGCATCCAGGCTAACTTGAGAGTGGTCGGCAAACGATTGCCCTGCACCAGAGACTTTGAAGTGAGTGGAATTATTCAGGCAATAACAATACATACATTGGTCCAGCGCAAGTGCTATTCGATATATTCAGGCGTTACGATCTTTCTCCTCTACAAATTGCAGTTTTGTAACTATACTTAGTATTTTGAAACACTGTCAAACATAAATAACTAAGGGCTAATTTTTCAATCGTCAGACAGTGTTGGGCACAATTGAATTAATTTTTTAATTGTAGAAGAAAACAATTACAATTTTTATTCCAACTAAATTAATTGCAATTAAATTAATTCCATTATTTTTTAACTGTGAGATGCAATTAAAATCAATTGCGATTAAATCTATTAATTGTGGTTTACAATTAAATTAATTGCAATTAAATTTTTAATTGTTATTTACAAATAACTTAATTGTTTAATTGCTTGTTGTTTCAATTACATTATAATAACTATTTGATGAATGTAAATTAGCGTTATAAAAAGAACGACACAACCCCGTCGAGTTTGGGCTTGTTTGGTTCGTCATAACGAGTACTTTGATCCTAGATGGTAACCAGGGTCTGATGATGGAGCTGGAAGGTGGCCATAAGAACTGCGTAATAGAACGACACTACCCCGTCGAGTTTGAGCTCGTTCGTTATAGCGGCAGCAGGAATACATCATCTGTGAAAGTTTGAACTGTCTAGGACAGCGGAGGCTTCTATGTATACACATCAAAAAAGTCTAGGGATCAACATCCCTAACAAATGTTAGGGATGTTGATCCCTAGACTTTTTTGATGTGTGTATTTTTTCTCGAAAACGGTGCGTCTTAGGCGAAAAATAACCGAAATTTCACTCCCCCCTAGAGCCCCCGTGACAGCAGCACCACTATTAAAATTTTGGGTTTGGGGGAGAGGGGGGATTGTTTTTATTTTAATGTTTTTTTTTTGGTAATGTTTCGATTTCCTTACGTCACAAATAATACATCCCTACATCATACTAAAAACAACCCCCCCTCTCCCCCCCTCGCAAAACCCAAAAATTAAATAGTAGTGCTGCTCCCACGGGGAACCGAGATGATGTAAGGAAATCGAAACATTAAACAAAAAAAAACATTAAAATAAAAACAATCCCCCTCTCCCCCAAACCCAAAATTTTAATAGTGGTGCTGCTGTCACGGGGGCTCTAGGCGGAGTGAAATTTCGGTTATTTTTCGCCTAACACGCACCGTTTTCGAGAAAAATTAAAATAAAAACAACCCCCCCCTCTCCCCCCCAAACCCAAAATTTTAATAGTGGTGTTGCTGTCACGGGGGCTCTAGGGGGAGTGAAATTTCGGTTATTTTTCGCCTAAGACGCACCGTTTTCGAGAAAAAATACATAGAAGCCTCCGCTGTCCTAGACAGTTCAAACTTTCACAGATGATGTATTCCTGCTGCCGCTATAACGAACGAGCTCAAACTCGACGGGGTAGTGTCGTTCTATTACGCAGTTCCTATGGCCACCATCCAGCTCCATCATCAGACCCTGGTTACCATCTAGGATCAAAGTACTCGTTATGATGAACCAAACGAGCCCAAACTCGACGGGGTTGTTTAAGACATGCAGACATGCTACCCTATGTTATGTTTGAACGGAAAAATATTTGAAAAAAACATGGTTTTTTTGATATTTCAAGACATTTTGAGAAAAATTCGAAAGATTCCCGTTTCGTTTCCAAAGGATTCTGTCTGCGAATTTTTCAATGTACTACATGTGAAAAAGACGGAAAAAAAACACAAATTGGTTTTTTTCGTGAAAGAAACAAATTGTTTTTTTCGGCATTTTCAACGCTAGTTCCGAGCCGCCATAAAGTTTGAATCGGGCTGCAAAACTACGGTTATCCTTGTTACCTTTAACCATCCAATCCTAAATTATTCTAGTTAGGTACCTGTACCACACATAATATACCTATTGTACTGGCTTATTAAATTCAGGCTTTATATACCTTTGAACATATTACGGAGAATGCTCGTCTAGACATTATGTTTTTCAGTTACCGACGTTTATTAATTGTTAACTGTAATTGTAAACGTGCATCAAACAATTAACAATTAATTAATTGTAATTGCAAAGTTTTACAAGCACAATTAATTAATTGTTAATTGTGTTATCTTGCAATTACAATTAATATTTTAGTTGTTAGTTGCAACTAAATCTGGCAATTTAATTGTAAGTTGTTAATTGTTTTCACAATTAATTTTTGCCCCACACTGTCGTCAGATAACTCTTAACGAAGGGATAAATATGGCGGTTTGACATTTTTTCTATAAAAAATATATAGGTACCTATGTCAAATTGTCATATTTATTCTTTGGATAAAAGTTATCTGACTATTGAAAAATCAGCCCTAAAAAATCTAATTTTATTTGATTATTTATGTCTTTTATGAAACCCTTCTGAAAAGGTCAGGTCAGATAGGCAGTCGCTCCATGTAAAATACTGGTACTCAGCTGCATCCGGTTAGACTGGTAGCCGACCCCAATATAGTTGGGAAAAGGCTAGGCAGATGATGAAACCCTTCTGAAAATTGAGGATACAAGACTGCATCTTGTATATTTCTACCGTATTACTGTTCTAAGGTGACATCATTAATACCAGCCTGTTACTGTCCCACTGCAAGGTAAAGGCCCCTACTCATACTGAGAAAGCACGAGCATTCATCATGCATTTATCAAGTGCCTGTAAATGGTATAATTAAAAATATGTTTTGACTTTGAATTTGACATCACCATGCTTGATCTAGGCGGATTGGCTATTTCAGACTTTTCCTTTACCGATATCAGTGGTGTCCAAGATATGGAATTGAAAAAGTCTCATCGATACTTGCCCGGTAACCTAGTGGTTGAGGGTTCGAACCCTTCGACTGGTTATCAGTATGGAATACCGGTAAGGTAATACCACCATTCCTTTTTAAATTGAAAAGTGAATGTTTCAAAATAAACAATGAATGTTTCGAATGTGTTTTTGTGTGTGAAACATCAAATAAGTTTTTTTCACGGAGTCTGGCTACTCTAGTTTAGAGATAAACAATCGTCAATCTATTTTATTACCGTGTTGTCCCCACATAGTGTATTATTTATGTTCTTGTGCAGGTTATGTTCTTGGGCAGGACTGCCTCGTTGGTCTAGTGGTCGCAAAGCGCGAGTGCTGAGCATGAGGTCTTGGGTTCGATTCCCAGGTCGGGCAAAGTGTTATTGGGTTTTTCCATCAGGAATTTCTCAGTAGCACCCTCGGAGTCTGGATTTGTGCCCGTTTGATGGCAATAGGCTCGCCCCCTATTACATGGGACTTGAACATAACTGGCGAAATGTGGGTGTACTAATAGGTACACCTCTGCCTAACCCTTCGGGGATTACAGGCGTGATGTTATGATGTTATGTCTTGTGCAGGTTGGCGTCAGTAGTTCTGGGCAGATCCAATATCTAGAGTACCATTTGTACGAAGACAATGGGTACGTGGTTAGTGATTTTATTGCCCCTTTCACGATGCCAGCCATTAGGAACTGCTATGACAACAGGCGTTGGCAGTACAAAATATTCAATGTCACTACGGACACAGCTTCCAATACCTTTGCCAGAGCACCAGGTATGCCCACTTTTACACCCATTATTAGACGAATAAGACACGACACCGCGCACCGCAGCGGTTGGCGATAAAGTGGATCTCATGTCGCATTGGCCTCTAAGAAATCCGTTGATTCCTAACACACTTACACCGCCCGACCGCGCGGTCTAGCGGTGCTCTCGCCTTTACCGCCACCGCCCGGCGCGGCGGTGCGCGGTGCTCGCCTTCATAGTTACTGATCTAAATCTTACACACAAAAACACTAGTAACGTTACCAAATTCAATAAAACCTTATTTCCAGGATCATTTGAGGCAATATCAATGACGGAACAGTTAATGGAGAGGATATCTTATGAACTGGAGCGAGATCCAGTTCAAGTAAGGATGAACAACCTGGAACCGACATACGTTGAAGTACAAGAGATGATACAAATGCTGCTCCGAGATGCTGAATACAACAAGCGCAAAGATGAAATACAAAGCTATAACAAACTGAACAGATGGAAGAAGAAGGGACTTAGAGTAGCTTTCATGAGTTGGCCTGCACCTACAGTACTTGACTACCATGTTTTATTATCTGTTTATCACGGGGACGCTACAGTTGTAGTGCATCACGGCGGTATAGAAATTGGACAAGGCATCAATACTAAAGTCATACAAACTGTGGCATATACTCTCAACATTCCGATAGAAAAAGTCAAGTGCAAAGTTCCTAATGTTGCCACAAACCCTAACAATTTTACCACTGGAGGTAGTAGGACAACACAGTCCGTCTGTTTTGGCGCTATAAAATGTTGCCAGATTCTTTTGGATCGTTTGACTGTTGTTAGGGAGACATTAACTGACCCTACATGGGAGATCTTGATTGAAGCTGCCTTCAATAGGGGAATAAATCTGCAAACTAGCTACAGGGTCACTGCTAATGATCAAGTACCGCACAGGTCTGGTGGGGTATGCTTGGCTGAGGTAGAACTTGATATTTTGACTGGTGAACATGAAATACTTAGAGTTGATATTATTGAAGATGTTGGTACGAGTATGAATCCTGAACTGGATATTGGTCAGGTAAATTTAAGGAATATTCATAACAACTTTGTAATACAGCCGCCCAAGATAACAACTTGATAAAATAAGAAGTGATAACAACACAAAACTTTTCATCATTCAGATCGAAGGAGCCTTCATGATGGGGGTCGGCTACTGGACCCATGAAGAGCTGATCTTCGACGAGAAGACTGGTGAACTGCTCACTGACCGGACTTGGTACTACAAAGTACCCCTCACCAAGGATATTCCCATAAATTTCAGAATCCAACTCAGAAGGAACTCTTATAATCCTCTTGGTACTTTGGGAGCGAGGGGTAAGTGAACCAACATTATAATTTTCATAGGTAATCTTTTGAAACATGTGACTCTTGTTAAAAAATAAGATGCGAAAAATTAATTTCAATTTGCGGAAACGACATTTAATGTTTTGTTTCATTTGACTGCCTCTTTGGTCTTGTGGTTGCAAAGCGCGACTGCTCAGCATGAGGTCTTGGGTTCCCAAGTCGAGCAATGTGTGGTGTGTGGTTTTTCCATCAGGAATTTCTCAGTAGCAATCTCGGCGTCTGGATATGTGCCCTGTTGATGGCAATAGGCTCGCCCCCTATCACATGGGACGTAAACATAACTGGCGAAATGTGGGTGTACTAATGGGTACACCTCTTCCTAACCCTTCGAGGATTACAGGCGTGATGTTCTGTTATGTCATTATAATTGAATTTTATTTGAACATTTTAGCCGTTGCCGAGCCTCCTACGTGCTTGTCAATAAGCGTAGCTTTCGCTCTCCGAGACGCCATTGCGGCGTCACGAGAAGACACCGGGTATCCCAGAAACAAGTGGTTTGAAGTCGGTAAGATATCGAGTCACATATCTAAAGTCTTGTTAAAGCGACCTAACCTTTCAATATACAAGGTGCAGTTTGCAACCTCGTCAGTTTCGAAGAGGTTATTAAGCTAGTGATACTCATCACGAATAAAAAAAAATTCGAGCAAGTCATCTTGTCGCTGGTTTTCAGGCGGGGCGATTAACCGTAACACGTAACGGGGCGATTTTGTTCTTTGAAAAAGGTGTATTCTGAAATACTGTCAAAAATAATATATGACGGAGGGGAGGTACCTCCAAAGTGTTTTTAAAAGGTGTGACGTCAGTATTGCTGACGTCACGATTGTTATTATCTTGATGACTCATATTCTGGTTTTCGAAAGAAAACTTCACTCACTGTTTGAATACTTCGTTTATTTAACGGGCAGCGTAATGACGTCACAGAGAGGTCCGTACTGTACGGCGGCTCGAGAGTGAATGCCCCTTGCGTTCACAGTGCGGCCGTATTTATAGCGCTCGGCGCACGTGTTTTCAAGTTTTGAGGTTAAGTATTGGAATTACAATAACCAATAATGACCTGTAGTTTAACGTTATTTTTAAATCACAATAAGCTCGCAGTAATTAACTGACGATTTATGAACTAATTTTAGGACAATCAAATGACAACTGTCGTAATTGCGCCGACATATATAAAGTAAAAAACAAGTATTTAAGTACGTCTTTCACGACAATTGCTAAATTGCACCTTGTTAATATCAAATGGTAATAAATAAATACCTTTGGACTTATCCCAGCCTATTTACTGTCCCACTCATTTCATCATCATTTCATTTCATTTCATTTCATTTCATCACTCAAACCATGTCAGAGGCCCTTGAGGCGGTTTAGAAACTCTGACACTAGGGTGTGTGGGGTCGTTAGACATGTGGTATATACATGTGATTTATATAAAATGTTTTCGACTTTCAGATGGTCCATTCACACTTGCTGCTAACGTGTTGAAAGCGAACGCTAGACTCGATGAATTTTTGTTCAATTAGTTAATTTAAGTAATACCTGACCACAGAATTGATAACACTCGTAGTTACTATATATATACTTAGGGAAACATGCCACAATCTAAATACTGTATTTAGATATTTTTATTATTTTGTCCTTGTGTACCTATACCTCATTTAGAAATTATTATTTGTTATTTTTACAAGCTTTTATTTAACTTGCACTGTCCGTATGTAAGTTGTCCTTTCAAAATTTGCAAACCATTTTTCGACCATCTGTTGGTATCCGATCGAGCTGAAATTTTGCATACACTTTAAGTTCTGGTGACAATACAATGTCCAATACTTAAAATTGTAATAATATTAATATGGCCGCAATTCCAAGATGGCGGATTAGATATTTTTTCTCAATCCCCTTGATATGGGGATCAAATGAAAGGGCTTGAAGAGTATAAAACGATAAAGTTAGTAACATCACACTAAAAAAGCTTGTTTTTAAAAAGTTCTTTTTACCATCAATTTTTTTTTAATCAGATTGTAGGTATTTGTTGTTTTGCACATTTTGACGTCCATTTCACCTTCATAAGAGTTATTTAAATTTCTCATTTCTAGTTTATTATTTTACGCTCGTATTATTTGCACCTACCATATCCACCTTACCATCTTTATTTGACTGGCAGAGAATACCTAAGGCATTAAGTCCGCTTTTGTATCTTTTGTTGCATATAACCTAAAAACCTGTAAACCAGGGCTGGCCAACGAAATTAGACTCAAAATATACTTTTTGCTGACAAAACCATGTCGGATCTACCACATCTTAAAATTTTAAATGAAATAGTTTATTTCCGAATACAAATATGTAGTATTTTGTATTTTATTATCCCTGTCTTTGACTGACAGATTCACGGGTTCACGTGCCAAAAGGAAAAGAGAGCTGCTGCGTAGAAAAGAGGATAAATAACGTGATGCAGCATTTGGTTTGATTACGTTGCGCAGTCTGTTACATATACCTACGTATTTATATTGTTTGCCTTGCTGCGATTTCTTGGACTAATAGCCCCGATTGACTGGTTGGCCATCCCTGCTGACAATAATATTCAAAATATGATTTCTAATTATAATCTAAACTAATATATTATAAATGCGAAAGTGTGTCTGTCTGTCTATCTGCCTGTCTGTTACCTCTTTACGCTTAAACCGCTGAATCGATTTTGATGAAATTTGGCATAGAGATAGTTTAAGATCTGAGGAAGGACATAGGATAGTTTTTATCCCGGAATCACCCCCTAAGGCGGTGAAAAGGGGGGTGGAAGTTTGTATGCAAGTACGATACAAATAAGTTCCACGCGGTTGTCGCGGTAGGTAGTCGCGGGCAAAAGCTAGTGTACTATAATTACTGGTTAGAAATGAAAGACGACATGCGCAAGATTATCAAAAACAGTTCCTCTATTTGACAATCTAACTCATAACATACACACAAACCATTTATTCTAATCCATAATATACATACATATAACAGACATATTAAGCAGCAGCAACCGTCACATTAACTACTCATATTATTATGTAAACTTTAATCGTAAACAATAAAAGCTGGTACAAGGTAAACCCCGTTGTTTTATTTTTTCGGAAAGGAACCGTGAAATTTTGAAAAAATAATTTGCTGTTCCATACAAAAATGCTTTACAACACAATCATAATATTGTATGAAACAGCTGTTTTATTTTTCATGATTTCAGGGTTGGTCCCATAGAAAAAGTTGTTCATAATGATGAGTACAATGACCCCTTTTCAGGTATCTGGCATTTTAAAAATAACCCTGTCTTATGCATATGTTACCGGCAATCTGTATAATCCGGTATTCTATACAATACCTAGGCAATGTATAGAAAATACCTAAAACGGACAGGTAATGTATGAAATATTATTTATTTTATACTTTGCCTAGGTATTCTATACAATACCGAAAGCGCAGTCGGCAATGTGTATAAAAGAGCAAGAAAGGAGCAGGAAGGTCCCGGTCAACGGAGCCCCGCTGCGCGGGGCTCCTATTTCTGGGTGGTTTAAAAAAAAATAACCACGAAGGGGATGGCGGGGTCTGAAAGACCCCGCCATCCCCTTCTAACCTAACCTGTCCGAGTCGGGGTGCCCCAAGTCTTGAGCTCGCTCCGCTCGCTTAAGATGAACCACATATTGATAACATATTTTCTATACTAAAGCTGTCAAACCGCCATATTTATCCCTCCATTAGGAGTTATCTGACGATTGAAAAATTAGCCCTAAGACAAATGTAAGAATTTTAGACCCGAACCAAAAAAAGGGGTAAGATTGTGACTAACCATTCCACAGCCAAGTTGGTTACAGTTCCTTGGCTAATACCAATTCTAAGATTTACTTGTAAAATCTATGATTTACAGTAACTTAAAGACCAAAATCTATTTATTTACACATTGCCGATGGACCAGCAGGTACTCTATACAATCCCTAGGAATTGTATACATTACCTAGGTAAAGTATGTAATAGAGATTAATATTCATAATGTTTCATACATTGCCTGTACGCCCCAGGTATTTTATACATTGCCTAGGTATTGTATAGAATACCTGAATTATACAGATTGCCGGTAACACATATACTAAATAGCGTTAAAATACGTTGACGTAAATTAAAATTGGTATGTATAGTCGAACAGACTGTACATACAGATTCACATCACCGCCAACTTAACTCACCGGTTTCGAATGACGTAATTAGTATTTCTGTGTGCGTATGTTATTTTTTACACTAAATTTTATATTAGGCCTCCTTGCAGCTCTGCTTGCTTATCAAAAATTTTACATACAAAGTGTAAAAGACATATTACCATAGCCATTACTGGGAAAAGTGGAAAACTTAGTTTTCCGGAGTTAGTGTGTGTAAAGATGGTCTCCCATCTACGGGCCGACCCCGGCAAGCGCAGCTTAACCTGATGTATCAACCCGTTCGGCTGTTAATGCTTAGCCACGAGCACCTACTTAGCCTCAAACATAAAAAATACAAATCTTTACTCTTTATATAGTGTAGATTATATTATACAACATTATAACATAAATACTTACATTATTACATTTATATCTCCGGGGTTGTGGGACGTCCGGGGTTGCGGGACGTCTTAACAGGATACCGTGGCCCCGGAACGTAAAGAAGGAGCCATTTGATGATTTTTACCAACTAAAAAAAAAAAAAAAATTACGTTATATCTATCTATTATATAAAAACTAGCTTCTGCCCGCGACTTCGTCCGCGTCAAAGTTGGTTTCTCCATACAAACTTTGGACCCCTGTTTCATCCCCTTAGGGGGTGAATTTTGGAAATTTTTTTCTTATCTGAAGCCTACGTCGTACAAAGAACACACCCTCTAATCTAATTCTCAGATCTCTACGATCAGAGGTTTAGGCTGTGCGTTGATCCGTCAGTCAGTCAGTCATTCAGGACAAAGCATATTATATGTATAGAAGAAGAAGATGAATCCCTACTTCCCTTGGTCACGGCATCACAAAACCACCAATTTCACTAATTCTTTTCTTGTTCTGTTTATTATTGTAAGGAGAAGGTTATTATGAAAGACAATTAACCGGTATGACAGAACAATAGATTTGTGTCTATCAATCAATTGTGTGTAGAGATAAACTACTATAACATAGCGCTCCCCTCCATATTACAATTTCAATAATAATGAGTAATTAATGACGCCGCTTGTCAAGCAACAATGACACGCTGATTTGTTTTTGTTTCGAGTGCCGTCTCAGTACGCACACATGCGTTGTGAGTCTTGTAAATACTTTTACAAATACTTTCAAACGTTTTTAATTGTGGAAGGGCGCGTCAAGTTATCGTAGTTAAATCTCTAGTTAAGTACTACGTGGGACTTGAGTAGTTGAAAAAAAAAATCAAATTAAATCAAATCAAACAGTTTATTTGTGATACACAGGTTACGATATAGGTCTACAACATAAGTACAGTGAGTTCATGCTGTGATCACCCTGTGATGGCGCACAGTGGGTCCTTCGGCTAGTGTCTGGCTCATCATCTGGGAATGAAAATATAGTTTGGGAGAACCACACCTTGCTCAACTCTGTACTGTCGACCAGTGAAGTGCTACCGATAACAATAGATAATGTGCAGGTAGTTAAAAAAATAACAGCCAATCAGAGACAATTATTTTTCGGTGACTTGTTTGTTATGCACTTAGCCGAGCGCACAAACAAATGAGTCATCAATCACAATGCAGGTGCCACCGATAACATGCAATAATAACTAAACCTCTGCCAGAATTACTAGTTGTGAGTACCTATGTGCTATTAAAACTATATGTTTAACTAAAAAGAAGGTGAAAACAGCCAAGTGAGACAGAAAATATACTTTGAATTGATTTTAAAAGGCAAAAAATTTCTTAGAAAATATTATTTTTTTACCGAATGATTACTCGCGCGGCTGCAGATGACCGGCGCTGATATATTTTTTCGTGGATAGAAATGACCTTAGCTATCATATACTCACGCCATACACCCAACATATTAGTACAATTGAAGAAAAAAAAATAAACGTGATTCGCTCCATACAAAAAAATCTAATTTACTTTTTTTTCAGACAAACGATCAACTTTAGAAGAACACAAGAGTAAAAGTTGTCTGGAATATCATGAAGAATCACATAAAAAAATATCGAATCGATATTGGAACTTTGTTGCCCATGTCCACTAATTTTCAGTATGGACCCACTGTGTGGCGGTACGAAGTTCGCTAGGTCAGCTAGTAGGTATAAGTATTATAATAAACTAGCACTCTCCCCGTGACTTCGTTCGCGTGATTTTCCTTACGGATCACTAACTTTTTTGAAAATATTATAGCCTATGTTACTCTGGGCGAATGTAGCTTTATAATGATGAAAAAAATTTTGAAACAAATAATAATCAAGGACAATAGTCAAGTCAATCCGAGGACGTCCGAAAAAGTCCTCGGTTTGAAAAGGTCCTCGGATGTGCCTTGTGTATTCATACGCAGGTCCTCGCATGGTACTTAAACAAACACAAAAATACAAATCTTTCCTCTTTATAATATTAGTGTAGATTATAACGAATCAAAACGAATGCATAATAACTAATATACAGGAAAATATTCTTCCCATCATTGTTTTCGACCATCTGTTTTATTATCACGTAGTCTTCCTATCATTGTTTTCGACCATTTGTTTGATTATCACGTAGTTTTTTACCGTGTTTAGTTGTTATATTTTGTTGAAAATAACTTACGGAGACACATGCACAGATACGGAGTTCGTATCTGTGCATGTGTCCCAGTATAAACTCTGCTGATATAGAATAAGTTTTCTAGACAGATGTCACATTCATATGACGTGCTTGTACTTCTGATCGTTGGCCTGTGCGGATGCACAATATATTTTGGAGTCTAATAAGGTATTTTATTAAGTAGTCCTCGGAATTTCTAACACATTTTGTATAAATCTCTATCCATAGTAATATAATAAAGCTAAAGAAATTTTTGTTTGTTTGTTCTACTACTATTTACTACTATTATTTGTTAACTACTCGTATATTTAAAAAAACCCGACAGAACCTGTGACAATTAATTTGCTGTATTTCTTCATTTACGTATTTCAAATACTTTGAATATTTTGTTTGTATATGTATTTATTTTATTCTTGGAATTTTTCTGTATCGTGCTATACTACGTACTATGTTTTTTTTCTGCATCACCCTACTGACCCTACGGTAGACTGGTAAAAAAAGCCCAAGGCATTAAGTCCGAATTTATTTATTTATTATTTATTTAAAACATATTTTAATTTAAGTTAGGCAAGTAAAGCTTCTAAAGTACCTACTATAGCAGTTTTTGATTTTGTTTTTTTTTAACTAACATTAATGAATTTTGCATATCATAAAAAACCGTACAATTGTATCCATAGCTCAGTATTGGTATAGGGAAAACCATCCTTAAAAATAATAATGTCATAATATATTGCACTGTACCTAATGATAACCTTTGTTTTGTAGAAAAACCCAACAATTTTGATAAGACTAGGTATTTACATCCGTCCAAAACAAATGAAAATATACAATTTAATTAGACATATCGATACCGGAAATACTTATGAAATAAATAACGTAAGGGACATTTAGGCGAAAATCTAATTTTCGACCAAATGTGAGGGACATTAGGTCGAAAATGAGATTTTCGCCCAAATGTCCCTCACGAAAGATGAGACTTGACAAGCGTCAGTAATGGGGGGGAAATTGCGCAGTTATGGATGTACGATATACTTATCCATAATTTGTGTATCTATTCAGGGATATTTCGAAGACATTTATTTAAACACAATTCTTAACTATTGAAAAATTTTTAAGAATTGCGTGTAAATTGTAAATGTGTAAAATAATGTGTAAATAAGTGTAAGAAATTAAAAAAAACGAACGAAATAATATAGTTTTTATGGTATCAAGTCTCATCTTTCGTGGCACGTAGTCACTCAAACAAACTAGATTTTAAAACAAACAAAAAATAGGTGTCTACTTAAGCTTGAGACAAAGTAAAAAAAAAATTTCATTTAAACCATTTACAGGCACTTTTGAATTGTCATCGGTCAGACAGAAAGTTGAAGCTACTCGTCCCGAAATATAGGTAGGCCTCTACAGGGAAAAAGGAGCAAGAAACACATACATTATCAATAATTAATTATACATACATATAGTTAACTAATTATAATTATGTATAATTAATTATCAATAATGTTCATTACCTACTCACACTGATTAAACCATCTCTGAATATAATAATGATATGTATGTAGGACTAGGTATGTGTGTACATTGTACATTATCTGGCAAAAATACAAGTATATGATATAGGTCCATTACATTCACGGCACGTATTTAAACTTTTTTCTTGTATCAACATTGAGAAGGCAACACCGCTGCTCTGACGCAAAACATGTACAAGTTTGTTTTTTGTATGTTTATAAGCATAAATTATACATCCAAGTTAGGGAAATCACTACAAGCCTAAGGGAAAATACGCGTAGGCGCATGGCAGTATCATAGTGACCGTGCGCGCAGCAGGACACATCCACACGATGTCTAACTATACTTTTGATAATAGTACCAATGGTACTGAACCTATTGCACCAGAAGATTCCGATGCGGATCCAAGCGAATTGGAGAATTATATCTGGATCGCTGGAATAGTTTTATCAACGCTGTGCTTAATACTGCAATTGGTGCTCTTCGCAATCAGACCGAAGATAAGAAAAATTGACCAGAAGATCCTCACTCAGCTGACAGTGGCGAGACTGCTCAACACGATACTTGAGTACATGTTGACTTATTCGCTGTTCAATTTCTACACGAGAGACGTGACGTTCGCGCTGTACTTGCAGACGGACATCGTGTTAGTGTGCTGGATGTTTCTCTACACCAAAAACTTGTACGACAAAGTGGTGCTAGTGTTTGCGTTGCAAAAGTGGAATTTCTTAGTCCTGTCTCTATTGGTTTGGATCCTTACGATACCAATAGGAGTGTTGTGTCCAGTCTTTCTTATGTTAGAATATTTCATTGAATTCTATCAAGCTTATTCATGGTGTAAGTTCGTCATTTTGACACTGAACGTTTTATTTTTCGGCAGAATTTTCTACGTTATCGTGACTAGAGGCAAGCACAGTAATAGAAACTATACTGAAATTATAAAAACTTGTGTCATCTCATTCATATTAGTTTGTTTAACAAGTTTACAAGTTTTTCTTAATGATATCTTATCATATCTTGAAGTAATTGAAGCAACAAATACATATTGTGTTATTAATTCTTATCAAGCCATAGCGGCTACTATTATATTCCTCCTCCTTGCTAAAAACTGTATTTAAATATTTAAAGAGTGCTGAATAGGATCCTCGTTAATTAATGCCGGACACTAAGCCACTAGTAGTTGTCACCAGTTCCGAACTAATTCTTCCTAGTTCCGATTATCGTTCATATGGCTATGGATCGTATTCATCAGTAGCTCAATGTGCGGCAATACTAAATCTCATATCATGAATATTGTTTTTGAGTAAACTAGTGTTTAGACAATGGGTATTACACACCGTTAAACAATAATTCCAAGACACAACTTCTTTAGAAAAACACTTTTTGTAAGTCCTGAAAACTCGATTAATTTTCAATTAACAGGAAAATAAGATTTTTTTGTTGCTTTGACATTCAAATGAGTTTGCAAAGTGACGTCACAGTTTACTATTGCCATACAAAATCTATGGGGAATCGTGTTTTGACAGCGTATAAAATGTCAATGTCTGTCAATCAAATGTCAATGTGTATGTCAATTGATTGATGGTGTCAAGTACCAAATTATACAAATAACGTCCCCGTCACGAGAAGCTATAAATTTTGTAAACGCACATTCAGGGGTTCGCAACCCTTAGATCAACAAGCTACTATAATAAAAAAAATAAAAAACACGACTGCAAAAATTGCACTTTGTTTACTCATCGGTTTTTTTTACGACGTTTTTTATTTACAGTGTCATATATTTTATTAAATCTACTTGTGAAATTCTAGACGATAAACATAGACACGACCAGATTCATAAAAAAAAAATTGAGGCTGGTATTAATTTACGTTATAAAGTGACCACACCGGTTTCTTTTTATTTTTTACTAGCCTATGTTACTCGGAACGATGCAAGGATTGTAACGATACCCCATACATCTAAATCGGTTCAGGCGTTTAAAAGTTAAGCAGGCCGCAGGCGTCCGGTTTCCGAATCAGGAGGCGTGTATGTACATACACACACATGCATAAATAACACATACATTCATTATTTTATACATGTGTAATTGTGTGTAATTTATGTATGTGTGTGTATGTACATACACGCCTCCTGATTCGGAAACCTGATCGCAAATCGGACGTTTGCGCCCGGCCTTATGGTGGAATAAAGAAACTCACATACATACCTACATACATTAACCCTGAACCCATAACACTCCTTTTTTGGGGCAGTCGTGTAAATACTGCGTTAGCGTGAACTACCTCTCAAAGCTCGGCCCCTGACGCCGCACGTGCGGACCAGATGACGTCACCCGAAATTCGACACTTATACGTTCTTTGTAGGCCGTCTGTTCTAAGTACCTTTTTTTCGACGACTGTTCCGGGATCGTAGATAAACAAAGCAGGTAGTTAAGTAACAGCGGTCGCCCACTTATCCGAGTTGCATTTGTAAACAAAGGATGAAATCTGAGGACTGGCCAAAATTGTTTATGTTATCGTATTGTTATCGTTCTATGTCGACTGTGATAAAACTAGAGTCGCTATGTACAGTCGGTTATAGCTGTTACCTAACCCACCTAACTGGCTCAATAAAGTTAGGCGAATTTGAACCTTCTGCAATTAGCGGTATATAAAATATTTGAATTCGATACGTACGAGCTTAATGAGCTAGAACGACTTGTTCAAGGACGCAAATATTATAGAATACTGTTGCCAATTTGATCTTTAATACGTTATGTTAGGGTAGATAAATGGCGGCCAAATGTTCACATTCCATGCGTCAAACGCGTTCCAGTACCACAAAACATTAGATGACAGCGCTTTTTAAGGCTAATAAGCGGGCCGCAGAGGCCGCAGGAGGCGTGTATGTAAGTACAGACACACACATGCATAAATTATACATACATTCATTTTTTTTTACATGTGTGTGTAATTTATGCATGTATGTGTATGTACTTACATACACGCCTCCGGATTCGGAAACCGATCCGTAAACCGGACGTTTGCGCCCAGCCTTATAACCCAAGTGAAATTGATCGTTAGTTTCGTATAACACCTATGTTAGGTACTTTAAGTTTATTGAATTTAAGATTATTTGTTGTTGAATTAAATTGTCGCTACGGAACTTAGTAGAAGTTCATTATTTACGTAATTTATAGCTTCTCGTGACGGGGACTCATTTAGTTTCTATTCGTGAAGTGCCATTTTAGATTTAAGTAATTTAATTTAATAATTTTAAGACTACCTATATTGTATAAGTAAACACGTATTTTATTAATAACATCGTTGTTTTATTGCTGTATAGACCCTGATAATTGTTGTTATTATTATTCGCCCTGATGTTGTACCGCACTAGATACAAAATTATAATGATAATAATTATTACTTACATTAATGTTATGATGACCTATTGATTAAGGATTTATCTGAGGAAAATCCGGGACTTATTTAACAGACGTTAGGTATTCTAATTAACAAAATAAAATATCACAATAATCCTAGTACAGTTACCGGCACGTAAGTTGGCAAGAGTTTTTGTAGTGGGGGAAGTTTGCGCATGCACAATTTCATACATTTTTATATGCGCGAACTTCCCCCACTACGAAAATCTCTTGCCAAGTTACGTGCCGGTAGTTATAACTAATATTATAAATGTGAAAGATTGTGAAGATGAAGTCATACTTTATTGATAAAAAAATGGTTAATTATTCAATATGCATTGCTAGTGGTTAGTGACCCTGACTGCAAAGCCAGAGGTAGTGGGTTCGATTCCCACCCAGGACAAACTTTGTGTAATGAGCATAATTGTTGGTTCTGTGTCTGGGTGTAATGTATCTATATCTATATCTATATCTATACATATAATAAAACAGTAAAAAAACTGTGTCTGTACATTGAATATATTAAAAAAAAAATAATTGAGGGGGGTTTAGAAACAGTAATAGAGCACGAAACCAAAAAAAAAATTCTGTCTGTTTGTCTGTTTGTCTGTGTGTCTGTTTGTCTGTTTGTCTGTTTGTTTGTACACGCTAATCTTCGGAACTACTTGACGGATTTGAATAATATTTTTTTTGTTGTGTAGGTATTAAGTCTGGGCAACATATTATAGGCTATAATTTATCTTGGAAACTTGAACACCTGATGCAGAACCGCAACAGACCAGCTAAACTATAAGAGATACAAAAATGGTACGATAGCAAAAATTATTTCACGTGATAAGCATTTTTTGCTAAGAGAATAAATTTGAAGATCTGGAACACCTGATGTGAAACTCCAAGAGCCCAGCTACACTTTAACATATATAGGGATGACGTCTTAGCAAGAGTTGTTCAGCCTGATGAGCACTCTCTGTTGTCGTTTAAAATTTGAAGATCTGGAACAGCTGATGTGGAACTCCAAGAGCCCAGCTACACTATAACAAATATAGGAATGACGTCTTAGCAAGAGTTATTCAACATGATGATCACTCTCTGTTGTCGTATAAAATTTGAAGATCTGGAACAGCTGATGTGGAACTCCAAGAGCCCAGCTACACTATAACTAATATAGGAATGACGCCTTAGCAAGAGTTGTTCAGCCTGATGAGCACACTCTGTTGTCGTATCAAATTTGAAGATCTGGAGCAGCTGATGTGGAACTCCAAGAGCCCAGCTACACTAGAACAAATATAGGAATGACGTCTTAGCAAGAGTTGTTCAACATGATGATCACTCTCTGTTGTCGTATAAAATTTGAAGATCTGGAACAGCTGATGTGGAACTCCAAGAGCCCAGCTACACTATAACAAATATAGGAATGACGTCTTAGCAAGAGTTATTCAACATGATGATCACTCTCTGTTGTCGTATAAAATTTGAAGATCTGGAACAGCTGATGTGGAACTCCAAGAGCCCAGCTACACTATAACTAATATAGGAATGACGCCTTAGCAAGAGTTGTTCAGCCTGATGAGCACACTCTGTTGTCGTATCAAATTTGAAGATCTGGAGCAGCTGATGTGGAACTCCAAGAGCCCAGCTACACTATAACTAATATAGGAATGACGCCTTAGCAAGAGTTGTTCAGCCTGATGAGCACACTCTGTTGTCGTATCAAATTTGAAGATCTGGAGCAGCTGATGTGGAACTCCAAGAGCCCAGCTACACTATAACTAATATAGGAATGACGCCTTAGCAAGAGTTGTTCAGCCTGATGAGCACACTCTGTTGTCGTATAAAATTTGAAGATCTGGAACAGCTGATGTGGAACTCCAAGAGCCCAGCTATACTATAACATATATGTATAGGAATGACGTCTTAGCACGAGTTGTTCAGCTTAATGAGCACTCTCTGTTGTCGTATAAAATTTGAAGATCTGGAACAGCTGATGTGGAACTCCAAGAGCCCAGCTATACTAAGAGTTGTTTAGGGTGATGAGCACTCTCTGTTGTCGTATAAAATTTGAAGATCTGGAACAGCTGATGTGGAACTCCAAGAGCCCAGTTATACTGAGAGTTGTTCAGCCTGATGAGCACTCTCTGTTGTCGTATAAAATTTAAAGATCTGGAACAGCTGATGTGGAACTCCAAGAGCCCAGCTACACTATAACAAATATAGGGATGACGTCTTAGTAAGAGTTGTTCAGCGTGATGAGCACTCTGTGTTGTCGTATAAAATTTGAAGATCTGGAACGACTCTAATCGTCTCGCTCATCCCGTTGTTTTCCCGTCCCCAGGCCTTAGAATTCTACATCAGACGTTTCAGATCTTCGATTTTGACGACCCCGTTGTCGCTGGCATAAGCAACAGGATCCGCGTACGAAGTCGCGGGCAGAAGCTAGTCTATAATATGTATGTATTTATAAGTTATATAAGTATGTATATCAGTTGTCTGGTTACCATAACACAAGCTCTGCTAAGCTTGGGATCAGATGGCCGTGTGTGAGTTGTCCCAAGAGATTTATTTATTTATTTTTATTTATCGTGAGCTTATTTAGCTCGGTCAGTGAACCAGTGACGTTCTTGCGTAAACGAGTCTCGAAATGGAGGACCACATTCTTTGGGTTTTACCTACCGTCACTCAGCCGAGCCTACAGTCACTCTGTGGGAATCACGGTACACGCACGACCACCAAGGTAAAACCAATGACGATGACCAAATTAAGTTGGTTACACACAAGCGAGGCGAGATGGGCGAAAATTAAAATTAGCATAAGAAATTAAATATTCTTTTTGTACAGCAATATAGTTCAATGTTGTACGAACAAATACCTACCTATTTGAGATCACGTCTCGCCTGTCTTTGTGTTGCAGGTTCGACGAAACGTTCGTGGGTGAAAAGTCCTTTATTATTAGTATTCATTTATTTCAAGTAACAGAGACTCATTTAAGTTACAAATCATTAACATAATAATATAGACAACACAAATCATACTAATACCAATAGGTATATTATAACAATAGATTATAATTATATACCTATACCCTTTGAATGAAAAGTTAATGGTTTAAAAATTGACCAACAGTTCATGGACCAATCGACTGTTGGTAAAACGTTTCAGACTCGATACTGGGCAAGTACCAATGTAACTTTTCATATATGTGATTTCACATTTAAGTATGTACTTTCCAAGTTTATCTTGGACATCACTGACATCGGTGAAGAAAAACATCATGAGGAAATCGGGATTTATAAATATTACCGATCCGCTTTGAGCAAGCGCGGTTAAAAATGCTCGAGCCTTCTCTGTACAGTGGGTGCTCCGATCGGCTACGATCGACTCCGTCAGGCTCCGACCGGCTCCGTACGGCGCTGACGGCATCCAATATAGTAATATATCCAATTATAGTTCATATTTGCATGCAACTTTACCTCCGTCGATCGCGTCCGTCGGAGCCGTACGGATGCGTACGGCTGCCGCGGCATGCGTACGGATCCGTTCGCATGCGTACGGATCCGTTCCGATGCGGTCCGATCCGAGCCGGTTGGTCTGAATCTTACCTTAGTCTGCTAGCAGAGCGCCACAAGATAAAGATAACCACAATGACCGGTCCTGTGCTCCCCGCATCCAGCGGTTTCCCGCGACCTTTCCCAGATAGCCGGTCCACCTCGTGGGGGGCCTTCCCACAGTGCGCCTTCCAGTACGTTGTCGTCACCCGAGAGCCTTACTACGTCAACGGTCGTCTGCTCTACGGGTTATGTGCCATGCCAAAATTGCCACTTGAGTTTTGCAATTTTGAGAGCTATGTCGGTCACCTTAGTTCTTCTGCGGATCTTCTCATTACTGATGCGATCTCGTAGAGAGACTCCCAAGCATAGCCATCTCCATTGCTCTCTGAGCGACTTTAAGCTTCCTTATGAGGCCTATAGTTATAGCTCCACGTTTCAGTATGTATGTATGTTTAATTGTTCCCTCGTAACTTCTAAACTACTTATCATTACATGACAAATGAGGTGTCGTTAGAAGCGTCTCAGTTGTCCGCTGGTTATAGGGTAGGTGACGTGTCACCAAATCTAATATGGCGCCCTCCAGGGGATGTGAAGTCGTTATCGAAAAAAAATTTTTTTCGCACAGTATCGACATGGGTATCAAATTAAAGGGCTTGATGAGCACATTTGAAATATATATACATTATATAGCTTTTACTAGCTACTTTGCCTGTTTTTAACAGTGTCAACATGGGTATCAAATGAAAATAGGCTTAATGAGTACTTACATTTGAAATTCACTCGCTACTTTGCTTTTATTATTATATCAAATAATTAAATAGAGTTATTCCTTCAAATAATATAACCCCCAAAATAGTGTAAATAAAAAATAAGTTAAAAATAACTAAAACCCGACTACGACAAAATCGCGCACTGAAAAGTACACACATCAAAAGTGTCTAGGGATCAACATCCCTAATCAATGTTAGGGATGTTGATCCCTAGACACTTTTGATGTGTATATAAAACAAGAACAATAATCATTTGACCTATATTTTCGAAATTTTTCAGTAATAGCCGTGGTCGTATGCCACCTAGTCAATAAAGATTGTGTGGAACAACCGCAGGTGGCATACGACCACGGCTATTACTTAAAAATTTCGAAAATATAGGTCAAATGATTATTGTTCTTGTTTTATAAATACTATTCAGTGCGCGATTTTGTCGTAGTCGGGTTTTAGTTATTTTTAACTTATTTTTTATTTGTATGTTTATAAGCATAAATAATATATTTAAGTGAGGGAAATCACTACAAGCCTAAGGGAAAATACGCGTAGGCGCATGGCACTATCATAGTGACCGTGCGCGCAGCAGGACACATCCACACGATGTCTAACTATACTTTTGATAATAGTACCAATGGTACTGAACCTATTGCACCAGAAGATTCTGATGCATATCCAAGTGAATTGGAGAATTATATCTGGATCGCTGGAATAGTTTTATCAACGCTGTGCTTAATACTGCAATTGGTGCTCTTCGCCATCAGACCGAAGATAAGAAAAATTGACCAGAAGATCCTCACTCAGCTGACAGTGGCGAGATTGCTCAACACGATACTTGAGTACATGTTGACTTATTCGCTGTTCAACTTCTACACGAGAGACGTGACGTTCGCGCTGTACTTGCAGACGGACATCGTGTTAGTCTGCTGGATGTTTCTCTACACCAAAAACTTGTACGACAAAGTGGTGCTAGTGTTTGCGTTGCAAAAGTGGAATTTCTTAGTCCTGTCTCTATTGGTTTGGATCCTTACGATACCAATAGGAGTGTTGTGTCCAGTCTTTCTTATGTTAGAACATTTCATTGAATTCTATCTAGTGTTGCCCAAAATCGGTCTTGGTCTTGCGGTCTTGGTCTTGGTCTTGCAAAAATGCAAGACCAAGACCAAGACCAAGACCGACTTATTGTAGCAAGACCAAGACCAAGACTGAACCCTGCAAGATTTGAGCAAGAACAAGACTAAGCCTGCAAGACTCTTGCGTCTCGCAGTTAAGTCAAACTGAGATTTGGGCGTTATTAAGTAGGGATTTGGTTTTAATCCTGATTTTGATAGACGTTCCCCAGTATCAAAACCGTATCGTCATAACACTAAAAGGTATTGTATTGATTACCAAGTACATTTTAAAATTGTATACGTTTGTTTCGTGTCGTATCGTACTCGTAAGTATGTTGCATTTTCTGCGATCGTCGATCGATGAGTCACGGAACGAGCAATATTGCTTGAAATACCTATAAAGTTTGAAATTAAAAACATCAATTATTTTATTTCATAAATCAGCTGATTTTTTAGAAGTGCGATAGATAAATAATAGGTGCTTAAAAATCCCTACAAACAATTTTCGTTCGTCACAAGCCACAATAGATATCCAAAAAATGTTGTCTGATACATTTTAATGTAGGTACCTATCAAAAATTTAATTCATGTTTTAGATGTTTGTGCTAGTACTAATTTAAAAGTCTAGACGGCGACAAATTTTTATTAGTTAGAAGTACCTAGGTACTTATCAAGTCTAGATGAAGATGAAAAGTAAGTATAAGTGATAATTATTTAGCCGCTAGCTGTTTGTGAAGAGTTTAGGATAGCCAGCCACTAAACACGTACAAAAAATCATTAAAGGTATAGGGTAGTAGATGTAGGTTTAATCATTAAGGCTGATATTTTAGTAGAGTTAGTAATTACGCCTTAGTACTAAATTGCGTGATTTTTTTAATTATTGTCGAGTTAATTTTATTAATTTGGTGGTTCACTATGCCTATGTCAATTTAATCTCAATATGTACCTACTCTGTTACGTTGTTCTAAGATCTAAACTAACGTGTTTAATAAATAGCAATAGGCTAACAGGTATTTGCAAGTAGTCTAGTCTACATTATAAAACATGTAAACGGGTATTTATCGCGAATTTTACCTTTAGCCCGACGTTTCGTCCGTTTTCCGTTTAGTCTAGTCTGAGTAGTAGAGTCTCGCAAGACTTGCAAGACTCTTGCTGCAAGACCAAGACCAAGACCAAGACTGAGAGCGCAATACCAAGACCAAGACCAAGACCAGGTGTATTGACGCAAGACCAAGACCAAGACTGGCTAAGGTCTCGTCTTGGTCTTGCATTTGGGCAACACTAATTCTATCAAGCTTATTCATGGTGTAAGTTCGTCATTTTGACACTGAACGTTTTATTTTTCGGCAGAATTTTCTACGTAATCATGACTAGAGGCAAGCACAGTAATAGAAACTATACTGAAATTATAAAAACTTGTGTCATCTCATTCATATTAGTTTGTTTAACAAGTTTACAAGTTTTTATTTATGATATCTTATCATATCTTGAAGTAATTGAAGCAACAAATACATATTGTGTTATAAATTCTTATCAAGCCATAGCGGCTACTATTATATTCCTCATCATTGCTAAGAACTGTATTTAAATATTTGAAGACTGCTGAATAGGATCCTCGTTAAATAATGCCGGACACTAAGCCACTAGTAGTTGTCACCAGTTCCGAACTAATTCTTCCTAGTTCTGATTATCGTTCATATGGCTATGGATCGTATTCATCAGTAGCTCAATGTGCGGCAATACTAAATCTCATATCATGAATATTTTTTTTGAGTAAACTAGTGTTTAGACAATGGGTATTACACACCGTTAAACAATAATTCCAAGACACAACTTCATTTGAAAAACACTTTTTGTAAGTCCTGAAAACTCGATAAATTTTCAATTAACAGGAAAATAAGATTTTTTTGTTGCTTTGAAATTTAAATGAGTTGGCAAAGAAGTGATGTCACAGTTTACTATTGCCATACAAAATCTATGGGGAAAAGTGTTTTGACTGCATATAAAATATGTCTGTCAATCAAATGTCAATGTGTATGTCAATTGATTGATGATGTCAAGTACCAAATTATACAAATAAAGTCCCCGTCACGAGAAGCTATAAATTTTGTAAACGCACATTCAGGGGTTCGCAACCCTTAGATCAAATACTGCGTCAGCGTGAACTTACTTTTAAATGGCTTATGTTTAACTTACCACCAGATATAGTAACATATAACAGACAAAAATAGTAAATGATCACCAAAATTAAACCAGCATACTACTTAATGTAAAATTATAACCAAAGTTTTAACATCTCGCTATCCTGTTTAGGCAAAATGACTCCAAATAAATCATTGGTAACCCAAAAGTAGTAAATGATCACCAAAATTAAACCAGCATATTAATGTAAAATTATAACCAAAGTTTTTACATCTTGCTATCCTATGGCACCTAACCAAACTTTAAAATACTCTATGCATGGTCGAGAGTGGGCTTGGTCGACGGAGCCCCGCTACGCGGGGCTCCTACTTCTGGGTGGTTTATAAAAAAATAACCACGAAGGGGATGGCGGGGTCTATTCGCTCGCTTCTTCTAACCTAACCTGTCCGAGTCGGGGTGCCCTAAAGTCCAGATTGCATCCAGTTTCTCCTGGTAACAATAGATAGAAATAGTGCATTAATTTGCTCGCTAAGATTTGGTGATCATTTACTACATTTGCTGTTCGACATTTGCTGTAATTTTAGACTTTATTTTTCTGGTGTCAAGTTTATATTTTTGGTAAAAGAACTGTAATAATAATAAATAATAAATTTCTTTATTGCCATAAAAACAGGTAACAAAAAAATGTGAGACCCTGGCTCCAGAGCTAGGTTAGAATACCTGTATTTCAGGAGCCAGTGACTTCTTCCATTTGGGTTACAGTTGGGCAATTTCAACAAAAAGGTGACAAAAATTATATTACTTAAAATTAAGTTTAATAATTAACATTAAGCATTTAAGCATATTAAGCATTAATTATGCACTAAAAATATAATTAAAATTAAAATAAAAGCAAGTTAAATCTTATTAAATCTAAAAACAGAATTCGAATAAAATAAAATCAGGATTAAAAAAACAAATTTAGATTAAAAATTGAATTATAAACAGTATTAATTTTATAATAAAGAGTGAAGTAAAATAAAATGGAACAAATTACAATACAGCCAAATAGTAACAAAAAATAAATTGAAAATTAGAAATAGGGGGTACAGGTGTGTGAATGTGCATGGGGGCGTTGGGGTGTGTTTGGGCGTGGGTGGGGGTGTGTGTGTGAATACCATTTATTTGTCTTCTTAAATATTTATGTAGATTGCAATAAATTTTCAGTTGCGTTGTAGTCCTGTGACAGTAGCCAGATTTTTACCTTCTTTTTTGTTTCACGAGCCGTAAGGGGATTTATATTTAGGATTTTATTTAATTTATTGTAGAGAAAAGTGGCAAGATATACTCGCTGTCGCCTAGCGGACACCGTGTTGCAGCGCAAAGGACGCAAACGTTTTTGATAGTGCGCTTCCTATTACTTTGTGCCTTGTAAGGTGTAATACTGTGCTGCTTATAAATAACTTGGAGAATATAATTCTGTCTCACTGTGAGTACTTCACACTTCTCATATAAGACCTTGGTGGGAAATCTAAAGGGTCTGAAAGTCATGACTTTAAGTAGAGATCTTTGTGCCCTTTCTAGGTGAATCATAAAAGTCTTGCATCCACCACCCCACACAGTAACACAATATCCCACGACTGACTACACGAGCGCATAGTACACAGTGAGAAGGAGTTCGATATTGGCTACGTGTCTAAGTTTTTAACCGACTTCAAAAAAAGGAGGAGGTTATCAATTCGACTGTATTTTTTTTTATGTTTGTTAGCTCCTAACTTGCGACTGGTTGAACCGATTTTCATGATTCTTTTTTTATTTGAAAGCTGGTGCTTCCCGTGTGGTCCCATTGTCACCATTTCAATATCTGATGATGAACTTCGGAGATATGGAATGGAACTCCTCACAGAATCACAGCAGCAATATCGTAACAAGTGAAATTGCTTTGTTTATACGTGTAGTCGATGACTGACTTAAGGAAAAGGGGGGTACGTCAACCCCCCTCCTACCAGTTTCCAAAATTAAATATATCGTGTGAGGTATTATTTGAAAGGGCTTTTTGTAAGGATTTCAAACATTAATACACAAGCACTAAAAAGTGAAAAATAAAAAGCTTTTTCACAAAAAAAGATAACCGCCTTCATAAACTACAAAATAAAAATAACTTTAGTTTTGGAAGTCGGTGGCAATACTTACCTACTTACATAACAAAAAACAAATCCAAAGCCGCCGACTTCCAAAACTAAAGTAATTTTTATTTTGTAGTTTATGAAGGCGGTTATCTTTTTTTGTGAAAAAGCTTTTTATTTAAATGCCCAGATTAGTTTTCTGATACGCGTTGTGGTAAGGTCTATGTGCTGTCGCCAGTCAAGCTTATCATCTACAATCACACCAAGGTATTTTATGTGTGCAGACTTAGTGATAGCAGTGCATGACCATGTCGTTGAAGAAGCCAAGTTGCAGACAATCTAAATTAGCTGGTTTAATTTTAGAAAAAGAGAATTGGAGGAATGTGGATTTAGAAAGGTTCAAAGTGAGTCGGTTAGATCTCAGCCATTGGCCCACCTTATGCAGCCACAGTTCGGCGCTTCGTCGAGCTTCGTCCCAGGTCCATGGAATATTAATGCCGTATCGTCTGCATAGGTAACGATTTTGCCGTTTATAAGTGGTAACTGACACAGGGGTCCTACCATGAACTCTTATCGCGATCCAAAAACTGAATTGTTCTTTAAATAAGTCATTAAAACGCATCAATATATGTCATTATATTGACGTATTTTCTCTTATCGCGATCCAAAAACTGAACTGTTCTTCAAATACGTCAATATAACGCATAAATTGATGCGTTATATTGACGTATTTGAAGAACAATTCAGTTTTTGGATCGCGATAAGAGTTCATGGTAGGGCTGCAGGTCATTAATGTAAACCAAGAAGAGACTCGGGCCAAGAATACTGCCTTGTGGGACGCCATAGGTAACCCCAGCATCAGAGCTAACGTATTCTTTTATTTTAACTCTTTGCGTACGGTCACAGAGAAAATCCTTAAAATTTTTTAGAGCATTACCGCGAACACCGATCTTATCTAACTTGTCCACAAGGAGGGGAACTAAGGGTATCATTAGCATTTTATGGTGGTCATTATATTTAACCCCCTTTTAAATGGTGCCCAAATGTTCACATTCCATGCGTCAAACGCGTTCCAGTACCACAAAACATTAGACGACAGCGCTTTTTAGGGCTATTATAACCCGGCGAAGTGAAATTGATCGTTAGTTTCGTACATAACACCTATGTTACTTAAGTTTATTGAATTTAAGATTATTTGTTGTTGATTAAATTGTCGCTACGGAAGTTAGTAGAAGTTCATTAACTTACATAATTTACAGCTTCTCGTGACGGGGTCTCATTTAGTTTCTATTCGTGAAGTGCCATTTTAGATTTAAGTAATTTTTTAAGACCCACGCCCGGGCTGTATCCGGTTAGACTGGAAGCCGACCCCAACATAGGTAGTTGGGAAAAGGCTAGGCAGATGATGATGATGAGTTTATTTTAAGACAACCTACCTATATTGTATAAGTAAAGACGTATTTTATTAATAACATCGTTGTTTTATTGCCATAGACCCTGATAATTGTAGTTATTATTATTCGCCCTGATGTTGTACTGCGCTAGATACAAAATTATAATGATAATAATTATTACTTACTTACCTACATTAATGTTGTGATTAAGAATGTATCTGAGGAAAATCCGGGACTTATTTAACAGACGTTAGGTATTCTAACCAACAAAATAAAATATCACAATAATCCTAGTAACTAATATTATAAATGTGAAAGATAATGTAGCCCCAGCATAAAAAATCAATAAACTTTTGGTACAGTAATATAGTTGAATGTTGTATAAACAAATATTGGAATTCACGTCTGGCCCGTCTTTGTTGGTTCAATACCGGTCAAGTACTGATGTGACTTTTCATATGTGATTTGATATAATTATGTGCTTTCTAAGATTATCTTGGACATCATTGATATCGTTGATAGTTGGGGAGGCCAGGAAGGGATTTTTGGATTTACTCGTGCGCGGCAGATTAATATAAGGGGGGATACCTTGCACCCTGTTAAGTACCTCCACAATATTTGAGCCCTGTATATAGGGCCGCGCGTCTAGGGCAGCGAATTTTATTTTTCAAACCATCAGATTGAAGAAGTCCCTGCACATAATTGTCAGAATAAGGGTCAGCACGACAAGGACATCAAGCTGAACTGTCTGTATATTAATCTAACGCGCTCGAGTATTTCAATGTCATAATTTTTTCTTCCATTTTCTTCCATTTTCAACCCCTTCGTACGGCCACTCCCACCATGGAAACTGGCAGATTAATATCCCTCGGTTATCAAAAACACGTGGGGCGCATACACTATTAATATCTGACACGCTCGAGTAGTAGTTCGTGATTTATTTTTTTATTTTTTTTAAATATGTACTTATACGCTCCCTCCACCAGTGAAAGGGTCCTATCTGTAACTATTTTTACTTTTTAGCATCTAATATTCACAATCCAAAAGGTTCCCACGACGCTGGAGTAAATCCACATTTAGCATCTTGGGCTCCCCTACCTACTATGAAGGAAAACATCATGAGGAAATTGACGGCACGGTTGGCGCAGTGGCTGAGCGAATGGCTGCTGCGCTACGTGTCGCGGGTTCGATTCCCGCACGGAACTCATATTTGTATGGCCTACAGATAGTTGTTCCGGGTCTGGCTGTTTGTGTATGTGAGTTTATATGTTTGTAAACGCACCTACGATACAGGAGAAATTCCTAGTGTGGGGCAACGTTTTTTTTTAAATAATAGTTTAAAAACTAAAAAACACGCTTTTTGCATTCACTAATTTTTTTCGTATCCCATTCAGCAAACCCTTTCCATTTAATACCCATATCATGGGGGTGCATTTTAAATAGCCAATCCGCCATCTTGGATGTTCGCCATGTTGGATTTAAGTCACGTGACTATTTTTTTCGTATTCCTGACAGCAAACCTTTTCATTTGATACCCTTATCATGGGGGTGGATTTCAAACAGCTAGTCCGCCATCTTGGGGAGGACGCCATATTGGATTTGTGATGACGTTTCGTAGCTAGTCATGTATTGTCATCAGAACTCAGAGCGCGTGCAAAATTTCATCAAATTAAGATTCCAAGATTTTCTTACATACATAGTTAGTTACAAGTGAAGTTAATAAAAGCGTGTTAAAAAAAATAATAATAAAAAAAGCAATCGGGATTTGTAAATATTACCTATCCACCTTGAGTAACGTGGTGATAAATACCTTCAAAGTACGAGAAAAGCCTTGGCCCTGCAATGGGACAATAAAAGGCTGGTATTATTATTGGACTGCCTGGTTATTCTAGTGGTCACAAAGCATGAGGTCTTGGATTCGATTCCCAGGTCGAGCAAAGTGTTATTGGGTTTTCCATCAGGAATTTCTGAGTAGCAGCCTCGAAGTCTGAATTTGTGCCTGGTTGATGGCAGGGCTCGCCCTCTATTACATGGGGCTTAAATATAATTGGCAAAATGTGGGTGTATCCATGGGTGTTGGGAATATCAACAATCAAACACTGATTTTTACTGACCACGTTTGCTTGGGTAGGTACACCTCTGGCTAACCCCTCGGGTTTCGTTTGACAAGCTGTGGTGTGTGTTAGTACCTACCTATATAGGGCCAAATATGACACAATGAATCATTTCCTATTAATATTAAAGTTTGTTACTGCATGATACAATTGCAAATATACCTATTTATGTAATTTAAAAATATAACTACGTTTACCACAAAACGATACAGAAATAAATGAAACAATGGATATACATAAATAGGCATCGATAATATTGTGGTTATTAATAAATTAATGGTTGTGGTAACCTATATTATAATCTATACTATAATATTATAAAGCTGCAGAGTTTGTTTGTTTGTTTGTTTGTTTGTTTGTTTGTTTGTTTGTTTGTTTGAACGCGCTAATCTCTGGAACTACTGGTCCGATTTGAAAAATTCTTTCAGTGTTAGATAGATTAGTTATCGAGGAAGGCTATAGGCTATATACCATCACGCTACGACCTACGGGAGCGGAGCAGTAACCAAAGACGCGGGTGTAACCGCGGCGGACAGCTAGTTAACTAGGTATAAATATAATAAACCTGAAAACATTTTTTGCTTGTTTGTTTATTCAATATTCAAATATTTTATTCCGGTTACCAAAAAGGCTAAGTTATACATCTACTAAAATATATGGTATTGTTAGTAGATGTATAACTTAGCCTTCAATTCAATTTATAATAATAAACCACCAGCTTGTGTGAACTCTTACCTACCTCCGTAAGAGGGGAGAGTCCCACCGGACAGAAAACACATTCAGGATGCTATTGGAGGAGGAGTGCAAATGCGCCATCATGGAAGCGCATCGCTTCCGCATGATCGCAGCGAATCCGCTTATTCGTACTTATCTTTACCAGTAGGATTGGAAAAAATCCTTTTGTACCTAAATATATACACATATACAGCATGTAACAAAAACCCTGTCCGATCCTTAAGGCTATTATTCGGCTTCGTACTGCGTACACATATACGTAACCATTGAATAGATTTAAGATTATTAATTTTCCCCAGTGAATATAATTAAATTAAAATAAAAAATAAAAACTGATCAACGGCAACACTGATCGCTCGACAAAGTTCACCTACAGTTTTTTGTTTTGATTTTGCCGGCGGGTGGAGTGTTGTCAACTTATGAAAACTTGCCATATTCAGTGTTAAATTTTGCATGGATTATAAAAATAAAAAATCAATAACTTTTGGTTGTTATGAGTTACATTTTTATAACAATTTTTTCCAGCACGTATGTTGAACCAGGAATACGCCTTTATTGGATCGGACAGGGTTTTTATTACATAGTGTATAACGAGATTCATAAGAGATTCATATTATAAATGCGAAAGTAATTCTGTCTGTCTTTTTGTCCACTTTCACGACTAAACCACTTAACCGATTTTGATGAATTTGGTATGGGGAGTAAGGTTAAACCCCTAGGAAGTACATAGGTTACTTTTTATTTCGCGACTTCCTGTGCATCCGCGATAACCGACATTTACGCGGACGAAGTCGAGGGGAAAAGTTAGTAGGTTATATAACATCACGCTACGATCCACGGGAGTGGAGCAGTAACTAAAAACCACGGATAAAAAAAACCATGCGCACAAAGTCACATGGAGCAGCTAGTATCGTATAAAATGGAAAATGGTATGATGGGGTGTGGTGGGGTGTGTGTGGTGTGTGTGTCGTGATGGCCTAGCGGTTAAGGCGCCCGCCTCTCATGCATGAGGTTGTGGGTTCGAATCCGGGCAAGTACCAATGTGACTTTTTCAATTCATATGTACTTTCTAAAGTTTATCTTAGACATTACTGACATCATTCCGTGCCTCGGAAAGCACGTAAAGCTGTTGGTCCCGGCTGTCATACGTGGATCTTTGACAGTCGTTACGAGTCGTCAGAAGCTTCAAAGTCTGACATGACAACCAGTCTGACCTAGGGGTATCGTATTACCCAGTTACTGGGTTGTGGAGGTCAGATAGGCAGTCGCTCCATGTAAAATACTGGTACTCAGCTGCATCCGGTTAGACTGCAGGAAGCCGACCCCAACGTAGTTGGGAAAAGGCTAGGCAGATGATGATGGTATGATGTAACTAATCAGTGCTATGTATACAAAACAACTAGTAAAACTTGAAGTGACTGTTTGCACTGCCAAAAAAAGAGCGTTTTACATACAAGCGTTAGGCAGATTTGTACCCATTAGTACTCCCACATTTCGCCATCCTCCTGATGATCCTCCGACCAGATGGGTGTTATCACGGTAATAAGATGGTGTTATGTCTGGCGGGCTGACTGCCCAACGATTGTTGTCGTGATTTTGTACCGCGGCAAACTCTGATTGCGCGATGTAGGAATTGTCAGTTGTAGTTCGTAGTCTGTGCAATAGATGTCGCTACATGAAATAAAAGCCAGTTTTGGTTTTATAACTACATTATTATTATTATATTTAGTGTTATACAAATATTACAGTGCCGAGCGAAAGATAAAATTATTTAAAAATAGAAATGACATCGATATTACAGTTTTCGTTCATCCTGCAAACCACCGTCGATATAATATCTAAGTGACGACATGGAAGTACAATCTGTCATAAAAGATTCATAAAAACTCTAAATCGTCTGTTCTGTAAAAATCTCCCTCTGCGAATTAGGCTGAAGAGAGCCTGTATGCGCAGGATCGATCATTGTGGCTATCTTTAGGGGAGGCCTATGTGTATCAATCCCATCCCAAGCACCATGGCCACAGCATCATTTAAGAGATTTGTACAGACTAGCACTACTAATTACCAAACATTAAAATTCAATTTCGAGCAGTGATCTGCAAGTACTTAGTCGACGTTTCTGACAAGAATAAGAAAGATAATTGTAACCCCTATGACTTGATATGAGTTTATGATACAGAAAGAATCTACCACTGTCTTACCCACTTCAAGGTACGACAAGATGTCATTAATAAGAACTTGTAAACTCGTTATACAAACCAATACGAATGAGATGACACACATTTTTATGATTGTAGCAAAATCTCTATTACACTTCTTGCTTCTAGTTATAATAACGTCAAAGATTCCACAAAAAAACAAAACGTTCAAGGTCAAAACGATGAACTTTAACCAGGCGTAAACTTTGTAGTACGTCTGGAAATGATCAGGCATATAGGTAAGAAATATTGGGCATAACACTCCTATTGGTATCGTCAGGAGCCAAACGAGTAGAGACAGAACAACGAAATTCCACTTTTGTAACACAAACACTAGCACTACTTTTTCATATAAATTCTTCGTGTACACAAACATCCAGCATATTAATACGGCATCCGTTTGCATGTACAGTGCGAAAACTAATTCTGTTAAATGCACATTAAACATATTATTTAACGTCACGAATTCTATGATAGTGTTCATCAATCTTGCTATTGTCAGGTGTGTGAGCAGCTTCTGATCTAATTTCCTTTTCTTGGGTCTCATTATGAAGAAGGCTACTTGCAATATCAAGCATAGCGATGATAAAGCTATTCCAGTGACCCAAATACAGTTCACTAGCAGACTTGGAAGTTCAGAATCTAAGTCCGTAAATTGGGTTTCGTTTGCAGTGGTGTTAGACATTATATTAATATGTACTGCAGTGTCGCCGGTCGTCACCAAACTATCGACTTTATTTTCCTCAAATTCGGAACGAGCGAATAATTATCAATTTTGGTTTTTACACACAAATGTTATGTTACTGCAGCTTATCTGTAAATTGTGATCATGAATACCTAAACGGAAATGGTCAAACCATAACCCATAATCATTTGTTACAATAATCGTCAAGTAACACAATTGCGACTAAGGTCCTCTATATACCTTATTAAACAATTAGACCAACATAATTCAACAATCATACGTAGATCTTTGACAGTCGTTACGGGTTGTCAGAAGCTCGAAAGTCTAACAACCAGTCTTACCAAGGGGTATCGTATTACCCAAACTGGGTTGTGGAGGTCAGATAGGGAAGTCGCTCTAGTAAAATACTGGTATTCAGCTGCATCCGGTTAGACCAGAAGCCGACCCCAACATAGTCGGGATAAGGCTAGGCATAATGGTTACTTTTTTTTAACAAAATGTCCCACTACTGGGCACAAGACTCTCTCGAGTACTTCCAGGTATTCTTTTCTTGCGCCACCTACACTCGACCCTCGCAGTGCGCATTTTGGTCATCTCGTAATATCTTCCTGAGCTGGCCTCAGCGACGCCGACCATCCTCAAGAATCCATAGCTTGTAGATTCTTGCCCAGCGGTCACCGTGCATGCCAAGCTCAAATGGGATTTTTATCTTGGCACCTTCTTTGCCCACGTCTATAATTTCAATTTGAGAGCACAGCGTGGTATTCTGTATTTATTTATTTATTTAAACTTTATGCACAAGTAAAAAATACATTGTACAAAGGCGGACTTAATGCCTTTGGCATTTTCTACCAGTCTACCTTAGGGTGATGCAGAGACTAAACATAGTAGGTGCATAAGTACAGAATATTTCCAAGAATATAATATAATAATAAAAACATATATACATACATACAAACAAAATATACAAAGTAGAGAGAGGTAAAAATACATAAATGGAGAAGTACAACAAGTTAATTGTGGGACGAGTGTGCCAACTTCTTATGTAACTGTTCGCGGGCTTTTACCTTAAATGTGAACCGACTGGTGGCCGTCCTGATATTCTGAGGAAGCATTCCAAAGGAAAACCACCTGTACAGGAAAGGAAGATGTGAGAAGGACATCGCAGAAGACGATCGTATTCTATCTGCTCTTTTTACACCCAGAATGCTGCGCTCCATTACGCTTATAAAGATTCGCCATCAACGAGAATTAAGTACCTACTGATAAACATTTTGCGTGTTTACTTTTTTAGAGAACATTATTGAATACTAGCTTCTGTCCGCGACTTCCTCTGGAAAATTATAATTATACACACATCAAAAGTGTCTAGGGATCAACATCCCTAATCAATGTTAGGGATGTTGATCCCTAGACACTTTTGATGTGTATATTTTTTGGTAACTCTGCGGATGAAGAACGAATGTTTATATAAAGCACAAAAAAGATGCTAAACATCTGTGTGGTCTAAAAATAGATGAATGTGGTGCACCTTTCTTTAAATTGTTAAAATCGATATAATGCCGAGCAGTGATCTGCAAAAGTGCTTAGTAGACGTTTCTGGTAACAATAAGAAAGTTAATAGTAAGCGCTATGACTTGATACGAATTTATGATACAGAAAGAATCTACCACTGTCTTACTCATTTCAAGGAACGGCAAGATGTCATTAATGAGAACTTGTAAACTCGTTATACAAACAAATACGAATGAGATGACACACATTTTTATGATTGCTTCTTGCTTTTGGTTTTAACATTCATGGTCAAATCGATGAACTTTGACCAGGTGTAAACTTTGTAGTACGTCTGGAAATGATCAGGCATAAAGGTAAGAAATATTGGGCATAACACACCTATTGGTATCGTCAGGAGCCAAACGAGTAGAGACAGAACAACGAAATTCCACTTTTGTAACACAAACACTAGCACTACTTTAGAGATAATTGGTAATTTGGGATCATAAATGGAAATGGACAAACAACAAGCAAATTAGCAAATTAGCAATCTATTAATAATCCCTTTAGAGATTCGGCTCAACCGGGAGGGGACCCCCCCTCACTTCACTTCCCCTTGCGCGGAGTGCTCCCTTAAAAGACAGCCTTTTTCTAACAACCTAATATAGATTTATTTACCAAAAGAATAGCCTCACCGTGGTTGTAGGGGTTTGGGGGGGTTCGGTGACAATGGCAAGCTTTAGCACGAATTAGATAGGTATAAATTACAAATTCTTCTCGGCGCGACACATTACTTAACTTCTTCGGAAGGATCAGCAACGATCTGATTAGTATTCTTATTTCGTTTGCTTCAGGATAAGAAAATAAACGAATATATTTCATTAGTATGCACGACGAGGGACATTCTCTGAACACTGATGTGGAATTGGAACAAAATGTCTCTGAAGTAGGACACACACAAGTTGTAATAAAACCTCTTTGGTATTCTAATGAAAGGTCAAGTAAAGAGTTTTAATTATTGCTTGATTTTTCTTGATGTTATTGGGTTTTTCTGTCAGGAGTTTTTCAGTAGCAGCCTCGAAGTCTGGATTTGTGCCCGGTTGATGGCAATAGGCTCGCCGGTCGCCCCCTATTACATGGGACTAAAACATTACTGGCGAAATGTGGATGTACTTACTATGGGTATATCTCTACCTAACGCTTCAGGGAATACAGTCGTGATGTATGTATATATGTATGTAAAAAGTCAGATTGGCACTTGCCCATGCCCGGTTGCGAACCCACAGTCCCGGCATGAGAGGCGGGCGCCTTAATCACTGGGCCATCACGACATTTTCCAAACCCCAACATTTCTTAAATCATTTCTTTTTTTATCTTCATATGACCTTGTACAGGACACACGAGTAAAGACACAATTTCGAAGGTAAGTACTGTCGTATATTCACATCATCCAGCGATGTCGTGTTGAGGGGCGCGAATCTATCGTCTATCGCTCTACGTAGGTACCTGGCCCAGTTCCAACACCCCTTAGTTACAAAAACAAAAATTTATCATGTCTCCTATTTATAGAAAAATGTCAACGTAACATAACATCACGCCTGTAATCCCCGAAGGGTTAGGCAGAGGTACACCCACATTTCGCCAGTTATGTTTAATTCCTATGTAATAGGGGGCGAGCCTATTGCCATCAACCGGGCACAAATCCAGACTCAGAGGTTGCCACTGAGAAATTCCTGATGGAAAAAACTCAATAACAATTTGCCTGACCTCGGAATCGAACCCAAGACCTCATGCTTAGCAGTCGCGCTTTGCGACCACTAGACCAACGAGGCAGTCAAAAATATCAACATTTTCGTTTAATTGTGATGTAGTGATAGGGCTTCATCATCTCTATAATGATGCATCCTGACTAGAGATGCAACGATTTTATGAACATTTACAAGAAAAAGCAAGGCACGCAACTAACGTTTAGGAACGATCGCAATCTCAGTTTCAATCTGTCAAAAATACCTTTAATTTACTATAATTTTTTGACATTGATTGTCGCTGAAATGAGATTGCAATTTTTCTTCTGTTGCGATAGGCATCTCAGATAGATAAATGCGTAAATAATATGCGTAGTGGACCCTTACAAGCCCATTGATAAATCGGAAGCAATCAACTGTAAAAATTAGTTAATAAAAATCAAGCGCTGCAGCATTGTCTGTCCGCGGCAAGGCCAGGGCCGTCCATTACTGAACGGATGTAGGAAGCGCCACATCGCTAGTTGTTCACCAGACGTCGCGCGGTGTGTTTATCGTCTCATATAATTAAAAAGAATACGACGTTCTATTTTCGATTTTCGCGGGCGATTTTTTTTTCTGTGCAAAACCATGATGGCGTCGTTTTAAAAAAAATATAATAAAATTAAATATTACGTAACAAAATATACAGACGTGTTTACTTGAAGTGTAAAATATAATGTTTTTATTTTAGGATTTAAACACAAGGCCGCTAATTTATAAGCTGACTCATTGTAACAAAGCGTGTTTAAAACAACGATTAAACCAATAGAACATTCAATGGGCAGTTGGAAGAGTCTCTCAACAAAAATAGACTACACAAATGCATCAATTCGTTATAATTATAGTGTTTGTAAATAGATCACTGAACGAACGAATGTGACCGAATGAAACTGTGTACACTTGAGTAAACTTTGGAGTACACAATTCGTGTACGTCTATACAATTTTCGAAAATTTAAAGTCATTATAGTGTTTTTCTGTGTACTGTTCAAATAAATGGATAAAACTGTGTTCTGTGACAGTGATATAGCGTTTTCACAACATACATTTATAGTTGTCTCAAATTATATTTGTGGTGACACGATTCCTGAGTTATTTTCGTTCTGCGTGTTTTTGAGACTTCTTATTAAATGAAACGGTAAGTGCTTTGTTGATAGCGAAAAAAATTGAAGTACCTAGTGGTGCCGACGTATATAGATGATATTCATACCTTCGTATGCAGTCATGCGTTAATGAATCGGTAGATACTTAGATAGATATACTAAAGATAAAATTAATGCAGGATTATATGCAATATTAAAGATAATATTACTAGTAATTTAATTAATTTAGCTAAATATGAACTTAGAATAAAACCGAGCTTATTGTTGCATTGCAATCATCATCATCATGGGCCAATCTTCAGTGTTGAGGATAATGACGCCCGATACTTTTACTACTAGTGCAACCATCCATTGACAAAAAACAAAAACATTTAACTTAAAGGTAATTAAAATAATTTGTTTTTGTTTTTTGTCAATGGATGGTTGCACTAGTAGTAAAAGTATCGGGCGTCATTATCCTCAACACTGAAGATTGACCCTCATATATTCAGTCTATAGCCGTCCACTGCTGAACGTAGGCCTCCCCCGTAGAGCACCATCCATCCCGTTCTTGAGACCACACATCCATCCGCTGCCCACCACCTTCTTTTAAATCGTATTGCAATAGTTAATTCACAATTTACTTATTTGTCAAGGTTAACGACTTTTATAGATTATGTATATTTGTTTATGTTATACAATTTCGCCATAGTCACCCATCAGGCTTTGCAGACCAACACTCACAATACACACACAATACTATACACACTACTACACTACTCACAATACTAGCACTCTCTGCGCGACTTCGTTCGCGTGATTTTTCTTACGAATCCCTAATTTTTTGATAATAAAATATAGCCTGTACCACTCAGTGATAACGTAGCTTTTTTGTGTAAGAATTTTCAAAATCGGTTCAGTAGATCCAGATTTCCTTCAACCTTACAAATTCACAAACTTTATCTCTTTATAATATTAGTATAGATTATAATCAATAGATACTGGTACTTAATTACTAATAAATATTATTAATATTGGGTTCTGCCCGCGACTTCGTCCGCGTTGTTTATTCTGCGGATCCCTATGATTTTTGATAAAAGCCTATAAGTAGCACTCAGGAATAACATGCAGGCTTCCGATTGGCGAAATAATTTTCGAAATCGGACCAGTGTTTCCAGAGATTAGCACGTTCAAACAAAGAGAATTCAAACAAACACATCAGCTTTTTTATTAATATACTAGCTTCTGCCCGCGACTTCGTCCACGCCAAAGTTTGTTTCTGCATAGTCATAATGAAACATTGCTGGTGAGCAATGCCCAAAGCAAATAGCGTGATAATTTATAGCCTATAGACTAATTTGGCCAATGTTGAATAACCATACAAAATTTGAACAGAATCTATCCGGCAGTATTCGCGTGATGCTCTAACAAACATACAGACAAAAAGACAAACCGACAAAAAATAAAAAATAAAATTTTTCGACATTGGAATCACTCCCCGAACTCATACCCTTTTTAAAAATAATAAATGTACAGTTTTGACTTCGCTACGATTTTATTATATAATTATGTATTATTATAATTAAAATAGGTTCTATATTCAAAATAATTAAACGAAAATGGCCGAATTCTTTTCCGTAAATAAGTAAACAATGTGTCAGTTTTTCGTTTTATTTATTTGTTTTTACAACAAAAATGTTATTGTTAGTAAGTAAATTGAAGAGTCTGTTTGTTTTTGTTAGTTTTTTGGCAATATCTCAACAATTTTTGGACGTGTTGCCTATTTCGCTTCTGGGTAAGAAACAACAAAAAGATCATCTAATTTCCTAATTGTAAACTATAGTAGTAACTATAGTAAATTATAATTCAAGGGAGCTTAGTTTGTCACTACTCGACGCTAAAATGCTGCATTTATGATAAAACGCTCACACATTTTATACGACAAATTTCAACACACTAGTAAAGAAAAAAACCGGCCAAGTGCGAGTCAGACTCGCGCACCGAGGGTTCCGTACAAACCTGTAGGTATATAAGTAAAATGGGAAGCAAAATTCTCGTGTCGCGGTGTTTGTTTCCAAACTCCTCCGAAATGGCTGAACCAATTTGCATGAAATTTTGTGTGCATATCGGGTAGGTCTGAGAATCGGCCAAAATCTATTTTTTTATTTTTTTTTGTTAATCGCATAACAACGTTTGCTGGGTCAGCAAGTCTAATATATAAAATTCTCGTGTTGCGGTGTTTGTTTCCAAACTCCTCCGAAACGGCTGAACCGATTTGCATGAAATTTTGTGTGCATATCGGGTAGGTCTGAGAATCGGCCAACATCTGTTTTTTTTTTTTAATCGCTGAACAACGTTTGCTGGGTCAGCTAGTAAGTTTATGATTATTAAAAAAATATACTATGTGATGTAACTAAAAATTTAAGATTTTCGGAATTTTTCCTATATGTGTACTTTATAACGTTGCTTCATGCCAAATTTCAAGATTCCAGGTCGTCTGGAAGTATCCTTTAGGTTTTGATTCCCTTGCGAGTAGTTGCGAGTTTCAAAATATGCGGTTTTAATTCCTGTTTCTTTTGATTGCGTTGACATAGAAGTTTGATTTTGTTACAGCTTAAAGGTATTATAGATTTGAGTATTTGATATGAATTTCAATATAATACCACTACGCGTTCATGAGGAAAGGGGTAGTAAGTTTAAAATTATTAAAAATATTTTTATTATATGATGTAACTAAAAATTTATGCTTTTCGCAATTTTTCCTTTATCTGTGTTATAAGACGTTGCTTCGTACCAAATTTCAAGATTCTGAGTTCACGGGAAGTACCCTGTAGGTTTTGATTCCCTTGCGAGTAGTGGCGAGTTTCAAAATATGCGGTTTTAATTCCTGTTTCTTTTGATTGCGTTGACATAGAAGTTTGATTTTGTTACAGCTTAAAGGTATTATAGATTTGAGTATTTGATATGAATTTCAATATAATACCACTACGCGTTCATGAGGAAAGGGGTAGTAAGTTTAAAATTATTAAAAATATTTTTATTATATGATGTAACTAAAAATTTATACTTTTCGCAATTTTTCCTATATCTCTGCTATAAGACGTTGCTTCATACCAAATTTCAAGATTCTGAGTTCACGGGAAGTACCCTGTAGGTTTTGATTCCCTTGCGAGTGTCGAAAATTTGCGGCATAAACGGGAGTATCTTTTGATCGCGTTGACTTAGAAGTTTGATTTTTTCACAGCTCCAAGAGACCATAGACTTGAGTATTTGATATGAATTTCAGCTTGATACCTCCACGCGTTCCTGAGAAAAAAGGTCTTGACAGACAGACAGACAGACAGACAGACAGACGGACAACAAAGTGATCCTATAAGGGTTCCGTTTTTACCTTTTGAGGTACGGAACCCTAAAAACATTAATATTAAACTTCTTCGATACAACAATATAATAACAAATTCAGACGATCGTTTTTGTCTCCGTCGAGGTGTCAACCAAGAGATTTTTTAGTGTTTCGAAAAACCTTTGGCGAATGCTACACATTTTGATCTACCTTTAAAAAAAATGCTTCTGACATTCACAATATTCCTACGGAAAATTCTAACTTTTTCAAGTGAATAAAAAAAAATACTTCTAGTTGAGTTACTATTCAAAATTAAAAACAATGGACGCAACACTTTATTAATCATTGTCATTTAACAAAAGAAAATGATGCATCAATCAAATACCTAATTAATAAGTGTTTGTTCGGTTTTCAATTCCAACATGAACTATAGGCGTATTAATTGTTACACTGCTTCTGTACTATTTTATTACCCTTTTGATTTTGTTTAACCAATAAAATCTAACTAGACTTTTCCCAACTATGTTGGGGTCGGCTTCCAGTCTAACTGGATGCAGCTGAATACCAGTATTTTACATGAAGCGACTGCCTACCTGACCTCCACAACCGTACTAGTAACTTGGTAAAACGATATTACCCCTTGGTAAGACTTTCGGACTTCTGACGGACCTGTAACAACTGTCAATGATCCGACCTAACGTGCTTTCTGAGGCACGGAGGAGTCTCGGTGTGTAAAGATGGTCACCCATCCAACGGACCAAATTGAATCTAAAAAAATCGTCCGCGTAGCTGTCAATGGGGCAAGTGTCCAAAAAGCTATGAATCTGGCTAATATACACTATGTAACAAAAACCCTGTCAGATCAGTGTTGCCGTTGATCAGTTTTTATGTTTTATTTTAATTTAATTACTTCTTCTTTCTTCTTTTTTTTTTCACTGGGGAAAAATAATAATCTTAAATCCATTAAATGGTTACGTATAATGTACGCAGTACGATGCCGAATAATACCCTTAAGGATCGGACAGGGTTTTTGTTACATGCTGTATACAAAAAGATTACCGCGTTTTGATTGTACCTAATAGATAAACGACAATAACCGACATTCACGCGAACATAGTCGCGGCCTTATGCTAGTCAACAATATAAATAACACTTCTAGTCAACTTTGAAGGATAAAATACACCCAGAAAATTACAGACACGCATCAGTTTAGCCATAGCAAGAGTGACCTCTCCAACTTCCATTAACAGAAAAGAATTCTATAATAAAAAAGTTCTCACAGAACATCCTCCAAGCAATAACTTGCCCTATCACAAAAGCAGTAAGTCCAAGATCCTTTGATGGTACAGCTATAATATTTTGACATAAAACTGTCTGTATTATGAATATTTCGTTATTCATGGTTTCTGCGGTTCGTGTTAATCTGTCCAGCGGCCGTCGACACAAATAGATTTGACTGTTGTACTGTGAAATGACTAACTTCTAAAACTAACTTCTGCCCGGGTTTCGTCTGCATGGTTGTTTCACCCGCGTTACATCTTTACAACTCCGCTCCCGTGAATCGTAGCGATAGCGTGATTTGAAATAATTATAATCTTCTTATTCATTCTAATATTATAAATGCGAAAGTGTGTCTGTCTGTCTTTCTGTCTGTCTGTCTGTCTGTTACCTCTTTACGCTTAAACCGCTGAATCGATTTTGATTATATTTGGCATGGAGATTGTTTAAGATCCGAGGAAGGACATGGGATAGTTTTTATCCCGGAAATCACCCCCTAAGGCGGTGAAAAGGGGGGTGGAAGTTTGTATGCAAGTACGATATAAACAAGTTCCACGCGGACGTAGTCGCGGGTAAAAGCTAGTTGAATATAAATAGCGCGTCATGTTGTTTGTCCGAGATGGACTCCTAAACTACTCAACCATTTTTTATGAAACATGACTGACTGTGTGTAATTTGGCCAAACTTAAAAGATAGGATAGTTTTTATCTCGATTATTGACCTCAATAACTTTACTTCTGCCGGGGTTGCGGGCCCCGGAACGTAAAGGGCAACAGAAGAAACAGGGTGGTTTTTTTGTCAGTAAAAGTCTGACAGTCCCTTCGGCCCCACCTAGGGCGGCAGGATTCATTTGATGATTTTTACCAACATAAAAAAATATATATATCTTTACTTACTTCAAGCCACAGCAACGCGTGGCAGAGTCAGATAGTAATTATGCCAAAAAAAAAAAGAAAAAAATGCCTAAGGCATTAAGTCCGCTTTTGTAAAGTGATTTTTTTTTTTTTACATGTGCAAAAAATTTTTTAAATAAATAAATAATTAAGTATATAAAATGGTTTCGAGTCCGAATGAAGTTCCAGAGATTACCGCGTTTAAACAAACAAACATATCTTATGCTTCCATCATCATATTATTATTGTAAGTAGGTAGACGCTGGTCTTGTATTCGTCGCCAATGTAAAGATATAACTAGGTACTGTACTTAGTACTGAGATTACATTTATGTTATTTTCTAAAAACACGTCATGCGACTTCGTCTTCGTCAAAGTTAATATAATTATTATCCCATGGAAACATTTTTCCGGAATAAAAAGTAGCCTATATGCTATTCCACATAATATATTATACATACATAAAGTCACGCCTTTTTCCATGGGGGTAGGCAGAAACCACAGAACGCCACCTGCTATTCCAGACCGACAGATATCTGTGCCAATTTCATCCAGATCCGTTCAGCCGTTGATTGATTAACAAAACTAACAAACATCCAAACTTTCGCATTTAAATAGTAGTAAGATTGTATTGAGAGAGTTTAAGTTACACTTATGATCTAATTCAGAAACTGTCGAAAAATATTTAAATAAAAATTACCCGTCATCTTCAATATGCATCGGCAAAGGAAATAACAAATTGCACAGAGCTCATTCCGATTCATGACAGGTCTTTGACCTACAGTATAGAATTACTCTTGAACGCGCCAGAATGTCGGTTATCGTGGACTCAATCGCGGATTAAAAAGTAACCTATGTCCTTATCCAGATCTTAAACTACCTCTTTGTCTTTCATTGCGATCCGTTAAGGCTTGTATACATGCCAATAACCTTGAGCATTAGTTTTTATAATGCCTTAAAGTATACGATCCACTGTAGTAAACATAATCAAAAAAATATATGACATTATTCAGGATATATGCCAGATAAATAGTGTGTTGGAAACATATTACAACTAATTTGATACGATAGAAAAAAATCACGAAGATACCTCTAAAAAAATCTTTTAACGTTTAAAAACCATACTAATATACATGCAATCATTCTGATTTTTTGACAGACTATTATATAAACAGCATAACTAACGTAATAGTGTTTTAATTTTTTAGTCCAATCAATAGATTTTTTGTAAATCGCGTATTTTTATTTTCGAACATAATTTCTGTTGAAGAAGAGCGGTCGTTTGCTCCGCCCAAATGCTCAAGGTTATTGGCATGATTACAAGCCTTAAGTAATTTTGCAGTGTGAAGGTAACAAATAAACAGATGGGCAGACAGATTTACTTTTGGGTGTATAATTGGGAGTGATTCAACACCATTTAGCTAGCATCACTCGGAAAGCGCTCCTACAAGTAAGTAATATCACTTAATGGTATAATAACGTCTGGCGCCATGGTTCCTAATCAAAGGGGAGAATTTGGGGCTGTGACGTCATCCTTTATGGCTCTGGTCGTTTACCCGCACAATCTTATATACTTTACGTAGAACTCGCAAGGGAAAAATATTAGTTATATTCGAGCGAACTCAGGGTGAAGTCAAAAACTATAAAAGTGATTTTCCCGAATTTTGAAGTCCCCATCAATATTTTTTTCCAGGGTTATATGGAGATCATTGGTTAAGAGGGTTATTTGATAATGTTTCTCCTTTTGATTGTACGCATAGACGGTGTAAAGATTGTCTGAAATAAAGCACATTTTATTTTATTTTATTTTATGGTGTTAAATCGAAAATTATGTTCTATGTTCACTTTTCATAATTTATAAAATACTATCACTCCCCCTGCAACTTCGTTCGCGTGATTTTTCTTACAGTTTCCTAATTTTTTGATCATAAAGTATAGCCTAAAGCACTCAGTGATAACGTAGCTTCCAATTTGCAAAATAATTTTCAAAATCGGTTCAGTAGAATCAGAAATTACCTCCTACAACCACACAAACTTTACCTCTTTATAATATTAGTATACTCCGTGAATTTTAATTCGTTGTAAATCTTTCAGGGGGTCAATGTACTCATGAATATGAACAACTTTTATAATAGGACATAGTACGAAATGTGAAAAAAAAAACAACTGATCCATACAATTTGATCGTAATGTAGTACATAATTGTATGGATCAGCTGTTTTTTTTTTCACATTTCGTACTATGTCCCTTAATAAAAGTTGTTCATATTCATGAGTACATTCACCCCCTTAAAGATTTACAACGAGTTAAAATTCACGGTGTAGACTAACTTTTTACCTCTTATTGAACCAGAAATATCTCTTTTATTTCAGCTCCGACATGCCGCTGCCGCTGGTAAGGAGTTGCTGCGGCTGCATATCTCTGCGCACCGGTAGCTTCATACTATGTATAATGTCTACTGTAAGTATGACATATATTTTTGTTCCAACCAATAATATGTACCTACAATATTTTCAGATTGAATTATAAAAAAAAAGAAATTAAAACTAAATGATATCAAAAAATTCTTCCTCATCGCCGTCAACTGACAGTATGCCCAAAAGATTGGCGGCATTGCCACGTTGGATGGCAATGCTTAGCCTCTGGCCCAGCTAAAACCCAGCGCTTAGGTCACGGGAAGTGTCAACCAACCGTTTAGACATCTTCTTAAAAAGGCCATGGGCACACGGACCCCACGACCCGAGGGTTTCCACCCCAAACGGTTCGAAAATATAGTAATTTCATTTTGTATGACATTCATTTCTAAACTCCTTAGGTACACGGGAAGTGAACAATGCAAACAAAAAAAATACGATTTTAATCGAACGAACGTCTTTTATTTTTCGTGATAAAAATCACTGTTTATGGTAACGCGCAATGACGTAATGAACGCAAAACGTTGTTACATAAGTAGTGTCTTTTTTTACATTCCCCATGGAACAATGGATGTGATCCTTCAAATTGAAGCGAGTGTGACAGTGGTGTATTATACAACCACCTACTAAACACCAAGGCGGTAACATTCATATAGGTAATTTTCAGAAATATTTTTGAACTACCATTTGTCCAACGTTCGCAAAAATTATCTTACGGATCCCTAATTTTTGATTAAAAAATATAGCCCTCAGTTAAAATGTAGCTTCCAATTTGCGAAAGAATTTTCAAAATCGGTTCAGTAGATCCAGAGATTACCCCGAGTCTGAAACGTTTTGCCAACAGTCGATTGGTCCATGAACTGTTGGTCAACATAATCTTTCAACCATGAACTTTTCATCCAAAGGACTTTTCACCCACGAACGTTTCGCCAACATGATTTTTCTTCAGTGAATGTTTAACCAACAGAATGTTTTCCCCTCCAACGTCACAAACTTTACCTCTTTATAATATTAGTAGGTATAGATATAGTATGGACATCTATGACGCTTAGCAAAACAGTAATTCATCATACTATGAAGGTCATAAAGTGGTGTAAACAGTATAGTTACTACAAATCAATTATATTAACTGACATTAAGCAGGTGATTTATATTCTGCGGAAGTTTTTCCGAGTAATGAGGCGCTCCCAAATAATAAAATTTTGTTACCGCCCCCTTTGCGCCGGAGTTGTGACGTCATCGTATTCGTCATACTTTGTTAGTGTCTATGGTTAGTTTTTTTTATTTAGGTATGTAGTAGTATAAAGTACCTACTGACAATGTATACAGACAGACTGACTTGTGATTCATCGGCAATCTTTCATAGGGTTAAAGTACCTACTCATGAATATGAATAATTTTTAGCCAGGCCGAACAAGGGCCGCGCGCGACAGCCACAAACGCCGCCACTTTTTTTTACCCGACTACGGCAAAGCCAAAAGGAGGGTTATGATTTTGACCGGTATCTATGTTTGTTTGTTCCCTCAGAACTTCTAAACTACTTACCACCTGCCACCTGCGGTTGTTTCACACAAATCTTTTAGACTAGGTGGCACACGACTATTACTTAAAAATTTCGAAAATATCGGTCAAATGAATATTGTTCTTGTTTTATACTTTTCAGTGTGCGATTTTGTCGTAGTCGGGTTTTAGTTATTTTTAACTTATTTTTTTATTAAGATGGGTTTGCTCTTGAATCTAGTCTAGGTCAGAGATGACAGAGACAAAATCTACGACGGAGTGAGCTTACCCAGACGAAGCCTTTAGAAGGGTCGAATGCATTAGGAAACACAGACGCAGGAAGAGAGTTGCACCTGGGCGCCTACCGCCATCTCTTATGACAATATTATTTTAATATTACTTTGTAATTTCTGTTGTTGCATTTTCAACTCTCAGTGGTGATCCGAGCATTGAAAATCCAACAGTGCGGAAGGCAAAGTAATATTAAAATAATATTGTTTTAAGAGGTTGTGGTGGCAACCACCGATGTCAACCGCGTCCGATGAGTCCATATAAAATGTATGAAAACTACAGAAAATACGTCGGTGGCGGCGTTTTGTGGTTGTCGTCGGTGGCCCGTCTGCGGCTTACTGCGGGACCAACTCCGAAATGTTTTCATGTCAATAGCGCTCAGCACACGCACAGTTCGGACCGCGGGAAACAGCACGCGCCGTTCCAATCCCTCGCTCCGAACTGTATAAAATGTAGGTATCTGTTCCATACTAAAATGTAAACGATCAAAATGTATGGAACAGGTGTTTCTTTTATTCTATTTTGATCTAACTTTCAACCTCTGAAAGATAAGTTATAATAAAGCCAAACAAGGAAAAATGATCTATCCAATTAAATAGGTAGGTTCCTATGACTGTAAAATTGAACCACCAAATAAAAATCAATTATTAAGTATTAATGCGTACAAAAATAATAAATACGAGTACATTAATTTATGCAAATGTAGGTAAGTACATTACAAAGTGGTGCGTTGTTTTTCACTTGATAATGATTCACTGGATGTGCTATCAACAATGACTTATTAAAATATAATATTAATTCTTATTTACATTTTGTTGTACGTACACGACATTAGGTGCCTACTTTTTAAATGTATGTGGGTTACGGGAATCAATTACGAGCATGAAATGTGGTAAGCAGTTGCCGTCATTAAAGGTAGGTAGGTATAGGTACCAACTGTCGACGACTGTGATTAGTGCTTATTATCCCAGGCTATCATTTCCCTGCGACTTATGCGATTCGCACACTGCCCCACGCCACGCTCTGGGTTGCGTGGCGACGGAGACACGCGTGCGGGTGCGATGTGCATAATCACGCATCAGTACGGGTGATTTCTATATTTTCTATACAGTCCGCGTGGTAGGTAGTCAATTATATCTACCATATAAACGTAGTCTATAATGTTTTCTCCTATTCCTCCGCTGTTCATTTCTAAATAATTCAGATTCAAGACAGTTGAATTTTGTCTCCAGGACTCGTCGAGCTTCATTTGTTTTCTGGTGGGTTGATTCTAGATTTCAGGAGTTGCAGCGGTGGGGAATAGAGTAGATAGAGAAAAGAATAAATAAAGACCAGGAAAATAAAAAAAAACATAATGGCGTCCATTTGTAGTAGTATTACTATATACTAATTTTGTTGCCAAACCTCGCGATGGAAAAAGTCACGTTGCGTATGCGTTTGCACCACGTTCCCGTTTTGAACGAGGCAATCACGTGCCCGTCCCGCTCACGTCCCGTCCGGAGTATTTACCCGTCACTTATGCAGCGGCCTTAAACCTTTCCTGTTAGTTACTGTAAAGTTGGATGTACCATCAGGTAGACTGTGTGTGAATAAATAGATATGTTACTTATGACGGTTGTCTTCAATGGGGCGTTCCAGTATGTAGGACACTGTCATGACTTGAAATATTTATTATCCTTGAGGGAATTAATTGACCTAGCAAAGTGATATTGGGTTTCTTCCATCAGGAATCCTACACCGACCCCCCCACCACCACACTGACCTTATTGGTGAGGTTCTTCAGAAAGGTTAGGTGCGGACTGCGAAGTACTCGTAACTGGCGTGCTTGTATGACGAGATGTATGAACGTAGATGAGGCGAAAGGAGTATGTAAGGATTGTAGCAGGTGGCGTTCTGTGGTTTCTACCTTCCCCCATGGGAAAAGGCGTGAGTTTATGTATGTGTGTCCATCAAGAATTTCTCAGTAGCTGCCACAAAGTCTGGATTTGTGCCCGGTTGTGACGGACTGAAATTAACTTTAAAAACGTTGGTTCCGTTTTTTCCCTTTTGAGGTAGGGAACCCTACAAACATTGTATATATTTATCCTCATTGTTCGCTGTTCATAATACGTACCATTAACAGGCTATTGACCGCATCATTTCCTCGTAAAACTGATATGATTATAATTTTTTTTTATAAATTAATAAGTATTGTTAATAAAAAAATAATACAGGAAAACTGTTGAATAGTCTGTTGTTAGCATAATATATTATCTGTGGTAAGAGCTGGCAACACGAGAGAGTTGACTGTTTTTCCTCCAATTAAAATAACATCTTGATTTTGAATTTTATTTGGGTATTTTACGCTACTAAAGAATTGACGTACAGTAGAGGTCATAAGTAGAGTAGCAATCTCATAAAGCAATAGATAGTTATTTTTTAACTTACGACCTTTCGGAACCGTCTACGAATTCTGAAGTGTTCGCAGGTACTGTGTTATTATAAAATCTATGGAAAAATCGTGTTTTGACAGGTCATAAAAAGTACGTCAATCGATTGGTGGTGTCATACATACCCTATTGTATACTGTGACGTCACTTTTCTTGCAACTCGATTGACTAACTATTTATTAATTTCAAAGCAACTAAAAATCTAATTTTACAGTTAATTGAAAATCAATCGGGTTTTCAGGGCTAAAATAAAGTGTTTCTCAAGAGAAGTAATGTCTTGAATTTACCGAATTCTTTTTTGTACCTTTCCAGCTGGCATGTGCAGCTAACATAGCAGCTGGCGCATGGAACCTGCCACGCCATAGAGACAGAGAACCAGAGGACAACCTGATTTCCATGAGTATGGTCATGTTTTCCACGCTGTCAGCCATCAGCAACCTCATCGCGCTTTACGGCATTATAATGGTAAATAAAATAATAATAGCACAACCCTGTTATTGTCCACTACAGGGCTTCTTCTCATAGAGAAGGCAAGAGGCTAGGAAGTTATAACATTGAAAAGGAGATGGCTAAATAGAAGTATGGATAACTGTCCTAGCAATGTATAAACATGGTACCTAGTAATATGTCATGCTGAATAGCTGAATTAACTAGTATTTTGACTAAAAAAAAATAAAAAAAAATTAATTTAATACCTCCGTAAAGCTGTTGGTCCCGGCTGTCATACGTGGATCTTTGACAGTCGTTACGAGTCGTCAGAAGCTTGAAAGTCTGACAACCAGTCTTACCTAGAGGTATCGAATTACCCAGCTACTGGGCTGTGGAGGTCAGATAGGCAGCCGCTCCATGTAAAATACTGGTACCTACCTACTTAGCTGCATCCGGTCAGACTGGAAGCCAACCCCAACATAGTTGGGAAAAGGCTAGGCAGATGATGACCTCCGTAACCAGAAGATTCCCAGGTAGATCAAACTTGATTTTACGTGATGCCCGGCAAATGTGAAACATCTCAGTGCAAATTCAAATTTCTAATTAATAAAAAGACAAAACCCAATAAAAAAAAAGAAACAAAAGAATGTATAATAATCGGGTGCACACACACAAGGAAGTCGTGCGCGGTGGCGTAGAGGGGACATGACGGTATGAGAGAGCGTCACGTCATGCCGTTTGTCGTCACGGCAAACTGGACGATTTATCTGCTAAAGTGCTCCAATAGATGTTTCACATCAAAAATTGGACGAGATCCCGCTACTATCTTGTATTTTGTTAATTTACAAAAAATGCTAAGTCAATAAACGTCACATAAATTCGTTTCCGAGGGTGGACATCATAAACAATGACGAATAACTTTTTGTCCTGGTCATGACGCCTACAAGTCAAAAAGTTCATTCAGTCAAACCTATTAAAACCTGGCTGAACGATTGTTGTAGGAGGATCATGTTTTTGCTTTCTGTTTTAAGGCCGCTGCATACGTGACGGGACGGGTAAATACTCCGGACGGGACGTGAGCGGGACGGGCACGTGATTGCCTCGTTCAAAACGGGAACGTGGTGCAAACGCATACGCAACGTGACATTGATTCGTATCTAACGTGCTAGTGTTGTGAACAAAGAAAGATGGATTTTTCAATTCAAGAATTGGCTTTAATTGCTATTGCTAAACGGGGACGTGCTAAACATCGTCGCCGACGAGATTTTTCCCGTCCACGTTCCCGTCCCGTCCATGTTCCCGTGACATATACGTATTTGGATACATTTTGTGTGCAACGATGTTTCCAAAACTTCCCGTCACGTCCCGTCCGGATAAAAACCCGTCACGTATGCAGCGGCCTTAATATTAGTAAAAAGTTGGTGCTTACTACTGTAAAACCGGAAAATAAAAATAATATCACAGTGATGGGAAAAACATAATATTTAACCCATTATCCTTTCTATTTCAGAAACGTCCGTCAAAGCTGCAGTGGTCGCTAGTGTTTAACTCAGTGTTCATATTCTGCATATTCCTGGTCGCCATAGTGACGTGCTTGTTCAGATTGGATGACTTCCTCAAGGTGCCTGAACACATCGCCCTCATCGTGTTCTTGTTGATCGGTGGAACTTGTAAGTATCCTACTTCCTACATACATACATTCATAACCTCACGCATTTTTCCCTTGTGGATAGGCAGAAACCACAGAACGCCACCTACTTCCTACTACTATTAATTATACTAGATGGATGGATGGATGTTACTCTTCTGTAATTAAACAGCTGAACGGAATTTGCTGAAATTTGGCACACTTTCAGCCTTCACTTTGGTATAGATGTTACCGGCAATCTGCATAATTCAGGTATTATATACAATACCTAGGCAATGTATAAAATACCTGGGGCGTACAGGCAATGTATGAAACATTATGAATATTATTCTCCATTACATACTTTACCTAGGTAATGTATACAATTCCTAGGGATTGTATAGAGTGCCTTCTGGTCCACCGGCAATGTGTAAATAAATAGATTTTGGTCTATATATGTTACTGTAGATCATAGGTTTTACAAGTGAATCTTAGAATTGGTATTAGCCAAGGAACTGTAACTAACTTGGCTGTGGAATGATTAGTCACAATCCTACCCCTTTTTTGGTTCAGGTCTAAAATTCTTACATAATGTCTTAGGGCTAATTTTTTAATCGTCAGATAACTCCTAACGAAGGGATAAATATGGCGGTTTGATAGCTTTTGTTTGGAAAATATGTCATCAATATGTGGATCATCTTAAGCGAGCAGAGCGAGCTCAAGACTTGGGGCACCCCGACTCGGACAGGTTAGGTTAGAAGGGTTATTACCCTTCGTGGTTATTTTTTTTTAAACCACCCAGAAATAGGAGCCCCGTGCAGCGGGGCTCCGTTGACCAGGACTTTCCTGCTCCTTTCCTGCTCTTTTATACACATTGCCGGTTGCGCTTTCGGTATTGTATAGAATACATAGGCAAAGTATAAAATAAATAATATTTCATACATTACCTGTCCGTTTTAGGTATTCTATACATTGCCTAGGTATTATATAGAATACCGGATTATACAGATTGCCGGTAACATAGATAACAAATAGCATAAATTAAAATTCGGTGATGATGATTACCATGTGCATACATTAACTTAAAGGTCCTAATTTGATAATAAAAAAATATAGCGAGATAATAAGAATTTTCAGACGCGAACGTGTACCTAGTTCCAGAGAGCTCACTAAAACAAAAAAAACAATTCCTTTTCAGCTTTATACTTAACTAGCTTTTGCCCGCGACTTCGTCCGCGTATATGTCGGTTATCGCGGACGCAGACGAAGTCGAAGTCGAAGTCGAAGTCGAATAAAAAGTAGCCTATGTCCTTTGTTGGGGTTCACACTTACCCTGTACCAAATTTCACACAAATCGGTTCAGTAGTTTAGGCGTGAAGAAAATACAGACAGACAGACAGAAAGACAGACAGACAGAAAGACAGACAGACAGAGTTACTTTCGCATTTATAATATTAGTTAGGACTAGCGAAACGCCCCGGCTTCGCACGGGTGCAATGTAGATACATAAACTTTCCTCATATATCACTCCATCTACTGATAAAAACCGCATTAAAATCCGTTGCGGAGTTTAAAAGATCTAAGCGTAGGTACAGACGGCGTTGAGTTACAATACTTCTTGGTTATGTTTTCTTTGTATTTGTTTTAATGATTTTCAGAAGCACAATTTTGCTACTTTTTTTAAAATAAATTATTGTGATTCCTGATAATTTCGGTTTTGACAAAAAATATTAAATACGGTCCAATAGTTTTGGAGCCTTTTTGGTATAAATAAACAAATAAAGAATCCTTCTTCTTTGTAATATTATTAGTAATTTGTATTTGTATACTCGTAGATGTATTTTCCCGTTCCCATTGGTAGGTTTACTTACAACCGCAATAATAAATCAATATTTATACTGCAGTTTTTTGTTTATGGGGACTGCCCCCGATAACTCAAAATAACTCAATTTGTTGACCACAAAAGTCTAAAGATTGTGCAACAAATATTAATTTTATAATTGTTACCTACATTTAAATTGACTTAATAAACTTTACGAGAATTCTTATAATAATTCCAGCGCGTTATTGTCCCACTGTTGGGCAAAGGCCTCTTCTCATACAGAGAAGGCACGAGCATGTATCACTACGCTTGCTCAAAGCGGATTGGCCATTCCAAACATTAGTTTGGAATCGCTTTAACTAATTATAAATCCTTACGATGTTTTCCTTCACCGATGTCAGTGATGTCTAAAATAAAGTAAATACCTAGTTGCCAGTGCCAAGTTTCGAACACACACTGGCGTGTTCGTTTGTTGAATGCAAATAATTATTAAGAAATTATATCAATTCTTAATCACGCACATTATAAAGGAATCCTGGACCGCCTAATGTATTATTCTTTTATTTTTACCCGACTGCGTCAGAAGGAGGGATGTGTATTTCGAGTGTATGAATGTGTGTTTCTTTGGCGCGCTCTGTAGCCTAAACAGCTTGATGGATTAGATTCGTCTTAAGTAATTGTAAGAGTGACACTGGGTATATCAAAATTATAAAAATAAAATGGCTGATTTTTTATTGTCCTTTTTTATATTTTCAGTGTACTCCCTGTACTACTTGACGATGATCAACAGCCTGTACAGATTTATGAAGATGTCCTACGTGGAGACAGCTATACCCATCTGAACGAGGCTCCTGGAATCTTGCCAGTATTTAAATCCACTTAGTTGTGGACGCGACTTTATAGGAGATTCGAGTCGTAAGATCGTGAATGAGATTTAGCTTAATTTTGTTAATAGGTTGTATTGTAAGTTTCTGTTTTTAGATGACATAAGAAACTGGCTGTTATTTAAAATCCTTCATTTTTTTTTAATTAATTTTATTACACAATAGGAATACCTACATTATTTCGAAAATTGTAAGCATAAACTGTGTTAATTGAATTTGAAAAGTAATAATAAAATGATTATTCAAAAATGTATAATTAGTACATTTTGAAAACTTTTCCTAATATTTAGTTACACAGCCTAAACAAACCAAAGAGCGTTTTGAAAATGAGTTCTGTAATTCCTTTCTTATATTTTTCGATTCCTAACGTAGTTTAATTAATGAGCATTTACTTCTGATTTTCACTGACCCGAAAAGGGAAAATGCTTACGTAATCATTTATTTTGCAACGGCAGCTACATTATTTTCATTTTTATAATACTATAAATATACAGGCTGTAAGGGTAAACACCGTTGTCACTAAAATCATAGGTAGTTGATTTAATTATAAAAATGTTTATCTGAATATAATAATAAATAAACGAATTTTTCTTTCAAAAATTCAAAAAGTTTCTGTCCGACACCGTCCGTAAATTCATGGCCCGAGTTACGTAATCACTACAAAGGGCGTTGACCTGCTGCACTGGCCGTCCGTTATAACTACCTACATAAGTTTTAACTGATTACATCATTGTAATAAAAACACAAAAATAATTGAAATAATTTTGAGGAAAAATGGAGACTTTACTGAATAAAATAAATGATATTTTATTCATTGAATTTACGTTCTATAAGTGAAACCAAACCACTAGTTTCAAGGATAACGGTGTTTACACTAACACTCTATATATAGGTACAATTACATAACTTTTGCTGTTATGTACTTAGAATGTTAGTATGACCTGTATAAAATATAATTTATATTAGTTATAAGAGAATAATGTGCAAATACTGAAATACTGTGCCTTTGATGTTGTAAGTTAGCTATCTATTTTATCTACGTACTTTGTATACTTAGAACCATTATTATTATGCAATAACTTGTTACCAAAACCCTGTATAACAATAATTATATGTTATATAATGAGTATTGTTAAGGGCCTATAAAAATGTTAACTACTTTTAATAGACGTTATTATGCAAATACGCCATTGAATGAATATTGTATAAATAAAAAGTAAGATTTATACAAAAATTAAATCCTAAGAAACTGTTTGTTACATCATTGCTAATTTTGTTTTGTTTTATAACACCAAAAATCTGTGTGTCTAAAACCTGTAGTTTCCATATGTTTCGTCTTTAAAAAATATATATTTTCTAATTTGTATATTTTACAGTTGTAACTTACTCATGAAAATAAAATAAATTGAAAAGAGAGAGCCGCACGAGTAATAAAAAAAATCAGTTTGCTATAACTTTTCTTTTATTTTTAAATACCCAATGCATTTAACAAAGCGTTGTACAACAATCACAAACATCAAAATTTCTATAAAATTAAATTCAATTCACATTGTAAATAATTGTTACAACATTTAAAGCGTTTATAATTGATCGATAGTTGTGCAAACATTTAAGTTGTGGGCCTATTCATATTAAGCCAATAATTAAATCATCTTTATCCTTACCTAAATGCATTATGTTTACTTGATACATGTATTAATTTCATACGATCAATCGATTATTCTACACTCTTCCGCCCATACTTTCGTTTTACTAGCTTTATATTTCTTTAATCTTTAACCCTGTCTTACTGTATACTTTGTTCCCAATATCAGAGTGTACATTAATGCATCTTTGACATTCACAATTTATATTAAAACTTAAATAAATTGTATTATCCATTTAATAGACATATAATTTTGAAAATAATGCAAAGAGATTTTTAGGTTCACCACAACAATTAATTTGCTGTGGGATTAAACAACTTCCTTAAACTAAATCGACTAATAGATATAATTACCATTTGTTTGCAATAAATATGAACATAATGATTTCCGCAGTATTGAAATTGTAATATAAATAGGCCCACACTACATAATAATATACATTTATTATAAAACGTTTCTAACAAATAATTTGAGTACACTGTAAAGGGGAAGTACAAGTTATAATGTAGGTAAATAGTCATAAAGATTTTTAGTATAAAATATAAGAAAACCCTTTATAAACTTCTCATCTGGACATTACTGATAATTTAGTAAAAATAAAGGTAAAACTTTAGGGGATTCTCATATTTTTAAGATTTAGGGGAAGCAAATCGATTACAAGCCAGTAATTCTTTGTTTATGCATTACACAAAAAGAGACGAAACACAATAAAATAGAAATGTGAAACTCAATAAATAATAAAATATAAGTACCATGATTAATATTTTCAAGAAAATACAATAAATTTAATTGCAGCCCATAGGTTTGAAGGAACAAAAAAGTATTTAAATAAACATTTAATTATTTTTTCAAAACTGTATAATTATCAATTTGCTTCCCTACAGTGGACAGGTACAGACATGGATACAATAATCTATCAGCTAATTAAAGCGAAGGACGTATTATTGTCGTTATTTAGTTTATTGGTACCTACAAACATTAAATACACATCAATTTAATCTAATTTATACAGAACTAAGCGACTTCTGAAAACCTTTATTTTTTATGAAATCTGATGAATAGCTTATTTGTATACAGTCAGACAAAGTGTTAAAAAAGTATTTCCTGATCGGAATTTTTATTAACATAGAATAACATAACGCCAATACAACAAGGATTTCAATAAACAAACCTCGATGTAATAGGATTCGCGCTTATAACCTTAACCAAGTAGGCACGAGCAGCTACTGAGCCTTTCCTTAGGGAAAAACTCAATATCACTGCCCAGTGGTTTAACTCAGGACCCAATGCTCAGCAGTCGCGTTGGCGACCACTAGACCATTAGTCATCGGTCTGAATTTAATTATCAATCACGCATGAATTATGTATAATGTAAGTAAATAGCTCATACCTTGGTTAATAGGCGTTGACTTCTGACTGCATTCAATTATCGATATGTTATAATAAAGTCGTCGACAAAACGCCTTCAGCAATGTATAATGTATTGATCAATCTGATGAATATGATGTATAACAAATCTGTAATAATGTACAGCACTGCAGAGTACATGTTTACAACCAATTATTCTGTTCCCTTCATTGTAATTATGGCATACATGGACACTAGAACAATCACAGCTATTTAATACATAAGTACATTTGCTAGATCACCCACTAACTTATTATTACACACAAGGGGATCCACATAGACATTATAACAATCGTTGCTTGACCACTAGAACTTTTACCGTATAATACAATAGTATAAAATAAAAGTAAAAGCAATAAATAAATGTTTTTGAGACTCGCGAATAAGACCTCGAGTGATGATTTTAAAAAGTTAATGTATAGGTACCTAGATTTTTAAAGATAGGACAGTCCGTTTCAATCACATGATTTATATTGCCTGATTTTGACAGTTTTTGACAATAGGTATAGACTTTACAAAAATGCCAAAAAAAACTCATATTTTTTAAACTTTTCACGCAAAGCCAGGACATTTATAGAGTATAAAAATATAGTAAGTATAGATATGTGAAATAGACTTCGATATATGCAATGATCTGTGCAATATAAATATGTTAAGCTCCTCTTTGTCAGACCCTAAAACCGTAATATAAATTTCCAAATTACGTAAATGATATAAAGATATGTAGATTCACACAAATAGGTACAATATGTGTAGATATAGAATAACAATCTTGCAAGTTCCGTATTAAAATATATAATTATATTAATTAAAAGTGAAATATAAGATAATAGAATACATTTATAGAAAATTGGGTAAAATGTTCATAAAACTGAATATTTCTTTTATATTTTAAAAATGTTGTATAGTTAATTATGAAAAAATTGCAAACGCAAAATGCGCATTACCCGGAATATCCAAGGTTTTGTATTTACGTTATTTTATATATTATACAGGTAAAAATAATGGCATAACTAGTTAACTTTAATAAATTCTATGATACAAGACAAAAATGTAGTACATAAACAACTTACTTACGTCGGATGTCGAAGAGATATCGATAACTCGTTTGAAAAGACCTGAATAAAGGTTTAAGGGAGACTGTCATATTATTATTTTATACAAAAAATCTTTGTACAAATTCAGCTTCCGTATGTTTGAAAACTCGGAAAGTAGTCAATGGATTGACTTGAAAATTTTATACAACATTGAATTGTTTTAAATACTTTCATACCAGACTGAGCCACAGCGAAACATAGCTGGGTTTAGCTAGTCTTATTATATTATTTCTTGTGACAAAAGAATAACAATCATGTTACCTTATGTGTTTATAATGTTGCGAAAAATCAGATTATCTAATTTTATAGAAATCACCTATTACTAACCCTTTTCGTCGCGTCTCGTCTCAACGACAACCGATTCAGATTAACACACGGTATTTCAAACTTCACAACAAATGATGATCACTTAAATCTACTAAATGGAAGACAAATCTTCATATCAAAATGATATAAAACAACATTTTACTATACATTTATACAAGTGCAGTTTTATACAAATGTAAAAACGATTAAGCGGAAGCTTTTCACAACCAGAATAAACTATGACTGTTTAATTATATTATATATAACATATTAAAATTTGGATAACTCCTAATCCAATTAATTATAAAAATCATTCTCAGTGAAATATAAAAAAATAGCAATTTATATTTCTTGCTATAAAATGTTTCATCTCGTCTGGTATTTTAAACATAACATTTATATCTTTTTTTATCTAGAGTTGTCTTAAAATTTTGGACTTGGAGCTGTACCTTTTAAAAGCATAAATATTATTTAACAATAAATAATTTTCAACACGCGTTCTTTATGCCAGATGCACCTATGCACCCCTGCATTATATAATAACAATTAACATTAATAGCAACTAATAACTTCTATTTATCATTATCATACGCTGCATAGATAAGAAAATTAAAAAAAAAATGGAAAACGTTAACGATACATAAGTAGGTATAGAATTCACTAAATATATATAATTATACAAGATGGCGCTGAATATGTTTGAACTTGACACAATATGTCGTTGGTATAATAGACTAAGTATACGCCTTGAAATGTTAATACCTAGTTGTGTTCCCGAAGCGTAATAAATAAAAATGGCAGATTAACAATTGTGTAAACAAAACTCAAAAACGACCTCGAGACAATGAATATATATTTTTTTAATTGAATAAAAAAATCATTATTGTGTTTGAAGTTTGACCTTTGACCTTTACATATAATTTTAAATTTTTATTTATTAAATTTCGAGGTCTAAAGTTCTAGGACGCCGCAGGGTAAACTGACAAGAGTTACAAGTCAGCATCGATACCTATTTAGTGCGTGTTAGATAAAAGTCAAACCGTCAGCGCCACCTAGTATGTAGTCTAGTAACTAAATGTGTAGGTACTGATTTTATACTTTTATACTGATGATAATATAAGTAGTTTTAAAAAGACAGATCTGTAAATCTTTGGTCCTTTGCTTCTTCATATTCAAAACGCTTTTACGATATTTTTATTAACTATCGCCTCCTCATTTACTCTTCCGATTTCTTTCTTTAAATCCCTCTTGATAAGTAGTGTAGTTTTTTTAATGAAAGTAATTCATTTTGAGAACGGAAAACAATCACGGCGTGATAAAAATATATTTCCTGATATGTATAATTCTATCTAGAACTCCTGGGATACTCAACAACAATCTATACGATATTTTTCAATAGTTTCCTATTCTTTAGTTTATATCGCCATCTATCGTTACATTTTGCTAAACACTGCTATCACATACAATATGTAGTTTTCAAACGATATCTTTGTCTACAACACTATTCCTTCCAGAGCCATAAAAAACGGGTTGCACTCCGGGAGTGCCGGCAGAAGTGAAAACTTGATTATTAACGTTTACGTTTACGTTTAACATACACGAACATTCGCGCAAGCGCCCTGCGCTGTCTAAACGAAACAGTAGGTAGGCCCAGGCATACATTTTCGCCGCGCCGTAGAGAGGGGATAGCTGTCTACTCTCCATCCGTCTTACGCTTTTTCGATCAGGTCACGTGTCCTGACGCGCACGTGTCCTGACGCGAGTTAAGGATTTTATACCCATTACAGAAAAAGTGCTCAACGCCGCTAAAGAAGTTTTCACTTCAAAAAACTATGACATGATATTGAATTACAATCGAATTTACATTTTGTAAACCAGCCTAAGAAACAAAAAGTGGTTACGATTTTCAACTCCTGATCTTGTTGTTAGGTAGAGAAGATTATGTTGTTTTAAGAGTAATGTAAATAGTTATGCAAAAGAAAGGAACTATTTACAGAACACCGTCTTCGTGGATGGATATCAAGTAGCTCCTAATGACGACTATGTAGTATAAGTTTTCAGCTGAAAATAGAAGGGGGTTAGATAATTAGAAAGAAAGAAAAACTGTTTATTCACGCGAAAATGAAGCACATAACATATTATAGAATAAGTAAAGTTCATGTAGAAAATAAGTTGAGGAGATAATATCGATGTTAGTTCTGTCAAAATCCAAGCAACAATCTCTTAGGTAATAACCACGTTAAAGTAATTCAATATGTCAATTGTATATATACACATCAAAAGTGTCTAGGGATCAACATCCCTAACAAATGTTAGGGATGTTGATCCCTAGACACTTTTGATGTGTCATGTGTGTATGTATTAATGACTAGCAATAATAGTTCAATCTACCTTCTTCCAAAACTTATGCTTAGAATAGATATCAAAAAAGTTTAATAACCAAAATCAATGCAATTACCTACGGGTCATCCATTAATAACTTAACTTTTCTAAAAATTAATAAACATGGAAGAAATTTTGGCGTGCCAACACACGTCAAATATGTAAATGGTGATAACTAAATCTAGATGAAATTAAACAAACTTTTAAAATAAACAGATTGAGAGACATAAGTGAAGGTGTCTGTCGTTGTGTTGGACTATTCTAGACTTACCCAGGAACATTATCTGAGCGATGACATATCCAGCATCCATGTGGAACAGGGTCTTCAGGAAGCCAATGATGAACAGCACCAAGAATATTATCCAGAAGATGCAGTACTTCTTCATGATGCCCCATTTTTCCTGTAAATTGACATTATCTTGTTAATTAGTCTTCTACTAATTGATCAAAATAATTTGATGCATGTTAATACAGATTTTTTTTTGTTGATTTGGACAGAGCCAAATTCAAATTACTTATTACGTGGGACTTGAGTAATTAATGAGTCAATATAAAGCCACTTTTGAACATAATTTACAAGAAAAAGTCTAATCTAGAAAAATCTAATTGCCCCTTCCAAAAGGTAGTTTTGGATATAAAAGAATAGGAAAGAATCTCCATGCTCACCTACTCTTTTAAAATATAAATGTTGTATAATATACCTACGTATTATCCAATTCACACCTGGATGATTCCACCACACGTAATCAAAGCCATAAGTGTCTGAAGACCTCAAGACAATGCCATTAAAAAATCGAGAACTCTTACCTTATACACAGCGTACACAAAGACCATGTCTAGCAGGAACTTGACGAACAGTAGGACCACCAATAAGACCACGATGGTATACACCACCGAGGACATACCGGAGTCGATGTCATCGCGCTTCATCTGTGCTTCGGTAGCATCCCTGATGTTCACCGCGAAATTTATCAACATCAAAGATAGGATGAACGTTACGACCTGGAAAAGAGAAAATTCTCCTGTATTTATAAAGAGGTAAAGTTTGTTTTTTGTTTGCTAGAAGTAATGATGCGATTGCAAGAATAATTTCATTCTTTTCACTGATCGAAAGCCAAGTGCCATAGGCTATGTATTTTGATACTTGTACTTGATTTCCATGTAGAAAAAGTCACATACAGTAGTTAATAATATAAAATAATTTTAGAAGATGGCAAACAAGCCATGAAAAGGAACGTTTACTAATATTTTTTAATCATCTTATACTGCAGCCTTTAGGCTATGGTCTATGGTCAGAAAGCTGTCACAGGTATTAAGTACAAAACAAACAAACAACCCCTTCCTAAACGCATACATCTTCTCCGTTCTATCGTGGGTAAAAAGAGTTATGCAACTGTAGTCTTAATGATGAGATAAAGTATACTACTTACAGAATTGAATAATCCCATCACAATGCATCCTGTTCTCAAGGCGAAGATAAAGCAGAACTTGTCTAGTACTGGGAGCTCCATCCTTGCCTGGAACACCAAATATTAAGAATATTATACCCACAGATCAACATCATCTTCCTGCCCTTGTCCCATATGTTACTTGGGGTCGGCACAACAAGTTTTCTTCTCTCATTAAAATGAATGTCTTCTTCCATCATCTTTCTTTCTTTACATAGTCCATCCATCTTTTCTCTTATTATCCATCTACATGGATTGTAAGGGCCATCGCACACTAGAGACACGACAGTCTTTAGACAATCTTTTTTCACATAGACAAGTCAGCTTTAATATTAAGAGAAACAGTTGTGTCTACCACACGGCGTACTTTTTATTAAACCATAGTCTGTCTTGAGACTGTCGTGACTATAGTCTGCGCTCAGCCTTATTGAAGCGAAAGCTTCTTTAGCTTATTCAGCCATTTTGGTAGAGGCAAAACATAAGGGTTCACGTCACCGACATGCTAATGTGACGTTAAGTTTTCGCTTCTGTCGGCAGACTCCAGGACTGTCTATTTTCTTTACGATACTACATGATTGTATGCAGTGTGAAATGGCATTGTAAAGCTTTTTTGTTCGGCTGCCCTAATCAATCTGCTATCTTCCTAGCCTTTTCCCAACTATGTTGGGGTCGGCTTTCAGTCTAACTGGATGCAGCTGAATACCAGTATTTACATGGAGGTACTGTCTATCTGACCTCCACAACCCAGTAACAGGGTAATACGATACCCCTTGGTAAGACAAGTTGTCAGACTTTCGGACCTTTTCGGGAGAAAATTGAAACTCCCCACCTTTTGCAGTTCATGGGATACTGCAACTGCCCTTTGACAGACAGACGTACGGACAGCGGGGGCTTAGTAATAGGGTCTCGGGTCCCTAAGAAAGTAAGAAGACCAGGAATCTTGCAGACGTATGTAAATATTTGTTGTACAGTTGATTTTGAACTGAAAAAAGCGTGAAAGGCTAGTTTTCCACCAAAGTGCAAAGGAGAGGACATATCTCGTATCGGCTCGCGTTATTTCCACATCTCAACTCTCAATATCCTATTGGTTGCTTACAAGATCACTCCAGTCCTCTCCGCTTTGGTGGAAATCGCGCCTCAATATGTTTATGCAGAATGATTTTATAAGTAAGTAAGTATAAAAAGATAAGTACCTTCTTAGTTTTCTTTTATTCCCAGTTAAGCTTGAAAAGAGGAAAAAAAATTGATGCATATTCAAGTAGGTAGGCAGAAGTATTCATGCAAATCAGATGAGTTAACAGACGATTAACGTTGCTCAATTTCAAATTAAAAGCACGGAAGTGAAACAAGCCAAATGTCTTTTTAACGATTGTTGCTATACTCCATTCAATATAACGTTAACGTCGTCGTTACTTCAATGTTAGCGTATTAAAAGCTCTGTTATTTCACGATAAATAGGTATAGAACATTGTAGACAACCATTCACCAAAATATTTAGGTACAGTCAGCAAAACAGATAGGTATGCAGGGTCGTCAGATATAGTTGAAGTTTTCTAAGAAACCGATGGATGTCTTTGACTGAAACTTTACCTAAATAAAGAACTATTTATTATCTACATTTTAAATTAAATTACTTTCGAAAACATCCATCGGTTTCTAAGAAAACTTCAACTATATCTGACGACCCTGCATACCTATCTGTTTTGCTGACTGTACATTAGATAGGCTGTATGCGTAGTTTACTGCTTTGTGATGTGTCTTTTACACCCTGTATGTAACATAACATAACATCACGCCTGTAATCCCGTAGGGTTAGGCAGAGGTGTACCCATTAGTACACCCACATTTCGCCAGTTATGTTTAAGTCCCAGGTAATGGGCCATGGGGGGACCCTGATGTATTTATGGAAGTATGCCTTAGATCGCTCATTCTAAGAATCATTGGATGCTATATACAGGGTAATTGAAAATATACCCGAAACCCTAAAAGGGGTCATTGTACTTATCTTTATGAACAACAGCTACTATGGGACCAAACATGAAATCATGAAAAAAAAACAGCTGTTTCATACATTACGATCGTGTTGTTTAGCATTTTAGTAAGGAACAGCAGATTTTTTTTTCATGATTTCAGGGTTGGTTCCATAGTAAAAGTTGTTCATAATGATGAGTACAATGACACCTTTTAAGGTTTCGGGTATAATTTTCAATTACCCTCTAACTATACATAGTTAGAGCTTTATATGTATAGTTAGAACATTTCAGTAAACAAAAGAAGCTAGCTGACGAAGATTTTGGTTGCAGTGATCATGACCAAGAAAGAAAAGTGTTCTATAAAAAGTTGGCTAGACATTGTTTTGATAATGCTAAACTCATAATGAAGATCTTTCTTTATTATTTATAATTGATTAGTTCTGGCAAAATAAACCAACCAACGTCGAAAAAATCTTCAAAGTTATAGTACCTAATAATATTGAACATATCTATACTATAATATTATAAAGCTGCAGTGTTTGTTTGTTTGTTTGTTTGAACGCGCTAATCTCTGGAACTACTGGTCCGATTTGAAAAATTCTTTCAGTGTTAGATAGATTAGTTATCGAGAAAGGCTATAGGTTAAATACCATCACGGAGCAGTAACCAAAGACGCGGGTGTAACCGCGGCGGACAGCTAGTTACTTATAACGCCGATTAGTTTGAAATCTATTCCAAGCATAAATTAGAAATGTAAATTGAACTGTTATTGCTAAATAGTCTTTTAACATAATTGGCATATTGAATTAGTTTGATGTAAATTAATTGAATAAATAATTCAGAGATTGTGGGTTAGCGCGTTTTGGCAGAATTAAGCTTAGGAACGATCGTAATCTAATCTGTAAATAATATCTCTAATTTACATACATTTTTGACATTGATTTATCGCTGAGATGAGAATGCAACTAGAACGGTTTTTAGGGAATATAGGCCTTCTGAACTATTGACAAATACCTACGCCCGTAGGTAGGTACATCTGTTCACTAACACTACCTTTGTCTCGTCTCCAAAGTATACCAATGTCATTTCAAAGCCAAAATCTGCAAGATCACTAAACATTAAATCACCAAGTCTCGCCAAAAATCATCAATCACCACAATATTAAAGCAGCGTCACAAAACTAATCTTAAACGATAAACAATTAAAATTACGTACCATTATCTGATTACTGGTTGGTATCACAAAACTGGGCTTGGGACACAAAACCTCTGTGCGATGAGGGTTTCACAGTAAGTATGCACAGAGGGATAACATTTTAATAGATTCACTATAGTAGAGCGACAACTTCGCTTTGCAACGGCAGCTTTGATTGAAGTCAGAACGCCAGTTAAGGGTAGGTTGTAACTGTAGGAAAAATGTTTGGTAAACGGTTACGAGGTGGGACAGATATTGTAACGAAACCCCTCCCCCAACCTGTCGACTCGTCGACCCTAATCTCTTCAAAGTTAGATCGATCAGGCATTTTCTGTGTACCTAAGCTCACTCCATCGATGACTTTATTACTACTGACCTGGACTATAGTCAAGAGCAAACCCGTCATGTATAAAAACAAAAACAAAAAACTTTTCACCACTTTTGGTTGACTGGTAGAAAATGCGAATAAGGCATGGAATGGTCCCTGCAATAATCGAATGAGCTGTAACAATAACTCCATGTACGACCCAAAGTTTGGGTCGTACATGAAATGATGGATGCTGCATGGATGCTTAAAAAAAAGATTTTAAAATTAATCCGCATTTAATATGTAAAATCATGGTCAGTGGGTCGTCTTAGGGGCATTACTATTACTTCAAAATATTTAAGAAACTATTTCGTCGTTCTAGAAGAACAATACCTATTTCTCAACGAATTCATTACATCCAACAACAAGTACCAAACCAACCCCCTCACAAATTAAATACTCCAAAATTTATTTCAAAACAGTCTTTCCCTTAACACGGAGTCTGTGCGGACCATGCGCAGTGAGATAGAAAGCTCTGATCGATATCATTCAGCCCTCCCAAGTGCCGATACCCTCCCGACATTATAACTATGTTCTTATATGTCTGTAAAACATACATTTATATGTATAGATGGTAACAAAAGCGTTTAGTGGGAAACATTATCTCGTCTTGGTCGTAATGAGATGGTTTCTGTGGTTACAGCGTTTATTCCCTTAGTTGTTGATAAGGTAATGCAGAAAAAATGTTTGTACAGTTCCTTGAGTTTTAGTTGAGAAGTACCTGTTACTTTATACTTACCGAACGATTATTCAATGAAAGGGGATTTTAAAAATAGAACTAATTTGTAACAAAGAGGGCGTTTTGAATTATAGTTATACAATTATAATTATATAGACAGAGGTGTACCCATTAGTACACCCACATTTCACATTTTTAATTTTGTTGAGACCTGAACACACGATAAAGAAGAAGGGTTAAAATTTCATAAAAATCGGTTTAGTGGTTTAGTCATGAAAGCGTATTAACAGACAGGCAGACAAACGGAGAGAGTTACTTTCGCATTTATAATATTAGTGTAGGGCTTCTGCGAGTTGGATTAGCCCCCTCGTATGACTCATGGACTTCATGGTCCCCACGAACATCCTGCACTTAAGAAAAATGCAGGATCTCCTTTCTCTATACAAAAGCTCTCGCCTGTTTTCTTTCTGATTTATGAATAAAAGCAGTGATTACGCCCCTATGTTTTCCTTTTTAATGTTACATTATTTTTATCAGCACTTAGAACCCACAGAAAATGCCCAAAATTGCCTATATACCGCTTTCAACAGAGGCCTAGTGCACGAATTTGAAAACTATTATTAAAAAAAAGAAATCATAGGGGCACAGTATACCTATATATTCTTCTTATTCAGTTTGCGCAATATTTTTTATTGGTGCAGTATTAGAGAAGGAAATAGGCGAGAGCCAAACCCCGAATGATGACTTTTACTTAGGCAGTTGGATCTGCAGTTGTCCTTTTCTGACGCCGAGCCCTCGAAGGCGACAGCGATAGTTTCTTCTAGTATCTAATTATAAATAATCTACGCCTGTTTTTTCTTTGAATCGAACAAATCGAAGTCTTTCAGTATTACCGTAAGTGAGCGCCTGAGTCGCGATGACGTAGACGTGTGTAACGATTAGTAACGAACGATCCATCTAGTGTCAATCATGCGCTTGCGCAGCGTGCTCGTGTTCTGCGCTATTATCGCCGTCGCGCGATCTTCACTGCGGACCGGTAAGTACATATTTACTCGTATTTGTTTAATGTTTGACTGTAATTAATACGGAAAGTATTGTAGAATTGATTTATTCTGATTATGTTTGGTTTATATTGTAGTATTTTTAAAATTCTTATAGGTTATGTTGTTAATTTGGGGAAAATGTTCAAGGTTAAGTTCTATTCGCTGTTGTATTGTTATTAGAATGAATGACTTTAGTGTAGGTACCTATTAGATAAGATATCTTTTACAAAGCATCAATTCATTCAGGTATAATTATTTATGTGCTAATAATTACATTTCCGTTCTTTCTTCTTAATTTCTTCCTATAAGAGGAAACGCGGGTGAACTTTTCTCCATACAAACGCTCTCGCCTGTTTTCTTTCTGGTTTATGACTTTAAAGCAATGATTTTTTAAAATAAAGTATCAACTATTTTTATGCCCCTATGTTTTCCTTTTTAATGAGACATTATTTTTATAAGCACTATAGAACCCACAGAAAATGCTCAAAATTGCCGCTGTGAACAGCGGCCTAGTACCCATATGTATATTTAAAAACTAATAATGATAAAATAAAAATATAGGGGCATAGTTCTTATTTAGTTTATGAAATTTCTTTTATATTGGTTCAATATTAGAGAAGAAAGTAGGCGAGAGCTAAACCCCGAATTATGACTTTTTTATTAGGCTATTCAGTCGGATCTGCAGTTGTCCTTATCGCACGCCGAAGCTCGCAGAGCGACAGCGATAGTTTCTTCTGATACCTAATTTTCAAAAGTCTCTCCTCTCGCGTTTCCTCTTAACTTTATTTTTTTTTACTCTTATTGGAGTTTTAAAAAGCAAATGTATGCAAGTATTATTGTTATTATTAGGTAATACCTAATTATAAAGTATTTACCGGTAGTATAATTATTTACCTAATATTGTCCTACCTACTAAGTTAATTAACATATTCACATAGCCAAATAATTATCAGACGTTTATGCCATCGTCTGTTCATTTTAAATTCCGTTTCGAAATTCAAATATCGTATTCAAAATGGAGTCTCAAAATTAAATGGCGCCAAAAATCTGCTATTTTGATTTTTATAATTTTGTTATATAATACCAAGTGTCACTCACAATTAAGAAGAATTTATTTACTTCAAGCTAAAATCTATCAAGCCGTTAAAGCTACATAGCGACGACGTGTCAAAGAAATATAAATGCATACCTATACATAAGTACACTCAAAAAATATAACTTTCCTTCTAGCGCAGTCAGGTAGCAACATTTAGATAGATAAGTAGGTTTACGAACTAAGTAAACTGACAAATTATTCTTGAAAGTCCCATTAAAACGTGCATAATGTTAATTACTTTAAGATAGTAACAGGTGCCACCGATACACGCTATCGTTTTAGGTATTAATTGTCGCTATTGTTATTCAGGCTAAGAAAGCGAAATTACAATTCTGATAGTTATTTCAGTGTCTTTCTATACGGAATTTCGTATGCAGGCATTATATATTTATCAACTAGCTTCTGCCCTCGACTTTGTTCGCGACAAAGTTGATATATTATCCCACAGGAATAGGGTAGATGACACCACCAATCAACTGACGTACTTTTTCTAACCTGTCAAAACGCTATTCTCCTATAGATTTTGTATGGTGTAAATAACTATGGCGTCACTTTTGAGTAGACTCAATTGACTAACTATTTATAAATTAGAAAGCAATAAAAAATCAAAACAGACAGTTTAATTGAAAATGAATTGGGTTATCAGGGCTAAAATAAAGTGTTTCTTTAGAGAAGTTATGTCTTGGTATTATTGGTTAGTGATGTCATCTACCCTATTGTAGACTTTATGTATCTCTGTGCCAAATTTCACCCAGATCCGTTCAGCCGTTTTGGCGTGATTGAGTAACAAACATTCTGAATCCATCCATCCTTACAAACTATCGCATTTGTAATATTAGTAGGATTACTCACGAGGATAACTGTAGGTAGTATTTATAATTGAGTTCTTCTTCATAGAGGCCTACCCACGTTATGCAACGAGCAACTATATAGCTTCAAAAGTGCCTGTAAATGGTCTAATTGAAATAAATGCTTTGACTTTGACTTCGGAAGATATTTAATTTTGGGATAGGTAACAGCAAAGGTACCTTCTGGTTCTGTCAGACAATTATTATTAAATTAAAATCCCGTCTAAGAAATACGATTCCGAGAATTTAGACAAACGGTCTCTGTCCCCTAAAGGTGACATTGTCTAGAGCAGTCATACTCAACCTTTTTACACGACTGTCCCAAAAAAAGGAGTGTTATAGGGGCTACAAACGCGTTCAAGTTGCGGGCCGCAAGCAAAAAATATTGAGCTGTTAGTAAAAAACGTAATTTTAAAATAACGATGTAAGTAACTTAGTCACACATAACATAACATCACGCCCGTAATCCGCGAAGGGTTAGGCAGTGGTGTATGTTTAAGTCCTATGAAATGGGGGGCGAGCTCAAATCCAAGCTCCGAGATTGCTACTGAGAAATTCCTGATGGAAAAACCCAATATCACTTTGCCACACCTGAGAATCGAACCCAAGACCTCATGCTCAGCAATCGCGCTTTGTGACCAACGAGGCAGTCAGGTCCAGACTTTAGTTAGGTTTAAAAATTTAAAACATACTAGGTCCAGTTGAATACCAGCGTCAGACACAAGTGATCTGGCATTTTATGCTGAACTGGGCCTGTTTGGCGCAGCTGTGCGGTACACAATAATATTTTTCTTTTTTTATTGAAAAGCCATTTTATTATTATATTTGTGGGCACATGGTCTGTGTTAATAAATATTTTTTTCGTACCACTTGCTCAAAAAAGTGACATTCTATGCCACAAAAAGCGAACATAACAATAGTCATTATTAATCTGTCAAAAACAGGGAAAGAAAATTGTACTGAATTTCATTTATCCTCTAGGGAGAGAATGTGATTTAAATTTGGAATACTTACCGAAATTTATACTGCACTACATCTGTGTTTACACCATTGAGTTCGTATATAAAGCATTATACATCTTTTTGAAAAAGGAATACGCATTTATAATTATGCAGTTATGATTATTAAATAAAATTACGAAAACCGACGAGGCCGTATGAGCTTGATGCGTTTGCTTTTCCGACAACAAAATATTAGTCTAGGAATTTGCCGCGTTTTTGTTTTCTTCAAATACATAAACGTTAAGTTTATTTTAATTTATTTTTATAAATAACTTAATGTTCTAAAATGCATATCTCATATTATTATTGTGTTAATTTTTTCGCAAATGGTACGAAAAGTAGAGTATTTTCCTCGGTGATAAAGCTGTCTTAGTCTTGGGTGAACTTAAATCCCTCGCTACACTCAGGACTCGCCTTAAATCCCTCGCTTCGCTCGTGATTTAAGTTTTTAACACCCTCGCTACGCTCGGGAGTAAACCTCGAGTCCTTCGTTACGCTCGCGATTTAAATCGTCACCCGCGACAGAAGACACTGCTTTATCCCCTTGGTTAATAATCTACTATTCTTTCTTTATTTTCTAAAAAAAGATTGTCAATTTCGTAATTGCAGGTGGGTCAACCACAAAGGTCCAGCGCATGGCTGGTCTCAGTTTCACTATGGCTGGTCTAAGTACATAATACATAATTATAAGTTACAGATGCCTAGGGGATCTCTCCGGGCACGAAGAAGAATTATTGTGATTGTTTCAGCTAGGAAAACATTGTAGGCATGCAAGCAATAACATTTTCTCTCGGTTTCGGTTGCTACCCAAAGAACTTGTTTCATTCTGTATCCTATTACAAAACATAACATAACCCTGTATTCATAATATCAACTGGTTTAAATATACTTCTAAATAGTTAAATAAAATAACGTTAGAACGAAAGATTTAGGATTATTTGGAATATAGAACAATCTTAATATTCTAAATTCGAGCGACTTTACAAAGTAACGTCATTATGATGTCATACAAATTGGAATCGAAACCGCCACCAGCAGCAAAGCAACCAATGCCTCCTCCACTGCGTCAACCGTGCCGTCAAAGCCATAATAACAGATGATAAGAGATACATTCATCATTAGAATAATTTATTTGCTTGATACCATACCTGGAAACCTTCAGGTTACAGAGGTATGAAAGGTCCAAGTTCCACCTTTATTAAATACTAGCACTCTCCCCGCGACTTCGTTCGCGTTATTTCTTATGGATCCCTAATTTTTTGATATTAAAATATAGCCTATAGCACTCAGTGATAACGTAGCTTCCAATTTGTGAAACAATATTCAAAATCGGTTCATTACTTCCGGAGATTACCCTCTACATACAAACTTACAAACAAATGTTGCCTCTTTATAATATTAGTATAAATAATATTAGTATAGATTTTTTATAGAAGATAAGTTTTATCTGTTTTCGCTGCCACAATGTTTAACGTACGTTAGGTACAGACGCCAGCACATCAACCTACCTCAATCTGTCAAATTTCTTTAATAGATTTTCAACCTTATCACAATACTGGAAGGTTAATATTCGATTGGTAAAATTTTACAGATTCGGATAGGTTGATCTGCTGGCGTCAGTACATTGTGCACATGAACTGATAATTCACACCAAAAAAAAAAAAGTTATTTCCCAGCAATAATTTCTGCGAAAAGTTACTTAGTTTAATGGCCAGAATGGGTAGTTAATGCTTATGTGATGTATCTTTTTACACCCCATATACACGGTTACTTTTAGGTCGTTCTGGAACCGAAAGCCATAAACTCGATCATCAAACTCGAAGCGATTGTGACCATTTTTTTTCAAAAGTAACAATAAAAAAATCAGCTGTTTAGTACATTTATGTTCGTCCAACTCGTCAAAGTGTACTGAACAGCTGTTTTTTTAATTGTTATTTTTTGAAAAAACAATGGTCCCAATCGCTTCGAGTTTGATGATCGAGTTTATGGCTTTCGGTTCCAGAACGACCTAAAAGTAACCGGTATATTTCCAAATGGAAAGTAACTAGGTGTACTTAGGTAGCTAATTATCATAATCACGTACGTACGTGCATCGTTATTGCGTTAATGCTGAAGATTAAGATACGCAGCTGTACACCAAGGCCGACTTTTAATTCACTGAGCATCGGTTTTCCATCTGTCATATTTCAGCGTTGGTCTCATAATATTCTTATTCATGACCATCATCATCACGTCCACTGCTGGATATAGGCCTCGCCTAAAGTTTGCCACAATGGCCGGTCCTACGCTGCCCGCATCAAGCATAAAATACTCGTATATATACATAGTACCTATCATGAGTATAAATGAATAGAAAGTCAGCCTGTATTTTTATTTTGGGCCACAGTGGACCTTATCTATAAGGAAAGTAGTTAGAACGAATATAAAAACCAGTTATCCTCATAAATTAGCCTATCGAAGTAGGTACCTAATACACTACATAGGAATAAAAACCGTCGGTTGTCGCCTTCCATAACCAGTCCAAATATATGTGAGCACTATGTAAATGTATCAATAAATATAATTAGTTTAATTCTCATTGCGTATTCACGTGAATTTATACATATAGGTAATTCCTGTAGGTATACAAATTGTTGTAAAACATTTGAAATCAAAGTCAAATTCAAATCATTAATTTCAATTTAACATTAAAATACCTTTTGGAAGATGCAACTATTTGGATTCAATAATTTTTTCTTGTATAATTATGCAAAATTGCTTTTAATGGTCTAATCGAAATAAATAATTTGTCTGACTTTGAGTCCATCTAATGTGTACGTATGTTACCTATCTAGGAATCTACTTATCCTCAATTATGTTTTTCTTATCAACAGACCAGCAGTTTTGGTCGAACCTCGCACAAAATGAGCTGGATGAAGCTCTCAAAATAAAATGGAACCTCAACACAGCGAAGAATGTCATCTTATTCGTTGGGGATGGCATGGGACCAAACACCGTCACCACCACGAGGATATACAAGGGCGGGGAGAGTCACAGGCTGGTGTATGAGAAGTTTCCTCATGTTGGACTTTTAAAGGTGACTCAGTTTCCGCAATATTTGCCTACTTACCTATATCATATAATCCTCCTGACCGAATTTTGGTCATGGTAGCCAAATACGAAGGAGATATTATAGTGCACAAGTGTTTGTGCAAACACAGGTGCACTTCTTATTCCTTCACTGCCTACCATAGTCTGATAGGACAGCAAACTGAAACGAACAGGAATAAATTTGGATGTAAAACCACCAACTACCAAACTCTAGGCTATTGAGAATTTCTTAATAAAAAACGCCAATAACACTTTGTCTAACTACTGGAATTAAACCCTCCTGGGTTGACAAGCGTGACTCCTGAGCTAGGCTCAGGAGTCACGCTTGTGAGCGCGAGAAAAACAGGACAGTTTACACTTACCTTTTAGGTACAATTGGTAGTTATTTATTATACTATTGGAATAGTCACCGTGCGGTATTCCACCGCTGGATACACATACAGGTCTCATGTATTCAAGAAGTGGTAGCGTCACTTAGGTTCACAGATTTGTACTACGAGCCTAATCCGTACTACAAAAAGAGGAGGTGACTAGTACACAGAAAAAAAAATAAGACTTAACTTATAATGTTTTTTGTTCCCAGACCTACTCAGCAAATAAAATGGTACCGGATTCAGCTTGCACGGCGACCGCATTGTTCAGTGGTGTCAAAACCAATCAGGACACGATGGGGGTGGATGCTAGTGTGCAGCACAGAGACTGCGAAGCAAGCCTCAAGCCTGAAGCCAGGCTAGACTCGCTGGCTGCACTGGCTTTAAAGGCAGGAAAGAGTGCAGGTAGAGGGATTCAAACTTTAGCTGTAATGATAACAATATTCTCACTAAACATATTTGATTAGATGTTAACAAAAGTGATAAGTAATGCGATATTAATCTTAGACAATGTTATAGTTATATGCTCATGGATATGCAAAAGACCTAAATGCTCAATTCCATACAAATGTCACAACAGAGAGTATCATGGATGGTTGAAATTAAACAACATTATGAATTTATATCAATCTCAACCTTATGCTTTCTGCATAAAGTTCTTTTTAAGCGCTTTAAACTAAATAAAATGAGCTCACATTCTCATAGTGGGCACTAACTATTTGGTGATATTTTTGAATCGCTGCACGAGTAATTTTAATACCAAAACATACAATCGGTTCCAAAGTCTATGTTGATACTAACATTTCTCCAATTTTGATGTGATTGGCGCACTTTGGCAGTAAAATTGACCAGTTTGCCGTCATGGCAAAAGGCATGACGATCGCATGCCGCCATGCTCTCCCTCTACGCCACTGTTCTCGACTCCCTTGTATGTATAAGCGTGCTTATTACACGAGCTGCATACTATATCTTTCCGATTACTTTGATTTTTTTTAATAAAAAATTTTGATGTTCATCGAGATGTTTCACATCTGCCGGGCGTCCCGTGATGGCCAACTTTTTTTGCTAGCCAACTCACATAATAACCTTTCATCTCCAGGTCTAGTAACAACAATGCGAGTCACGCATGCTACCCCTGGTCCTATATACGCCCACAGTGCCAGCCGTAACTGGGAGTGTGAGGCCTCCATGCCGGCGGGAACTGCTTGCAAGGACATCGCTAGGCAACTGGTCGAGGACTGGCCTGGAAGAGACCTGCAAGTAAATGCTTTTTACCGTAGACGAATAAGATAGACCATGCCAGTTCAGTCATTACTATTATTTTTGTTACTTTTCCAGGTTGTAATGGGGGGTGGCAGACAAGCCCTCGTCTCTCACTCAACAGGCACTCCCTCAGATCCTGTGAGCAATATGTCATGGACCTGCTACCGTCAAGATGGACGGAATCTCATAGAGACGTACAAGAACGACAAGAAGACTCGAGGGCTGAAGTACAGCGTGGTCATGAATAATAAAGAATTGGCGGACCTAAACGTGGATGATACTGATTATTTGTTTGGTAAGTCTTTAAAGGGATTGTACGATGTTTTATTAGACAAAAGTTTTAAAGAATTTCGTTTCACATATTACTCCATATTCCCATTTTATAGAATAATCAATACCTACGCAGAATAGGTACTTACATTGAAGAATTTTGAATCCTTGATTTTTGTTTTTATATCATAGAATATTCATATCCTAGCAACACACAATATATTTACCTAATAAATATATTTTTATTTAAGGTATTTTCTCGAATGAGCACTTGAACTACGAGCACTTAAGAGACAAGGGACCAGAAGGTATGCCGTCGTTATCCGACATGGTGAAAGCTGCTATCAAGGTTCTTCAGAAAAATAAGGACGGATTTTTCCTTATGGTCAGTATAAGCCGTTTTATTTTCTATAAGCTGACCCGTCCCAGCTTCAGATGGACCCAGATTAATTAATGTCTTTTTTCTAAACTGTGACAGTTCCTACCTGACTTACTGTAGATGGATATTACCTAACACAATATGACACTTGTATAGTTATTAAACATAACTGGCGAAGTGTGGGTGTACTTATGGGTACCTACACCTCTGCCTAACCCTTCGGGGACCCAAGTACTTGAGACATGCATCTTCAAATTAAGTCTGATGATGAGTTCGAGTACTACTACCTTATAACCAACCTACTTATAATACGGATCGGATAATTAATCTTATGGGTATTTACATTATAGCTAATTTTCCGCTAAGAAAGTATAGATACTACTACAAAAATAATTGATTTGAAAAAAAGAAACAAAACAATCTCGGAATCACGGGATTTTCCACCTGAAGATTAGGTAAACATACCTACATCCGATTATCCGATACCTGATTATAATAGAATTACTGACCAACTTCTTCCCTTTATTCCACGGTTCCTAATAATTTAAGGTAGAAGGCGGTAACATAGACATGGCCCACCATCGGGGCTGGGCCAAGACAGCCGTCAACGAAGCTGCGGCCATGGAGGCAGCAGTCCAGCTTGCAGCCAACATGACAGACGAGGAAGACACCCTGCTGATCGTCACCAGTGACCACACGCATTCGCTGTCCATCAACGGGTACCCGGACAGGGGAAGCAGTATATTTGGTTTGTTCTTTTCCTTTATTTATTGGAGCTCGTGGCTAAGTAATAACAGCCACACGGCTCAATCCATCAGGTTAAGCTACGCTTGCCGGGGTTGGTCCGTGGATGGACCATCTTTACACCGAGACTCCACCGTGCCTCGGAAAGTACGTTGAGCCGTTGGTCCTAGCTGTCATACGTGGATCTGTAACAGTCGTTAAGGGTCGTCAGAAGTCTAAAGTCTGACAACCAGTTTTGCCAAGAGGTATCTTATTTATTGGACCATTGATTTGGCTTTAGTTCCACACGGAGGAGGATTATGGAGGAATCATGATATTTTCAATAACACTTTTTTTTCCTGAATGTGGCCATTTTGTAAATTAAACCAAGTGTTTTTCATAAGTGTCTCCTAAAAACCTTTCATATTATTCCAGGAATAGTCGAACCCTCAAGCGTCGACGGCGTAAACTACACAACTCTATCCTACGGCACGGGCGGGCCAGGGGCCTTCCAGTTCTACGTCAAAACTGACGAAAATGGCACGAACACGGTGGCACGACGAGACCCGAGCGAGGAGGACACGGAGAAGATGGATTACGTTCAGGTTGCCGGGATACAACTCGTTGAGAATTATCATGGAGGTGGGGACGTCGCGATTTATGCTCGAGGTGAGATCAAAAGTATTAAACAACCTACAAAAATGAGCGGAGTTATGCCAAAGCCAATCCAAATTTCACAATATTTTATTTAAATTATTTACTAAATTAACAGGTTCTTTGGGCGAAAATGTTAAATTAGATTCTATACTATCCAGCAATCCATTTCAAAGTAGGTAGATACATCCCAAACATTATGATCACAATATATTTAAAGTTAGTCAGTGAATGTTTAATTACCGAAATCATTACAATTACTTCTTGGAGAAAGACGTGGATTTTGGCTTGATTGGGATTAAGCGTTTTTAAATCGATCGTTTCTTTGGAAAAGTTGTTTGTTGGGAAAGTATCTATCGGTCACTAATTACCAGTCACCCTATTTAGCTACTATTCTGGTAATACCTACGCAATAAATTGCATCACAATCAGTTTATCTGATAAACTTGAATTTTAGTGATTGAGAAAAAAAATGTGACCTTTTTGACGAAGATAGCGCAACGATTAAATATTTATTTATAAAAACAGATACGTACTTATAATTTAGACTGATTGACAGAATTATATCAAACTAACTTTTGACCGGGGAATCGCCCGCGTATAAAGTAATTTTCCGGAAACAAGTTGGTAATGTGTTCCAAGGGAACACATTACCGGGTCAAAAAGTATCCTATGTGTTAGTCCAGGAAATGGTCTATCTATGTGCCAATTTTCATCCAAATCTGTTCAACAGTTTACGCGTAATTGAGTAACAAACATCTTCACAGACTTTCACATTTATAATTTTGGTAGGATTTACGAATTTCTAAAATCCCTTACACGAGTATTGAATCAGGAATCAAATTACTCAGACAGACGAGACGACAGTAAGTACAGCAAGCGTAGACGCGTAGCAACGTAACTAAATGTTCTCAATTGATTCAATAAAACACAATTCTTATTACTTACAATTACCTACTTACAACTAAGTAGGTACGTTACACCCAAACTAATGAAGGTTAATGATAAATTGGGGCCTCGGGGTGATTGCTATTATTGATTTATTTTAATTTAATTTCTGCCGAAAAAAGCCGATGATAATGAATTAAAACGAACTTTTATTAAGTTTTCAATACAATTTGAGCTCTATGTAGTGTTTATTATTTGCACAATGGTGATCGATTTTCATTTAAAAACGAAAATATTGCTTTTTTCGTCTTACCATGTTCGAGCTTCAATTGCTCCGAATGACCCGTAAAATACAAGTTGTTTGTAATGTTTTAAAGAGCTGAGGGTCCGTGGAAGTTTTTGAAATTACTTTAAGGTCATTTGGGCCCTTATTGTGATTTTTCTTGAGCCGAAAATCTGCAACGAAATTTACAAAACAACATTTTTGCCTTTGAACTAAGTTTAAGTAATTTCGGGTGACAATAAGACAGACAGTTGTTTTTATCGATCGAAGACCTTACTTTCAGGATTAATTATCAATTAAAATATTTCCAAAAAATGCGACACAAAAAGAGAAAATCTACAAAATCTGAAGTAAAGAAGAATATCCCAAAAAAATATTAAAATGTCGTTTAGCTCCTAAACCGCAAAAAATCGTAGAACATACATGGGGATGGTTTGTACCTATAGCCCAAGAATGGAGGAGTCCAAAATTTTCGTTTGGACGTCCTTAGCTGGGACACCCTGTATAAGTTAAAAGGGTATTTAAAACTTGATTTAACGTAATATAGATGCGTGCGCGCTCAGTACGGCGGACGTTGATGCACTAGTCCTCAAGCCGCAGCATGCGGCAACATGTCAATCTTCATAAACCTCGGAATTGTATGACACTTCCCCGGTTGCACTAACCTTAAAGTGAGTTTGCTAGTGAGTGGATGAACTATGGTCAGGCATACCTAGTCTATTGCCTTGCCGACTGGTTAGTGAATACATTTTTGAAATCGGTTGTTTTAAAGAATAAATAAATAAATAAATAATAAAATAAATAATTTTCGTTTAAATCGGCCTGGCCTGCGGTTATCCCTTACGCGCGAGGTATCTTGATACGAGAGCAGCGGCTAGCAATACGTTTTGTCCATCATCAGCGATTAACAGTCTACCTACTGCTGGACAAAGACCTCTCCAATCGCACGCCACTAAGCTCGGTTTTGGGCAACTCTCATCCAGTTGTTACCAGCTACCCTGCGAAGATCGTCGCTCCACCGGCCACCAGCCTGAGGGCGTCCCACCTTACTTATGCTTGACAATTCGCGGTCTCCACTCAAGAACACGTCTACCCCCACGATCATTCGGTTCTACGGCTAATATGGCCGCCCTATTGCCACTTCAGCTTAGGTAGGTACCTATGTACTTATTCTGTGAGCTATGTCACGAAAAAAGCAAAAAAAAAACTGTGAGCTATGTTAAAAATGGTCAGCCAACCTGACGTCAGGTTGGCTGACAACTTTCATTCTTTGATATATTAGGGGAGACCGGGTACAAAAGTAACACTTTGTACTTTGACACTGGTTTCTAGCTAGTTATCATATTTTTTATGAAATGAATATAGCCACATATAAACTTCGATTATGCTCTACAAATTTTGATCTAAATTTACCTCATTATTTGCTGTTTACTGTGAGTTACAGACGTTTTAAAAAAAAAATACTTTTGTTACTTTCGACCCCGAGGCCAGGCCGATAGTAACACGGTGTGGGTCCGCCCCTTATTCGTGGTAGTTTTTGGACCTGCCCTTGGAATGGATCTAATATCTCGGGGTGAGACTGAGAAAGGAATCGACGAGAAAGGAATAGGCGAGAAAGGAGAAGGTGGGGCAGAATACTATCTAATATTATACGTCCATGTTAGTGGTCCCTCTTTCCGTCTTTCTTACTCGCTGTCGTGGCATTCTGTTGAAAAAACTAACGAATAATTAACATTAAACGTAAGTGAATCATGCATGCATGACGTGGACAAGAGTAACATGTTACTTTTGTAAGTGTACTTACAAAAGTACTTACTCGTAGTGCTATGTTACTTTTGTACCCAACCATGTTTTTGGTAATTCGTGAAAGCCTACTTAAAAATGGAACTTGCTATTCAAAAATCAATAATAACACTGTGTACACAATCTAATCAAGAATTACTATGCAAATGATTACATTGATATGATCATTTTAATACTACGTAACCACTGAATGAATAAATCTCAAAAAACTTACTTTTGGTTCGTAAAATCACGCGGCGTCCTCTAGCACAACCATACGGTGCGGAGCGTGCATGGCGACTAAATACAAGGGGGGGGAGCACCGCCGGCTATCTCCTGGCGGCTGGAGGGCCGTGTTTCGACTATTTGATAAACCTACAGAGCGTTTGTTACTTGCGACCCGCTGTTACTTTTGTACCCGGTCTCCCCTACTTAGCGCGAGGGTAGCAAATATTTCATTAGGTATAGATATAGGTATTAAACTGTGCACACGGTCTCATGTACATATCTCGTTTGGTCCAGCCATCCTGATGGTCACGTCGACAACTCAGTTGTCAACGTTTTGTTCATCTTTCAAATCACAATCAACCTTTCTTTTTCCAGGTCCATATTCGCACCTATTCCACAACGTTCACGAGCAGCACTATGTGTTCCACGCGATCTCCTACGCAGCCAAGATAGGCGCCTACTCAAGCGGTACAGCAGTCTACATGAACATCTGGCACCTTGCTATCATCTCTGCAATAAGCCTAGTGCTGTTGTGACTGTGAAGTAGACTTTAATACCGTTCCTAATAGCGCCGAGAATAATTATAATATAAAAAATATAAAATACCAGCCTATTAATGTCCCACTGCAGGGCAAATGCCTCTTCTCATACAGAGAAGGCATTCGCATTGATCACCACGCGTGCTCAAGGCGAATTGGCGTTACCAAACTTTTATAACCAACTTGTAATAAGTCCAGCAGCCCTACCATGAACTCTTATCGCGATCCAAAAACTGAACTGTTCTTCAAATACGTCAATATAATGACATAAATTGATGCGTTATATTGACGTATTTGAAGAACAGTTCAGTTTTTGGATCGCGATAAGAGAAAATACGTCAATATAATGACATATTAAATTGATGCGTTATATTGACGTATTTGAAGAACAGTTCAGTTTTTGGATCGCGATAAGAGTTCATGGTAGGACCCCTGGTTTCCTTACGATGTTTTCATCCACCGAAGACCGTGATGTCGATGATAAATTTAGAAAGTACATGTTATAAATTAAAAACGTCACATTGGTACTTGTCTGGATTTGAACCCACAACCTCATAAATATGTATGAGGCGCTTAACCGCTGTGCCGAGAACATTTTTATTGTTCATCGACTGTAATTTTTAACTTTTTGATCGTTAAGATAGAGAAAACAATTTGGTCGCTTATTTGCTTATAAAGTATACCTACTGGTTGCAAGAGACGCAATCTTCAACATGGATTCAGTTCATGATTCCAGGTCCTCTAGAGATTTTTTTTTTTTAGGTGGTAAAAGTCATCAAATGCGCAATGCCCTGGGCGGGGCGGAAGGGTACCGCCGCGGTTGCGGCGTGCCCGAGGCCCTCTAGAGATGACATATTACGTCAGTTAAAAAATATATCGGGGGGCACGGCAGTGCTCCCGCCAAGTCGAGCAAACAAAAGCGGCACGGCCGTACCATCCTTTTCTCAAAGCAGTTCAGGCCATTTTCGACTCCCTATAACTTCGTTGTGGTTTAAACTGATCTGAAACGCCATCAAAAACAAAACTTGTAAAAAATCAAGTTTCGCGACTCAGTCAGCGCGATTTTGCTATCGCACTAAACAATCTTATTTACTACAATATGTATTGCTTGTGAGTTACATTGTGTTTTCATGCGATGGCCAAGTCAATCTATTTTATTTAAACATTAATGCTAATTATGTAATAACTTAAGACAGAAGGTCCCTTAAGTAGGGACTGAATAAATCGACTGACTTGGTATTACATGTATCTCACAACTTTTTACGGTAGAAGAACTGAGTTGCGAGACTTGGTTTTTTTTACAAGTTTTGTTTTTGATGGCATATGGTGTTCCATACATTAGACCGCGTAGGTGTTGCACTATCTTACGGAAAGGCTGAATTTTTATTCAAAGTCAAATAATTTATTTCAATTAGGCCATTACAAGGCACTTTTGAACGTCAAATGCAAAAGAAAAAGGAATTGAATCTAGTTTATTCTATTTTATTAATGATTGACACAAAATGTAGCCGCTGGAGGGCCTGCCTGTGGGCCAATTTCAAATATACAAGCCACAACACTTTAAAAAGGACGATTATTATCTATCGTCACGACAAAGGAACTATCTACTTACTTATATTGTTTTTGTCGTCGACTAACAGTAGGTATTCTGTCGTTTTTTTCTTTGAAAATGTCAAAAGGGTTTGTTAAGTAATTTTAAGTAAAAAAAATAAGTTTTTTACTTTGGTATTCTTATGAAAAAAAAGAAGTAAAACGATTGGTAAAAATGTAGGTACTGTTTAACTCAAATATCACATTCAAGTTAAATAGTAGGTACCTACATTTTTATCAAAAAATTGGGTATTAGACACCATTGACCATTAATTCCAAGACATAACTTCTCTTCTGAAACACTTTATTTTAGCCCCGAAAACCCAATTGATTAAATTTACTGAAAAATTAGATTTTTATTTGCTTTGAAATGAATAAATAGTTAGTCAATTAGAGTTAGTAGAAAAGTGACGTCACAGGTTACAGTTGCGATACTGGTATCGTTTAATACCCAATTACATTTAAGTCAAAAAGTAAATAAAAATACAATATTTCATTATTTATGTACTACTTTATTGCATCGTGTCATAATAAGAAAATTGTAACAGTTGTATAAAAAAGATTTGTACATAATTCGTATCACAAAATAAACGCATTTGAAGTACATAATAGTAATTTTACCTTCAACAGAAACCCATAGAATGTTATGTAGTAGAAATAACTAATTAAAAATGCTTTCACTGTATGTAACAATATAACCATTAGTGACATTGGCAAATTTAACAATTTGATGACAACTTAAAAAAAAGTTACTTTGTTAATTTAACATTCCACCAATTCAAAAATAACATGAAACACCTCAATAGGTACTGGTAGTGAAATATAAATTTTGTTTATCTCACTAAATTGTCGGAAAAACATGGAGTAAGCTATTACATTATACTATACAGATTTAAAATTTGTAAAATTAATAAAATACAAAGTATAATTTATTTATTATACAAATTTTAATATAATATAATAAAACAGTGATTTTGACCACAACTAAGTCATAAGGTAACAAAAAGATATTGGTGCCGATTCCCTTGTTCACAAACTAAACTAAAGTTAGACTATTTCTATCTTTTTCTGTCCAATAAAACAAGAAAGAGACTAATGTAAATAAGAGCTGTCAAATTTAGTCAATCTGACACATCCATAGAATTATAGATTACAAATACGGAATAGTTCAAGGCAAAACTAATTTGACATCTCTAACTTAGTTCTTAAATGCCACCGTTCTTTTCTTTCGCTGTATGTTAGTAAGAGATGTCAATTCTCTAAATTTACTCTAGTTTGTGAACAAGGGAATCGGCACTAACATGAAACAAATTTATGAAAAAAGATTTTGATAAATCGAACCCTTTTAAAACTAAAAAAAAAAAAACTTACTAGAACGAATATTGTTCAGTGACCATGAGAGGTGCGACATTTCCCGTCTACTGGTACATACTTAAGTTAGGCTTACACTAGGCCTTCACTGGAATCACCAGTATTATTAGACCCCTACTGTGTGTGTACATTTTATCTAGTTTATTTCGATGTCTTTTTGTACACTATGCCGACGAGTAAAGCGACTCCCAGAATCAGCAGCGCCCATTTCAGCCACGAACTAAAAAAAACAAAACCAAATTTAGTTTTTGGAGCAGAAGTTCCTGACATCCGTACAGTACCTGGCGATAAATATTGCACATCGACCTTTATCGTATTTCGTATTTTATACAAAGAATAAAAAAAAAATCAAAAGAAGCAAATCATAATTGTTTTAACAGCTCCTAATAGATACCGGACTGTTTGTATTTCGTGCGACAGAGATAACGCTCTACGAAGCCGAAATTAGCCGATTGTCTCTTTCCAAAGGTCGATGTGCAATATTTATCGCCGGGTACTATATTTTATAATAGAATAAGACAGAGAGAAACAGAGAGAGAGAGGTCGCCTGGAGAGGGCATAACGCCTTTTCCTTACGTGAGGATCTCTCCCAGTTAGCTCCTACCGCAAGCCGTGTAAAGCGCAGGCCACACCGCCAGCTAGCGGGCGGGCGGGCTAAGCGGGCGAACATCGTTTCACCTCTTTACATACTTCGGTTCACACCGCGAGCTACCGACTAACCTAACGAGCTAAGCTAACGAAATATCCGACGATTCCCAGCTAGCGGGCGGGCGGGCTAAGCGGGCGAACATCGTTTCACCTCTTTACATACTTCGGTTCACACCGCGAGCTACCGACTAACCTAACGAGCTAAGCTAACGAAATATCCGACGATTCCCAGCTAGCGGGCGGGCGGGCTAAGCGGGCGAACATCGTTTCACCTCTTTACATACTTCGGTTCACACCGCGAGCTACCGACTAACCTAACGAGCTAAGCTAACGAAATATCCGTCGCTCATCTGTCCGTAGTTTTCGGTGTGAACCCCATAGTTTAGCTCGCCAATATTTCGCGTAGTTTGTATAGTTTCCTTCGTTCGCTTCGCCCGGCCGCCTAGCCCGCCCGTCCGCTAGCTGGCGGTGTGGCCTGCGCTTATAAAGGAACTTCGTACCAAAAAGGGGTAAGTATTTTTAACCCACTGCCAAATACATTATTTAAAATTGCATTTTACTTAACTACTAACTAATACATTTTAGTATAACAACATATACATTTTATAAATCAATTACTTAATAATACTATCTACAATAAAAATTTACTGTATTACAATTACAATATTTCATTTGAAATTTTTTTATACACTTCAGGGTCATCGCTCACAACAGCACAGTTTATCCACAGCAAATAATTTGCCATTGAAGTTAGAGACTTAATTCATGGGCGCTAAAATACTTTTTATAACGACAAGATTTAAGGTGCGCGGCGCGCATGGTGTCAAAATGAGCGATGACCATTAGTGGTTTTTTTATTATTTTTAACAACCTACCAGATTACAAGGAGCTAAAACATTGTAGGCTAGATACAATCACATAATTAATCTTACATCGCCGAGTACAGTCTTATTATCGTATTATATCTACTCTTACATAAAAATATTATAATTATAAATAGATTACAACCTGTCAGACGATCCTGACCGGGGTGGCGGCCTACAAATGCGTCCACTCCTTCAAATATAAATAAACTCAAAAATATGTAAATCTTCAAGCTGGCACTCCTATAAGATGCGCAGAACTCGAGGAGATACAGAAATAAATTGGTTTAAAAAAACCATCAAGTATTTATACCATGTATATGTACCTGGTATTTTTACTTAGTATTTATACCTGGTATTTATACCTAGTATTTATACCTAGTATTTATACCTGATATTAACAAAAGAAGTGTTGGTACTAGGTTTGGTTTGATTGATATAATGTAGGTAGACAGGGCGACAGATTACAATGAGAAGCAGTGGCTAACTAGAATGGTTGAACGCATCGTTTTTCAGGAACAAATATTTTTATCTTTAATATTTAATTAGGTGCATGCCAGGTTAGACCTAGATTGAGATTTAAAATTCGATTGTTTAATTTTAAAATTTAAGATTTTTGAAGCTAAGTTGAATTTTAAAAGTCAAGTTTAAAAAAAAGTGTTATTATAGTTTATAATTTGTACCTGATTGATACATGACAACGTATCGCTTAGAGTTCTGCTTAAGAAAGGAAATTGCGAGCCTGAAGATATATATATACATAATAAACTAACCTAGATATCTACACTAAAAGCAATCTAAGTTGTTTCTACTTATCATAATTATAATGAAATATATTCAAAACCTTGAATCTGGTCGACATGCCGGACGTCGTCTTAAAAAAGGAAGAAAAATTTATTAATTATTTGAATAAAAGAGTAAAAAGTGCGAATTTTTTATTAGAATTTTCGGAGAGACAAAACAAGTCAATTTAGCCTAGAATTCTTTATTCAAAACTATTCATTTGTGTTTTTTTTTTTCTATGATTTAAACTTCCAAATTAGAAAAAAAATTATATAATTTTTGGACAATGCTGTGACCTATATAGGCGGGCTGAGTAGTCAATTCTACAACACCACCAAAAAAACTTATATTTGTTAGCATCATTCGTCGAATATTCCTACGTTTTGGGTAAAATTATGTGTTATAACCATTAAACAAACATTTAACCCTACAATGACCTGTGTGCCTAATATAAAATATATCCTAAAAAACGACATTACTTTCAAATAAATAAAATAATACCTAATAATGAATAATACCTTTCGCGCGGCACCACTATATTATGGATTCTTCTCTCTGCCCTTGGCGAGACAGGAGCTTTATAACTAGATCTTTCTGACGACTTTCGGCTGTTACAAAATCAATTATTAGATAACAAATAATATTTTTCCGCATTTACTTTCTACAAGTTCACACAGCAATTTTTTCACTTTTTTAACCCTCGGCATGCCTGGACAGAAAGATCCTAGTCTGTCAGACCCACCGCGATAAAATAAGCGTGATATTGGAATCATATTTAAATTCTACAAATAACCGCTTTAGTAGCTGGCCATTGTGATTTACTCGACGTCCCCCGTCCGCTACCTCAGTCCGGAGTGCATTCCTGTAGTTGTAAGATATGCACAAAGCGCTCGCGGGCCTCACCAGAAACTCATTAAAGTGTTGTTGGAAGTAACAAGGATTTATTATTGTACTATTAGTTTTTCATGAAAGTGCCTTACTATTAACAAAGATTTTATGTTAGTTCATGTTAAAATATAGTAATTAAAGTCGTTGGTTTTTTATTTTATTTTAGTATAACCCTCATTGATATCAAGTTTTATTATAAAATAATAAGTTTGACTTTTTACAATTTATTTATTTAAACTTTATGCAACAAAAGTACAAAGGCGGACCTAATGCCATAGGCATTCTCTAACAGTCAACCAATTAATTGTGTCCTTAACATAGATTTGAAAATTTTGGTCTGACAGACCCACCAGGCATGTCATGTAAAGTTTGGCCACCAGGCATGCCAAGGGTTAAAATTAATAAGCAATCTAATCCATCGTATGTATAAACTTTCTACAGCAGAAAATTCTAAAAATTAAAAACAGATACTTTTAAAACACAACTATCAATACAATTTTTGTATTTTTTTTTCCATACATTTTGCATCACATAAAGTATGTGAATTTGTACAAGCAGAACTCCAAGCGATGTTTTTCGACATTGCATCATCATCATCAGCATTCCAGTTGCTGATGACTACAGCTTACATGTTGAGAGCATGTTTATAATAAATCAACTCTTACCCACATAAACACAAGCAAAAGCAACTGTTTTGCTCTTAAAATACGTCTTATTTTTAAACAGTAATAAAATCTAACCTGACTGAACCATCGTAACTTAGCCACGGCTTCTCATCGCTTTTTAAACTCGTGGTGGTGAAACTTGGACAGCTATTTTGACAAATCATTTAATGACAAAAACTATTTCACATCCATGACTCTACTTCAAATAAAATTGGAGAGGTTTTATCTAAAATTAGACGCCTATCCACGAAAATTTCTATGCAGGGCCGGATTACACATTTCTAAATTCCAAAAATATTTTTTTCTACCACAACGCAATGTAAGGTAATAAGGTATAATAAGGTATTAACCGTATTAGACATTATCAACCAATCACCTAAGACACAATTTCGCTATAGGAACATTTTATTTTAGCCCTGAAAATCCCATTAATTTTCAATTTACCGTAAAATAACATTTTTTGATGTTTTGTAATCAATAAATAGTAAGTCAATTGAGTTGGCAAAAAAGTGACGTCACAATTTACGATTGCCATAAAAACTTTTTGTTTCTCGGCCACTTCCTGCAATTACCCACACTGCCTAATGAATAATCCGGCCCTGGTTCTCTGGCATTGTCTATACAGTCGCCAATCGGCATAGCCAGGTCGGGTGACTGCTCAAGGTAACGTTAAAGCAAGCCAAAAATACCATCCATTAGTTTTAAATTTCGGAGTTTAACACATGATTGACGTTATATAACTTTGACGGTTAAACGCAAAAAAGAAATTTGGGTCATACTCGAAAATATTGCGGCAAAATTATTGCCTGTATAGGAGCCTCTTAACGGATTGATTAAGGAGTTCCCTTTTGTCACTACAAGGCCCATATTAATAAACCAATCTCATTTGTGGATTGAATTTTGTTACCTTTGAATAAAGGCTGATTTAGCTTTAATATTTTGTTTCTTTGCAAAGGTATGAAAATGTTGTTGACTCTAATGCTAATTTATTAATAAAAGCCTTTGATAAAGGGTGGTTTTTTAGAGGTATAAATATTCAAAATTAAATAAAACACATTAAAGTATTATGATACTGCACTTCATTCGAGCTAGCCGTGGTCTATTAAATAAAGCCAATATTATAGACATTAACATTATTTAAATGTGTTTTATATTATTTGAAACGTGTATACCTCTAAAAAAGATACTCTCTTTAATGTTGTTGTTTGTTCAGAAATGTTTAGGACATATCTATATATGTATATCTCAAATTATAAACAAAAAAAGAAAAGAAATAACCTGCTAGCATCACATTCGGTGCACTCACGGTGGTACTGAGAACTGTAGAGATTGCAAAAAAAATATTATAATAAAATAATTTAAAAATATACTTTCTTTTGTATGGAAGAACAACAAATAAGCATACTTTTTACTTTGTTTATACTAAACTAATTACAAACATAAAGATAAAGATATATTTATTTAGCAAAACAGAAATGTGGTCTTAAAAATGATAATATACTACTCGTATCTACATGATTATATGTTTTGGTTACACTAAAGATAATTGAGTAAATGGCAATGAATGTAGATTATCTAAATTCGGAATATCTACATAGTAACAATGTCGCTTCCATCTGTACGATTACATCTTTTGAACTACGCATTGGATTTTAATGCGGTTTTCATCAATAGATAGAGTGATTCAAAAGGAAGTTTTAAGCGTATAGTTAGTATCTCTCTCGTAAAATGAAAATACTAAATGAAAAATACCTATTTGTATTTAGCAGTTAAATAAACTTTTAATAAACAATTTTGTACTTCTGTTAGAGATGTACAAAATTGTTTAGGTCAGACTTACTAAATGGTACACAATTCTATATATTATTGATACATATACATACCTACATAAATGTATGTACTTGAGAATTATGAATTATTACGTTTAGGTATCTATGTATATACTTGTATCACTAAATAAATCCCTAATGATTTCAGTCACATGGTTGAAAATACACTGCTAATAAATCTTATAAAATACCCTTTACATTATAGTGTTCGCAAAATGTGCTAAAAAAGTAATGAAAAAACATTAAACACCTTTGAAAAAAATTATAAGTTACCTACACATAACTAAGATCTAGAATAACTTAAGAACAAGTTTTTTTGTTGTCTGTACTAAGCTAGCAGGTAAAAAAATATGACAATAAAAAAAAACTGTCACCTTGATCTCCATATTTTGGCTTTCATTTTACAACTGTAAACAATTTACATTATTTTCGTATCTGACCTTGAACTTAGAATATTTATTACGTTTTTATTGATTTTTAAAAAATGTTGCCCCACTCAAGAAATTTCTTCTGTATTGTGGGTGCAAACATATAAACTCACATACACAAAAAGCCGACCCGGAACAACTACCTGAGCTAGCTGTAGGTCATTCAAATATTTGTTTCGTGCGGGAATTAAATCTGCACAGCAGTCAATCCCTTGGCCACTGCACCTGTCATATTAGTTGAATTTAGGCTTTTTAATTATTAAAGTATGTACTTACCAGCCCTGTCCTGGAGCAAGGGATCCGATTTTATATTTCGCCAACATTGATCTGAATGAGAAAAAATAATTATAGTTAGATTGGTAGTATACTCCGTGAATTTTAATTCGTTGTAAATCTTTCAGGAGGTGAATGTACTCATGAATATGAACAACTTTTACTATGGGACCAACCCTGAAATCACGAAAAAAAAATCAGCTGTTCCCTACTAAAATGCTACACAACACGATCGTAATGTATGAAACAGCTGATTTTTTTTTCACGATTTCAAGTTTGGTCCCATAGTAAAAGTTGTTCATATTCATGAGTACATTCACCCCCTCAAAGATTTATAACGAATTAAAATTCACGGTGTATATGTTAAAAAATATCATACAACAGATTGTTTTTTTTAATATACCAACCTTTATTACAATATGCTATGCAGTTGTAGGCCATACAAATATTTGTTCCGTGCGGGAATCGAACCCGCGGCACGCAGCGCAGCAGCCAATCGCTCAGCCACTGCGCCAACCGTGCGGTGGAAATTATCCCAAGGGAACCATCCGTTTTTCAGGCATGTGATAATTTTGACTATACTCTATCTCTGTGCCAAATTTCATCCAGATTTGTTAAGCTGTTCGGGCATGATTCGAGTAAGAAACATCCATTCAATCTTTAGCATTATAATATTATAAACAGATTTAAAATTAATCTTTGTTATACAGAGTCATTGAAAATTTACCCGAAACCTAAAAAGGGGTCATTGTGTTTTTTTTTTTCATGATTTCAGGGTTGGTCTGATAGTAAATGTTGTTCATAATGATGAGTATAATGACCCCTTTTCAGGTTTCGGGTACATTTTCAATTACCCTGTATATCCAAAACAATTACTTCAATTTACTTCCAATTAATTACAAAATGGAAGAAATTGAATGTAAAAGTTTTGTGGTGTTTGTTCTGTAAAACTTAATTTAATTATGAAAAAAAAATATAGGTACTTTGCAGCTGCACTGTGGCCCACATCATCAAAGGCTATTGTGGCATCTTGTCCTGCGCCATCCAGTAATGGGTCTTCACCGCCAGGATGCTATGTATAAAAAAACAAAACATGATTGAAATACTTGCAAATATGATAAACTTAGACCCGTAGCGCACTAGCGGCTTGGCCGCACGGTGTGGCCGCTGGCCGCGTGCGGCCAGGTGCGCGCGCTCTGTGGCGATTTCATACTAAGGTATGTATCTCGATGGCCGCTGCGGCCAAGCCGCTAGTGCGCTATTGCTCTTAGACTGTTGACTGTAGGGAAACAAAACCCGTTGTGTTTCTACTAAGAACAATTATTGCAGCACACACAACCATATGTGTTTTCTACAGCAAACACACAAACTGTGTAACCAGAGCCACACTTCGGGCTTGTTCACAGTCAACAGTTTAAATTAGTGTAGCAGTTTCTCAGGCACTAAATTGTAGGATGACCTTAAGTTATTATTTTTTTTTTAACTTTGCCCTAGACTAGGAATTACTCCTGTATTGTGGGAGTGTTTAAAAACATAAATTCACATACGCACTCTCAGAACAAATGCCTGTAGGCTATATTATATTTGTTCAATTGCGGGAATCGAACTAGAGACATGCCGCGCAACAGCCAGTCTTAAAGGTTTTAGCTTGGACTTAAATTAAAGTACAGTGTAATATGTGAATTATGTGATTCTCAAACAGGCTAATGTAAAGGCCGCTGCATACGTGACGGGTTTTTATCCGGACGGGACGTGACGGGAAGTTTTGGAAACATCGTTGCATACAAAATGTATCCAAATACGTATATGTCACGGGAACATGGACGGGACGGGAACGTGGACGGGAAAAATCTCGTCGGCGACGATGTTTAGCACGTCCCCGTTTAGCAATAGCAATTAAAGCCAATTCTTGAATTGAAAAATCCATCTTTCTTTGTTCACAACACTAGCACGTTAGATACGAATCAATGTCACGTTGCGTATGCGTTTGCACCACGTTCCCGTTTTGAACGAGGCAATCACGTGCCCGTCCCGCTCACGTCCCGTCCGGAGTTTTTACCCGTCACGTATGCAGCGGCCTTAAGTCAGTAAACCAGCATTCGATTTCAGTGAAAATTAGGTCAGGTTTGAACTCCTACTTCTAAATCAGTGTTGCCGTTAGGACAATCTAGTTTGTGGCCACATGTAAGAAAAAAGTTGCCAGATTTGCAAAAAAATCTCTTTCAAAATTCCGCTAGAAGTGGCTAAAGTACTTTTGGCCTGTTACTGCTATCCAATTACTATTGAGTATTACAATTTAGGCATGGGAGTTAAATGGGTTAAATAAAACAATTTTAATACTTAACATTTATGAAAAGCTGATTAAAATAAAATGTACAGCGAGTAAAACATAAATTGTCAATTATTTAGTTTAAAATTAAAAATCAATTTCATTTGGAGATTCAGTAATCTCTTCGTCAATGGATGATGATGTGGATGGTATTTCAGTTTGTTTTACTGATTTTACCGTTTTTGTGACTGTTTAAAACCTCAGGTGGCAAGCTTTTTTTAATATGTTTAATTGGTTTCTAATCATAATTATCGAATTAAGTGTTAATGCACACAGTCTGTTTCTTAATTTATTTTTTACAGTGTTCATCACGGTAAAGAGCCTTTCCACTTCCGCGTTAGAATGAGGAAGGGAATACAGCTATAGCCAAGTCAGCTATTTCTTGGAATGTATTAAAGCAGCGATTACACGACACGATTCATCGGGCCGATGAGCAGGCCTCGATAGATTGGGCGTTATCACACTACACGATATCGCCACCCTAACTCACTTGGCAGCCAAACGTCGAGCAGTGAAGATGGCGCCTACGCTTTATTATTTAATTATGTACATAAGTACCACCTGCCTACCTATTTATTTATTTAATCATAATACATACCTACCCACTATTATTTTCTTAATCTTCTTAAAATATAGAAGTAAATTAAATGTTTAGCAGTTATAAAATTGGTGAGCCACAAAAAAACAGTGTTGTTTGCAATTCAAAAAATCAGTCAGCAATCCTTGTTCCGCAAATAATTTTGATAATGGTCAAAAATTAGGGGTAGGGATTCCAAAAAAAATGGCGGTACCTATCACTACATAGTATAAAACAAAGTCGCTTTCCGCTGTCTGTCCCTATATTTTGCTTCTATCCTTTCGCGTTGCGTAGCCATTTTTACTTCACACGTCGTTTCACGTCGAACGCCACGCCGTCATTGAGCGCCCTAAGTCCCTAACCGCGATCAGACGACACGATTTATCGGGACTTAGGGCGGTCGGGCACTCTCGATCGCCCGATTTAGGGACACTAACAGCCTAACAGCGATCACACTACCTAATCCATCGGGACTTAGGGACTTAGGGCACGATGAATCGTGTCGTGTAATCGCTGCTTAACTCCTGATGCATTCTTATACATATTTTAAAACTTGAGCCCAGAACTTAACACTGTATGGTGATATTAGTCGGTAGACTTCTAATAGTATTAAAAGTAGGTTTAACAATTTAAAAATCAGCCAGAAGTGGCTAGATTTATTTTGGTGGCTAAAATGGTTTTCTATTTGGCTAAAACCGTTGAAAATCCGCTAGATCTAGCCACAAAGTGGCTAAAACGGCAACACTGTTCTAAATAACCGTAATCATTCATTCAACAGGTGATGTTTACATTCATTTCATTCATAGTTAGATCGCCGTCTGAATTAAAAAATGTGAGAATATACGACATACATAGGAACACGAAGTTTTTATTATTCATCTGGGTGTGGCGGTTTCAGAGCTTCTCCATCACCCAACATAACTCACTAAATTTTAAATATCTTTGCTCTCACCTCGTTAAGAAATGCAGTGCAATCGTAAACGTCGTTGCGAATCACTATCCAAACGCTTTTTCTGGAGTTATGCTGTTTAACTTCATGTGCCGAAAAAAGTTGAGACATTTTGAAAATTGATCTACGTTCGATTTGTAATTTGCTAACCAATTTAGACCGAATAAAAATAAAAGTTAGTAACCTCGCAGGCAGGTCCCCTCTGCGAGGAAAAATTAATGTCACTGTCACTGTCAAGTCACATTCAGTCAGTCACATGATTGCTTGCCTGCCGTTCTAGTTGGTCCAAAAACAGATTTCAACCAATTAAAATGTAAACGTCAAACCTCAGCGTCAAACATAGAAATGTTTCCGTTTCGCTACGCGGTTTTGCCATAGAAATGTGTGGTTTTAGAAAAAAACAAAGATCATGCAGCAATACTAGGTAAATCTATAAAATTCAAAATCGCAATACGGTTTTCATTTATAAATTTAATGGGTAATAAGAACCAAACATTTTCCTTGGAAACAAAACACACAAAATAAATTACGTTTAGTTTTTACATTGATTTAAGAATGTCCCTGACAATTGACAATCCTTATGTCAAACTTGAAAAGTTGAAACCAGCAATCAACAAAACAACATTTTCACATAACCTCAAACAGGAAAAGAAACCTCACATTTTTCATTGAATTTGTAGTTTATTATGGTAATAACAATTCAAAAAACTGCTAATGGCTGAAGAAAAAGATTTCAATGATCTTGTAGAAGAAATTTTCCTGAGTGAGGAAAAAGAACATAAGGAAAGTTATGATCAAGGCTTTAAAGCTGGCAGCGAAGCAGGAAACCCTGAGGGTTATCACTTAGGATATCATAGAGGAGCAGAACTGGGCCGGGAATTGGGTAAAGTATTGTTTAGTCACATTCTGACATGCCTGTTACCTTATTTTTAGGACCTTATCAAGGAAGTAGTAAATGATCACAAAATTAAACATTATCGTAATTTCCAGGCTACTACCTAGGTGTTGTTGCACACCACATCAACCTCAGCGCAGAATCTGACTCAAAATACTCTGATAAAATACTAATTCAACTGACCAAAGTAAAAGAACTCATTGATGCATTCCCGAGAACCAACTCTGAAGATCATGATATACTGGGCATGGCAGAGACTATAAGGGCTCAATATAAGAAAACTTGTGCTTTGTTGAAGATATCTTCTACCAATCCCTACGATGCAGGAGTTTCCTTCTGAGGAATGCAGTAAGTAATCTTAAAATGAAATTGGCTATTTTATAGCGTTTTTGGCGACTACTGTAAGGGTGAATTTCACCAAACTTTTATACCTATTATTACAAGTCAACCTATGTTTAAATGTTGAATGTTTTTCTATACAAAAACAGCTAGAACTTTATTACACAGCAAAGTAGAAGGATATAGGGATGAGGAAGGTATACAGATATTTTATTTTATAAATTTCTGAAGTAAAGTATCAGAATAATTTTCCACTAGATTATAATATCTTGAGTGTTGATCGCATGTTTATCTTCTATGCACTTATGTATCTATGTGGTGGCATGCAACACTTGATAGGTCAAGATACATACTTGTGATATAAATTCAAAGTCAAATCATTTACTTTTAAATTTCATACATGTGTCTGGTTACCATAACACAAGCTCTGCTTAGCTTGGGATCAGATGGCCGTGTGTGAGTTGTCCCAAGATATTTATTATTTTATTATTATATTATATACAAAAAAAAGGAACTGAATCTTTAACACACTTCCAAAATAAAAAGCTACTACTACTAATATTATAAAGCTGAAAAGTTTGTTTGTTTGAATAGGCTAATATCAGGAACTACTGGTCCAATATATTTATTTTTTATTGTGTCTCTGTTTATTGAGGACAGTTACTGTTAATAGGCTATTTAACATTCTACTACCACCCACAGACAACAGTAAAGGCGGCAGCAGACTAATAACACGCTACGCCACGCCACGTCTGTAAAGCGTACTCATTGGCCACATTTCACATTTCTTTGTCTTTTGGCCAATTAGCACGCGTGGGATGGCGTAGCGTGTTATAAGTCTGTCTCACCCTTAACCACACCGGCGAAACCACAGGGTATTGCTAGTTATTAATATAAGTAATTTCTTTTTAAATTCTAGAACCATCAATGACCTCTACAATCTATAAAATCCATCAGCACATAAACTCTATCACCAAATACTTGACACCTCTACTGCCCATAGCTAACTGTCATATGGTAGAGTTCCTCACTCAGAAACACTGGGACAGACTACCAGGCTGCTTGAAGGAAGGACTTGATGGTTTGGACCTGAATGTGGCATTGGAACAGTTCTGGAATGCAGCTGGAGGGAAAGAAACGAAAGGTTTGTTAGAGTATTTTTTTATTATTGACTGCCTCGTTGGTCTAGTGGTCGCAAAGAGTGACTGCTGAGCATGAGGTCTTGGGTTTGATTCCCAGGTTGGGCAAAGTGTTAATGGGTTTTTCCATCAGGAATTTCTCAGTAGCAGCCTCGGAGTCTGGATTTATGCCCGGTTGATGGCAATAGGCTCGCCCCCTTATTACATGGGACTTAAAAACATAACGAAATGTGGATGTACACATGGGTACACCTCTGCCTAACCCTTCAGGTATTACAGGCGTGATGTTATGTATGTTATTTATTATTTAAAATCTTATTACTTCTACATTTTTTATGTACTAGCTTCTACCAGCGACTCCGTTCGCGTTTTTTTTTTTCCAGTTATTTTATGTCTTTGATTATTGCTCCGCTCATGTGGATCATAGTGTGAGGCGAAATGTGCACTGGACAGTTCTTAAGATATGTAACATCACAGTGGTTAGGGAGCGTTCAAGTATTACGTAACGCAATTTTTGAAGATTTTAGGCCCTCCCTCCCCCCATGTAACGCACCATAACGTTTTTCTGCACCCCCTCCTTCCCCTCCCTAAACGTTACGTAACATTTAAGTGACCATTAAAGTCACAATTATGTTGAACAAAGTATAATATTTGGAATTTGAAAGATTCTAATTCTCTATCTTTTTTATTAAAATAAAAAAAATGTTACGCAACACGTTGTTTACTCCCGCCCTTGTAACGCACCGTAACGTTTTGCAAGACCCCCCCCCCTCCCCCCAAATTGCGTTACGTATTACTTGAATGCTCCCTTAGCGGTGAACGGATGAAAGAGAAAAAAAAAAGAGAATTTATTTACAAAATCTTTAATTTAGGCCTATTTTCCAGATAGCTCAGTTCTCTCAAATTGGATCTGCAAAGCCCGGTCCCACTGTGTGGCTATCAACAACGAGTACTGCCTGTCAGTGGAACAACTACAGGAGCGAATCAAGACATGGGGTGGTGACATCAAACCTGAGATTCGTGTCAAAGAGTTTATGACCAGCAAGAAGAGTTATGAGGTAATAGACAAACTATACAAGCTACTATAATTAAAAAATTAAAAAACACGACTGCAAAAATTGCACATATTTGTACTTTGTTTACTCGTCAGTTTTTTTACGACGTTTTTTATTTACAGTGTTATATATATATTTTTTAAATCTACTTGTCAAATTCTAGACGATAAACATAGACACGACCAGATTCATTAAAAAAATAAATTGAGGCTGGTATTAATTTCCTTTTTAAAGTGACCACACCGCTTTATTTTTTTTTAACTAGCCTATGTTACTCGGAACAATGCAAGGATTGTAACGATACTCCATACATCTAAATCGGTTCAGGCGTTCAAAAGTTATGGTGGAATAAAGAAACTCACATACATACATACATACATACATACATTAACCCTGAACACATAACACTCCTTTTTTTGGGGCAGTCGTGTAATAACAAGTTGCGAAATGTGACTTTAATATCATTGTCATAAGAGTTGTTGTTGGAAGTTTCTTTAAAATCGGTTGATTCATTTTTTTCAATCGTTGATTTTATATGTAGTTTGTAAAAAATGTAACCGCTCTTATGTAAGATAAGTTTATCCATTAGGTATGTAAAAAGTAATCACCGAATTTCCACCCAGGTACAAACAATGTCTCGACTAGTAGCCTCCCTCCACTCCGCCTGCGGTGCAACTTGCTGCGTGGAAGCGGGCGGGGGTCGTGGACATCTGCCCGTCGCGTTATGTCTGGCTTACGGAGTCCCTAGCCTCACTATTGACTGTAATGCCGCCGCAGTCGCAGCTGGACCGCCCAGGATTAAAATCATACAAGTAGGTACTAGCATTTGCCCACGATTCTGTCCGCGTAATATCGGTTATCGCGGACGCAAACGAAGTCTTAAGTAACCAGGATTTTGTAAAAACCTAATTGAAAAGAGTGCCGTGGAGTTTTTTGCTCGTTCTTCTCCATAGAGGCCTACCTCCGTTTTGGAACGAGCAACTAGCTTCAACTTTCTGACTGACTGACAAAAAGGTTGTTTTTTTTTTCAAAGTTGACCTTGAGTAGTTCTTGAGATTAACGCGTTCAAACAAACTCTTCAGCTTTATAATAAATACTAGTATAGATAGGCATACTTGATTTATTACGATTGATTCAATAGTTTTGCCGTGATGAGATTACAAACAAACTGACAGACGAGGCATACTTGATTTATTACGATTGATTCAATAGTTTTGCCGTGATGAGATTACAAACAAACTGACAGACGAGGCATACTTGATTTATTACGATTGATGCAATAGTTTTGCCGTAATGAGATTAGTAAACAAACTGACAGAAGTCTGTCTGACAAAGTTACTTTCGCGTTTATATTTTAAACATGGTTGCGAAAAGTGATGGTCCAAAAATGTATGGACCAAAAACCCAGAGTCGATTTAGACAAATCTGGTATCAATAGCTTTATTAAAATGCACAATTTACCCCACCGAAAAAATTATGCCCATATCCATGGGATATAAAAGTTATAGGCTAACAAAGTATATTGGAAAAATCATGAATAACTGATTATTTTTACCAGTTTTTGCAACAGCAATATATTAATAATGAATAACTTGTTATTTTTATCAGTTTTTTCAACAGCAATATATTAATAATAATAATCATAGGACAATAATAAATATAAGTAGCGATTATATGAACCTATCAAGTATTAAATCTTATATTTCACAGCTTGTAAATCATATGTCAAGATACTTTTGTCGTGAAATCTTTTTACAGTTGAATGTGCCTATTTTGTCTCAAATTATTTATTTTTTCAGTCGCTTATTTAAAAAAAAAAATACTGTGGGAAAAATATTTATTTCAATTATTTTCAATGTCTATTAATATATCATCTAAGAACCCAGCAGGTTGCATAAGGTCGTCTTGGTACCTGGCCCAGGCCAGATAATATATAATATATGAACTTAAAAAATAGACGTAATCTCATTAATAAAGGACTTTGAACTTGATAGTTGCATATGATTGCTAGTTATATTTATTATTGTCCTATGATTATTATTATTAATATAATGCTGTTGAAAAAACTGGTAAAAATAACAAGTTATTCACGATTTTTCCATATATACTTTGTTCGTCTATAACTCATATACCCCATGGATATGGGCAATTTTTTTTCGGTGGGGTAAATTGTGCATTTTAATAAAGCTATTGATACCTAATTTGTCTGAATCGACTCTGGGTTTTTTTTGGACCATCGCTTTTGTTCGAAAGAGTCACCGCGGTCCTGGAACGCAAAAGGAATTAGGAGGAACACGGACGGATCAGTAAGAGTCTGACACTCCCTTCCGCTACGCTAAGAAGTCATTAATTGATGAGATATTTGATCCTTAAGGGGCTCCCTCACCGGGAGCATTCGCGTGTAATGTAACGTTACAGAGTCGAGCATTACATCAGTGACGGAGGAGAACTGAGCATTACAGCGCGCACTTTGTAATGATACAAAACGACGTTACATCAGTGAAGGAGGAGAACCGAGCATTACAATGCGCACCTTGTAATGATACAATGTGTAATATTTTGATACAACTTGTAACATCAATGCGCTTTCCTAATTCAAATCTATACTAAATGTTACATTACACGCGAATGCTCGTCAGTCAGGGAGGTAGTATTGTAATGTAATGCTCAAAGTCGAATCTATAATGTTACATTACACGCGAATGCTCCCGGTGAGGGAGCGCCTTTACAAAAAAATAAAAAATAAATCATATTGTTCTTAACAGAAGCAATGGCACGCAATAGCCAAGCGTATAAAGGACGGGATTGAAGAACGCATGAGCGAGAGCATCAATAAAAACCTGCACAGGTTCGCGACAGCATTCATCACAGAACACACAGACCTGACGAGCGTTGTCAAGGAAAAGTTTCCCGAACACGCTGATCAAGATGTGAAGCTACTTCTTACAGGTACGTAAGTAAAGAAAAGAGCTCACCCATATTACTACTATTCATAATTCGAAAGTTTGGATGGATGGATGCATCCAAACCCAGCCAGCCCACCCAGCTTCTGGCGTAGGAGGGGGCAAGTCAGATTTTTAGGTCGAATAAAATAAATGCTAGACGCTCGCAAGTCCTTAATAGTCCTTATCGAAGATTACCGAATACAGCCGAGCCGGGCCGAGCATTCGAACGCTCGGCTAGATTCGGTAATGTAGGTCCGCCATCGTCGCGCGCGGTTTTTTGGCAATTGCATCGTGCATTTTGTCAGTGTCTACTGCGCGGTTTATTTAAAAGTTAGAGCATAAGGACCCGTTTACACTTTAATTAGTAATTAGGCGAGTTCATACATAATCTGCGAGATTTCCAAGGGGGGGCAGCTGCCCTCCCCTGCCTCCCCCCTGGGTACGCCCATGGATGGATGGATGTTTGTTACTCCAATCACGCCAGAATGGATCTGTATGGCACAGAGATATATTATAATGAAAAGTATGTCAATAGATCTGTGGTTTCAAGTACCTACCCAATTCATTTATTTTAAACTACCGACCCGCCCCGGCTCCACCCGTGTGCAACACTGAACGTCATATTTTGATTGATATTTTCATACAAAATACTAACCAAACCGACATTTACGGTAGATTAAACTAAATTAAATTCGAAATAAAGCATACATACTTACCGATTTTTAGTTTTTACCGAGTTTTAGATTATACCATTTGTAAGACTTTCAAAGGCGTAACCTGTACTAACAGCTATATATTTCATATATCTGTCTATCGGCAAGGCAGGTCTCGCCTGTATTATTCGTACAACTTTACACTTTACATATATAAACATAAGGTTGATTATTGAAAGTCATCAAAGCATCCTATCTTCTTTCTGGCACCCCAGGTCTCCACACCTGCGGCAACTTGGGCCCCGACTCCCTCCGCATCTTCACATCGCAGTCGAGCACCGCCGCGGTCTTCAACGTGCCTTGTTGCTACCATCTGCTTAGCGAGAAGGTCGATGTGGATATGTTTGATGTGTTTCAAGGGGGCTTCAGGAGTGGGGGGAATAGCCAGGGGTTCCCCATGTCGGAGTGTTTGAGAGGTAGTTTGTTTTACTTTGTAAACACTTATGCTGGCCAACCACGTAATGTTATACTTGCGCAAGTTTTTGAATTGCACAAGATAACGTGAAATAGCTATGCCCATGCCACAAATATCTCAGATACTTGCGCTAATTTATACCACACACGTCACGCTGACTTGTGCAAGTCCAAACTTGTGCAAGTATATCGGTATATACTTGCACAAGTAAGCGTGAATTCCTTTAACAGGCCACACACGTACCGACGTGACCTGTTTAAGGAATTATTATTATGTCACGCGTATTTTCTTGTGCAAGTATATGTGTGGCTTGCTCATGAAATTCTTAGGCTATTTTCTATAAGGGCTAAAACTGCTTTAAGCGGGCACCCGCGCGGGCGTCCGTTACGGGGAGGCGCGCCCCGCACCCACGCAACGGGGCCCGCCTCCGTGCGACGGAACCCGTCGCGGGGTCACGCGCGGTTTAACTTAAATGTTTATCATAGGTTACTATTAACATCCGATCCATTTATTAGTGCGTACGAGGAAGATAAACCGCAGCAAAATTATTTCTGCCTGAGACATGCAGCTATTTTAGATGATTAAGTCTCTGATGCAAAATCGATTATTTGTAGTGATTACCTATTTAGCTTATGTAACTTTCCTATTGTATAACGAATGTACGAACAAACGTGTTGTAAACGTAGATGAGGCGAAAGGAGTATGTAAGGATCGTAGCAGGTGGCGTTCTGTGGTTTCTGCCTACCCCCATGGGAATGGCGTGAGTTTATGTATGTATGTATGTATGTATAACGAATGTGAAGATTTTCATAATAAACATTAATTACCTATTTATTAGGACACTATTTATTTAATAATATCCAAAAGTATTAGTGAAACGTGGGCACAGGACCTATCTAGGTAGGTGTCTCTAGTTGTCTCTCCTTGGGGAAAGACGTGAGTGTATATTAAATTTATGTTTAAAAAAACTTTGGAATTAAGTACGATCTCAAAAAAAAACACAACAATTTTTTTTATAAAAAATCACAAATAGGTAAGGCACACTACCGTGTACCAAGAAATAAATTCGGTAAATTATTCCAAACACTGAATTCTGTTAATGTAACTACTTTGTAATATAAATATCACATAAAATAATTTTGGCCGCCTAAATCCTGAAAAACGAGCTATGTGCGACGGGACCCGTCGCGTGCCCACGGAGGCCGCCCGCGTGTCCACGCGCGTAGACACGCGACGGTTGCCCGTCGCGGGCGCCCGCTTAACGCAGTTTCAGGCCTAAGGGTCTATGTTAGTCCCGCCTCAGATAAAAATTATACTTATTTGACACGTCCTCATTTGCAGATTCTTCTCGTTCAATACTATACGAAGTGCTCAAATTTGACATCCTAATCTAGGTATCCTACTTCCAGGTTACAACCTGGGTAGAAACGCCAGGATGTTGGCAGCCCAGTCTATAGACAGGGTGGTGAGCCAACGACAACTGCCGTCCACCAGCTTGCTGTACAGAGCCTTATTGCAGGTAAAACCTATAATGAACTACTAGCTGCTGTTCGCGGTGAACCCTCGTTGAATAGAATAATTAAGCTCTTAGATAGCAGTAATAGCTCCGACTCACTTGACACTTCTTGTTATATTTTGACTAAATCACACGATATATTTATTATTAGCTAGCGAACCGCCCCGGCTTCGCACGGGTGCTTTAAAACATTTCCGGTGGATTTTTTTTTTAACTTTGTGCGGAAAATTACGAACACAACAAAAAAAATCAGTCAAATCGGTCCAGCCGTTCTTGAGTTTTACGCTTAGCAACACATTTAGTGATTCTTTTTATTATATAGATAGTCTTTTTGTTATTTCGATGCATAAGCTATATTACTGTAAAGTTTTATCTAAATCCGTTCATTCGTTTTTGCGTGAAAGAGTAACAAACATTCTTACTATGTTCACAAACTTCCGCGTTTATAATAGTAGTAGGTAGGTATCAAGTCGTCTTTGCTCCTTTACGAAAAAGGAATGGTGCTATAAGTCTTGTATAGCTTTGTCTCGCTCGCTCACTAGAAAAATAATGACAGAAGCGTTTACCTCCCTGTCTACTTCTTCTGATTTAATTTACGTTCAAAGTAATGTAATATTAATTCTATAACTTTTGTTTACAGGCAATAATCCAAGAGAAACTACCGAACCATAACATCTCAGAAGGCAAACTGAAGAGGATAACACCAAAATGTCAAACATTCCAACAGTATTTCAAGATGGCGGACGATATTTTAAAATTAGAACTCTATGACAGTTTATCGGACAGTTTCTTCACAGATATACATAGAAACATGGATTGCCAGTGGAAAAAACTAGTGTTATTTTATTTATTAAGGTTATGTTTGGCGCAAGTTGTTGAGAGTTTGATATTGTTAGATAGATTAATGTTTTTATTTGAAAATGGTTATGAAAATGTATATTTAGTTAAGTTGTTTGATCCTGTTTTGTCGCCGAGGTGTCATAGTATTGTTGCTGTAAGATAACAAATATTATAATACTAGCGACCCGCCCCGGCTTCGCACGGGTGCAATGCTGTGATACTAAATATTCTATAAAAAAGTCAAGGATAAAAAATGGTTATTGTGGGTTATCCTTAAGAGATAGACATATACCATCGCGGACTTTTTTGTAGAACTTTTTAAGGTGTACAATACTGTAGTACATTATTTTGATCTATCTCGAAGGGTTCAGCCAGCGTTTACAATGTAAGCGCAAAAAAATGTGTTTATTTACGACACATTAGAAACCTCTAAAATTAACAGTGTTTCTCTAATATATTATGCATGTATTATACATATAAACCTTTCTCTTGAATCACTCTATCTATTAAAAAAAACCGCATCAAAATCCGATGCGTAGTTTTAAAGATCTAAGCATATATAGGGACAGACAGACAGAAAAAGCGACTTTGTTTTATACTATGTAGTGATTGTTATTATTTACAATGCTGTTCATCTATAATACCGTGTGTATAAGAAAATAATTTTATATTTTTCAATAGTAAAAGATTTAAAATTCCATTTTGAGTTTTTTTTTCTATAATTTTTATTATATGCCTACCATTTAAAATTTCCCATTTAATATTCAAATGTGTTCTCTCAAAATACGCCAGCAACGATAAAAAAAATAATTACGTTAAACTAATTTGAAATGCCGTATAAAATGTATTAAATTAAAGTTGTCAGACGCGCAAAAGTTTATGTATAACATTGTTACCTAAGGACATTGTCATATGACAAGTACATATAACAAGTAATTTACACACCTACATCCCCATAAATAAGGTTTATCATATCGTAAATCCTCATTTTAATGTAGCTTCTATGAAAAATATGAATGTGTTCTGTCTGTTTGTTTCGTTACTACGTTTTACAAATAACTCAACTCGAAAAAAAAACTGATTTTGATAATTTTGGGGGAAGGGTTACCGAATACTGGTACTAGGCTTTCACTTTGGGATGGTCGTTACCTCCGCGCCTGAAGTCTCGACTCGCTTAGTAGATATAGATAGCAAACTCGTAATGCTTTGTTATATTTATTTACGAGTTTTCTTTTAAATACTTTAATATATTATTTAAATAAAATTACAAAACGTTTACAGTAAAAAAACTTTAATTATAGGTATATAAATATATTTTTTAACGGTAGGTACTCCGTCGGCCATCTTGGAGTGAACGGCTAAATAGTAGAGAGTTTACTCTAAGGGTCAGTTCACACCGAGACGCGACGCGACGCGACGCAACGTGAATATACTTGAAGAGGCCAGTGACTTCGCGCTGCGCCGCTCGCCGCCGCGAGACGCATCGCAACGTCGCCGCTCTTGCACGTCATTCTGTGCGCGCGTACCGGCGATTCACCGCTGCGTCGCGATGCGTCTCGCGGCGCCGCGCGGCGCAGCGCGGCGTAGAGCGACGCATCGCGACGTAGTGCTGCGTGGTGTAACGTATTCTAAATTCTTACAATGAAATGTGTATCTTTTCGTGTAGAAAATAAAGTTATATTTTGAGTCGCTCTTTTAAAGTGTGCACGCAGCGTCGCGTTGCGTCGCGTCTCGGTGTGAACTGACCCTAAGTTGTATTTACATTTCTGTCTAACCAACAATTATTCATGAAAATAAAGTTCTTGCGGATAAAACTGGGAGTACAATATGTTTTAAACATAAAAGCGACAATCGTCATAAAAGTTTATAGCAAATGCGTGATATCATAAACATGCATATTACTTATTAATACACAAGACATTGGAAAGCATTCTAAAGATACTTTTGTAGAAGACATTCTAAAGAAAACTTTTCTTCTTCTTTTCGTGTCGAATGAATCGTATAAACATGTTGTCCGACCTGTGTAGGTACAGCTCTATCATTAGCCTCGTTTAGATCTTGGAGGTATCAGGACACATGCGCGAAAGACATTTGCGCGCAAGACACTTGCGCGAGTCCCTTTGCGCGCCAGGACACTTGCGCGAATGGACGTTTGCGCGCCTAGACCTTTCCGCGCACAGACACTTGCGCGAATGGACATTTCCGCGCCAAGACACTTGCGCGACTACCTTTGCGCGATTGGACACTTGCGCGACTGACAGTTCCGCGATAGACATTTGCGCGCCAACACTTGCGCGATAGATACTTCCGCGAATCCACTGGCGCGAATGCTGATATGCGCGAACTATATTTTTTTTTATTAAAAGCTTTAAATTTGACCCAGTTCCCGGTGTCCGATTGAGCTGAAAATTTACATACTGGTCCAGTTCTCATGACAATGCATGTTTATGATAAGCATGACGTGATACTGCTGCCAGGATTGGCTCCAGACGAGGGAACTCCTCAACGGTTAACATTAGGGACATGAAATTTTACATACTGGTCCAGTCCCCATGAAAATGCATGTTTATGATAAGCATGACGTGATGCTGCTGCTAGGATTGGCTCCAGACGAGGGAACTCCTCAACGGTTAACAGTAGGGACATGAAATTTTACATACTGGTCCAGTCCCCATGACTATGCATGTTTATGATAAGCATGACGTGATGCTGCTGCCAGGATTGGCTCCAGACGAGGGAACTCCTCAACGGTTAACAGTAGGGACATGAAATTTTACATACTGGTTCAGTCCCAATGACAATGCATGTTTATGATAAGCATGACGTGATGCTGCTACCAGGTTTGGCTCCAGACGAGGGAACTCCTCAACGGTTAACAGTAGGGACATGAAATTTTAGATTTTACATGGCAGAAGCATCACGTCATGCTTATCATAAACATGCATTGTCATAGGGACTGGACCAGTATGTAAAATTTCATGTCCCTACTGTTAACCGTTGAGGAGTTCCCTGGTCTGGAGCCAATCCTGGCAGCAGCATCACGTCATGCTTATCATAAACATGTAATATCATTGGGACTGGATCAGTATGTAAAATTTCATGTCCCTACTGTTAAACGTTGAGGAGTTCCCTCGTCTGGAGCTAATCCTGGCAGCAGCATCACGTCATGCTTATCATAAACATACATTGTCATTGGAATTGGACTAGTATGTAAAATTTCATGTCCCTACTGTTAACCGTTGAGGAGTTCCCTCGTCTGGAGCCAATCCTGGCAGCAGCATCACATCATGCTTATCATAAACATGCATTGTCATGGAGACTGGACCAGTATGTAAAATTTCATGTCCCTACTGTTAACCGTTGAGGAGTTCCCTCGTCTGGAGCCAATCCTGGCAGCAGTATCACGTCATGTTTATCATAAACATGCATTGTCATGAGGACTGGACCAGTATGTAAAATTTCAGCTCAATCGGACACCGGGAACTGGGTCAAATTTAAAGCTTAATAAAAGTATAGTTCGCGCATATCAGCATTCGCGCTAGTGGATTCGCGGAAGTATCTATCGCGCAAGTGTTGGAGCGCAAATGTCTATCGCGGTACTGTCAGTCGCGCAAGTGTCCAATCGCGCAAAGGTAGTCGCGCAAGTGTCTTGGCGCGGAAATGTCCATTCGCGCAAGTGTCTGTTCGCGGAAAGGTCTAGGCGCGCAAACGTCCATTCGCGCAAGTGTCTTGGCGCGCAAAGGGACTCGCGCAAGTGTCTTGCGCGGAAATGTCTTTCGCGCAAGTGTACCAGATCCGATCTTGGATAGTGCAGGTGGCTGTGCACGACGGGCAACTGAGGAGGTGACGCATGTCCTGCGATGTTGCTTCATACTGGCCCTGTGTTTGGGTTAGGTGAAGAATGCCCCATTTGCCCAAATTAGTTTTACAGCGGCCAACCCGGGCCCGCAATCAGTTACAGAGATCATCGAAAACTTATGATATGAATAGATTCAGTACCTAGATAGGTAGGTAGGTACTCTATTACTGTGACACCCTATACCCCTCTCCACTATCAAGCTTTGTAGCTAAGTACCTACTTAGGTAACTATGTTATATTTCCAGCGAGAGCTTTCTATGAATAAACCCGAAAATATAAATAGAATACCTACGGTCTCGTATCACAAGCGATCTTTAGCTTCTCGAAGTAATGCGTCGTAATCGGTGTTAGGTTACTTAAGTTATGTAGTAGGTAGGTACCTATTTAAGTGCCTAGAAGAAAAATCCAACACGCGAAAACCTAAGTTCATCTAAAAATAGGTACTCTATCGGCGGCGGCGCCATGTAGGAGTAGGTACCTACTTGAAAAAGAAAAAAGTGGTCGCTTTCGTGCCCGTGGAAAGATCACAATAATATGGATAAATATAATACAAAACACGAATTTTGAATAAAGCTTTGGTTTCCTAGGATAGCGGTGCCGTCATATAGAGGCCGTAATACAGCGGTGAATAACGTCATTAGAACGTTGTCTATGTAAACAAAATGGTGCGGTTTCCTAGAGAGCGGTAACTGACACCGTAACGTCAAAAAGCGATGCCGTCATTTGCATGACGGCCGTCTTGACGGTGTCAGATAGTTTCGTGAACGTTTCATTGATAGCGGTGAAGCTATCGTTTGACGTTTGTTTTAAAAAAACGACTGACGGTGTGTTAAAACGGCCGTGGAACTTTCCACAGTCGTCACCGTTAAGACAGCCGCCGTTTTGCATCCGTAATATTACGGCCGGTATATTACGGCACCGCTTTTCTAGGAAACCAAAGCTTAAAAGACAAAAGAAGACTAGTTGGCTAACTAGTAAATGGAACACAAAACAGAATACAGACCACACATTACATGAGCAACACAGCATTAAAGTTCAGGTCGAGACTGCACTCCTAAATATGTGTACACAGCATGACTTACAAAAAATTGAAAAATAAAAAAATAATGAGACGTTACAATTATTACAATTGATTTGATCTGGGATCCCGGTATTTAGTCCTCGGCTAGAGGGAAGACATCTTCGTATTACAATTTCAAAATAGGATTAATTTACTAAGCATAGGATTTAGGCTTATTTGGTATTTGGAACAATCTTAATATTCTTAATCCGGGCGATTATACGAACTAACGGCAATATGACACAATTCAAAATTTCAGATAGGTACCTATACCTAAACCAAAATTCAAGTTCCATTTAGAATAGTCATCCAAACTAATATAAATGCAAAAGATTTTCTGTTTGATAGAAACATGAACATCATACAGCTAAATCACTGAACCCATCAGGAAAAATTCCTAGAGTAATGATACAAGTTCGATTTATCTCGAACTTATAAAGAAGCACTACCGTTTCAAAGTACCAAACATTTACGTAACTTTCTAGATTCGTGGAACAAACCCTATCCGACTGATCGTTTGATAATTAGAAAATTACAATTTGATCGTTGCCGATCTGTGTACGATAGTCTGGTTTCGCAGAACCGACGGGTGGTAACCAAGTGATTCACTATCATTTCCGTATTAGTCCAACAGAAGGCCTAACAAGAGCGCGCGAAGCATTTCATAAAAGACTAGAAATCGCTAGAATCGGCATGTAATTGGCGTGCTTGTATGATGAGATGTATGAACGTAGATGAGGCGAAAGGAGTATGTAAGGATCGTAGCAGGTGGCGTTCTGTGGTTTCTGCCTACCCCCATGGCAAAAAGGCGTGAGATTATGTATGTATGAGTAGAAATACTAGAAGTACCACAAATTTTACTATTTTTTTATTATATTAATTGTCGCTGAGATAAGATTGCGACCTTTTTACCCGACTACGGCAAAGCCAAAAGGAGGGTTATGATTTTGACCGGTATGTATTTATGTTTGTTTGTTTGTTCCCTCGTAACTTCTAAACTACTTATCATTACATGACAAATGAGGTGTCGTTAGAAGCGTCTCAGTTGTCCGCTGGTTATAGGGTAGGTGACGTGTCACAAAATCCAATATGGCGCCCTCTAGGGGATGTGAAGTCGTTACCGAAAAAAAAAATATTTTCGCACAGTATCGACATGGGTATCAAATTAAAGGGCTTGATGAGCACATTTGAAATATATATACATTATATAGCTTTTACCAGCTACTTTTTGAATAAGTAGCATTGACCTTGTGTGTCGTCGGCTTGTTTACCATCCAACGACATAAATAAAACCTTGTTGCCAAAAATATTATGAACAATGGTAAAGTCTTTGAACATTTACGTTTACCCTTGAAGGTATTTTCTTACACAGAAAGTTTCAATAGCACATCACCTGTTACACGAAGTTGACGGATATGCTGTCAAACAATATGAGCTTATACTTGCACACACTAAAATACATAGAAAGTTATAAATAGTAGTTAGAACTACCTATTTGTGTTGTGTAGGAGTTCGTCAGAGAGATAATACCAACATACATAGGTATCTATTTCTTCACGCAAGCATAGTTGCTGTCCTGCCGGGATTACGGGACGTCTTAACAGGATAATACCTTGGACCCGGAACGCAAAGGGCTACAGATTTACAGAAGGACCAGGGTGGTTTTTTAGTCAATAAAAGTCTGACAGTACCTTCTGGGCGAAGGAGTCATTTGATGATTTTTGATGTCCCAGGACGGAAGGAGTCATTTGATGATTTTTAGCACCTAAAAAAAAAGCATAGTTGCTGTGTTCCGATTTGAATTTTACTGTACAGGTTTTATGACGCATTTTGGCTTTGTGTCTAGGGTGGCAGCACACTGTCAGCCTAGCCCGAGCGCGCTAACGTAAAACTATTTGATTCGATTTTTGAATTGTATAGATGCCTATCCTTACAGTATACAGCACGTTATGTAAATACGACTATCTTTCAGACTTTTAATAACTAAAAACAACTCCAGTGTTCCTTCCAACGCTTACACCGGGCATCCCGAGGGCGTACGCGCATTCCACAATCCCCATAGTGGGTTGCTACCCTGAGATAAGTAAAAAAACATTTTTTCGTAGCCTCGTAGACCCTCGCCTACGACGCTACGAACTATAGCTACGAAAAAAGCAAACCTTTGTCTGTGGAACTGATAACCATAATAATAAATCCTAGCGTGTAAATAGATGCAATGAAGTAAAAAAAATAAAAGAGAAAAAAGGGGTGAACACGTCATATTTATTCGAGACAAACGAGCTTAGTTGGTCGGAAAATGTGGGAGGAAGAATGGGATAATTTGCACTGTTATAGTGTAGGCGTCTTTCGTGTAATAATAAGCCATATATACTGAGATGATACAAGCTGGGCGCTTGTATTAACAACGAGCCCGCTATCCTTCTCAAACTTTGTGGTACAGATGTGGTAATTGTGACAAAAATTCCAAAGACAAAAAAAAATACCAAAAAGTTTTATTGCAAAAGTTTTTATTTTTAGCAGTCCGTTTTGTATTTTCATTCACACAATGCCAGTTACTGTGTTTTTTAATGCTACCCTTTTTAGCATTCCGTACCTAAAGGATGTCAAACGAAACCTTATTACTCCGCTGTCTGTCTGTCCATTTGTATGTCACAGGATTGTATATTTTGAACCGTATTAAATGTGATACAATACCGCATTGAGTCTAGCCTGTAAGGATATTTGTATATTTAGAATAAATAAATAAATAGTGGACGGAACGGAACCTTTCGCACTTTTTACCCTTTCTTAGGAACCATGATCGACGAAATATTTAAAGTAGATTTATCTAAGCACCAACTTTTTACTATTATAAAACAGAAAGCAAATGTAAGCAAAAACATGATCCTCCTACAACAAATCGTTCAGCCAGGTTTTAATTATAGGCTTAATGAACTTTTTGACTTGTAGGCGTCATGACCACGACAAAAAGTTATTCGTCATTGTTTATAATGTCCACCCTCGGTGTTTGAAAGTTTTGAAAATTAATTTATGTGACATTTAAGAAATAAACGCTATAAGTACAAACGAATGCAAGATGGCGGCGATATCTTGTCTACTTTTTTTGTTCCTGGGTTAAATACCCTCGTATTTAACCCAGGAACAAAAAAAAGTAGAGGGTAGATGTCCCACGCCCTGAGGATGTGGAGGGGACTGTCAAATATGCCACACTATTCCTAACCACTGCAAGCCTGAAAGCCAAAATCAACAGTGGCGACTGCCAGAAAATTACTGCCTTATGACCCGATGTCATTGAGCTCAAAAAACATCGTGAGGAAACCCGGACCTATACCAGCCCATTACTGTCCCACTCAAACCATGTCAGAGGCCCTTGAGGCGGTTTAAAAACTCTGACACTAGGGTGTGTGGGGTCGTAAGACCTTACTGCCCACACAATAAAGAAGAAGATTGAGCTCAGATACATACAGAACGTTTCTGTTAGTTTAACGCGTAATCCTTATTCCGTATTCGGGAAATCGCGAACTCACTAAACAGTCGATAGTTATGTAAGTTACTGCTTACAGCTATTTGTCGTGGGCCGCAACTACGGCGTAGGTAGATATTGAAACACAATACAATACCGCCTTTTGTTTTACGATGTAATCACGTGGCCACGAATGTTTCCGAAGATAGACGGAGGTTAAGTATTGAAGCAATTATCTTCTAATATAAAAGCGAAAGGTCACTCACTCACTAATCATGAAATATCGAAAACCTTGGCAGGGAGGTAGTTTATAGTTAGTAGATATTTGCTATAAAAGGATTTACCAAAAAAAGGAAAGGAGTATGTAAGGATCGTAGCAGGTGGCGTTCTGTGGTTTCTGCCTACCCCCATGGGAAAAAGGCGTGAGTTTATGTATGTATGTGTGTAAGGATTTACCAAAATTCGCCCCCTAAGCGGATGAAATGGAAAGTTTATATGGAGAAATAAACTTTGACGCGGAGGACGCGACGTCGCGGGCAGAAGCTAGTATCTATGTTAATGAATGTCAAAGGATGTACTGGTACGAATGCTACACCGGTCCCGGCTCCAGTCTTATTTCATGAAGACCGGGCTTTTGAAGGTATTACTCCCGAAAACCAAAAAAAATAAGTAATAGTAGTCTGTCGTAGCTGGTTGTCTACGGCGTAGCCTAGTCTAGTAATGCGATACCGCCATTTTAGTGAAAACATGACAAACTAATACACAATTTTGGCTGTAGCCACTTAATTTAGTATAAGTTCTTAAATATTGTAAGAAAATTGATCATTGAGCAAAACTGTTTAGTTGTTTGTCGAAGATCGTAGTATCACTGTCTACGGCGTAGGCCGTTATTGTTAACACAATACCGCCTCCAGTTTGTAGAGAAAATACTTGCTTATAGACAAGGCACATATTTTGAGATTGATTAGAATAATTGAGGGAGATTGAGACGTAACTGTCAGAAAACTGTGTTTGCCGTAGCGTCGTAGACCCTCTACGGCGTAGGCCGTAGTTAAACTGTTCTGTAACTTTTATCTGTTTTGCCAATGGACTATTTGATCTGGAATAAAGCTTCTTTTCTGCATATTCCTAAAATATAATAAGGAAATTCATGCAATATAGTGTAGCCTCGTTTAATTTTATAGATCATCATCATCTGCCTAGCCTTTTCCCAATTATATTATATATTATTATTCATTTTTATTATTTTTTTATTTTATTTTATAGATATTAACAATTAAAAATGTGATTTTTAAATGGCGTTAACAAAGACTTAATAAAAGCCCATGCTACATATTTCTCCCATCAACATTCCTTTTTTTCAGACCATACCTGGAAACCTTCTGTGTGTTCCTACATTTTTATTACTAGCTTCTGCCTACAACTTCCTCCGCGTTTAAGTCAAATCCATATTAATATGATAAATACGCAAGTTACTATATCTATTTGACTGTCTGTTACGATTTCAATTCCTTGACAATTCAAAAGTGCCTGTAAATGGTCTAATTGAAATAGGTGACTCTTCTCGTGACCCAAGGGCTGGTTATTACCTTGGCCAGAGGTTAAGCATTGCAATCCAACGTGGCAATGCGGCCAGTCTTTTGGGTACATTTCCAGTGGACGGCGATGCGGATGAATTTTTTTATGCTATTTAGTTTTAGTTTCTCTTTTTATTTTCTTATTTTTATTGTTTTTGTTATTAAGCTTGTAAATAATGTATATATTGAAATAGGTAAATGTTTTGACTTTGATGAAATGATGATAAACGTTTTTGATGAAAGGTACGCGTCAAGTTTGATTCCCAAGAAAAGACATACCTAGGCTTATTTTTATTCCGTGACTTCAAAGGCAAAAGCCAGTCACAAATAATAATAAGTAATCGAACAACTAGCAGATTAAATTACCACCAATAAACTGTACCTGTAAGATTACGTACCAATCATAGACATTTCGCGAGTTCACGCGTCTCAGAACACATCACACACCACCCACGTAACATACCTACCTACCCACTATTAATAACACGCCATATTTCATTACTATTTCAAGAAAATAATACGCCGTATACTCTATTGTATTGAGAAATAAGCTTTATAGAGAATATGGCTGTCTGTTGATGTTTCTAGATTTAATTACGGTAATAAATTATACATATATAGCTAGCATAATAATTTGCACCTGCCTTGTTATCTCTTCACCACGTTTGGTTGACGGGTACAGAGTGCCTAAGGTTTGAAGTCCGTCTGTCCGCCTTTGTGTTTTTTGTTGCACAAACTTTTAATAAATACGTATAATGTTTTTTGGTTTGTCGTTTAATTAAAAAATAATTTATTTGGATGTCAGATTACATGACCCATAATGGTTAAAAATAAATAAGAAAAAATCAGCATTAAATATCCCAAATCTTGCTTGATGTATATTTTGTTATAATATATATAATAAATATTGATGTAGGTATGTTATGTAATGATGTAGGGTGGTTCATTTTGGCGAAACCCAAATTGTGTTGCTGATAACTATCAACCAATTTAACACTACAATCGAAACACCATTATCGATAACAATAAATATTAGGTAAACGTCCCCGAGCGATTTGATATTTGTCGTTACGTAAATTCTACGAAACTAACGTGTCTAAGTAATCAGAATAAATTCTACTGGAAACACAAAACCTCGTCACGTGTGTTCCTACTATGGGACTTCCTTCGCATGAAAATACCATAAAACACATCCTATGACACAGTGTGGCTTTGTAACAATGAACGAATTTTAATCGGACTTATAGTTCCAGAGATTACCTCTCCCAAACAAAAAAAAAATAGGCAGTCATGGGAACTGCCGACAGACGTAAACTTAACGTCACAATAGCATGTCGGTGACGCCGTCGTATTAACATGTCGTAAACCTATAAGTTTTACCCCTACCAATGCAGCTAAAGAAATTTTCACTTCATACAAACATTACTGTCATATATTTATTATGTAGATTATAAAACTCGCCCCCTATTACATGGGACTTAAACATAACTGGCGAAATGTGGGTGTACTAATGGGTACACCTCTGCCTAACCCCTCGGGGATAACAGGCGTGATGTTATGGATATAAAACCAATTGTAAGATTACACAAAGAAGCAACAAGAATAATGTAACCAGGATTTGTAAAGACTTGATTGAATGGAGTGTTCGTGGAGTTCTGGCTCGTTCTTCTCTTTACAGACATACCTACGATTCTGAACGGGCAATTCAACTTTCTAGCTGACCGACTCCTCGACAATTCAAAAGTGATTGTTAATGGTTAAATTCTTTGACTTGACTAAACTTGGTTTGTTACGAACTATTTCTAGATATAACTTGACCAGCCTACCTACCACAAGATGGATTTCCCTTAGGAGTACAATTTAATTAGTTGTATAAAGTTTATCATTGAATCTTGTTTTAGCGTGGGATAAAGAGAAAACTATTAGATTAAATAGGTACGCACGGCTACACATCAAGCTATACATAACCAGTATAAGCTGACTTCTGATTGTACGAAAAGCATATACAATGCGAGGTCAGCTTAAACTGGTTTTGTATAGCTTGATGTGTAGCCGTGTGTACAATACGCGCCATGAAAGATGAGACTTGACACACAAGCACAACACAAACTTTATTATGTACAAGCTGTCCGCCGCGGTTACACCCGCGTCTTTGGTTACTGCTCCGCTCTCGTAGGTCGTAGCGTGATGGTATATAGCCTATAGCCTTCCTCGATAACTAATCTATCTAACACTAAAAGAATTTTTCAAATCGGTCCAGTAGTTCCAGAGATTAGCGCGTTCAAACAAACAAACAAACAAACAAACAAACAAACCCTGCAGCTTTAAAATATTATACTAGCTGTCCGCCGCGGTTACACCCGCGTCTTTGGTTACTGCTCCGCTCTCGTAGGTCGTAGCGTGATGGTATATAGCCTATAGCCTTCCTCGATAACTAATCTATCTAACACTAAAAGAATTTTTCAAATCGGTCCAGTAGTTCCAGAGATTAGCGCGTTCAAACAAACAAACAAACAAACAAACCCTGCAGCTTTAAAATATTATACTAGCTGTCCGCCGCGGTTACACCCGCGTCTTTGGTTACTGCTCCGCTCTCGTAGGTCGTAGCGTGATGGTATATAGCCTATAGCCTTCCTCGATAACTAATCTATCTAACACTAAAAGAATTTTTCAAATCGGTCCAGTAGTTCCAGAGATTAGCGTGTTCAAACAAACAAACAAACCCTGCAGCTTTATAATATTAAATAACAAGTATAGATTTCGTAATAAATATTGTTAAGAATTTTAATCAAAATGTCATCGAAAAATCCCTGAATAGATACATAAATTATGGATAACTACCTATTTCGTACATCCATCCCTGAGCAAGCTCCCTATTAGGTACTGACGCTTGTCAAGTCTTATCTTTCGTGGCGCGTATTGAAGGTACCTATAATATTACACCGCCTATGGGTCCAACCCCTAAACATTTTTAACTGGAAACTTATTGACAGGTTTAAAGAATAGGGTAAAAACTTCTGTCATTGATAAGGGAAGATCCTCCGATCAGATAAGTGATGAGGATTTTTTTTAATCCGATTGGCAGATCCAGAGATTACTGAGATTAGCGTGATCAAACTAACAATTTGTTAGTTTAAGCTGTAAGCTAAAGAATTTGCTTGTTTGTTTGTTACTACTTAGTATAGATGTACACAAAAATAACGCTATGAATAATATACCTACCCTAGTAAAACAAAGAACTTTGATATCGCTATGTAAGAAACGTCAGTTGTAGTTCACATTTAGTACGTTAGATGGCGCCACAGAAGGGTAAATTCAAAGAGAACAACAATAAATACAACTCAATCAAAACGTATGAAGAATAGAATAGAATAATTTATTTCAGTTAATTAAAATCCATAGCTTGTTAGTATATATTAGCAACAATATTAGCTTACAATTATGTTAGTATTGTTAGTACTTATCTTCATGACTGCTATATACAACCATGGAACAGCTGATTTTCTTTCTCATATTTTGAAGTCGGGCTCATAGTGAAAGTAAACTTGTTCGTATTCGTGAGTACACCTACTTTCACCCCCTGGCCGGTAAATTGAAAGTGAGCCCGTACAGACGTCGCGGTCGGGTTCGAAACTAAAGATGGACGGAATCTACTTAAACATAAATGGCCCGAGGGCGTGATGTTGTTGACAGCTAACTATGCCTTCCATTGGGCTATCTGTATAGTGTTAACAGTAACTTTATTTGGATCGATGAGAATTACCAAAAATACTGAAAATTGTATTTCTTTTTTTTACTTCTTGACGGCCTCCATCCATCTTATCCATTTTTTTATCTAAAGTGGTTGTTTATCTTAGGAACCAAACATACCGTTTTACTCAATCTTAACTATTATTGTCGACTATACTGATAGCCTATAGGCATTATTTGGATGGATGTATGTAAGTATCTTCATTTCTCAGCAGTCACACAATCTGTGGTGCGATGCACCGTCGAACTTTGCCCGTACCACCAGCTAAGGCCCACTTATACCGAAAACTTAACACATAATCAGTTGCTAATACGAGATTCAAACAAAACGTCACACATCATTTGTAATTTAACTTTGTGTTAGAAACTAACCATGGAGTTTTGACTTAATGAGCATGGCAGTTGAGAGCTTGTCATGCTCACTCAAATTTCTCGCTGATGGTGGCGCGTGTGTTGGATCATTTGGCTCCCTCCATGATGGTTTGAGCTAGGTGGTGCTGATCAATGCGTCTGCTCGTGAACGAGTGCTGTCAGTTGGGATTGGTCATCTCTTATCTGGCCAACATCTTTATTTTTATATTTTTTTACTACTGTTTTATATTCATCGTCATTGTGATCACATGTAGAATCAACAAGAATAATGTAACCAGGATTTTGTAAAAAACCTAATTTAAAAGAGTGCCGTGGAGTTTCTTGCTCGTTCTTCTCCATAGAGGCCTACCTCCGTTTTGGAACGAGCAACTAGCTTCAACTTTCGGACTAACTGACAGGCTCCTTGACAATTTAAAAGTGCCTGTACATGGTCTAATTAAAATAAATGTTTTTGACTTTGACTAACTCTGAGTTAAGATTTGGCGCAAGTGGCCCTAAGTGAACGTTTTGGTTTGAAAACTGTCCAACTGTCTAACTTTATTCACGTCGCCTGTTCTGACTGTACAAGTAGTATTGTACGTCTTCATACAACGTGTATATTCTCATTGGTTTACCTCCGGTTTCATGAATTTACGTGGCCAATTGTGAAGCGCGCGTAAATTATAAACAACCAATAACAACAGCTTACGCGCGCCTGAACATTGTCATATTATTTTGCATATGTTTTCGGTCGAGAATCCGGGGCTATTGGTTTTTACATTTAATCGGTCTAAGGTCTTATAATGCATAAACCATTTTTTTTTCTATGTCGCTCATCATCAGCATAGAGAAGATTCTATGGTGTTGGTTGTTCAATTTTTGTTGTAAGATAATTAATGAAGATGTTAAAGAGTTAGGGACTAAGGGCACTACCTATGTCAAAACTTTAGGATGATCCCGCAGGTGTTTTGACGCATGTTTAGACATTGTTGTACAACATATCAAAACAGTAAGCACAAAATAAACTTGACTAAACGTAGACATGATAAAGTGTGGGTGGTGAATTAGTGTATTATTGACAGCCGAATAACGTCCTCTACTGGATATAAACCTTTTCCAATATTACCACAATAACCGGACAAGCGTACATTATTTATACCGTATAGGTCCGACCACCCTCGCCTTCCGGACGTGGTCGCCACTCCAGAGCTGGTCGATCACATCGCGGTTAATACTGGACAGTAAAACTTCGATTTTAATGTTGTTTCTATTTACAGTACGAGGTGTAACAAGACACATCAAATAGCCGTTAAGTACGCGTACTGCCTATCAAGCTAAGTAACATCGAATAAAAATGATTGCTGCGAATCGACTTTTAGTTTTGGTGGGAATATTAACCGTTTATAGTAACGCACGCGCAGTCGTTACGAGTCGTCAGAAGCCCGAAAGTCTGACAACCAGTCTGACCAAGGGGTATCGTATTACCCAGTTACTGGGTTATGGAGCTCAGATAGGCAGTCGCTCTATGTAAAATACTGGTACTCAGCTGCATCCGGTTAGACTGGAAGCCTACCCCAACATAGTTAGGAAAAGGCTACACAGAATGATGATGAGTAACGCACGCAAAATCTTATACTTACGGGTACATCCAACAATAGGTACAGGTACTGTAGGGGTATTTAAAGCCAAGTTAGAACATTTTAAACTCATTTTCATAAAAGGTCAAGCTTACAATTTTTTTCAGCTTTACTGAAGTAAATTGTAAGTTTGACCTTCAATATCTCCGTAACCAGAATGTTCCCAGGTATAGGTGGAAAGAAAATGTAACCTTCGGCTTCGTTAAGTGTCTACATGAACTTGCCGATGCATTGAAGCTCGACGAGAGCCAGATGTATGTTCTGCCAAAGCAAACCAACTCACAATTTCTCAATAATTAAATTAATTGCGTCAAATTAATTCAGTATGCTGAATGCGTAACATTAGTACCTACTCAGCGGTAACAGTTCAATGTACATCCAAAACGTATGCTTAAAACTGATGTTAAAATATCCATAAAAGTTATATCTTTTATTTTTATAACAAGCTTTTTCATGCCTTGCCATGCAAGGTGCAAATGTAGGTACTCAAAATTCCAGCTCAATTGAACACCGGGCGGGAAATAATTCTTTAACTCGTATCTAAGACTTGATTAGGTTCCTATTGCCACTTTCCGGCTCCATCATCAGACCAGGCTCTATGACATCAGTTTTGTCATGCAAATCACACATTTACGCAAAATTTCAGCTCAATCGAATATCGGGAAGTGGCTTTAATTAAACTTGTACGATTTGATTAGCCACTGACATCTAGGCAGGAAAGTAAATAAACTAATTAAAAAAATATTTTTAAAAACAAGCTTTAATTTGAAACTATTACAATATTGAGTATTGGACATTGTATTTGTAAGAACTAAAGGTGTATGCAAACAGCTCAATCGAATACCAACAAAGGGTCGAAAAATGGTTTGCAAATTTTGAAAGGACAACTTACATACCATTACGAACAGTGCAAGCTAAATAAAAGCTTGTAAAAATCAATACAATTACTTAGAAAAACAGGATACATTTTGACATGACTTGGTTTGTTTTAGCAGGATTAAACCCTGTTGTAAATTAGTCACGTTACAATCGCATGTATTATCTTAATAGTGAATGAGTGCCAAAGCTTCCGGACTAAGTCCAAAGTCAATAGATTAGCGGAATCACGTTTCTCTTGTTTACTTAGTAGAACGAAAGCTAATTTAGGCACATTGTTATATACATAGCGCTAACTAAATAGGCAAATAATTACTGTTACTGTCTCTCCTTGAGGGCATTGCACCTTGTCCTAATTAAATATTAATTATAAAATAACTGTTTGCGTTTTTAAAGATGTATTTCGTTAAAAAAAAACTAAGAAAATACTTAATTCAAGTGCCTATTTGGAATGTTAAAAATAACAACTTATTACTAAAATGCATATAAATGTTTACACGGTTCTTATACCAAAACGCCATTTTTTTGTCTTTCAGTCTGTCTGTTTGTTCCAGCTAATCTAATAAACAGCTGGACCGATTTCGACAGTACTTTCGCTGGCAGATAGCTGATGTTATGAGAAGTAACTTTTATAGATTTTTAGAAAAAAAAAATAGTGTTCGGCGTAAAAATAAAATACCCGGCCGAAAACCGACGTTTACACGGACGAAGTCACGGGCATTAGCTAGTTTTATATATGACTTTAATTGTGTAAAGAAATTGACGATTGATTGATTGATTGATTGTGATTGTCGTGATGGCCTAGCTGTTAAGGCGCCCGCCTCTCATGCATGAGGTTGTGGGTTCAAATCCGGGCAAGTACCAATGTGACTTTTTCAATTCATATGTACTTTCTAAAGTTTATCTTAGACATTACCGACATCATTCCGTGCCTCGGAAAGCACGTTAAGCTGTTGGTCCCGGCTGTCATACGTGGATCTTTGACAGTCGTTACGAGTCGTCAGAAGCTTGAAAGTCTGACAACCAGTCTTACCTAGGGGTACCGTATTACCCAGTTCCTGGGTTGTGGAGGTCAGATAGGCAGTCGCTCCATGTAAAATACTGGTATTCAGCTGCATCCGGTTAGACTGGGAACCGACCCTAACATAGTTGGGAAAAGGCTAAGCAGATGATGATGTGTAAAGAAATACTTTATCAATTCGAATAGGTACTCTCTTTCATAGCTCACAGCCAAATAGTCTTAAAGAAAAGCTTAAAAAATCATTTAATCAATTTTAAAAAGCAAACAAAAGCCACAGATTAATAACTCTCCATAAAAAATAATTAATAGCAAAGGTTGTATTCAGAAAAAATGTTGCCAATATCAATTTCTCCGTGATTATAGAGGGGGAACATATTGCATTTCGATTAAACTCGATACCGTTGCGTGTAATATGTTAGAGATGTGACAAATGCCCATTATTACTCATAAATAAAGGTCGTTGCGTTTTGTTTTCTTCGCGCCAACAGTTATTTTTTTTATAGTGGCCATATTGGGTGTGTTTTAGCGCGTAAATTGTTGCGTCAACTTTTGTAATTTTTTAATGAATTACATTTCGTACGAAATATGAGGGTTACGTTGTAGTGAGCAGTAAAATTGGTTCCTGTGGCCCTTGTTTACTTATAACTAATTAGTGTAGTAGGTTTTCGTGTAATTAATATACGATGAATGAAAATGGGTCAATGTGTAGGCTTAGAAACCCTTTGTCATAGTGTATTTTTAACCTTTATAAAGTCGATTTTCTGTAGTCGAGGAAATGATTTTTTTAAGATTTACGAAACACATTATCAGGTGTAATTTTTTTTATCCTTCATAAACAAAACTATTTTAAACACGCAATCATTCTTTTTTATTTCAACTATCAACCATACGCACGCCTTTGCGATTTCAGCTGTTCGTTAGAAAAAAAATTGTGTTAAAAAAAATAGTTTCTTTGGGAAAGTTGTTTGTTATCATGAGTACAATCATGTGTTTTAGTATCGGTTGACTGCCTCATTAGGCTAGTGAGGTCTTGGATTCGATTCCCAGGTCAGCCAGGTATGCCCGGTTCATGGCAATAGGCTAGCCACTTATTACATAGGACTTAAACATAACTGGCGAAATGCGAGTGTACAGGTACATCTCTGCCTAACCCTTCAAGGATTACAGGCGTGATGTTATGTTATATTCTCGATTTTAATATTATTTTCACATAGTAACTACACGCAGTACAAACTAACAAGGAAGTTGGTATTTCCAAATACATAACTATTCTGTTATAAATATATACAAACAAGGAAAACTTTGCGGACTTTTACCATTGACAAAATTGGATTATAACATATACAATTTTCCTATATTATAATGGATAATAGCATTGTTCAGTATGTAAGGTCGTTATTTTCACAATATTTTAGAATTGACTGCTTCGTTGGTCTAGTAGTAGCTAATCTCGACTGCTGAGCATGAGGTCTTTGGTTCGATTCCCAGGTCGGGCAAAATGTTATTGGATTTTTCCTTTAGGAATTTCTCAGTAGCAGCCTCGGAGTCGGGATTTGTGGCCGGTCGATGGCAATAGGCTCGCCCCCTATTACATGGGACTTAAACATAACTGGCGAAATGCAGGTGTAGGGGGTACAACTCTGTCTTACCCTTTGGGGATTACAGGCGTGATAGTATGTTCTGTTATTTGAGTATTATTTAGGATTTTACGTTCCTGATTGACCGCGTGGACGAGGCGAAAGGAGTATGTAAATATCGTAGCAGGTGGCGTTCTATGGTTTCTGCGTACCTTCAAGGGAAAAAAGCGTGAGTTTATGTATGTATCTATGTATGATTGACAGATAGGTAAGTTTATTATCAAGGCAGGCAAGTGATTAAAGTACTGCTGTAATTTTAATTAAAATTAAAAAAAACAACCTCATAAATTAATGTTTACTTTGATGTAGGATTTGCCAAGAGACTGTACACATTACATCCTAAATAAAACTGACAATCAGCCTCGGACTTAACAAATAAGATGACACAGAAAAATAAACATAACTAAGTATTATCTGTAAGACTTTATAATTATATTGTTAAGTTAAAAGGCCTTAATTTTAAGGGACCACATGATAGTCCGATTAAGCAGTCGATAACCTCCTAAGCTAATCTGTAAGATGCCATTTCAAAAACAAAAATATGTATTCTAGCACAGTTGCTACGCTATGCATTCGTAAAACCTACTCCAAAATAACGTTCACTTCGTTCAAAACCTAAAGCGCGTTCCCAAACAAACTTAACAAAAGAAATAAGTTCAAAAATAATTGTTATTTCGAAACACATCCAAGCACAAGATGTAATTTCCAATAAATCAATAACTCTACTTATTTTGCTTACCATACCACGAAATTAAGACCTAAAGCTCGTATACAAATGAGCTCCAATTCCCGAAAAGAAGGCTCATCTGCGACACTTACGTCACGTAATACGTGCGATACCGTAGCATAGTTACGTGCTACTTCGTCGAGGGCGGTACAGCCCTAAAGTTATAAGGCGGGCCCGCAAACAGCGCTCGGCATTCGGAACGCAACGATGAAACCATACGCAGCCTGCACGACCGCGGTGCTTGCCTTGCTGCTGGCCGGTTAGTTTAAATAGTTTTATTATTTTAGCTAATATTATTTTACTAACTCCTCCTTAAAATTATTTAAAAAGAATATACGTCTTATTTTTTTCATAATTTTTCAAATTCAAAAATAAGAACAACAAATCATCCCTAATTCATACTTTTCCAAAGTTAAAAAATCTATTTGATTATAATAATCGATTACAAATAGAACAACGAAAACTGGCTGGAAAATTTTAAACGAAAAGTTTTCATTTGTTTTAAAAATACTTCATTTTCATTCTATGCAGCTTTCATTGTTCTGCCGCGCATTTTTCGTGATTATTTTGTCACAACAAACTTTTGTTTTCTTTCTTTCTTGATTTCAATGAGTGTGTTAACATAAGTTTGGGGGCGGATTGGTAAGTTTTTACAACTTTATACTTTTAGGTACATATTGACCGCAAACCAACTTTTCTACATTTGACAAACTTTATCAAATTTTCTTGATGTTGGTATAATTGTTCCCATACAAAGTTATACATCCATCAATTACTTGTTGAATGCATCATAAACTTAACTATTCATGACGCGACCGCATCATCCAATTTAGTTGAAAGTTTTAAAGTATTGAAACGTTTTCGACTGAATTGCTGTCCAATTTTTAATAAGTTGGTACATATTATTTAAATTCTAGTTCAAATATAACGTGACCATAACTGTACATACTTACCTATCTAACAGTATTAACTTGTTTTCTTTTAATTACAATTTGTGTCCAATCTTAGTTTTAATTAGGCAAGTTGTCATACCAACCTTAGTTCCAAAGTTTCAAATGTGATCAAAACTGTTTACATGTGGTATTTATTTATTATTTTTCTTTTAGTTGAGTGAACATGACAGTTTGTGTCTTTTATATTTTAAACTGACAGCCTTCAATAAGATTAATGACACAAACGTTCCAATTCCGGTTGTTTGTTAAATTTATTCAAAAGGAATCCAAAATTATCAAATGAAAACGTATAGAATATTTTTTTCTTAGTGGAGTTGGTTTTAAATTATGTCATGTGATTTTGTACAGTAACAGGCCAAAATTAAGGCTTACATTTTAATGATTAGGCACAGCATTAGGATCGTATATCGTCCTCTTTTATAAGATCGTAGCGTCGTTGAATCACGCTATTTAAAATATACTATTACATAGCTGCTCTATTGTAATGAACATCCTATGTAATTTTAGTACCTACCTCTTTTTCTTTCATAAAAGCCTGACAACGAACGGACACCTAGTTAGTAGGTCCTTTAATTAGACACCAAATCAAAAAGAAAATTTTCACTTCCCTCCTACAGAACCATTTTAATATTACTTTGTAATTTCTGTTGTTGGATTTTCATCTCTCGCCACACAGCCGAGCGTTGAAAATCCAACAGTGCGCAAGGCAATGTAATATTAAAATAATACTGTTTTAAGAGATGGGGATAGCCCCTTGTAGCTACACATTTGTAAAAGATGATATTCCATCCTCCTAAGCTATGAAAACTACCTCAACCCCGTTATAACATTGACAAAGGTATGAGAGTGGTCAACACTATCGTATAACGTTTAGCAGAAGGTACTATTCTGGAAAATTCTCCCTCGACGAAATCTGTTAAAGTGACCTTAAAGTGAGCTGTCAATCTCTATCGTTAAGTGGAAAAATTTATGACAGTATCTCAATGTCACTTCACACAAATTCAGCGAGGGAAATTTTACAGAAAAGACCACCAGATAGGAAAACGTTCCACAAGATTTCCAATCAAATTATTTATCTATTTACTGAACTATTTTGATTTTCCATTAAGAGTAATATACCCTCTAGCAACGTGAGACAGATTTGATTTCATTACGTAAGCAGATAGAATTTCTATCACCCCTCCAAAATTAATATAATAACGCTTGGAGTGTATTAATGTAAATAAAAAAAACTTGTTAATATCGAACTCACAATCACTGTTATAATCCGCGTTTTATCTGTTTAACTGTTGCAACCTCTCGAGCTTTCATATTTTTAAGAAGTTTTAACACATAACATAACATCAAACCTGTAATCCCCGAAGGCTTAGGCAGAGGTCGCAAAGCTCGACTGCTAAGTATAAGGTCTTGGGTTCGATTCCCAAGTCAGGCAAAGTGTTATTGGGTTTTTCCATCAGGAATTTCTCAGTAGCAGCCTTCGAGTCTGGATTTATGCCTGGTTGATGGCAATAGGCTCTCCCCCTATTACATGGGACTGGCGAAATGTGGGTCTGTTCAATTGGATACAACTCTGCCTAACCCTTCAAGGATTACAGGCGTGATGTTATGCAATAAAACCGTATGAATATCGAACTCACAACCACACGCTTACTAATCCGCGCTTTATCCATTGTAACTTTTGCTACCTCTCAGGCAATTTTCACATTTTTAAGAAGTTTTAAATACTTATCTTTTACAGCTATCATCGTTTCCATTATGAAACTGGTGATCTGATTTATGTTTCATAAAGTAAAACTTTTCGTTTTAATCTACCGAGATTAGAATGGTAAACTTTTTAAAAATATAAGTAGGGGGTATTTTTGGTCAGTTTGAGACTTCTCAATCGTTCAAAAATACTTTTAATTTGGCTACATATTTGACAAGCTGTTGACATTTAACTGATTATCGCTGAGATAGAACTGCGACTAGATTTAAAAGGTTTAAAAATACTCAATTTGGGTATTATTTGACATACTTTTTATGATATTTTTCAAAAAGCCATTCCCCATAGATATTTTATGGCAATTAGCTTAATGACGGCACTAATTTTCCAACTTAATCGACTAACTATTTATTGATTTCAAAGAAACTAAAATTGTACCAATTAACTGGAAAATTATGGCTGGTTTTCGGAGCTAAAACAAAGTGTTTTTAGATAAGTTGTGTCTTGGATCTATAAGCCTTTCAATTTAAGATCAAAAGGCATTTTGCAAGCCAGGACATGATTTACTGTAACATTTTTATCTGTAACTATCATGAAACACACTTAGCTGTTATACTAAGCCATATCGGATCAACTAACACGTTAAAAGCTCAATTTTATAACTCGATCAATGTTCACACAAAATTTCCATCAACACTCAGTTTGGAATTAGATTACGTGTCAATTAATACGTTCAATCAACTAATTAGTAAGTGCTAAGTCAAACAACAACCGAATATCGAGGGAACAGGCAAAACAAACTTGCCAAGTCCCGTGCCACCTGTTGCCGTTCTGCTTAAATCAACGAGAACTTGTAATGTGAATTATGTTTTTATATTTGTATTAGGAGGGGAGGGAGGGAAGGGGGAGCCTTCTATTGTCTCACTGTAATATAAGGGCCTCTTCTCATAAAGAGAAGGCATAAGCATTGATCACCACGCTTGCTCAAAGCGCATTCTCGATTGCAAACTTATCTGTTGTCCTCACGATATTTCCTTTCACCAATGTCAGTGATATCCAAGATAAACTAAGAAAGAACCTAAGAATTTAAAATGTCATATTGGTACTTGCCCGTGGTCGGACCTGTCATGCATGAGAGGCGCCTAAACCATAGGGCAATCACAACACTTTTATTGACGTTTATATTTAGGCTTAGTGATTATAAAAGCTGTTTATTGATCGATGTTTATTTCTATAATCTAATCTAGCTAATCCGTAGGTATCAATATTAAACTTAATTCATGACGGTGCAGGGTTTAAATTCGTTCACACACAAAGACTCCATTCGGCCAACGTGATCAGTTAATTTGTTAAAAATAGATCTTATTTTGAGGTGAAAAACAAAAGTAGTTTGATATTTTTCCGCGGCCATTTATAAGAATTAGGTACTTTATAAAACTAGGTCACTTTACGATCCTAGGCAGCACCTATCTAATTAAAAAGTATTCCTTTTTTAAAGGGCGCAGAATAATGGGTGGAACACATAGGTACCTACTCATGTTTTATTTAACACATACGCTGTTTTAACGTAATGAATGTTTTTAACGATTTATACCCTTATGAATACGATCCCATATATGTTTAAGCAAAATTAATTTATTCGTTTGTATCCTGATTGAAATCGAAAAATGGTAGAATAATAGCAGACATCGCCCACACTGAAATATTCTACCAATATCAAATAACAATAACATCACAATCAAAAACTCTTCTCCAACAAATACTTACCTTAAATAAATTATCTAAAGGTTCTTTCAATGTAATCCTGATTTTCAAAGTCAAAGTCAAAGCATTTATTTCATTTAGACCATTTACAGGCACTTTTGAACTGTCAAGAAGTCGGTCAGTTAGTCAGAAAGTTGAAGCCAGATAATAACAATATTTCGTTATCCTTCACTGACATCGGTGAAGGAAAACACCATGGGGAAACCGGGACTCAAATTAATATAAGTCTAAAATCGCCAATCCGCCTTGAGCAAGAGTGGTGATCAATGCTCCTGCCTTCTCTGTATGAGAAAGCCTTTGCTCTGCAAGGGGACATGATAGGTTGGCTGGTATTATAATTATTTATCCATAAAGTTGACCTGACCAAACAACACAATCGGACCTTCCATTTCCTACACTAAATTAAAATACAGGTATACGGCTATAGTTGTCAAGATTAAATTACGTGGGTACCTACACAATATTAAAATGCCCTCGTATATCTCTGAAATCTCAGAAAGTATTATTGAAACCTCTTACCCGTCGTGCAATCCTATACGCTTGTACTTCGTCCCATCTCAAATTTTTATTAAGACTGCTTTTTTATAAATACAATACTTAGCGTAATTTTTACGTGTAATTGGAGTATTTATCTTAAGTTCATTGAATTTAAGGTCAAATTCGCTAGAGGATTTTGAAATGTCAGTTGAGGCACATTATACAAGGTGTTAGGTAGAACGAGGGACGTACTTCAAAGAGGTAGAGAGTACTTATGGAAATGAACAATTTTAATAAGGAACCCAATGTTGAAATCGAAAAAAACAGCTTCCCTACATTACGTTGAGTTATGTAAAATTGTACTGAGCAACAAATTTTATTTTTCAAAAGTACCTACTAGCTTCTGCCCGAAACTTCGTCTGCGTAGATTTCAGAATTAAGCCAAAGTCCTAAATTATCCCGCAGGAACACAAAAACGCCTTTAAAACGTAGCTTATGTGCTATTCGAAAATAATCTATCCCTGAGCCAAATTACATCCAGATCCATTCAGCCGTTTACGGTGATTGAGTATAACAGACATCCATTCATCCAAACTTTCTTATTATTGGCGATGCTCCGCAAACTGAATTGTTCATGGAAGACTAGTACCTATTTACCTTTGTATTTACACCGTTTACATCTTACGGTATTTCAATCGAGCTTTCAAATCCAAAATCTTGGAAATTAATGTAATGATTTTAATTTAACTACTTAGATGTATACCTAAATATACACATCCTCATCTGCCTAGCCTTTTCCCAACTATGTTGGGGTCGGCTTCCAGTCTAACCGGATGCAGCTGAGTACCAGTATTTTACATGGAGCGACTGCCTATCTGACCTCCACAACCCAGTGACTGGGTAATACGATACCCCTAGGTAAGACTGGTTGTCAGACTTTCAAGCTTCTGACGATTCGTAACGACTGTCAAAGATCCACGTATGACAGCCGGGACCAACAGCTCAACTTGCTTTCCGAGGCACGGAATGATGTCAGTAATGTCTAAGATAATCTTTAAAAAGTACAATATGAATTGAAAAAGTCACATTGGTACTTGCCCGGATTCGAACCCATAACCTCATGCATGAGAGGCGGGCGCCTTAACCGCTAGGCCATTACGACATTCCACACTTAATATACACATAGGTAAGTCTAAAAGTCAGTATAAGATTTTTTTTTAAGAAATAATAAGTTCTTCAATTGTCTTGCTCTAATTAGTTGTAATAAGTCTAGAAGACCCTACGAAAACTGCAATATAAAAAAAGTAAAATAATAATAGCCGGTGATTTTAATATAAACCTTCTATGTAATGATAGTAATAGTACAAAATTCAAAGATCTTCTCTCTAATTATGGTATGCGGTGTCACATCAAAGAGCCCACCAGGTTAAACACTTGTATTGACAACATCATCAGTAATGTTCCAAATATAGTAGGTTCTACACATAATGTTTATCTATCTGATCATAACACAGCACAGGTTGTGAAATTTGAATACGATCAAAAACCTATATCAAGTTATTACTTTATGACCATGAACGACCTGAGTAAAGATAACGTCAACAAATTCATCGAACATATCAGCAACCTATCTTTTTCCGAAGTCTATAATATTTCCGATACAAATAGTGCTTTTAATAACTTTCATGACACTTTATCTTTGTTTTATAAATTATGTTTCCCCGTCATAAAGGTAAAAAAACAGTTTAAATATGGTACATTAAAATGGATTACAAAAGGAGTTAAAATGAGTAGTCACACCAAACGTACATTAAGATATAAATACTATCAAAACAAAACAAGTGAAAATAAAACTAAATTTAAGGTTTACTCCAATATATTAAGGAAATGTATTCATAACTTACAATCCTTATGTAACCTAAAGCACATTGCCTACTCAAAAAATAAGGGTAAAGCTTCATGGGATATTGTTAAACGTTGCACAGGTAACGAAAGATCTCGTGAATATATTAATGATATTATTGACAACGATGTCACAGTAACATCAGGCCCGGATATAGCAAATAAATTTAATAATTTCTTTATTGATATTGTTGAAAATAGCGCTACCTCGCAAAACACCCCTATTGTTACTAACCCCGATATTAAAGGTAATGATAATAGCATTTTTCTAAATCCTTGTAGTCCCTCTGAAATTTTCAGCATATTAAAAACATTAAAAAACACAAAGTCAGCCGGTTACGATGATATAACTACAGACCTTCTCAAACAAATATCTCCTTTTATCGCTGAACCTCTGTCATATATTATCAATTTATCTTTAGAACAAGGCTGCTTTCCGGATAAATTAAAAATGTCTGTTATAAAACCATTGCATAAAAAAGGCTCAAAAACTGACAAAAATAATTACCGTCCTATCGCTCTGATTCCGATTTTATCAAAGGTCTTTGAAAGGGTTATGTATAAAAGAATTCTCTCTTTCTTGGAAAAATATAATATGCTGGCAAAAGAGCAATACGGTTTTAGGAAAAGTAAATCTACATCATTAGCAGCTTTTCATTTAATCAAATCAGTTTTAAATAATATTAACTCCAAAATTACAACTTCAGCTTTGTTCTTAGACCTGAGCAAAGCTTTCGATTTTGTAAAACATTCCATTCTAATTAATAAATTAAGTATAATTGGTATTCGGGGCCCGGCTTTAGAGTGGTTTAAAACCTATCTTTCTAACAGAACGCAGATAACAAGAATCACTAAATTCGATGACAAAAACAATTGCGTCACGAACTTTGACTCTGTTCCTCGATACAATTACTTTGGTGTTCCACAGGGAAGCATTTTGGGGCCACTGTTATTCCTTGTATATGTCAATGACCTTCCGCAAGCTATAGACCAAGACTGTGTCCTGTTTGCTGATGACACAACAGTTATCATAGATTGTAAAAACAACGAATCACATGAGTCTACAATAAATAAAACCTTAAATAAAATAATTACATGGTTAGAAACAAACGCTTTAAAAATCAATGTAGAGAAAACCAAAATATTAAACTTTAAAACGCAGAAAAGTAAATATATCCAACTTAACATAGCCCACAAAGATCAAGCAGTTCAACAAATTAATAAAACAAAATTCCTAGGTATTACAATCGATGAACATTTCACCTGGAAGGATCACATCGATGAACTTAGCACAAAAATAAATAGATTCGTTTTCGCCCTTAAAAAAGTCAAAGATGAGACCACCAGACAGACTGCTTTGATGGTATACCATGCCTATGTTTGCTCCATCATCAGGTATGGCATCATTCTCTGGGGGAACTCTTCTGAGGTAACAAGAGTTCTGTTGGCACAAAAAAAATGCCTACGCTCAATCTTCAACATGAACTGGACTGATTCTTGCAGACCAGTATTTAAGTCACACAACCTTCTTACAGTTCCTAGTATGTATATATATGAAATCGCAAAATTTGTCAAAACTAATTTTTCACTTTTTGAACCCAAAAACAATAAAAATAAACGCACAGTTGCACAGTTTCTATTAAAAATGCCGGTACCTAGGATTGAACTATACAGACGTAATTGTATTTATATGGCTCCTCTCATCTTTAACTCTTTACCAAATAATATTACTGACCTACCTTATAAAAAATTTTGCATAGTTTTAAAAAAATGGCTTGTTTCACTCAGTTTTTATTCAGTAGCTGAATTTTTAAAAAAATCTAATTGTAAATCATATCACTACCGTAATGCACTATAACTATTTATATATATAACGAATTGGTCGTTACTTAGGTACTATTTTATGTTATGTTTGTGAACTAATTTTGTATATTTTATTTTAAGTTTTAAATTGTATGTTGAGTGATATTTAACAGCAAAATATAATTTCTTTTAGATTTAATTAACCTAAAAGTTGTATTTTATGTAGTTACCAAATGTGTAACCTAATACCTACTTTAATAATGTTTGCATGCCATTTTCATGGCGAAATGTGCTTGAACTTTTATTTATATTTACCATCTTTGTACATGACATTACCACATTTAACGCAAATAAATAATTTTGACTTTGACTTTGACTTTGACTTTGAAGGTATGAGATATTACACTAGCTTTTGCCCGCGACTTCGTCCGCGTAAATGTCGGTTATCGCGGACGCAGACGCAGTCAAAGTGGTAATAAAAAGTAGCCTATGTCCTTTGTTGGGGTTCAAACTTACCCTGTTCCAAATTTCATCAAAATCGGTAGTCGTGAAAACGTAACAGACGGACAGACATCAGATCAGCAGCCCTACCATGAACTCTTATCGCGATCCAAAAACTGAACTGTTCTTCAAATACGTCAATATAATGACATAAATTGATGCGTTATATTGACGTATTTGAAGACAGTTCAGTTTTTGGATCGCGATAAGAGAAAATACGTCAATATAATGACATAAATTGATGCGTTATATTGACGTATTTGAAGAACAGTTCAGTTTTTGGATCGCGATAAGAGTTCATGGTAGGACCCCAGGACGTAGCTTTTGAAAAGATTCGCTTTGCAGCTATTACCGTGTCTATTGTGAAGAAAGTTTACTTCATACTTTACTAATCCACTTCTTATACAAATACAAAAGGGCCAGACAAAAGGACCAGACAAAAAGATACCTTAATTGGCCTTAAATAGAGATGGTATTATTAACTTATTTTCAATTGTTAAGACTTTTAAACATTTCCATTTCAATACATAATTAATTAAAGAGTTATAGATAACGAAGCAACTTATTCAAGAAAACTCAATAATCAGGGAACGACTTTCAATAAAAATATGAAGAAAGCCTTTTAACAAAAAGGTTTTAATTACAGGTACTTTCTAAATACGGAAAAAAATTGAAATTTTTTTTTTTTTTCAAATAAAACCTTGCGCCAACTTTAGGTGTAACTTAAATTCATGATTGACGTCATTCCGTTTTCCTTGTCAATAAAGAAAAATGTAATAAATCTTAGTTTATTTTTTCGTTTGCATAGAATTAAGAAATAATCCAAATCCTAAACTGCCCCACGTGAACACAAAAACGCCATTAAAAAGCGTTAATCTAGATCAATATCTATAAGCTTAATTATAAAAAAACTATCAGACTAAAAAAGAAACGTAAAACTAAATGGCATCAAAAATTCTTCCGCATCGCCGTCAAGTGGAAACGTGCCCAAAGGACTAGCATTGCCACGTCAGGTGGCAATGCTCAGCCTCTGGCCAAGCTAGCCCTTGCGTCACGAGAAATTACAACCAACCGTTTGGACAACTCCTTAAAAAGGCCATGGGCACACGGACCTCACGACCCGAGGGTTTCCACCCCCAAACGGCTTAAAATAGTTAAGTAAAAGAAATAGTTTGTGTGGTAGATATGTATGTTCAGGCGTCAGAGTTACAAACATTCATCCATCCCCACAAACTTTCACATTAATAATAGTAGTAACATGTAGGATATTTCTTTCTATTATAGCAACTTTGGGTCTCATAATATGACTCGTAAAATTTTAGTGAAGGTAGGTACCTTGCAGTCATAATTACTTTAAAAGATTCATGAAACCTTCCTAATGTATAATTATCGCGGTGCAAATTGCAAGTGCAGACAAAAATTTTATGGCAGAGCAAAAGTCTCCCCATTAAACAATTAACAAAGCCATTCAGGTGCGACAAAACCCAGTAATGGCTCGGAATTAAACCTGTCCTCTGCACAGTAAAATGAAAGAAAACAGATCTACATTATCTTAAAATGCTTTACGCTTTAGTTCTTTGTCAGGGTGTAGGTTTACCCCTTTTAATTTTAAACCACCGGAGGGGCTGAATCTGTGGGAGAAATTAATGCAAACTAAGAGATATTTTGGTTGGAAACCTTAACTGTCTGAATTTGTTTAAAAATTGCGTCCTTACTATCTGCTTGCACTATGTTGGCGGTTTTAAATAAATGTTTAAAGGGAATAAATATACCGGAAAAATCAAAAGCATTAAAAAATAAATTAATAAAAAAAAAGGATTTAGTTTCTATCCGGAAGTAGAAGAGTGAATTAAGTCCGTCTTTGTACCTTTTATGTCGCATAAAGGTAAAGAAAAGTAAGAAAGTTAAAAAAATAAATAAAGAAAAACACAAAAAGCCATAAATAAAAATTAACATTTCAAAAAGTTTGTTGTTACATTTAAAAAAGTTTGCTCCCTACATGTTCTTTCTACACAATAACAACACAATTAAATGGGCTTTTCAATCAGCGATTTTCATGTAAGCAGTCAAAATATATCTGTTTTTCGCAGCAGAAGGTAGAAAATATCATAATTTCAATAATAAACAAAACCAGCAACTTCTGAAGAATCGAGAAATACCCAATGGGTGATTCTTTGAAACATAGTTTTTACGTGTTTTTTACCGAAGAACACATCAAGATAATCTCCAATTTAAATGGCGATTTCAGGTTTTATGGTAAAGCTAAATGTCCATCGAGGCCTCATGTAGATAATTAGGATTTTTTAAAATGAACTTTAATTATGTCTGCAGAAAACAGTAAAACCTAATTAATCTGGCGTGTCCCAATGACGGTTTTTGTTAAATTATTTAATTTTCTGCGATGTTTTGTCTCAATAATAATAAAAATAGTAAATTACAGTGATATTTAAATATACGTTTCTTGATATTTTGATATTTAATTCCAAAATAATTGTATATTTTTGTAATTACATTAATTTGAAAAATGTCCCCGACTAAAGTAATCATTCAGCTGGCGCAATTTGTTCAAAGCATGATTTCACGTAAACACGAATATTTGATAGAATAAGATCGACTCGTGATTGGTCGCGCTAGTCAGTGCCGATCTGTAAATACGGAGTGCTCGTGCGCGGTGTATTTTGGCGAAACAGTACGATCGTAACTTGTGATCTGGTAAGGTAAGTAGCCTAGTTAATCTGTCTTCATTGACGGATTGTATGTATTTACTTACGTTTTGTAACCATATCAAAGTCTCTTATGAGGTTGTCTAATTATATTAATTACACCTTTGATTATTTACGTTTATAAATAAAGGAGCAGGATTTGATAATCTTCCAATTCCTCATTGGTCTGGACTCCATTAGTTTGGTTTCATCTGGCTCTTAAGAGCAGATGAATTTGAACGGGGCATATGAATTAGGTTTCATTTAAATTAGGGCGGATAGCACAAGACCTGACGATTTTTTATGTATCAGATGAATCTTAGGTCTAACGAAAAAGTAATTGTATATCATGTCAATTGGTTTTTGTTTGTTAGTATGAGTTTGTTTGGGTATATCTGAACCACAGGGACCCTGAGTACAGTATTGTGCAATATGCCTTAAAAAGAGCAATTTTAACTGCGACTGTGTACATCGAGAGAACCTGCGGGCCAGCATGTTCGCCCGGACTGACAACGCTCTCTGCGCTGCCTCTCCAAATCTGAATCGTCTTTCAAGGAATCTGTTACCAGATGGCCCAAGTATTTAAAGGATCATCGGCAAAATGGTCTAAAGACCAATAACGACCACACATGTGTCATTAGATAGCTCTTTTAATTTGCAACAATAGTTATTATGGCGGTTCATTTCAAATCGCTGTGGGAAAAAAGTTATTGCCATGCCAAGGTGGCTATTACAGAGGATTTGCAATGGAGGATTTTTTTAATCACCATTTGCAGTCGTTGGTTTGTATTCGCTTTATGAGTACCTAACTACGTTACAAATGGATTTATTTGTGCTCCCGCGACTATTTAACCTGACATTGATATTAACTACTGATTTGTGTACCTGCTTCTACAGGGTGACCCAGATAAGGACGTCCAAACGAAAATTTTGGAAGCCTCTCTTCTTGGACTATCCAAACCACCCCAATGTATGTTCTACGATTTTTTGTGGTTTAGGAGCTAGACGATTTTTAGTATTTTTTTGGGACATTCTTCCTTTCATCAGATTTTGTTGATTTTCTCTTTTTATATCGCGTTTTTTGGAAATATTTTTATTGGTAATTAACTGTGAAAGTGTGGTCTTCGATAGATTAAAACAATTGTCTGTCTTATCTTCACACGAAATTATCAAAACTTAGTTCAAAGGCAAAATTCGTTGCAGTTTTTCGGCCCTTAAAGAAAAACCACAATAAGGGCCCAAAACTGACCTTAAAGTAATTTCAAAAACTTCCACGGACTCTCAGCTCTTTGAAACAATACAAAAAAGTAGTATTTTACAGGACATTCGAACACGGTAAGGCGAAAAAGCAATATTTTAGTTTTCAAGTGAAAGCTGATGGAAATGAACTAAAACGAACTCTTATCATGTTTTCAATAAAATAGGAGCTCTATGTTATGTTTATTATTAGCACAACGGTGATTCGGATTAGTTAGGTTAGGGTTAGGTTAGGTTTGGTCTGAGTAGGCAAGTTAGGTTAGGTTAGCTAAATCTACCCTAAGGTTCACAAAATTAAAAAAGTAGTGATGTTATCTAATGAAGACAATGATATAAAGCTCGTATTGTATTGAAAACATGATAATAAGTTCATTTGGATTAGTTATATAAGTTAGGTTAGGGTTAGGTTAGGTTTGGTCTGGGTAGGCAAGTTAGGTTAGGTTAGCTAAACCTAACCTAAGGTTTACAAAATTAAAAAAATAGGGATGTTATCTAATGAAGACAATGACATAAAGCTCGTATTGTATTGAAAACATGATAATAAGTTCATTTGGATTAGTTATTTAAGTTAGGTTAGGGTTACGTTAGGTTTGGTCTGGGTAGGCAAGTTAGGTTAGGTTAGCTAAACCTAACCTAAGGTTCACAAAATTAAAATAATAGTGATGTTATCTAATAAAGATAAAGACAAAAAGCTCCTTTTGTATTGAAAACATGATAAGAAGCTCATTTGATAAGAGTTCAAAGCTGATGGAAATGAAATAAAAGGTACAAAAATCAGTAGTTAACATCAATGTCAGGTTAAATAGTCGCGGGAGCACAAATAAATCTATTTGTAACCTAGTTAGGTACTCATAAAGCGAATACAAACCAACGATTGCAAATGGTGATTAAAAAAATCCTCCATTGCAAATCCTCTGTAATAGCCACCTTGGCATGGCAATAACTTTTTTCCCACAGCGATTTGAAATGAACCGCCATAATACTTATTGTTGCAAATTAAAAGAGCTATCTAATGACATATGTGTGGTTGTTATTGGTTTCTAGACCAGCTTCCATACATTTTTGCCGATCCTCCTTTATACACTCTGTTTATTGTGTGACCTTTAAGTATCAGAGGAGGGACCGTAGGTGGACACCTGGCATCAGACCTGAAGACGATGTACTCCGTCTTTTTGGTGTTGTATATCAACCCATGAGACTCCGCGTACGACTCACACACGGACAGTAACTTTCGGAGAGCATTAATCGAGGGAGCCAGCAGCACCATGTCGTCCGCGTAGCTCAGATTATTAAAACAAACGCTATCTACGTAGCAGCCGACACGCATGCTACTGAGTCGCTCGGCCAAAGCATTCACATACAGACCGAAGAGCAAGGGAGAGGACAGTCCCCCCTGTCTCACCCCACACTCCGGCCTGCATGGCTCCGAAAGCTCCCCTACCTATCTCACCCGAGTCTCTTGGTGTAGATACCAGTACTTGACAAGAGATGCGAGCTCTGGTGGCAGTGTACTGTCTCCTAGCTTCTTCCAGAGTAAATCTTATGAGACTAGGTCAAAAGCCTTGGATAGGTCCAGAAAAACCGCGGAGACTGGTGTTTATCTATCCGTGTAATACCTAACAGCGTGTTTCAGATTAAGAATGGCCGTCTCCGTTGACAGCCCTGCTCGGAAACCGAACTGGGCATTATGAATATTATTCTCTATTACATACTTTACCTAGGTAATGTATACAATTCCTAGGGATTGTATAGAGTACACTTATAGAGCATACTTTTGGACAATAAGTAATGAAATAGATGCACGAAAGAATAATAAAAATAAGAATAATAATCAAAGTCAAAAAAAGTCAAAAGTGCAAAGTCTCATTCTTCTGCGTGTATCATCATTAATCTGGCTCATCAATTAATCAGCACACTCTAAATCCTAAACTACTTTGTGCAAATCAGTGCGTTTGATATATGTTATTACATTTAATGACTCGGACAAACTATTATGTTAATTTAGATCCAAAGGTAAAAATAAATTTAAGCCATATGAATGAGTCAAAAACCCTCGGTTTCAAAGAATCACCCCAATTTCCACGGTGACATTTGGGTATTCATAAATTCAATGTAGAAATGTGAGGAGGTCATTTTCCTTTCTTGTTGGAACTAATCTAAAGTAACTAGGCAGCCATAAAACATAGATATTTATTATAGCTATCTTTACAAATTCTGCTGGTGTCGACAAACATTCTTTTTCGCAAATTATTTCTGGACGTGACCTTAGACCTCTTTCTTTACAACCGCTGTTAAAGTGATTCTTTTACAAAACTTGAACCATCAATCATTAATCTGAGAATCTTAGGGACAATATAGACATAAAGAGAGAGATTTTGCACTTTGTACAAATCATGTTACTGGCTTAGTGGTTGCAAAGCACGACTGCTGAGCATGAGATCTTAGGTTCGATTCTCAGGTCAGACAACGTGTGATTGGGTTTTCCCATCAGGAATTTCTCAGTAGCAGCCTCGGAGTCTGAATTTGTGTCCGGCTGATGGCAATAGGCTCGCCCCCTATTACATGGGACCTAAACATAACTGGCGAAATGTGGGTGTACTAACTACACCTCTGCCTTCGGGAATTACAGGCGTGATGTTTGTTATGTAAAAGGTGTCAAGGAGTTAAGACAAGCAATTTGAATAACATTAAACATTCACATATTTGCAAGAAATTAACTTTAAAGCGAATCAACTAGGTATTAATTGCCTTCAGAAAAGGCAAAGGCTATTTCTTTGATCCTAGGAATAACAGACAGCTAGACAAAATGACTGTACCTAGATACATCTTATACATCTTAAGTCAAGAAGACGAAGAGCTGTCAGTTTCAAGCATTTCGTTTGAGAATGCTCCTAGTCTAGTTCAAATGAACCATGTTATTTGATATGTGTAATGGAATTACTTGGACTGCTTTGATTTTTGACTCAGCAAGTTTTGTTTATGAAGTCGTGATGGTCCAATGGTTTAGGTACCTCTTATACATGAGGTTGTAGGTTCAAATCCGGGTAAGTACCAATGTGACTTTTTCAATTCATATGAAGTTTATCTTGGACATCACTGACATCGGTGAAGTAAAACATCAGAGTCCCTTGAGGCGGTCTACTAAAAACTTTGACACTGGGGCGTGTGTGGTCGTAAGACCTTACTGCCCACACGATAAAGAAGAAAAGGAAGAAGTATAATAAGAAGTAAAATAGCGGGTACCTGAGTATGTAGTACGTTAGGTACAGTCAAACATGCTATTTGTTAAGCAGTTAACTTGCAACTACTTCTAAACAATGTTTCGAGTTTGTCAATTCTTTTAAATCTTAGACACCACAAGCTTAAAAAGTGGACACAAAATAACAATGAATGGCAATGTAGCAGAAAGATAATTAATTGTCGTCTGTAAACCAAATAACTATCTTCAACCGTGCCTGCTGCTATGTACTGTATGTTACATAGGTACTGTATAGTGACCTACATAAACACTTAAGGATACTGCATGCCGGGGACACACCTTTTCACAGCGTGTTTCCCGAAGGCACATAATATTGCAACATAACAACTATTAATAGATAACGTCTAAACCACAAGTTCACTGATAAACAAATATTATTTTGCTTATCATAGAAGTAATTTACGACCGAAGAAATGCCTAAGAAACAAGAATCAACATAACTGAGATATCAATAACTTTGTACTGTTAACCTTAACACTTTTACTGTTCGTGAAGCAGACACAATAGCATAACAATTGCCATCAGCCATATGTGGCTCAAAGGACTGGAAAAGGGTTAATATAGGTATAGTAACAATAAAAGATTTTAAAATTACTAGCACTCTTCCCGCGACTCCGTTCGTGTGATTTTTATCCCCTTACGGGGTTAAAAAGGGGAATAATGTAAAAAAAAAACAATTAAAAATCCTATTAGAACCATTTTCGACTTCTACGCGGACTAAATCGCGAGCAAAAGCTAGTTACATATCTATATCATCATCATCTGCTCAGCCTTTTCCCAACTATGTTGGGGTCGGCTTTCAGTCTAACCAGATGCAGCTGAATACCAGTATTTTACATGGAGCGACTGCCTATCTGACCTCCACAACCCAGGAACTGGGTAATACGATACTCCTTGGTAAGACTGGTTGTCAGAAATTCGGGCTTCTGACGACCCGTAACGACTGTCAAAGATCCTCATAGACACGACAGCCGGGACCAACGGCTTAACGTGCTTTTCGAAGGCACGGAAGAGTCTCGGTGTGTAAAGATGGTCACACATCCACGGACCAACCCCGGCAAGCGTAGTTAGTAGTTAAGTGGTAGTGGTAGTGGTAGTGGTAGTGGTAGTTATATCTACATATACAACATTATTTTTTGTTTATGCGAAACCCGATACACCTGTCTAGTATTTTTGTGTAAAGAATCTATGTACAAAATTTTAAAACCGTATCATAAAAAATCACAAAGTTATAAACTTGTATATTACCTGGTTGTCCGTTCAAAAACATGCTCATTTCGCGGTACACCCTCGTAAACCGCGTCTCCTGTGTTATACACTCGTGATAATAGTTTGGCAATAGGTACCTAACCGTACGGTGATTGTATTGTAATTAACTGGTAATAAAATTTAATTAAAATATTTTTGAAAAAAAAAATAACATGGTGTAAAATTTTTGGAATCGAATCAGTTACTGATTCTGAACAAACTATATTCAGGTTTCGCATATACTAAAAATAAGGTTGTATATCCTACCAAATTCTTACCTCGTAAGTCCGTGTAAGAGCAATAGCGCACTAGCGGCCATGGCCGCAGCGGCTATTGCTCTAAAACTACGCAGTATGGACATAAGCAATCTTTAATTATTCACGTCCAATTTTACCACGCAATCAACACCATTATGTTAGATTGTGTACTACTAGGTACTTCTGGGAATAGACCTACTAGAATAGGACTCGTAAAATAGCTTTGTAAGTGCCGATGTGGTTATATACAGCTTCGTTTATATTTATAAGGCTTAATTAACTACGATTTTGGTAAAAGAGGCGCTTCACCTCCAACACTATAGGTAGGACAAGTAATAAAATAAATAGCAGTTACAGACAAACAGTGGTTTCTTTTTTACTATTTTCGTACGGGATCCTAATAAAGGTAAATAAGTGTCACTGGACAGTCCGCCCTTGCGATCGTTTTTTTTTTGTTCTGGACTATGGTCCGTAACCATTAAGTGCAAAGTTCCTACTTTTTTTTAATCAAAACTAAAACTATAGACAACTAGCTTTTGCTCGCGATTTTGTCCGCATACATGTCGGTTATCGCGGACGCAGACGAAAGTCGCGGAATAAAAAGTAGCCTATGTTCTTCCTTGGGATTCAAACTTACCCCGTGCCAAATTTCATCAAAATCGGTTCAGTGGTTTAATCGTAAAAGCGTAACAGAGAGACAGAGTGACTTTCGCGTTAATAATATTAGTAAGGATTTAAAATGAGAAGTACTGATTGACAGTTATTTCATTCAAGTTAAACCCTGCAATAAAATAACAATCAAGTTACATAGCATTAAATACATACAAATTATAACATTGGAACCTTCTCTAATGATGTAAACAAAATTCAAACAATCCGCACGAACTTACTGAAAGTTGAATTGAGATATAGTTCTTAACTAGTTCAAGTTGAATCAACTATTATTACTTAGTACGAATTACTGAAGACAGTTCAGTTCAGTTAGTGACATATTAAATCTTTTAATAATGGATTCAGAAACTAGCACCCGCAGATGTCGTATAAAGATTAGAAGATTAACAATAGACATTTGATTTCTTTGAAAAGATACTTTGTTGAGATAGAGATATGAATGTATTTTTTTTGTTCATTTTCTACTCAGTTTTACCTATTATTTTTGGTCACAATTATTAATTACGACTACAAATTAATACTGTAGGTAGACAAAGCGGTAATTTCCGAAATTGCATATAACTTTTACATTTAAAATAGCAAAACGTCCTGACTTTGCAAGGGCAAAAAAAATATATTTTGAAAAACATTTTTATTTATTACTTATCTTTCAATTAATTTTATTTAGTTCATGAGAAATCGTGCTTAAACTTTCACAAAAACCGGGTTTTTGACATTGATATGACAGCAAACTTAATAAGAACCGTACGGTGTGGACATAAAATGTTAAAGGGCAATAATGGTCGTTTATTAACGCGCAACAAAACCGCAGGAGAGGACAGTATTGATGTAATGATGTAATAAAAGTACTTATTTAATTTAATAGTTAGGTGTACCTCTTTAACCTAGTAATATTATAACGCTAAATTCCTTTCTGAAAATTCTTTCGCTACGTCACCTCTGAGTGCTATAGACTATATTAAATTTTCGAAATAAAATTGGAAGAAGAACAAAAAGTATTTTAAATAGATACATATTTAGATAAAATCAGATAATTTTGATTCGTATAAAAAACTTTTGTACCGACGACGATATTATTTTCTCTACATTCTTGCTCTATTTCTCAAACATTAGTATTTACTAGACACACATTGTAAAAAGTAAATAAAAGCTTGTAAAAAATGATATCACTAAAATAATAAATTAGCTGCAGCCAATTACTGTCTGCAACTAACTAACCAACTAAGTATAATTTGCTAAATTAACTCCTTCCAACGAATGCGTACATCTCCACAAATTATGTACAACAATTGAGACAATCAAGTTCCTCTGTCGGATCAAATAATATACAAAACTTTCACGTACTTTATGATTAGAGGAACAATTTACATAGTTATGTAGGAATGACGTCAGAAGTTCAGAGAATATGTGGAGAACGCAGAGGATAGATGTCATTTCCTTTAAGTACTTTGGTATGTAAACTTTTATTTGAACTTCACAAAACTTGCAGCTGAAAAGCTTTTAAGAAACGTCATTATAGACCGTTAATGGCCAGGGTCGTCACGCAGTGGGTGCCGGAAGACGGCGTCTTCGCCGAGGGAGGCCTGGAAACGCTGGCGTGATGACTTAGAAACGTTTATGGGAGATTGGCCAGAGAAAGTGATACACATATGGATGAATGAAAGGCTATGAAGGAGACCTCTTTGCCCAGGTATGTCCTACACCTGTGCAAAGAGGTCTCCCCCATAGCCCCATAGCCAATGGAGGTTGATAAAAAAAATGGACAAAATATTCTTCATTAAAAGTAGAATTCAATCAAGACTTTGTTAATAGAGAACTTCTTTTTTGATCTTATCTTTCTGTCGAGCATTGGCTCGCGTCTTGTCTGTATGTAAAAGATCTTTGCCCTAAAGTGGAACAATAATAGGCTGGTATTATTTTTATTATTTGTCAATTGTGTTGGTCAATTTGGTCATCGATGAGATCTGCAAAATCAAGTTATTTAAACTAACCTTAACAAAACTCACCAAAAAAAAACAACATAAATAAAACAAACGTTTTATTTTTCAAACATGGTCAGTATTTTCCCAAAATCACTAGAAAACAATAATAAAATCCGTATCTCCGTTAATAAATAAAGCGTCCTTTTTAAATTTAAAAAACCGTATTCAGCCTTCCGAAATTACTTGCTGACTTTTTAACGGCCACACAATTTGCCCACAATTATTTTAATCGGCCACTTGTGGGCCTCGTGGCGAGCTTGGTAACATTACACAAATTAAATTAATACCCTCATATTGTTTTAAGAGATTTTTAGGATGGTAACCCTTTTTGTTCGCCCTAGTGTTGTAGTTTTTTTTTCTGGGTGTCATTTGTCTTGAATTTTATATAACAGAAAGGGGTTTGCGTAAAAGTGGCGTCATTTTGAAGTTGGATGGCTACTAATGAAACTTAGATATTTTAAAAGATCAGAATAATACGATCAAAAGCTAATATGGACACATTTCTCTAAACCTTATCGGAACGGAGATATTTGGTTTTGATAGCTCATTAAACACGAAGAAGTTATTATACCTATATATTCTTATAAACCCTTTTAAGGTTCTGAGGTTTTTTTAGTAACTACCTACTTACCGCAACCTAAAGATAAACTACTATAACATGGCGCGCCCCTCCACAAATTCAAAACGAAAGTATTTGTGAAAGTATCAACGTGTGCGTACAAACAAACTCACAATGTGTGCGTACTGAGACGGCTCTCGAAACAAAAACAAATCAGCGATTTGTTGCTCGACTAGCGGCGTCATTAATTACTCATTATTATTAGTATGGCGCTGCACTGACATACTCTATGAAAATGACACGTGCGTTGTCTTGTGCGGTCTTGCTAGTTATGATTAGTTGACCAACAAATCTGCCGGCCTGCTAATGAATACTACAACTACATAGAAACTCTTTCATATGGATATGGCTACACACATTGAAATAGTAATATGGCGCGTCATGCTATAGTAGTTTTTTTTGTAACTATAAGTGTTAATGTGTTATTTCGAATTAAAAAACAAAAAGTCTCCAAAACACTATTATCTCGAAACTACCTTTTTGCACTTAATGACTTCTTGCTCTACAACGAGGTAATGTGTCTTTATTATTTCCCAAGACCCAAAAGTAACGTAACATTGACACATGGTCGTGAAACAGTAAAGTCAATCTCTAAAAACAACCTTCAAAAACATATCTAAGATTTCTGTACGCAGGACAGTAATTGAAGTTTTTATATTGACGATATTTTTAAAATCTTCAAATGCAAATATCTCAACTTCGATATAACTTAGGATAAAAATAATTGCACATATATTATGTGTACTTAACAACACAACAAAGTAACATAATAATTATTTGTGGCCACTGAAAAAAAACATGACGCCGCTAGTCCATACTAAGTTAATCAATGCCTTTTAGACCTCATTTACTTAAAACCTTTTATGTGATTGGGATACATCTTATTTTTTTTGTGACTTAATCGTAAAATATTACTATTCAAGTAGGTACCTTCCCTTATGAATATGATAGACTTTAATCTATGTAGATATACTAATTTTATACAGAGGTAAACTTTCTAGAAGTTTTGGTCCGATTACAAAAATTATTTTATCGATGAAAAGTTACACAGTTAGGCGATTAACACACGGCACCGCGCACCGCTGCGGTAGGCGGTGGCGGCGATTATCACACGGTACACCGCACGACCGCGCGGTTAGGCGACCAAGTATCATAGGTTATAGTTTTGGTATTCTTGACTTCCACGCAGACTAAGAGCAATAGCGCACTAGAGGCCTGGCCGCAGCGGCCACGGCCGCTAGTGCGCTATTGCTCTAAGACGCAAGCAGAAGCTAGTACCTAATAATTCAAAAAGTCACTTAAGTACTTATTCAGTAGATTTCCACCTATTTATCATTCATATTTTCTCCATCTCGTTATTATCGTACCTATACTAGCAAACTGCTACGTGCTAACTTCGTTCCTTATGTTAAGCTAAAAGCACTTTTAAACTCTTAACAACGAAGTACAACTTCCAATATCAGGTTGAAGTGATTATCGAACTTTCCTAAATCTTTAAGGAAAACAATAACAATGACACGGAAAGTCAGGCGAGTGATTATGTACTTAGAGTTAATCAGTTTTCCATCAAAAGTAAACAAAATTAAAAGTTGAACGGTATTACTGAGTTACATTGCCGCATGATGGATCTATTAAGTAACTTGGCCGGAGGGAAGCTGGTTGTTTCATCATCGATACAACATAACATCACGCCTGTAATCCCCAAAGGGTAGGCAGAGGTGTATCCATTAGTACACCCACATCTCGCCAGTTATGTTTAAGTCCCATGTGGAGGTGAGCCTATTGCCATCAACCGCACACAAATCCAGACTCCGAGGCTGCTATTTATTCCTGATGGAAAAACCTAGTAACACTTTGCCCGACCTGGGAATCGAACCCAAGACCTCATGCTCAGCAGTCGCGCTTTGCGACCACTAATCCCACGAGGCTGTCACAAGATAAGATTTATCCCGTTTTTGTGTTGCCGTGGGAAAATTTAGAACCTTTGCTTAATTTTGAAGTCTACGCAGACGAGCTGAGGCTAGTTAAAATATAAACTGAGAAGAGAACAGTTTTCCAGAAACGTAAAACCGTTACCGAATCCTTTCAAGGTACAAAAGACTAAATAAACGATCCTAATTGCCATTATAAGTAAACTTGACAGTCTCATCTCCGTCTGCCTAATCAGCCGTAACATAATCGTTACAGTACAATTTTCTCTGCAACTGATCCGACTTTCCGACCATATCATTTCAGTTATAAACGATCATAATATTATAAAAGGTACTTGAAGTAAGTCGTTTGCACACCTTAGGTATCGTATTATGGACCTTATGAACTTGATATTTCTTAAAATTGGATGAATGTCTTAAGTGGTGGCTTGAAAAGGGTTAAGCCCGGTGTTGACCAATTCCCGTTTATTATGGAAAGCGAGTTCGTATTACTAATGTGACTTACTATGTCATAATGTGTGCGTACTCTTATAGCTGTATAAGTTTCCTTTGTCATACGACTTCAAGTCTTATTACTTACTTTGTAAGAAAATGTACGAGCGATCAATCCATACCCATTTTTCTAAACAGATGAGGCATTTGAGTTAGTTATAGAACATTTGCTTTTATAGCTACAATCTGCAGAGAATAATATAATAATTTAATATATATCATGACAAAGTCCCAAATTGAAGCTCTTTGATACTTCACGGAACAGACTTAAAAATTAATAATCCAAATGCTGCGTCAAACACCTGTTACTTAGCTAGCTCAGGAGTGCTAGTGTATTCAAAGATACATGCACTATATGCACACACATTTATAAATTTCCACACTGTACAGATGCACCCACACACCCAAACATCCAATAAATACATTTATTAGTTTTTATTGTATTAATCACACTCTGCCAGTCTTATTTTACAATTTTTTGTGTTCGCCAAACGGCGTAACGTTCAAAATTATAATTATGTACATGTCAGCTGTAAAGTCACCCTTAAAAAATTAAATATATTATCAAGCTTTCCTATTTTTAAGATTCAATAATAACGCTCAATATTTTAAACAAAGAACCTCAATTATCTTTAAACCTTATTAGCGATTATACGTTACTACGTTTGACTGCTTTACATAAAGCGTTTAAAGCGCTAAGCACTAGAAACAGGTACAGCGGCTTTATAGGAAGCACTTACAAGATCAATATCCGATCTGCTTACGACGTCTGAATAAACCTATTAGCTACAAAGGCATCGTGCTCTTAGCCGATGCAAATTGACGATGTTATACTGATAATTAATGAAGAAGGCACACACACGCAGTATTAGAAGTTAATTAATGATATCATGTGCAATGAGGAGAGAATAAAAGTATAAATACAGACTGACTCTTAATTCGCCTTAGTGATTTGAGAAGTCGTTATAAAATCACATTATACGGGTCTTTTAGGGGATGAATACATTTAGAATTCATTTTAAAATCACTTTATATAGGTCTTTCATTTTTACTATTTCATAGTGTATTTTTGTAGAGAACAGCTGTTTTTTATTCTGCTGATTTTGGAATTGGCCCCATAAAGTTAAATTCATGAATATTTTCTCCCCCTAAATGGTATGTTGTGGTTTTGTAATGAATTCTCAATTTAGAATTTTCAAATTAAAATACGAACTAGCCTACACGGTTGATATTGTAATTTTTTAAATTCTAAAATTTTAAGAGATTGATATTTTTTATAAATAGTATCTATAAAAAACCTAACAATCAAACTATTTGTTTTATACAATCATCATCATTTATTTTGAAAGATAAACCTGTTTGGTAAACATTATTCGAAAAATAATCTCTTTTTATCCGATATTGATGGAAAAAATATTTAAGAAAAAATTCTCAAAAGTAAGCATGGTTCCTCTAAGCTGATCTCAGCAATGAGGAGTCGTTTCATTACATTGATTTCACACGTTGCTCAGAAAGTTAGGTTTACTATAAGAATCTCCGTATACATTCTACACTTAACTTAATTATGTTTAGAATGCACTAATTTACTTATATGTTTAGTAGTTACAAGGGTGTCCTACACACAGACATTGTTAGCAAAGGTGACCAAATTGATTAGCGACCAAGGAGGGGCGATGCCCCCCCCCCCCTTACTTTTAATTAAAGGTCGGACGTAAAAAGTATCTATCTACTTACTTTGAAACGGTCAACAAACCCTCGTCCTTTTGATTAACTAAAACAAGCGTCCGACACAGTTATAATTATATTTTATCTATATAAAATTCTACTGTATTTACGTGGGTATGTCACTGAACTCCTTCTAGGCGGTTGAACCTATTTTAATGGCTTTTTGTGTGTAAGTGTGGAACACTGGGGTGGTTTTGAGTCAGTAGGCTGCGTCTGACAGATCCCTCCCCCCCAAGGCAGTGGACATCCATAAGAATTTTCCACCCCAATAACAAAAAAAGAGTAATATGTGTCCGGTTCGCTAGTAAACAAATTTCTAAGCTTAAAATATTCCCTCAATCTGAATTCTCTGACGTCAAATCTCATCTTCCTCTTGCCTTTTCCCCAAATTATTCACGGAACAGTAGGTACCTACGTCTTTTTCTTTAACACAGTGTTCACTTCCTGGTAAACTACATCAAAATGATAGCATTTATTTTAATTAAACCATTCACAGGCACCTTTGACTTGTCATCATCTTCTGTCTCTTCAAGACATCCTCATTCGTACTATTGTTGATACATTATTCCTCCGCACAACAAAGCGAGCCGAAAGATACATATTCTTCCCATAATTGCTATAATTTTTATGTTCTAAACCATACCCTTTTGGTTACGGAGGTATCAAATGAAAGAGCTTGAATTAAAGAATATTTACACTATAATAAATTTCAAATCCAAGATGGCCACCACCACAAAATGGCAAATTACATATTATAGTGTCGGGGGTTATTAAATTTTTAATTTTTACACTTCGTATTTTCCGCGAAGGAATGAGGAACATAACAAAAGGTAGCCTCCTCTAGCTTATCTATAACTTTCAAACTCATCAAATACAAGTATAAAACACAATTCAAAGCCAGCAATATTAATAACTATGGTTACAATGACCCCGATATTAAACTGGAAGTACCGCCATACAGCCACATCACAGAGTAGATCGCAAGTTGTACCTACTGTATTGTCACTTCCAGCCCCTTGACATAATAACGTGACGTAGTTCCATGTTTGAGAGGTAACTTTGTATAGACAGCAGGCAACTATTTAGCTTTTATTGGTTATACGTATACTGAGTAGTGATTAACAATGGTTATAATTAATATTAAAGTAGGGCAAACACCTATTTCATGAAAATAATTTAGAATATTTCCATGACTTTATAAGGCAAACTTTAGCCGTAGGTGTATATTATTGTAAACTAATAACCCGCCTTGGCGTCGCACGTGTACAATATAGATACATAAATCTTCCTCTTGAATCTCACTCACTCTATCTATTGATGAAAACCGCATTAAAATCCGTTGCGTAGTTTAAAACTAGTTTATAGTTTTATACTATGCAGATAATACAAACGGTAAGAATGAAAAATTCTAACATTGGGTATGTTAAGAATTAAGATACACTGAAGGTAATCGTACCTCCCAAAAATGTTGGTTTGTCTCAAAGTATGCATTTAGTTCAATTTAAATGAGTATTAATTGGATAGTTATAATACTAACTACCTTGGAATAAACTAACATATCATTTTAGAAACAATAATGTTCTCACGTAAAAGTGACGTTAAAAAGAAATTATTCCGAGGCCCACGTGTTGAGCTAAAATGTATAAGTATTATTAAATGTAGATTTTTTGGCATTTTCAAACGTAATTTTGCTAATGTGTCATTCATTAGTAATGTTTATTTTTCCCTTTTCTGTTAATCTATTTTATTGTTCTCTTTATGAGAAGAGGCCTTTGCCCTACAGTGGGACAGTAATAGGCTGGTAGGTATTAAATGTTTTTTTTTGCGGTACCAAAAAAAACTTTTTTAGGGATAATACTTAAGTACTTTATTTTATAATCTTCCGACAGATCTGATAACAACGTAGAAAATTTTGCAACAAAAGGTGCGATTTCTACGAAAACTCCGAGTCTATTTATTTTAATCATTCTAGCTTTTGCCCGTGATTCGGTCGTGATTTCGTCTGCGTAAATAAAAAGTAGATAAGGTATGGCAAGGAAGGCAGGAAGTCTTGGTGTTCAAACTTACCCTGTACCAAATTTAATCAAAATCGGTTTTGTGGTTTAGTCGTAAAAACTTAACAGACAAACAGACAGACAGGAGTTAATTTCGCATTTATAATATTAGTGTGGATTTAACCATCATATTACCTACACAAAATATTACCTTCTAGATATATATCAAAATTTAATCAGTGTAATTTGCCTACGGTACGTATGACAACAGATTCATAATATAGCTACCGGATACTATCGAATCATTCACTTGAAGGAGCTCGTATAACTTGTCAACATTAAATTGAGATGTATCCGATGAACCCTTTGTCATGCCTTAGCATTTGACACGGGTCTAGAAAAATTACCCTTCTCCATTTATAATGAGGGAATCAATTTCATATTCATATTTTCTTATCAATTTCATAGAAATATTTACCCTTTTTCGAAAATTGGAGTAGGAGTAACGATGATTTATAAAACAAATTTTTGTTCTTTGTCGTTTTTTGTTCATTCCAAAGTATGGGACACAAGCAAGCGGGATTCCTGGATTTTATAACTTAGAGCCGAATACGTAAAGAATTTCCCCTTCCCATCCTTTGAGTCTTAAAATCTTCGCAATTTCCATGCCATCCAAAATAAATTGAAAACAGAGACTCCAAGACCTTTTAACATTTAATTTATGGTTAAAATATTTATTCTCGTAAAGAGATTTACATTTCACTTCATTGTGGACACATTTTAATCCAAAAAATCTAATATTAATATAATAAACCTGAAAATTTTTTGCTCATTTGTGTGTTTGTTTAAACGCGCATATCTCTGGAACTTTTTTTTTTTGAGTTGGTAAAAATCATCAAATGAGTCCTTCCGTCCTGGGTGGGGCGGAAGGGACTGTCAGACTTTTACTGACTAAAAAACCACCCTGTTCCTTCTGTTGCCCTTTACGTTCCGGGGTCACGGTATCCTGTTAAGACGTCCCGCAACCCCGGCAGGATATCTCTGGAACTTCCGGTCGGATTGGAAAAAATCTTTTTGTACATGATAGCCAAATTCATGAGAAATAGTACCTATAGGCTACATAATATCACGCCACGATCTACTGCAGAGGAGCAGTAACCAAAGACGTAACTTAACACGGGTGTAAAAAACCATGAAGCTATAATAGTGACCTAGCTTCATGGTTTTTTTTACTGTACCTGTATTATAGGTACAGTAAATATAAGAGATAGGTATCCAGGGTCGTCAGGTATACCTAGTTAAAGTTTTACTTAGAAACCCATGAATGTCTTAGATTAAAACTTAATTAATTAACTGTTTATTATCTAAACATTATAAATTAAATTACTTACTGTATTTGAAAACATCCATTGCTTTCAGAAAACTTTAACTATGTCTGACGTTATGATACCCATCTCTTTTTTTGACTGTACATGCATAATTCAGATGCAGCTAGGTTGTAGGGAAAACACCCACCTTTTTGCCTGTAACCGATTTGTTAGAAATACAGCAAGACATGAGTATGTAAACTTTCTTGAAAATGCATACAGATTATGAAAGAGATGAATCACATGTGGTTTTTGTCCCTATTTCCACCACAGACTACTCTCTGTTTATTTTTCCCATGTGTTGCAACGTTCATCCATCATACTTACGTTTTTCTTCAAGCAGCATGTGATACCTACCTACGAGAATACTTAATCTGCGTGGCCATACAAACGTTGAGGTGTAATTAATGTACAGACATGTAAACATACAAACATTTACAATACTTAAGTAAGATAAACTATTTCAGAACCTTTAACTGTTTTTTATTTTAATCCTTTTGCGTACGTAATGAATCTACTGAAAAATCGATCAACTTCTTTTAATGACATTGTAGATGGAACCTCCATTTGAGATTAGTTTTAACAAAACCCAGTCTTCAAAATTATATTAATTACGTTTGGCAAATTTAATAGGCCAAGTGTGTTACATTACTATCCAGTAATAACAATTCAATGTAGGTACAATTTAATGTATGTTTAGAATAAATTAAAAATTATTCCGCGCTCAAAAGCAATTACATAAAAAAATTGTATTACATTTTAGAATAGTTTGCAGCACGTCGCTCCATTTATAACATGAATCATATCTGTGTTCCCACATAAAACCCCTACATTGCTTTCCAAGCGCCGTGTTTGTCTCAAACAACCCACAATTTTCACGACCAATATAAACAAATTCACAGTGTGGGCCGAGGGTCAGAGTTCGATAAAATTGCGCTTTGGAGTGACAGCTTGTCATCTCATCAACGACCTACTATTAATACTACAACGACCCTACCTTTAGCCAACATTTACGACACGAATGTAATTTAAATCCGCTGACACAATGATTCTGATCAGAGATCAATATTTTATATCTCCCGCACGGCCACAAAGTCTATCAATGCTTGATATCCTTGCTTACTGGCAAAACCAAACCTCAAATTTAAATTCCAAGCAGTGACGGAAAGTCGATCAGTCAGAAACTTGAAGCTAATTGCCCATTTCAAACATAGACTCCTAAAGAAAACGAGATCAAAAATCCATCCACACTCTTATACATATTATACCTACCTCAAACCTCATCTAGGAAGATCCTACTAATAAAAGACAACATTCAAAACTACGTTTTAATTGGGATAGTTTGGGCTTGAGTCCCACTTTAACTTATATTCTATGTAGGTGACGCTTTGTCCATTGCGAACTCGTACTCTAGATCGGTAACAAACAAGTGTGACCGGTGTGTCGTCAGTTTGTATAATGATATAGATAAATACTAAGGTACCAGCACCTGCGGGAACTATCACTAAACAGTACGCAGTAAGTTCGCATCGTAAGAATAAATAAATAAATTAATTAATGTCTTTATTTGCCAGAAACATGGTACATAAAAGGATGTAATTTAAAATATTTGGTTCAGCAAGTTTCGCCAATACAGCGGCATACAAATACAATATAAAATTAATAATCGAAACAAGGAGGAGGAAGGAGGTTCACTCTGGATCCGTTACAACAGCTTGTTTGACAAGGTCAAAGCGAGTGGCCACTTTTTTGAAATTTCTTTTTAATAAAGAATACTGAAAAATACTTACCAAGTTACAAAATTGACATGAATCAATAATATCAAATATTTGTAACCATAAACTACAAAGTAACACAGAATTTTTCAACACTTTACAACATTTACAAACCAGTAAACAAAAGTGCAGACAGACAGACAGACAATAAAATACTAGAGGACACCATCAATCTTCCATCAGTTCTGTCACACGTGGCGCTGGGAATAAAAAAGAACCACTTGGGAACACGGAAGCGAATACGTACGTTTTTTGTTTTAGCGTAAGGTGGACATACGATACTAACCCATTCACTCCTGTTTATTGAAAGTATCAGGTGCATAAACCTGGCGGAAGGAATGGTAATGGATAAAGGAGACGACTTGTAGTGTTTTAGGTAACAGGATTATAGAATTAAAGGTTCTACGAACTAGCTACGAAGCGTAGCATATCGGCTACGAAATTACGTAGCAAAATGTTTTTTTTTCTATTATTATAATAAGCTACGGTAGTCCTCAAAATCTATTTGCAATTTGCAGAATAAGCTTGTATAGTAATAAAAAAGCAAGAAAAAAATAGTATAATGTAACAAATATGTGTTGACAGAATATTTTTACTACTAATAGAAATGCGAAAGTTTGAACGCCTATACGGATTTGGATGAAATTTGGTTCAGAGATATATCATAGTTTGGAATAAATAGCACATACCTAGTTTACTTTTCATCCCGAAAAAATGTACGGTTCTTGTTGGATAATATGTATATATCAACTTAGATGCGGACGATTCAGAATTTAGTAATCAATAAAGCCAACAACAACTCTGTAAAGTTATTATACAGTTAAATAATAGAACTAGTGTTACCTATCATACACCATATTGATTACTCACTAAAGTAACAAACACTTATTTTTGGTAGATAGATTGAAATTAGTTTAAATATTGGTCTACCAAATAAATACAAAGGATTATTTGTGTTCAGAATAAGACATCGTAATGGAACACCTAACTAGAACATTCATGTTAGAAAAACATTCTTACTAATGGCTTCAATAATTACTGGTCAGTAATCTCTTCACACCTTTCTAAATGATTGCCATATAATGAAGTACACGTTAAATCCAGCTATAATAACACAGTATAGTATATCAGTGTGTTTTGTACTTATTTCCCAAAGGACGCAAAGCTTTTAGGCTCAAATTAGAAGGAATCTTGATGCTACTGACCATTTTTAGTTGTCTCTAGGGATGGTAGGTGTCAATGCGAACGTGGAAGTTATTTTACGGGCCACGTCACTCATGTGCTAAAAACTGAGTTTAATTAGGTAAATGTCTAGTCTTTTAAGAGTTAGGACACACTTTACGACATTCTCTGAGCTTACATACATAACATATTCATTACTACACCTACATTTCGACAGTTATGTATTAGTATTAAGTCCCATGTAATAGGGGGCGAGCCTTTGCCATCAACCGGTCACAAATCCAAACTTTTAATCTGCTACTGAGAAATTCCTGATGGAATACCCAATTACACTTTGCCCGACCTGGGAATCACTGAGGCACTCTATAAATATACCGTTTTATGATTGGGTATACTTACTTCTACCAAAAGCAATCGAACTACGTCAAAATGTCTCCCTTTTTTCGCAGTACCTAATCTGCGTTAATTTTAAATCTAAAGCACTGGTTATAAGAAGAATCTTATAACTGGCGAATTGTGGGTGAACTAATGGTTAGAACTAACTAACTAACTAACCTCTGCCTAATCCTTCGGGGCATGTTCATTTTATATTCATTGCGTTTTACTTCAAATATTGTACTTAATAATTAGGATTTAAAAATCATAATAATTATGTTAATCGACTTTTGTTGCTGACTGTACATTGAACTATTATTGCCGCATAATAATGTGACACCTTTGGCATATTGAATTAGTTTGACGTAATTTATTTAATTATTAAGAGATTGTTGGCCGGCTCGCTTTGGTAAAACTAAACTCAATTATTCCTAAGGTTCACTAAACTTTTATATTTAGAACAGAAAGCTAATTCCACTTTCAAAATCTGAGGAGGCTCTCTACAACCTTATTAAAGTTGGTGCTTATAAGATAAATATTTGTCATCTTAGGGACAAAAAATGTAGGTAAACTACAGGCATTTTTGACAGATCGAGACTGAGATTAGATTGCAGTCATTCCTAAAAGTTTGTAGAACATTACCCCCTGGTTTTAAATCAGTGGAATAAAATTGACGTCTGATAGTTGTTCTATGTAAAAACTGTCAAAAATTCAATGTTTGTGCGCAGGTTAAGACTTTGACGAGGCTTAAAAGTTTAGCGAAATTTACCTTAATAGTTTTCATAGTGGATCACCTATCAACAATTAAAACTTCCATCAACGCAGCGTGAGGCTGACAGTATTATTTTTTTCTCCTGTAGAAAAGCCTGATCATTAGAAAAAAGAAACATGATATGCCAACTCTTGCCGCGGTAATTAAAACTTAAAATGAGGCCTCAACTTCAAGGTTTCTTCCTTACTTTAAAGAGATATTATTTACAGTCCCCTTATTGACTTTTATCAGCTAAGTATTAAGATTTCCGGATTTATCTTATAACATTCATGCAAGGTTAAAGTAGTGTGCAATTTTACTAACTTTACTACCTAACTAAGTTACTACGTAACGGCTTACCTCAGGTTCCCCAAAAATGTTACTTACATTTGTGTACATTAATTGTTGCTGCAATGAGATTTTGAACATTTTTTATTAGAAGAATTGGCATTCAGAGCGCAAAATAGCTGGTATTCCAAATTAAAAACAATTCAACATCATCGTTTCAGCTAAACCATGTCCACTGCTGGCCATAGGCCGCCCCTAACGATAACCACAATGACCGGTCCTGCGGTGTCCACATTGAGCGGGCAGAAAAACAATTAAATAACAAGATTCCAAAGAAAAAAATCCCCTCAATTGTTCCTGAAAAAGTTTATCATTTTCTTGATTGAATGTCAGAAAGGCTTCACTCCAATTTGTGTTTACTATCTGTTTTTGAATAGGACGACTTGTTATTACAATACGATGTCCCAAATGTTTATTTATTTCATTTATATTGAAGAGAATGTAATGGGTTTTGTTAACGTAGACATGTTATTCATAAGAAAAGTGTTAAAATAATAATATTGCCACGTCAATAAACCAATTAATTTTCACGTGTTGTTGGATATCTGGCAACGTCTTATTACTTAATTAATTTAAGCTATAATATACATGACCATCAATAATAATGTGCTGGCTACCTACTACATCAATTATTTAATTTATGTTCTTACTACCTACGAATCTTACCTACCTTCTTATTTATTTACGAGTACCTATTAGTTTTTTGGTAAGTTTATGTAATAGTATCAATTCTCATAATAAGTGAATATTATATTCTTTTTCGAGTAATAATCTTAAAGCGTAATTTTATTGAATAGGCTTAACCGATAATCTACGAGTATCTCTCTTCTATTCAGCAACATTTAATTCATTTATTTTTTATTTATTTATTTTACTTTAATATAAAAACGGCCCTTGACCAATTACATTAGTTAAAGATATAAAATTTACAACAATACTGTAATAAAAACAGACGTATAACATAAATTACTAACAATAAATTAAATACTATTATTTTCACAAAAAAATGTCCAATATTTTCTCCACTCAGGTGCCGCTCAGGCCCAGCACAGGGACTACCGAGGCCAAAGCCTGGACCTCCTCCGCCTCCTCGCCGACAAGCCATGGATAGGCCTGGGCCCCCACAACCGCTGGGACAGGGCGCCCCGCATCGACATGGAGTTAGGAAACACTGGCCTTGGACCTCGGCTCCCTCCGATACAAGTTCCTGATGATAGGAACTACCTTGATGATGAATTCAGGTTAGTTGCTCTTGTATAAAGGAGCTAGCTTTCTGTCATGGACAAGTCGTGTGACCCAAAACTCATAGAAGTTTTTAAAAATAATAGTTTATGCAGTTTAACGAACGGAATGACGAATCCAAGAAGGAATGACTCTTCATAAAACCAAGGCTTAATAAACTTCAATTAACTGCCGATACCTATTTCACCGTAATTTAAGATTGAGCTAAAAACTACACTATAGACCTGAATAACCAGATACTTAGTTATAATTTTAAAACAAAGCTTCACATTTATAATTTTGCCACTAGAAATCGTTTACATGTTACTTTTTTTTTCTCTTTTTATTTATGGAATTTGTATAATGTAATTTGCTGGTTTAGGACAAATCCATCGTAACTTAAATTTAAAACATCATTAATAAGAGAATATGTGAACCGAAACAAAGTATAAATTACTGATGGTGGGAACTTATATAAATTATAGGGATTAAAAAACATAAACATAAATCCATGATTCCACCATCTAAAGCAGCCCAAATTTCCATGTCTCATAACATTCTTAATTCCAGGGGCGCGTCAGAGAAGCGGTCGGCAGTAGCGACGGCGCTCAATTCCGGCCGCCGGAGACGGCAGCCGACTCCGGCGCTCGGTAAGGCAGTCACGCCGTATGTCGGCGTCGGTAAGCAGCCGGTCGCACCGCCTATATTCCGTCGATGTTGTACTAACTTGCCCTATCACTCTTCAAGCTTTAATCGTGTTGAGTAGGACACAAAGACAATCTAGAATTTTATTTATTTGTTAATTTACAACGGATAAATCAATTAGAGTAAATCAATTTGATAACCAGTGGCGTAACTATAGGGTGCCACCTAAGTGGACTGGCAAAATGCCACGACTCCCGCGCCCCAGCCCAACGGCGCCCCCGGGCCCCGGCCCAACGGTGCCCTCGGCCCAAAAGGCCGCGAGCGTAAAATTAACCTACCATTTTCACCAATGTAAAAATTATTAGTTATTTAAAAGTACTTAAAATCAATTATAGTTTGACACAACTGAAAACCGTAAACAGATTAAAGTAAGGTATTAATATTTAAACGCATTCTTAAGCTGCGTTTATACTAACCCCGCCCCGCGTGTCGCCACGCGTGCGAAAGCTATCGGCGGTTTCATACATTTAGTATAGGAATGATCACATTAGTCCCGCCCCGCGTGGCGTGGAGCAACCTGCAAAATGTATGAAACTGGTAGCTTTCCCACGCGGGGCAGGCTAAGTATAAACGCAGCTTTAATGCATTGTTGGTCCCGGCTGTCATACGTGGATCTTTGACAGTCGTTACGAGTCGTCAGAAGCTTGAAAGTCTGACAACCAGTCTTACCTAGGGGTATCGTATTATCCAGTTACTGGGTTGTGGAGGTCAGATAGGCAGTCGCTCCATGTAAAATACTGGTACCTACTTAGCTGCAACCGGTTAGACTGGAAGCCGACCCCAACATAGTTGGGAAAAGGCTAGGCAGATGATGATTTAAACTCATTCTTAAGTGAAGTATCAATTTTCGAACAAGCTTTTACATGTTTTGTGTTATCATGATCCTATTTCCCCATTTGTTACTACGCTCAGCAAAAAACCAAATTTAAGACCACTCTTCATAAAAATACATAAGTCTCTTACACACCTTTTATGAAGAGAAATAAACAACGCTAACATCTACTTACTTTACTAATTATCCTAATGCACTATGAAAATTAAACATAAAAATGCTCGTCGTGTACTCTTTAGCACTTTTAAGGAGTCTGCCCACTGCACTGTAACATTCTATGAACGTATCAAACACGGAAAGATAGATGACAGGGACTAACTATGCCCACTAGAAAGTATCAACCGACAATTTATTGTTGACGATCCGTGAATAACTGGCGACGGTGTCGATTGGTGACGAAACGGTCAGAGAGCATAGTCTCATACATTTCAAAACAATGTTTTTTTACCCGACACGTTCCTAGAACGATCATGATATGATACGATGTAGTAGGCAGACTCGTTTAAAGAGTAGATACATACAATACGCAACTGAAAAAGCTCCTACACAAATACGTTTAGCAATATAAATAAACTCAGATCACCTACTGTTAGCTCTCAATATTTCTACAGGAACGATAGAAAATCTCGCGTAACAAATACATCAGACATACATATTTGATCATGATGTATTTTTCCTGCTAAGCCGTATTTTTAGTACTTACAAAAGGACACACATATATCTCTTTGCAATCACGATGACTATGTGTAGCAAAAAAATACAACTGACCATCAGCTAAACATGACGACAAATCAATGAAAATAATGTCACATTCTGATTTTCTGTTAATGTCAATCAATCTTTATTCATATTCTTTCTCATCAAGCTTGGCTGCCACATCCTATATGTACCTTTACTAGGTAAGTGCCAATCCTCCTATATACACAGTATATTACTTGCGCAGGTGTGTTAAACGACATGGGTTCCTTCTTCGACTCCCTGCGCGATAACTTGGAGACGCTGGTGTCCCTCTCGCCTCAGGAACGATCCACGCTGTTCCAAGACCCACCTTCCGTTGTACCGGCACCGGCTTCCAGTGAGTTACAGTTTTTATTATCTATGTATCTATACTTACATTGAAGAAGACAGTTGAATCGTTTCTCCGGGACTCGTTGAGTTTCATAACCTCGGCGCTTTTCTGGAGGCCTCCACTGTTGATCCTGGCATTCAGGAGTTGCAGCGGGCTTGTCCCATAAACAAAAAATAACATTGTAACGACGGGTGACGGTGTATTTGGTTTAAGCGACATTTTTTTACCATTTTAGCCAATGAGCCAATATTTTTTTAAAGCCTTTTTGAGCTTGAGCCATAATAATAATAAAGTTCTACGCAATAAAAACAACAATATAATTAACAATAACAAAAATACTTGTCACTTAGTACAAAATGTCACAATCCACTTTATTTAAGAACCAGGAAAAATGATTTAAACAACAATGTCACAGGTAATTAGTACACGCCGTATAACAAACATACACGCCTTTTGCCCCTTGAGGGTGGGCAGAACGCTAAAACCAATAACAGAAACTCATTAATGCAAAAGTTACCATATTTTTCTATAACAACAAACCTAATTTAACTTTACATAACCACATAGGTACACCTAAACAGATGTGAATCTAATCTAAAAGCGTAAAATAACGTACAAAAAAAACCTCTATTCATATTAATAAAAGGTAAAGTTTCGCAGGTACTCGTGTTGTTGAGTGAGATAAACTCGCACAATAATGTGTCGTGGACAACTCTCGGGTGGCTGCACATGCGACTAGCTCATTAAACTTTGGTTGTGCATACGTCATATAACACTCTAGGGCAAAAATTATAAATTACGTATAAGTTATAGATTGCCAAGTGACTTGATTTTTAATAAAAACACCTCGATAATAATGTTTCAACAAGATGCCAATGTCTAATATCTACATCTATACAAATAAGCCCGGTTTCCACCGCGAGCGGAACGGACCCATTAATGACTCCTTTTACCTTAAATATTGATTTCAACGTTTTATATTTAATTATAGCCAATGTAATGCGTATAATTAAGTATTTCCTATTACTATTTATTTACAAGTATGGTAATAATAGGAATTTATGATTGTCTATCAATGCAGTTTTGTATGACGAGGTAAAAATATGGGTCCGTTCCGCTCGCGGTGGAAACTGGGCTATAGAAATCTCGTGACACGGTGTTTATGGTCACACTCCTCAGAAACAAATCGAACGATTTTTTTTATTTTTAACCGACTTCTAAAAAAGGAGGAGGTTCTCAATTCGGATGTTTGTATTTTTTTTTAGGTTTGTTTGTATGTATTTGGTAGATGGTAGGCACATTTTGTATCGGTATGAAGTCGCGGGCAATAGCTAATAATTTAAATAAAAGCGAAAGATTTTTCTTTTGTTGTGCAACGTTTTCAAAAAAGTAAGATAATAAATGGTACCTATCTAAGTACACTTTTTTATTGAAATTGAAATCCGTTACTTACCTAAGTGTCTATTAATAATAATAACATAACATCACGCCTGTAATCCCCGAAGAGTTAGGCAGAGCTGGTACCTATACCCATTAATACATCCACTAAACTACACTAACACTATACTATACCATTGATAATAATCACTTTATTAATAGATTTCCGCATTTAACTCTCTTGCGAATGGAAGTGCAGAAACTATTGAACTTTGATATCTGATGAGTTATTTTCAACCTCAGCTTAGATGGATATCGACGATATCGTAGCATCTAGGGTAGAGATGACAAAACTATTCTAGCATAGCGTGGGATTACATTGAAGTTCTATAATTGGAATATTCTCTTTTATGTTACTTTACTCTTTATAGTTGGGGAGGCCAGGAAGGAATTTTTGGATTTACTCGAGCGCGGCAGATTAATATAAGGGGGGATACCTTGCACCCTGTTAAGTACCTCCACCATATATGAGCCCTGTATATAGGGCCGCGCGTGTAGGGCAGTGGATTTTATTTTTCAAACCATCAGATTGAAGAAGTCCCTGCACATAATTGTCAGATTAAGGGTCAGCACGACAAGGACATCAAGCTGAACTGTCTGTATATTAATTTGACGCGCTCGAGTATTTCAAGTTCATAATTTTTTCTTCCATTTTTAACCATTTTCAGGCCCTTCGTACGGCCACCCCCACCATGCAAACCGGCAGATTAATATTCCTCGGTTATTAAAAACACGTGGGGCGCATACACTATTAATATCTGACACGCTCGAGTAGTAGTTCGTGATTTTATTTTTTTAAATATGTACTTATGCGCTTCCTCCTGGTGGAGGAAAGTAAAAATAGTTACAGATAGGACTCTTTTACTGGTGTAAAAGAGTCCTATCTGTAACTATTTTTACTTTTTAGCATCTAATCTTCACAATCCGAAAGGTTCCCACGACGCTGGAGTAAATCCACATTTAGCATCTTGGCCTCCCCAAGGCCTACTATTAGACTTTCGATAAAACTTATCAAATCATTTTTATCAATGACATACTTTTTATGGACTGTCAAAACGCGATTCCCCATAGATTTTATATGGCAATATCGAACTGTGACGTCACTTATTTGCCAACTCAATTGAATTACTATTTATTGATTTCAAAACCACAAAAATTCAAATTTTACAGCAAATTTAATATTAATCGGATTTCTGCTGTAAATAAAGTGTTTTTTTATTAGAAGTTGTGTCTTTAAATTAATGGTTAATGGTATCAACTAACCTAAAACTACCCTAAAAATGGTATACAATAATAAATAAATTGAATTTAGTTGCCACTTTGATAATTTCGTATGGAGAAGAAAAGGCAAGAAACTCCATACTTACTCTATGGAAATAAATGTTTTACATTATTTGTATTACACGAAAATGCATTGTACCTTGTATAAAAAGTACTACTTATATCCTAATATAGGATAGTTATATATCCAATTCGAAATTCTTTTAAAATTGTATTTTTTAACACTATCACGCTTGTGCGAAGACCTCAGATGACCTTTCATTCAACCTACTTAACTGCGTATCATAAAACAAATCAACCTCATTACTGTATGACACGCATTTTACCCTTTAACGACACCTACGAACATGACACAACGTTAAATTCTCTGTAAAATATAAATGATATTGTTCCCATACTTCTGCGCTCCAGTTTATCACAGTACTGTAGATCCTAAAGTCAAAGTCAAATCATTTATTTCAATTATGCCATTATAAGGCACTTTTGAACGTCATATACAAGGAAAAAAAATACAATTATTGAATCTAGTTGCCCCTTTCAAAAGGTATAAGGTGGTATGGAGAAGAATGGGCAAAGAAATTCCATACGTACTCTTTTAAAATCAATGTTTTACAATATTTGCATACAGAATCAAACATTGGCACGTGAATGCAAAGGAATTTATATTAGATACAAATTAGGAATTGACGGTAGAAACGTGTTTAAAGGTATAATTTGTATATAGTGTTCTAGACGGGGGATTACTTTGTATCGGGATTATCAATCTACGATAGGTATTTTTTACAAGATAAGTTTGTGGTGCAATTTCAACAGGAAAATAGATTATGAAGGCACATTACAAAGAGCCTGAAGAGTAATTGAAAGGGTACATAAGTGTCGTTACGGTATCGAAAGATCCATAAACTTAAGGGCATTTTCTCGACGGCTGGCGTACAAAAGTAGTCTGGTCATATTTTGGTCTTTTCACAAAACTATCGTAGCAAATTACAATAATTTTATTCCATTGGAGATATTGTTATTACTTGGACATTCTCTACCAATCAACCAACGGTAATAAAGAGATAATATGCATGACAGGAGCAAAATAACTGGATGAACATAAAACAACAATTAATAGTAATTAAAGGCTAGGCAGATGACGATGACACAAGTCCAAAATAATTAAGAATAGAAAGGAGAATAATGAGACAAATACTACTATGATATGAAAATGCAAAAGTTTCAACGGATGGATGTTTAATACTTAATCACGCCAGAGGCCAAGACGGCTAAACGGATCTGGATTAAATTTGGCACAGAGATAGATTAAAGTCAAAAAAATGTAGAGTTCCTGTGACATCCGTGACGTCCCTTTTTGACGCAGACGAAGTTGCGGGCAAAATCTAATAAAATAGTCAAATATAGGAGTTCATAAGAACCTCCTACCTCAGCATTACTATTTTTAATACATAACTCTGCCTCTAAATAAAAAAATAATAGCTAGGTATGCTAAACCTAATTGTCATTTGATAGTTTAGAAAATGGCGACATCAATCATTTTGCAATCGACACATTTTTATGTACCTACCTACTAACATTAAAATATTGTTAAAATCGTGTAATCGTTATTTTGTCCTTCAAAATTTAAAATATCTATTTAATGTAAATAATCTCTAATGCGTGAATAATTTGTACTTTGATACTTTAAGCACTTGTCGTTTTTACAACGTTTAAAATAGGTACTTCCTCTAAAACAATAGTAATACACTCGACGTCATAGAAATCGCATCTTTTTTGCAAGAATGCCTTCTAAAGTCTTTTATTTATGTTTTAAGAGAACTATAAGTTACCAGTCAAAAAGATTATAAAATAAAGTTTTGAGAATTAAATTTTTTTATCAAGTTTCGGTACCTACTTACCAGTACAAAAAATAATATGTTTCCAAAAAGAATAATTACATTAACATAGTATTGAGCCTCGGGACAATACAGTTTGTAAGATAATAGCAAGCAACCTGTGACGTCACTTATTTGCCAACTCAATTGACCAACTATTTATTTATTTCAAAGCAAAAATGTAATTTTACAGTTATTGAATATTAAACGTACATAGTTTCAGGACTAAAATAAGTGTTTTTTTTTAAGAAAAGTTGTGTCTAGGAATTAATGTTTAATGGTGTCTACTTACCGTAACGGTGTTTACAGATAATATTATAATCCTAAAACAAACAACGATACAACTGAAGGCCACTTCCACTAATTAAAAACCGTAAAAAATCTAGTAGCAATCTCAGCGAGAATTAATGTCAACAAAAAAAGTAACATTTTTTTTAATAATTTGTACATATTTTACATTTACTTTAAGGTTTTATGTTTCAGTGTAAGTAATTAAAATTTAGACATCAATTTAATTATTAATTACAAAAAAAGTTGTAGATCAATTTTTAACTGATTGAGACTGAAATTATATTGCGATTTAGTAAAATTATTGGCCTACTGAAATCTTCAAAATTAAATGATATATTCAAAATCATACATACCAATCAAAAACTTTACTCTCCGTTTATACTCCAGTCGAGTAAAAATCTACAATACCTAAGCTTATCTACATGCAATATGTCCACAAATTCCGTACCAAAGTATCAACAATCTATCGTAAATATCTCTCTCTACCTCTCGAACACACATCATAATATTAATTCTCGAAACGATATCAACGACCTCAACCGTCACCATTGAGCTCCACGCCGCCGGTATCTCAATTAGAGTCGCTTAAGGATACTTATCTACCGTATCCTCAACTATACTACGCGGGAAGTAGGAAAATGACGGAATGTAGGAACTGTCAATAACGATGTCTATCAAATTGCAACAGGAAGTGGCCTTTTGTTTATGGTCGAATCTGGACGAGCGAACATTTCCGTTGTAGTGGGGACCGCCTACATTTAGGGCTTTGAGATGTTTGCTATTTGTGCTATAATGTCGTAAAAATATGTCAAAACATTAGAGCTTACACAAGAAAAAAAATGAACTCGAAAAGGTAGTTCTGAATTGAGAAGAATGCGGAAGAAACTCCGTACATACTCGTTTAGAATCTCTCCGCCCGTTTTCGTCTCAGTAAATATCACCCACGTCTGCTCAATAATACATGATAGGTATGTATTTCCCAATTTCTCATCAAAATCTATTCTACATCTTATCATTCTCTAAACAAAATTCCAACATTTAAACTCCCGGAAAAATCTTCAAGTAGTTCAGATTTCAAAGTTTATATAATAAATTAAAATAACAGCCCAATTTGGTGTCAAATTGTTTCCGTGTACATAAAACGTTAAGGTAATTGCTTGGGTTACCTTACAAACACATTTTTATCACCTTTTCGGCACTTATATAAACAATATGAAAATGAGGAAAATATCTGTTTTTCTTTGACTATACTTTTATTTAATGATGGGATATCATCAAATTTCTTCTTCAACTCTTGGCGGAGCGGGAGGGAAGGAAGTGGAAGGAAGTGTCACAACTCTTACTGACTAAAACCCCTCCATGTTCCGTTAAGACTCATCATCCTTGACAGACCACACAAAGTTTATTAGGTATTTCGTAATAAATATTATAATATTGTTAAGAATTTTAATCTAAATGTCATCAAAAAATCCCTGAATAGATACACAAATAATATAGTTAACTATTTCGTACATCCATATCTGCGCAAGCTCCCATTACTGACGCCTGTCAAGTCTCATCTTTTGAGGCACGTATTTAATAATTGTTTGAGCTTTCATTTTTAATAAACATTTCGTAAAAACGTTACAATACATCGAATTGCTCTATTGTATATAGACCTTTTGATTCCCGTCGCAACAAAAGCACCTGCAAAGGTGTCGGATATCTCTGAAGTATTTCAATAACATAAGTCTGCAAACAACAATAGTATAGAGATGCAATATTTCTCGGAATATTGCACTTTGAAAGACTAGAACACTGTGGAGCTTTAGGAAGTTTTATCAAAGGGATAGTTTAGTTTCTCGTGTCGATTTAATTACATATTGGAAATACAGTTCAAAACTAAGAATTCGTTGGTACAATAAGAAGGTATTTTAAGAGTTATTATAGAAAAGATACATAAGCATAACAATTTCTTTTAAAAAAGTGTATAAGTACAGTCACAGCGTGAATTACAGTTTTTCTCAATCTGCAAAATCTATTTCCACTAGGAATATCCAAGAAAAGTTGCGAGAAAAACTAAAAATCTGATCCCATATCCTATTATAAAACAAACGCTTGAATGACAGACAAGAACTAACTTTATTTTTATTTTAAACATACTTACAGTATTACATACTCTATGAAAGAAGGCGCTACTATACAGCCTGTAACAAAAACCCTGTCCGATCCTTAAGGGTATTATTCGGCATCGTACTGCGTACACATATACGTAACCATTTAATGGATTTGAGATTATTATTTTTCCCCAGTGAAAAAAAAAAAAGAAGAAAGAAGAAGTAATTAAATTAAAATAAAACATAAAAACTGATCAACGGCAACACTGATCTGACAGGGTTTTTGTTACATCTATACTTAATATTATAAAGCTGCAGAGTTTGTTTGTTTGTTTGTTTGTTTGTTTGAACGCGCTAATCTCTGGAACTACTGGTCCGATTCGAAAAATTCTTTCAGTGTTAGATAGATTAGTTATCGAGGAAGGCTATAGGCTATATACCATCACGCTACGACCTACGGGAGCGGAGCAGTAACCAAAGACGCGGGTGTAACCGCGGCGGACAGCTAGTAGTGTATAACCAGTATTCTGTGATATTGTCGATACAAAATAACATAAAAATATGTTGTAATAAAGAATGTGGAGAAATAGTTGTGTGAAACGATTTGCCGATTTTTCCGAAATCGGACCCGTAGTTTCTGAGATTATCGCGTTTAAACAAGCAAACAAACTACAGGTTTATATTTTTAGAATAGCTTTAAATATTCCAGTGATACGTTATTATGTTTCTAACATAACTATTGGTGCTGATTGTTTTAGTTTTGTGATAAAGAACTAAGTTATGTTTGTTTTCCACAGATTCCGGTGGGGGTGGCAGTGGCATTAGGAAACTGTATGCACTTCGACCTCTCAGACCTACTGGTAATATCAGGTGGGCATCTTGACAATTAATTATACATAAGTTTAATTCTGCCAAAATGGGCCAACCCACAACCTCTTAGTAATTTTAATTAATTACGTAAAATTAATTAAATAACCCAAATGTGTAACATTTTTATCCAGCAATAACAGTTCAATGTAGAGTCAACAAAACAAATAGGTGTGCAGGGTCGTCAGATATAGTTGAAGTTATTTAATTTAAAAAGTAGATAATAATTAATAAACTGTACCTACATTAATTAAGTTTCAATCGTAGGTTTTTTTTTTCATTCATTGGTTTCTGAGAAATTTTAACTATATCTGACGACCCTAAATATCTCTTTTATTGACTGTACAAAGAAATTTGTTATTTTTTATTAAAAAAAATCCACAATCAATAATATCTCTCAAAATGGCAGAAATGTTGACGTGTTTGTTCGCTTTGGCAGAATTAAACCGAAAACTTTTTACCTTTCTATGTCTTTTTATTTTCGCTGTACTAGCACATAATTCCAGTATCAGCAGTGTCTTTAAAACCCGTTTTGTCAGTCACCTAAGCCATAAACTTTTAATGTTCTTTATGACACGTAAAAATAAATTATTCTACATATATTGATTAGAAATGTGACCCCACTCCCCATTAAGAATCTAGTAATTAATTGTTTTTATTCTCAAATACATCCCTGCTCTAATAAATTGTTTTTCGTTGTTTTAACTGTGTTAATTTCCTATCACCTTACGCTTTAATCTGCATTACTAAAACTTAGTTTAAAATATCGTTGTACGTAGATCTTACAACCGCAGATCTCTCGTGGAGGCGGACGGTGGTTACCCGGGTGCCAACCACCACGACCCTGGCTTGCTGTGGACCGGCCTCGGCCGGTAGACGACACACTCACACCCCCGACCACTACACACCCACTCACCCTTACACACCGTCACACCCACACTTTGACACTTACTCACATACACACCCACAATACGCACACATTGACCAGCATAAAAACATGAATCACGTGTTACAGCCGCGAAAACCGCCGGTTATTTCACATTTGAAGCCTAATTATATAGATGTTAGTGGTGTATCGTTGCCGGAGATTATTTTAGCGTTGCAAGAATACTGCTACCTGTGAAGTTTATATAAGTACGAATATGTTATATCGATCTCTGATCTAGTCAATTGAACGTTTGATTAAATATGAAATACTCCTATCTGAACTAGTTTAAACACTTGATAAGCTTTTCATCTGTATTTAGTTTCGATAGCATTCCTAAGCAGTAAGTAGAATTGTTCAAAAGTAATTGAATTTTGGTCAAGGAATTCCTAGTAAACTTTCACGAAAGGTTCACAGATTATAGTTTTGACTTCTATTTCACATATACACATCAAAAGTGTCTAGGGATCAAGATGTATTTGGTAATAATAATATATTGATCCCTAGACACTTTTGATGTGTGTAGTTAAGTACATAGTTCTGCCTATTGTATTGTTGTATAGAAAAAATAAGCTCATTTATCTTTAAATTTTTCATTCAGTACCATATGACCTTTGTCTGTGTACCTCATAGTCACATATCTTTGTAATCCCTCTGATTAGTATAAGAATTTTAACCATTAACTTAAGCATATTAAAAATACATTTAAAATTATCTTTCATTTCCATAATCTTAAATCTTGCTACAATATGTACCTATTAAAATCTCAAGTATTAAATGAAATTAAATGAATTCTATTTAAAATCAAAATAAGTATGTTTTTTTTTTTGTTTTTGTATTTGCAATTATAAAAGAATATCTTAACATTTTATACACCATTGAAAAGAACGTCATATTTGCTGTATTTTCTCTAAGCATTTGATGTCTTTACAAGACAGAAATAAGCCGATTTGATGGCGCAATCCCTCTGCAAGAACGTTGAAGACTTGGAAGGTGTCTTTACGTGGCTCAGAAATGTGTACTTTACAAGACAAGCTTTTGAACACAAAATAACCCTTGTTTTACAATTTGAACTTTAAAAAGGACGCAGGCAGTTTGTTTTTCAAAAGACAACTAAAATTCCTAGCTTTATTTTCTTTAATTTCTCTATGTAGAATTTACACTAATAATTGTTTTTATTATATATGTAAAAACTTATTAAAATTCCCTTTACTTAAAAGATGTTATTAAGACTTAATTTCGTCTCTATCTAACAACTTTACTTACAATAATATAATGTATAATGATAATTTACTTACTCAAAAAACAATTTTACTGTACTTAAAGTTACTGTAGGCAATTAAGTAGGTACCTACTTATGTAAACTGACATTGAATATTAAAATTTATTAACTACGTTATATTTATTCATTTAATTTATTTATTTTCTTGCTTAACATAAAATAAATAAATAACGTCGTTTATCGATATTATAGAACCATTTTAAACCACATTTAAGAAAAATATTTAATGTTATATAACATACAAATTATAAATGTACCTTTATAAAATTATAATAAATGTTTTACTATATTTAATGTAAATACAATTTGTCTTGATCGCATTTATATTATTATTAATTGTACGTTTTAGCATTAAAATGGATAAATTATAGAAATATTTAGCTTTTAAGTATTTAATTGTCGCGATATGTTTATGAAATTAATGATATATTACATTGCTAATGTGTTTTATTTAATTACGAAAACCCAACTGTCCTTCAAATCACCTTCCATGATTATCTGGTAGCAACCTGGGAATAGAACCCTAATAACAAATACATTCGCCTTATAAATATGAATACAAGGTGCAGTTTCCCATGCTCGTCTAATTTAAGAGGTAACATGCTAGTGATTTTTAACACGAATTAAAAATATAATGTTTTGCTCCATCGTAGACTTTGTCTCTGTCATCTCTGACCTAGACTAGAGAGAGCAAACCCATATAAAAAAAAAGTTTTTTTGTATTTGATTTTCGAATTCAATCTAGCCATCTTGCCTCTAGGTTTAGGCAGGCAGGGCGATGAACCCACACACAGTCATATAGTAGCGCGACACTGCCTCCTGCTGCGTACACAACGGGGCGATTCTGTTCTTTGAAAGAGGTGTATTCTAAAATACTGTCAAATATTAACAGTTAAGGGCTGATTTTTTTTACCGACTTCAAAAAAAGGAGGAGGTTATCAATTCGTCTGTATTTTTTTTTATGTTTGTTAGCTCCTTACTTGCGACTGGGTGAACCGATTTTCATGATTCTTTTTTTAGGAAGGAAAAGGGGGGGGGGGTACGTCAACCCCCCTCCTACCAGTTTTCAAAATTAAATATATCGTGTGAGGTATTGTTTGAAAGGACTTTTTGTAAGGATTTCAAACATTAATACACAAGCACTAAAAAGTAAAAATAAAAAGCTTTTTCACAAAAAAAGATAACCGCCTTCATAAACTACAAAATAAAAATAACTTTAGTTTTGGAAGTCGGTGGCAATACTTACCTACATAACAAAAAACAAAACCAAAGCCGCCGACTTCCAAAACTAAAGTTATTTTTATTTTGTAGTTTATGAAGGCGGTTATCTTTTTTTGTGAAAAAGCTTTTTCAATAGTCAGATTTACTTTTTCTATACAAAAGCTGTCAAACCGCCATATGAGTATATATTCTGATGATTAAAAAATTAGCCCTAAAAAGACAAAGATTCATTATTGACATAGGTCTTTTAGGTCTACCTCCTGAAAGTCGGGAATGTAAAACTACGCCTTGACCTAAACTAATCATAAACTAGAAACACATCTACTAACATTCTTACATAATCATAATCATATTACAATTTTTTTCTATACATATTAGTAGTTAGGTACTATGATTCATCTAGCTACCTAAAGTAATCTTCAACAAAGATTTACAAATATAGCCGCACCATACGCATGGAATACAGATAACCAATATGATGGAATATTTACGATTCATGTCGTGAATTCAATCATTTTGGATATAATTAGAATACATATTTATCGCATACCTGTGCATTATAAGATTACAATTGGTACACAACGAAATTGATGTTGAATACAATATTGATAAACTCCATCTGCGCAGATGACTTCCTATAATAGACTTTTGCCAGAGTCTAAAGACACTTATGCACTTTCATTTAGTGCATATTCATATGGAAAAAGCTTTTATTTTGTCATTACATACGACATTTAATTTTTTTATCTAAGTATATAGCTAGATTTGAAAATCGACTCACATCAAATACTTTAACATCAGTGCGTTCAATGCTGGCAACGTTTTTTCCACATTCTTACGCCAACCGCTCTACAATACATCAAAAACCCCATAGTTACAGCTTGCCGAGAAATTCTAACCGTCATCTCCTAACCGCGACCAATTGCCGGCCATTCCACAGACGTACAGTCAAGAAACACTTCCTTATTGTCAGCCAATCATCGTAATAGTCCGGTGAACAGCAAGCGATCGAATTTTGGGAGGACATTATTTAATCTAGCTAGATTGTGGTAACGACTGCTCGCACCCACGCGATCGTGAAGGAGACAGACGATTGTGAAAATAATAATACGAGAACAGAGATTGATTAATCTATAAGTATATAAAATCTTCTATACAAATATCTATCTAAATATATAAAAGCGAAAAGGTCACTCACTCATCACGACATTTCGAAAACTACTTGACGTATAAAGATGAAATTTGGCAGGGAGATAGTTTATAGTTAGTAGACATCTGATAAGAAAGGATTTTCCAAAATTTACCCCCTAAGGGGATGAAACGGGGGTCCGAAATTTGTAAGGAGAAATCGACTTTGACGCGGACGGAGTCGCGGGCAGAAGCTATAGTAGGCTATACATATAATATCACGCTACGACCTACGGAAGCGGAGCAGTAAGAACATTATGTGTACATATATGTATTTAAATAGCTATACAACGTGTAACGTTAAATGCGCAAAACCTCAGACACCCCAACTGATTTTTAATTAAATTGACCTATTTCAGAGAAAAAAAATCATTAAAACAAAAGTAAAGGTTTTCTGTGCTGATTTAGTTTTACTGGCAATTCTGATCATTTCTTGCGTCTGCGACGACGCTCTATCGAGGGAGAAGTCGTCACCAAGCCGCTGCGCGCCGGATGGCTTGACCTACTAATATACACATCAAAAGTGTCTAGGGATCAACATCCCTAACATTTGTTAGGGATGTTGATCCCTAGACACTTTTGATGTGTGTAAATTGACACAGCAACGTTTTTAAGGAAGATTTTTTGAAAAATGTGACCTATATTAAAAAGTGGTTCAATTGATTCTGCTCGTTATTCTGATCAAACTATTTCAGGTTTTGCGCATTTAACGTTACACGTTGTATAATACTAAAGAGTAGTAATTGAAATAATATTATGTCAATAAACTAAAAGTTAAAAAGCCGACATTTTTAACAAACAGTCGTTACATTGATCTCTTTTTTGCATACCCTAGTTGCAGTCACTTTATTTAATACTAGCTTTTGCCCACGACTTCATCCGTATAAATGTCGGTTATCGCGGACGCAGACGAAGTCGCGGAATGAAAAGTAGCCATACTGTCCTTTGCTGGGGTTCAAACTAACCCCGTACCTTTAATCAAAATCGGTTCAATTGTTCAGTCGTGAAAGCGTAACAGACAAACAGACAGAGTTGCTTTCGCATTTATAATATTACAAGCTTTTGCCCGCGACTTCGTCCGCGTAAATGTCGGACCCCCGTTCATCCCCTTAGAGGGTAAATTTTAAAAAATCCTTTCTTAGCGGATGCCTACGTCATAACATCTACCTGCATGCCAAATTTCAGCCCGATCCGTCCAGTGGTTTGGGCTGTGCGTTGATAGATCACTATGTCAGTCAGTCACCTTTGAGTTATATGTATATACACACATCAAAAAAGTCTAGGGATCAACATCCCTAACATTTGTTAGGGATGTTGATCCCTAGACTTTTTTGATGTGTATATATAGATTAGTATGGATAGTGAACATTAAGTGGAGGTGTTTATTTCACGCATTACTTATCAAAGTGCCAACGTGAACGTTTTATATAGGTAGAGATGCATTTAACAGGATTAATGGCGATAGTCGCCTGACACCAAGTACTCAGGAAGAATCTAGACTTAGGTCTGTAATCTGAGGCGATGCCCAGTCAACTGGAGCTGAGTCGAGATTAGAATCGAAGTCAGTCTACTACACCGTGCGTCCATGACCGTGCCAGAAACGTGTCAAACAAAATAAATAAATACTACTTCTCTTTCTTAGAAAACTTCAACTATACAGCATGTAACAAAAACCCTGTACGATCCTTAAGGGTATTATTCGGCATCGTACTGCGTACACATATACGTAACCATTTAATGGATTTGAGATTATTATTTTTCCCCAGTGAAAAAAATAAAGAAGAAAGAAGAAGTAATTAAATTTTAAAAAAACATAAAAACTGATCAACGGCAACACTGATCTGACAGGGTTTTTGTAACATAGTGTATGTGACGACCCTGCATACCTATCTGTTTTGCTGACTGTACATACGCAAATAGGTATAGTATATTTTAATAGACTTAAAAACAGAAAAACATTATTAATTAACGCAATGAAATCCGTATCAATTAAAAAACAAATAAATTAGGCATTTGCACACGCACACGACTGAATCATAGCGCAAACTAATTCATTAACATGTAAAAGTAAACATTTGTTACTCCCTTGGGTTCAAGTTGATACATTGTTATTAATGTTATCACTGACACACACATTGAATCACAGTTGCTGCCTTATCTCACATAATTACATGTAAATAATGATCTAATTAATACATTAATTAAATGTATAATATTAATAAAAAAATAAAAATAATTCCAGCCTACTATATTGTTCATTGGCAGGGCAAAGGCCTTTTCTGATACAAAGAAGGCTCGAGAATTAATCACCACACTTGCTCATACGGATTGACAATTTCTCATAACATCACGCCTGTAATCCCCAAAGGGTTAGGCAGAGGTGTACCTATTAGTACACCCACATTTCGCCAGTTATGTTTAAGTCCCATGTAATAGGGGGCGAGCCTGTTGCCATCAACCGGGCACAAATCCAGACTCTGAGGCTGCTACTAAGAAATTCCTGATCGCACTTTGCCCGACCTGGGAATCAAACCCAGAACCTCATGCTCAGCAATCGCGCTTTGCGATCAGTAGACCAACGAAGCAGTCAAGTCGAGCCTTTCTAAATTTATTCTATACTAGCTTTTGCCCGCGACTTCGTCCGCGTATAATATGTCGGTTATCGCGGACGCAGACGAAGTCGAAGTCGAATAAAAAGTAGCCTATGTCCTTTGTTGGGGTTCACACTTACCCTGTACCAAATTTCACATAAATCGGTTCAGTAGTTTAGGCGTGAAGAAAAGACAGACAGACAGACAGAAAGACAGACAGACAGAAAGACAGACAGAGTTACTTTCGCATTTATAATATTAGTTAGGACTAGCACTCTCCCCGCGACTTCGTTCGTGTGATTTTTCATACGGATCCCTAATTTTTTGATAACAAAATATAGCTTATAGCACTCAGTGATAACGTAGCTTCCAATTTGTGAAAGAATTTTCAAAATCGATTCAGTAGATCCAGAGATTACCCCCTACATACAAACTTACAAACAAATGTTACCTCTTTATAATATTAGTATAGATAATATCTCATAGAAACATTCCTTTAAAATAAGGTTGTATATGGCTTAGCCAGCTAAAGCCTTCGCCTTCGCTTCGTGCCTACTTAAAGTGCATATAGCTGATTAGAACGAACAATAAGTTATGCGACCACAGTCATATAAGCACGTGTTATGTACAGTTGCGATTGTTTAAAGCACTATGTATCACACCACTTAAGTAATCCTTTATCGCTGCAGCGATTTCTTATCGCCTTCACACACATTCCCATAAACCTGAATTCGCATTTCTGCGATGCAATTGATCTTAGTTCTGTTAAAACGAGCGAACCTACAATCTCTCAACAGTAAAATGAAGTACAACAATTAAACATGCCAAATATGTTATTTTTTTCATCATTACTAAACACTGATAACAGTTCATTCACCTTCAAAACTTATGCTTAGAAATTAAATCAATCTGCCTAGCTTTTTCCCGACTATGTTGGGGTCGGCTTCCAGTCTAACCGGATGCAGCTGAATATGTATTTTTTTTTTATAAATGGGTAATACTGTACCCCTTGATAGGACTGGTTGTTAGACTTTCGGGCTTTTGACGACCCGTAACAACTGTCAAAGATCCACGTACGTCAACGGGGACCAACGGCTTAACGTGCTTTCCGAGGCACGGAGGAGTCTCGGTGTGTAAATATGGTCACCCATCCACTGACCAACTCGCACGATATTTCTCGTACCGTCTAAATCAGCTTTGAATCATCGTAAAACAAGAGTAGCCTTTTATTTCTTTCGGTGTTAACAATAAGACAAAATGTGTCTTTTATTATAATCAAATCTATTCCAATTACCAGAATCTGTTCACTACATAAGTATGTCTGTTTATGTGGGCCGTCTGTCTCTATTCTTTACGCATCATTTGGAGGGTAGTCCTAATCTCGAGTAGTGGCTCGCAAAGTTTATTAACCCAGCAGTAAGGGCATAATATAATATAATATTTATGTGTGTATAATACTATTATATTATGATAAAAGGTGTCCTGTTATGTAGGGTGACTATGCAACTGTATGGAATTGGGATCTAATTTCCTAGAAGCTAAAGTACCTCTTTAAGCTTATTGGAAATCGGATCCCAGTTAATGATAAGGTCATTGACAGCAATTTGTAACTATAGAATAAAAGTAACTTTTTGAAATATTCCAGGAGAGTATCAGTAGAATTTGGAGTCAAGGAAGGTTAGGTAGCTTAGGTAGGCTATATAACATCACGCTACGACCTACTGGACCGGAGCAGTAACCAAAGTACGTATCTTATCGTGAGTAAATCGCGGGGCTTAACTAGTATCTAATATATTAGGAACCAACTTTCGGCACCATTTCCAAAATTAAGTCGCGTTATTTCGCGAAAAGAAAATCCGTGGACGAGTTTTCATTTAGTTTAGTTGTGTACACTTCCTATAATAATAATATGCTCTTCTATTCATTCGTAAACCAATTTCAAATAGGATTATAAGCCAAAACACTAACTCCATTCAGAGGCAGCAAACGTACAAGTATGTTGAAGAGATAACATGTATGACAGTACAACTTGGAGGCACAGATATCACTGTATTCAGCTAAAACAGGATATGCATAGGCACAGCTTGCTAACACCTAAGACGTCGATGGATTAAAATATCTCTCTCGAGCTTTAATAGTGACAGGGTGAATCCATCTATATATACTACTCGTAACATCACAGAATATTTGTAACAAGGATTTTGTAAAAACCTAATTGAAAAGAGTGTCCGTGGAGTTTCTGGCTCATTCGTTCGTTGGAGGTAGGCCTACCTCCGTTTTGGAACGAGCAACTAGCTTCAACTTTCTGACTAACTGACCGATTCTTTGACAATTCAAAAGTCTAATTAAAATAAATGTTTTGACTTTGACTTTGTATGTTGGATAGGTACCAGTGGCGAGGACTCTATACAAACAGCTATGCTACCGCCACTGAAAATTGGCACAGTCTAGTGGTACACTGCCAAATAATAGTACAATTACAGTCACACTGCAGTTTTCAATAAACCATCTCTGCCATCATCTGCCTAGCCTGTTTCCGAACTAAGTTAAGGTCGGTTTCCAGTCTAACCGGCGGCAGCTGAGTACCAGTATATTACATGCAGCGACTGCCTATCTGACCTCCACAATCCAGTAACCAGAAATTTTCAATACACCATCAAATATTTTTTTTAATTACTATAGAATTAAGAAATTTTTGCTTTGTCTCAATCTGACAATATCATTGGAGGTCATCAACATAAACCATAAGTTCTAGAAGTTAGCATCCCCTTTGGCACGGTAATCATCCAATCTTTTGTATAATAGAACAAAAAAAATCTCTTAATTTTATTTAAACTTCAATTTGTTACAAAGGCCATCTTTTAAGCTTATTTAATTACTTGATAATTGATTTAGAAAAACTCATTTCATTTCGTTTTTTAAGGAACAATGTTGAAGCTAATTAATTTGTTATAAAAGTCATATAAATTAGTTTTTTGTGTACTTTTTTCGTCTTTATAATCCTCTTTAAAGAATACTTAACCCAATAAGGAACTGGTCTAATGTACAGTATTGTGCGAGGCAAATCTAACCAAGCGACACAGTCATCACTAAGTAGATAGGTAGGTACTCAATACTAATTTGTGTAAGTAGGTATGATAAAATCGAATCAAAAACCACTTGTCAAATGCCAAAGAACCGTCGATAGTAAACGTACTTTTGAACGTCATAACCTATGTCCACAGTTCCACACCAATGCGCTGTCATGTTCATCTTGCCTTCTCGTCTGACTGACCCACCTCGGTTTCGAACGGGTGCCATGTAGATACTAACTATGCGAATAAACTTTCCTCTTAAATCACTCTACCTGAAGAAAACCGCATTGAAATTCGTTGCGTCGTTTAGGAAAAGGCTAAGGCAGTTGATGAGTTTAAAAGATACAAGCATACAGATGGAGAAAAACGACTTTGTTTCGTAAAGATTAAAAAATAGTAATTCGTAAGGAATTTCACGTGGTTGAAATCGTGGACAAAAACTAGTTAGTTTTTTTCTAGTTTTATTGCTCCTAATATAAGTCCAAGGCTAATTGTGAGCTGTATTCAAGATCTACCTAACCTATATTTTGAAATAGTTATAAAGACAGAGATCTTTATTAGTTCATTTGTTTTGGTCTAATGATTTTTATTTACACCTTAGAATACACTTAAACAAAATTAAAAAAGTTATTGTTTTTACAAAAAATGCCCGGATAACTAAATTAATCTAGTTTGTATGTATATTATTAGTTACGTACTCGATATTAGCATAGGTATTAGTCTCATTACTTATGTAAATCTATCTCATTAATCTGCGTAGCCTTTTTCTAACTATGTTGGGGTAGGCTTCCAGTCTAACCGGATGCAGCTGCATACCAGCATTTTACATGGAGCTACTGCTTATCTGACCTCCACAACCCACTAACTGGGTAATACGATTCATTGACCCTTGGTAAAACTGGTTGTCAGACTTTCGGGCTTCTGACGACCCGTAACGACTGTCAAAGATCTACGTATGACAGCCGGGACCAAGCAACGGCTTATCGTAAGTACTTACTTTCCGAGGAACGGAGGAGTCTCATAGCAATTTTTTCGGAGCGCGTGTGGATTGTTTTTACTTTCACACAATCATGCGCAAGCGGTGCACATCCATAATGCGTAGGGTGCGGGCCAGCCGCAACAGTATCCAGAGCGCTTTTGCAGAACGATTCGACTGTCAGTACCTACGTGAACCATTGCTGCATGATTCGTACCTACTGACTAATGTCGATTCGAAAATTTTGTTCTAGTTTATGATTGTCATTATTTTATTAATTTACTAGCTGTCCGCCGCGGTTACACCCGCGTCTTTGGTTACTGCTCCGCTCCCGTAGTTCGTAGCGTGATGGTATATAGCCTATAGCCTTCCTCGATAACTAATCTATCTAACACTGAAAGAATTTTTCAAATCGGACCAGTAGTTCCAGAGATTAGCGCGTTCAAACAAACACTGCAGCTTTATAATATTAAGTATAGATTTATTATTTGTAATTTAGATCTGGATATTTATGTAATTACTAACACAGTTTTTCTCAATTATACTAACACAATGAGTCGTTGTTGCTTGATTAAATTTTATTATTATTATTATTAAATCCTAGATGGATTTAATTTGTTTTACAAAATAACTGATGGATTGACTCTGTAAATAAGAACCAAGTACTTAGGTACACTTAAATTCAGATGTACTTTCTTAGTTTATCTTGGACATCACTGACATCGGTGAAGGAAAACATCGTGAAGAAACTCAACTTATCCATACTAACTATTGTAAAATGAGAAAGTAACCTGTCTCTGTCTGTTATGCTTTTACGACTAAACCACTTAACAGATTATGATGTTTGGTGCCTACGGGGTAAGTTTGAACCCCAAGAAAGGACACAGGGGGCCTACCACAACCTCTTAAAACAATATTATTTTAATATTACTTTGTAATTTCTGTTGTTGCATTTTCAACTCTCGGCGCTGATCCAAACGTTGAAAATCCAACAGAGTGGAACGCAAAGTAATATTAAAATAATATTGTTTTAAAAGGTTGTGGTATGCCCCCTGGACCCTGTTAGTGCTTTTTCAAACCAGTCTCCCCTCAAAATCATGGTAACCTCACACCCGAAATAAACGAAGCATAATATCGCTTACGCGGTAATAAACCGAGTTGCTGTTGTCTTAGGCCACTACCGCCATCTTGAGATTGTACTACCATGGTACTTTATTACCTACAGAACATAACGTGGAAATTGAGTTATGATTGTCGAGAGAGACCCTATTTTTGGCCCCGTTTGTTGTAATATCCCTGGCTAAAAATAGCTTGTGAGCGCGTGTTTGTTGAATGATATATGAGCTATATACACTGACCAGGTCCTTTGTAACGGGTTTAAAAAGAATACTTAATAAAGACGAAAGTTACACGTTTTTCCTAACTTATGATTATTTTCTTTGTTCTGAACCATACCTGGGAAATCTTTGATTACGGAGTTATTAAGTCAAAGTCAAAACATTTATTTCAATTAGACCATTTACAGGCACTTTTGAATTGTCAAGAAGTCGGTCAATTAGTCAGAAAGTTGAAGCTAAGTAGTTGCTCGTTCCAAAACGGAGTTAGGCGCCTATGGAGAAGACGTCAGAATAGATAGTCAAAATTCGAAACTTTATACGTTTTTTTTATAACTTAACTTTAAATACGCCAAGTTCTGTTGTATGCACCCGTAAGTACAATGTCTTGCGCTATATACAGTGAGTAGAGGTATACCTATATATACGCTATATACACAGTGACTAGATATAGAGATTTTTATATCAAACGCAATACTCGCTCCCAACAAAAAATTTTTTTTTAGTTTATGTGCAGTAGTATGGCAATATTGGCAATTACTTACCTACTAGGTACTTCGTGCAAATGTCGTGGTGACCAGATAAGGTAAAGTACTTACCTTTCATAGTGTTTTATTTTAAAATTAAATAATACTCTAGTTTATCTTGGAGTTTCAGACTGACTTCTCTCAATAAGATGAGGACAGTACCCCGTAGTAGGACAATAAATAGGCTGGTATTATTCTAGATATATGGCCAACAACCAAGCAACATATCTAGGACATTCCCAGAACTTACATACATACATAAACTCACGCCTTTTTCCCATGGGGGTAGGTAGAAACCACAGAACGCCACCTATATTCAAGTAAAGTAACTTACAAAGTTACGCTTTTTATGTTCCTGAATGAATTATATGTGGTAAAAAGTTTTACACAGTTGACACCTAAGAGCACAAAGAGCGCTGGGATATGTGCCTAAGTAATAATAAAACTTCTTAAAATGACCTACTTAAATGCTAGCTAACTGGAACAAAATGCCGTTTTTTAGACCAAATCACATTAATTTTTCATATAATTATGCATATAATAATGCATTTATTACGCTTGACAGATTAACACATTAACCTTAAATATGCGTCTATTTCCGTGTTTTATATTCATACTAAAATTGATAGGATTTCCTCCTTTAAGTACATCATTAAAATATTTTGTGATCAACGATGCGTTTGCCAAATGTAGATAAAGCATAAATTAGTGTAGCACGAGCGCGCTGACACAAAACTAATTGATTCGTTCGATTTCAGAATTGAAAATACGACTATCCTATAACATCTTGTCAGACTTCTGAAGTAAATAAATGCATTGGGTGGGTCGGGTTTCGAATAATTATGTTAATTAGTCTGTAACTGGTGATGTCGAACTTTTTCTATATTTATAATATGATTAGTACTGTTCTCAAGTAAGTGATGAACCTATTATGTTTTTCTTGAGAATAAAGTTTCATTAAACCTAAACCTATCTTAGTTTAATTTTATACAACAAGCACAATTAGTACTTATCGCCTCATACAATGGCGTAACAAGGGACCTAAAATCCTTGGTGCAAAATGAAATTAAGTAGGGCCTTCTAAACTGGTTAGGACTAATTATATTACTCAAATTATTGTAACTAGGATATTGTAAAAACCAAATTGAAAAGAGTGTCCGTGAGTTTTTTGCCTCCTTGACAATTCAAAAGTGCCTGTAATTGGTCTAATTTAAATAAATGTTTTGACATTGACTTTGACTTTTAGGTAAAAATATAAATATAACTGGTCTAAAAAGACGCTTAACATAGGCGAAAGTAACATGTTGTTCCTATCTTTGCGACTTTTTTCGTTTAGACCATACCTGGGAAAATACTGGTAACGGAGATATTGAAGGTCAAAGTTCCAAGTTTTTGTCGTGTTTTTTCATGAAGACCAGCCCAGAGTCTATAATATAGACCGTTTGCATTTTCCATTATGCACAAGTATGTCAAGCATGACCGCTGCTCACCTCGTGTAGTGACACAGCGTGAAGGTATGCTACCAAACTATCACGCGACGGTTTCTCAAGAACACCAATTGTCGCATCATCGCCGGATGACCACTAAACGCTGGCTTCCTTCGATCCTTGTTGGCGCAAGTCATGAGCGAATAGCGGTTTTTGAGGAAAATTTTGACCATAAAATGTAGCAACCTAACATCACGCCTGTAATCCCCGAAGGGTTAGGCAGAGGTGCACCTATTAGTACACCCACTTTTCTCCAGTTATAAATATAGATATAAGTCCCATATAATAGGGGGCGAGCCTATTGCCATCATCCGGGCACAAATCCAGACTCCGAGGCTACTACTGAGAAATTCCTGATGGAAAAACCCAATAACACTTTGCCCGACCTGGGAATAGAACCCAACACCTCATGCTCAACAGTCGCGCTTTCCGACCACTAGACCCACGAGAATACCTTTATTTTTTTGTTAAATATAGATAACCTTGATAACCAAGTGGTGATTAATAACATTTGTTATAATACAAATTGTCACGTCTTCGGTATTTTCAAGAGAATCATGGAGGATATGAGTCAATATAAATACTCGTATCTTATAACCTACATAGTATACTCATCACACATATCTATGCATTGACTGTTCCTTCCGCAGATAACTTGAATTGAAAACATATTTTTTTACTTTATCAATTAATCTTTACTATAGTATGATTGTTGTTTTAATAATATTTGTTTGTCGTGGAAAAACTCAAAAACTACTTAACCGATTTTATAAATTCTTTCACATATGGAAAGCTATATACATTATCAGCCAGTAATATAGAACATATTTTATTTTCCAAAAAATTGGGGATGGTGGGAGGTAATTGACCTCCCACCATCCCCAATTTGTTTTATACTATGTAGAGATTTGAACCCCGCTAAATCTCACACCTTGGGCCAGTCCGCTCGCACGACCGCGTGTCTGCCCACGTGTGTTATCTCATGTTCCGACGAAATCTTACTTATCTCACTTTTACTCGTATTGATATCATCTACATTACACTTCCCTTGTAATTGAATTCACTGCGTCCCTTTATTTAAAAAAAAACGGTTATAATGCAATTGAAGGTAATTGTTCATTTCAATGACTTTTGCCGCGCCCTCATCATTGATCGAGTCATCGACAAGTGAGGTACAGTCAGCGATAAAAAGTCGATTAACATTGATACTTTTACATAACTCATGTTAATAGTCATGAAATAATGTGTAATACTGCTTTTCAGCTTTTTAGGTAATAGCTTAGAGTTTAGTTTTATTTTGATTTTTCATTTTCATCTATTAAGTATTTCCTATAATTATTTATTTATTATTTTCTATTCTCTCCTTTTCGCGCGGTAGTGGCGTATATTTATTTTAAGTATTTGTATTTGTTAGTTTTATTTTTTTTAGATTTAATACTAACTTGTTTTTTTTAATTTGCTTTTATGTAGATTTTTTTTTCTTTTTATGTTATTACTAGCTGTCCGCCGCGGTTACACCCGCGTCTTTGGTTACTGCTCCGCTCCCGTAGGTCGTAGCGTGATGGTATATAGCCTATAGCCTTCCTCGATAACTAATCTATCTAACACTGAAATAATTTTTCAAATCGGACCAGTAGTTCCAGAGATTAGCGCGTTCAAACAAACAAACAAACAAACAAACTCTGCAGCTTTATAATATTAGTATAGATGTGGGTCATTTTTGCGTGAGAAAACAGTTTTTCTTTCTATCTTTTTTCTTTTCTCTCCTTGGAATGAACTCCGCGCGATTTTTACAAAGAATTTGCTCTCGCTACTTTTGTATTTGCCTTATCTCACACGTTCGTGTATATTAGTAAAATAAATTATAATATAAAGAAGATACCTAGATAAGTAAAAAGAGTACGTGCGTGCTTAGATACGAAATAATGAATGTTCTACAGTCGACAAAAGAAATAAGTAGCATTATGTACTACTACTTATTTACATGCTACGTACATGCTATACATGTACGTAGCATGTAAATAAGTAGTATGTATTCTACTTAACGTAATTTAATTTAAAAAAGTAGATAATAAACAGTTTATTAATTAAATTAAGTTACAATCAAAGACATCCGGTGATTTCTAAGAAAACTTCAACTATATCTGATAACCCTGGGTACTTATCTGTTTTGTTGACCGTACCTACTAGTATAGCTTCTTAGGGTTCCGTAACTAAAGGGTCCCAAATAAAGCCGCCACTTAGGTACTAACGGGATTATGTACTTTTTATCTCACAGACTGATTTGACAGCTTTATAATTATGTCAGAATTCCCAACTTGCAAAAAAAATTTGTAAAGAAATTGAATTGTAATTAATTCATTAATTTAATTTGTAATTGTCCTTTTTAATGTTATCTACAACCGAACTATTGTATAAGATCAGCTGTAAGTTTTCCTAAAATTATTAAAATAAAATAAAATAAATAAAATTATACAACTAACAGACATATAAAGGTTTTATAATAGTTTTGTAGCAGTTCAACAGTTTTATAGTAGGTATTAGTGTTCAATTCGACGCATTAGTTATAGGTATCTATACTTCTATATAATTTAATATATAATATAATATATATAATATATAATATTTAATATTAATTATTAATTAATTAATTATTAATTATAATATTATAAAGAGGTAACATTTGTTTGTATGTTTGTAAGTTTGTATGTAGGGGGTAATCTCTGGATCTACTAAACCGATTTTGAAAATTCTTTTACAAATTGGAAGCTACGTTATCACTGAGTGCTATAGGCTATATTTTATTATCAAAAAGTTAGGGATCTGTAAGAAAAATCACGCGAACGAAGTCGCGGGGAGAGTGCTAGTATTATTTATTTTGCTAGTTGTGTAGACTTTCCTGTTTCCTATACTAACAAAGCTACAAAATGTGTTTGTTCGAACGCGCTAATCTTAGAAACTGCTGGTCCGATTTGAAAAACCCTGTCACGGCCCACGGGAGCGGAGCAGTAACAAAAGATGTAACTTAACCGCAGTTAAGCTAGTAACTAATTAAATGACAAAAAAAAACGACTAATTACCTATATAGATTATTCATTACAATCACTAAGTGGAACTAGAAGTACATGAGCCGTTGAACGTAATGATTCAAACTATGCCTTTGTTTACTACGACACACACACATCATATGAGCACGCGCACACATGGACGCGTGTGCGCATGTTTTCCTGAAACATGCGCGCGAGTAGATCGCTACTCTTCCGGTCATGCGCAAAGAATATGCAATTAGGGGGAAAATATACCTGTTTATTTACTTGATGCGTTAAAATAGATATGATTTAAGATGTAGAATAAAAAATGGATAATAGGATGGATAAAGATAGACGAAAGCATAAACAATTTTCCTAAATGATAAAATAATTAAAATAGTTTGGTAAGTTGTTATTTTTGTTTTTGTTATTATTTTTTTAAAGCTAAATAAATTATTTTCTTCATTCCTACCCCAAAATTGACTTTATCTGAAAGGACATGCTAGTACCATTTAGCGTCATGTAACTAAGCACGATAAGCCTTTATCAACATTTTTGCCACGATATCTCAATAATTAAATTAACTATACAGGGTAATTGAAAATATACCCGAAACCTTAAAAGGGGTCATTGTACTCATCATTATGAACAACTTTTACTATGGGACCAACCCTGATATCATGAAAAAAAAAATCAGCTGTTCCCTACTAAAATGCTACACAACACGATCGTAATGTATGAAACAGCTGATTTTTTTTTCATGATTTCAGGATTAGTCCCATAGTAAAAGTTGTTCATAATGATGAGTACAATGACCCCTTTTAAGGTTTCGGGTATATTTTCAATTACCCTGTATAAAAACTAACATAATATGCAGAATTGGTTATTGGTTTAATTACTATCCAGTTTAGATTTTTATTATTTTAGATTGCAAAACTTATATCTTAGATGCAGAAGTTTGGATGGATGTTTATTACTCACACCAGAACTGCTGATTTCGCTCAGAGATATGTTATACAGATGTAAGGTATCTCAGAATTAACCACAGCAAATCTTCAAAACTTATTTAATATTTGGAGAATATTAAATAAGTTTTGGCTACACCGGTAGACAGTTGCGGTGACTCATCAGAGGTCCGGGCACTGTTTGGAGGGTAGTTGATAGCGAGCGGACGCGGTATTGTTACGCAGTGGATATAATTCTAAGAAATAAGTTTTGTTATTAATAAGTTTGGAGAATATTAAATAAGTTTTGAAGATTTGCTGTGGTTAATTCTGAGATACCCTGGTATAGCATATAGGCTACTTTTTACCCCTAAAAAATGAACGATTCCCGTGGGATAATACATCAACTTTGACGCGGACGAAGACACGGGCAGAAGCTAGTTTAGAATAAGTTTAAAATGAAACAAAAAAAAATCAACCTCATAAATGGAAGACATTTTCAACTAAACCCTTTTAAGCTATTAGGAAAATTAGTACCTACCTATTAGGAAATTTTGAAGCACCCCCCACAAAAACACGAAAAAATAAAATAAAAGCAATTGTTTGGTACAACAATGTTATCAGGGCACAGATGCTTATAATGAATGACTCATGTGCCCCCACTTCTTCGTTACTTGCTCTTTGACCGGCGCCGACGCATTTTATAAAGCAACAAAGGTCGGACACAACTTGCTCATCCGTTCAGTCCGGTCAGTCAGCGTCGATCGTGCGAGTCGAATACACGTTAGCGCGCGATTTAATCCAATAATTATTTACAAAAATGTTGTTTTTCATAACAGTTTCTGTGCTTGTCGTCAGTGCGAACGCAAAGTTCTACACGGACTGTGGTAATTATTTTTTTTCATTAATTTAATTAATTTCGGTCTGCGTTATCTGATAGGTACGGGCATTTACGCTTTATTAGTAAATTGCGTACATTGTGTATGGCTGAATTAAGATGTTCGTTCGCGAAATACGGTATGTTGTGGAGGCGTGCAGTTTGTTGCAACTGCTATCGCTGGCCCGACCGTGAAACCTTGTTGTTGTTCTTACCTGTAAATTGGCTTTACCTGTAAATCCAGTACTTGTATATAATATTTCAGACTATATTAATGCCCGCGACTTTAACCTTGATTATTTTTTACGCGGTAATTATTTTTCTAAAATAAATAAGTAGCAAGAAGTTTTCATCTTTCGAAATTCGTGTTGTTATTTCAGGGTACTTGTGCACATGAAACTGAATACTGACCTTAAAAAGACAATAGGTTTAGGATAGAAATTAATTACAAAGGCAAAGTTGCCCAATAAGGGTCAACGCAGACTGCATTACCTAATATACCCGGCTAGTTTTCATTAATTAGGATTACGAAATATGTACTTTGCACGCAATTATCGACTTAATTTCTGGAAAAATTAAATTCTCTCTTAATAATACCAGTCTATTACTGTCCCACTGTAGGGCAAAGGCCTCTTCTCATATAGAGAAGGCATGAGCATGATCACCACGCTTGCTCGAGGCGGATTGGCGATTTCAGACTTATATTAATTACAAGTTCAGGTTTCCTCACGATGTTTTCCTTCACCGATGTCAGTGATGTCCAAGATAAACTTAAGAAAGTACATATGAATTGAAAAAGTCACATTGGTACTTGCCCGGATTCTAATATTAATACTAATACGAATACTAATATTAACGAACGAATACTAATATTATAAATGTGAAAGCTTGTGAAGATGTTTGGATATTTGTTACTCAATCACGCGTCAACCGTTGAACAGATTTGGATGAAAATTGGCACATAGATAGACCATTTTATGGATTAACACATAGGTACTTTTTATCCCGGTAATGTGTTTCCTTGAAATAATAGTTTAACTTACTTTATGGAAAGTTACTTTTTCAGCAGCTCTCTCTTAATCTATGAAAACTACTGGAGTATATTACCGCCCTAACTGCGTTGACCCTTAGTGGGCAACTTTTCCTTTTATAATTAACTAGCGACCCGCCCCGGCTTCGCACGGGTGCATGTATTATACATATAAACCTTCCTCTTGAATCACTCTATCTATTAAAATAAACCGCATCAAAATCCGTTGCGTAGTTTTAAAGATCTAAGCATATATAGGGACAGACAGACAGGGAAAGCGACTTTATTTTATAATATGTAGTGACTAGCTTTGGCCCGCGACTTCGTCCGCGTAAATGTCGGACCCCCGATTCATCCCCTTAGGAGGTGAATTTTAGAAAATCTTTACTTAGAGAACGTCTAACTATAAACTACCTCCCTCCCTGCCAAACGAATTTCGGCAAGTTTGATCTGTCAAAAAAGCTTCTAATTTGCATAGTCGACACTTTTGACACTGATTGTCGCTACGATGAAATAGCGACTATAGATTTTGAATGTTTTTAATTACGAATATTGGTTGACCTTGTGTCATTAGACCATCCTATGTTTATCTTGGGATAAACAAGTGTCTAAACTACCATATTATTATAAACATGACGATCACAATAGCATTCTATCGTCAAAATATCGTCGACCGTAATCTAACTTGGCGTAAGGGACAAATTGCTACTTTTCAGGAGAGCCAAAAAACTTTTTTTTTTTTGGAAATGTGATGATAACTTTTTTATTATTTATGGTATATTGAAGTGGTTTATGTGGTTCTGCATAAATTTTTGGCCTCTAAAACTTGAAATTATCTACTTGCCTATTAAGGCATTAGTTACAAAGATAGCATGTCCCTTACGTCCAAAAAAATAAAAAAAATGTCCATTAAGCCCTAACTTTTTTTGCACTCGAGTTTCAAATGACGTAAGACTATCAACACTCTTAAAAACAATCAAAATGGCGTAAGTGTTTTATCAGGTAATTAAAGTTTTATTATTAGTAAATAATAATAATAGACAAACAAAGGGTAATGAAGCAAAATATAAAAATACCAAAGTGTTTTTATTAATATTATAATATTTTTTAACTCAAAATTAACTCTTTGAATCAATACAAACATAAACACTTCCTTAACTTTAATTTTGACAAAATTATTATGATTAATTAACCTTTTTTATTATTATTTATTTATATTTACTTTTAATTATAAATTTTTGCTTTTAAATAAATGTTGTCTCAGCTAAGCCATAATTTTTCAATAACTATTGACATTACATACTCGAATAAACTAAATAATTAAAAATCTATTCTTCTTCATCATGAGTGCTTTTATCATTGTCACTATATTATGAGTGTTTATGACATATTATAGTGTAAATGAGTATCTAAACCACAAAGAGACTAGATAGTGATTGACGTTTCCCGTTTCTATTTTTTTTATTTTTTTATAATTATTATTTGTATGACATTAAATTAATGATGTAATTGTATGACATAACATAAATGTGTATTTTTAATTTCTGACAATTTATCTTAGCATGTGTGTAATAATGAATTAAATGAAATCAGAATTAAAATGACAAAAATATTGGATGCTGAAAAGCTGAATATAGCTGTTCAAAATATTTGTATAACATCTAAACTTATACCTGTATTCGCAATAAATGAATTTGAATTTGAAAAAAACATCTGGGCATGCATACATACATAGAAAAATGCACTTTAGTATATTGACATAAGGTTCATGGTTTTCATCGGTTTAAGCACGATTGATAAATAAACATTGGCACGTGGATGAAGATTCAGTTACTTACCTACTATAACTTTTGCTTTAAAGTACTACATAGTGACTAATAATAAGTATTTGGTTCTCTTTCTTTTAGCAGTGCGCTAAAATGAGACGGTATTACTCTCTAAAATTGCTTCAAAATACAAAACAAAAAATGCGTGCATATTAAAGTAAATTTGGACAATTTTACTTAAAATTGTCCATTACTTACGCCCCTTACGTCAATACGTAAGGGGCCCGCGGGCATTCAGACTCAAACAAATAAGTTACTTAATGATGTAAGGGCCACCAAGAAATGTATTTTTTTTTTACGTAAGGGACAGTTAATACAAAGTGTGTACTTTACGCCAATGCGATAAGTTATTACCAATACATACGTCAATCCCATTTTTACTTTTGTCCGATACATCATGTTTTTGTTTAAAAAATGATTTAGGAACGTCATTTTTCTGTGGCGTATCGGACATTTTTTTCAAGCTACAGCGATGTTATATATACCATTCGAAAGAGCGCAAAAATCTGTATCGGACAGCATTCAAAACTCATTTTGAGCAAAATGTCCCTTACGCCAAGTTAGATTACAGCCGACGATATAATAACAACACGAATACGGATAACAAGATGCATGACACACATCTGTATAATAATAATACTAGTCTATCATTGCCCCACTGCAGGGCAAAGGCTCTTCCGATACGGAGTAGTTAAGAGCATTAATCACCATGCTTGCTTAAAGGGGGATTCGCGATTTAAGACTTCTCTAGGGTTCCGTACGCTCAGTTGCCAAAAACGGAACCCTAGATAGGATCACTTTGTAGTCCGTCTGTCAAGACCTTTTTTCTCAGGAACGCGTGGAAGTATCATTAGCTGAAATAATATTAGTATTTTATCAGTGGCGTAGCTAGGGGGGGCCGTCGGGGCCCCAGCCATGAATAAGGAAATACTTTCAGGATTTTACCTATCAATAAAATTATTAACAAAAAAGTGGCACAAAAAAAATCAACAAAAGAAGGAAGGAAGAATTATCACAAAAAAAAATATTAAAATCGTCCAGCTCCTAAACCACAAAAAATCGTATTTATATTTTTGTGATTGATTGTATATAATTTATTTAGGTTCAATTGAACAATGAAAGAAAGTCATTTTCTCAACTATCAAAATTCGTAAAAAAACGAAGAGGCTCCGTGATGTGCCCAGTACTGTCCAGGGCCTCAAATGGGATAAAAATGGAAGGCAATAAATACTAGTTACGGTTCCACATCTACCCAAACGATGATCGAAAAAAAAACAATATCCCACTGACCTATCATTGAACTTTCACATTAACATCATGTAGTGATAGTAGCAATGACAGCTGCTTATTATCAGTAACACAAGGGTCAATGTTCTGTGGCTAACAAAGTAGTAGTACGTCATGCTCAAATCTCATGATACCTAATTACTCCCTGACCTATTTTATGATACAGCGGAACTATCCTCTTAAAAATGGGTCAAGTGTGTAGGACTTCGCATAGGAAGGGTCCCGTACCATCGTACAGTCAACAACAAAAGTCGATTAACAATGTTACTTTTTAACCGACTTCTAAAAAAGGAGGAGGTTCTCAATTCGGATGTTTATATTTTTTATTTTTTTTTAGGTTTGTTCGCGCTTAGCTCCGTCGCTTGCCAACCGATTTCAAAAATTCTTTTTTTGTTGGAAAGGTTATACTTCCCAAATGGTCCCATGAAAATTTGATCGCAATCGGACAAAAATATGTCACTAAAAATTAACAAATAAAAATTTTTTTTGCAAAAAAAAAACCGACTTCAAAAAAAGCACTAAAAAGTTAAAAATAATACTATAACCTACCTATATTAATAAACCTAACCTAACCTACGATTAACCTTAATATTAAATATTAAATTAATAAATTAATATTAAATTAATTTAATTAAATTAATAAATTAATATAAATTAATAAATTAAATTAATATTAAATTAATATTAAAAGGGGTTTGCGTAAAAGTGGCGTCATTTTGAAGTTGGATGGCCACTAATGAAACTTGGATATTTTGAAAGATCAGAATAATGCGATCAAAAGCTATTATGGACACATTTCTCGAAACCATATCGGAACGGAGATATTTGGTTTTGATAGCTCATTAAACACGAAGAAGTTATTATACCTATATATTCTTATAAACCCTTTTAAGGTTCTGAGGTTTTTTTTAGTAACTACCTACTTACCGCAACCTAAAGATAAACTAATATAACATGGCGCCTCCACAAATTCAAAACGTTTGAAAGTATTTGTGAAAGTATCAACGTGTGCTCGTATTCGTACAAACAAACTCACAATGTGTGCGTACTGAGACGGCTCTCGAAACAAAAACAAATCAGCGATTTGTTGCTCGACTAGCGGCGTCATTAATTACTCATTATTATTAGTATGGCGCTGCACTGACATACTCTATGAAAATGACACGTGCGTTATCTTGTGCGGTCTTGCTAGTTATGATAAGTTGACCAACAAATCTGCCGGCCTGCTACTGAAGACTACAACTACATAGAAACTCTTTCATATGGATATGGCTACACACATTGAAATCGTAATATGGAGGGGCGCGTCATGCTATAGTAGTTTTTTTTGTAACTATAAGTGTTAATGTATTATTTCGAATTAAAAAACAAAAAGTCTCTAAAACACTGTCATCTCGAAACTACCTTTTTGCACTTAATGACTTCTTGCTCTACAACGAGGTAATGTGTTTTTATTATTTCCCAAGACCCAAAAGTAACGTAACATTGACACATGGTCGTGAAACAGTAAAGACAATCTCTAAAAACAACCTTCAAAAACATATCTAAGATTTCTGTACGCAGGACAGTAATTGAAGTTTTTATATTGACGACATTTTTAAAATCTTCAAATGCAAATATCTCAACTTTGATATAACTTAGGATAAAAATAATTGAACACATATGTGTGTACTTAACACAGCAAACAAAGTAACATAATAATTATTAGTGGCCACTGAAAAAAAACATGACGCCACTAGTCCATACTAAATTAATCAATGCCTTCAATTTTTTGGAGTCGGTGCCGTACGGTTGGATATAATATCCTCGGTCTTGGCACCAACTCCAAAAATTTGTTAAATTTTAGTATAGGTTAATCGTGGGTTAGGTTAGGTTTATTAATATAGGTAGGTTATAGTATTATTTTTAACTTTTTAGTGCTTTTTTTTGAAGTCGGTTTTTTTTTTGCAAAAAAATTTTTTTTTATATCTTTTATACAGAAACTAAGCACATAATGTACTGGCTTTCAAAATTTCAGTCAATAGCTAAGGGTTTATTATATCTTAATTTTATATTCTTTGCGTTTTACTTTTAATATTGTACTTAATAATTAGGATTTAAAAATCATAAATGTTTATCGACTTTTGTTGCTGACTGTACAATATGCATAAAAATGAAAATCGAGCCCAAGACCTCATGGTCAGCAGTCGTGCTTTACGACCATTAGACCAACGATGCATTCCGTTTGATGCAATTCGATGCAATTCGTCGCCTATTCGTCGTTATTCAATTTCCAAATGCATACCTGTCGGAAAATAACAACGATCATGATAAAAATAATAACTACATTATTACGACAAATAGGTACTTACCTACATTAGATTTTTTGCACACCAACAATAATAATACAATAATACTCCTTATCATAATGGTTATTTAATAGTAGCATTGAGTTAAACGTCAGGCAACACTATAATCATGTGAAATGATCATGGTGATATACCTACTTACTGACTAATCAGCAGCAGCGACATCAAATGAGATAATACCTCATCTCATGTTGCTGTCCTATAATATTGAACATTACATGCAGAATATAGGTAGGTAGGTATATTATAGGTACAGTCGAACAAGCCTGGCTGGCAAAATGGCTTTTAAACAATGTTTCTAGTGTGCCAATTCTTTTGAATTACTTACTTTTATAATAGTTTTCAAAATTACACCACATGCTTAAGGCCCGGTCTCCACTAAAGCGGAGACGAAAGGAGATGTCTCGTATAACTATTCGGCTTGCGTTATTTGCACATCTCACCGCTTAGCTTCAACACAACACAGTATCCTATTGGTTGTTTTCGAAACATCTCTTCTCCTCTCCGCTTTGGTGGAGTCCGGGCCTGAAAAGTGAATACAAAATAACAATGAATGGCAATGTAGGAGAAAGATAATTGTCTGCAGGGCCTGATATAGCTATTTAGCAGCTCCGGGCAAAATAATATTCGGCGCCCTTTACACAAACACCATAATAAGTCATGAGCTTGCTATTCCAAAGATGTGGTGATATATTGTGATATTGTTTTATCTGTATAAACAATATTCAAATACGTTAGTCTACTACGGTTTCTGGACAAGTTTACAAAAATTAATGAGAGTATTGTGGACTTCGTGCAACCGCCCTGCACACTCAATTTTGCCGCCCCTCATTTTTGCCGCTCTGGGCATTTGCCCGGCCGGCCCCTCCTTAGATCGGGCCCTGGTTGTCTGTTAACCAAATTACTTTTTCGATCGTACTAAACAAGTAGAATTTGGATTACCGTTTATAGGTAAATAACTTTCCTCAGTTCAAGTTAAAGTAGGTACTCGTGTTGCAACTCTAGATATGGGGTTGCCATATCAAAGAAAAAACCGTAGAAGTTACCTACAGCCAGTACTTATTTTAGTAAAAATCTCGATTTCAATTTACTGCATTGTTTTCAAATGATTGACGAATGATTTTGACGTATCTTAATTAACTTATCGATGTGACATTGACATCACAGACATTGGATGTTCTGCTGATAACCTTGTATTGACAGGATGCATTTCGCGACGCGAGCTCAATGACTGTGACCAACAACAGTATAGTAGGTAGATCTGCCAGGGTTACGGATTCTGTTCGAAAGAGTCACCGTGACCCTGGAAGGCAAAGGCATAAGTAGGAACATGGGTCTTAATCAGCAAGAGTCTGACTCTCCCTTCCTCTCCGCCCAGAACGGAAAAAGTCATTTGATGATTTCCCATTCTCAAAAAAAGAAAAAGGTAGATGATACATACTATATACATATTTCCATTATCCAGTATAATGTGTTCGGACCTTCTACGTTATAAACACAACACATTAGTGACATTTAAAACACACCAGATGTGTTGAGTGAAAGAAGAATTCGATGATTTCCCATTCTTAAAAAAATAAAAAGGTAGTTGATACATACTATAGTTTTATTAACCAATATAGGTAATGTGCTCTGACATTTGTGTTAGAACACATAACAATAATGACATTTAAAACATCCTAGGTGTGTTTTTTGTTGGCCTCATTTGCCTAAGTAGTTTGATTTTATCAACTTGGCAGGTTGAAAACTGATTTTAAGGTTCTGACTAATAAAAGTCATCGTTCACTTCACTATCACAGCACCGTAAACTACCTATGTTGCACCTTACTAACTACATACATATAACATAACGTCACGCCTGTAATCCCCGTAGGGTAAGCAGAGGTTTAGTACACCCACATTTCTCCAGTTATCGCCATTTTCCTATCTACGAGTTTATATATTTATTGTCAAAATTTTTGCTAAACTAAAATGGTGTAGAGCGACTCTAGGATTTCAGTTCATAATGTCTCCTCTTTTCAACATTTTTTATGTAAACTTTTAAACATTTTCTGAAATATTAAAAGATTCATTGCTTCTTTCTATAACAGTGGGGTTGTAACTGTCTTTCTTAATTTTCTCACTAAAGATGCGACGGTAACTCAGTCCCAGTTTTGCTCACAAAACCTCATTAAGGTCATTAACTCCAATTATCTACTCACCTGCTTGACGTCAAGCAGTCGCTATTTCGGGAATATTTTACGAAGCAAACTGGATTTATTAAATTCATACGTAAATATATCATGATTCAATCAAACCTTGATCAAAATGTCAAGTTTAAATATAAAAAAGGCAATTAGTACCTAATGTTTTAACTGCCTCGTTGGTAGCAAAGCGCGACGACGCGCGACGTCTTGGGTTCAAATCCCAGGTCGGGCAAAGTGTTATTAGGATTTTCCATCAGTAATTACTCAGTAGCAGCCTCGGAGTCTGGATTTGTGCCAGATTGATGGCAGTAGGCTCGCCCCCTATTACATGGGGCTTAAACATAACTGGCGAAATGTGGGTGTACTAATGGGTATCACCTCCGTCTAACCCTTCGGAGATTACAGCTTATTTACCTCCTTGAACTTGACGAGTATTCAAAATTGCACCTTGAAAACAAGAGTCCTACGTTATAAATTCACTTAAGACAAAGTAAGACTTAGATTGTATAAATTCTAAGCCACCACTTAAATGCCACACGTTCTTCAGGTAATTACTATTACAAAAACAATTGAATATTAGTTATAAGTTTAACTTAATTAACATCGAAGGTAATACGCGAAACAGCACGGAGTTACCTACATAAATTATATTCTAATTATAAATTTAGATTATTAGTTACTAGATTTTGCCCGCGACTTCGTCCGCGTATATGTCGGTTATCGCGGACGCAGACGAAGTCGAAGTCGAATAAAAAGTAGCCTATGTCCTTTGTTGGGGTTCACACTTACCCTGTACCAAATTTCACACAAATCGGTTCAATAGTTTAGGCGTGAAGAAAAGACAGACAGACAGAGTTACTTTCGCATTTATAATATTAGTTAGGATTAGATCAATATTAGATGAGTAGTATTTTGTTCCTTTGAAATTATACGTATATAAATTCAAAATGACATTTTGGTATATTTTAATTGTTTAACTAGTTTCTGCCGGTGATTTCGTCCGCGGTAAAGTTGGTAAATTATTCCACGGGAATCGTACATTTTTCCGGGATAAAAAGTAGCCTAAGTACAATTCAAGACTATAATCTATCTCTGTGCTCAATTTCATTCTGATCCGTTCAGCCGTTCTGGCGTGACTAGGGTTGCCAACCCTACTATATAATATAGTATCCTACTATATTAGAGCCCCCACCTACTATATTTTTGAAAAAAAGATATAGTAGGCGAAACTACTATATTTTATGGGCATCAAACTTGTAAGTAATAATATTCGTTTCAAAATGTCTAAGCCTAAAACGAAAAGTCAATATAAGTATATTTCTTAACGATTCTGGAATGTCAAGTTGACAGTTACGTTCAATAGATAGTTTGACAGATCGGCAATTTCGATTTTCGCGCTCTCGACTTCGTGTTTTTTTAACTACCTACTTAGTTAATTAATATTATTAGTCAAGGCTAAAAGTAGCAAAAAAATATTCTTTTAATTAAGAAATATAGTACTTACCTATTTTGGAAACTACTATATTTTTTTTATTTTTTCCTTACCTACTATATTTTTATGGGTACTTAATAATTTTAGAACTACTATATTTGACCGACAAGGAGTTGGCAACCCTAGGCGTGACTAAGTAAAAAACATTCATCCATCCAAATCCAAACTTTGGCATTTATAATACACACATCAAAAGTGTCTAGGGATCAACATCCCTAACATTTGTTAGGGATGTTGATCCCTAGACACTTTTGATGTGTATATAATTAGTAAGATAAGGTACAAACTAAGATATAAAAGGAGCTTACATCAATAAAATTGTAAAGGTCATGAGCCACTTGTCTACTAAGTCAGGTTTACTTAGGGTTGCCAACTTTTTTTACAAGAAATAAAGTATATTCGGGTCTATGAAGAATATTAAACAGTATTTTAAGAAAATGAACAGTATTTTATTTATTTAGTGTCTTAAATACATATTTTTTAAAGTTTCTTGCACAACTTACTAATTTACAATCTTTTTTAAAAACTTCATACGCCTCATCACAATTATAACTGAAATTAAAATAAATGAGGAGCTCATTTTTTATTAAATTAATAGATGCTCTATTTCTATCCTCCCGCCACTTAGCATTCATTATTGTGGCGGGAAGTGAGGGACAGTCTTGGATATTTGACTTAACAGATTCGTTCAGAAACTCAGTGTGATTTGTTTGTAGCTGCGCTGCACTGAGCAGTGAACGCCCTTTGACTAAATAAAAACAATAGGTACTTAATACCTAATGTGTTTGCATTTTGATGCTGAAAACAGTATTTTGTATACTTTATTTTTGTTCAACAGTAAAAAGTATAATTTAGTGAAAAACAGTATAATACTGTTGAAAACAGTATAGTTGGCAACCCTAGGTTTACTAGACATCTCATCACGCCTGTTATCCCCGAAGGGTTAGGCAGAAGTGTACACCCACATTACGCCAGTTATGTTTCTTTGTGTTGTTGTTAAGTTATGTTGTGTTGTGTTGTAGTTTACTAAAACTCTAAAAACATTTTTGTTTGATCTTTCCAGGTTCAAAAGAAGGGACGGTGCAGAAAGTGAGCGTGAGCGGGTGTGCCGAGGACGCCAAGGAGTGCGTCCTTAAGAGGAACACTAATACTACATTCAGTATCGACTTCACACCTAGTAAGTACCTATCTATCTCTCTGCCTGCGTCTGTATTTCCGAACGTATTCAACCCTAATCTCTTGAAAGTTACAGTGAACAGGCTTCTTCTGATAAGCTCACTCCATCGTAGACTTTGCCTATGTCACTTCTGACCTAGTCAAGGGCAAACCCGTATTATCTATAGTATATAAGTACTAAAATATTATAAAGAGGTAACATTTGTTTGTAAGTTTGTATGTAGGGGGTAATCTCTGGATCTACCGAACCGATTTTGAAAATTCTTTCATAAATTGGAAGCTACGTTATCACTGAGTGCTGTAGGCTATATTTTGTTATAAAAAAATTAGGGATCCGTAAGAAAAATCACGCGAGCGAAGTCGCGGGGAGAGTGCTAGTATTAAAATAAAACTCTATAGTATGAAACAAACCCGCTTCTCGCCGTCTGTACGATAATAGACCTTTTAAACTAACGGATTTTAATGCGGTCTTCATCAATAAATAGAGTGATTCAAGAGGTTTTGTATCTATATTGCACCCGTGCGAAGCCGGGGCGGGTAAAGAATAAAAAAAGCCTATTACTGTCTCACTGCAGGGCAAAGGAAACTTCTCATACAGAGAAGGTCAGAAGGCACGAGCATTGACACGCTTGCTGAAGGCGAGTTTGCGATTTCTGACTTATATAGATACTTAGTTTAATCGTCAGTTTAAGTATCAACAGTAAAATAAATAGGGCACCGCTGTTTTCCTGTTTTTAATTTATTAACATGTAAACACATTTTACCTCTTTATATTATTAGTTTATTTTACCTTCCTTCTCTTACAAAGGAAGGGATTAACAACCATGGGTGTAGGTACACATACCCAAATGACACTTAGTTTTTTTAAATAAATTTTCCTCTATATTACCATTATATTGCTTACCTAGGTACTTGTAAAACATTTTACAATAGGTAGGTACCTACCTCCGCGCGACGAAAGATGAGACTTGACAAACCACGCAAACTTTATTGTTTCGTAATAAATATTATTATCATATAATTAAGAATTTCAATCTAAATGTCATCTAAAAAGCCCTGTATAGATTCACAAATAATAGATAGGTAACTATTTCGTACATTCATACCTGCGCAAGCTCCCCATTGACGCCTTAATTAAAATTTGCGCACACCTGTGGCAACATAATATAAAATTCCTTGAACACAATATTCGTTCGGTAGTGTGGGCATTCATTTATATATTTATTTAAACTTTTTGCAACAAAAGCGTACAAAGGCGGACTTAATGCCTAAGGCATTCTCTACCAGTCAACCAAAGGTGATGAAGAGATAACAAAGCAGGTGCAAAAAATTGTACATACGGAAATAATCAAATATGAGATTTTAAAATCAATTAAAACAAATATCTAAATAAGTTTAAACGTACACAAGTACACAAACTCATATATAGGTACGATATATAATATATATATATATATATATATATATATATATATATACATACTCATAAATACATATTTTATAATAAGAATAGAAAGGATGTTTATGATAAAACTCTTACTAATTGTTATGAAAATAACTCCGCAACTTCCGCTTGAAAACAAATCAATAGCCCCTAGACACAAGTCCAGTGTCTGCACATAAAAATTATGGCACTCTAATTTTATTTAGGTAGGTAAGTTATCACCATAAACTAGGCAAACATTTCCAAGAAGTCTGAATATGACGGTACGGTCAGCGAAAAAAATCGCTTAACACTTTTTATACATTAAATTTTAATTATTAAGCACAGTAACATAGGAAATTACGTACTGAATGCAAAATCAAGATAAAATAAGCTCTTGACTATTACCTGAATATTAAAAAGCAGTGTAACGTATTATTTTGTGACTACCTAATAACATAGGTACCTACCTAATTATTAAAAGTGTTAATCCACTTTGGCCGCCGACTGTACCTTACTGTCGTCTTTTTTCGAAATTCCGATTTTATTTTAAGGACTTTTAATTTAGTTTACCTGTAGTAAAATAAATTAATCACTATTAGGTACATAATTATATTTTTTTATCCATCTAGTTATATGTGCATGGTGTGGAGGAGCACAATATGTAACACAAACAAATAAAATTGTAACCGGATGTAATCTATCTGTGTATCCTTGGTTGGAGATCCTAAATAAATAATTAAGACGAATCTCAATTAGATAACTTTCGTGAGACTCGTCCGACTTTCCTTTTTACTTTTCTGGTTGGGCGCCAATAAATATTCTGGCTTAGGTATAAGTGTACATATAGAATACGGCGCGTGTAACAAGAATTATCACATAGCCCTTAGCTACGCTTACTACCCATCAAAGTTTGAGCAAAAATTATTGCATGGAAACGACATTTTTTTTTGTGTTTCAAATCAAACGATATTTTAAAACTTTGTTTAAAAGTTATAAGCTTGTTTTATAGTTTTTACAGATCTCAATGATGGGAAGAACGTGTAACATTTGACTTCATTATGTGTCTTTTACACCCATTAATTGCACACCAAAAATCTCTGATAGAGAAGTTTCATGTATTTCAGATTTCCAGATTTGCAATTTTGCATTATCTTATCACCATTTTTTTTTTGTTTCTAGACAAAGAAGTGAAAGGAGTCCAAACGGTGGTTCATGGAGTTATAATGAACTTGCCGGTGCCATTCCCGTTGCCCCAGCCTGATGCCTGCAAGAACAACGGATTAACTTGCCCTCTGCCGGTAACTACCTACTTACTTAATAAATTACACCTTACATCGCTTTGTTTTGTTGGGCAATAAGTGTTACCCGACTACAACGCAATTGGGTAATTGACACCGTTAACTAATAATTCCAAGACACAACTTCCCCGTCTACTGCGGGAAAACACACACGTTGTGTTTCGACTAAAAAACGCAAGTGCGGCGCGCACACAAACGTATGTTTTTCTACGGCGAACACACGAACTGTGGTAGCTAGCCGCAATGTTCGCCCGCAGTCAACGGGAAAACAATTTATTTTAGCCTTGAATACCCAACAAAATCTACTATTATTGTTACGATTATTATTGATTATTTGCCAACTCAATTTCAATTGACTAACACTTTTTGATTGCAAAGTACCTAAAAATCAAACTGAAAATTAATCGGATTTTCAGAGATCAAATAAAATGCTTTTTTAAGAATCTGTGTCAGAATTATTGTTTAATAACATATTGCAGTCCGTTGTATTTGGAGTAACTGCAGCTCGACTGCTAGGTACACTAAGTTTTTGTTGGATTTGTTGGTAACCCTCTTTTCTGAAAAAGGACAGAGACAAGAGAAGAAACACCACTATAATAATGTTGCTCCACTCCATTCCTATTTTAACGCCGTCGGATTTCCCGATTCGCCCCACTACAAGATTATTATAAAATAAAAAGAACTAAAACTTCAGTCCAGTATCGTCTTACTACAAAGAAAAACCACCCCAATACCCCTTTATCATTATCCCCAACAATTAGTAACATGACACTTTATTTTCCAGGCGGGCCAGCTAGCAAACTACCAGACAACTATGCCCATCTTGAAGTCTTACCCCAGGGTCAAGGTAGAGGTCAAATGGGAGCTGAAGGACGAGAACGAGGAAGACCTCGTTTGCATCATGATTCCCGCTAAGATACAATAATGAACTTTAATGCTTTTTCCTATGACTTACCCAGTTTCTTGAAAGCCCTATAATTTATTTGAATGGGGAAGTTTTGTTCAACCATGTCACAGTCGAGGCAGTCGGGGGCTGTGGGTAAACCAATGATGGAATACTTAAAACTAAATTATATCCTATATCTTGGCCAATTTCCTTCAATGCAAAACATGTGTAGTAGAAAAAAATCGAGACATTTCTCTCAAGTTTTTTTTTATAACGCGGATACCAGAATCGTTTAGTATTATTAAAACTACCTATTCTAAATACTTAATTTTATTTTACTCTATATTTTACGAGTTTTTAATTGTTTTGAAGAAAAGTTTCGAATCTCGAAGAACTTTCAATTTATAATTTATTCTTTAAGTTATATTTTTTTTCGATACAAGTATTTCGAATCTATATTGGTATAAAGTCGGGTTAAAAATGAAGGTTGTGTCATAATGACTAATATTTTTAATTTACTCAAAACAAGCTTTCTCCAAAAACATTTTTACTCTTTATTTATCAGTTATAGTTGTATAGGAGCTTTTTCCCACGTCCCAGAACTTTATAAGTCTGCTCGTGCGCACAGGCTCTAATACTGGAAGTTACATTACCGTGTACGAGATTTCTTTAATTTATTTTAAGTTGTTTTTCCACTAAATATAGGTTAAGGATTGTGGTTTTGTACATTATAAATACATAATAATATTGTGTAAAACTGTGTTTTATTGTTTGTCCCCTAAAACATAACATAAAGGTCTGCGCAAAGATAGCAATAGTATGCAGAATATGCTCGAGCAGAGTGCTAAGTGTGAGTTCACTCACGTTCGATTGCGAGCGCGTTAGTATTTTGTATGGGAAATGAGCTAGGTTTTTCTAGTGACCACCAGATGGCGCTATAACTTTTTCCTATATAAAATTCTAACGCGCTCGCAATCGAACGTGAGTAAAAAAACTCACACTTAGCACTCAGATTTCGTTGGTTAAAAGTAAAGCAGGTAGGTATTAAAACAAACATAATAGCCAGTAATCAGGTATAAATATCACAACAGCTAAATACTGAACATGTAATTTTATCTTTATCTTTACAAAAATAGTAAATTATAAGTTTAGAAGATCAGTCATAATTTTTATAAAATATCTACATTTTTGACGAGCATGTAAAAACACGAAACAATTTCTTATTTCTTTAGGGATGCCATACATTAAATAGATTTACTATTTTAAGTATGGCAACCCTAAACTAGATACACACATACATAACATAACATCACACCTGTAATCCCAGAAGGGTTAGGCAGAGGTGTACAAACTAGTACACCCACATTTCGCCAGTTATGTTATGTAATGGGAGGAGAGCCTTTATTGCCATCAACCGGGCATAATCCCGACTCCGACGCTGCTACTGAGAAATTCCTGATGGAAAAAAAAGCTCATGCTCAGCAGTCGCGCTTTGCAATTACTAGACGAGGCAGTCAAGTAGATACCTACATTACTTACAAGAATGTTGGAAGTTTCAAATACAAAAATGATATGGTGCCAGTTTATAGAATATTGAACTTCCAAAACAAATAAATACATTAAACTGGCCAATTGCCAACCGGGCACCAATCCAGACCCCGGGAGTCGACAAAAAAAAATCATAATGGAAAAACCCACTATCACAACTTTCAGCGATCGCTTGCTCATACCTCTGAACAATTGGGCTTAGTTTTGCCCCAACAAAACAGAATCGTATGCGTGCTCTTCCCTCACTGTCATAGTCCAGTGGGACGGCAATCCGACACGGACACGACCGGGGAGAGAATAGCCGCAGAACCAACGGCAACGCGTGCGCACCGAATCACGGGGGTATCACACCACCAGTAAGTATGGAGTTTCTTATTTTCTATATTTCCTTTTGGAATGAGCAACAATTTTTTTTTTCGCGACCATTATGCGTGCTTTTAGGTCTAATTGAAATAAACGATGAGACTTTGATTTTGACTAGAAAAGCACTACGGGGACCTACCCCCATCTCTTAAAATAGTTTAATATTACTTTGCCTTTACTTTTCAACGCTCGGCTCAACGCCGATTGAAAATCCAACTACAGAAACTACAAAGTACCTAATATTAAAATGGTACTGTCCTAAGAGATAGCGGTAGGCCCCCTGGTCTCCGGTCTGTGAAGCCGCAAGCTTTTGTCGTGACCTTGACCTCAGTTGCTAGCAAACGTTTATCAAGGTCAAAGTATCATTCAACTTTGGAAGACTTCTAGAGACACGCGGCAAACATGCGTCGAATTCACAAACGCCCCCTTTTGGCCACCTCAGTCAACCGATGACTTCAAACAATACGTTACACACTCTAATAGCATCATTAAACAATAAAATGTCGTCTAATTACAATATAATTAGTCGTTAAAATGATTTATTGAGCACTGTGCTTTTATTTAGTTTTAATTTGGCAAACACATGGGCGGAAGACGAATTGACGTAAAAGGATGCGCCAAAGTGGATGAGGTGTCAAGACGTAAAAGGATGCGCCAAAGTGGATGAGGTGTCAATGGTGAAGGGTCAATATCCGTAAGAGGAAAGTCGGATCGAAAATTGCTTAATTTCAGTAGGTACAATATTAGTAGGTGCCATTTTCCGGTAGGAATCATCTTGTATGGAGTCCCCACAACTGTGAGTGGGACTGCCAACTCTTTGCTTGGCAATCCTACTCACAGAAGATAGATACCTAGCGAAAAGACGAAAAAAAATAGGTAGGTAAAAGTGAACATACTGTCAACTTGACATACCACAATAACGTCCAGAAATAGTTATCGACATTTTGTTTCCAATTTTGAGACCATCTTGTAAATGTAATGATAATTTTTATCACCAAAAACAAATGAACAATCTTTAAAAAAAACATACGTATTGTCTTTTAAATAAAAAATAAAGCTCCGTCAGACTTACACAAACTAAATTATAAATAAGACCAATAAGTTCTGTTTTTCTCGTCTAGTCTACAATTTGTTGGTATCTCAAAACCATATGATAGCAATTTTTTGTCTTTTTTTGCTTTTGTGTTTCTAGCCCAGTCTGATTGGCTAATTTACATTAGCTGACACGTCATAGCAGCTCAATTTCTTCTTTCAATAACATTCCCTGAGATTCATTCAAGACCCTTCACTTTTTCTTAATAGTACTCTTACAGCGACCACACAATGCCTGCTCAGTCTTCACTTTCCTAAAATATAAGTTGAACTCTTGCCTAAATATCTTCCTGTACATCGATTCCTTTACGGGCACTAAACTATCCTTATTACATTCACTAAAATACATGTTATACATATGCTTGACACTCAAACCTGGATCCAAGTACTGTTTTTTCTTTGAATATTGTACAACAGGCTTTGATTCTACTGTTGAGTAAGACAGTATGTGTTTTCTCACTCTATCTTTTGATTCCGAAGGCAGTGAGTGTGTACTAGCTTTAGAATGTCCTCTGCCATCTGGTTTTGGCATGTTCAAGTCTGTTTTCCCCATATGTACATTATAAACTGGCTTCTGAGATATAGCTAGGGTTCCTAAGTAGAAATTCTTACAAACTGTATGTCTTTCAGACTTGAGGTGGAAGAAATATTTAAATGTATACTTCCTTTTATGGTTGTTGGACATTTTGTTGTGTTTTATATAAGTTCTTTCAGTTGTGCTTAGAAGGAAATACTTCTTATCGTTAGCGTTGAGCGAGTAGAATGCTTTGAAAATATGTTCACGGTCATCGTCTGAGATTTTTTCGTTGCATTTGTATTTGCAACTCTTTATGCAGTCCTTGGTGTTCTGTATTTGTCTCTCGGGCACGAACTTGCCTCGTCTACTGATGTAGGCCTCTCCTCGTTGGTGTTTTAACTTGCGGACATTGCATGCCCAGGTGGTTGGATCTGGAATTTGGCTGCGTGACCTCTTCTTTTGAGGTTCTGGTTCTGTTTGAGATGTGTCTGTATCGCATCTGGAATATGAAAATTGCTAATTTTGAAACAGTTAATTAATAAGATGAGCTGATATGATCAGATGACTAACCAGAAAAGAGTATTTCCACATACATATGAAAACTAAGAAAACAAAGAAAACTGTAAAATTATATTTTAGTTTACTTATTTGGGAGATTAAGATTACCTTTACAAAAAACAATCATGAGGTATAAACTGGATGGATTCCTCCAAAACTGGAGGGATGAGGCGGAAACGTGAAGGATGGAAGGAGTGGAGAGGAGTGGGTCAGAACAAGCTAACATAATAGGTAACTAATTTAAAAAAAAAGACACAATGATCTAGAACTACACATATTGGCAAAAACTAATAAAAAATCAACTTACTCATTAACTTTATCCCTCAATTGCACTTCAGGCTCAAGCTTAGCAATAAAACACTGCTCTTTCGGATACTCGTACTGCCTATAGTACGAGTGCACTCCAGCGATCATATGCTGCGGCACTATCATATGGGATGCTATCTGCAGAGACTGTGTCATATCGGAACTCTGCAGCACCTGAGACTGGACGGGCTGTAAACCTTGCAATCCTTGCTGACAAGACATAACTATCTGATTCTGTGACATTTGTATTTGACTCTGTATTTCGGTGACATGGTGCGACGTTACCGGTATGTGTATAGACTCTGATGTTATTGTCTGCTGGTACGTAACTTTGCCCTGCGACGTGGATGTTGACAGTGATGGGTGTGAGATGTGGATGATCTGAGGGCTCTGTAGCTTCGTATTTGATATTGAAGGTTGGTAGACTTGAACTAAATGCGGTATGGGTGGCTGCTGTAGTTGTTCCATTGTTTTGTTATTTTTTTATGTTGTTGTTGTTACAGTTGTTGTAACCTGAAAACATAAGAGGAGCAAATAAATAAAAATTCAATCTATTTTTTGCATTTCATAACGTGAAGGAAGAGTAGGTATAAATAATTAAATTGTGGGGAAGCTTAAGAATTTAATATAATATTTTGGGGGAAGCTAATCTTATTCATTGATTTTATCAGCCTAGGGTTAAAAACAATCAGGAATAGGAGACACGATATAAAAGCAGACTTGAATGAGCAAATAAAATCTTGGTCAGTGATTTTTAAGTTTCTTTAAAACAATATGAAATGTAAATGAATGAATAATAGCTAAGTATTAGGTAGATTTAAACAGCAGGTTATTAGAAAAAATTCATATCTTCACGGACTGTCTTATTCAGTAGGACAGCAGCAGTTCGTCAGCAAAAATTCGTCACGAAGTAGGTTTCGTGACGAATTTTTATCTTGAACTGCTGCTAAACACATAAGTAAGTACCTATACTTACTTATGTGTTTACAAATTTATTATAAGGTACAACAAGTCTGTTTCATAATCGTCTAATCAAAAGCATTGATTTAATTATTTATAATAATGTTCTAAGCACTCACTTTAAAAGGCTCAATTTCCAGTAAACACAGTCAAGTCAACAATTTTCCTTCAACTACAACAAAGTTTTCATTAAGTATGCCACGGTTCCATCTTATTTCAGGTAAACAGACAACATGGATGAATGAATGAATCCCGATGCAACTTCGGCTCACTTCGGCTTCGGCAAATCAAAGAAGCGTCGTCGATCCGATACGCGTCAACAAAACAACACAGCAATAGCAGCATACTTTCTTAATCTACTTTTTCGATTAAGAGTAAAAAGGATAAAACATTGCCACAATCAAGCCAATGATCAACAATGAAAATTCCAAAATCTGAGGAGATGGAACGCGTTGTGCTGTCACTAGTGTTGTGAACCTGTAGGTAGAAAACCGATAACTAATTAATTTTTCGGTATTTTTCAGATTTATAATTTTTTCTGTTTGAAACAATATATCACTTTATGAATAGCAGACTACAGCTGAGATTCAGAGACGAGGCTTAAATAAAATTACGTCAAAAAAGATTGTAAATTCGGCTATTTATTGCAGGCAGTCTAAGGCCAAAACACATAATCTATGCTAATATTATAAAGCTGCAGTGTTTGTTTGTTTGAACGCTCTAATCTCTGGAACTACTGGTCCGATTTGAAAAATTCTTTCAGTGTTAGATAGATTAGTTATCGAGGAAGGCTATATACCATCACACTACGACCTACGGGAGCGGAGCAGTAACCAAAGACGCGGGTGTAACCGCGGCGGACAGCTAGTAATTACATACAACGTCGCATCAGTGCACGTAGTTATGAATTTCCTTCAGCTTGCTATCCCGCAAGGAAACTTATTGTAACGTGTCACGATGAGACGCGGTATCGTGTTTATGTTTAGGCCCTAAAAGAAATTGTTTTTTACAGATCTAAGCTTGGAATCTTTCACTTATTTATAATACTTTGGTTTCTGAGGTACCAGACAGTACTTAATAATTCCATGGGTACAAGTCACTCCCCATTCTCCAGTCCAGATAATTATTATATACTGATTTTTAGTTGATGCCCTCTAAACAGAGGAATAACAACTTGAATCCTCAACCTCCAAAGTTAGTATAAAAGAGGAGGTGAGTTCAGGTAACAGCCAAAGCCAACGGGTACCTACGTATTTCAAATAAAATCCAAATAATAATAATAAACATAATTTATTCAAGTGTCGTAACAAAAATAACAATCATCTTTAGCAACTATTTAACATTATGAAAATAGGTATAGTTTAATCGCTTAATGAGTACTCGCCTGCGGGGTACAGGGGCACGGGGGTAGGACGAGAATAGGGACCGTGAGGGGAGAGGTGCGGGCGGCGGGCGCTCGTAGCGTGATACACTAGAGGCGAAATATGCACTGGACAGATCTTAAGATATGTGACGTCACAGTGGTTCACGGAGAACAGTGTCAGCAAGCGAGGACTCAATTATGCGGCTTTTATAAATTTACGTTTTACAAAAATACCTAATACATCAATTTACTATTCATGATAAATAAATGCTACACGACAGCCAGACAGCTCGTACTTACCTACCTTGTGTACCAACTTACAATATAAAAAGTGCGTCAAATTGAATTATATCAATAAAAAAAATATCTTATACATTATTAAATTAGATTACTATTGCATCTTACATTTAAATCTGGTTAGTTTCTATTAAAGGCACTGTTATCACAAAACTATCGTCTTATCAATATTATTTATGTTTTTATTTCGAGGTTTACAATAAATTGAGAAGAGACTTCTACCTGCCTGTTTTAGGGACTTTACTTACCCGTAATAACGTCGCCGACATTTTTTTTAAATTCATTAATAATTAGTTGATATAATTTTAATAATAACTACCTATACCCTTTTGCTTTAACATTTTAAATAACTTTCCAAAATAACAGTGTGACATTACACATTTTTTTTTTCAAACTTGCATCTACTTTTTTAGATGCAATTCTGTAGTCACAAAATAATTTATCTCTTACATAGTCTAGGAAATAATAATAATATTATACGTAATCTAAACAAGATAATATACATAATTTGTGTTCTGGAATAATTTGAATAAATTCTAGTCTCTTTAAAGGTAGCTGAGAAACTGATATCTTATCAGCCAAGTTATATAACAAGATTATTTGTGCTATAAACCAGGAGTTCCCAAAGTGTGCGTCCAAGCACAAGTCGCATTGATTGTAGTAATATCATTGTACTGTTATATTTTCTTTTAATTAGGATACTAATAAGATCTTTGGAGGTTTCTTTGATAAAAATATAATTAAACAAAGTAATCTTAATATCTGTTAGCGCTGCACACAAATATCTTCTCGCGAAAGCGAAATTCAAATTTTCTTACGTTTTTTGCAATTTGCAAGTCAGTATTAGGTTTAATGTTGATTAAAGTATGATTCGCCGGCCGGCGTAAGAAGTATGTATTTTCAGAATTATAACTATTTAAGTCAGCAATAAAACTCCATAGGGCCACGGCCAGGTAACCCGAAAGAATGACTATTTCATGAAATCTTGACATTTTAGGATTATACCGACTTATGGAGTTATTATACCTTTGGCTTAGGCCTTTTGGCCGCCACGCCACGCTGTGTTCTCTACGCCAAGCGACAAATTCCTTGTTTCATACTTTCAATAATATGTTTTTTTTACTGTAAAAAAATTGTTGCGTCCGTGGCGGTTAAAGGATTAAAAAACGCGTCGCAAAAATAATCTATACTAATATTATAAAGCTGCAGTGTTTGTTTGTTTGTTTGTTTGTTTGTTTGAACGCGCTAATCTCTGGAACTACTGGTCCGATTTGAAAAATTCTTTCAGTGTTAGATAGATTAGTTATCGAGGAAGGCTATAGGCTATATACCATCACGCTACGACCTACGGGAGCGGAGCAGTAACCAAAGACGCGGGTGTAACCGCGGCGGACAGCTAGTTACAATAGGTATGTAAAGAGAGTCGCCATTAACGAAAAATTTGGGAACCCCTGCTATAGACAAATAAGATATTGTGTTACTATTTGTGCGTTTATTTGTCTATAGGTCTACCTACTTAAACTTTTGTTCTAAGAAGTGGTATACGTAATCGTATACGACCAGCATGATAGCACCTCCGGGGCCCAGTCGTAGGACTTTGGGTAGCAAACCTTTGTACAGGGCGCGGAATCTGAAAAAGAAACATATGTGTTAGGTAAAGACATCGATATTTTTCATGACTGTTTTGATTAAGGAAAAATTGACACAATAGGTTCTTCGGGGGGAACGTAAGAATTTGAATTTGATACGTACAACACATACACATACTTACATAAACTTACGCCTTATTCCCATGGGGGTAGGCAGAAACCACAGAACGCCACCTGCTACTATCCTTACATATACTCCTCCTCCGTACAATAAAAAATTACTTACTATCATTTATTTCGAGGCAAAAGGAGCATGTAAATATCGTAGCAGGTCTCGGTCTGTGGTTTCTGCTATCCCCATGGGAAAAAGGCGACAGTTTATTTATGTATGTATGTACTTTCATTTATTTATTAACAATACATAGCATTATAAAACTCAAAGTGGCGTGAAAAGAAAAATCCCTTTGAGCATTTACAACAATCATGTAACTAAGCGTATCATTAGATCAGTAAACGGATCTATTTATAGACCTCGATATATGAGGGCCAGGTGATACTAAGATGTTTATTTTAGTGGTATTGTGAAAAAATTTATAGAGATTTTAGGTTATTTCGTGACAATGTTCTAATGGCGCGCGGATCCAGATCTCAAAAAAGGATTATCACGGTCACTTGAAATCGGCCAAATGAGAGTTGGACAAACTTAATCACGCGTAACACATTATCGCAACTAAAATCTAAACTTCTGAACCGATTTTAGTGAAACTTTTACAGATTTTAATCATATAAGATTTAATTAAAACCTGGTATAAATTTTTCACTGAATAATTTTATTTAGGTGTTTACTTAAAATAACAAATTCATACTTAAGAGTAGTAGTAGCAACAGTAGATCCGCGCTTGTACTAATACGGATGAGGATAATATTAAACGTTATGAAATACAATGTTTCGTAATTACTGCAGTATAATTTAATTATTATTATGTAAATCGTTAAACGACACTGATTCACGCCGCGCATTGTTTGGTTTTTCCGATCATGCAAACAATTACGTAGCTGTCTATGTTTATATCCACTGTAAGGAATTTCATTCAGCGAATGACTTACTTACAAAAGCCATTTTGTAAGCCATTCATGAATAACAAATCGCGTTCGAAACATCAGTCTGTGCTCCAAAACACAGATCATCAACGTAGCTCAAAAGGCTGCGCTGATAAAATGGGACGATTTCGGCCGGATGGTAGCCGAAACTGAAACTAAGGCGAAACCCGTTTTCTGGCCGTTACTAGGCCGAAACCGAAAGTTCGGTCGGACTCTACTCCCTTTTTTCTTTGGCAAACCTATCGCACTCCATCCAAAAAAAAAACTTATTTTGAAAAATTACAGTATCTATCTTCACAACTTCATTCGCGTGAATGTCGACTATCACGGGGTTTTTTTTATGAGAAACCCTAATTATTATTCTAAAGTAAACATACGCATAAGTTACTCCCTATAAGATCAGGTACTTATCTGCCAGTGAAAGTCCCGTCAAAGTCGGTCTTGCCGTTTGCCGGAACAAACAGACAAAATATTTAAAGATTGTACAAATGCCGTGTAAACATTCATATCTATTTTGACTTTACAGACACTTCCATTTTATTTATTTGTATGAATGAAATTTTCAAGTAAAGAATATTTCTGCTTATACAGCTAACATTGTAACAAGCCGGATTTGACAGCTATCAAAATCCTTTGTGTAGTGTTGTCAAAACGTCTTGTCAAAATATAAATCGGCAATTAATTCGTGTTTGTGAGTGTATTTTTTCAAAATTAAGTTAAACTTAATGTTTACAAGTGATACTCGTTGTTATAGTGTATGGGTAACATAGTAATTATTCAGGATTGTGAATTGGATTTTTCAAATTATTACGTAGGAGAAACGTCAAATGCGGCCTCTTAGAACGTTAGCAGTTTAGTATTCAACAACGTTGCCTGAAACTGCAGTATGATGCAGTTTATTTTTAGCATTAAGATTTAGGTCATTGACCAGTAATTGATATGCAGAATTTTAATGAAAGTGAGTAAGAGATTTCTTTGTTACGCTTCGTGTAAGAAAGTGTACTTGGCGACCTGCCCAGCGCTCACGCAGAGACAGTATGCACAAAGTACATGCAAATTCATATTTATAGACGGCATATTTGTGGAATTCTGTGGAAACTGCAGAAATCTTAACGATGTTGTTTGGTACGTTGTATGTGTCAGGATGTGCTCGTGGCGTAGTAATGCGTTTGCCGGGGTTGGATGGGTGATCATCTTTACACACCGAGACTCGTTCGTGCCGCGGAAAGCATGTTATGCTGTTGGTCCTGGCTGTCATGATCCTTAACAGTCGTTACGAGTCGTCAGAAACCCAAAAGCCTGACAACCAGTCTTACTAAGGGGTATTGTACTACCCAGTTACTGGGTTATGGAGGTCAGATAGGCAGACGCGTTATGTAAAATGCTGATATCCAGCTGTATCCGGTTAGACTGGAAGTCGATTCCAACATATATGGCAGAAGGCTATGGAGATGATGCTGTCTTTTGAAAGCCGTCAACCGCCATTTTGAATTTTCTGTTACGACATATAGCCTATATCTAGCAGGACATCATATCGCTTCCAACGATATATCATTCGTTAATATACGAAAAATAGTGTAGGTATATGCGAACACAGATGAATACATAGGTACATAGATATCTTAAACAGCGTAAAATAGGTTCTACCTTTACCATGCATATATGTATATTTTGTAAATGGCACTGTTTATAAAGTTGAATCCTCATCGTTTTGACCGTATAGTTGACTTATGTATTTCCGTTTATTTGACGATAGTAGGCTGTCTTCACAGTGCGAGAACCACTTTGATGCGCAGAAGTGTTTGATACTGGCTAGTTTAGGTATACTTAAAAATATTCTAGTCTGTGTTAACACTAGGTCATTACAGTACCCGGCGATAAATATTGCACATCGACCTTTATCGTATTTCTTATTTTATACAAAGAATAAAAATAATTAACAAAAGAAGCAAATCATAATTGTTTTAACAGCTCCTAATAGATACCGGACTGTTTGTATTTCGTGCGACAGGGATAACGTTCTACGAAGCCGAAATTAGCCGATTGTCTCTTTCCAAAGGTCGATGTGCAATATTTATCGCCGGGTACTGTACCTACTTCTTTATTTATAATCTTCTTTTTATAGTCACTCATAAAGACGACCTCTGCTATCATACTAGATAAAGAGAATTACGTTTATGGTGCACTTAAACGATCGATTTTTTGAAGGACCGTGTCAGTAGTTTCGTATGACCGACGTTTTGTGGGATATCTGCGTTAGTAGGTATATTAGAATTCATATGTTCCATTCTTTCCGACAAAAAACGGACACCGATTGTAGATCGCTTAAGGGCTCCCGTATAGGCTTGTTATTTCAGAGAATTTTTTAAATCTTTGTTTTATGAGTTTCTTAATATTCTTACCACTCTACAAATACAGTTAAACTAGATTCTGCCTGCGACTTCTACCGCGTCAAAGTTGATTTCTCCTTACAAACTTTGCACCCCTGTTTCATCCCCTTAGGGGGTAAATTTTGGAATATCCTTTTTTAACGGACGTCTACTAACTATAAACTAACTCCCTGCCAAATTTCGTTTTTATTCGTCAAGTGGTTTTCGATACTTCGTGAGTGAGTGATCTTTCAAATATCTAGATAGAAGATAGATTAGATCTAGACTCTACAGATATAGAAGACTACAGGTGTATCTCGTGATGTCCCATAGTACTCTGGATACCCCATGATAAATTTCTAGTCACTCATGGTCATGGTGCGAGTTCAGACTCATCCTATGGAGGTGTCATATTTCGACGATTTTGCGGAAGACTACCTACTTCGCAGAAGACTAGGTACGTGACACCTCGATGCGCAACACAGCGCCATCACTTCTAATGCATTATTTTCTATAGTTTTTACTATGTATTCTTTATTTTTGTAACCTTCCTGAATTAAATAAATAAAAATATTACCTCAAAAATACACAGGAATGAGAAATAAAAAATAAATGAATAAAACAGTGCTTACCCTTCTTCTTTGTAGACTAAAAATATGGCTCCCGTAGTGGAACTGTACTTGATGACGCCCGGCTTTGGCTGCGGACCTTGGATGCGACTCTTGGCCACGTCGAACGGTATGTTGATGCAGGAACCAAGAACTCCTGACGTGAAACCTATGGCTAGCTTTCGCAGGAACTCTAAGATTGGATCCTGAAATAGAGAATAATAATAAACCTATAATAATGAAACAATTTATAATTTTCTGTCCACCGGCACCGCACGTTCGGCGACGCGCGATGTTTAGGGTCCCTAATGCATTTAGTATAGGTATCAAATGTATTAACAAAAATATGTAAAAAATATTTTATTAATTGATCTTATTCTGCCAAAACCAGTCAATATGCCAAATTTTAATGTAACTACCATCTAGCTATAATTATTTTATCTACTAACATTTACGCTTAGAAGATTTAATCAATACCTACACTATCTAAAAAAATTGAAGAAATTTTGTAGTGGGTTGATTCGTTTTGGTAGAACTAAACCCATTAAAGGAAAGTATGTATTAAAACAATAATACCAGCCTATTATTGTCCCATTGCAAAGCAAAGGCCTCTTCTCATACAGAGAAGGCACGAGCCTTGATCAAGGCGGATTGGCGATTTCGGACTTATATTAATTAACGCATACTTAGATTTGGACTCCCTAGTAGGGCTCTGGGCATGAACACAAGTCAACTATAGCTACGTATAATGACGACTCGGAAGGCAAGTTGTGGGCACATAAACGAATTATTGTTCGACCCATAAAATATGCTGGGTACTTGACACCGAAAGTCCAGGTTTACTCACTGTGTTTTCCTTCACCAATGTCAGTGATGTCCAAGATAAACTTAGAAAGCCTTAACCACTAGGCCATCAATACACGGTTACTTTTAGGTCGTTCTTAAACCGAAAGCCATAAACTCGATCATCAAACTCGAAACGATTGGGACCATTTTTTTTCAAAATTGTCAATAAAAAAAACAGCTGTTCAGTACACTTTGACGAGTTAGACGAACATAAATGTACTGAAAAGCTGTTTTTTTTAATTGTTTTATTTGAAAAAAAATGGTCCCAATCGTTTCGAGTTTGATGATCGAGTTTATGGCTTTCGGTTTAAGAACGACCTAAAAGTAACCGTGTATAAGTATTAAACAAATAGCGTACAAAATTAAGTAACTAACCTGATATTCCGGTACAATGCCTTTCACACTGTGATAGAATCCAAAATACACCATATTAAACACACCGTTCCTGGCTATCGTTGCTGTAAGACCCTTATTAAGGCCTTGTTTCCCAAAACCATGTTCCCTTACGATTTCTCTGGTCACTGACCAAGTACTGGGTAATTCTTTTGTTTTGGCCTTGTTAGACATTAAAGTTACTTTGACCACTTCAAAGGGATTGACGAAGATTGCTTCAGTAACACCGGCTCCTAGACCAGCTAAGGAGAATGTCTGTGGAAAGAAGGATTATGAATTGAATAAAATACAAGTTCTAGATTAAGACCTTTGATGGTGGCATGCCAAGAAAGCAGGGGAAGCAGGGAGCTATATAATTATTATCTACTAGCTGTTGCCATGACTTGGCCGCATGATTTTTTTTAAAGATTCCTATATTTTTTTTAAGTTTTGCCTAATTTACATATTGCTATTGTGGCTTTCCATAGGTGCAAGAATTAAAAAAATCGGTGAAGTCATTTTTGAGTTTGATAATTATTTTAATATTATACAATAAAGCTACAGAGCTTTGTTTGTTTAAACATACTAATCTTAGGAACTACTGGTCATTTTTTTTTCTTTAGCTTTTATATGTACTTAACCCGTTTATCAAAGGTAACAGGCTATATAAAATCACGTTATGACCCACAGAAGGGGAGCAATAAGCAAAGACGTAGAACACCACCAGTGAAAGCACGGGTAAAAAAATGTTAGTGCTAAGTAGTTCAGAATCATGTTGTACTGAATCCATGCTAAAAGATGGAAGGTCATTCAATATAAACTTTATAATTTTTTATCTCTTATGTAATCAGTTGAGGAATAAATTTTGTGTTTACAATAAAATACTAGATAATGTTACGACTCAGCAGCGTCAGATACATTTTCTTATCAGCCACTTGAGTTAGTTTGTTCTGGCTTTCTGATAGTGCAAGATATTGTTTTTAGTGTATGTACAGAGATCAATATGAATTTAAAGATAATAGGAGTTGATTATAATTACATAACATGCCATTGCAATTTATGGTTAGAGAACTTAATTGACTTCTATTATAACCAGAGATCACTTAGTTGGATCCATATTTATGTAAACTTTAGGTGTTAGATTAGTATGGAATGGACTATTGTAAAGAAAAATAAGTAATATAAAAGTTACTAGAGTTAATATATTATGATTTGTTTATTTATCTTCAAAACTTTAGCTATTGTACTTATTATTAAGAATAATAGACATGTAATTCAAACAACTACTAAAAATGCATTTGATTGGCTGTGCAACCCTAGAATACATGTATGCTGAAGAAAGATTTCTTCAAATCAATTATTTATAGAAGTAGTATCCATACTTTGCTAGCGAAAAACAAACTTTGAGATAATATGCGTCTAAGCCATCAACAAATACCAACAATAAATATTTTCATAATTATCAAAAATGAATTTAAAATGTTGAAAAAGAAAATTTTTAAGAATTGAATTACACAAATAAAAATTATGAAATAAATGGATTATCTACACAACACAAATGTAAAAACAAAATAAAATAATAAAAAATGTTATTAGTATTAACAAATAGTAAAAAAACAAAAACAAATAAAAGAAAATCTTACTAAAGGTGTCGGTGCACTAGCACCAAACGTAAAAAGCTTTTTGTACTGTTCAAAAGTAGCAAATTTCACTGCTCGTTTAGGAGTTTCAGCCAATATAGGAGGCAATAAACCTTTCCAGAAAGAGGTTACTCCTTCATACTTATACATTTTCAGCATACAGTCCACAACCCCCAGGTAGTAGTGAGGATTAGACCTTGCTATCGTGGCTTGTGTAGCTTGGAGCTGCAGCCTCGTCTTCACAAGGTCGAGAGGCTGCATGATTAGTACTTCCACAAACCCTGCACTACCACCGGCACCTATCTGCATCGCAGCTTGCTTCAATAGCTCACCCATTTTGCCACACAGCACAAACTATACAAACTTAGTAACACAGAGTTATTTACTTTAACAAATAACTACATCGGCCTTCTGCCGGGGCCGATTCATAAAGTATTTAAGTAATGATACGTAGCCGGCAGACTCCGATTCAAAAATAAATAATATTCAGCCGTCAGTCAGTGGTAATCAGCTGGTTGACAATTTGACTGAGTTTGACATCATTGACATAGGAACAGTGTTGCCACTTGCCAGTCAGGCCATAAACAAATGGCCAGAGGCTGTCCAGGGGGCTTACCATCACCTTTTAAGAAAACGTTCAAATGCCTGTCAGTCAACTTCCATTCAAAAGCAGGCCTGCTTAGGAATCGCTAAAAATCGTACCATGACCGTATTAAAGGTGAACGATTATTGAACGGCAATGCTTGTCTCTGCCTGCTTTGATGATGAAGTTTAGTCTTAGTGTTGTGAATAAACAACGTTCAAAAACTACGATATAATTCTCTAACACATTACCGGTTTTTTTTTTAATGATCATAACTTGAATTTCTTAGATAAATACACGTTATAACTAAGATTATGTATTACAACTTACCATGATTTATTATCTAAAAGCTCTAAAAGCATAAGTTTCACGTTAAAAAAAACCTTTTTAACTCTTAAAGATACAATGTGATATTCAGAACGTACCTACGTTCATCAACTGTCAGCGCGTAAATATAAACAACATTTCACTTGATTAATAATTTAATGATTTTCACAGCCTTTTACAAAAGTAATATATAATGTTCGAAGCCCTACTAGACATTAAAGTCGATAAGAGTATAGAGTGCTTTTGGTAAATTTTGTTTCAGTCACAATTATTGTAAAAAAGTATTTTGTTGTGTTGTTCCTACAAAAATACACACATGGGTACATTTATAGTAAAGGAATTTATTGAAATATCGAAATACAAGAACCGCAATGCCCATAATCCAAGAAACATAACCTTTTTACAGGAATGCAACGGAGCCCCAGTATTCTTGACATCTCCTAGTCTACTAATCTGAAAAATAATATATCTAGTAATTCCATCCAGTGGAGAGCCTAACTAATTAATCATTATACATACCTATGTATTTAGGATGAAAATTAAAATAAAGAATAATACTCATGATGTGTTTTTATATACATATACCTGCATATTAGAAACCAACAAAGTACACCATATGAATTTATGGCTCCTGCAGGCAATCATCTCTGTTACCGGTTTTTGTTCTTGTAAACTTTCATTGCATTTATATGGATAATATGGGTTCCTACTTATATGTATATATGTTTCAGTCAGTCATAAGAAAGTATCATGTGATAAATGATAATAACTTAATTTGTAAACAGGTAAAAATTAAACACATTTTTTTAAACTAGATGCGGTCATTGTTTTATTTTCATAAATTTACTGTGTTACATTATGTTGTGTAGAAACACATGCATTTGCAAAACATTTGTGATTGGAAATGTAGCACTCGATGGGCTTTTATTTACTCATTGTAGTCCTGTTTAGAAAAAGATGATAAAGCGATTCTTTTATTTTTTAAGAAAATATAGGGCAAGTGTTAAATTTTGTGAAGTAGACGTTTTGGGAGTAGTCGTTTTGAGAAACAGACTATTTGGGAACTGGTCGTTTTGGGAAAGTGGACGAAATGGGAAATAGACATTTAGGGAATTACCATTTTGGGAAGTGGACGTTTTGGGAGGGTGAACGTTTTGGGAAGTTGTCGTTATGAACCTAAAGGTAATTAACATCTCAATCGAGCCTTTAGTACATCAATGGTTCTCTCAATAATGTTTTGGGTCTTGTTATGCTTCTCAGTGTAAAAGGCTTCTGGAGACTGGTTCTGCATTCCAAATAAAATTGATGTCATTATTGTTTTTCTGAGTCAATACCGAGAATCTCCTGAAATAAATGGATTAAAAGATTACTTGCTGATGTTTTTCATTGTCACTTTAATACACAGCAAATTATGTTTAATAGCAAGGAACATACACAAGAAACACACTAGTGTAGTTATGCTCCACAATAGAAAATCTGATGAATTGATAACACTCACCTTAGTCTCTGCTTAGATCACTAAGCCTTTGGAGGATTTATTATTTTCATTATAGGTTCAAAACCCTCGCACAAACGGGGGACTACATCTTTTGATAGGCCTGTAAAATACAAATATTAATTGAGTATTGTAGATTTGTAGAGTAGGTTTTTATTTATACTTACATTACGTATTTTCATAGGTTTTGGTTACCATTGATGATTTTAAGTTATATCTTCTTACCTATATTAATTGATTCTTATTCCCTGTCATTAACTTCATTATTGTTATCTATTTTCCAAATGCAACACCGTTGGTATGTTTTTCCATACGATTTTCACACTTCAATTTTATTAAGTATTTACATATTTCGTACTCGTTACACAGCTACAAAAATGAAAAAGTCTGGTTTAATTCGCTTACAATTCTCACCATCCACTGGTCATTGTTTTATTTTCATAAATTTACTGTGTTACATTATGTTGTGTAGAAACACATGCATTTGCAAAACATTTGTGATTGGAAATGTAGCACTCGATGGGCTAATCAACATCTCAATCGAGCCTTTAGTACATCAATGGTCCTCTCAATAATGTTTTGGGTCTTGTTATGCTTCTCAGTGTAAAAGGCTTCTGGAGACTGGTTCTGCATTCCAAATAAAATTGATGTCATTATTGTTTTTCTGAGTCAATACCGAGAATCTCCTGAAATAAATGGATTAAAAGATTACTTGCTGATGTTTTTCATTGTCACTTTAATACACAGCAAATTATGTTTAATAGCAAGGAACATACACAAGAAACACACTAGTGTAGTTGTGCTCCACAATAGAAAATCTGATGAATTGATAACACTCACCTTAGTCTCTGCTTAGATCACTAAGCCTTTGGAGGATTTATTATTTTCATTATAGGTTCAAAACCCTCGCACAAACGGGGGACTAAATCTTTTGATAGGCCTGTAAAATACAAATATTAATTGAGTATTGTAGATTTGTAGAGTAGGTTTTTATTTATACTTACATTACGTATTTTCATAGGTTTTGGTTACCATTGATGATATTTTTAAGTTATATCTTCTTACCTATATTAATTGATTCTTATTCCCTGTCATTAACTTCATTATTGTTATTTATTTCCCAAATGCAACGCCGTTGGTATGTTTTTCCATACGATTTTCACACTTCAATTTTATTATTTACATATTTCGTACTCGTTACACAGCTACAAAAATGAAAAAGTCTGGTTTAATTCGCTTACAATTCTCACCATCCACTTTAAAAACTCTTATTACATATATAAACCTAACATGTTGCCACGAATATCATTTTAGATTACAAAACGATGTTGAAAAAGCTAGTCCCATAGTAACTTTTTAGCAATCGCTAATTTTGACATTACAGCCGTTCCATTATCATTTTGCTGCTGTCAAATAGCACGTCATAGTACGAAAGTCTATACAAAAAAAAAGGTGAACGGTTTTGTAAACGTTAACTTAGCAGGCCTGTTACAGGCCTGCTATAACAATGTCATAGTACAAAATAGCGAGGCAGTTCAATATCCGGGCAACTTCTGCCCTGCTATAGAGGTCATAGTAAGGGCCCAGGGGGCTTACCATCACCTTTTAAGAAAACGTTCAAATGCCTGTCAGTCAACTTCCATTCAAAAGCAGGCCTGCTTAGGAATCGCTAAAAATCGTACCATGACCGTATTAAAGGTGAACGATTATTGAACGGCAATGCTTGTCTCTGCCTGCTTTGATGATGAAGTTTAGTCTTAGTGTTGTGAATAAACAACGTTCAAAAACTACGATATAATTCTGTAACACATTACCGGTTTTTTTTTAATGATCATAACTTGAATTTCTTAGATAAATACACGTTATAACTAAGATTATGTATTACAACTTACCATGATTTATTATCTAAAAGCTCTAAAAGCACAAGTTTCACGTTAAAAAAACCTTTTTAACTCTTAAAGATACAATGTGATATTCAGAACGTACCTACGTTCATCAACTGTCAGCGCGTAAATATAAACATTTCACTTGATTAATTTAATGATTTTCACAGCCTTTTACAAAAGTAATATATAATGTTCAAAGCCGTACTAGACATTAAAGTCGATAAGAAGTAATTTATTTATTGCGGTATAGAGTGCTTTTGGTAAATTTTGTTTCAGTCACAAATTATTGTAAAAAAGTATTTTGTTGTGTTGTTCCTACAAAAATACACACATGGGTACATTTATAGTAAAGGAATTTATTGAAATATCGAAATACAAGAACCGCAATGCCCATAATCCAAGAAACATAACCTTTTTACAGGAATGCAACGGAGCCCCAGTATTCTTGACATCTCCTAGTCTACTAAACTGAAAAATAATATATCTAGTAATTCCATCCAGTGGAGAGCCTAACTAATTAATCATTATACATACCTATGTATTTAGGATGAAAATTAAAATAAAGAATAATACTCATGATGTGATTTTATATACATATACCTGCATATTAGAAACCAACAAAGTACACCATATGAATTTATGGCTCCTGCAGGCAGTCATCTCTGTTACCAGTTTTTGTTCTTGTAAACTTTCATTGCATTTATATGGATAATATGGGTTCCTACTTATATGTATATAATATGTTTCAGTCAGTCATAAGAAAGTATCATGTGATAAATGATAATAATATAATATTTTGTAAACAGGTAAATATTAAACACATTTTTTTAAACTAGATGCGGTCATTGTTTTATTTTCATAAATTTACTGTGTTACATTATGTTGTGTAGAAACACATGCATTTGCAAAACATTTGTGATTGGAAATGTAGCACTTGATGGGCTAATCAACATCTCAATCGAGCCTTTAGTACATCAATGGTCCTCTCAATAATGTTTTGGGCTTGGGTCTTGTTATGCTTCTCAGTGTAAAAGGCTTCTGGAGACTGGTTCTGCATTCCAAATAAAATTGATGTCATTATTGTGTTTCTGAGTCAATACCGAGAATCTCCTGAAATAAATGGATTAAAAGATTACTTGCTTATGTTTTTCATTGTCACTTTAATACACAGCAAATTATGTTTAATAGCAAGGAACATACACAAGAAACACACTAGTGTAGTTATGCTCCACAATAGAAAATCTGATGAATTGATAACACTCACCTTAGTCTCTGCTTAGATCACTAAGCCTTTGGAGGATTTATTATTTTCAATAAAGGTTCAAAACCCTCGCACAAACGGGGGACTAAATCTTTTGATAGGCCTGTAAAATACAAATATTAATTGAGTATTGTAGATTTGTAGAGTAGGTTTTTATTTATACTTACATTACGTATTTTCATAGGTTTTGGTTACCATTGATGATTTTAAGTTATATCTTCTTACCTATATTAATTGATTGTTATTCCCTGTCATTAACTTCATTATTGTTATTTATTTCCCAAATGCAACGCCGTTGGTATGTTTTTCCATACGATTTTCACACTTCAATTTTATTATTTACATATTTCGTACTCGTTACACAGCTACAAAAATGAAAAAGTCTGGTTTAATTCGCTTACAATTCTCACCATCCACTTTAAAAACTCTTATTATATATAAACCTAACATGTTGCCACGAATATTATTTTAGATTACAAAACGATGTTGAAAAAGCTAGTCCCATAGTAACTTTTTAGCAATCGCTAATTTTGACATTACAGCCGTTCCATTATCATTTTGCTGCTGTCAAATAGCACGTCATAGTACGAAAGTCTATTCAAAAAAAAAGGTGAACGGTTTTGTAAAAGTTAACTTAGCAGGCCTGTTACAGGCCTGCTATAACGATGTCATAGTACAAAATAGCGAGGCAGTTCAATATCCGGGCAACTTCTGCCCTGCTATAGAGGTGATAGTAAGCCCCCTGCATGTAACCGTTGACATACCCTGCGTAAATAAAATTGTTGTTTTTCATAATTGTCAAATATTACTGTTCATGTCGGCTTCAGCCGAAGAAGCTGTAAAGGTTCGATTTTTGCCAGGATAGGCTTTATTTTTTGTAAGAGCAAGCACGCACTGAGAAGCAATCTTTTACAGCATTTAAAATTGCCTTATAGACAGTGTAAAAACATGAATTAAGTTTAGGAAGGCTTAACTAGGTTTTCAAACGAATACTTTGTGCCGTATCCAAGAAGATTTTTATAGAATGAATGGGTGGATGAAGCGGTGAATTAATGAACTATTTTAAAAAGTTTTCAGTGATGCTAACCATAAAAATTAGGTGACATTAGACGGTTTTTTGAAAAATACATGGCCTTCCCTCGAGTATGCGTGAAAGAAATGGTGAAATGGCAATAGCTGGCAACCTAGTCGATAACTGTCAATGAGTCCCCGATGGAAAGTGTTGTTTCGCTGATTTCATCTTTAAAACTTAGCTCAAATTTATTAATTTGTTTGTCCATATTTTAATTAGGCTAACATTATTGTTATTTACAAATGTTTCTTAGGATAAGGACTCTGTACTAATGTAGGAAGAGGCGTGTATATAACAAACAATCGATGTCTATAAAGTTCATTTTCGCGTGGAATCTATCATTCAAAATGGCAGTGGTATTAACAAATTGCAGATGTGAAAAATGATTTCGTGAGCTGAAAACAGTGTCGGTGTGGGTGGATGGTGAATTAAACGCGGAAATGTGGACATAAAGTGTAAGATGGGTTCCCAGACACTAGAGATATTGCGCCAAGGTGTTTGGGCATCGTTAACTGGGGGATGGTTTTATGATCCTCATCAGAATTTGTTTTGCAACACTGTGCACCTGTATGTGTGGTTGTTCCTGCTATGTTTGCCGTTTTCTATCTATCTGGTGAGTTATATAAGAGCTTACATTCATAGTTTTTATTTATGTCGTTTTATAATGGTTGTTATCAAAACCAGGTCAGTGGACAGTTTGGTTTAGATCATTGTTATTCAGCATTGTTCTTGAGTCATTCATCATGGTCATTGCCCTTAGGAAGCCTTACCAATCGTTAAGACTAATCTGTTGAACACTGTGCACCTTCAAGACGATTTATTTTCTTATAATAAGTACAGTGTCACTTTACAAGATTTTATTGTTTCGTTATCAATCATATTGCGCCTCAATTGGCGTAATAATAATTAATTCTGGTTTATAATTTATTTTTAGGTTATATTCTCTTGTGTAAACAGTTATAAAATAAGAGAATCATGTTTTTTTTTTTATAAAAATGCAACATAGTGATGATTACAAACACATAAAGGCTCTATCTCTGCTTATCTGCAGTATTATTTGCTAATCTACTTATTATGCTCGTTAGCTAAATACTTCACAAATTCCCTTATGATATCAAGTTTTTCCTGGAATAACTACTTACTTGACTCTTGTAGCATTCAGAATACCTATATTTTTTTAATAATGTATTTCTTCATTTAATAGTGGATAATACACTTAAAGTTTCCTCAAACTCTATTCCTGTGTTAAAAGAGGTTTATATTTAGCCAGCGATGAGGATTACTCAGCACCATAAACACTTCTAAAAATAAAACAAGAAAACAGAAAGATATTATATTATTTAGTACTTTACTTGGTATGTATTGAGAAATATTTATTACAAACACATTCAACTCTAATCTCTTCAAAGTTAGAATGAACGGGCTTCTTCTGGGTGAGCTTACTCCATCGTAGACCTTGTCTGTTACCTCTGACCTAGACTAGACTCAAGAGATCAGAGATCAGTCAAAAGATCAGAGTCAAGAAAACAATACCACAGTATAAACAATACTTGAGATCTCATTTACTACTGGTGGCCATGTAACTTTAAATACTAGCTTCTGCCCTTGACTTCATCCATGTGGAAGTCAAGTATACCATAAAACATAGCCTATGAATCATATTGAGGAGTGAATGGAAAAATGTATCAAGCGACAATTTAGTCTGTTTTATATCCAACCTTATAGTAATACAAAAAGTTATGTTGTCAAGTCTTTTCTTTTGTAATAAGCTGTTTGGTTCTAATAAATAAATAATTTAATGCTTCCAACATTATTCTGTTGAAAGAGAAAACAATATTCTATGCACACATAATAAGGTTGAATATAACACAACCAAATTTTTGCTTGATAGATTTTTTCTATCACCCTTCGATATGAAACACCTCAAGAGATAGCTTTATAGCTAGCTTTGTAGCTTTCTATCAGTGAGAGAATTTAAATAAACAAACCAGTTAACTCTTCCAGAGATTACATCTAACAAACAAAAACATAAATAAACAAACTGTACCTCTTTATAATCAGTGGTTCCAATATGTTGTCAGGATGGTGACTCACCTAACAAAAATAATTTAAGTTTGGACTCTTTGTTTTTCTCTATTTAAAACCACTTTATTCAGAATTATTCAATTATGTAGTTTTATTTTACATCTGAGTAGGTGGTTACAAATTTATTTGGAATGATTCACAATTGAATTACCTATGTACCTTTTGTATTTGATTTGTATTGAACTACATACTACATTATTGTAAATAAAGAATCTAGCTGACTCACATTCCATTTCTTACTGTTGTGAAATATAATATATTAATATCAATTACCTATTACCTTAATGAAATACAACATACACAAACATATTTGGGATCGCGCTGGATGCAAGCTGTTTCCGTCCGGTCTTATTGGAAATCTGTAGGGGAGGCCTATGTTCAGCAGCGGATGTCCTACGGCTGATATGATGATGAAGATGATGATACATATTTGAGAATCATTTTACTACTATTATAAATGTGAGAGTTTGGATGAATGGATGTTTGTAACTAAATCAATCCAGACTGGCTGTGTGTAACCTCTCCAGAGACTAGAATATGTTTTATCCTGGAAAAAGGTATGGCTCCTGTGGCATAATATATCAACATTGATGTGGACGAAGTTGTCTGTTTTATTTTATTTTATTTTCTCAGGAAAACTTACAGCTAATAACAGAAAATAGAATATACGGTTAACTCAAATTAAGGCCAATTACAAGTTTTCACATTTAGACGATTGATTAAAAAATTTAAAAGAATAAAGAAGACAGTAGGTAGTATAGACAAACACAAAAGAAGCAAGGCCCGATCTAGGTATTTAGCCGCTCTCCGGGCAAAATAATGTTCGCCGCCCTTTACACTAACACCATAATAAGTCGTGAGCTTGCTATTCCAAAGATGGGATGATAAGTATTTGATATTGTTTTAATTGTATAATATTTATATACCTCGATCTACTACGGTTTCTAAACAGGTTTACAAAAATTCATGAGAGTATGTTGGACTTTGTGCAACCGCCCGGCACACTCAATTTTGCCGCTCTGGGCATTTGCCCGGCTGGCCCCCCCTTAGATCGGGCCCTGGGCAGAAGCTAGTTAATATTATGTTGCAAACATGAACCTACCTATATTTAGGAATGCTTCAACTTTCTGATTGACTGACTGACTCCTTGATATTGCAAAAGTACCTATAAATGCTTTAATTAGAAATAAATGTTTCGACTTCAACTATGTACATGACCTTCGTATACAAAAATTATGATCAATTTTGCAGCAGACTGTGCATTCCGTATTACTTAGTCTGTATTTCAAAAGTCATGAATTTTGCTATTCAGGCATGTCCGAGTCAATATTATGATGTTTAATCATTTTGTTATGATGTAGTTTGTTTTTTGAAGTCTTAATAACCAATTGTTTCATAACCTTCTGCTTTAATTAAATTTCTAAAGTCAAGATTATTAATCAATTATCAGAATGATCATGTTGCTGTGCTGTAGCAGGGCTCATGTTTCAAAACTTATGCTACTTATGTTATATTCTACAAATATTACTTAGTTCAAAATTTTAATAAAATAAAAAAAATATAAAAAAATTATTTAGGTAACTTTGGCATGTAGTGTAGGGACTTTTGCATGTCCATATGAGGTTAAATGTTATTATTTATTAAAATGTAATAAATAAAAAAATGTGCGGTAAGTGGTCTCATAATATAACAGAAAGAGACAGAGGGAAAGAGAAAGAGAAGGAAGGTCGCTTGCAGGGGCTATAACACTTTTTCCTAGGTGACGATTCCTGCCTGGAACTTTGCAGTTATTATATTACCTACCCCTGATAGCTATAGGCTTTATTTGACAGTAAAAAAATATTTTTAAAAACAAGCTTAAATTTTAAATTATTTCAATATTGTGTATTGGACATTGTATATTGCCATCAAAACTAAAGGTGTATGCAAAATTTCAGCTCAATCAGATAACAACAAATGGTCGAAAAATGGCTTACAAATTTTGAAAGGACAACTTACCTTACAATACTTACATGCATACGAACAGTGCCAGCTAATTAAAAGCTTGTAAAAATAGAGATCAATAAGATAAATAATGCATGCAGACGAAATCGCGGGAAAAAGCTAGACTAAAACTTGCTAGATCTCTATTGTGTTTAAAATAAACCCCTGCCTGTATAACTTGGCTTGATGTTATCCATACTAATAACATTTAGCCTACATTAAATCCATAGCTTTCACCTCTACCAGATATAAATAAGCTAGTTTCTATACAATAATCTGCCCGCGGTTTTGCCCGCATGATTTTTTTCACTCACATTATGTCTTTGGTTACTGCTTCGTTCCCGAAGGTCGTAGCGTGATGTTATAAAGCCTGTACTATTTTTCATCAATCTGGCTATTAAATATACAAGAAGATTTTTTCCAATCTGATTCCTAGTTCCAGAGCTAAGCATGTTTAAACAAACAAACAAAAAATCTATGCATTATCTATACCTAGTATGAGAGAAGCGAAACTGATTTGCTAAATGGTTACTGCATCACTACCTCCCTCGTTTACTTAATACTGTGTTCTTCTTTATCTTATTATAAATGTGAAAGTTTGGATGGATGTCTCAATCATGCCAGAATGTATGTAATATTACCTATAGGTTTATTAGCTCTGGGGTCGCGGGACGTCTTAAACAGGATACCGTGGCCCCGGAACGCAAAGGGCTACAGAAGGAACAGGGTGGTTTTTTAGTCAGTAAAAGTCTGACAGTCCCTTCCACCCCACCCAGGATGGAAGGACTCATTTGATGATTTTTACCACCCAAAACAAAAATGATTAATTAGCTTAGTATGAAGAAGCAGGCAGAACTTTGTAAGGTAAAACCCTCTAACTAACTAAATAAATAAAGAATTAAAAAACAAACTTATATTAGATGCGTGATATAATTTACTTGTTGTTCACTTATTTTCACATTGCTAAATTGTTTTAATAATTTATGTAAAGTTAATTTTGAATGCAGAATTTATCATAGGTGAACAACAATAATAATTGCATTTAATTGTTCATTTTTTTACTTTACATACCTATCAAATTAAGTAAGTAACTACCTACCTACTTAGTGATGATAATAATTTTGTAAACATAATTATAACATTTATGAAATTTTGTACCTAGTTTTTATGGCGTGTTGTATAAATTATATGTGGACATATATCAGAATATCGAAAATCAAAGTATCGAATGTATCATAATATCGAAAATCAAAATGTTGAGAATCAAAATATCTAAAATCAAAATATCGAATGCTTATGATCGAATGATCATAATATAATCGAAGTTCAATATCGAAAATCATATTATCGAAAATCATATTATCGAAGTACAAAATAATATCGATACACACGTCATTTTAGTTAAATCCTTAGTAATTGTCATCATGCATATTAAGTGATATAAAATGTTATTCAATAAAATTTCTGTGTAAGCTGACTTAATCATATATTTTTAATTAAAATTTTCATCAGCATCTGTTTAACTTCAAACTAATTTTATGCAAGTTCATACACAAATTAGTATTAGTAAATCAATGGTTATTAATTAATTATTTTGAGAGTGTTGTGATGAAGAAAAGTATGGCCAAATGCGTAGGACTCGCACTTGGCGTATTTGTCTAAATATTCAAGGTTCTTGGGTAATCCATACTAATACTAATCTATATCTATCTATATCTTCTTCATCTTCTTATATATACTACTCAAAACAAAATAGGGCCCACCACGGTTTTAGTGTGAAATTAAAAAGTATTAATGTGTGTCATGTTTTTATGGACAGACGTATTTAGGCTAGGGATTAAGAAAGTGTTTAAACGTAATCAAGAATCAAAGTTGTTAATTTTTTTGTAAATCAAACACAAGAACACTTTTTAGGGAAATTGTGAGCAAAATAATGAGAAAAGTAAATTTAACTTTTCACTATTTTTTTTGTACCTGTGGCTTGAGCAATGTTATGCTTAGAAGCGAGTGAGGCCTCCTCTACTCCGTGTGCACTCCTTGAGCCTATCAGGTACACTTTTAATCAGATGGGTAACGTTTTGTTCCAGTATTCGTTAAAACAGACTTGTCTTGTGCGAGTTTGTGAGCTCCTGAAGACTATTCACTTGACTGTTGTTCTTTTCGAGGCTTCTATTCAGTTGATCTCATAAATATTCAATAAAATTTAGGTCGGGACTCATTGCAGGCTATGGCAAAACCGAGATACTGGTGTCAGAAAGAGCTCTTTGTGTAATACAGGCCGTATGTAGACGAGCCTTATCTTGCATATAAACAAAACCAGAACCCACTCTCTGTGAAAATGGAATGATATGAAGTCAGACTACTCGCTAAACATAACTGGTAGCAGTTACAGTACCCTCATTCAGAATTACCAGCTCTGTTTTGCACGCCAAGCGAATTTCCGCCCACACCGTAACACTTGAACCCCAGAAACGGTTGGTTCCATGGATGAATGATTCTGTAAAACGTTCGCCTTATTTTCTCCACACTTGTATTTGTTTGTGATCACTATAAAACTTGAACTTACATTTGTCTATAAAGAGTAGCGCACCAAAGTTAGCCTTGGTCCAGTACAAATTTTGGCGAGCGTACCTTAAACGCTCTGCATGATGAGCCCTTGTCAGTTTGAGTCAAACAGCACATACTCTGAAACATTGGCCATCTTTGTGGAGTGGATTACAAATGATTTGATCACTGAATTGTGTACCATTTGATTGCCACAGGCAGGTTTGTAAAGGCCGGGAGTTAAAATTTTCTTCCGACGAGCAGTTAACCTGATACAGCGATCTTTTGGAGCAGTTGTAGCTCTAGGACTTCCCTTTCTAAGACTCCTAGCTACACTCCCGATTTTCTGGTACAACTCCTACATGTTTCGGATAGCTCTTTGCGACACACCGACATGTATTGCTACAGACCTCTGAGATTTTTCCCCTGAAGCAGGACCACTGCTCTCGCTGCGGTTTCCATGTCCTTATGACGCCCAGAACCAGCCATAGTAATCATTATTATCACAAAAATCAAATAAAACTGTCCAAGAAAGCAACGACTACCAACAACAACTACAGTCACATTGAGAACATAAGTAAAAGAATTTGTGCATTTTACGTTTTTTCAAGCACTTCACTTTTTCTGTCTTCCCACTTGAATTAAACCATCAAGTTTTCGCTCGAAACATTGATAAAGATTCACAAACAAGTCAACTACATAATCTAATGCTTCATTTTGCTAATTAGTATCTCTTGAATAATTCTAAGACAAAAATTGAAAATAAATAGTGGTGGGCCCTATTTTGTTTTGAGTAGTATACATAAATCAATTGCTGTTAGTTAGTCTCGCTAAAACTCGAGAACGGCTGGGCCGATTTTGCTGATTTTGGTTTTGAAATGTTTGTCGTAGTCCAGGGAAGGTTTAAACGGTGAGAAAATATGGGGTAGGGGTAGGACCGTAGGATACCACGCGAACAAGTCGTGGTGGGTCAGCTAGTCCTATAATAAATATGTGCTACCTAGTTAAAAAGTCATCAATTTGATTAAAAAAGTAGTTAAGACTCTTTTGTTTCCGCGTCGGGTACAGAGCCGGGCTGACTTCTTGTTGACATTTACTTGTCCAAGGTCCCGCCACAGGAAGTCAACGACTTCATGTAAAATGACACAGTTATTTGTCGGTCTAATCCCTCACATGAGACGAAAGCAGCGTCGACAGATTTTTTCGGGCAAATTGGGATTTCGAAATCCATGAAGTAGATAAATCGGGACTTATCGGAACAGGGTCCAAGCTACCGGGTGGTCAGGACTCCTGAGAAAGGAGTCTCCTAACAATACGCGCCATGTCTAGGAGTACAGCTTTCTGAATCAAGCCTTTGATCCAACCACCCAACGAGAGCCTCCTTCCTGAGCCTCCTTGAAAAGGTTCATTCATGTCTTTTATAAAGTTATAAAAGATTCAGCACACGAAAACTTTCAAATTCCCGCGGCTGATCTGTCGAAAAAACACAAAAAACGAGACTGTGCTTATCCCGCGCTCTAGTGTCACTTTCAAGGTAAAAATCGAGACGTCCCGCCAAAAACCCATCTGGAAAGTGTCGGAACATCCATCATTACCCATTTTAACCAGTATTTATTAAATCAATGAGTTAGGTCAGACTCCTACGCACTCGCACATTCTATCGCTATTATAACACTGATTTATAGCCACGTGCCAAAAGCTGCGTGAGTTTACTCCACACATGCGCAATCAGTGCAATATTGTTATGTTTTACATCATCTATCTATCTAGGTATATAGACTATGTAGGTATATATTATAAAAGCGAAAGGTCACTCAATCACTCACTCTAAAAACGGATTTTCCAAAATTCACCCCGTTTTTTTTAAGGATGGAGAGAATCATCTAATGACTTCTTCCGCTCAGAGCGGAGCGGAAGGATGTGTCAGAGTCTTACTGACTAGAACCGGTTTGTGTTCCAGGGCCGCGGTAACTCTTTGGAACGAAATGCGCAACCCTGGCTGGAAAATTCACCCCCTGAGGGAATGAAACGGGGTTCCGACACTTACGCGGCATTTAATAAAACCATTTTCCTTCCAGTACTTCCCGCCAGCGAGCCTCGGTTGGATCATATACTGCGCGCTGGTAGCGTTGCTGTTTGCCTTCCTGAAGCTGCTGAACCACGGGCTGCATCACATGTACGATACCACCGAGTGCATCATCGTGCAGCCTCCCAGTGATCCAAACGCCACTGAGAACCCTCCGTGAGTTATATTCTAAGTTTAGGAGGGTCGAATTCCCAGGTCGGGCAAAGTGTTATTGGGTTTTTCCATCAGGAATTTCTCAATAGCAGCCTCGGAGTCTGGATTTGTGCCCGGTTGATGGCAATAGGCTCGCCCCCTATTACATAAGACTTAAACATAACTGGCGAAATGTGGGTGTACTAATGGGTACACCTCTGCCTCACCCTTCGGGGATGACAGGCGTGATGTTATGTGTTTAGGAGGGTTGACTGCCCCGTTAGTCTCTTGAGGTTCTGGCTGGGTTCATTACCCAGGTCGGGCGAAAAGTGTTATTGGGTTTTACCATTAGGAATTTCTTAGTAGCAGCCTCGAGTTTGAAAGTTCCCCGTGCCTCGGAAAACACGTAAAGCCGTTGATCCTGCGCCTGATTTCTCCCCGGTCGTGTCGGATTGCCGTCCCATCGGAGTATGAGAGTGAGGGAAGAGGGCGTGCACCTGCGTTTGCGCACACACTTTTGCACATAATACCTTCTGCATACTTGGCTAATATCCATTAGGATGTGAACAAAATCGGTCTAGAGAAAATAAAAAGAAAAGGTGTCCGCTGCTGTGTGGCCAGGCTTTAATATTGCTATTTCACTGCAGAAGGCCGATTGATGCCTCTGCTCATTAAATATACTAAAAAAAGCACAGACAGACAGATATTATTTTCAAGAAAATTGTTTATTTATTTATTTATTTATTTAATGAAGCATGGAAGACTTACAGCTTAAAAACTAAGTAAAACAGGAAACCATAAGTTGACAGGAAGCCAATTACAAGTCTTCGCGTGTAGAAATAGATTGGAAACTTTAAAGTAAGCATAAAGCAGATAGAAACATTTAGTCGTTGTTGGTTACAATAATTGGTCAAAAATTGTACCAAATATTTAAAACTATGCTCTTAAACTTCTCGTAATTACTTTTTTTTTCCTTCGCTCCAGTGCTGACGAGGGTATGGAGATGCAGATGCTAAAACTGGGCGGTGCGCCGGCGACGGGCAGCGACAACGAGTCCGTCACCTCCTTGGAGTACCACAAACCTAACAACAGTACCATAGGTACTATTTTTTTTTGGTCCTTAGATACTATTTATAATGAATAAACTCTTTCTTCTATTTATCCAATATTAATTCAAATACGAGATAATAGAATGCAACAAATTACTAATTTTAAATGAGTTTTAATGAGAAAAGAATGAATCACTTTTACATTAGTTCCTATAAAACATACTTCAAGAAGGTCACTCTTCATCTTGTTGCAGATTTAAAAGTAGATGTCCATCGGAAGAACAGTTCGGAGTCCAGCATAGAAGACAGCGCCACGTCTGCCAAGCAGACGGAAGTCGTAGCCGCGACCAAATCGGACTTATGCGTGGCGCAGGCCGCCGAAGCGCCGGGCCCCTCCAAAACCCGTCCAGCCAACAGGAGCCGATCAAAATCCGGACACAGAAGGGAACATAGGACCTCCAAGAGGAGGACGCACGGCACTCGAATAGATGAGTTAATAGGTGAAGCATCCAGAAGTGGTCAGAGGGTAGAAAATAACTTGCCCGTTCATATGATAATCGATGAAGGTCCTTTTGCCAAAGTCAGTCGGCGCTACCACGAGTGCCCGCACCGGCGCGGCTCCAGCAACAAGGACTTCTTCAAAGAGTGGCTTTATCTAGACGGTAGCGAGGCCGCCGGCGAGCCTTACCAATCCAAATTCGCTCGGCAGCTCAGTTCCGATTCCAGGGACAACTCCGAACCAAGCGTAGGACCTCCATCTCCTAAGAAAAGGACGGCGCATCGTCGAAGGTATGCCAACTACCCAGATGAGAGTTGTACAAAGTCAGCGATGGCGCTAGCGACGCAACAGTCTTCGAACATGAGGAGAAATTCCAACTCGACCATGTCCACCATTCAGTTACCGTTGTTGAACTCGACCGCTCAGCTCGTGTCGCACATGAGGAGGCACTCGAACAACGCGGATACTGGGTTCTTCGCGAGCGTAGAGCTTGGTGAATACATGATGGTGAAAGCCGAAGCCCCGGTGGGGGAAACCGAGAAAAGTAAAGGAAAGAGTTCAGGGTTTAGGAGAATAAAAAGTGCCGCACTAGAAATTGGATGTCCACCCCCAAGTGTTTCGAACCTATCCCCCCATCCAAACAGTGCAGAAACGATCGGTGGTCAGATGCTAAAGAATCCAAAAAACGCAGTAATACCTCCACCTAGCAAAAGTTTGACACGTGGACCACATCTGAACTTGTACCCAAAAAACGAATCGGGAGAAGGATGTAGCTATCCATACTTAACTTACGGATCAGAGATCGTTTACCCAATAGCTGAAATATCTGATGAAATGCAGACATCGCAGAAGGAAACCGATCTGGATTCAAGTGGAGAGAGTTACAGTGACTATGATGATGAGAAACAGTTCCGAGGGTTCGACTGGGACGCTGAGCAGTCGCCTGCCATGCGCTCCAGTGACTCCGAATACGAGAACAACGGTTCCAGGTCCCCGTTACTGGACAGACCTTCGGATGTGCGAGTAGTTCGCAGTAAAACACACGCAGACGGTAAAAAACACTGTTGTGAACGACACACTAACAAACATAATTCAGACTGCCCCAACGACAAAAGCAAACCTGTAAGACTGAAAAAGTTACCTAAGCACGAGCCACAATACGAAGCTAAACGACCGGAGAGACCAGCTCCTTGCTGTGAATGTAAAAACAACATCAACCCTAACGTTGATTACTTTGAAAAAGCCAGCGCGAGCTCCAAAGACTTATTAATAGAAAAGTCCAGTTTAGAATCTAATGAGAACCAAGATCAGTCAGAGAAACAAACGGACGACAAGAAAGTCGTCGAAAAGAAACTCTGGGACCACGATATATGTAATTCTAGCAGTAGTAGTGATACTTATATGGACGGACCACCAAAAAACTTTACTAACGATAAAAATATAACCCAGGAAACGGAAGAATCACAACTTACATGTGATAGCAAAAGTGCTGACGAGAAGAGCGTGTACAGCTTGGACTGGCTGTTTGAGGAGTCCGAGCAACCTCAGGCCGGCTGTTGTAAGGAGGCCGGAGCCTGCGCCCTCCCAGAAGAAGTCCTATGTCAGAAACTTGCCAACGCACTTGGCGAATCGTCGTCCAACGTTCCAAAAAATTTGGGCGCTATACCAAAGCAGATAAAAAACTTAGCGCGTTCACGAGCTTCCTCGCAGAAGGAGAACAAGAAGAGAGATTCTAAAAAAGAGAAAGACGAGAATCAAAACGAAGAAGTGATCCTGTTCGACGCGGTGGAAGCTCAGGCTGCTTTGGTACAAGGGTTGGAGTGCTTGTTCGCGGCGACGAACGCCAACACCGTGGTGATGCCGCCGCCCAGCCGGGACGAGCGCCCGCGCACTCACCGGCAGAGCATTCGCGGCGACAGGGAGAACTCGCACAAAACGAGAAAACGCTCCATAGAAGAAGTAGCACAAACGTCTACCAACACCCTCCTTCCCACTTCCATGCCTTTATTGGCGGCATTTCTAAACTCGAGGGTAGACTTCGGACCGTGTTGCCTGCCGTCGTACGTGGCTAACGCCACTGCTACTGAGACTGCTGCCACTCAAACCGCGCAACCCGCGGAGGAGTTGCCAAGGCTTAGACCATTGATGGACAGAAATCATAGAAACCGTGTTAGGAAAATAAAGCGTTCGACTCGTCAGCGGAACAATCCGTCGCAGCAGAACAACCCTGACAAGAAGGACAAGCCACCGGCTCCGGACAACTCCAATAATTCAACGAACGTTCATTTTGCGACGTCATTCGAGGATACGACAGACGGCGCGATACACTGCTTCATGGACGAATATGGCAACTGGATGTCGTATACGTTTGACAAGAACAGTTCGGGGCGTGCGCAGGCGCAGCCGATTCCCTTGCCGGAGAAAGAGGACGGCATGCGCATAAACAGGGTGAAACCTATCGACAATCCCGACAACGCGCAGGAAACTGCCGGCGAAGGCAGCTGCGGCTCTCTAGAATCAGAAGCTGGGAACAGCGAAAGTATATCCAAAACAAAGCGCGGAGACAGCATCGACCAAAGTTCCTCTAACCAGGGTAGCAACAACCCCCTACTGTCTAGCAACAACAACGTATCGGCCGTCGTTCCTATAAACACTAATAACACCAACAAACGGTTCTACGTGTTTGATGGAGGGACCGGCACGCACGCCGACCAACCAAGGTCACCAGTGGCTTATGTCACTGATAGTTTATTAGAACAAATAGAGGCTGAGAGGCAATCCCGGATGGGACTGCCGAGTATGCACATAAACTTCCTGATGAACCAACAAAGAGCGCAACAGTTAGCACAGCAACAACAAACTGAAAACACATACGCGAATGTACCAAGTCTAATGCCTTCGATTGGCGAAGAAAGCGAAATAAACCTTAGGAGCAAATTCTCCAAATTAATGGACGAAATGGAGAAGGCGAACCAGCCGAAACCAAAGAGTTATTACAAGTTCAAACTTTCTAAATGTTTCGAATTGAAAGTGTTTATGGATAGACTGCAGCTGATGGCTCTGTTTGACAGGAACCTGACGTGCAGGGAGACTTTTATAACAATATTTTTGGCTGTAATGGTGGCCGTTTTGGGCTCCATGGTCTTAAACCTTGGCTTCTACAGGGACATATACGCGTTTTGGTTTTGCTTCATCATGGCGGGCAGTCAGTACTCTTTGCTGAAGAGTGTTCAGCCGGATTCTGCATCACCAGTCCACGGTTTCAACAAAATGGTCGTGTTTTCTCGGCCGGTATACTTTTGCATATGCACGGCACTATTGTGCGGCGTGCACAGCTATTTGGAACAGACGGCACCTTTTACTGACGAAGTGCACTCGAGACGAAAACGAAGTTTCGATGACACAAAACCTATAACGATATACGGATTCGAGATGAATGAAAGAGATTTTTTACACGTCATTCAAGAGATTCTGTCAAAGTTTCTACTGTTCTTTCCTTTGGCGTTCAGCTTGGGGTTATTTCCTCAAGTCAATACGTTCCTCATGTACTTGTTGGAGCAGATTGATATGCATGTGTTCGGTGGTAACGCTACAAGCAGCTTAAGCGCTGCAGTGTACTGCGTAGTGCGTTCTGTGGCAGCGATTGGAGTGCTGTACGGGTTCGCTTACAGCGGCTTGGTTGAAGGGAAGAAATCCCAGCATCAGAAACACAACATACTGTTCTCAATATTTTGTGGTTTACTAGTACCTATAGCGTATCATCTAAGTCGTAGTGCGAGCGACTACACGCTAATCTGGAACTTAATAAAGAAACATTTACTACCACCGGAGTTATACGTCATTCACAATCCGGAATGTTCTCCGGAACTGGACAAAACAGATCCGAATACTCTTAGTGACGATAAGAAAAACAATTCGGAAAGTAACATATCAAAACAGAATTCTATTGGAAGTTCTGCATCTAAAATAAACTTTAGTTCCGAAACTAATATTGCAAAACAAAAGCGTTCACAGACTTCAAGTGTGAGCTCTTTGAAAATGGATCCTAGGGGCGGAGACACCATGAATTCTACAACGTCTCTGAAAGCTGACCCACCTACTGAAGACGATAAAACTCAAGACACAAACACTTCAAACGTGAAGTCAGATTCGGAGAAGCCTGAAGAGGATATGGAGGATCCGCTGCCTAAGAAGCTGCAGGCGACGGTGAACGCGCGGCTTAAGAATGACGTCATCGTGTGCACGTTTCTCGGGCTGTTTGTGTTTGGACTGCACTGTACGACGGTGTTCACGACGCTGAGGCCGCAACTGAATACCGTGAGTGTTTATGTTCAAGTTGATTTTGTTAGGCCCACTAGTTAGGTCATGTTTCCTTCATGCTGCATACTACTTAGGAATACAGTCTTGATCTGAATTTTAATACTCTGTGTTACCTATGCAGTGTATTGTCAATATTCTGTCTAAAATAAATAAATATCAGTAGCATTCAGCTGAAATGGTCGAAAAGTTCAAAGTCGTATTACTGTTAAGCGGTAGATACATTTTTCTGGAGTATTCGATACAGTAGACATATAATGTTATTGAGTTGAGATTTTTCACTGACTTATTTTTCAAAAACAAAAATACTAATAAAGTATTCTTCCATTCACATTACCAGGTCCTATGGATCATCGCGGGCATCCTCGGCTGGGTGCTGCACTACCTCACTCCTCAGCTTCGTAAGCAGCAGCCGTGGCTCTGCCTCGCTGGCCCGGTGTTGAAGCAACATGAGCATGCACAGTTTGAAGTCACGGAGCCAGCTAGACTTATGTGTTTTGAGAAGGTATGATGTTACAAACATACAAATAAACGTAAAATATTTGACGTCACAGCATATTTATTGTTATGATCATGTTAATGTGCTTAGTTAATGAAAATATGTTTGTTATTGTTATATAGTTTCTTTTTTCATATCCTTATTTTTAGATAACGTCTCAATTATTACATTTCTGTGATTTTCTCTGTCATAATGAGTGAATTGTATAGTCACATATGAATAAATCCCCCCCCAGATGTTCGTGTACCTGTGCTTCCTGGAGCGCAACGTGCTGTACCCGGGCGTGGTGGTGGCTGCCACGTCGCAGGACGCGCCGGCGCTGGCCGCCAAGTACGGCGACGCGCTCGGCGCGCTCATCATATGCGTGTGCGCATTGAAGTGTGAGTATTTGTTTTTGTCGAGTCGGCATCTCGGAGGTTTCCTGCGGTGCCTTAAAAATTAAGGCTTCCAGTCAGTACATAAAACTTATAATATAAGTGGCTACTAGGGCACCCCCTGTGGGGGTATGGACCTCGGCGTAGGGCGTCGCTGGGGGAGGGCAGCAAGCTGGCTGGAATGGTTTGGCAACATTAAAGTTTTTTGTGATAGTAACTTTTTATGTTTTGAGTTAGAGCTGGTTCACATTAGGTCGGCCCGACAGTTTTACCGTTGACCGATTGTAGGGTGTTGCCGTTCACAGTATAATCTGCCGCCGTTACCGAACACCACCGTCGTTACCGTCGTTTTACCACAGCCAACTTACAACTGCTTTGTGACGACCCGGGGTCGTTAAAAAGCAGTTGTGAGTTATTGTCGGTCCGATAAAACTGTCGGTCCGACCTAATGTGAACCAGGCCTTAGTCCAGCGTAATTCGTTGATTCCCCTCCCACCCAGTATTCTTAGTAAATAAAATAAGTGGCTCATACAGTTTCATGACTCTTCACTTTCATCCATTCAATAATCAGGAGGTCACAACATTGAACTTTGGGCCTTATTGTTAACACTAATAATGTTCAAAATCGCTTACATCATAATTTAAAACAATTTATTCGCCCCCAGGTCTTCGAAACGCGTACTCCGAACCGGAATCCCAATACCTGATCCTGGTCTTCGCAGTACTGCTGTTCCAACGAGACCTGAGCAGTCAGAAGATATCGGAGACTTTCCTCGTAGACTACTTCATCACTGCCATCATCTTCAGCAAGGTCTACGAGTTCCTATTGAAGGTATACTTGTTGTCATACATTATGAATTTTTAACCCCCCAAGGAAAAACAACGGGGTTTTATAAATTTGAAGAGTCTGTGTGTGTCTGTCTGCGGCATCGTAGCTCCCGAACGGATAAACCCATTTTAATTTTACTTTTATTTTTTTCTTAAATTTTCCTTTCAGCTTTATTATAAGAAAGCTGATTAGTTTTCTGTTTGTTTGTTTAAACTCGCCAATCTCTAAAACCATCAGTCAAATTGGAAAAATCATTGGAATAGTATAGGCAATACAACGTGTAACGGAAAGGGTATATAATACAAAGAGTAAGGCTTCTTTGGATGATAACTAACGATATGGCAAGGGTTTCAGCTCAATATAAAATACTCTAAGAATTGATACCAAATTTTCGGTTTCATGTTTCTTAAATTCAAATCATAACAAACGTGTCAAACCGCACTACGTGGGTCAAAAACTTTCCACGTTACTTGCCTAATATCACGATAAATCTCTTCCGTAATTCTGCGCGCCTAGTACCGCATAGTAGCCTACTGCAGGCGGTATTCTTTGTTGATCATAATTTCCGAACATGTAGAGATAGGATTAAAAAACACTTGCCATATCGTTTGTTATCATCCAAAGAAGCTTTGCTCTTGGTATGTATATACCCTTTCCATTACACGTTGTAGAACACCACGCTAAAAATTACAGGAGCGGAGCAGTAACCAATGACGTAATTTAACGCGGATGAAGTCGCAGGCAGAAGCTTGTTTCTAATAATTCTGTTCTCACCAGGTCCAGTTCGTTGTAACATACATAGCCCCGTGGCAAATTACATGGGGCAGCGCATTCCATGCGTTTGCGCAGCCCTTCTCCGTGCCACACTCCGCCATGTTGTTTCTACAGGCCGCCGTGTCGGCGTTGCTTTCGTCACCCTTGACGCCGGCTTTAGGTGAGTAATATTTAGCGACCATTTTACGCCCATTTTGTGTGTTATATAGATATAGCGTGTCTTTACATAGACACGCATGTGTCTTGTGATCTCTTACATTGACAAGTTAATGTAAGACACCACAAGACACCTCCAGAAAATTAATTAAAAGCCTAAATGGTATTTCGTCTAAAATGAAATGCACTCACGACACAGACGAAATTCTTAGCGTGAGGCGGTCGGGGGACCCGCGTCAGGAACGAAGTCCCATATGAATTAAGACAATTAACCAAAAATAAGTTAAAACAAAATCCACACGTGTTTCGAAACGAGGTTATACAGCTGGCCGCGCACAATGCTTGCTGCTCGAACTTCGATTCTCGCACGGACACACGCCTATCCACTTTTTAATACATTATTATTAATCACCAGGTAGCGCAATATTTATGACGTCATACGTGCGCCCGGTGAAGTTCTGGGAGCGCGACTACAACACCAAGAGAGTTGATCAGAGCAACACGAGGCTCTCCTCGCAACTGGAGAGGAATCTTGGAGCTGGTGAGCGTTATTCCTTGTTTAACAATTAGATCAGGAATTTCTCAGTAGCAGCCACAGTCTGGATTTGTACCCGGTTGATGGCAACAGGCTCGCCCCCTATTACATGGGACTTATACATAACTGGCGAAATGTGGGTGTACTAATGGATACACCAATGCCTATCCCTTCGGGGATTACAGGCGTGATGTTATGTAAGAATTAAGTATTCATAAATTTCAATGCAAGTTCAAATAAAGGCGAATATTCACAACGGAAATTAATGCTATATACAAAAGAAATTCCTGATGGAAAAACCAAATTTAAAAAAAACCCTACAAAAATGCTCTGCAACACGATCAAAACGTATAGTACACCAGATTTTTACTTTCAGTGTTGGTCCCATATACACATGGCCAATCAATTAAAATATAGCTGTTGACAACAACATTTAAATTCCCTAATACTTCAGAAAAAATAAAGGAGATGCGACATTCATTAACTTAACTTTAAATAATTTGCAGACGACAACAACCTGAACTCGATATTTTATGAACATCTGACTCGGTCGCTACAACATTATCTTTGCGGAGACCTTATGCTTGGACGCTGGGGCCAGGTGCAGCAGGGGGACTGCTTTGGTAAGTGGATCCAGTGATATAATCTTATACTTTTGAGTGTCGTGATGGCCCAGTCATTACCGCGCCTCTCATGCGCTTGGCTGTGGGTTGCGGATACGGAGCAAGAACTGTAGCAACCCCAAGATTTGAGATCACTAGTGTTCTGGGATTATAAAGTCAAAGTCAAAGTCAAAACATTTATTTCAATTAGACCATTTACAGGCACTTTTGAATTGTCAAGGAGTCGGTCAGTTAGTCCGAAAAATGAAGCTAGTTGCTCGTTCCAAAACGGAGGTAGGCCTCTATGGAGAAGAACGAGCAAGAAACTCCACGGCACTCTTTTAAATTAGGTTTTAACAAAATCCTGATTACATTATTCTTGTTGATTCTACATGTGAATAAATATTAAATACTAGTTGACCCGCCACGACTTCGTTCACGTGGTACGTGGTACACTATCCCCTACCCCTATATACCGAGACCGACTTCCGATTTTTTTTGTTACCGTTTAAACCTTCCCTGGACTACGACAAACATTTCAAAACCAAAATCAGCTAAATCGGCCCAGCCGTTCTCGAGTTTTAGCGAGACTAACGAACAGCAATTGATTTTTATATATATAGAGATTAGTCGTCAGCCGTAGTGACGGCCTGTCAGTTCTTCCTTCCCTTAAAAAAAAAATACCTTATTTTAAACTAGCATTTAGCTCATAGGCATTGACACCTTATACACGATGTAACAAAAACCCTGTCCGATCAGTGTTGCCGTTGATCAGTTTTTACCCGATTACGGCAAAGCCAAAAGGAGGGTTATGATTTTGACCGGTATGTATGTATGTTTTTATGTTTTATTTTAATTTAATTACTTCTTCTTTCTTCTTTTTTTTTTCACTGGGGAAAAATAATAATCTCAAATCCATTAAATGGTTACGTATATGAGTACGCAGTACGATGCCGAATAATACCCTTAAGGATCGGACAGGGATTTTGTTACAGGCTGTATAAGGTTGTATCTGACTCAGCTAGCCAGTATCGATATTATGCTTTTTTTAAAATTAATATATATTTTCTAAGTTTATCTTGGACATAACTGACTTCGGTGAAGGAAAACATTGTGTTGAAACCTGGACTTAATTAGTCCAGGTTTCAACCCGTCTTGAGCAAGCGTGGTGATCAATGCTCGTACCTTCTCTTTATGAGAAGAGACCTAATAAAGGTGCCAAAATGAACACAATAGTAACACTAAGTTTCTCTCGCAGTCCTAGCATCAGACTATCTGAACTGCCTCGTCCACATAGTGGAGATGGGTAACGGTCTGGTGTCGTTTCAACTGAGAGGCCTGGAGTTCAGAGGCACGTACTGCCAGCAACGGGAGGTGGAAGCCATCTCCGAGGGCCCGGAGGAAAGTAGCGGTGAGTTGACATTGGTTTGTGGTATTAGGCGCTTTGCACATGGGGTAACTATTGCAGCAACTGGCAACTAGCTGTTTACATATATTTCAATTGAACTGCGCACACATAGCAACTCGTGTTTCGAGTTCCGGCGATCGTCATCAGTTTTCAGTTGCTGCAATCGATGACTAATTCCTAATTGCCGCAACTAGCAACTGTTAAATATTATAGTTGATAGTTGCCTCAACTTTAGTTGCTCCATGTGCAAAGCGCATTAGAAGTATTAAAATTGCTCGCGGATAATAATTACCGCTTTTGATTAGTTTATTGGCTAAAGGGCTTTTAATTAACACCTTATGGTTGGAGTATGGTGTCATTCATATGGTTAAAACTATCTGATGCCCGCGGCTTCGCTCGCGTTGCATTCGGGTAACTTAGTTTACTCTTAAGTTATTTCATACAGACTTTGGAGCCCCGTTTCATTCCCTTAGGGCGTTAATTTTGAAAAGTCTTTTCTTAGCGAACGTCTACTAACTATAAACTATTTTCCTGTCAATATCATCTTTATATGTCAAGCGGTTTTCGTTTTTTTTTTATGTATATTTAAATTTTCGTTACGACTAATGTTATGAATGAAATGTTACTACTACTTACAACAACAAAAAAACGAGATCAGTCCCTACGTAAGCGTACATCCTCGTCCCTCACGCTGACGCACACGACTAATGGCGCATTTTCATTAGTCGATAGGGCCCGCATGCGGGGTGCGAGAAATTTCTGGAACGCATGCCACAGGGCCCGCATTCGGGGAACCGTGTTCATTATGGCGCATTTTCATTAGTCGATAGGGCCCGCATGTCGATATCACGGTCGGTATAAAGCATGCGGGGGATCCCCGCATGCGGTGTAACGACTTGTAACTTTCATTGGTTGTTATCTCGCATGCGGGGACTCCCCGCATGCGGGCCCTATCGACTAATGAAAATGCGCCATTACGAACGTGGCATTATTCCAGTGCGTACAAGTTAGATTGCGTGTGTGTGTATTGTAATACGTACATCCGCGCGGTGCAGAGGGCGTGTGCACGGGCGCGTGGTGGCTGGGCGCGCGCGCGCTGTCGCTGGGCGCGTGCTGGGCGCTGCGCTGGCTGGCGTGGCAGCTGGTGGCCGCGCGCTACGTGCTGGAGGGCTACTCCGTGTCCGACAACAGCGCCGTGTCCATGCTGCAGGTCTTCGAGTTCCGCAAGGTGCTGCTCACCTACTACGTCAAGGTATGTGCAGCGAGGAGTAGTCTTACTCGCTAGGTTGACGATTCATTTAGTAATTCATAAACTTCAGCTCAAAATATTGTTTTTGCACAGACAAAATTCACCTTATTCTTGTTCCTTGAACATGCACCTCATGTTGACAACTACACAATACTTTCATAATAAAATTATTTGCTGCCAAAACCGATATGTTTAGATAATTTTTTGAAACATAAAACATAATAGTTGCGCGGTGATTAATAGATAGATAGAATCACCGCGATAACCACAAAGCAAAACAAAGTTTACAACATTGTTACAGCAACATGTTTCTGTTTGGCAACATGTTGCTACAACATGTTCATGTTCCGTAATCATGATAAACAAAAGTTGCACGCATTGTTGTGAAGTTGCAACAATGTTGTGTGCAACTGTTTTCTAACTTTATTTTTAATAAAAATAAGGCTTAAAATAAGTTACCTTTTCAATGTCGACATGTCTCTCTCCACAGAGTATAATCTACTACACGATCCAGTCTGCGAAGCTGGAGGAGTGGCTGGCTTCCACCATGATAGCGGAAGCTTTGAAGCCTATGAACGAGAGGAACTTCGTGGACCTGGACCCCATCTTCAATGTTAACTTGGACGAGGATTATGATTTTAGAGCTTCTGGAATTACAAGGTACAATGTTATGTTTGGTACATCGTAATAAAAAATAAAAAAAATATATATGTATGTATGTTTATTTTATGGTATTTTTATAATAAGTATGTAGTATTTAAGTATTTTGTACTTATGTACACTTAATTTTATTTAGATAAATACTTTTTGTGTGTTTATGTTTCTTTTTTCAAATTAATTTTGCTGTTTAGCGCTCGTACATTAATTTGCACCTACCATGTTATCTCTTCACCACCTTTAGTCGACTGTTAGAGAATGCCTAAGGCATTAAGTCCGTCTTTATACTTTTGATGCATAAAGTTTAAATAAATAAATAATAAGTTTATGATATTCTTATTTCTAAATCGAATTGCTCATAAACTTATATTTCATTTTGTATACCTGCTTGTTAAAGCAATTTATCAAAATGCAGTCGAATGACCAAATATTTTAAATATCAAATCAGAGGGCAATAGATAATTGTAAATTTTGCGCGCTACCATAAACAGTGATTTTTAAAAATAAATGTTGATTTCCAGAAATATTTTTTGTTCAATGTTGCTGTATGGAATGTTAAGTTTGATGAACAGAATGCGTATAGTTAACGGCTACGGGCTGAGTCGTGCTGTTTTATACACGTTATAACGATGTGTTGCCACGTGCAGGAGTCGTTTCTGCGCGATCTACGGCGAGTGGATCGCGCACTGCGGCGCGCGGCGCGGCGCGGCGTGGCGTCGTCGCGCCGCGCCGCACGCGCCGCTCACGTCGCTGTGCTTCGCGCTCAGCCTGCTGGGCCGCCGGGCCTTGGCTGCGGCACAGCACCTGTCCGCCTCCAGGTAACCAAGGCAGAATATACAAGGATTCTTTACGTATTGTAACAACTGATTGTATGTATAGTCGCCCACACATCAGACAACCTTTTTTGTGTAAAATCACTCCTATTACAACCGCATAACATGCCGCAGTGTTTACCATAACGCGCTGTCGTCTGTACGCATAGTCAGTGTTCTATATTACCTCACCTCTCTTTCTCTCTACTTCTTACTATAAAGGGTAACTTAAGGCAGGGCACTCACTGTACATTCTGAGCAAATAAAAGTCAATCGCGCAATACAGTTACTACCGTTTTGAGTTTTATCGTTTCTGAACGCGAATACATCAATACAAATGTCAGTAAGCATCTCTAGACATCTTTAAAATTTAAAATTTGGATCACTAAAAAGCAATAGTTTCACTACAATCTCATCTTAGGGAAAATCAATTCCAAAAAATGTTGATAAACTAAAGGCATTTTTGACCGATTGAGTCTGAGATTAATTTAGTACCTAAAAGTTAGTAAAATTGCTCTTAAAAATCAACTACAATCACTTTCACTCTAATAAAACTGTATTTTTATTGCAGCGTGGAGTTCTTTCTATACGGTCTTCACTCGCTATTCAAAGGCGATTTCCGCATAACATGCGCACGCGACGAGTGGGTGTTCACCGACATGTCACTGTTACACTCCGTGCTCGCGCCCGCTATACGCATGGCGCTCAAATTGCATCAGGTAACTGAGATAACTACTCATCTTCATCAATGAAAAAAAAAAACTAAGTATTTACAGGTCTTACTTAGCCCAGACAATAAACGCTACAAAGGACTCTGTATGCCTTTTTAATAAATTATAATTATCTTTAAAATGAATAAATGAATGATTAAATTAATTGTTTCAGAAAAAATCCATAGATTTTTGTGGACTCAAACTTTATTAGCAAAAAGCGTTTAAATATGTTCATTTGCAGTATTCAGTAACACATCTTTAAAATGTTTCATGCGTCACCGTACAGGCAATAATGAGCTTTATTGCACCCTTTGCATATCTAATTTTCCAATGACTGCTAATTCTACCAATTTTTGTGCAGGACCACTTCATGTTCCCCGAAGAATACTGCAGCAGCTCGGCTCTGTACTGTGCCATCGCGTCGCACGCGCAGCGACTTGTCATCTGCCACGAGGCGGCCCCGGCCTGGAGATACAATGTGCTGAGAGGCGCACCTCATTTGTTAGCTCTAAGGTAAATCTTTACATTATAATATTTTTTTATTTAAAAGGCAACATTTTATCCATTTGATTCATTTGATATGTAATTCTTCTGTACGTGTTTATATCACTGAATTTCTCCTGAACGGCTGGACGAATTTTAATAAATGATGTGGTGTGTTTTAGTTATCATCCAACGATCAAGCAGAATAACGTCTTTCGGGTCCGCTATCAACTAAAAATCGAATTCTACAGTTAACTGAAAATTAATCTGATTTTCAGACTAAAATATAGTATCTTTTTTTTTTCATTCGTGTCTGGGAATTACTGGTTGTTGGTGTCAACTAACCAATTCTTAAATAATTCTCTTTTTTCTTTTTCAGACACGTGATGGACGAAGGCAACGACGACTACAAGATAATAATGCTGAACAAACGGCACTTGGGCTTTCGCGTGATCAAGCTGAACCGGGAGTGTGTGCGGGGGCTGTGGGCCGGACAGCAGCAGGAGCTCGTCTACCTGAGGAACAGGAACCCGGAGCGAGGGTCCATACAGAATGCTAAGCAGGTGAGGATCTCTAACACTTTGGTGCTTTAACTTGAAAATGATATTTAAATAAAAAAACCTCCTCGATTTGACTGCCTCGTTGGTCTATTGGTCGCAAAGCGCGTCTACTGAGCGTGAGGTCTTGGGTTCGATTCCCAGGTCAGGCAGTGTTATTGGGTTTTTCCATCAGGAATTTTCAGTTGAAGCCTCGGAGTCTAGATTTGTGCCTGGTTGATGGCAATAGGCTCACCCCCTATTACATGGGACTTAAACGTATCTGGAAATGTAAGTGTACTACACCTCTGCCTAACCCTTCGGGGATAACAGGCGTCATGTTATGTTATGTGTTTTTTTCTCGATTTCATGGTTCGTCCTATAGTATTACTTATTTAAATAAAAAATGTGATTGATAATACTTTATTTCATGATCTTTTGATTGATACCTAAGTGTACCCTTATAATGGTTTGATACGTAAAAGAAGCGATTTTTTTTCACTTTGGCTTATAGATGTAATTTTAACAACTTGTCTTCCCCAGGCTCTGCGCAACATAATAAACTCATCGTGCGACCAGCCGATAGGCTATCCGATCTACGTGTCGCCGCTCACCACGTCATACGCAGACACGTCGCCGCAGCTCTGCTCGCTACTGGGCGGACCGCTCACCGTGTCCGCTATCAGAGCGAGGCTGGCCGCGGCTTGGAGACGGTAACTATGATTATAATAATGGGTGTAAAAAATTAAACTAAATATTTCAAAATCCCCCGACACTATAAATGTAATTCGCTATTTTGTGGTGGCGGCCATCTTGAACCGATTATCACCAAACAGCTAAGAACACACCCGATTAATTCAGCTTTAAAACATTTTAAAAAAATCAAAATCGGTTCATCGGACAGACACACACACAGACACGTCAAACTTATAACACCCCGTCATTTTTGCGTTTGGAGTTAAACAGACATTTAATGAAGCTGAAAGTTGCATGTTTTTCGCTATTTTTTTTCGTCCTGGACCATACTTGGGAACCTTCAAGATACGGAGATATCGAAGGTCAAAACTCCATCATTTTTGATTTGACGTGACAACGTCTTATAATTCGGTGGAGCCGCCTGCACGCACAAAAAAACATGACTCATGCGGCGTTACCTCGCTCTTAAGTGCAAGCGAGAGCGCGGAACGAGCGACAAAGAGGCACAATCGGCCTCCGCGTTCGGCAGCGTTCGACATCTGTCTCTCTCCTACTTGAGTGAGCGATGCGTCCGCGTGGACAGCTGCTATACAATAATACATTTACATGTTTTCGTCAAGTATGAAGTGCAGTTAAAAGTGAATGTGGTGTCAATTGTTTATAGCAACGATAATTGCAGCGATTCTTTTGAAAAATGAAACCATTCCATCAGTATTTTCTTATGACGTTGTCACGTTCAACTATCGTCTGTAAACCGACTTTACAGACAACCGATTTTTTGTTGTAACAAAACTTTAAATACATCCCACGCCTTTTTTATTAGTGGATGTACCCGTAAGCACAATGTGTTGTGTGCATGATAGACAGTAATTTGTCACATCAATAATAAAAGTCTTTTTTCAGAAAAATAATTGCGTAATTAAATTACAACACAAGTTCAAAAATAATGCAGAAATTACGCACGCTTATGGCATTAAAACGATAAAAAAAGTCTGTTTATTTCCGCTCAGACTACAACAGATATTCGTAGTTCTCGAGTTTCAAGCACACTAAAGGATATGTGTCTTGTGTAGTATCCGTCGTCGCTGCGGTGAGGGCTGCTCGTCTGGCGGAGCGGGAGGTGCGGGCGGCGCGTGCGACGCTGGCGCGGCCGAGGCGGGCGCCGCCAGGAACAACACGCCGCGACACAACGCGCTGCATCTGTCACGGACCTCGCTGGGTGAGACATTGTACTTCATTACTTTTTGAAACATCACGCGCGTGTCCAGTGATGGCTTAGGCAGAAATACACAATTGGGTAACAGACACTAATAACCAATAATTTCGAGACACAACTAAGCTAAAAAGACCCTTTATTTTAGCCCTGAAAGCCGAATTAATTTCAACTAACTGTAATATTAGATTTTTAGTCGCTTTGAAGTCAATAAATAGTAAGTCTATTGAATTGGCAAATATGTGACGTTCATAGAGTGCTATTTCCATACAAAATATTTGGGGAAATAACGTTTTGATAGCTCATAAAAAGTATTTCAATTGATTGGTGGACCTTAGAAAGTAAACACCTGTTTGTGTTTCTGCAATTTCAATAATAAACATTCAAAAATATATTATTTAGTACTAGCGACCCGCCCCGGCTTCGCACGGGTGCATGTATTATATATATAAACCTTCCTCTTGAATCACTCTATCTATTAAAAAAACCGCATCAAAATCCGTTGCGGAGTTTTAAAGATCTAAGCATATATAGGGACAGACAGACAGGAAAAGCGACTTTGTTTTATACTATGTAGTGATAAAATAAAATGTCTCTACCTGAGTCTATGTTATTTTAATATTTTAAAATCACTACAGAGTATAAAACGAAGTCGCTTCTGTCTGTCCCTATGTATGCTTAGATCTTTAAAACTACGCAACGGATTTTGATGCGGTTTTTTTTAATAGATAGAGTGATTCAAGAGGAAGGTTTATTATGTATAATACATGCACCCGTGCGAAGCCGGGGCGGGTCGCTAGTACTTTAATAAAAACAACTTTAATTGTGTATAGCTGGTACGCGAGGCAGTCTAGCGAGTGCGGGCAAACCGACGTCATCAACACTAGCTTCGTTGGCGGGCTTACTGCGAGAGCACTCGCATGAAAGAACTACGCATGATGAAACTGGTATGTCACGTTACTTTTTTCATAGCTTTTCAACACACTTTCATCAATTTAAATTGCTTTGTAATAATCATTATCTAACTACCTCCGGGTTTTTCGAACGAAAAATTAATAGGATTAATTGTTTTGCGCGCGAGATTTGCTGTGATTGGTCAACGGAATTATCAACAACCAATCACAACAGCGTACGCGCACTTGACTATCTGTCAAATTAATATTTAGTTCGAGAAACCGGGTTTACTGCCAGTTGATAATACGAGTTAATTTTTTTTATATAAATGTTTTGATTTTAATTTGGTCAGTAGATTGTTTGTTTTTGATTTTAGTTTTTTAAGTATAAAAAAGTGACTTTTCCATTTAGTAATTTCTAGCTATTTAATCTCACATTTATATCTGTTTTGTTTGTATGTTTAAGACGTGTAAATAACTTCTGTTTTAGTATATATTTTTTCATTCATCAGTTGTGCTGTTTTGCTACTTTGTTTGTAGATATTTTGTAGCTATCAATAATACGCTAAACTATTAATAATTTCTTTCTTTTTGCTCATACAAAAGGATTAGATATATTGAAGATTTATAACTGTGAGTGGTATCTGTATTATGTAGTTATATTATATTATTTTGTAGATATATTTGGTTAAGTAATCAAATATTACAGCAATAATTGGATATGTATGTGTCTTGGAAAAAGTTGTTGTCTTAAATTGTCGTAATAAGCCAAGTTGACTAGTTTGCATTGGCTAAAAGTTGAATCGGATTGACGACAGTTGGACATTCTTGTTTTTAGACATTTTATTGGACTTTGAGCCTCACACGAGGACGCGCTGTAAACATAACAAATAGTTATGCCGCGGGAAAATGGGGAAAAAACCACAATCCTTTGCCACATGGCGTTTAAATATTAATTATCAATAGGGTTTTTGCCCAACTACATGTCATTGTTTTCGATACTTCAAATTAATCGAGTTTTACATATTTTATATCAATATTTTTATGTTCGATATACACCGTGAATTTTAATTCGTTGTAAATCTTTCAGGGGGTGAATGTACTCATGAATATGAACAACTTTTATTAAAGGACATAGTACGAAATGTGAAAAAAAAACAGCTGATCCATACAATTTGATCGTAATGTACGTACATTATTGTATAGATCAGCTGTTTTTTTTTTTTTATCTTAATAAAAATTGTTCATATTTATGAGTATATTCACCCCCTGAAAGATTTACAACGAATTAAAACTTAGGTTGTATATAAAAGTAATGTATGTACAGCGGCAGCAGTGGTGTCGAGCGGCGGCGTGCTGATGGAGAGCGGCAACTCGCACCGCGTGGTGCGCGACGTGCGTGACCTGGCGCCGCCCGCCCCCCCTCCCGCCCCCGCCCCCGCCCCCGCGCCCGCCACCGCGCCGCGGCGCGAGCGCAGCGCACGGGCGCGCACGCCCGCCAAGGAGCCCGCCAGACAGGTAACACGCAAAACAATTAGCCTAAATAGCATTTACGTCAATTAAATCATTTACAGACACTTTTGAATTGGGTGCTTAGTCAAATAGTTGAAGCTAGTTTCTCGTTACAAAACGTTGGTCCCTGTGGAGAAGAACGAGCGCGGAACTCCACGGACAGTCTTTTCAGTCAAGTTTTTACAAAATCTTGATTATTTTTATTGGTGATATTTTTTTTTGTAAATAGCTAATAGTCCACATTAGTTTGCATTAATCGCGAAATAACGTAGCTTATTATACTATAAATAATGTAGCTAATATTGAAAGACCGACAACGTTCTAACGCTATTTAGCTAATGTTATATTGAATAAAAAACGACTAATCACTTCTTTCAGGACTTTACTCTATTTGTATGTTATTAATAAATTTTTTTCGTCATATTTACGACCGCCTGTCAAATATTTATAATAATACTTTGTCTTCAGAGCTGTAACCGCAGCCGCATGCGTCGCGCGGCGCCCGCGTCGTTCCGGCTGCTGGCCGCGTCCGACAACATGCGGCTGGAGCCCACCGCCTGCAGCTCGCACCCTAACGATGACACGCAGGTCTGTGCTATTACAATCAACAAGTCGATTTTAATAGATTAACTGTCTATCTGCCTGTATAGAGGGGTCATCCTGCGTAAGCATTTGGATGAAACTCTACCTGATAGCCTTCTAACTAAGATGCAGAGAAACCATGTCATTACTTCTCCGTCGCAGATCACTGACATCGGTGAAGAAAACCTTACTTTTGAATAAAAGTCTGAAATCACCAATCCACTTTAAGCAAGCGTGTCGAATAATGCTCGTGCCTTCTCTCGAAGATGTAATTATTATATAAACTGTCTGTGACTCAGACGTAATAGTTAAACCACAGAAAAAATATAAAAAAAATCTTCATGTAACGTTTCGTATTTATATTTTATTTTTTGCGTACCTTCTATGATAGCTAACTAATATGTTTGTGGCAGAGCGCGGCAGGCAGCAACTGGGAGTGCGCGTGGCGCGAGCAGCCCCGCAGAGCTGCCAGCGCTAAGGTAATATACTTCGGAATATTATCTATAATATAATATGTACTATAAAGTTCAACGCCATATAAAAAGTAATGTGGTATAAGAAAAACTAGCTTATCCTGCGAATCTGTAAAAACCTAATTTAAAAGAGTGTCCGTGGGGTTTCTTGCTCGTTCTTCTCCATAGAGGCCTACCTCCGTTTTGGAAGAAGCAACTAGCATCATCTTTCGGACTAACTGACCGACTCCTTGACAATTCAAAAGTGCCTGTAAGTGGTCTAATTGAAATAAAAGTTTTGACTTTATCTTTTACTAGCTGTCCGCCGCGGTTACACCCGCGTCTTTGGTTACTGCTCCGTTCCCGTAGGTCGTAGCGTGATGGTATATATAGCCTTCCTCGATAACTAATCTATCTAACACTGAAAGAATTTTTCAAATCGGACCAGTAGTTCCAGAGATTAGCGCGTTCAAACAAACAAACAAACAAACTCTGCAGCTTTATAATATTAGTATAGATTTGCGTGGAAGTCAAAGACTTCTCCTTCATTTAGTCCTGTCACAAAATTCATATTTAGCTGTCATTTTCATTGATCAAGTAGTTTTCGAGATTTGAAACAATAAAAGATATCGTTTTCGAAAGTAGTTCTAAAATACACATTTCCGCCTTTTCTCTGAAAATAATCTCTTATTCACTCTTAATCTCCAGGTATCAAGCAGCCGAGGAGGTCCAAGCGCGGAATCATCCCTGGAAGACCTGACCCTGACCCCGACAGGCCTGGACCTGTCCCTGCCCGACTGCAAGATCATCGCAAACAGGAACGCCAGGCAAGACAGAGACTTTAAAAGGTATACTCATGCACGCATTCATTCATACAGACGGCTTCACTGGATATTTTGGTACTGTAACGAAAATATACACTGTCCATTCGCCGAGGGTTAGCGAGAAGCTAGAACCTATGAGCTGAACTATGAACTATACGTAGGTGGGCAGCGAGAGGCGAGTGTGGACTGGTATCCATACCATTGTTATGTATACAAGGTGCGGTTTTGCATCCTCGTCAAATTCTAGAAGATTATTTTGCTAGTGATTACGAATCTATAATAAAGTAAATAAGTATTTTTTTTTTTGTTTCTGTAGTTAATTTTCCAACTGAAACTAGGTATTTTGCCGCTGAGTTTAGGCGGATGGGACGATGAACAGTGATTATAGTCGCGCGACCCTGCCTACCGCTTACGGCACGCAATGGGGCAATTCAGTTCTTTGAAAAAGGTATATTCTAAAATACTGTCAAACTAAAACAAAAAACAAGTATTTATTTATTACTAGCTTTTGCCCGCGACTTCGTCCGCGTATATGTCGGTTATCGCGGACGCAGACGAAGTCGAAGTCGAATAAAAAGTAGCTCATGTCCTTTGTTGGGGTTCACACTTACCCTGTACCAAATTTCACACAAATCGGTTCAGTAGTTTAGGCGTGAAGAAAAGACAGACAGACAGACAGAAAGACAGACAGACAGAGTTACTTTCGCATTTATAGTATTAGTTAGGATTGACCCGGTGTCGTAATATGTCTTTTATGAAAACTTCCTGAAATTTTACGATTATTGATTATATTTTGGGGTAACTCGACGGAAAAAGAATCAGCATTCAAGTCTCAAAAAAGATGTTTACGGGCGATGTTTAAACTTGACAAGACCGATAGCTGCATGCCTTATTTCAAAAATTACAAGATATTAACCCTACCGTGCTTGTACATATTAGAAGTAGCTGTGTTTGTTAAGTCGAATCCACATTACTATAAGCGTCTAGCCGACATATTCCCACGCAATAGACGTGACAATGATCAACTTTGTCTCCAATCCGCTAAGACGACCCTAATGCGAAAAAGTGTATACTGTATGGCTCCAGTCATTTTCAACAAAGTACCTAAAAGTTGGAAAGAACTACCTTACTCTATGTTTAAAAATAAACTTCGTACTTTTTTGACCACCAGGGCATATTATAGCGTTACTGAGTTCCTCAATGAAAAAGAATTTGAATAACCCATTAGTAATTAAGTATGACAACTTTAAATATTTTGTTATTTTGATTTTTTTTTTTTTTTTTTTGTTTGTTTGAGTAATAAATTTAATAAGTTAATAACTTTGTATCATTAATAATAATTGTTCAAATTTTGCACGTCACGTAGTGACAAACATGTCTGCACTTATTCACTATTATTTTCATCTTGTATGCATTTTTTATGTATGTACACACACATGTTTAAGCAAATAAATAATCTTATTCTTATTCTTATTCTATTCTATTCTTATTGTAAAGTGCACCTTCTATACCAAACGAGAGTCTCGGTGACTGCCAAGCAAAGATCGTGATTTTACTTTGATAGCCATTAATTGTCGCTGCGACAAACTAGTGGAGAAAGAGTTTATGCTGGCAGCCTTTTGTACGGGGTTTACATTTATTGTTCGTTTCTTTAGCGTAAAAATAGTCTATAGCTAGTCGCTTCCCCTTCGGCGGTAAGACAAGAGATAAGAGAGATAAGATTATTTATTTGCTTAAACATGTGTGTGTACATACATAAAAAATGCATACAAGATGAAAATAAAAGTGAATTAAGTGCAGACATGTTTGTCACTACGTGACGTGCAAAATTCGAACAATTATTATTAATGTTATAAAGTTATTAACTTACTAAATTTATTACTCAAACAAACAAAAAAAAAAAAAAAAGACAGGTGCATAAACCTTAACGAGAGAAGAAACAGCGAGTATTATAAAAAAAAATGTTTGCATATGTGATTCGAATAGTTATGGAAAAAATATGTATAGGTAATTATTAGTAATGATGGATAATTATTAATAATTTTCAATTAATCACACTTACCGTAACAGAAACACTGTAAAATCGAAAGTACTTCATCTTACACATTTTTGGCGCCAAAAAACGCGTTGTGTCGAGATTTTAGATCATGTAATAGGTACGATTCAGACCGACCGGCTCGGATCGGAGCGCATCGGAACGGATCAGTACGCATGCCGCGGCAGCCGTACGCATCCGTACGGCTCCGACGGAGGTAAAGTTGCATGCAAATATGAACTATAATTACTGTTGATACATTTCAATGTTCTTTACCGCATTGTAAAATGCCGCCCGGCCCGGCCCGGTGCGAGCCGGTTGGTCTGAATCTTACCATAGTCATACCATTTTCATAACTCATTAACATTTTTTTCATAACAAATCATCGCTTTGAATGATTTAATTTTGGTGTGCGATTGACAACTAAACCGGTTTTTTTTATATTAACTCTCACAAACCATACCCATTCATTGTTAGCTTGTTTTTTCAATATCATATCTTGAATGTCGTGATGGCCGTGGTTGAAACATCCGCCTCTCATATGTAAGGTGGCGGGTTGGTTACCGGGCTAGTACCAATGTGACTCTATCATTTCATACGTACTTTCTAAGTTTCGAGGACATCACTGACATCGGTGAAGGAAAACATCGTGAGGAAACCTGGACTGGTTAATATAAGTCTGAAATCGCCATTCCGCCTTGAGCAAGCGTGGTGATCAGTGCTAGTGCCTTCTCTGTATAAGAAGACAGATAAATAATAATGATTTATTTGACAGGTATTACGTCAACGAAATGACGCCGAAGGATTTGTCGAAACTCAGCAAGGAAATACGTCACGAACGCGAGAGTTATCGAGAACTAACCGGCAGATACATTGAAAAACCTGAAGCCATACCTTTAAAAGAAACACACTACTCCGACTTATCAAACAAAGAATCTATCCTGAAAAAAGAATCGAAAAAGGACTCTAAAGCGAAAGAAATAAAGACGAAAATTAAACGGTCTGACTCTGGTAGGAGTGAGTTGAAAGTGAATGTTAGTGTGGGTAGTAAGGTGTTGATTATAGAGCCGTTGGGGGTGTATGATTGTATTAATTTGGGGAGGAGGATCGATGTGCAGTGGCCCTCGGAAGCAGAGAGGGAGAGGGGAGGGAGAAACTTCTGGGGGAGCTGGGTGCCGCTAGCGGGGATGGATGGACTGGTACGCTATATTTTTTGTTTTATCTATAGTAATCTATATTATAAAAGGCAACTGTTACTGTCTGACTGATACATCAACACAGCTCAAACCACTGAACGGATTATGCTGAAATTTGGCATGTAGATAGGTAGAAAATCTCCCCCTGAGGTGATGAATCGGGGGTCTGACATTTACGCGGACGAAGTCGCGGGCAAAAGCTAGTAATGTAATAAAGCTGAACTGATTTTTTGTTTGTGTGTTTGTTTAAACGTGCTAAACTCTGGAACTATTAGTCCGAATACAAAATTTTTTTTTGTATATTAATGATAGCCAGATTCGTAAGGTATAAACGTTGTTCTCTCTTTACAGGTTGTACATAAATGGACGCCAAACCACAGGGACCCTAAACTCCGATCTCACGTCGACAAGAGCATACTCCTCATTCAAATCGACGACAAATACGTGCCCATTGCCGAAAACTGCGTACAAGACCTCGGCGATGAAGTGTGAACCTTAACACTAAGTGCACAAGGTTGATATCTACGTGAACAACCAAGGACACAGTATGAACTTTCTATTCTATTTATAAAATGGACAACTATGAGCTATGACAGTGAAGTCTGAACCTTATGTTAATGAGAATAAGGTCGATATCAAAATTCTCGGACAATAAGAACTTATATCGTGATTAGGATAAAAAAATATGGCGACAAAAAAATTACCTACTTTATAAAAAATGCATGGAAACTCGAAATTGACAGCTGTAAAGTCGAGAATTACATGCGTGATCTCGGTGTTGAATTATGAACGTTAAATGTATATTAATAGGGTGTATTATGCAAGGCTGTTGAAAATTGATTCTTATTTTTATTAATGCAACTGAAACAGTTCCTTTTAACACTTGTAATAAGATTAACACAGAATGAAAGAGAGAAATATATGTCAGTGTGGTAAAGAAAAACATGTTTTAGTTTTTGCAACATTGTTTGTGAAACATGTTTCAGGCAACAAAAGTGATATTGCGCAACATTTGTTTACTATTACCTTGGGGCGCCTTGGGCCTTGGTCTATAAATATAGGAAATGCGTAAACTTATAAAGAAAATCACTAAAATAATCCGTTGACTGCGGGATAGCGCCCGTTATGTTTACTGAGAAAACGCAAGTGCGGTGCGTACACAACCGTATGTGTTTTTCTACGGCGAACACACGAACTTTGTAGCCAGCCGCACTTCGAGCTTGGCGTAGTGAATGTTCGCCCGCAGTCAACGGGTCAAAGTATAAAGAGCATTTTAGTTTCAGTAGTTCCTTCGTAGGAATTAAAGGAACTAGGAACGAAGACCTGGGGGCTACCACAACCTCTTAAAACAATATTATTTTAATATTACTTTGTAATTTCTGTTGTTGCATTTTCAACTCTCGGCGCTGATCCGAGCGTTGAAAATCCAACAGAGTGGAATGCAAAGTAATATTAAAGTAATATTGTTTTAAGAGGTTGTGGTAGGCCCCCAGAATACTTGGTAGTTTCATTAAAGGAGAACAAACATTTTAGTTGTATACCAATACAATATCGTTTGGAATAGGGTTGCCAGATCCTGAATCCGGAACCGAAGTGAAGCCGGACTTTTGGGTGAAATTGGGTAAAAAAGCCGTAATGAATTAAATGTAAAATGCCTTATAAAGGCCGGACATCGTGTCTGTCTATATCCGGCTTTATCCGGGTCGCCTGGCAACCCCTGTTTGGAATAATAAACCCCAACCCCAAAGATTTCATAAAAGATTATTACATTATACTACCCTGAAATTAGTCACAAAGCAATATCAAGCAGAAAAGTATAGATCTTATGACAACTATGAATAAGTTAAAATGACATAGAAATAGGCAGACCAGTATTAATGTGTTTTCAACCTTATGTCTTAAACGTAAAGTGCAATTTTGCAAAACAAATTTGAATCAACGTTCGATATTTAAAAATATGTAAGTAACCGTAAAGTGTAATATTGCTAAATAAATTTGAATCTACGTTCGATATTCGAAAACAAATCTTCGTATGTTATTCATGCGATTTATAACCGTGTGTAGGTAAGAATAAGGTTGAAAATAGAAATAGCTGTCTGCTGAAATAGGATTTACTTAAACGCGACTCGAAAGTCATCCGTGATTGACTTAAACGTATAATTATGAAGATAGTTAAATTGTCTACCAGAAGGCTACTCATCCATTTGTATGAAGATAACGAGATATGTGTGAATGAGGTGTATTTAGCTAAATTTTATTAGTTAACTTATGGACCTGACAGACGTTGGCTTGCAGCGCCACCTACCGGGTCCAATTTAATCTAAACCATCCAGGGACCCATTTAAACACACACAAAAAATTTCATCAAAATCGGCCCAGCCGTTTAAAAGGAGTTCAGTGACACACGTGCAAAATATGTATAAAAATAGTAATGTTTTCTTCTAAGCAATTCTCTTTTCAAATGGCCAGCCAGGCTAGATAAAATGTAGGTGTAAATTGAATAACACAAAATACTTGATTTTTTTTTTCATTTGCGCACTTCTGCCATTGTGTTTCGTTTAGATTTAAATGTAATATATTCCCGTATTATTAAATTTAAGTTGCGTTCAATTGGACCCGTGAAATAATTGTTTGGTTGGTTGTGGAGCAAGTAAGACTTTTACCTAAGAATATTTGAAATAAAATAAGTTAGGACACCCGGCAGATGTGAAACATTTATAATATTAGAATTCATAATAAAAAATCTGTAACGAAATACGGAGTCAAGTAAAGCGTCATGCCGTTTGCCGTCACGGCATTTGAGTCGGTTTTACTGGCAAGGCGCTCCAATATTCAATGTTTCACATCTAAACATTACCTGTTTTCTGGGGCAGTTCGTTAAAATAGTATTCGCTGATTACTTCTTGCCAAATAAAAAAAAATAAAAGCATAGTATTGAACAGTTAAATAATTAGAGAAGTGGTGTATCTATCTTGAGGAAAACCAGCGTTACAACCTTTTTCACATGTACACCGTGAATTTTAATCCGTAGCAAATCTTTCAGGGGGTGAATGTACTCATGAATATGAACAACTTTTATAAAGGGACATAGTACGAAGTGTGAAAAAAAAAACAGCTGATCCATACAATTTGATCGTAATGTAGTACATTATTGTATGGATCAGCTGTTTTTTTTTCACATTTCGTACTATGTCCCTTAATAAAAGTTGTTCATATTCATGAGTACATTCACCCCCTGAAAGATTTGCTACGGATTAAAATTCAGGTTGTATACGGTCAGGTCATGGTCGCCGTGCCGTGTGAAATCTCTCATTGTAGCTCATACATTACTACTTTACACGACACGGCGACCATGTGCATGTGGAAAGGGGCGTAGCGTGCATTTAACATTGTTAAATTCAGGTGTTCCCAATTTTGTTATACCGTGACTCACTTTACGGGTTGTAATCTTCTTGCGACGCCTTTGTATAAAAAGATATTTGTATGTAGCGCAAACAGACTTTAAGATTACTTTATTTATTTAACCAAGGCGTCGCGACGCACAGTTTGAGAACCCCTAATTTTAAACTGTTGACTGCGGGAAAACACACCCGTTGTGTTTCTACTAAAAACGCAAGTGCGGCGCACACAACTGTATGTGTTTTTCTACGGCAAACACATCAACTGTTGTTCAATGTTCGCCCGCAGTCAACGGGTTAATTCATAATATGAAAACAAAAAATAATTAAATTGAAATCAAAATATATGGCAAAGATTTTGAATTAACCTAGTTACCAACAGGTAAGGGCTAACGTAAAAGTCTTCCAACACTTGCGACACAACACAAGCTTTGTTGTGTGTGGGTAGCTTTATAATGTAAATACTTGTAAATAATGTAAAAAAAATAATACGAAAAAATGTATATTCGTCTCTTTAATATATAAAAATAAAAACATCTTATTACAGTACATAAGTAGAAACCTTTTTTATTTTTGTTATTGTGTTATTATTTTTTGTCTAAATTCGTTTTGTATAAAAAAAACCGTTTGTTCCAAATACCTTGTAGTCTGACACCAAATGAATGTGTAATGTCTATTTAAATTATTTATAAATTATATATGTATGTAAGTGACTGTGTGTGTGCATTGAGGGTAAAGTCGAATATTCAACTTATAGGACCCGAACTCAATATCGCAATATACTTAAAATTGATATTAAGTTTAAATACTTTCTATGCATTCATTTAGAGTAGTCAAACTGCTAATATAAAGAAGTCTGGCACTCACATTATTTAAAATAATATTTACAGTCAAACAGGGTGAATAGGTTTGCTGGGATGAATCGAAACGAAACTTAAAGGGATTTTAACGTTGAAATAATATAGTTTGTTGCCAACAAGTATGTTCAATCATAAATTATTATTTAGTAAAATCATTAGAGTCCTTTTTGGCAATAATCTGTATTATTTCAACGTTAAAATCCCTTTAAGTTTCGTCCCGATTCACGCCTGAAATTGTATTCATCCCGTTCGACGGTAATTTGGCATCTGAAGTTTTTGCATATACTATAAATTTAAAAATGTCGTTTAATTTAGTTAGCCGAGTGCATAGTCGTTACCAAATTCTTATACTTAAAAGTAATACATATCTCTGATGAAAATACATTAGATTTCCAAAAATGTTTGACTTTGCTGTATGTAGTATACACACAGTACCTATGTTTGTTCACTGTTGTTATGTATACTATAGTGTGGCCATTAGTGCTGTGCACTCCCTGAGGTATGCGCGGCGAGGTGGGGGGCGAAGAAAAAAGTGCATGAGTTCACATGAGATCGATATTGTCGGACTGATCTTACGATATCGGTTTACAATATTTTATGTAAAGCTTTAATATTGGCGATTCCAGACTTATATTAATTACAATTCCAGGTTTCCTCACGATGTTCTCCTTCACCGATGTCAGAGATCCAAGATAAACTTTAGAAAGTACATTTGAATTGAAAATTGCCTCCGCTACGATTTTGGCAATATTCGCATCACTATTCTATTCAAAGCTTTTTGTCTACTTTTCTTTTCTTAAAATATTCGACCATTTTAAAAATGACGGTCTTGACATCACGAGATAACGCACGACCCATCTTTGAATATTTATCTCATGTGCGTCTGACATAGACAGTCCGCTACAAACAAATGCTAGCTACCGCCGTGAGCGTCGGCGGCAGACTGACAGAGCGCAGCAGCCGATTCTCCCCCTCGTCTCGCCGCGCGCATACCTCAGGGAGTGCACAGCACTAATGGCCACACTATATATCACTGTATATGTATTGTTTACCAAATTAATGAACAAATTATAATGATGACGTTGTGTTTTGCGAATTTAAAGGGGAGTGAAATTATTAAATGATGTTCGTATCGCGCAACTTTACTGTTTTAATAAACTGATTAATGAAAACTAGAAAATATATTAGGAAATAACACTATGTTGCATACACGTCAATCAATATTTTGTAATGATACAATTCACAAATGTATGTCAAATAAGTTCTCAGAAAACAAACGAAAATGAATCATAAATACATGACAATTCAGTGTTATTTCAAAATAGAGAAATTAGATTATACCTAAAACAAATTGTAATTGTTATAATGATTAGAAAAACCAAAAATTTCACATAATCCCCTAAGCGTTGAGATAATTTAAAATTATATTTCAATTGTTCACTTTAAATCGTCACAGATGTGTTGTCATCTGCTAATAAAAACATATTTTTAATTAAACCGAATGTCAATTTAACTATCTGTGTTTTCAGCATAACCTAGACCAGGGGTGTTCAACTTAAAAAGAGCCACGATCAACTGTTTACAAAATCAGTAGTTCTTCATAAGCTTAACATTAAATCGTATTTCAGATAAGTAACATTATACTATACTTATAGGAAACAGTTTACATACTAGTAATATTTTTTATTTTATAAAGAAGGTAAATTGATGTTTATTTTTAGTAACTACTTATTTTAGTGTGAGCATTGCATCTGGGATCGACTCGACTAATAGCCGCGATCGAGTGGTGGGCACCCCTGACCTAGACAGTTTTATTACTACCTTGACATTGTTGACAATGCCTAAGGTTTTTGTTACGGTTAAAACGTTAGTCTCCAATTGTGTGATTTTTCACTTTTTTTATTACTGTGCTTATTAGCAGATGATATTTAAAGCAAAAGTGACTCTATGCACTCTGCACTATGACACTCTGTGTCCCTTGTGGAATACGTTCGCGTTTGCTATTGGTTTTACGTTTAAAATCAATAAACACAAGTCAAAATATATTAGTGTTTTGATTTGATTTAATGCGTACAGAATCTTTCTGGTTTAGTTTTAACAGTGACTTACGTAATGTTGCAAAGTAAAACTAAATAAAAAATAATACTCATAAAATACCACATAGTATATGACAAAAAATTAGAATAAAAAAACACGATTAAAAGTACCTCGAAATTCTATCCAAATAAAAATAAAAACTTCCTTTATAAATACAAAGAATTAAAATACACATTTTCCAAAACGCGAACGTACCACAACGAATATATTATGAGTATATATTATATTCTCAAGTTGCCTTAATATATTTTAGACTGATTTTTTATAATCGTGATGTGTGTCAAGCCGATTTATAGATAGTTAAGGTAAAACTGCGCTCGGTTCAATCATTTAAGTGTTAAGATCGCAGTGTACTTATGAACATGTTTTTTGGCGGTTTACTCATTTATTTGACGTTTGATAATGCATATTTGTCGTTAGAGAACAAATTATAGTACATTCGCGTTAAGAAAATAGTCATCGCTATCCACTGACACTGTCATTCACGTCGCAAATTATTTCACAAATAACCAATCACAATTCAGTTTCATTGATGACCTCACTGTTCTCATAACGCGAATGGACTATACTAATATTGTAACACATCAATTTTTAAATCTGAAACTTCATGTTTTTCTATAACATTCCTTTACTTATTTTTGTCTGCATTTTTTGTCGGAACAATTTACGTATACTATGTCTTATGAATCAGATAATTTAATACTAAATTATTTACATAAGTTATTCGTCACCTAACGTAGGTACATACGACAAATATCTGCATAAAAAAATCCGAATTTATATTTATTACTTTGCAAAAACGGTAGTTTTGCGTTAAAGCTTGGTGTATTATGTGTGTTAGTCTAAAATGAACTTAATTGCAATGTAAAAGAGTAGATGTTTGTACAGTAGGAAGGCACAATCCGTCCACAAGCGATTTTTTCTGCATATGCAACATTTACTTTGTTAATCAAATTGATTTCGTTAGTTCTTTATTGACATTGACAGATGAAGATGAGCCTGCATCTTTGTTTTTTTGTAGTCTGTTGATAAGAAAATATCTTTCGGTATCTACAATGTATACTTTACCCGACCTATCATCCATTTAAAAATCCGAAAGGCAACCAGATATAACACTAGTAAAATGACCCGGTTTAGAACGTCTCATCAATTTCGTTGTCACATGATTTGGCGGCTCGTTTACAATCAGTCTTCTGAGAAAAAGTATTTAAAATTAAAAGTATTCTCCTCTCTTTACTTGGGGTTCAAACTTACCAAATTCATCAAAATCGGTTCAGTGGTAACACTCATGAAACCGTAACAGCTAGAGTTACTGTAGCATTTATAATATTATTAGTATGAATATGTCTGGTGTCTAGTACCCAATTGAAAGTGGTTATTATCCTTACTAATATTATAAATGCGAAAGTAACTCTGTCTGTCTGTCTCGCTTTCACGCCTAAACCACTGAACCGATTTTGATGAAATTTGGCATGGAGATAGTTTAAGACCCGGGGAAAGACATAGGCTACTTTTTATTAGACTTCGACTTCGTCTGCGTCCGCGATAACCGACATTTGCGCGGACGAAGTCGCGGGCAAAAGCTAGTGTGTCATATAATTAAGGTAAATTTTGAAAAATCTAATCGAAGTTTAATTTATTTTGTAATGTCTGTATCTCCAGCTGGTCGATGTCAATAAAGCAGCTTTCTCTCGATAGCATATGCAGTCAAGACGTGGTTGTTTTGTGATCACACGTACTGGTAAACCGCCGCTCCGTTGATTTGTGTCACATTATCAATATCAGAATTAATACTGAATTAAAATGGTAAATGGATATGTTTCGCGTTTTATTATTAACAGATTTTTGCCTTTTTTTTATCCAATCATCAAATGGCGGAAGGGAGTGTCAGACTCTTACTGACTAAAACTCATCCGTGTTTCTCCTAATGCTCTATGCGTTCCAGGCCGCGTGAGGGAGAGAACATCCTCCACCTCACGCCCCAGCCGCCGCGGGAGACGCCCAGGGCGTCGGACGTCGAGAGACGACATCCGGCCACCGTAGGCGCGGGCTTGCGGACGGCGAGTATTGGGTAGCTCGCCGTCCGATCAAGGACCATGCCCGGGTCGACGGCGCGTTCTGTTCGCGTGCGCCTCAAAGAGCTGTCAGCACAGGGACGGGGCCCCAATAGGGGCCAAACGCCTGCCGGGGTTGCGGGACGTCTTAACAGGATACCGTGGCCCCGGAACGCAAAGGGCAACAGAAGGAACAGGGTGGTTTTTTAGTCAGTAAAAGTCTGACAGTCCCTTCCGCCCCACCCAGGGCGGAAGGAGTCATTTGATGATTTTTACCACCTAAAAAAAAAAAAAAAAGGGCCGCGGTGACTTTTCAACAAATTTCGCAAACCTGGCACTGTACGCCCTACGGCGGGCCCCATCTACTATGCTGATATCTCTATTAGGCGCTCGTGGAACACAACGCGCTGTCGATCCGGGCCTACTGATCGGACGGTGAGCAACCAAACTGAACATGGTGGTTTTCTAGTGTCTGCTTTAGAACCCTAATCACCGGAACGTTTACAAAAGAAGATTGCTCAATTTAAGTGAAAAATTAATATCTATTCCTTCATAGAAATTGTAAGTAATATCGCAAATTACGATAATGTTCCTATTTAATTGTTTAATGCAAGCCCAGAGGTCGATGCTAATTGCGACTTTAATGCAATAATGACAGAAGAATTATTTTTGCTTGAATAATTAATTATGAAATGATATACCTATCGCATTTTTAGATTATAATTTGAATGCTATATAAGCGCCTACGATTAACTATATTTTTATTACATTTAACAACAATGTCGTGTCCCGACCTCCCATTGGACTACAAAAAAACTATCAGCCTTTACATATCTCTATTAAAATGTATTGGCATCGATTTTTTCGACCACTCAAAAAGTTACTTTAATAAGAACAATATAAAGTTTATATTGTTTTGTATAGCTTTCTATCCGTTCACTTTTGGGCAGTTCGCTTTGATCGCTAATATCAGAGCTGATAATTTTCTCGAAAGTGTCCGCGTTGTGCCCGTCGATGTTATGTTACTTCAGAGTAAGTTAACTTGTTCGCCATATTCGGCATTTCATACATTAGCGTACACACGGCTACACATCAAGCTATACTTAACCAGTATAAGCTGACTTCTGATTGTACGAAAAGCATATACAATGCGAGGTCAGCTAAAACTGGTTTTGTATATCAATCAACCGATTTTTATAAAACTTTCTACTCATATAATAAGCAGGATATATTGGTCTAAATCTAAAATGTTATCAGAGAACATTTTCGCGGTGTACCACTGAGCTGGAATTTTGAATTCATTGCATATTGCATGTCAACAAAATATAAAAGTTTGTTAAAAGAAAAATAGTGCTTGTTTTTATTACCGTAAAGTTAACCAAATGTTGAACTAAAATATCAAAAATTAAAGCTTTTAAAAACAAGAAAATTTTAATGGCTACCATAGCGCTTTCACCTTACAATACAATCTCGACTAAAGCTGATTGGATTCCTGGCTTATCGCGTGCGTGATGCAAAGAATAATCATAAACATTTTATATTACAGACATGGTCAAAATGGTTATTGCTCTCGTCCGAAAGTCTGAAATAAGAGATATTATTTTGGAAGTCGGTGAGCTGTGGCCTAAAGGACTGGCGGCCAACGACCCTAAGGCAGTGATACGGAAGGCTTGGTTACGACGAATCAATACTCCTTTTAACTGTACAAATCCTGGTTTTCTTTATACTTTGGATTTTCAGGGCTAAAATAAAGTGTTTCTTCAGAAAAGTTATGTCTTAGAACTATTGGTTTAATCTTAATTAAGTATATTAAATTACACGTCACGTTGTTTGTCCGGGATGGATACTTAACCGATTTTAATCTTTGCACACCGTGTGCAGTTTGATCCAACTTGAAAGATAGGATAGTTTTTATCTTAATTATTGGTCTTAAAATTTTATTGAGCCACAGTAACGCGTGGGCCGGTCAGCTAGTTGTGTATACCCAATTTTATTACATACCGGATGTACCTGTAGGTAGGTACATCTGGTATGTATTAATACTTTTCTTTTTTCAGTATACTTCTTTTTCGCGATGACGAACCTGACTCTGTTCATATTAATTCCGTTCTTGATATCCATCTTCAACATCTGCCAAGGTATCGATGTTTACCTGTTTCCGTTTCAACCAACCAACTTCTGGAATGTCGACTCACTGTCCACTTATCTGCTTACTTACGTATGGGAGATTGTAGGCAGTAAGTATTCAAATCACTCAAACAAAACAATCAATAAAAAATAAAATTTACGTGTTTTGAGGTTATTCAGCTGGCCGCGCTCAATGCTTGCTGCTTGACTGTCTACTCGCACGCACACATCCTCAAACTTTCATATATATATAAATATATATAATATTAGAAAGAGACAGAGAGAAAAAGAAACAGAGGGAAGGTCGCCTGGAAGGGGCATAACAAGACGATTTCTGTCAGTTAACTCCTACTTCTTTCCAAACTTTTAAATTCGTTCCAAAAAACACAACCGCTCGTGTGCAGTCCCACTGCACTGTTGCATCATTGAAAGAGTGGATAGTTCACATGAATCTTCTCTCCCTCAGCTGTACCATGCTCGATGTGTCTGTATGCTCCTTTTGACATAATAGTCATGATGATGACGTCAAACGTCAGCCTTCTCTTTCGATTGCTACAAGAGGACTTGAAGAACGCTGTCAGAATACACGACAAAGATCAGAAGAGTAAGCACGTTTCCGATCGTACGAGCTATGAGGAGGTGAAGAGGATTGTGCAGATACACCAACGACTTCTGAGGTAAGAGGGTTTACCGGCCAAGCACGATCCGTACACAAAGGGTGTCGTGCTACAGTAATTTAATATTATATAGCGAACCGCCCCGGCTTCGCACGAGCGCAAATTTCCGACATACCCGGTGGATTTTCTAAAAAAAAACTTGCATAAAAACCTTGTCCGGAAAATTACAAATACAACAAAAAAATAATCAGACAAATCGGTCCAGCAGTTCTCGAGTTTTGCACTTAGCAACACATTTAGTGATTCATTTTTATTATTGATGAATGAAACACGTTTCTTCTAGTGGATCTTTCTTAACGCGGAGTCTTGTAACTAATAGGATCCCATGTGCCACCCGCTGGAAGAAGTTTACGGAACCCGTAAACTTTAGCATAGAATAAGAAATAATACTTTGTAAATTCGCTATTGGTTTAGGTAGGTACCTATTAAAGTAAGCGTTGACCAGTAACGAAGGGTAGTTATTTTGTTTATTTTATCAATTTTACAGGATATCAGATCAACTAAGCAGTATATTCGGCTTGGCGCTCTTCATTTACTTCGCGTTCGCCGCACTCGAGATTTGCTTCTTCGGATTCCTGGCTGTGGTTAGTTACCATAACATCACGCCTGTAATTCCCGAAGGGTTAGGCAGAGATGAACTCATTTGTACACCCACATTTCGCCAGTTTTTAAGTCCCATCATGTAATAGGGGGCGAGCCTATTGCCATCGACCAGGCACAAGTCCAGTCTCCGAGGCTGCTGCTGAGAAATTCCTGATGGAAAAACCCAATAACACTTTGCCCGACCTGAGAATCGAACTCAAGATCTCACGCTGAGCAGTCGCGCTTTGCGACCACTAGACCAACGAGGCAGTCTACCATCTATTTAATTTTAAAAATATATTTTATCAAAGACCCGTTTCCTTGCAATAATATTTGCTTGAAGAATTATTTAGTTTGATGTTCAGAATACGTGGCCAACGGGTAAATATTATGATGTGTAATTTTAGACGCCGTATTTGTAAGAAATACGAATGATAGTTAACGCACGGTGTGGTATCTCATTCATACATAAACTCACGCCTTTTATCCATGGGTGTAGGCAGAAACCACAGAACGCCACCTGCTACGATCCTTACATACTCCTTTCGCCTCGACCACGTTCATACATCTCGTCATACAAGCACGCAGGTTACGAGAGAACCTCACCAATAAGGTCAGTGTAGGTCTTCCTAGGGCGTCCCCTCCCATCTCTCTAACATTGATTGATTTTATTTCCAGTGTTAACTAACTGAAGATCTTCATGATTTTGTAATATTTCAGGTGTACAGTGGGCTAGCCGATACTATTGCCAATTTGCTGACCGCACTGAATGCGATATTTACTATATTTTTTCTAGCACTTTCTGGACAGTTCTTATGTGATACGGTATGTTTTAAAGATATCACATATCTATAAACTACGTTTATTCTTCCGCCTAACTGGCTGACGAACATTCGCCTCTTATGTAACAATCTAAGATTTGATATTGGGCTCGAATCTGGAACTGTAAAAATAACACACTAAGGCACTTACGTTTATTTATAAACCCTTTTACACCGAAAGCTGTCCATCGCTATACCGCGCCGTCCTCGATGGCCGCTCGAAAGACCGAGCGGGTCCTCAATGGCCGTTGCAAGATGTGTAAATCCGTTTTTCAAAGTAAATAAGGACTCTATGCTTATAGCAATAAAGTGCAATATTGCAACAAATATTTCAATTCCCGCCACGCACATCCTCGCGCATTTAGGACATTTTACACTACCAAAGATGGGCAGGGCCAAATTTTGCCATACCAATTTTAATTCCCTATATTCCATCCACGCCAGTGTAAAACCACCCTAATGCTGCGTCTTAATAAATTGTATCAAAAATAATACAGTTAGCGCACTGTAATGCTCGGTTGTCCTCACTCTGATGTGATGCTCGAATCTCATTTTTTATTGCCCTATCTATATCTATGATCTACCAATCTTACAGAGCTCAGAAATTGCTGATGCAGCATATAAAAGTTATTGGTATGAAAGCGATGTTAAAGTCAAGAAACTCATCTTGTTTATCATAATAAGGTACGCCATCCAATAAATAATTTAATCCATTTTATCTTTTCATCATTTGTCAATCTTTCCTTTTATGTTCTTAGGGCGCAGAGTCCCTGTTATTTATCCGCTCTCGGATTTTCCTAATTGACACTCAGATCTTTTTCAAAGGTAAGTCTGTTATTTAAAAGGAGACGACCAGCAATCAATTTTGGACCTTATAATACACATAAGTAAATGCTAAAATCGCGCCGTTCTTAAAATGTTTTTATTTTTCAGATAATGAGCTCAGCTTGGACTTATTTCTCGTTGTTGATACAAGTGTACGAAAAAGCTTAAGTCAATCGCTATGTCGCTTTAGTAGGTACAACCGAGGACAGTGGCGATTGATTAATTTTCAACCTTATTAGTAACGGCGTAAGAGTGAAAATTCATTGCATTTAAATCTTTATTCAAGCACATGACGGTGTTCTAACATTGTTATTTTATATCGACACCTGTTTAAATATTAATTTTTGCTCACCGTTTTGTGTTTTATTTATTCCAATTTTGAAATACCTTACAATATAGAATACGTTGTATACTTAGGGTCAGTTCACACCGAGACGCGACGCGACGCGACGCTGCGTGCACACTTTAAAAGAGCGACTCAAAATATAACTTTATTTTCTACACGAAAAGATACATATTTCATTGTAAGAATTTAGAATACGTTACACCACGCAGCACTACGTCGCGATGCGTCGCTCTACGCCGCGCGGCGCCGCGAGACGCATCGCGACGCAGCGGTGAATCGCCGGTACGCGCGACGTGCAAGAGCGGCGACGTTGCGACGCGTCTCGCGGCGGCGCGCGGCGCGAAGTCACTGGCCTCTTCAAGTATCGTCACGTTGCGTCGCGTCGCGTCTCGGTGTGAACTGACCCTTACACTCAAACCTTATTTGTGTCATAACCAAGATAAACTTGGAAGAAAATACATATGAATTTAAAAAGTCCCCAAGTGTACTTTGCCAGGGATTTGAACCCTCATGTGTAAGAGGCGGGCGCTTTAACCACTGGACCATTACGACGATGATAGTAACTTAATAATAATTAAAGGATTTTAATTAAAACGCTTATGACACTACCCAATCGGTATAGGGTCTTATGTCCTAGGTAGGCTAATATGATAACAGATAGAGAGAGATCCACCCTATCAATAGAGACCTACCGATTGGGTAGTAGGCTAGTAGGTTTATGAATAAATAAAATAATAATAAACATTATCCAAGAAAATATATTTCCATCTAAACATAAATCAGTAATTGTGCCACAATGTATAAATTAAATTTATTTCAATTCCATTTCGCTAGGATATGGTATAATGTTTAATAAATAAACAGTACATTTATTTAATAAATCTGGACGAGTTTTGGGGTTTTCTAGACATTTATTAATTATTAATATTATCTAATAATACTTATGATTCATGAACATTTCTAATAAGCTATAAATATTCTAAAGGTATAGCCATAGGTATTTAAGTGAATTTGCAAAAGGTTTAAAAAATCTAAACTACGCAGATGGCGCCACAACCGCTTGTGTAATCACTCCTAGGGGCTTACCCCTGCCTTCTCCATTGTTGGATTTTCAACGTTTGGCTCAGCGCCGAGAGTTGAAAATTCAACAACAGAAATTGCAAAGTAATATTAAAATAATATTGGTTTAGGAGATGGTGGTAGGCTCCCTGATTGGTCAGTATTTGCGAATAATACAAGGTGCAGTTTTGCAAATTCAAGGAGGTAACCATAGTCATTTTTAACACAAATCAATAATAAAATAAATACGCTTTGTTTGTAGATAATTTTCGATTTTGAACTAGCCATCTAGCCGCTGGGTTTAGGCAGGCGGGGAGATGAACTCGCACGCACACAGTGATATAGGTACCTACACTGCCTATTGCATATGCAACGGGGCGATTCTGTTCTTTAAAAGAGGTGTATTCTGAAATACTGCCACAACGTATACCTACACTAAAAAAAACATGTATTTATTAAATATTGACCAAGTGTCGTTATTTAATTTGATTATGTACGTTTATTATGAAAACTTCCAGAAATTCTTTCTGAAAACTGCACCTTGTAGAAATACTTGCTTATGATTGGTCCAGTATCATAAAGCCCCGGATACACTAGGGAACATTTTGTCCCGCAACATGACGCGCAACACTCAATCTACGTGACGCTGCAACGTTGCACATTGTCCCGCAACATACCCCGCAACATTGTACGTGACGCGGGGCATGTTGCTTGCTCCCATTTCTATAAACACTGACTAGTGTAGCCAGCAAAATGTTCCATGACAATTGTCGCGGGACACTTCACGTAGTTGTTGGGGGACATGTTCCGCAACATGTTTCTTCATTTGCCCCCTAATGTATCCCAGGCTTAAGAGTTCACATACGGTTGCAGCTGATTCTGCCTTAAAAAGCACTGGTTTATTTAACTATTCGCGATTTATAATCGTAGTTAATTTTCTACGTTTACTAATGGTCACCAAAAACATTTGACCCGAGATAAGCGCAAAAGATATCGGCCTGTAACGAGTTTTAAACTCCTGCTTATATTTTTGGTCTTCGAATAAATTAGAAATAGATTTCTAAAGGTCCCTGTAGAAGTTACAAGCCGAATATCTAAATCTAAGAGCAAATTCTGGTTGCCTAATCTATGAATGGACCCAAACATGGTCTGTAGGACATTAGTTTATCTAAGCTCGACGTTTTAAGCTACCTACGATATGCGTATACAATGACAAGCTCTGTGTGCAGTGCAATAATAGGGTAAATGACACCATTATTCAATTGACGTGCTTTTTATGACCTATCAAAACGCGATTCTCTCAATAGACAACTGTGACGTCACTTTTGTGCCGACTCAATTGACTAACTATTTATTAATTTGAAAGCAATTTTACAGTTAATTGTAAATTAATTGGGTGTTTCTGAGAGTAGTTATGTCTTGGAATTATTTGGTTAATGCTGTCAACTACCCAATAGTTATGTTTACCATTTTCAAATAGGGATTTTTTAGCTAGCTTTTAAAGCAAACGGGACAAAAAAGTCTTTTCGAAGTTGTGAAATATTTTTTGGAAGTTATTTATCTATATGTTTTTTTTAATAAAACACTAGTTGACCCGCCGCGACTTCGTTCGCGTGGTATCCTACCCCTATCCCTACCCTACCCCAACCCCTACCCGTACCCCATATTTTCTCACCGTTTAAACCTTCCCTGGACTACACCAAACATTTCAAAACCATAATCAGCTAAATCGGCCCAGCCGTTCTCGAGTTTTAGCGAGACTAACGATCAGCAATTGATTTTTATATATATAGATTAGGGACTCTAGTGTCCCGGGCCTTTGAAAAGCGAACGTGGAGCCGAAGCCAACTTGCAGAGGCCCCTTAGACAGCCTAAAGATTAAATAAAATATTTGTATTACTATTGCAAAATTTGACCACGGAAATAAGGGTGTTTAACCCTATTTATACCCGACTTCAGAAAAATAGTAAATTTTTGAACCTACTTGAAAATAATAAACAATTTTATTGCCTGCTCACATCAGTAAACGGGTTATTAAAAGTTCTAAGTTGCTACAGGTATATGATAGGTAGGATGGACTTACAAAGCACCTAGAATATCTATGGTCTACGATTACCGGCTACTGGTATAACCGAGGACAATGGGGGATGACCACTTTTCAAACTTATTACTCTAAGAGCGTAAGGGAGGAAACTGACTACTCCGATTGTCCGCGATTGTACATTACACACATTTTCACAATCTATTTTTGACATAAATATATGAATAAGGACATTTTAGTTACATAATTCAGGTACGGTCAGCGACAAAAGTCGATTAACAAGGTCTATTTTACATATTATTATAGATACGAAATACAATAATTTTTTTCTTAGCTGCTTAAGAATTTATTTTGTCTTTATTATACTTCCATTTAGTATTTACTTTCATTTAGTATTTCCTGCGACATTCTACTTAATAATTAGGGTTAAAAACTAAAATGTTAATCGACTTTTTGTTGACTGCCGTACTTTGTAATTAAAATCTTAATTACAAATGAGTAATAATTAATTACACTTATAGAATTATGCAGTCGAAAACTGTTGCATCCTAAAAGCGAAGCGTGAAGGCCTAAGGCAGTACCTACCTACATAAAAAGTGTAAAAAGTACGCGAAAAGTGGTTACTATTATTTATTTTAGTATAGAATGGAAGATTAGATGAATAGTGTAGATTTAGAAAAATATTTTGTGGCTCATTATTCCGTTAAACTGATATAAAGGTTAATATCTATGTCGATAAATATATTTCTATAAAAATACGCGACTGCTACGGCCAACGCAGACCTGGCGAAGTGTAGAGCAGCAGTCTTCCCTGCCAAACAAATATAAACATGGCGCTTTTATAAATAAAGTCGAAACTAAAATAACCTGTCCACTTCGATGCCCTCTGTACTAATAATAATAATAATTAATAGTGTCCCTGCAGGGCAGAGACGGCACGAGCATTGATCTCGGGACTAATTAAAGTTTTTTTTTTTTAGAATGATATCTCGCAGGTCATCCTGAAATTGTCGGCTGCATAAGCAGAGGTGCCTTAAAAGTTAAGGCCTCTAGCCAGGGCTTAAAAACTTATAAACTAAGCGGCTACACGCTAAGAGCACCCCCTGTGGGGTACGGACCTCGGCGTAAGGCGTCGCTGGGGGTGGGCAGCAAGTGGACAAGCTGGATAGGCTCTTGATTATTTAGGGACGAACTTCAAGCTACAGGATCATCGGAGCGGTCTGGCTCAAACGAGGGTCGAGGCGGATATGGAAGTTAATTTATTTTCAACTTTATTTATACTCCTACAAGGTTTATATTTGTTTGCCAATGAAAATCTTCGCCGGATCTGCACCAGCCGTAAGACTGTTAAACTGTCAACTACAGAAGTTTAAGGAAGACTAAGGTATGTCATGTTTCATGATTACCATGTCTTAATAGGTGTTAGTATTAGTGTTAACTACCATAATTGTAAAACATTTCTAGTACTTATAGAAAAGATATTAACTACAGTGAAAAGTGAAATTTAAAAATATATATTTTCCATTTAAAATATAGGCCAGAGTATCTAGTATATGATGTATCTAGGCCTGAATATTTTGCTTTGTAAAGTGACAGTGCCTAACTGTAAGAGTTTGAATAACTTTCTAGGAATGTGTACCTATATGAAGTACAAAATGTTTGAATATCGAATGTGTATTGACAGTTAGTTGCATAGATAAAATATAGGGTGACTGGTTACATGATTGTAAGTACTCATGAAAACAAACGTCTTTTCCAAAGAAACGATTTTTTCTTTTAATTTGCAAAGCGTATAACCTCATTCCCCCAAACGAATATTGAGTAAAATATCAAGAGGTAGTTTTATTTTAGTTACCTACTTATCCATTTTTATGGATAAAATTATTCAACTTTTACCATGCTTTATTGTGTATTATGAAACGTGCGCGTGCTCACGCCTTTGAGGTGATTGGGGTCATGCGTTTTACAATCATGTGTTTAATTACCAGTCACTACATACTTGGTTTTGCTTTTTTTAATGATGACAGTGCTGAAATGTTATACTTCAAGGGAGTAGATAAGGCAGGCTCAGTTTGAGAAGCCAAGATATGCAAAGTTGTACACAGGTTAGAATCAAGTCGGAAAACCAGTACATACTTACTTACCAAAGATGAATATTAGGTACTCCATTGAGAGATTAGAAAAATAACGACAGAATATACATACTGTTCAAATTACTGCATTTTGGTATTTTTTTAATGGCTAATAGTCTCAACTACCGTATTCTCAAACGACACTTAATTTTAAGATGTTCTTAAATGTATCTCTGTCGCTACAACACACCCTATAGTAACAGAGATAGCATAACACTTAAACGCGACATAAAATTGAGTAACGTTTGAGAATTTAGCCGTTAGACATTGCTATAAATTTGTCTTGAAATACGAGCTTAAAATAACGTTATTTAAATAACGATAACGTTATAACGTTATTTTTCTAATGCTATATTGAATGGAGTATAAGATACATTATTCAAACTACATACACATAATTACCAGAAAAGAAGAACGAAGACAATAGAAAGAGTGCTGAAAACAGAAATATGTGCGGTATAGAAAAAAAATAAACAAATTCATAGAAAAAATATATTTTCAAACTTACAAAAAAATCAGACAGACAGACTAGGCCTATTATTTTAAACAAACGAATAAGCAAATAAACGTTTAAACTTAAAACTCCTATTTTAATACAGTTTATTTATAATTTATTTAAGGTTGTTGCACATTGGACAAGAGTCTTCTGGAAGGCAAGTCTTGGCATATTTTCTTTATCTTTTTCTTTTTTAAACTTTTGTTTACAAATACTAACAAACAAACAACCAAACCCGATTAGCTGTTAGCCATAAAAAAAAAATCCGAAAAACACGCAGTAAGGGTTGCCAGATCATAATATCAAAATATCGATACAAAATCTCAAATTATCGGGAGAATTAAACACCTATAATAATAACAAACTGTTGAGTTCCTTTTAATTCTGTCAAATTTATGCGACGCCGTTTGTTGAAAGTTTTAGTATTTTGACGGCAATAGAGTAAAATATCGGGAGACCTCTCCCGATAATTTGACAACCATACACACAGCGCAGCAGCCAATCGCTCAGCTACTGTTCTAACCATACGACACATCTACAATAAAATAATAATAAAAAAATGTTTTACAGTCCACAATACATACTCACATCTTTCTAATGTGAACCAACCCTAATAAACATTGAATAAATATAACAATAGATTTAACTAACATAGGAACAATAACATGTTACCTTATAAAGATAGAAAGATTTAAAATATATCATATAATTAAATATATATAATATATTTCCTATCAATTGGCTATGACCTAAGGCAAAGTGTAAACTTTAAATATATTTTTTACATTTTCTATAATGTTTATAGTTTATTTAAAAAGGGTCCAGAAAAGTGGTATAGATATTCTCTTAGATTAAGGGCATTTGTATAAGAGACACCCTTTTTTGGACTTAAATAAAATTATCCATTATCAAAATGGGGGTCTACCATTTAAAAAATTATTAACCTAGCAAGTTTACAAATTGGATATCTAGGTAAGTACTCGTAAATACAACGTGTAACGGAAAGGGTATATACATACCAAGAGCAAGGCTTCTTTGGATGATAACTAACGATATGGCAAGGGTTTTTTAATCCTATCTCTACATGTTCGGAAATTGTGATCAACAAAGAACACCGCCTGCAGTAAGCTACTATGCGGTACTAGGCGTGCAGAATTACGGAAGAGATTTATCGTGATATTAGGCAAGTAACGTGGAAAGTTTTTGACCCACGTAGTGCGGTTTGACACGTTTGTTATGATTTGAATTTAAGAACCATATGAAACCGAAAATTTGGTATCAATTCTTAGAGTATTTTATATTGAGCTGAAACCATATCGTTAGTTATCATCCAAAGAAGCCTTACTCTTTGTATGTATATACCCTTTCCGTTACACGTTGTATAATTGGGTATTACATACCACCAATCAGTTAACCCCAATCAAAAACCCCATTAATACTTTGCCCACCTCGGAATCGAACCCAAGACCTCATGCTCAGCAGCCGCGCCAATTGTCTTTTTATAGATAATAATTTGCGTCTCGAAATTATTGATTATTGGTGTGAACTACCCAATTAATAATTAGCAGCAACTAAATAAAAAGAGTGTAAATAGTTTATGGTAGCCCCCTATAGCTGTTCTAATAATAGTACATCGGGAACTCAAAATATTTGTATTTTTTAAGTGTTTTTGAGTTTGAAGTCAACTTGTTCAAAAATTTAATGAAATACATTATTAGGTGAAGTCAAAGTCATACGTAACAACCTTCTTCTTTTTTGGAATTCAGTTTTATAATTTTGGTTAAAATAACCAAGTTGCCATTTGCGTTAATTAATAAAAAAATATTATAAAGATTTACGCTCTTTACAGACTCATTTGAGTTCATTAATATATTCATTTATATGAATACTTCTTTTTTTTTATTTAGAAATTATTGCCACACCAATTAAAAGTTTATTGCTTCAAACTCCAGTAATTACTGGTACAGTTAGCATCACAAGTTAAAAGGAATTTTCAAAATTAATTTAATAGCAGTTCGAATTATTGTTCTGCCATATTACTATTCAATAAACTCTATACCTCGTCCTCGTCACGAAAAGGTATAAATTTTGTAAACACACACTCAGGGGATCGCAAACCTTAGATCAAATACTGCGTCAGCGTGAACTTCCTTCAAAATGACGGCCTAAATGTATAAGTTCCATGTACCAGACGCGTTCCCGTTCCACAAAACATTAGACGACAGCGCTTTAGATTAATCGTCTCTAATGTAATATTTTTGTCATAAACATAATTAAGGCAAGTTTTAAATCTTCCTTTTGATGCTGACTGTACATTCAAAACAAACTAATATTTTTTTATTATTAATAGGATGTCAGCTTGTGATTTTATAGTATCATCATTCAATTTCATGAGCTAAATTATACTAGTTTGAATAAACACCTGGTTTTTGGAAAGAAAATCATCACAAAAATTAGGTACCAAATTTTTTAGCGCGCGGTTATTGGTTGACCAAATCATCAACAGCCAATCCGATCACATGTCGATAATTTTCGTTCCAGAAATCGTTGAAAGTATTTATCATTATTAAATACCTACTAAATAATATCTTTGTGTGATGACAACAAAAGAAAAACACGTTTTTCTCAATAACTTCCATTTCCTAACTAAACTAAATTCAAATTATTGGCAGCTCCAACCCCAAAACAACAAACCCAATCTTGACACTCCCACGCATGTTTAAAACCTTCCCCTTATAATATCCGTCCCCCCACTTCTTATACTACTCGACTAAGACAACTGTCAGACGTGACGTCATTCGCAATTAGGCGCACAGTTAGGCCACATTTCATTCGATTGTCTATGGTCTTAGTCGATTAGTATAAAAATAAATCCATAAAGTTAGCTTACATCCTTCTTCGAGCATCTTGTCTGTCAAACACATGCGGACATCTCAAAATTAATTTATAATCTGTGCTATTTACGCGCTGTCCTTTTTCTTACCCGCCATCCGTTCTATAAGACCTGTGATCATGTCCGCGTCCACTAGGCCAATGAATTTGTCCACTATGATACCGTTCTTTATTGCTATTACTGCTGGTACTGCTTTTACCTGGAATTTAAGATATTTATTTTAAGGGCCATTTTAATTTTAATGGGTATTTTACTTTTGAATGAATAAATATGGCGGCTTTGACAGTTTCTTTAAATAGAAATATGTCAAACTGTCATGGTATTCTTTAAATAAAAGTTAGCTGACTATAAATAAATAGGTATTGAAAAATCAGCCTTTTAGAGTAAATATCCTATAGGTATTAAAATAAACCTCTTAAAACATTTATGATTTAGAAGTCATGAGCCGAAAATCCCATACATATAAAAGAAAATATAACTTATGTCCAACACTTTGTGCGCGTGAGTGTCGGTTATCTGCCAGGTTTTTATTTTGCTGTACAAAACCCAAATTCTCTTTCTAAAATAAAACGATCTGCCAGTGTCTCATCAAAATCGGGCCAGCATTTTCGAGGATTAACCGAAGCAAACAGACAGACACAAATGTTAATGATTGGTTTTTTGGTATACCTAGCTAAACACCATATTATTATAAACATTCAATGTTATGAATACTAGTAAAAAGCATAACACCTTTTTACTATTTAGCATTACAAACAGAAACTTTAATTTTTCTTATTTGTATAGATAGAAAAGAAATATCAAGACAAGGTCCGTTAATAAAACCTACTTCAAACGTATGCACCAGATCAGCATTATCCTCCACATCTACCACGGCAAGGTCGAGGTTACTGAGCGGCTCGATCAGCTCCTTGAGCTTCGGAGTCAGGATCTTGCACGGCTCGCACCAGTCCGCGTGGAAGTTCACTATCACTGGTTTGTCACTGTTCATTACCTGGGGAAAAACGCCATACATGTAAAAGTAACTTTGTCCGACTGTTTACGCTTTCACGGCTAAACCACTGAACCGATTTTGATGAAATTTAGTACGGAGTAAGCTTGAATCTCAAAAAAGGACATGAGCTACTTTTTCTTCGTCTACGTCACTAAACTTATAAGCGGCATTAACGCGGACGAAGACACCGAGTAAAAGGTGGTTTAATGATAGTCTAGTATTTAGTAATGATACGTACACACAGCAAAACAGATAGGTATGCAGGGTCGTCAGAAATAGTTGAAGTTTTCTTAGAAACCGATGGATGTTTTCGAATGTAAGGTATTTAAAATTTAATTTAAAACGTAGATATTATATAGTTCTTCATTTAGGTTAAGTTTCAGTCAAAGACATCCATCGGTTTCTTAGAAAACTTCAACTATATCTGACGACCCTGCATACCTATGTTTTGCTGACTGTACATTAAATATGTTTTGTTACGTTACTCCCATTGAGCACACAGGAAGTTAAATTATGTAGTTTAATTTCTCTAATTGTGGGTCGTTTATGATCCCTCCACAGTCCACACGTTACAGACTAAGTGCAAACTTACGTACCTAGATTTCTATAGAATTTTGTCTGCACAACATAGCAGTGCAAAATAATGTCGGTGTATTGAGGTAGTCAGTCACTTTTGTACTATTGTGAAAGGCTTTTTATACCCATAAGTCCCATAACCCCAAACCCGAACTTTTTAAAAGGGACTTAACATAAACATGTCTCGTTAGTTTCTCTCTCGACTTAAACATAACCAGCAAAATGTGAGTGTATTAATGGGTACACCTCTGCCTAACCTTTCGAGGATTACAGGCGTTATGTTGTGTTGTGACTAATGACCATTTTCACTAACACTATGCAACACCTAAATGTTATGCGAAATATTATTGCATTGGATTTTCAACTCTCGGCTCAGCGCAAAGGTTTTAAAATCCAATAGTACAGCAAACTTTCCTTAATATTTTGTTTTTAATATAGTTCTTATGTGCATGTCTTAAGGTAGTCCCTTTAAATTCTGTTTTAGAGGAAAACCATATCAGCAGTTGGTCTTTACTGACATATTGAAGGTTTAAATTGTATTCCAATCCTTAATACTATGAAAGATAACATTATTTTATCAGTCATACAACTTTACTACATTGTACTTATCATGTCTCGAGCTATCTAATCCATGTTACTATGAAGATAAAAAAGTACAGTAATAAAATTCAGTAGCAATATTAAAACACTAAGAATAAAAAAAAAATAATTGGCGTCATTTTTAGGGTTAAGTAGGTACCTATGGGGTACCAAAGGGACCCTATTACTAAGCTGTCCGTCCGTCTGTTTGTCAGCTGTATCTCATGTACCGTAATAGGTGGCGAGTTGAAATTTCCACAGATACAAAAAAAATACAAAAATGTTTATTGTGTCCCAAACATATGGTATCTTACAAAAATTGAGACAGCCCCAATAAGTTAAAGTATACTTGTGTTGGGCACGCCTCGCTCCTTCCCTTAGTAATTAGTTACATAGTGTCGAGACAAACAATAAGAACTAATAGAAAATACAAGATTATAGCTTTAAGTAACATTTGGTAAGTACATGTTTCATTTTTAACTATATTGGTGTGGGTGGGTGTGTGCGTGTAGGGGTGGGTGTGTAGGTGTAGGGGTGAGTGTGGGGGTGTATGGGTGAGTGTGTGGGTGTACTATAACAACAAATAATAAAAATATATTAAATCTGAAAATTAAATGGGGTACCTATACAATGAATGTGTTCATTTGTATATAGTGTAAATATTGGATGGTGGAACCCTTCGTGTGCAACTCCAACTAGCACTTGGCCGATATTTTCTTAATGATTCATTTACATCTCAAGGAAAATGTGACATCATCACACAAATCATGTGATCATCATTGACTGAATGACATCATCATCTTCATAAACTTATTACACATTTTTGTATTTATTGTGGTTTTGCCGTACTTTGAATAAACTAGTCACTATTATAAGCATATAGCTAAAAGCCTGTTGGGCAAGCAGACTTCATTTATAATAAGCTTCAATCTGTACTAATATTATAAAGAGGTATACTTAGTTAGTTTTTTTTTTATTGATATTTTTGTACAAGGTTGTCTCTGTAAGTACTGAATATAATTTTTTTATTTGATAGAAAGCTACACCTTTGCTGAGTGTCATAAAGCTTTGGCTTATGGTATATTTGACTTCCACATGCCATGTGTGTGTTAGCAGAAGCTAGTAGTAATAAATTAAATATTTTAAGTTTTTTTTTCATGCAATATCTTATCTTAAAAATTGTAGAGGGAGGCCCAGAGTGGGTCAGAAAAGGCTAACAAAACAAAAAAATAAAAATGTTGATACATACCTTATTGACAAACTCATCATTATTTTTAACTAATATTGTCTCATTATGTACAACTGACGTAGATATAGGGCAGGCCCGTCTCAAGCTCGCTAGTCGTCGCAAAGGTGACCGCAAACTCTGACATATTGCATTTGACATTTTGACTGAAACAAAAAATCATTAAAAATAAATAAGTTTATTTTTCAAAGGCCTACCATTGAAGATTGCTTTTTAATCATTGTTTTTTATTTTATTTTGTAGAAAATTTAATAAGTTTAATTATAAAGTGTGCATCAATTTAATTGCTTTAAATAAGTGTTACTGTATGTAATCAATTATTAACAGCATGGATCTTAAAAAAATAAAAAATAAAAGCATATGTCTAGTCTAACTAAAAATATCTAAAGAAAAACATAATTATGATTCATTTATGTGTCAACCTAGTGACCCAAACAGTATAAACAGTCATTATCAATGATTCATTCAACTCAAGTTTATCTCTTTTTTAAATAAATTGTTTAAAGAGTGTGTTTACTATGTTGTTACTGATCTGTCCATCTGATTGAAGGCCTATTTTGAAAAGGGTGATTTAGAAAATCTATCTAACTATTTATCCAAATAAAATTTGCTAAGTTGCTAAGCACAAAACTCAAGAATATAATTATGGTCCAATTTGGCTGTTCTTTTTGTACATAATTTTTCATAAAAGGTTTATGTGAACAATTTTTTTTTGAAAATCAACTGAAATTTGCACCTGTGCTAGCCCAGGCAGTATGTTATTCTTGAATGCAAATTAGTATTTATTTTCTATTTGTTACGTATTTGCATTTTACCCACAATATCTAACAGGTCCCTTGTATTATATAGATACTGAAATAACTTTTAGTTAGGTAGTTATTTTTCTACTATTGCGTTTGCTCCACGTAGTGTAGAAAAAACAATGTATAACGAACACATTGTTTACAAATTAAAATATACATAATTGTACAAACACATATACATTTCTTTCCAATAACGTAAGTCATATAACATACGTTTTGCACATGATGTATGTAAGCTAAGATAATATTAGCTAGCAGCTACGTGCAGACGTTAAGGTAGGCATTGTAAAGATGATAATGATTACAATGATAAGCTGTGTGATGTACATAATGAATTATTTAACATACACTTGATAATGATGAAATAGAGATAAAATGAACTGTGACAAGATTACGTAGCTGTGGATATAGTGTTATGTTACATGCATGGTTAATTTACGAACAAAATTAATTAGTGAGTCTACTTAAAGCTTATGATTTAAAATTTTATTACCTTTCTACACTATTTTTTTAACAAAAGCTCACCCTATTATTTTTTATTTAGTTGCCTACTCTATTTGCAAAATATACATACCTACTTATTTAACTGTAAAAGTTACAAACTTTAAGTACCTACATAAAGATAATAAAAAACACAAAATTGCAACCAAACGAAGAACTTACCAAAGCGAAATATTAGAAACTCCTTACTTTACGAGTTTGGACGGGCACAAGACAAACATGGACTAAACAAAACAGACCACCGATCACAGCACTAATGACCAGAAACACAAGGATCACGTACCGCGGCACGTATAGCTTGTCGTAAAAATTGGCACTGCTCAAATTATTCGACTCGCCTTTTGGCAGACATACCAAAACTATTGTTACTAGAGATGTTACGATCAATGCTATTTTCCCAATGCTGTGTCCTGTACGCACCGACACCCAGCACAGCATCAACGTTACACACCATAGCGTCGTCAAAAAATACAACCCCACGCCGAAACTATTCATTTCTCTTACAATAAACAAAGCGGAAAGACGATTATCAGTAAAAATAGTTTGATGATCATGCAGTAAAGGTAATGAAATTACTCTTGTCACAGAAGACGGCACATGTATATTAGTTATGATAGCTCCCCACAAAGCAGTTAAATCTTGCTATTCTGTTTAATTATAATGATAAAAACCTGATTATATTTTAATTTTCACAAGACCACAACCACTCGCTGCCACTGTTTGGTATTTTTGATTGATAAAAATGTCATTTTTTAATCATTACAATAAAGTCATTGTCACAGACGTATAATGTCATGTTGATGTCTGACAGTTTGCCTTTGTCATTTTGACAGCTTGACCGACGATTTATGACGTTTGTAATATTGGTATGGCAACTTTTGAAGAAAGAAATAGTTGAAAAACACACACATATTATGGGTCTTTTTTACAAAAGTCTGATTTTTTTTTATATTAGAGTTTGATACAGATAATAAATTAAAAGAATTTAAGAAAATACTTTTTTCTGTTTTAGTGCGATAAATAAATGCGTTTCGTTCACAGATATAGATAGACATAGATAACGCAAGAGCAACTACTTCGCGTGCCTAGCTTACGTACAATAATCGTAAGTGGCCAATTTCGCGCTCAGTCTGCATCGGAGCATAGCGCTAGTCGGACGTCAGTTAAAAATATTAAAATGGTTAATTGTGCTGTTATAAATTGTAAAAACTGTACAAATGCGAGGAGAAAAAATAAAGTAAACGTTTCCTTCCATCGGTAAGTCATTTTATGATTAATATTATGCGTAATTAATTAAAAAAACAATTATTTTTAATCGAATACCCTCAGTAATACCTGGTAATACCAAATTTGAGAAAAACAAAACGTTCCTATTACATTGCAGCTTTTACTTGGAGCGGTCGATGAGACGTTTTGTTTTAACAAGTAATGAATATCGAAACAAGCGATACTATCGTATATCGTTTCGGTTTTGTAGTACAGGGACTTTTATCATTTTTCTGTCAATTTTAGCGATTAGTGCTGTTCATCATATGCAACACAAATCGATTCTCAAGAATCGATTTCGGAAACAGAGGAATGATTTTGTATTATATATGTAAGTACTTTGTAGACAATTTTAATAAATAATCGTAACGTTTCGTGATTTTTTTAGTTTTCCACATGAACCCAATTTAAAACAAAAATGGATTGAGGCGACGGGAAACAAAGATTGGTTCCCAACAAAGCATAGCACTATTTGTTCAATACATTTTGAGGAAGCAAGCTTTGTGGAAGGGAAAAAGTTTTCGTAGCTCATGTAATTTTGGATCTATTTTGATTTTATTATAACGTATTTTACATGCTTTTCGTTTTGCTTCTAAAATTTCTTCTCTGGATTTTGTCTTTGTTTCCGACATTTTGATAGTCTACAACAATCACAAGAAATAATTAGGGAAATACTTACAATTTTGTACAAAGTATATACTCCTAACTGCCTTATAAGCAGATCAGGAATTTTATTTTGTCATTCATTTTTCTGTTTATCTCATTCCTCTGTATATCTCATTACTCTGTCATAAAATCGATTTAAATTATGTTATTATTATTATTATATTTTTATTATTTATATTATTATTGTTCACATTTATTTATTTTATATACATATATAATTACATTTTTAAATATTATACAGTTATCATTGTAACAAGCCGGATTTGACAGCTATCAAAATCCTTTGTGTAGTATTGTCAAAACGTCTTGTCAAAATATAAATCGGCAATTAATTCGTGTTTGTGAGTGTATTTTTTCAAAATTAAGTTAAACTTAATGTTTACAAGTGATACTCGTTGTTATAATGTATGGGTAACATAGTAATTATTCAGGATTGTGAATTGGATTTTTCAAATTATTACGTAGGAGAAACGTCAAATCCGGCCTCTTAGAACGCTAGCAGTTTAATATAAAACAATAAAAACATTTAAAAATATAAAAAATAGTATCCCACCGGCATCGGGAACAGGGTTTATTATTGTTATTGTTGTTATTATTATATGTTATTAAAAAATTATGGCAAAGGTATCCAAAAACTAGCACGTCGTCGGAACGCAAGCGCTCGAGCACGCAACCTCTCACTACAAAGACTTTCAGCGTACTGCTGACCGGGTGAGCCGCTGGCGCATGCGGGGGGTAGGACGAGGGGGGCGCCGTACGCGGCGGCGTCTGAATCGATTTGATTTTCCCATCACTAAATAGTGCTTGTGACGTCATAATAGGTAGTCAAAAAATGGCACGCTTGGTTTTCATACAGATCGTGATACTTGCGTTATCTATGTCTATCTATATCTGTGGTTTCGTTGATAAGTCTGATTTCTTTTAACTTCACAATTTTAAGCTAATGAAAGTATAAAAAAGTGCAAAATATTCCTATTTATGTTTATGTCTATAAATATTTTTATTTAATCGAAAAATTACAGCATATTATTAAAATCATTTTTTACTGTGCTTAAATAATTAAACGTATTCAAGATGTACAACATGCGTGCATGAGCTTCAAAATCATTTTGACATTTATGTTGGTAGCATTGGCAAAAGTGATTTTTCTAGTGCTGTGTATTGCTGTCAATAATTAGAAAGGTGAGTGATTTTTAAGATTTTCTTCAATATTTTCAAGAGAAATTGTGTATTTTCTTCAAGGTTTCATCTTTGGCTACACGCACACAATAAATTTATTAGGGTAGCAGTGGATCAAACAACGAAATAACCGTAAACTTGTAACGCCATTTTCCGCTTCGGAGATCTATCATAATGTATTTTTTTATAATAAGTTCAAAGTTACCATGGCTAAAGTAGGTATTGGATAACACTAGCTCTGTCAATGATTTAAAAAGCTTTTTCTTACTATCTTGTAAGACAAGGCATACATCCGGAGTTTGCAATATTTTGATTACTTATTCATTTCTGATGACTAATCTTTGCTAACAAGGTCCAATTTTGCGAGGGCATCTCAACGCCAGACTGCGTTTCATTGTGGAGTTACTGACCTACTATTGATAAGTGTTAATTATCGAGCCCTTTCGCAAAGGGTAATTGCTTTAACGCCCTTTTCTAACTCTATGACATTTTGTTTTGGTTTCAATGCAGGTGGTATGATTTGTGGTGCTAGGCACGACGACGGTTAATCACAGATAATAATTATCATGCTAAATGATTACCTACTCATATTAAAAAAATGTGGGTATTTTTGGATTACTTCAAGGAACACATCTACCAAATATTTTTAATCTTTTCATGTGCCTACCCCTTTTATGCTTTGACCGGCGACCTTCTGTCCAATATTTAGATTTAATCTTTTTTCTGTTATGCTCAAAATATAATATTTCTATAAGGAATTTGAATAGCATTTATACTCAACCATGCAACAGCAGAGATAGGGGTTACGATTTTGCATATTGATTTATTTTTTAAGTCCTTAATTTATTAGCTTTTAAACCCTATAACAATTAAATATAACTATTTATTTGAATAAACCTATATGATATTTGCTGTGTCTGTATTTCAAACGCGTATTATTACCACTTTGTCAGTTAAAGCCAGGTGTGAGGTTCCCATGACACTACGTGTGAATGTCCAGATGTTTAGTCGTGCATGCAGCAAGACTATGTCATGTAGAGCTGTAAAGTTTCAGTATGAATGAGTAAACGACATTACGATACTACTCAACATTGTTACAGATTCCTGCCTTTACATAAAAACAAAATGGTCAGTGAATGCAATGAGAGTACTGTTTCTACATAGTTTGTGCAAGACATTTACTAGCGTTGGCATGATATTAAAATATATGATGTCATGTGTGATGTGGGGTGTGCCATGTGTCATAATAATGTCTATAAAGTTGTGTCAACATTATCTTTTTTAGGATAATCAGAGTAATTTGCTTATTATCCTTTTTTATTACAACTGATGCCTGTTCTTAAACTTGTAGGCTGTTTGTGGTCATAGACAACATTAATTGACTGATTTTTTTTGTTAGTTTCTGATGACAAGGCATGAACAGCACATTTCACAACAGCCTGTGACAGGATGTTCCTAAAATATTAATTAAATGTTTTTTTTTGGAACAATGTTTAACTGTAACAATGATAGCTGTAGTAGTTAGAAACTGTGGCATAACTACCTCTAGAAACATAAGTAAAAATAATTGCAGGTATAACTAATTATTATCTACATATTATAATAAATAAAAGAAATGTCAAACAATAAAAAAACCGGTAGTTCCTTTTGACAAGTAAAGTCTGGAAATACTACTTCTACTATTAATAATGATGAAAGATTCCATAGTAAACAATTTAAAGTAGTAACAAACCTGTCTACTAAATTATACAAGTATGACCTTGACACAGCATGTTATTTCTACACATGGCTTAGAACCTTGTTGACTTAATCAGTAGAGGTTGCAAATGTATTAGGTATTATGTACAGAAAGATACATGTAACATACTTTAACTGATTGTCTGTTGAGCTTTCACTACTGAACCATTAAATAATTTTGATGAAATTTGGTTCAGGGTAATCTTGAATCCCAAAAAAAAATATTTGCTATATATTTTGTACCGTTATATGATTTCCTCGTCGTCAGTGACGCATTCACGCAGACGTACTCGCTGGCAAAAGCTAGTATGATCCTAGAATTATTTACTTTTAAGTTTTTTGTAGTTTGATAGATAAGAATTATTGACAAAGCTTATGATCTTCTTATTTTATTCACTGAAACTATAATATACATGTTTTATTCTTCGAATAATTGGTTGTAGTTCTGCCAAAATGCCACATCAAAATAACACACATAAACTCACTCCTTTTTCCCATTGGGGTAGGCAGAAACCACAGAACGCCACCTGCTACGATCCTTACGCACGCAGCACTCGCATTTTTCCAAGTAATAAATAGTATTTTTTTCTAATTAATTTTTAATCTATTCCAATCAAGTTTTGATTGGACAATAAATTGTTATTGCCGAATAGTAATTACCTTACCACCACTATCACTTTTGACAAATTAAATTAACATAATTAAATAATTTGTTAAGAGATTGTAGATTTGGCTAGAGCTCGTTTTTGGCAGAATAATTAAGCTTATTTATAAAAAAATAAACTTTATTCTAATAACATTAAAACTAGTATCCCTCTACAACAGTATATGTAGGTACACAAAACTACTTCTTTATGGTCCGTTCATATTGTTGCCACAGATATACAACAGTACATTGCAATGAGTATTTAATGAAAATACATTGCACTGACCCAGTTTGTTTTATTAAGAATAGTGTTGTTTGTAAATGTATACTAATTTATATAGAGGTAATTGGTTTAATTTTATCGAATGTAAGAGGCCTTTTGACTAGGAGTGGAACAGAATGGGGTAACAAAAAAAAAAATGCAGTAATCTTAGTAGTAAGTACTGGTCCAATTACAATATTTCATTGATAGAAAGCTAAGCACTACTACACTATGTAAACGTTATGTAAACGCTATGTAAAGTTATTATTTTTGTGGATGAAATTAGTTAGGTTCTTGAAAGTTGTTATTGATTTGAGAATGAATAGTCCTAGCTTCTAAAAGAAATCATTTCATTTTTTAGATTGAAATACCGACATAATAGTACTTTCTTGAAGGGAACATTTTCGTTGCTGCTGGCTGACTGGCTAAAGAACAAATTATTTGTTTTAATTAAAACATTAAAGCTAATTAAATACACTTTTGATTGTAATCTCCAAGAAAATTAGGTAACTATCTTTTTGAAAATATGTTTCAACCTCATTAACACGTTAAGCGCCATGCGGCCCACCGGTGAGCCCTGCCTACTATTGCATTGGAGCCAAGATAAAATCATGAAGTTCGTAATTTTTATGAAATTGAGATTTTTATCCTAAAGTTTATAAAATGCGGTAATTTGTATAGAAAATAAAAATTATCAACTTTTACCGTCTAGTTTAAGCGATATAGTTGAAAGGCTCACGGGTGGGTCGCGTGGCCTCCTACGAAGGAATAAAGAATTTCCATTGGCGGGGGCCACGGGGTCACGCTGCGGCTCACCCCGCGCGCCGGCCACTCCGCCGCGACACGGTACTCTGCCCAGTCATATCCCGCACTGCGTTGTCAAGTGAGGATATTACGTTTCTCCCGCCGCCGCCTATCGCCTCCGTGAGATTATAACTAAAACTCGCAAGCTACTCCCTATCGTCTTATAGGCATCCCCCACATTAGGCGTGCGCGTAGCGGCGGTATGACCTATCTTTGAGGAGTGGCAAGAGAGGCGCTACGGCGTCCTCACGTTCCGCCTGACGCAGGTCCTCACCGGAAACGGTTGTTTCGGGAGGTTCCTGTGTCGGATTCAGCGGGAGGAAACGCCCGGATGTCACCACTGTGTGCACCGCCCGGAGGACACGGTGGAGCATACGGTGCAGGTCTGCCCCGCTCGGGCAGAGCACCGCCGTGTCCTCACGGAGGCGAAAGGCGAGCGGCGAGTAATGGGTAGCTCGCCGTCCGATCAAGGACAGCCCGGGTCGACGGCGCGTTCTGTTTCACGCGCGCCTCAAAGAGCTGTCAGCACAAGGACGGGGCCCCAAGACACGCGCCCCAGGGTGGTTTTTTAGTCAGTAAAAGTCTGACAGTCCCTTCCGACCCGCCCAGGGCGGCAAAAATAAAAGGCGTGCGCGTTCCTCGGGCTAGTGAGAGACGCGGGCGCCGCAAGCGCTCTGCGTAAGCGTCGCGTGTTGCTGCCGTGTGACGGGCGCGTCGCAAGTGCGCGGCGCACACGCGGCTATCGCCTTGGCGTTTAACCCCCTTCAGTCAAGTCAGTCACAATTTGGACAGTGCCGTGTTAGCTGTTAGCTCACGTCGCGTTGCTGTTTTGGCGGTAGGGATAGCGAGCGAAGGGGTACGAACGCACCGCGTGCACTCCACACACGCCGCAGGGTAGCAAAACGCGACGCTCACGCAGCGCGCACGCGGCTCCCGCACTACTCACACGCCCGAGGAACGCGCACGCCCAATGTCGGGCCAGCCTAAATACTAATGAAAGTTTATTTACTGTAGTTTTTGATAATATAATTCTGTCATTTTGGATGAGTCAATCACGAAAACAAATACACGTCTTTACGCCACTCACGCCACGCGGTGAATGTCGGCGGCGGCGCAGCTCCCATATCTACCCCCTACATACAAACTTACAAACAATGTTACCTCTTTATAATATTAGTATAAAAACATTTCTTTGAATATATTTTTTAAATTGATTTTTACCTATAATTCATTGTATCGTTAGGAACAACCCTAGTGTCTTTACAATTACCTTGAAAAATCCTACTAATTTATACAGGATTTGAAAACCACGCCGTCTGGTTAGACTACAGGGCCACGCGGCTCACTTTAATATACGTTTTATTCGATAGCTGCAATACTTGGCTTGTAGGAAACGTTTTCGTTGAACCTAACTCACGGCTCACCGGTGACCCACGTGGCTCGAACGGTTCAGTAAGGGAAGGCTCACCGGTGAGTCCCGTGGCGTGTATGGAAATACTCAAATTTTCACGTGGCGCTTAACGTGTTAATAATCATAATTCATTAAGGTTTTTACGATAGTTGCTGCATCGCATTTTCAATGGTATTTGAAACCATACACTTTTTATAACAAGCCCTTTAAGATAGAAAAATCTCACACTAAAACGACCTTGTCTGTAATGTGAATAAACCTTTAAATAAATTGGCATAAGGTACACTCTGAAATGAACTAGAAACTGACATCGGAGCAGTTTTGCTACAATAAAAACTACCTGGTTGGATCTGTGCCAATGTTTTTACAAACACAGTTGTGTTTGAGTCATGCCCCTGTGTATTGCCTAGGTAATATACTGAAGTAGTATATAAAGAACAAATTACAGTTTTAAAATTAGGTCTTACAATGCGCCTTGACTTTGTTTAAATAATGGGGACAAGAAATAGGTTAATGTTTTATTAACTAGAAATAAACAGCGCTTGAGCTATTAATTTCCAGTTTCTTGAACGAAAATGAAACGTGCTAAGCGCGCGTTAGCTGCTGATTGGTTGTTACAAATTCAGTTGACTACCCCGTTGCTCGACATGGTCGCGAGCACGGGTTTAATTCCTAGGTCGGGCAAAAATTTAATTGCGTTTTTTCATTAAGAATTTCTCAGTAGCCGCCCGGAGTTTAAAAGTCGTTGGTGTAACACTCCCGTGTCTCGAAAAGCATGGTCATGTCGGATTGCCGCACCATCGGGAAATAAAAATGAGGGAAGAGGGAGTGCACCTATGTTTGCGCACATACTGTGCACTATAATATCTCCTGCATCCTACCTGGCTAGTCTCCATTGAGATTGGCCGCCGTGACTAACATAACATCACGCCTGTAATCCCCGAAGGGTTAGGCAGACGTGTACCCATTAGCACACCCATATTTCGCCAGTTATGTATAAGTCCCGTGTAATAGGGGCAGCATATTTCCATCAACCGGGCACAAATCCAGACTCCGAGCTGCTACTGAGAAATTCCTGATGGAAAAAATCCAATAACACTTTGCCCGACCTGGGAACCGAACCCAAGACCTCATGCTCAGTAGTGGCGATTATTATTATAATACATAATAGTAATAATTTAGAGAGAACCAATTACAGTGTTGTAATTGGGTGACAGAATTATTACGCGCGCTTAACAATTTGTAACATTAATTTTTCGATCGACAACCGTGGGGCTTGTATACTCTAGCTAGATGGTTCTAGGTAAATGAACATGAAATCTGCCGTGAACAGACAGACAGGTAAAAACGGCCGTATTATAATTGATTGTGAATTCGTCTCGGGACCCTGTAGACAGTCAGACGGTAATGTGATACAGAAATTAAGACTGGATGTTTGTTACTCAATAATAATAAATAATAATAATTTATTTATTGTCTTAAAAAGTGCTACATAGTTTTTGTTCTCTAGACCCCACATTAGGAATCCCTGTGTTGTGGGATCTAGTTATGTCATTCCGTTACATTATGCAGACCATCCACCATCCAATCTATCGTCCAATCGGCAGGACGCTACCGATTGGATCATGCCGATTGGACCGTGGATGGGAGTGGATTGGCATGACAATTATAACTATCATGCCAATCCACTCCCATCCACGGTCCAATCGGCATGATCCAATCGGTAGCGTCCTGCCGATTGGACGATAGATTGGATGGTGGATGGCCGGCATTACAGACGGCAATTAAAATTACAACTACAATAAAATTAACAATCAATCGGCATAAAAAAAATTAAACGGATCAGGATCAAATTCTTTCAATAAATAGATTCTGTTCTTCTCCCGGGCAATGACTTTCTTCCTTTTCTTCCATTTTTTGCGACACTGCGCATCACGTTTTTACAATAGATAAAAACAAAACCTATTAAGTGTCAATATAGTTGAGTGGTTCTTGTTTATAGCCCCCCCCTCCTCCCAATAACAATGGCCAGTTCAATATAATAACTCAGTGACTCAGAAAGTGCATTCTTTGAAGATAGGTATAATTAACTTGGGTTATAGGAAATGGAAATGATGTAACTGGTCGGTAAACCTATCTAGGAATCGTCTACAAATAACAATACGTCTTTCCATGATATATGATCGTAGTAACAAAAATTCATATATCATAGAAATTTCTACTTTATTGCCATTAAGTTAATGTATAATGCTTTTTATCACCTAAAATCCTCAGCCGTGCCGATGCCGATAGTGGGCGCCGGGCCTTAATGGGCTACTAGACCTACCCCGCGGTTTTACCCTCGTTAAGTTACATCTTTACTTACTGCTTCACTCCCGTAGGTCGTAGCGTGGTGTTATATAGCCTTTAAAATTTTATCGATAAATGGGCTATAGGTAGGTAATGCAAAAGTAATTTTCAATCAAACAAACAAACTCTTTATAAAAAAACTTAACAATCAAAAACAACCATCTCATTCGTTTCAAAAGACACTTGTTTGTATCAACTCCGATCCGATGTCCATTGATCCATAGGACGCGGACGGAACAATGCACGTAAAGGTACTTACTCGGCGCTTGCGCAGGGCTGTGGTGCCCTCGCGCAGAGTTCACGGTCGCGCGCGCAATGCTCTGCGACACAATGACAGACCTGCCGAGCGACAAGTGGGCGAATGTTCGCTTCAATGGTTAGGGTTTTTTTTAAAGTGAACTATGATTTAACGCTCTTTCTCTTCCAAGACTGGTTGTCAGACTAGACCTAAAGGCATCAGCTATTGAAAACTTCGTCTTCATAGTACTGATCGATTATTACAGAGATTACAGATATATAAATAAACTAGCTTCCGCCCCCGACTTCGTCCGCTACAGAGTTGATACATTATCCTACGGGAACCTTCCATTTTTACGGGATAAAATATAGCCTATGTATAATTCCAGTCTATAGTCTATATCTATGCCTTTCATCCAGATCCGTTCAGCCGTTTTGGCGTTATCGAGTAATACTTCTTCTAACTTAATTATTTATCTGAACAAGTTCTTGTATCAATTTTAAAATAGACTGCAGTTTTTAATTATACTTGGAAGGAAACAATTTGTCCAACATGAGGGACGTGATTATGTAGCGGAGACGATAATGCATCTAACTAAGAGCTATAAAAACTCCATTAAATTGCCGCCAGCAATTTACGGTGCTAATATATTGCAACGATGCACGGCTATTTGCGCATGCACAGAACATTTTTTCTTCTTTCCTGTCGGGCTGTCTACGCCGTCGAAGGACCGGCCGCTTTCAGCCTATTGAATCGATTTAAATTCACAATTGTTTTATGGTCGGCAGTACGTACCGGCCTTGGATGTATCAGTAACGAAGGATGTCTGGTATGTTCCACTTTATACGGTTAGCAATTCTCGAGCTCTTGACCATATTTCCTGCAATTACGGAGATAGAAACTGTTGGTAGTCAATCATTAATCAAGTCTTCTCGTTCTACAGTGATGGATCGAATGGCTAATCTAGCTACAGTTAGCAGAACAGTATTCGACGTAAGAAAATGTTTTCCATTCGGATGAATCTTTTTATCACCGCAAAGTTTCCAGATACCCAATAGAATTTGCAAAATTGCATTGTCTTACACAAAATTTCACAGCTTTGAACTTTTTCAGACAATTTCTGTATCGAAATATTGGCAATCTAAACCTCAAATCTCTCAATCTCATTCTGCTAGCTGTGGAGTAGGTTTATAGTTGAAGTTTAAGCAAAAAACGTGAACATTAAATACATATTTTATGTAAACTATATGAAACATGTTTCTGCCGCATGCGACATTCCCAAGCTATTTGCGTTAATTCGGTCCCCTTCCGTCGGTAATGGAATGTTGTTCCATTCTTTTAGTTCCAGGTTTTGTTCCGTCTGGTGACCTTGACCTTCTGTAAAGAATCCGCCGGCGGCCTCTGAAATTTATCAAGGAATGGATGCAGTATTTGACCTTTTTATGGCTACCTTTTGTTCTGGAATTCAACCGCGCTATTGTTGTTTGATGGTTTCAAGTGGTTTATTTTTATGTTACTCAGAGAACTATTTAATTGTCTGTGAGTTTATGAAGTTTCATTCTCAACATTTTTATAGTATTTCCTTTTAAGACCTTAATTTTCTAAGTTAAACAAAGATATCGATATTCTTCCGAAATCTAGAGCTCTCTAAGTGCACATTTTATCTTGGTTAACAAAGAAATACTAAAAGCTTATTAAAAAGGGAAAGTATTAAGAACAGATGGAATAGAAAGGCTGACGATTTGGCCCAATTTCTCCGTTAACATCTAATTCAATTATTTCTTTCATTTGGGCCACCTGCCGTTTTCTGAATCACAGTTCACAGCCTATTGCTTATCGGGCTTTATGTAAGTGATGATTCACTTGAACCTCTTTTTAACGAGTTTTTGTGTTAGGACGTCTAGACTGAATCTGTAATAGTCGACTTGATCTAGACATAACTTAAAAGTAAGATGTAATCATTATCGCTATGAAAATTTTAAGAATATGCAGACTTATTTAAAGGTAATAAAATGTTAATTTTGTTTATTTTATTCGTCTCAATCTGGCTTAAAGGTTACTTCTATTTCAAATATTACTTTGAAAATATTTTAATGAGAAACCGAATTGCTTTCTACGTTCTCGTTTCTAAAGCGCAGGCCACACCGCCAGCTAGCGGGCGGGCGGGCTAAGCGGGCGGGCGAAGCGAACGAAGGAAACTATACAAACTACGCGAAATATTGGCGAGCTAAACTATGGGGTTCACACCGAAAACTACGGACTGACGAGCGACGGATATTTCGTTAGCTTAGCTCGTTAGGTTAGTCGGTAGCTCGCGGTGTGAACCGATGTATGTAAAGAGGTGAAACGATGTTCGCCCGCCTAGCCCGCCCGCCCGCTAGCTGGGAATCGTCGGATATTTCGTTAGCTTAGCTCGTTAGGTTAGTCGGTAGCTCGCAGTGTGAACCGAAGTATGTAAATAGGTGAAACGATGTTCGCCCGCTTAGCCCGCCCGCCCGCTAGCTGGCGGTGTGGCCTGCGCTTTAGCTTTATTACATCTTTACTAACGTCATCTCTGACATTTACTTAGACATTCATTACTTTCTTCTTGTCAAGATTAAAATTATCTGGAAATAAAAGAATTGTATGTCTAATAGAGTCATTAAGATCGGTGTGGTTGTAATGGCGTCGATCGATGGCTATATTATTATTACCCATTGTATTATCTCCTGCAATTTCCAATGATCTTTTCATCTGACACGGTGGTAACCATTACTTGAGTATCTATCAGAATTTCTATATTGTTCTCGGTACAATTATTTTATTATGTTGTTAAAATACTTTCTTTACGACTGTCTGTCGTCTTGCGCGTTTCAATAAAGTGCAGGGTTGGCATGATCGTTTTGATTTAAATCACGGTTTACCTACATCAAATATTTTTTTTTTCATTAAGTATCAATGATTTTATCAGGTGTCTTTATTTCTTACTTCGGATTATCAATCTTTGGCATAAACTTCTAACAGTATCTAAATAAATAATAAGTATATTCATATAGTATTGCTTTTTTCCTTAATACATTCTCAAATACCAACTCTTTGTCGTGGCATTTTTAATAAATTAAATACGTAATAAAGAATTGAACCGAATGAAAATTCGTAATCGTACGGTGCAAAACACCTTGCGGGAGTTCCCCATTTTTCTGACGGCAAAGGGCGCGTTCCGTTTCATGTAAACTATAGTTTTTAAACAAACCAAATAAATCGTGATTTTTTGGTTTGTTTAAAAATTATGATTCTTTGGATCAGCCCTGATAAAGTATAGTGGTATCTTCCAGTCTGACTCATCTCTCACCCAGTCTGATTGGCTGTAAAATGCAAGAAGGATTATTTGTTTTGCATGAGGCTGTCTGTGAATCACCGTGAAGGAAGAAAGTTATGACTGTATTATTATCGACTTCTATCTGTTTTCTACTTATTTTATTTTTGACAATTTGCTTACGAGATTCATGTGATTCTTATTGTCTAATCCATTTGTATATTTATCTATCTATACTAATGCTTATAATAAAGTAAGATAGTTTTTGGGTTTTTGTTTAAAAGCGCTAATCTCTGGAACTGGGTGTAATTCTTATTTCAATAATATTTTTATCTGCTTTACTTGTATTGACTTGGATATAACTTACAGTATTACAGTAGTTCCTGCTTCCTTTGCCAAGTATTGTAACAATAATTGGCACTTCATTGTGTTTCTTGTTTACTGTAGCAGAAGGTTTTTTCTGCGTCAGCAGACCTGTACTGTTGAACTTCTAGAGGGATTGGTACTTATAGAATTTCGAAAGTTCCAAAGTCAAATTACACACATCAAAAGTGTCTAGGGATCAACATCCCTAATCAATGTTAGGGATGTTGATCCCTAGACACTTTTGATGTGTATATTTATTTCAATTAAAGAAAAGGCGCTTTTGTCGTTGTGCCGTGACGTCATCATTCTAAATCAAGATGTTAGTTAGTTTATAACCTCTCGCGATAGTGACAAATTTTGTGTTGCTATGGTTTGGACGAAGGCGCTTTAAGGTAAACACTGCGGCATCTTATAAGGTTGTAATAGGAGTGATTTTACAACAACAAAAAGTTGTAAACCCTTACAAAAAGTAGTTTTGTATGGAGAAAAATGGTTAAGAAACTTACTACTTTTACTTCTCTAAGGTAATCTAAGGTTAGGTTAATATTTGGAATAGTTTCTAAACAATAATACGAACAAACGACCAGCTGTTTATAAATGGCGAGCCGAACGTATTCAGCAGACAATGTCCATGACCGCTTCAGATCACGCAGCGCTCGAGCTGCCATGACTCACTGCCTAGGGTTGCTAGTATTCATAAAACGATATCTTTCATTGTAAAAGATTTCACAGCTAGGTAATATAGTTAGGGCTAGTCGTAGAGTGATGTCTGCAGTTCACATCAGTGAAGCCCTAAAATCGGTTCAGTCGTTTCGCCAATTAGCCGGTACAAACGGACAGACAAACGAAAAATAAAAATAAATCCTTTTTTGGTATTACCGAGTAAACATTCTATTTTATTTTGACATCACAAACTGGCACTTCAGTTTTATTTATTTGTATAGATTACTAGCAATTCTAGCAAACCGCCCCGGCTTCGCACGCGGGCGCAAATTTTCCAAAAATGTACTTCCATAAGAACCTTTTCCGGAAAATTACGAAAACAACAAAAAAGAATCAGACAAATCGGTCCAGACGTTCCCGAGTTTTGCGCTTACCAACACATTTAGCCATTAATTTTGGTTTATATAGATTTAGACCATCTAAAAGATCTTTTAGCTGTTGATGATGACCCTGCACGTACAACACGATTAATCGTCCAGAATTCGTTCCACATGACGCGTCGCTTGAAAGCTAAAGTAACATTTTTAACGACAATTAATTTCCGTTTTCACGACATGGAAGTTGAATTGTAGCTTAAATCATTTTAAATGTCTGTTAATTAAAGTACACAGATACGGTTAAGTATTAAATATTAAGTTTTGCCCACGTAAACCAAAAAACTTCTCTTTAACTCTTCAGATGTATTATATTAGTACCTATGTATAGATTATCTATTTATCTACACATATAAATGAAATGCTTTGAACCTGAATGACTGACTTGACTGACGGATCAACGGACAGCCTAAACCGCTGAACGTAGAGACCTGAAACATGGAGGGAGTATTTTTTTCTATGACGTAGGAAGCCGATAAGAAAGGATTTTCCAAAATTCACCCCCTAAGGGGATGAAACGGAGGTCCAAAGTTTGTATAGAGAAACCAACTGACGCGGACGAAGTCGTGGACAGAAGCTAGTACAGTCAACAAAAGAGATTGGTATCCAGGGTCGTCAGATAGAGTTGAAGTTTTCTTCGAAACCGATGATGTCTTCGATTGAATTAACTTAACTTAATTAAAAGAACTGTTTATTATCTACTGTTTAAATTAAATTACATTTGAAAACATCCATCGGTTTCTAAGAAAACTTGAACTACACACATCAAAAGTGTCTAGGGATCAACATCCCTAATCAATGTTAGGGATGTTGATCCCTAGACACTTTTGATGTGTATATATCAAAGGACCCTGCATACCTATCTCCTTTATTGACTGTTCATAATAAAACAAGAGAAGAAAAATCTTCACGTTCGGTCACACCATCATTTACTTTACCTCTTTACACGATTTAAAATGTAATAAACGCAGAAACAGCACAATTTAGAGCACCATAAAACGTTCGCTTTACGAGTATGATCGCTACATGGAAACAAGTTTATTTGTAGTGATGTACTAGAATGTTTTAGTAAAGTAAAACGCATTGTTTATGCTCGCGTTTTATCAAATTATAACATAACATCACGCCTGTAATCCCCGAATGGTTAGGCAGAGGTGTACCGGTCAAACGCTGTAACTTTGCCATGATGCCCATCTTTGCCTTCCTTGTTTCAAAGCACGACGCGCGACGTTTATTGGTGATAACACGGCGTCCACCCGTGGACCACCTGTCGACAGGTGGACGCCGCGTTGTCACCAATAAACGTCGCGTATCGTGCGTTGAAACAAGGAAGGCAAAGATGGGCATCATGGCAAAGTTACAGCGTTTGACGGTACCCATTAGTACACTCACACAATTCAATACATGGTAGAAATTTTGACGAGGGTTGGTTTGTCTTGACAGTACTAAACCTATTATAAAACTTTCATGTTATAAAAGTGGTTTATGAACTGACAGCAAAATTAATTACAATGTTCGCAGTGTCAGCGAAATAGGTCAAAGGTTCATTTAATTTCCAATTCCTTGCGCAAAGCTTCAAGACTTCGGAATCTAAAGCACTGATTGCTTTGATCTGCTGATCTCGTTTCGCTCAGTATCCTGTAAGAGCTTCAACAGCCGGCAATCAACGAGCTCTGGTGCAGTTTCAATTTGCCGATATTATCCGGTTTTACCCTGCATTTACGTTAGCTGCACTTAATCTTATCGGCAGATCTAAAGGTTGTGAAATGTCGGCCAAGATTATTACGGTAATTGGCTTTAAGGCGCTCCACCCACTGAAGATGCGTCCCGCCGCGGTGAGCAGAGCGACAGATAACGCGCGCGGCGACGGAGGCGCAGATCTGCCTTACTTAGCGGTGAAATCTGCTCCCCCGCGCGGTGAAGCAGATTACGACGGCCTCGCGCTAAATAAATTTGTCTACGTCGAAATTCATCGTGCAAACGTCTTTGCAGTATAAAATCACGCCCGGGGCTGCGGAGCCGGTGTGTCATATCCCGCGGCACGCCCCGCGCTCCCGCGCAGATTGGCAGAATCTGCGCGCGGTGCGCCTTCCCGCTCGTTTCCGCGTCGGCAGTGTGTTGTGCTAGGCGTGATTTCTATATAAATTGAGATACTTGCATACAACGGTAAAATCTGCCATCCCGCGCTACGCGACGGGGCGCGGGGCAGTGGGTGGAGCGCCTTAATGATATTTTATTTATTTATTAAGCGTTTGCTTGAAGTTTAAGGTGATATAAAGTGTAAAAAGACGAACGAAGTCGAAAGTGACATGTTTTCCCATCATTGCGATCATGTTCTTGTTCTGTATCATACTTGGGAAGTTTCTGGTTTCGGAGGTCAAGTTCCAAAGATTTTTTTACGAAAACATGTTTTAAAATGATCTAATTAAACTTTAAAAACCCAGGCTGTTGGATGCATCTAGGGTTGCCAACTCCTTGTTGGTCAAATATAGTAGTTCTAAAACTTTTACCCATAAAAATATAGTAGGAAAGGAAAATATTAAAAAAAAATATAGTAGGTTTCAAAATAAGTAGCTACCTAAATCGAACGTAATCGAACCTAATCGAAAATCGAAATTGACAATCTGTTACACTCAAACTATCTATTGAACGTACCTAACTGTCAACTTGACATTCCAGAATCGTTAAGAAATAAATAATTACGTTTCGTTTTACGCTTAGACATTTTGAAGCGAATATTATTGCTTAAGAGTTTGATGCCTTCAAAATATAGTAGTTTCGCCTACTATATCCTTCTTCCAAAAATATAGTAGGCGGGGGCTCTAATATAGTAGGATACTATATTATATAGTAGGGTTGGCAACCCTAGATGCATCCGTAAATACAATGTTTCGCGCACTATAAAAGAAAAACGGTATCTTTTTAACACCAAAAATTAAAGTCGTATTCCCAGTATTAATTTTTGCTCAATGATGCTTTGTTTGATGGACAAAATGCGTAGTTAACAGCACATAGCCGTGATGTGTTTTTTTACGTATAATTGTAACAAACGTTAAACTTTGATCTTCGTCTTTGGATTTCCTCTTGGTCCTTAGCTAGGACCGAGAGGAAATCCAAAGACGTTGCTGATTGCAATTGGCCACGCCTTTAATCACTTAATATGTGGGTGTCGTAGCAAGCCTGTAACGACGACAGGGAGATAGGTACTTCTATTTTAAGCCCAGGACCACACTACGAACATAACTGGTCTAGCAACCTGTGATACACACTTGTGCAGCGTAAAATGTTATACAGTCGCACGCGATTTAATATTCCAAGCAGCCCGACAAAAGTAATCACAAAACAAAATGTATGTTAACATTAAGACATTCATAGTTCAACGGCATGGTTCCGATCGATTCGTTCTATGACTAATGACCGACTGAATTATTAGATTGAATAGTGTTTCACAGAAAATGAAATACCTTCACTGAAACAGTTTTACAGAAGTAGATGGAACTAATCTATCTAGTTTTTAGTTTTGCGTAAGTACCTAGAAGTTGCCAAACGGAAGCCTATTATTAGGGTTGTATCTTTTGAACCGTAAGAAGTAGATGTTAGAAATTTTCACCGAGTGTGTAGGTATTACTGTGTACGCTTTAACAACAAGTGAGAAAATAAAACACATGAGTATTTTTTTTTTGATAGAAGAAAGTAGCAGTTACGAAGTAGGTATTCCCGTTTGCGCACCTAAATGCATTGAGCACCAATCTTTACCTTCAATAGCTTTGGTGCTCAATGCATAGGTGCTCAAACGGGAACACTTCACTGTGATGAGTATTCAGCGATTATATCAACGCCTTCTTCCAATATTGATCTGCAACTTCCTACGAGTGATTTTTTTACACCCGTGTTAAATTACGTCTTTCGTTATTGTTCCGCTCCCGTGACTCGTAGCGTGATGGTTATAAGTCCTAGTTTCGCACGAATCTGGCTATCACATACCTACAACATGATTTTTCTAATGCGACTAGTAGTTCCATCGCGTTTAAACAAACAAACAAAATATCTCTTCAGCTTTATTACATTAGTATAGTTTAAAGACACCAAACCATTAAGAAACGGCACCTTTCTCTAGTGATATTTATCGGTTCCACCTCAATCATGAATGCACTTCATCTTTGAATAAAATCAATATAACCAATTTAATCTTGTAATCAAAACACGCCATTTGTAATTGGCTTTATCACAAGGGAAAGCTAATCTTCTTGGAACAAAAAGTCGACTTGCCTTTGTACCCAGGCCAGCTATTACAAGATAATGGATTTCTATCTCCTATACGTTATTGACTTAGCATTCGTTTAGTGTATTGTTCGGGGAGAAAGCAATTTCATTGTTAAGATTACTTCTTGTGAACCCACTACTTGTGCCTTCAGGGAATTTAGATTCTGGAATCGACATCTTTTTGTTGCTGTTTAATATTGAGTCTTATGTGGTTGGTTCAATTTACTTCGTGTTCTGTTTTATAAAAAAAAATCCTTTTATTTTGGACTAGCTTCTGCCCGAGACTTCGACCGCTTGGTTTTTCTTCCACGTTATGTTACGCCTTTGGTTGCTGCTCCGCTCTTGTGGGTCGTAGCGTAATTTGGAACTTTGACCTTCATTGACTCCGTAACCAGAAGGTACCCAGAACAAAAAAATGGTTACAATTATAGGACCCCCCCCCCCCCTATTACATGGGACTAAAAACATAACTGGCGATATGTGGGTATACTAATGGGTACACCTCTGCCTAGCCCTTCGGGGATTACAGTCGTAATGTTATGTTATGTAATGATAGGAACTAATAGGAACAGTTTGTAACTTACAGTTAAGTGTATTTATATACCCGTTATACATATATACCTATTAAAATTCACACTGCTTTTCAACGTGCTCGAGTGAATCATTCAGCGTTTATTGAAAGTGATTGAAAGTATACGTAAATGCATTACTTTGTCACAAGTGTCAGCTGGATGCATTATTTTCTTTTATTACCAACGTCAATGTATTGTGCTACGTTGCAAACATAATCAGGAAGAATTGTTATGAAATGATACAATTATTGTTGTGGAATAACGTGAAAATTAAACAATATGTATTGTCAATCGGAAATTCAGAATAGACATGCTTTTTTCTTTTTCAATCTCTTTTCTATGGTGATGAAAATCATCTACGAGTTTCTTCTTGTTTTTTATAATAAACTAGCGACCCGCCCCGGCTTCGCACGGGTGCAATGCTGATACTAAATATTCTATAAAATTTCTTTATGTACAACGTTCACAGCTTTTAGGCAAGCGCCGCCGCCGCAGACGCTATGTACCTGCATTTTAAATCTGTAATATCTTCAAAAATATTCATTTAAATTGCATGCTGTAAAGGGCCATAATGATCTATATGAAATGCACAATGTTTTTAAGGTACTTAATTGGATAAGGATTAATGCTGTATTGCCTAAAATTGCTTCTTAAATAAGCCATTATTTTTCGTAAAAAGTTAAGGATAAAAAATGGTTATTGTGGGTTATCCCTAAGAGATAGACATATACCGTCGCGGACTTTTTTGTAGACCTTTTTAAGGTGTACAATACTGTAGTACATTATTTTGATCTATCTCGAAGGGTTCAGCCAGCGTTTACAATGTAAGCGCAAAAAATGTGTTTATTTACGACATCACATTAGAAACCTCTAAAATGATCAGTGTTTCTCTACTATAATATGCATGTATTATACATATAAACCTTCCTCTTGAATCACTCTATCTATTAAAAAAAAAACACTGCACTCCGGGAGTGCCGGCAGAAGTGAAAACTTAATTATTAACGTTGAGCATGTTTGATATTTTGGAATGGTTAGGGAATAATTTTGCACCAATTGCTTTATCAGTATAAAAGTACTATCATTTATGTGGTAGAATACAATATTCATTTATTGCGCTATCGTACACAAACATGACAATTTATATTACATTAAAAATTTAACTTTAAAACTATTACAATTATTTTACATTAAAAAGTTTATCTCTCCGAAAAATCAACTTTCATCCATAATTTCAACGACTTTTTCACCATCATCATTACCAGAACTATCATCGCCAATCTCTAAAACTGATACGATAGGTTTATGGTAGCTGAAGTAAGAAACGAACAGTTTTGATTCGAACCTATTTATTATCATTAATAGATGCACTTTGTTCAATTTCCATATCTGTCACCATCCATGGATACGCGTGGCACGCTGTAACATACACGAACATTCGCGCAAGCGCCCTGCGCTGTCTAAACGAACGTCCTACGCTTTTTCGATCAGGTCACGTGTCCTGACGCGGGTGGTCACGTGTCCCCTGACGCGAGTTTAAGATTTTATACCCATTACAGAAAAAGTGCTCAACGCCGCTAAAGAAGTTTTCACTTCAAAAACCACATCAAAATCCGTTGCGTAGTTTTAAAGATCTAAGCATATATAGGGACAGACAGACAGGGAAAGCGACTTTGTTTTATACTATGTAGTGATAATTCCACGCCTGGCAATGAAAAAAGCAACAGAAAATATAGTTTACTAAGGACTGATTTTTCAACAGTCAGATAACTTTTATAAAAAGAATAAATATGACAGTTTGATATATTTTGAATACAAAAGCTATATTTAAGCGCTATAGGTATTTATCCCTCCGTTAAGAGTTACCTCACGATTGAAAAGTAAGCCCTAAGTGAAGCAGATATTAATACAAAAGAAACGATGAAGTAAGCCAAGTTTTTGCTTAAAAAACTTTACAGTATTTCTTATTCAATTAGCTCATACAATTTTCACAAATTACATTTTATTCGAAATGTATGTTTTTCTTTTACTCTCAGACTGCCAAGAAAAACTAATTTGAAATCTAAACTTACTATTTGAGTAGGTACTTAGCTAATTTTATTTTAGAAGTAATTACACTTGTATTGCTCATTGCTTTACAAGTACCACTTTTAACAAGAAGTATAAGCATATTTTATTATATTTGAATGTAATCTACCAAGAAAATTTATGTAAGATGTCTTGACTATGAGAATGAATATCTTTTGGGTTGATAAGATAAATAATGGTAGGAAACAAGTATATTAGAGTTAAGTCTTTGGTTACTACTCTACTCCCATGGGTCGTAGCGTGATGATAAAGCATATAACCTTCCTCGACAAACGGGCTATGTAAAGCATAGAAGATTGTTCTAATCGGACCAGTAGTTTCTAAAATTAACTCCTTGAAACAAACAAACTTTTCAGCTTCATCACTACATAGTATAAAACAAAGTCGCTTTCCCTGTCTCCCTGTCTGTCTGTCCCTATATATGCTTAGATCTTTAAAACTACGCAACGGATTTTGATGCGGTTTTTTTTAATAGATAGAGTGATTCAAGAGGAAGGTTTATTATAATACATGCACCCGTGTGAAGCCGGGGCGGGTCGCTAGTATTAAAATAAAACGGGTATTCTTTTTAGAATATGATATGGAGCTAGCTAAATAATATTTCAACTCTAATAGCTAAAATTATTATTTATTAAATAAAGCCAAAATCATAGACGTTAACATTATTTTAATGTGTTTTCTTTCATTTTGAAAGTCAAAACCTCAAAATTCACCCGTTAAAAGTATAGATAGTAAATCTGCTAATACACTCGGCAGAATAGAAACAGAGAAACACTTCGATTCATAAAGACCCTCCTAGTCTTTCAGGGCAAACTAACCTTATCAAAGCGGGCTCTGATTTAATTAACTGCACGACTCTCTCTCAAGCTGATACAGTCTGTACAAAGCAACCGTTATCTTTACTCCCTTAGCATTCATTACATAAGTAGGTTCTATTACGTCACTGTGAAAGTTTTTCGGCACATAACGTGGGAATTTAATCAGCTGTTTGATTTTAATTAAAACTGTATCTGTATCGTTCCTTTGTTTGCTCTTTGTTTAATCTCCCAATTGTGTTGGTCTTTAATTGGTTGTTTGCTAAAGGTGTTTGGTCTTCGATGAGGGTTATGTTGATTGGTTTAATCCTTGCTGAAGTCTTCCATTGTTCTATTCGTAGTACTGGTATAAGTTTTAGGAAACCATACCTATTTGCAAGAACTAAGAACATGGGACTATTACATGGGACTTGAACATAATTGGCGAAATGTGGGGGTACTAATGGGTACACCTCTGCCTAAAGCGCAGGCCACACCGCCAGCTAGCGGGCGGGCGGGCTAAGCGGACGAACATCGTTTCACCTCTTTACATACTTCGGTTCACACCGCGTGCTACCGACTAACCTAACGAGCTAAGCTAACGAAATATCCGACGATTCCCAGCTAGCGGGCGGGCGGGCTAGGCGGGCGAACATCGTTTCACCTCTTTACATACTTCGGTTCACACCGCGAGCTACCGACTAACCAACGAGCTAAGCTAACGAAATATCCGTCGCTCGTCTGTCCGTAGTTTTCGGTGTGAACCCCATAGTTTAGCTCGCCAATATTTCGCGTAGTTTGTATAGTTTCCTTCGTCCGCTTCGCCCGCCCGCTTAGCCCGCCCGTCCGCTAGCTGGCGGTGTGGCCTGCGCTTAACTCTACGGGATTACAGGCGTGATGTAGGATGATGTTTATGTAGGGAAAACGCCATTTTTCATCGTACAGCTAATGCTATCTGTACAAATAAAATAAAACTAAAGAGTTTTTTGTTAGTTTGTTTAAACGCGCTAATCTCTAGAATTACCAGTCGGATTGAAAAAAAATATTTTGTATATGATAGCCAGATTCTTGAGGAATAGTATAAGCCATATATCATCACGCTACGACCAACGGAAGCGGAGCAGTAACCAAAGACGAAGCTTTTAATATATTACGAGAGGAGCGAGATATTATACCAGCACTAGCTGCCCGCCGCGGTTACACCCGCGTCTTTGGTTACTGCTCCGCTCCCGTAGGTCGTAGCGTGATGATATATAGCTTATACTATTCCTCAAGAATCTGGCTACCATATACAAAATATTTTTTTCCAATCCGACTGGTAATTCTAGAGATTAGCGCGTTTCCTCGATAACTAATCTATCTAACACTGAAAGAATTTTTCAAATCGGACCAGTAGTTCCAGAGATTAGCGCGTTCAAACAAACACTGCAGCTTTATAATATTAAGTATAGATAAGCTCGTAAATTCGTGACCTAAAAAGAGAAACAGCGAATTTATTTAAAACAAATTGTTGTCGAGCTACGAATTTCCTCGCTTAATATTTGCAAGTACCGGATACAAGGGTTACAGGTCCTTTCCCTTTGTTCCTTTTGTTAATATTTAGAACAATATTTTCGTTGCTTGTGAGTCACGTTAAGAATTCATTATATTTTCACTTCGTTCCCGTTTACTCGGGATATTGTGAATTCCTTCCGAAATAAGTCTAGCTTGCCAGCCGTAATACTATTTACCATATTTATTTAGTTGGTATACTTTCTTTCTACGACGTTAATTTTATGTTTTTTTTTGCGCTCTACATGGTCAGTGTACTGTGGATATACGAACGGTTCTTGCTACGTAAATTCTTTGCCGACGACTGCAATAAAGGTCAATTTGTTCTGGCATACCCGAAGTGCAGATGTTGGGACCTCTAGTCAGCCTAAGGTCACAGTCTTATCAAAACAACGTAGGGTATGACAGCAGGTGTTAATTAAAAAAAAATGTCGTATGTTTTTTGCATCCTACAAAGTTTTGTCATCCTACAACAGGTGATGAATAACAACAATTTCAAATCAATTTAAATTAAACCTAATAAGTATGTGCGCGAATAGTGTCCGTTCTACAAATTCTCATAGGTAGAATAACACCTGTATTCCATCGATATCCAAAAGGCTGAAACAGGTAATCAATACTAGCATGCATGGTGTTCAAACATTCTAATATAGTGCAGTAGCATATGTAGCAGCAGTTTTAGGTAAAAGAATGAACAAAACAAGTGGTGGAGTTTACGTAGAAATTGGTGGAGGTATAATATCCACTAGCCGGCAATATATGCACGCAAGCCAACCACACAGGGTGACCATCCTTTAAAGCTTATTTAGACGGTGCGAGAAATATCGTGCAAGTTGTGGTACACTTCCGTCGATGATCGTTCACCCGCAATGTACGGCAAAACGCACATTTCTCGCATCGTCTAAATAAGGCTTTATTACTCTCACATAGTATAAAGCTGGGATAATATTAAAGTAAACCCTGTTTCTTACCAAAGATCTGGTTTATCTACCATCTTGAAAAAATATTTTTTCTCCTGTAATTCTGTTTTCGACAATAGTTTCTTATGTCAGAGTTACTTGGAACCTAGTATTTATTATTGAAACAAACAGGAAATTTCTGGTTGCTAGGTAGCTAACAACCAGTTTGCAGTTTCCACGCCCACGCAAAAACAAATTATCTAATTGTTATGAGACCAAACCATAAGCCACTGTTGATTTAACTTCAAATTACATTCCCAGGCGTTATAATTCCCCATAATCTGATTTTGGTTGAGTTTCTAAACCCTTGCAAGTTGATTGAAAGTGAGTGGTAATTCAAGGATATAGGTCACGAAGTTCCTCGCTAGGTACTGAGCTTAACCTTGTTAAAAGCTTTAGTTAAATCCTTACACGTGGACTAGGTTTAAAGTTTGCTCAATTAGTCTTGGCTTTTGTTGGTCTCGGTTACAAGATCTTATATAAATTAGGTACCAAATCTTAAAACTTATCCATTTTATCCGTTTTTTTCCTCTACAGGACAAGGGTACATTGTATCTAAATGAAAAGAAAGGACTTTTTTCTCAGGTTAAGCTCTCGCTGTCTTAATTCCCCAACTTATTCCCCATCCCCCAACATTAGGAAACATGAGGAAATTCGCTGTTCTTATCTTAATTCTTACCAATGCGTTTGAACATTTTGAACCGTTCATTTGCCAGACAATTTGGCGTCTGCGTATTGATTCCCCTGACCTTGCAAAGCTTATGTAACTTTTCATTTGAAGGTCTCCGCATCTCGTCCTTGTCTTCATGTTTCTTATTAAGTGAGCTCAGCTTTAGTGGGAATGGATGTGGTAATAACGGTTTGGAGTAATAGGAACTGGTAGGTATTGACGTAATTGGCCGCTTAGGTGTTGAAACAGTTTTCATTATTGGTTGGTAGTATAATATTATCTGTTTTGTTAGGCTTTATACTGAGTATATACAAGAGCTAGGAGCTTTCTTCGAGCAGATCTTTATGTTTTATATTACAAATTAAAAGTAGACATTTTACAGTCAATAATAAATTATATGGTCAGCAGTATAGACAGCGAAAATGCATAATGCATAATAACTTCTAAGATTCTCAATTCGATTCAAATCTCTAAAGTGTCATCACCCTTATTAGAAGCTTCCCTAAATTTTTATCAGTACATTCATCATGGTAACCCTACATTTTGCGCGTGTGTGCGTCAGTGCATACGCGTAGCTTGCACAAAGTCCGCTAGTAGTGAGGAGGGCGTGGGTAGGGGTGGCCACCCCAGCTAACGCGATTGGAAAACTTTAGGGCGGTGCAATCGCTCGAAAAACGAGTATGTTTTTTACTCTGCTTTTATTCGAATTTGATTGTGGGATTGGGAGAATGTTGGACTAAGAATATCATGAGAATTTTGTAAACATCGTCGTGAAGGGCAAATCTCGTACCTATTTTTTTAACGTAGTATTTTAATTTCGGTTTTAATCTGTCAAAATGCCTCTTGTTATTACCTAAATTTATTTTTGACATTAAGTGTCGCTAAGTTAAGATTTCGACTAAATTTTGTGCGTTATTATTGGGAACTGACCTTATGATCCCTGTCAATAAAAAACTATGATGCTAATATAACATGACTAAAATAAATAAATCAAAAGACAAAAAAATACATTTAAATACATTTTAATTTATAACCAGTAATGAAACGTATAATATCTACAAGTTAGGCAAACTTAAATATCAAATTAGTATTAAACTTATTTAAATAACAAACACTATCAGGGTTGTATCACATGTATCATGAACATAACGTATCAACGTAATAAGTAACTTCATTACGGCGTCACCTTTACACACGTGCGATAAAAGTAGCGTTTATTATTTTTACAATCCATTTATAGAGTAATCCACTTGTCGTTATTTTTCTATATCTATCGACTCGATAATGCTAATCGAGGCGCCTAGCTGCGTGCGCCACACTATGCTCGGCCTCCACCAGTCGATTTAGTTTAGTACGCAACGAGCGACCGACGCGAGCGGACGTCGCGACGCTCGACAACGTGCCGGCATTATTATAAAACACTTTTCAAAAACATTCACGCGTCCAACGGAACCGTCCTCAGTTTTCTATCGTAATAATCAGTGTCAGTGCTTTTATGTTTGTTCACCTTGGAAGGATTATAACGAATGCGCCAGGAATTCCGACTGCTTTCATCGAATAATTTTACCCCTTTTTTTCCTATTACACAGCGGTTATTTACGCTTATCGGTCATTCAGATATTGAATTTGTATAAAAATTTGAAATCGCATGTTTACTAACTAGGTCTAGTATGTTTATTCATTACGTGCTTGCAATACATAACGTTTTCACCGCTGCATTCAACAATTTATTGCAATATTTTTAATTAAATGTAACACTGACTTTCTAAGATTATATCTGGACATGTATAATAAACATGCTGACACATAAAAATACAATAGATATGACTCAATTAATAAAATGTCTGCCACTCATTTTAATCGTTAAAGAAAATCAGTTTTCTACACAATGTAATTAAAATTCCTATCAACCGTTCGATTCTCTTCATCATTGTATACGATCTTAATTATGACACTTTCTTATAAACGCCTTTTGCTATCTAATACTTTCTTTAATTAAAATCAACAGGTTTATCATTAATCTATATCGCCTAGTGTCGAAATATTTTGATATCTGTTAATGCACCACAAATATCTTAGTACGTACTGTATAGAGTAGTTTATCGTGACCGTTTTATCACCTAAGTTATTGCTGTACTAGTGGTTACCCACGTCCATTCCATTGGAGATTGCCAGAAGCATCAAAATTAAAACCATCTCTATCATATTTGGCAAAGAGTTGAATATTGTTAGATACGTTTTCTAACTTACGGTTAGGAGATTATTAATGTCCATACACGTTAATGCTCTTAAGTAATGACAACTCTTTAGTTTAATGTCATCGTTGATATCAAAAATCGAGTAATAAAACTGCTAATTAGAAAGTTCTATTGTGGGCCTAAGGACTGTTGTTTGGAGTAGAAACAACAAAGCATCAGCAAATCCATTTGTGGCTGTCTATTATCGTTGTTGGACTAATTGGTTAAGTTCATTTGTGGCGATAACGTCTGTTAGAAGTTTAGTATTGCTGAGTTCACATGATTCGCGACCGGCCAACCGCTGACCTATTTCATCAAGTGACTGTTTTAGATATGATTGCAGACTTGAACAGATGTCCTCACACCGTGCGGTTTATTCTTCTTGACAGTTAGATCGAAATTATTTATAGCGTTGGCATTTCTTTGATATACATGTGTTCTGTATTACAACTTCTCGCTTCTCTACCATTTGTATTTTCTTCATAACGGCTTCTAATTTAGCGAGATTTGTTCTCCGTGGATCGGTTAATCCTCTACATAACAATAGTTTAAAATCTCTTTTTTTTTTTCAAATATATTTTGAGTCAACTTTTAGTAAGTTCGGAAAAGTTGATTCTAGATCGACTTCTAGCTTCAGGCGTCTTTAAAAATATATAGTGTCTTCTAGATCATACTTATCATACAATAACTTCATTACTGATTCACGGAGTGCTATCGACCCTCCATTTGAATACATACCGTCAAAGCGATCCTTTTTCAGCCACCTTTTCAAAAGCGCTTTACATTTCTTGAGATTTCCCTCAGGGATTTTACTGAGCGCTCTTGATACTGCCAAGGAACTCCATACTCAGTTACTTAGGACTGCTAAGATAGTGCTGCAAGATTTCCGAAGTTCAGTTACAATGAATTTGAAATTCTCAAAGCATGTTTCGTATTAGGTATCTAACGTTGTTGCAACTGTATTGAATTTGTTGTATATGGCTTCGATAAGCTTCTTACGTGTAGTAGAGAAATGTTAAGCCGACGACGAATAAAAAGAAATGTAGGTACTTGTTCGCAATATTGTTACCAGTAACATTCGTAAACAAGTCATTGAGATAGGTCTTAACTCTTCTCTTGATAGAGTGGACCCAAAATTTATTAATTATTTGTTTTTGTATAGTTTTCTAGTGGGCCCATGAATGGCATTATTTGTCAGGCGACTGAACTAGAATCCCTTATCAGCCAAGACTCTTCACCAGAACGTTAATAAAACCAGCTTTTCTACACAAAAAGATACTTCAAGACTCTCTGACTCACCCTTCTCAAGAAAATTCAACCCACACATAATTTAGTTAATTAGTGCAATCCTAACGGTGAAAACATAGTGTAGTTTCTGATATAATTGATTTATTAACTATACTACTCAAAACAAAATAGGGCCCACCACTATTTATTTTCAATTTTTGTCTTAAAATTATTCAAGAGATACTAATTAGCAAAATGAAGCATTAGATTATGTAGTTGACTTGTTTGTGAATCTTTATCAATGTTTCGAGTGAAAACTTGATGGTTTAATTCAAGTGGGAAGACAGAAAAAGTGAAGTGCTTGAAAAAACGTAAAATGCACAAACTCTTTTACTTGTGTTCTCAATGTGACTGTAGTTGTTGTTGTTAGTCGTTGCTTTCTTGGACACTTTTATTTGATTTTTGTAATAATAATGATTACTATGGCTGGTTCTGGGCGTCATAAGGACATGGAAACCGCAGCGAGAGCAGTGGTCCTGCTTCAGGGGAAAAACTCAGAGGTCTGTAGCAATACATGTCGGTGTGTCGCAAAGAGCTATCCGAAACATGTAGGAGTTATACCAGAAAATCGGGAGTGTAGCTAGGAGTCTTAGAAAAGGAAGTCCTAGAGCTACAACTGCTCCAAAAGATCGCTGTATCAAGTTAACTGCTCGTCGGAAGAAAATTTTAACGCCCGGCCTTTACAAACCTGCCTGTGGCAATCAAATGGTACACAATTCAGTGATCAAATCATTTGTAATCCACTCCACGAAGATAGCCAATGTTTCAGAGTATGTGCTGTTCGACTCAAACTGACAAGGGCTCATCATGCAGAGCGTTTAAGGTACGCTCGCCAAAATTTGTACTGGACCAAGGCTAACTTTGGTGCGCTACTCTTTATAGACAAATGTAAGTTCAAGTTTTATAGTGATCACAAACAAATACAAGTGTGGAGAAAATAAGGAGAACGTTTTACAGAATCATGCATCCATGGAACCAACCGTTTCTGGGGTTCAAGTGTTACGGTGTGGGCGGAAATTCGCTTGGCGTGCAAAACAGAGCTGGTAATTCTGAATGAGGGTACTGTAACTGCTACCAGTTATGTTTAGCGAGTAGTCTGACTTCATATCATTCCATTTTAACAGAGAGTGGGTTCTGGTTTTGTTTATATGCAAGATAAGGCTCGTCTACATACGGCCTGTATTACACAAAGAGCTCTTTCTGACACCAGTATCTCGGTTTTGCCATGGCCTGCAATGAGTCCCGACCTAAATTTTATTGAATATTTATGAGATCAACTGAATAGAAGCCTCGAAAAGAACAACAGTCTTCAGGAGCTCACAAACTCGCGCAAAAGTCTGTTTTAACGAATACTGGAACAAAACGTTACCCATCTGATTAAAAGTGTACCTGATAGGCTCAGGGAGTGCACACGGAGTAGAGGAGGCCTCACTCGCTTTTAAGCATAACATCGCTCAAGCCACAGGTACAAAAGAAATAGTGAAAAGTTAAATTTACTTTTCTCATTATTTTGCTGCAATTTCCCTAAAAAGTGTTTTTGTGTTTGATTTACAAAAAAATTAACAACTTTGATTCTTGATTACGTTTAAACACTTTCTTAATCCCTAGCCTAAATACGTCTGTCCATAAAAACATGACACACAACGATACTTTTTAATTTTACACTAAAACCGTGGTGGGCCCTATTTTGTTTTGAGTAGTATAGTTAGACGTATTACGGTTAAGGAGAACTACTTGCGTTACCGGAATTGTCGGCAGAATGGCCGGCAGGCTATGCAATGCTTGTTAGATGCGTAAATAGCGCCTCGCTAGACTTAGCCAAGCGTTGATTAAACGTTCAGTTTAAAAGATACCTTCACGATTTTGTGCTCCAACGACCATCAATCAAGGAAAAATCAGGACGATTAGTTCCCAAAAAACGTTACGTTACGTTATTTTCCATACCTAAAATAACTAAAACATATATAAAAATAATTCCAGCCAATTAGCGTTCCACTATTGGGCAAAGGCCTCTTCTCATCCAAAGAAGGTTCAAGGCTCATCCGAGCATTGATTAACACGCTTGCTCATAGCGGATTGGCGATTTCAGACTATTAATTATAAGTCCAGGTTTCCTCGTGATGGTCTTCTTTACCGATGTCATTAATGTCCAAGAAAAACTTAGAAAGTACTTACATAAGAATTGAAAAAGCCATATTGGTACTTACCCGAACCTGCAACCTACGTTATCACTAGGCTATCACAATATAGAAAAAAACAAAACAAAACAAAACATATTTTGCATGAAATTAGTTTTCATTATTCAGTGAAATGGAATTTTGTTTAATTTAATTCGGGAAACAGCTAGCGTAGAACATTGCTCGTGATAAATACAAAAATTGAAGGTCATTCAGAATGTCCCGATAAGTATTATTATTTTTTACCAACCACCAAAGTAAAATTGAGACCTGGCAATTTATTTTTCTTTATTTGATATAACTATTCTGTTCCATTCTAACAATATACTCTACTAATCTAATCTGTCTCAAGCTGCTCCAAAATGCCTCTAATTTACCAAAATTGATTGTCGTTAAGATGAGATTGCGAATAGATTTGAACGGTTTTTATTAGTAAAATTGGCCTTCAGTCCTTTCTTCAGCGATCAATATTTAAACCAGGACAAGCTGTGTTTTCATTCTGGCCATCAGAAAGTCGTTTGGCTCTGCAGACTGTGTCCTTTGTGCCAAAAGTACCTCGTAACGTTATGCTCTAACATAATGTTACTTAACTTTCTTGTATAAGTCATATTGCCTTCCCTTTTCATAATTTGTAGGACAAGGAATTTTATTCCTTCAAGGCTTTATTAATATTTTAGCTACAAAATACACGCACGCCTCAAATATTTTGCTTAGTCGCTTAGGTCTTTAGAAGTTGGTAATGATGAGAGAAAATCTCCAATTCTGGTTTAATTATCATTTTGTAATTATTTTTTTAGTTCTATTTTACTTTGCTCAGGTAAAGTTAATATAAAAATGAAACATTCATATTTGCCGTCAGAATTAGTCTACGATTTAATTAGAAATGAAAGAAATATGAGCTAAGGAAGCTTTCAACTAAAGTAACTGTTAGACTTACTTTGTTAAAAAGTTAAATGGAGTGTCCATTCAACTTTTTAACCAAAGTAATATAATCTTGAGTTATATTTATTGAATATTTATATAGCAGTGGCGCATTGCGTCGTTTTGACGGAACTTTTACCAACAGATTTGCTTCTGCAACGATAATGTTTATTCATATTTCGTGAAACTTTGATGACGTCTGTCTTGTCCATACATTCCAAAATAATCTGGTCCAATTTATCATTTTCACGACTTCAACAAATAAAAATTAAAGTCTGTCAACGACCTTCACTCAGTTCTTGATCTTGATGCGTATATTATTCTTTAATTACAAACCTAAATATCTAGACAGTCGCAGATAATGATGCCCTTGGCAACATTACAAATATTTTTGTTATTATCGAAGCATCAGACGACTCTGATAGCAATACAAAAACAAACAAAGAAAACGGAACGATTTCTAAAGGGATCAACGACACACACATCGACCCGCCGGGTTGCGTAGGAGTCGGTCTATTTTCATACTTTAGTTTGTATATCGGTCTCGCTTCAGCATTAGAAGAATATATAGCTCTGTTTCTGTTATCTATTGTGCAATAATTGGCAAGATATTTATTTTCCCCGTGCCGTGTGTGCTAAAAGCACACGTGGATGACCTGAGCCCATATAGATAATATTATTTTGTAAGTGGGTTCTCGTGCTTCGTCATACGGAGTGGTTCCGAAACGTTTACGTTATAAATACGATATGTGTTTAGCTTCATCAACTCTTTATTCATTATTTACCCGATCTTAATTTACTGCAACAGTCTTTGCGCGATTTCTATTTCTGCATTTAGTAAATTAATGTTAATTTATTTGTTTTGTTTTCTCTTTCCGTAAAGTTTATATTTCGTACCGTTGATGTATACAATTAATTTATTTGGGTTAGTAACATTGAGCCTTATCATTTCTTTTTTAAATCCTTACTGATATTGAAACATTCAAGTTTTGTATTTCCACCAAGTTTGACTGAAATCGTATGTAACATGAAAGGTGTCAACCTCGGCGCTATCTGCTTTCGTACTAGGCAATCAGCAATGTTCTTCTGTTTTCGCCCTTTCATCAAAAACATCACTGCAGCATTAAAAGGCACCCGTGAACGCCATAATTATACAAGAAATATCGAATCTAGTTGCTTCATCCAAAAGGTAGTTTCATAAGGAGAAAGAAACTCCAAATACGAATCAATGTTTTACAATATCTGCATTCAAATTTCTGTCTATAAAATTATTCAAATTCATAAGTAAGCCGTAATTCTTATGATTATGCTTAACTGCATGTTGATGTAAAGTCAAATTCTTAATAACATGTTTTACGTTCATGTTTATTCGAACATGGAATTTTATAGTAGAGCGTGTTTCGCGTTTTAGTCCTTCCAAGGTCGTTCGTAAACATGTCGTGACCAAGTCCATTGTATATTATATCGTTTATACTCTTTCAGTGGACAGTATTGTATGAAACGTAGCCGCTTATTTTTATATACGTTTAGCGAGTGCAAGTATTACAGTGTGATAATGGTTTCTTCGTGTTAGTGCAGTGGAATGAGTTGCGTTTGTTAGTTCAACAACTTCAACTGTTGTATAATGTCGAAGACTTTGAACGCCTACAGAATGTGAGTATGATATTTTTGCCTTTGCTTACTTAATATAATTATGTTGTGGATTTTATGTATCGGGATAGATATACGTTCCAATTTAGATTTCCACCAACTTGTATGGGTTGGAATGGAAGGGACATCGTCATGAAAACTTTTACCATGGATTTCGTACATGATTCTAGAACTCCAATTTTTAGTTGGGTATTAAGAAACAAACAGTTGTTCCATACGTATGTTCCGCGTAGGTATTGCACTTTGACATAAAACATCTGCTTTTTTTTAACGAAAAATTTTTGCATCTGCTGAATCCATGGTGGTAAAACCTTCTGTTACGATGTCAAATCGTTATTATTTAATGAATATACCCATCCAATTAACATAATTTGATTCGAGACCGTTGATGTTCTGTCAGAAGCACCACTTATCTGATTTATTTGATAGTGCCTTCACTTTGCTCCAAGCCTTATAGAACCAATTCCCGTAAGACGTTATTTCCTCAATAATAAACCAATTCCGCGAAGCCTCTCAACAGTTTAGCTCCGTTCGCTTAGATCCAACTTTCTTCACTGGAGTATATTTTAGTTGCGCTAAGTTTTCTATTGAAGAGCCATCGGTATCAGATCTGGAAATTAAAGACCGGTTCTGGTTGCATCTGGTCAACCTTTAGTAATTTATATAAGTCGTTTTGTGATGCCTCGAACGTGTTCTAAGGTTTATATTATATTTTTGATGCATTTATTCAAATTAATAATGTAATTTTACAATTTAATAGCATACATAATCAAGGGGGCAATACTACAAACTGTTATCGTTATCGCAATCTAATGTCAGTCTCAATCTGTTAAAAATGCCACAAATTTTCCTTCCTTTTTGACATTAATTGTCACTGAAATGAGATTGCTACTAGATTTTGAACATTTATAATTTGTAGAATTGATCTTTAGATTTTAAGTAACTTACATGAAAATGTGTCCTGGCTGGCTGCACTTTAAATAATATTCAAAAGGCAGCCCCTTTAGGTAGTTAATTAAACTATCATTTTCTGCAGTTACCGTTTTATCTCACCACATGACGTAGATTTTCATGACGTAACTGACACACTTCTCCTTTGAGGTTTGCCGTATAAACAGCTAGCTCACAGATGATAGAATTAGGTCATTATGTGATGTGGAATCAGATTACTTTCATTTTTCCCGAGCAAATCCAATTTTGGCCCATTGTGTCACAAATAACTCTAATAAAATTGGGAACGGCTTTCGTAATACTAATACCAATAATCAAATTGACTTTACTCCTCCCAACCCAGAATAACAAGGCTCTTCACTCAATTATAAATCTTCATTAGCTCAATTTAATGTCTCCCATCAATGGATCGGAAGCATCATCAGTCATGCCAGTACATTTTCAACGACCACTAGTTAATTAATCACTGTGAAAGCTACATGAATCTCGCGGCACGAACAATTTGCGATTAGCAGATTTATAGGACCCTGTTATGACTTGCGTTATTAGCGTCGTTAGTTTTCGATGTAAACTGTTCTTGAGTAGAATTCTAATTTGATGGGCACTAGATTGTCTCGTTTTAAGTACTTGGACGCTATCTGTAATTTGGACATTTTGGTAATCTGGGCTTCTTCCAGTTGTAAATTCCCCTTTGTGCCTATTGGCCTGGTTCTGTTCTGTCACCTGCTTGTTTTTTCTTACTCCTCCGTTGTTCTTTTCTGATTAATTTCGTTGCGGAATCTAAGACAGTTGAATCGTTTCTCCGAGTTTATTCGAGCTTCATTGCCTCGGCGCTTTTCTTGTGGTCGCCATTATTGATTTTGATGTCAGAATAATGTGGCAGGTTTGCCCAAAAAGAAAAACCTTCTTGAACGTCTAAATCTGTATTATTTTTCAAGAATTTATGAAATTGGTTTTTAACTGCTAGTTTACTGGAGTTAAATTGGTCGTTTCGGTTCTTTCTCTTTCAACTTTTTTTATGTTGTGTTGTTTCCGGGCTATCTATCTTCCAGTAGCAACATCTACGTTACCAATGCTCGAAATAGAATATATAAGATTTATCAGTTTACAATCAATCACTTTTCCGATAGTACCAGCAAAAATTTTTCATTACCATATATTTAAATACAATTGACATTTTTCTAAGATAGGTCTGCTCTTGACTGGTAGTCTGGGTCAGTGGTGACAGAGACGAAGTCGACGATGGAGTGCGCTTACCCAAAAGAAACCTACCTTGCTTTGGTCTCGCAAAAACTTGGAAAATGGCTTGACCGATTTGAATAAGTAATTTCTTCTTTTTTGTTTTGTTCACCTTAATGGGTAATTTAGGAAAAAAATATTCTTAGTGGTACGTAGTTCACTAGGTTTTCTAGTTAGTAATAATTGTTCAATCACGAATCGGACTGTGACGCTATATTTTTCAATATTGCTATTATATCATACCACCGTAGTCACCCGTAAAATATTTTCGCTCTTAGTTTATTTAGTAAGTAGATATTTCGCACAGCTTCAGCCGTATATCAGCTGAACTATTTGACACATACTGTCGTAAAACATTGTTACCCCTGAAATATGTCCTAGATAGCTCAAGGTAGTGCTTGATTTAATATAGTACAAAGGAATAAATTTGCTAAAGGGACTACGTATTATTCAAGACTAGCTTTTGCCCGCGGTTTCGCTTGCGCTAATTTCGGGTAACTTAGTTTCTCCTAAGTTTTTCCATACAAACTTTGAGTCCCCGTTTCATCCCCTTTCCTTTCTTAGCAAAGGTCTACTAACTATAAACTACTTCCGCCAAATTTTATCTTTATATGTCAAGCGGTTTTTGATATTTCGGGATGAGTGAGTTAGTGAGTGTCCTTTCGCTTTTTATATATATTAAATTTCTATTGAAATAGGGCCATATTAGTAGATTATTAACCAAGGGGATAAAGCAGTGTCTTCTGTCGCGGGTGACGATTTAAATCGCGAGCGTAACGAAGGACTCGAGGTTTACTCCCGAGCGTAGCGAGGGTGTTAAAAACTTAAATCACGAGCGAAGCGAGGGATTTAAGGCGAGTCCTGAGTGTAGCGAGGGATTTAAGTTCACCCAAGACTAAGACAGCTTTATCACCGAGGAAAATACTCTACTTTTCGTACCACTTGCGAAAAAATTAACACAATAATAATATGAGATATGCATTTTAGAACATTAAGTTATTTATAAAAATAAATTAAAATAAACTTAACGTTTATGTATGAAGAAAACAAAAACGCGGCAAATTCCGAGACTAATATTTTTTTGTCGGAAAAGCAAACGCATCAAGCTCATACGGCCTCGTCGGTTTTCATAATTTTATTTAATAATCATAACTGCACAATAAATGCGTATTCCTTTTTCAAAAAGATGTATAATGCTTTATACACGAACTCAATGGTGTAAAGACAGATGTAGTGCAGTATAAATTTCGGTAAGTATTCCAAATTTAAATCACATTCTCTCCCTAGAGGATAAATGAAATTCAGTACAATTTTCTTTCCCTGTTTTTGACAGATTAATAATGACTATTGTTATGTTCGCTTTTTGTGGCATAGAATGTCACTTTTTTGAGCAAGTGGTACGAAAAATATATTTTCGTACCACTTGCTCAAAAATATTAGTCTAGGAATTTGCCGCGTTTTTGTTTTCTTCAAATACATAAACGTTAAGTTTATTTTTATTTTTATAAATAACTTAATGTTCTAAAATGCTTATCTCATATTATTATTGTGTTAATTTTTTCGCAAATGGTACGAAAAGCAGAGTATTTTCCTCGGTGATAAAGCTGTCTTAGTCTTGGGTGAACTAAAATCCCTCGCTACACTCAGGACTCGCCTTAAATCCCTCGCTTCGCTCGTGATTTAAGTTTTTAGCACCCTCGCTACGCTCGGGAGTAAACCTCGAGTCCTTCGTTACGCTCGCGATTTAAATCGTCACCCGCGACAGAAGACACTGCTTTATCCCCTTGGTTAATAATCTACTATTTCGTACCACTTGCTCAAAAAAGTGACATTCTATGCCACAAAAAGCGAACATAACAATAGTCATTATTAATCTGTCAAAAACAGGGAAAGAAAATTGTACTGAATTTCATTTATCCTCTAGGGAAAGAATGTGATTTAAATTTGGAATACTTAGATACCGAAATTTATACTGCATTAGATCTGTGTTTACACCATTGAGTTTGTATATAAAGCATTATACATCTTTTTGAAAAAGGAATACGCATTTATTATGCAGTTATGATTATTAAATAAAATTATAGTGCATTGGGGTAATTACGAAACCGGGTAAATTCCGATTTTATTAATTTGCACCATTTACGTACCACATCTTATTTTGACAATGTTTTAAAGATGAAACACGTATAATTATTTATTAGCAATGCACGGCAATGTTTAAATCTGTGGCAGCGTTTGATTGAAATTAATAGAAATCGGAATTTACCCGGTTTCGTAATTACCCCAATGCACCTTACCAAAACCGACGAGGCCGTATGAGCTTGATGTGTTTGCTTTTCCGACAAAAAATATTAGTCTAGGAATTTGCCGCGTTTTTTTTGTCTTCAAATACATAAACGTTAAGTTTATTTTAATTTATTTTTATAAATAACTTAATGTTCTAAAATGCATAACTCATATTATTATTGTGTTAATTTTTTCGCAAATGGTACGAAAAGTAGAGTATTTTCCTCGGTGATAAAGCTGTCTTAGTCTTGGGTGAACTTAATTCCCTCGCTACACTCAGGACTCGTACAAACCGACGAGGCCGTATGAGCTTGATGTGTTTGCTTTTCCGACAAAAAATATTAGTCTAGGAATTTGCCGCGATTTTTTTTGTCTTCAAATACATAAACGTTAAGTTTATTTTAATTTATTTTTATAAATAACTTAATGTTCTAAAATGCATATCTCATATTATTATTGTGTTAATTTTTTCGCAAATGGTACGAAAAGTAGAGTATTTTCCTCGGTGATAAAGCTGTCTTAGTCTTGGGTGAACTTAAATCCCTCGCTACACTCAGGACTCGTCTTAAATCCCTCGCTTCGCTCGTGATTTAAGTTTTTAACACCCTCGCTACGCTCGGGAGTAAACCTCGAGTCCTTCGTTACGCTCGCGATTTAAATCGTCACCCGCGACAGAAGACACTGCTTTATCCCCTTGGTTAATAATCTACTATTTCTTTAATTTAGGTTACTCACATAATTGATCGTACGTTCTCCGATTTTTTTTCGCCTATCACAAAATATGTAAAATTAGTTTGGGAATACGCGCAATAATTTGAAAACTGATTTATCCGTCTGAAGAATATTACAGGATTCAAGATAAAGTTAGTTTGCAAGAACTGCCAACTTGTTCCTCGTTAGATTTACTTAATAAGTTAGGCTTCAAGTCGATCCTGCTGTAACTAGAACTTTTAAGCCTTGGAAGTAAGACGTTCAAGTTACCTTTAACTCTGTGTGCTTAAACTAACTTTAAATCTCGTTGCCAGACAGCGGCGAAAATTCTAAAAAAACTTTAGAAAAAAAAAACAATTTATACTGGTTTTTTTTTTTCTAAAAAGTGTAAAATTAAAAAAAGTAAATTCAAAAGTAGTCTTTGACAGTCAGGAGTCGGAACCCATTAAAAATTTAGACCGGCTTCCTAGTAATGGGTCCCGGCTGCGAAAGTCTAGACTAAAGTAAGTACCTAAAGTACATATTCTCTTTTATTTTTTAATTAAACTTCATTTTTACAGCAGTCGGGTTTTATGATTTTTTAAATTTACTTTTTTGTTACACTCTTCATGTTTGAGTTCCGTAAACATTTTCTCATTACCTTCTATAATAGCTTCATTGGCAAGCTCATTATCCTTCCGTCCTTCAACCAAGGCCATGTCCTTGACCTTCATTGAGAGACGAGCACATCCGGGCTCAGGGTTGCCAGGCGTCCGGATAAAGCCGGATGTAGTCAGGCTTTTTGGATGCGTGAACGGGCAAATGATTCGCCCGGATTTTGTTAGACTCTTTACATTTAATTTCTTTGAAGTTGAGTTGATTTCATGATAAAGTATCCAAAGAATTTAAAAAAATATATTACCAGTCTATTATTGTCCCACTGCAGGGCAAAGGCCTCTTCTCATACAGAGAAGGCAGGAGCATTAATCACTACGCATTCTCAAGGCAGATTGGCAATTTCAGACTTAATATTAATTAAAAGTCCAGGTTTTCTTACGATGTTCTTTTACCGATGTCATAAATTGAAAAACTTACATTGGTACTTGCCCGGATTTGAACCTACAACCTCATGTTTGAGAGGCGGGCTACTTAACCGACAGGCCATCACGACGTTCGAGCAACCGAAAGAATCAAATACTTACATACAATAATTCCACCCAAAAATCCGGCTTAACTGATTGGTGGCTCGACTTTCCGGATTAAGGATCGCGCAACCCTATCCGGGCCCAATTTCACCATTGTATCCTCGAATTGAACTTTCAGGAGTACCTCAACCGTTATAATGTTTCCCTCCTACGCGTTCACTTTCAAGTTTTACTTCAGTGATAATTGTTCAGAGGGAAGTGATATGAATGCTTTTGAAGTAATTAAGTAGTAACTACATACCCAAGTCTGATTTATTTTACCCTCTGCCATTGTAATTTATGCTTGTTTAACTAAAAATTATGGAATGAATAAGTTGTCTTCTTCTTACATTAACTTACATGTAACTAAACTAATAATATAAAGAGAAAATATTTATGTTTTGGTTTGTAATGGATAAACTCAAAAACTACTTAACCGATTTTAAACTTAAATTCTTTCATCTATGGTTATAATATAAACATATTTGTTAAATTGATCAAATACTTATAATCAATGTTAGCGGTATGCTTTGTTTACTACTATTTTATTAATTATCCTGTCTGTTAACAATACATAAGCCATGCTTTTATGGTACAAAATTATAGAGTCACAAACGCTCGTTGTTCCGCGCGATGATTCAGCTTGATAAACGAACAACTAATTATCGTTACGTTGTGCACTATTATTAAATAAAATGTACTTTCGTGCGGGTATTTAAAGTTCATTTTGAAAGTCGCCAGTGATCCCATAAGGCCATGTTTCAAATGAAATGGCAACATTTTGCAAGCTTGTTCTACCTAGAGCTCACAATTTACCATCTGCGTCCAAACTGTCGCATCTACATTACTTATTCACCCGTGTTCCGGGTACAACCCGGTTGACATGAAACTGAACCTTATATCCGTATGTGCAGAAATTTTTAATGTTACCCTCACTGGCGCCTGGTCAATGTCTAGACGCATCGATTGGCTTGGGTTAGCCCTTTGTGTGGTCGTCGTAATTGCATTAAGTGCACGTGGAGCCCTATTGCTTTCAGTCAATAATGGTTCATTGGTTTTTGGACTGTTCTAACCTGAAAGCATGTAGCTAAAAACGTTCAGAATCTTAGGCAAATCAGAAGTATTTTACAAGCTTTTATTACTTTCACCTGTCATATCTTACAAGTTCAATTCAAGCCACATCCCGATGTTCTATTGAGCTGGAATTCTGCGTAAATGTGCAATTTGCATGACAATGCAATATAATGATGTCACAGAGCTGGTCTGATGATGGAGCCGGAAACTGGCCATAGGAACTTAATCAAATCTTGCAAGTTAAATTTGACTCACTTCCCGGTGTTAAATTGAGCTGGAATTTGGAATACATATGCACACTACATAAAAAGGCAATATAAAAGCTTGATTAAATGGTTTGACAAATTGAGGTTGGGATTAGAAAGTAATCGTTGTTATTAGGAATTGTCCCACTGTATCTCGGGGTTTCCATTTCCCGATTTTCAAATGTCGATGATACTCACACAACGGTATAACAACAAAGGCCTGCATTAACTTCTTTTTACAAACGAAGTGGAATTGAAATCCCTTTGCCTTTGACGTCAAGTGAATAATTCAGTAAGGAAATTGCCTATTCTCTTGCGTTGCAAAGGCTAATCAGAAATTCTGCGACTCAAATGACTAGCGTCAGTTCATAGAAATAATTGACTAAATTTAATTCAATGCTGACTAACGCAAGACTTGAAGGTTCACGAACTATATCAATGGTAATATGATATGAAAACGATATGATGAGAAAATAAATAGCCGTATGCTTACTGGTGAAAGCATATGAAATATCTCACAATTCTGAATATAATAATGCTAAAGAGATCTTTTTGTTTGTTTATTAAACCACTCTAAACTTTGGAACTACCAGTCGGATTGGAAAAATCTTTTTGTATATAATAGCCAGATTCATCAGGAATATTGTAGGCTGTATAACATCACGCTACGACCCACGGGAGCGGAACAGTAACCAAAAGGTGCTGATAGACTTGAGCATTCACTTGTAATCTGTAATAAAGACGTAACATAACGCCGGTAAAAAAAACCACTCCAATGAAATCGCGAGCAGAAGGTAATAATTTATACGTTGAAAAGGCATATTATTACAACATTTAACGCCTGGCTCCCTCCCAAAACCTCCTTGTAAGTCTTGCAAGTCCCACCCCGCATGGACCGCGGTTTTACGACATTTTCTACAAGTCTTGCAGAATTTATTGCGTCTCGCGAGTTCAAAATTATAAGTACTTGCGGGATTTTTATTATTTCTCGTATATACGCTTTACCGCAAATAATAAAACCTGTGGTTCGCTTTGATGGAGGGAATAAAGTTTTAATTGGTGATACGGTGGCGAAGAACTTCCAGATATATTGTGATGTGAATAAGGTAGTATTTCAAACGTTAATGTTTTTACTACAAGCTTCTACCCGCGACTTCGTCTGCGTCAAAGTTGATTCATATTATCCCTCGAGAACCATACGTTTTTCCATGATAAGAAGTAGCCTGCATTCTATTCCAGACGATAATCTATCTCTGGTTCTGGCGCGATTGAGTAACAAACATCCATCCATCCAAAATTTCGCATTTATAATAGTAGTAAGATTACCGTGCATCATCCAGCTGCTGGGCAAATACTTCGTCTCCATAACTTCCAACTGTTCCTGCCCCGACAACGACTTTAATAGAATCTGCCAGTAATATTCTGTATAAAAATCTCCGTCAGAAAATTTAGGTGAAGTCAGCTTTTGGGGCAAGTGTCATAGGACCAGATGGATTAACATCTTATCTCAAGCTCACCTCACCTAAATACAAAGGAGATTTGTGCAGAATAGGACTGCGATGCGGGTGTTTATCAGCATTTACTAATAGTTTCTTCGACTAATGTTAAGCTATTTTCTGGTTTTACGAAGTGCGATTGTCGTTTAGCTTCGGTAGTAATTCTAGAAGCGTCTACCTCCTCTGAGTCACCGCTTATGTTACCCACGAGAGAGAACTTACCCCCTTTCTTAGCTATAAACGTAATGCGCATTAGGAAGTTAGGTATATTTTTCTGGAGCAGCGATTGTTATACTTAAACATTTTCTTTATGTAACTGGTTTTCTATATACTCATATAATATCATAATACCAGTCTTTTATCCCACTGCTGGGCAAAGGCCACTTCTCTTACAGAGAAGGTACGAGCATTGGCGATTTCAGCCTAATATTAATTATTACTAGCTTTTGCCCGCGACTTCGTCCGCGCAAATGTCGGTTATCGCGGACGCAGACGAAGTCGAAGTCTAATAAAAAGTAGCCTATGTTTTTCCCCGGGTCTTAAACTATCTTCATGCCAAATTTCATCAAAATCGGTTCAGTGGTTTAGGCGTGAAAGCGAGACAGACAGACAGACAGAGTTACTTTCGCATTTATAATATTAGTAAAGATAAGAAGTCCAGGTTTACTCACGATGTTTTCGTTTTTTTTTTAGGATTAACTTAGAATATACAGTATGTTAACTAACAGAGGGCGTTCCCGTTAAACCGCAATAGTATAGCATCCATACATGCTAAAAAAAATAGTACCATTTGAAAACAAAATGTTTTTTTTTTTTTTTTCAATATTAAAATATTGACTAAAAATGTTAAACTAACACGTAAAAGAAACACTCTATGTAGATTAACAAGTTTAATGGAACGCCCTCTGTTATTAACATACTGTAGAGTGTTTCTTTTACGTGTTAGTTTAACATTTTTAGTCAATATTTTAATATTGAAAAAAAAAAAAAAAAACATTTTGTTTTCAAATGGTACTATTTTTTTTAGCATGTATGGATGCTATACTATTGCGGTTTAACGGGAACGCCCTCTGTTAGTTAACATACTGTATAACTACATACATAACTTTTCATTATGCATTGAAAAAGTCAAATTGGTCATTGTATTTTGAACCTGCGACCTCTTTCACGAGAGGCGAATCACTGCCTTAATCACTGAGCCATCACGTCACCATTATCACCGACATAAATAGACTAAAACTTCGTAAAACTTTTATGTTGATATTCATTTTCACGACATCAGGAATCTATGCCCAAATTAAATTAAGTCGTGTGCATTCCATTCAACCAGTAATGTTTACTGAACTTCAATCAACATCGGCTCACTGAAATAGATATTAGTACCAATTAGAGGTTAATTAATTAGGTACGTCCACATCAACTTAAATATTAATGAATCATTTTCCACACTTGTTTTCCTTCCAGATCATGTTATGTTATTATTTACTGTGGCTTTATCTGCACTTATTGATTCGGTCTATAGATTGTGTAGCTGATAACAATATACTGTACAGTTCAAGTGTTGTAATCTGTGATACTTCACTTGTTACGTATTTATTTTTATAGCATTGAATATTGTTTTGAAGTTTGTGCAAATGTTTTAATTTTATTCGTTACTTCTCTGCGACTTTACCTTCGTGAATATCGATTACTTGCTTTAACCTTTTTGCGAAGAATCCTAATTATTTTTCCAAAATCCCGTCCCGTCAAAATCGGCCCAGCCGCTTCGAACATTAACCGGAACAAACAGACAAGACACAAAAATGTAAAAAAGTGTATTTGGTATAAATACCGTGTGAACATAATGAATGTGTATTCATGAAGCTGTTTGACGTTACAAACTGACACTTCAATTTTCTATACATATTTGTAAAGATTATTTTTCACTTTGCGGGAACGCAATTAAATTCTTTCTGCTAATGTCTTCCCCTGCCACATCTTGCCCGGAAATATCTGTCAAAACAGAATTAGCCGAGGTATCAAAAATAACCCCGAAGCTCCACTTAACCAAGCTCATGTCTTACAAAATTTCCTAATTTTCTGTGCAAACATTGCGTGGTTCGCAGGCGGAGGGTTGTCGCCCTTGGTTGGCATGGCAACGAGCATTTTATGCGCCCCACGTTGCCTTCACCCGACCCTCTGGAGGGGTAATATGAATTTGGCAAGGTTATCCCCCTTCCCCCCTTCGCCCGAAGGTCTGGAATCCAATGAATTACACTTATTTAGCGTGCCTTTCACGTGGTGTGTTATTCTGTTGATTTGATACTCCCGTCTCGTGTTTATATTATACGTTGTACCTACTGTCTACCGGTGTTATTTTAATCGGGGGTTGAAACATAAACTTCCCAAATTAATCTACTAAAGTGCCTAAGGAATTAATTTGGGGAAGCAAAAATAAATGTTATGGAACAAAAGCAATATTTCATTATAAACTGAGACCCTAGTGTATGCCTAGTGTACGCCTATGTCAGTTTAATTGAGAGTAGATAGAGGAATATGTTGTTGAGAAAGTAAACGTACTTGCTAGATTCAATACCTTTTTACACGACTGCCCCAAAAAAAGGAGTGTTATGTGTTCAGGGTTAATGTATGTATACATATACATACATATATACATACATACTATGTATGTATGTATGTATGTATGTATGTATGTATGTATGTGAGTTTCTTTATTCCACCATAACTTTTGAACGCCTGAACCGATTTAGATGTATGGGGTATCGTTACAATCCTTGCATTGTTCCGAGTAACATAGGCTAGTTAAAAATAAAAAGAAAGCGGTGTGGTCACTTTAAAAAGTAAATTAATACCAGCCCCAATTTATTTTTTTTATGAATCTGGTCGTGTCTATGTTTATCGTCTAGAATTTGACAAGTAGATTTAAAAAATATATAACACTGTAAATAAAAAACGTCGTAAAAAAAACTGATGAGTAAACAAAGTACAAATATGTGCAATTTTTGCAGTCGTGTTTTTTAATTTTTGAATTATAGTAGCTTGTTTCAGGTTTTTCTACATAGTATAAAACAAAGTCGTTTCCCACCGTATGTGCGCTTAGATCTTTTAAACTACGCAACGGATTTTTATGCGGTTTTCATTAATAGATAGAGTGATTCAAGAGGAAGGTTTGGTTAGTATCTACATTGCACCCGTCCGAAGCCGGGGCGCGTTGCCAGTCAAGTATATAAGGTAACTTACTTATATGTTCAAGCTTAACGACAGGTTTTAATATTATGTTATATAAGATATTGTTTAAAAAACAACATATATATTATTCCCAGACACTTTCCATGGGCCATAACTTCAGCTAGACGCTTTGAAGTTTCGACCTTTAAAGCGTCTGGCTAAAGTTATAGCCCTCGAAAAGTGTCTGGGTATAACGAATGGTTCATCGGACCAATAGGAAAAGGTCACTTTATTTTATTATTTATTTATTTATATATTCTTTATTGTACACCAGATTAAATATGACTTATAAACTATCTACTACAAAACATACAATATTTTTTATATTCAGAATCAGGATGCCTTATTTGTAAGTGTAGAGTTACAGTACGTTAAGCCGAAAAATCCCTCTAAATCAAGCATTTATTCATTAAAATGTATAGGATCTGTGTTGTGATTTTACGTCTATCTGCTTATCTAATTGTATCCTTATCTAGAGAGGTCTTTACCATGTTAACAAGATCATTATTATTAAATTTGTTACCAGACGCATGTTTAGCAAATGCGTCTGCGGGCTGTTTTGCATGTTATTGTTCTTACGCCTACAGCTCTTTATATTTCTACCCTCATAGCCTGAGGGATCAATTTGCAAAACATGAAAGGGCTTTATAATTATGAGCCCACCCCCTCTTAATATATCTGAGTGCTCTTAAGCCCAGACACGTTTCTCTTATACCTAACCATGTTTTTTATTACCTTGACGTAAAAACTGTTTCCCATAGTCTATTGTTTTGCTGGCTATAAAAAGTATACATGAATCATCTAGCGCAGTTCTAAAGTATACAATTGCATCGCTAAATGGGTATATCCTTGTATGTGATACCTACAGCTATCGCCTGCGACTTCGTCCGCGTCAAAGTTGATATATCCCATGACAACTGTAGATTTTTCCAAGATAAATACCATGTGCTATTAGAGATTATAATCTATCACTGTGTCATATTTCAACCAGAACCGTTCAGCCGTTTTGGCGTGATTGAGTAACAACGGACATCCATCTAAACTAACTCATTTTATAGTAGTAAGAAATAAGATATAAGTGTTGTGATATAGTTATATTTGACCATGTTTGTCAAGTGTGATATGGCCTTCTTCAACGTACACATGTTTGCTCTAACTTGGTTTATCAACAACTTGATTTATGTGTACATATTGATTTATTTCTTCTTCAGTGTCTCCAAGATAAGATCATGATGCCTTAATATAACAAATCCATTCCATATTAGTATGGCTAGTTGTAGTACCTTCAGCTTTAATATTTTAACATTTTTTTTGGTATTTTCAATCAGTTTAGTAAGATCGGTCCTTAACTAAAAAACTCTTTGTAATTTTAAAATAACAGCCATTAAACTGAGAACATACATAACTTTCCAAATCCCACATAAAAAGTTACCCCAACTAGACAGCAGACACATAAAATATTTGATATAGACGACGGAAAATTATCTCAGCGGGTAGACCTGAGCGGAATATACTTGTATGAATATAAAGTGGACCCGATGTCACGCTAGCAATCTAATACACGGCAATAATTTAGCATTTCTAGACACGTCTGCACACGGTCCCGGCTACACTGGAACTGCCAGACTTTACCGATAAATGGAGGGTATAAAGATAAAGTTTGACGATGCTGTTAATGGAATGAGGGTAGATAGTTGGATGACAATATTATCCTTGTAATCTATAGTAATATTATAAAGCTGAATTTTGTATTTTTACCATTATAGCTGAAGTTTTTTTATTGTTTTTTGTGTTTCCCACTTTTGTCACTAGAAGGCTCTATTCCAGTACCATCGAGGACGTATAAAAACTCGCATTAGACACTGTAGATATTTCAAGATCCTATTGCCCTTGTACGTATTGTATATTACATCATTTTTTTTTATATTTATATGATGACCATACCGATTCCATGTTTCCATATTCAATTTACAACCACGTGCTAAACATGCGTATGACCACAATCCATACTCCATGCTTAAAATTATAAATGCGACAGTTTATCTGTCTGTTTGTTACGTTTTCACGACTAAACCACTTAACAACCGATTTTGATGAACTTTAGTATGGGGTGACAAGCCCGCCACACTGTTCCCACCCACTGCAACTCCTGAAAGCCAGAATCAACAGTGGAGGCCACGAGAAAAGCGCCGAGCCACTGAAGCTCGACGAGTCCCAGAGAAACGTTTAACTGTCTTGGGTCCCGCAACGAAATTAATCAGAAAAGAATAGAAGAAAAATATAATTTCCACTTCCCTCCAAACAAGCAGGAGAGTACGGGGTGAGTTGGAACCCCAAGAAAGGACATAGGCTACTTTTTATTCCGCGACTTCTGCTTCCACGATAACCGACATTTACGCAGGCGAAGTCGCGGGCCAAAGCTAGTGACGTATATTTACGCAACCGTTCAACACGACATTCTTTCAAGGTTGATCCACTTAGATACAGCTAGATAACAATGTTTAAAACTGTATTTATATTTAGACTGTAAACACTGGTTTTATGAATGAAGACTCATTTGTATACTATGGTTATGATAAGGCACCATGTGGAAAAGTGTGCTCTGATATGTGTACACTTGTGCACTCTTTTGTTATGAACATGAGAGGGAGTTGGGAATTAAAAACGCAATGTTGAGTATACGCAATTAGTGTGTTTTAACCACGGGTTTTTCTATTCAGATTAGTTCTGACAAAACAAGCCAAACACACATTACTATTCAGAAATAGCAGTTTCACGTACGTCCCAAACTAATGCTTTGATTTTTAAATTCTCCCTTTTTATGCAGTAATTGTAATCAATTACTTCATAAAATGAGAGAATTTTGACGTTTATTGGTCAACGATGGACCTATGTATATTCTATCAATTAAAACATTTATCCATACAATCGTACATTCACGCACAAGCAGAAATTAGCAATTTTCCCAAGCTACGATCATTAAACCAATCAACGTGAGACCATCCCTATAAAATCTAGATCCCCCAGCTTAGTCATCACTCCTCGGCTTTTCTCGGATATTTCTATAATTGTTTGTCGTTCAAGATCGGAATCGTTGAATCCGCTTGTAATTTCCGAAGCCTTACTTATGTTTCCGCGGTGCATGTGCTCGTTTACGTTGTTAGTCTTTCCGCATTGCGCCATTGTAACCCATTCATAGTTCATTGTCCACACCACGTCATGTCCTTTCGACCTTTTATTTGTTTCCTATAAATTGGCCGTTTGCCTTGTTCACAAACTACACTTGAGAATTGGCGTCTCTTTCTGACAGACAGGTAAAGAAAAAGACGGTGATAGATAAGAACTAAGTTTGAGATCTCATATTAGTTTTGCCTTGAATTTCGCCGTGTTTTTGGCCAATATGTTCTGATATGCCAACTTTATTTATGTGGAAGTTTTAGATCAAGTAGAATTGGCAGCTCTTATTTTATGTCTGTCCCTTGTTTTATGCGAGAGTAAAACCGGTCAAGCCGACGAAGGGTTCCGTTTCACCTTACAATATTTATTAAACACTACATACTTACAAAAAACCCTTGTGCGAGGATCCCCTTTAAGTTTTTAACTTAATTTTCAAAGCATTAGACCCGGTCTCCACCGAAGCGGAGACGAGAGGAGATGTCTCGTATAACCAATCTTGCGTTATTACACGACTGCCCCAAAAAAAGGAGTGTTATGTGTTCAGGGTTAATGTATGTATGTATGTGAGTATGTGAATATCTTTATTCCTCCATAACTTTTAAACGCCTGAACCGATTTAGATGTATGGGGTATCGTTACAATCCTTGCATCAGTCCGAGTAACATAGGCTAGTAATAAATAAAAAGAAACCGATGTGGTCACTTTAAAACGTAAATTAATACCAGCCTCAATTTATTTTTTTTATGAATCTGGTCGTGTCTATGTTTATCGTCTAGAATTTGACAAGTAGATTTAAAAAAATATATAACACTGTAAATAAAAGACGTCGTAAAAAAAACTGACGAGTAAACAAAGTACAAATATGTGCAAATTTTACAGTCGTGTTTTTAATTTTTTAATTATAGTAGCTTGTTTTCACATATCACCGATCAGCGTTTCATACACATGTACACAACATTGTATCCTATTGGTTGTTTACGAGACATCTTTTCTCCTCTCCGCTTTGGTGGATTCCGGGCCTTATAGCGTTTTTGTTGTTATAGCGGCCATAGTAATACACACTCTGAAAATTCAAATGTATCTTCTGAACTATAATAGCCGCCAGCAAGCAACGAAGTGGCATTGGTCACTTTTTGGTTTTGACTGTTGATAATAGTGTAGGGATAACTAAGTATCTTTTACTTCTTAATAATACGATGCACAGTGTTCCAAAAACGCTTCGGACCGGACTTTTTTAACTGACCTCGCAGATTGACGTAGTTAGTTATACTGAGCAATTGTCTAGAAGTAATCCCTATTCGAATGTGGATAGTTTTCGAGAAAAAAATACTGAAAGTTCGTTGTTCCGGAGGGACCGAAAAATTAAAAATATTTTGTATTTACTTTGTTCTTAGACTTTGTTATTGTTTTTTTTACAACTATTTATTTCTAGTATGATGTGCCATCCAACTATAAGCTCTTAAGGCTTTTAATAAAATAAAAATTGGTAACAGTTTAGAAGATGTTTTAAAAAAATCGATTTTTGATTTTGTTTTTTTTTTTTTTTTGAAAAGTACGCAGTTTCCGCACGAACTATTTTATGCTGATAATACTTCAGCTTTATAACTACTTATGAAAAAAAAGCAGCTCAGGATCTAGTGGATACTTTGAGATATTTGCGATTTTAACTTTTTATTAAAGTGCCTGCAATACTGGTCATAGCAAAGTTGCTTTGATAATTTTGCTTTACAGTTAAATAACGATGTCTCGTATCGTATTCAATCCATTGTCTCTTATGTTTCTATATTCACATACGAGGAATGAAATTGATACAGCGTGGGTAGCAACAGTTCGTAGTGTGCAAACAAACGACATGACCCTTGTTGGCTCAGTCAACAAGCGTAACATGATAAATTATTATTCCTTGATATTTTTATATTGTATACCTATAACTAAAACAATTATTTGTTTATTTATAATAGCTTTTGATCGCGACTTTGTCCTCGTGAGTTTGTTACGGATCCCTATTTTTTTTATAATAAAATATAGCTTATACCATTTAGGAATAACATAGCTTTCTAGCGCGTTCAAAGCGCGAACAAACAATTACTATTAATTAGTTTGTTTGTTTGTTTGTTTGTTGGGATTAGCTTTATAATATTAGTATAGGTTTCATAATTATATAATATTATTACAGTTTTAATATGCCAATACGATGCACATAAGTAGGTAACAAAAGAGAAATATTTTTTATATGTTCGATGCCCTTCAGTAACATTCTCTAATTATTGACTTTTTGTTTTCTTTTTTAAGTTTGATACACGGCACTGTTGTGTTCAAATTGTACATTGCGTGCCAGAGTATGTAAATAAAAGTATGTACATACATACAAAATAAACCCCTGTTTTCCCTCATGTTGTATGTTCAATCTCACACCTCTGCTTCCTGTAATGCGCACATTTTCCAAATTGTTGCCCCTTGGGTTAGGGTTGGGACGGTACGGACGGTCGGTACGTGTAAAAGAAAACGTCCATTGTTTATTTTTTCGCCCCAGCGGTCACTGTATCGTGCCCACAACTCCCGTCTCTTAACCAAAGGTGATTTGGGTTAAAGCCCTAAACTGTTAAGGGTTTTGTGATAATTAATTGTTTGAACCTTTGCTAGTCTTCATGGGTCAAGAATTAATAATAACTTCGGTTGTGGCGACACGCAACTTTAGCTGTCCAATTTGTATTGTGTCGTGATAGCCCAGTGGTTTAGGCTCCTGCTTCTCATGCATGAGGTTTCGGGTACCGAGAAAGTACCAATGTGACTTTTTTAATACAAATGTACTTTCTAGTTGAAGGAAAACATCGTGAGGAAATCCGCACGTATTTTACTTCTTATTACTATTACAAATACTAAAGTTTGAATGGATGAATGTTTGTTACTTAATCGCGCCAAAATGGCTGTACGTATCTGAATAAAATTCGGCACAGAGATAGGTTATAGTCTGCACATAGGCACTTTTTATCCCGGAAAAATGTCCGTTTCCCATGGGATAATATACACACATCAAAAAAGTCTAGGGATCAACATCCCTAACATTTGTTAGGGATGTTGATCCCTAGACTTTTTTCATGTGTATATTAACTTTGATTAATATAAGTCTGATATTGCCAATCCGCCTTGCGCAAGCGTGGTGATTAATGCTCGTTTCTTCTCTGTATGAGAAGAGGGTTTTGCCCTGCAATGAGACGATTATGGCTGGTATTATTTGTAGCTTCAGACATTTAATTTGACTTCTTCGTCGTTGTAGAAGATTTTTCGTACACGTACAGAAAATGCTACTGTACTACAAAATTCCTGAATTCAATTTCTCTTGTTCCGTATTTTTCTAGTGTACACAATATTAAAAAACTGCACAAAGCGGGGTGTTGTGCTGTTGCCTCCAGACTGAAAAGATTTATTACTGCATTTTTACTGTTTTCGGTAGCCAGTTTCAGTATTTTCTGCATGGTCGCTTTCTATCTCGACTACTTGCAATGTTTTTGTTGTAAATTAACGTTGAGTCGTCGTCTGAAAATATTTAATGGAAATAAAATACATAATATTACATCACGCCTGTAATCCCCGAAGGGTTAGGCAGAGGTGTACCCATTAGTACACCCACATTTCGCCAGTTATGTTTAAGTCCCATGTAATAGGGAGCGAGCCTATTGCCATCAACCGGGCACAAATCTAGGCTCCGAGGTTGATACTGAGAAATTCCTGATGGAAAACCTGCCTTTATTTACTTTGAGAAGAAGTAATCAAGATGTGTAATTCGTTATTAAAATAACAAATGTTTTCTCTTCGTCTAGACATTGTTATCCTAATAAAGTCTGGTGTAATTAGTTTTTGGAACCATTTAAGTATATTAATATTATTAATTCTACTTAGTTTTAGGCACTATCGCAATTTAACATTAGTCTTAGTCTGCCAAAATGCTTCTAATTTAAAACAATTGCAAAGTAGGTCCCTAAGTTTACTCATTTCAAAAGCCTCTTACCATAAAACCTGACTCAGACGGTGCAAGAAATATCGTGCAAGTTGTGGTACATTTCCGTCGATGATCTGTCACTTTTGACACAACAGCCGCGGTGACCCGCAGTGTACGACAAATCGCACGATATTTCTCGCATCGTCTGAATCAGGCTTAATTATGATTTAACTGGAAAATTTCATAAGCAGCTTAAAAAAAAACTAAGCAGACGGTACTTGGTGATGCTGTCCTACTTGCCATCAAGACGTGCCCGTCCTTAAACCAATTTGTTAGCAGTTTTGAAGCAGGCGTCGTTCTTAAAGTACGGTTAATGGAATACTGACTAGAATTCTAATGATGAAGGCATGAATGATGTAAGTTTGGGCCGTGTTTAAAATTTGGGGGGCGGGTTCCTTAAGTTTTATTTAAGACTGGAGATCGCAGTTCTTAAAAACCGGCCAAGCGAACGAGTCACACGCACACGAACGGTTCCGTACCACCATCCCATATTTAACACAACAAACAAAAAAATTAGTTTGTAATAGCAAAAAGGTATGTAAAATAATTAATATATATATATTAATGTATAATTATAAATAATTTCCCCCGTTTCATTCCTTCAGGGGATCAATTTTGAAAATTCCGTTCTTAGCGGACATCTACTAAATATAATCTGCCTCCCTGCCAATTTCATCTTTATACGTCAATCTGTTTTCGATATTTCTTGATGAGTGAGTGACCTTTCGCTTTTGGATGTTTAGATTCACTAGGTACATGATTCTAGACTCATTTTTCGTCGGTTATAAAATAACCGATTTACAGTGACCTGTTTTCATAGTCAGCTTATACAAATTGCATCGTACGTGAGATAATCGAATACGTAACGCTCCACAGCTTCGTTTACAGGGAAATAAACCCGCCTGAAACCTGTAAACAAAGTGTAAACACTACGGATGGAATGAATTGTTAATTTTGTGAAGTACTGTGTTTACAGTTCCCGTTTACGTTGATGATGTTTTGTGATTTAAATTGTCAATTTATTTTTGTATTATATTTGCATTTTCATGTGTTATAATAATTTTCGCCTTGTATTGTTTCTGGTATGAGGGGACATAATAAGTACAAATAATATTATGTGAATAAATCATGTCTTAATTACACGTATTCTGCATACAACAAAACCTAGCTAAGTGGATTGTGAAGTGAGCCAGAGGATTCAGAGGAAGTACCACAAACCTACTAACCAATCCGTATTATGATGGGACGTGTTCAGACGTTGACAGGCAAATCGTGAAGTTATGTAGGTATGAGAATATTAATAGAACCAATGCTATAAATATTTTTCGTCCAAATATGGTCTGTCTACGTTTTAGATGCTTAGCAGGTATATGTATGTTATGTAGATTCTATTTCTATAGGCACAAGGTTGTTTTGTATCCTTATTGGAAGCATGGAAAGGGAGCAAAGCGGTTGTTTCTGTATATGAGGTTAAAATGTTTATAAACTTACACACGATACAGGAGAAATTCCTAGTATGTATATAATAAAAATAATAATAAAGCAGTAGAGTAGTATGACGTCACATATCTTACCTCATCAACTTCAACCTAAAAACACGTTGATTTTGTCACCGTAGCTCTAATCCCAAGAACGACTGGTCCTATTCTTTTTCGCTATTAGGAAACTACCAGAATGTGGGTGTACTAATGCGTACACCTCTGCCTAACCCTTCGGGGATTACAGGCATGATGTTATGTTTATTATACCTGAGTGAAATAGGCTAAATTTTATATAAAAAAATTTAAGGATTAAAAAAACAACCAGTTGATGTTTCGGGCAAAATCTAGTGCGGAATAAAATTTACACAAATATTTTCGTTCCCGACCAAAGTAACAAAAAAAAAGCGATCATATTTCTTATTTAATTAAGGCTAATCATGTTATTTACTTAACCGCAGAAATCTGAGCCACTCATTATGAGATTAAAATTTTCGCTTCCTAATTTTATCGCTAGTTATGAAACCAAAAGTACCTATAAGTATCTAAGGCTTCACGGTTTCAGTGAAGCCTTATTTTAACTTTTCATTAACTGTTTCTCGCCTGTGTTGTTTGAAAACAACAGCCAACTTTGTTGTGTAGCTCTTGAAATGATTTTATTTGTGGAGAGCGGAAATGAAAGACTGTGAAGAGGTCTTTAAAAGAAAAATCTTGAAGACAGTTTCTTTTATGTAAACTAGCTTCAGCTCTCGGCTTCATCCACGTCAAAGTTAACACATTATCCCACGGGGACCTTACAATTTTCCGGAATAAAAAGTATAATCTACCTCTGTACCAAACTTTATCCAGATCCGTCCAGTCGTTTTGTCGTGATTGTGTAACAAATATACTTTTACATTGATATTATTACTTACATTACGGTGATATTTGCACTTTACACAAATAAAAATAGAGATTAAAACAACATAACTCTTGTTACTGCCAATAACAATTTACAATAAAACGTGATGAAGTCGACAGTATAAAAATACGAGAGGGACACATTGAGTTATAATGTACTACGTACTAGAGAAGCTATCTCAAACAAAAGATAGGCGCACTTGATGACAGCGGGGCATGCGCGGGACAAGCGGGGGGGTGTGATGTTCTCATAGATAACAATCAATGCAGTGCAGATGCGACATAATTTTATTATTCTGCCTACTTGTGTACTTACTCAAAGAATAAATAAAAAAGTATTTATGCTGTAATAATATTTTAATTTCCTTTAAGTAATATAAGTTTAGTTAGTTTCTGCCGTTTTGTGAATAATCTGAAGGTAACCACGTTTCTTCGCTGCGATTATTCTGAACATCCATGATTCTCTTGTTTCATGACACCGCCGAGGAAACCTTTAAATCCAAATAATAATAAAAAAATATTAATGTTATTGCATTAACATTATTATCGTGATTTAAAATTAATATTTTACTGCCCTTAATTATGTAAACTTATACGTCGATAGTGTCAAGTCTGCGCATACAAATGTTTTACTCTTTGACATTCACGTAAACATGGCCGCCGCGCCGCCGCGGTGACGCGTTGCAATTGAAAAATTATAATTAAAAATTAAGCGTGTTTTAAACATAATTAATGAACTTACTGGTGAAAAGTCACTCCTTGACTTTTATTTATGTTTCTGGAGTTATTTGTACAGTATCTCAATACGCACGAAGGCATAATATAAAAAACAAAACTTCACTCAAATGTGTCACGTTGCAGCAAACGCTCGGCATAGACTAAGTGAGTTGGAGTGCACGCGCTCTAACTCGTGTTACAAACAATCGAGTTGAGGTGTCTTCTCTAGTACGTAGTACATTATAACTCAATGGAGAGACAATCAAAAGAATTTCCTAGTTCATTTCAAATACGTCCAAAATACGGTATTAACTATAAAGGAATAGTTCCAATAAGATATTTGACTTCTACCAAATCAGTCAATTGTGTCGATTCTGAATTCTCTAGCTGTGACAATTCATCCATAACTCACACATTAAATACTGGCCAACCGTTGTGTCTACGTCTTAAGTTTGTACCGTATTTTGAACCCGTATCTCCACTCCCGGCTAAAATGGCGGCTCATGTTATATAAGGAAAGTTTATGGCCCCTACGTGCCTGCGTTAAAACTGTACCAAAGAATATGGGCTGCATTTCACACGTTCTCGGGCGTTATTCTACCTAACTGGCGATAAAAAACTCCCATCTCCGTGTGTTCTATCTTTACTATTAATATAAAAGCTGAAGAGTTCTTGCTGGTTTTGTTATGCACTAATTTCAGGAGCTACCCGTCCCATTGGTTAAATCTTTTTGAATATGATAGCCAGATTCATGATCAATACTATTGGCTATTTAACATCATGCTACAACCCACGAGAGTGGAGCAGTAACTAAAGGCTTAACGAGGGTGAAAAAACCAAGCATCAAAGTCGCGGATAGAAGCTAATTAAAAATATTACAATAATACCAGCCTATTACTGTTCCACTGCAGAGCAAAGGCCTCTTCTCACACAGAGAAGGCAGAAGCATTGATCACCATGCTTGCTCAAGGCGGATTGGCGATTGGTTTCCTTACGATGTTTTCCTTCACCGATTTACTAATATAATATTTAATTCTCAAGACTGCCAAAGAATATGGACATTTTATTTTCCTTCTCGACCTGACAGTTTTTTTCATCTAACGGTATAATAAGATCCCACCTCGTGACGTAACCGTCTCGTCTCCGTCGCTGCGGGAAATAGACCTTCAAATGTCACTCAGTATTTTCAATCTCGGGAAAAAGAAACATTATTGATACTATGAATATCTCAGTATAGATCGATGTGCTAAAAATGGCTAAGTAGCAGTGGCGAGGACTTTATACAACTCGATTAATACCGGCTTCCCTTTGGAAGTCCGCTTTTGTCAAATGGCACAGTCAGTATCTACTATCTACTATTACGAAATAATTAGTCAAACTTATTTTAAATCCACCGTTAAATGAAAAGGTTATTAAGTCAATGTGTTTAATTTTGTTGTCTTTTGGTTTAAGGATAGGTGGTGTAATTCAGGAAGAGTTTTTAAGCCAATTGTACCTAATACTCAAGTATTTTTTGTACGAAGTTCTTTAACGCGGCTTGTGGTAGGAGCTAACTGGCAGAAATCGTCACGTAAGGAAAAGGCGTTAGAGAAAGAGAGGAAAGGTTGCATGGAGGGGCATGCAACCTTCCCTCTCTTTCTATTATATACAGGTGTGTGTTTTACCTGTTGATAAACTAACGTAAGAAATTTCGTTTCTATTTTATTCGGTTTCCAAAATTGACTCTTTAGCACTTCTACGTAGGTATCAATTTAGTTAGGGTAGTAACCTGATTTGTAAATTCGTCGCCTACGTCCGAAGTTGTAAACGTAACCTACTTTTTTCTCTCCCACACATCTTACAACTCGTGTGGGAAGATATGATACGCAATTTTCATTGGATTACATCACCGATGGAGTATGAAATGATGTCGTTACTACCAAATTCGTTTTACTCTTCGACTACACTATATAAAAATTCATGCTTTCTCTCTAAGGGGCGGGGAATATCATTGTTATTTTTTTATACGATCCCGATCGCTTTTTTCACATGTATTTTTCAAACATGCGAGTCCTGGGCATCGATCTGATTTGTCCCATTGACTTCAATTGCTACCATCCCATTCAGCAGACTGAGTTCCAAATTCTAGTTCCTGGTCTGCTTCTCACATATTGTTGTGACCCACCCCTGTGTCGTCACATCCATGTCTGCGTGCCCAATGCGTTTGGCAGTCGTGTCGCAAGTGGGCGCGGTAATGTGTCGCTTCCGCTGCGATACCGTCGGTTATGATGCCCTCGCGGCTTGAAAGTGTTGGCAGTTGGAGAGTGAAGGGCTAAATTGCTAAATTGTATTCTAATTAATATGTAATTAGGGACGATAAATGCTTGAAAATTGCTCAACATTTTAGGATAATTGTCAAAGGTTGTGTGCATATTTGAGAATGGTTAAATGGTGTAGGATGACCTCAGGAGTATACCCTTTCGAATAAAAAAAGAATTTTGAAAATTGGTCGACAATTTGGGGGAAAAATCGGTCAACAAAAATAATCTCGTCATAAAGATCCTCATTTTTTTGAAGTCGGTTAATGACTTAATGTAACTATGTGAGGAAACATATATTTTTCTTAAACGAAATTCAGAAGAATTTGAAATCTATAGTAGTGATTACTATGTAATTAAAATCAGGACTGGGATTTGGAATAGCTACTAAATCGCTTATTAAAATTCCATTCAATGTGCCCACTAGAGAGAGATGATATTAAATTGCTAGCTTCGAAATTAAGCCTCGATTCGTGCCTCCAAAGCCATTGCTAGACTTCGTGTAAATCAGGCTTTCGAACTTAGACTGTTCGCAAACAATCGATAATTTGATGCGGTCTACATTAACCTTTACGATCTCTTGATATTTTTAGCCATGATGTGAAAAATTTAATGTCGTTTTTTTTATTTTAGTATCTAAAAAAGAGGGTACATAATTGTGAATTTAAACAGTCAACCGCAATAACTTTAATAGTGTGCTATGACCACTTTATTCGTGAACACACCTAAATATCAAAAGTAAAAATACTAATACCGAAATAATATGATTCTCATTACGAAAATCTTTATTATAAGGTAAAATGAAAGTTGTTTATTATAAGCAATATTTATCCCGTACAAAAAAGTAACGTAGCGGCTGTGCTTGTTCTGAATTAAAAGTAGGTACTACAGTTAATTACCCCGGCTCCGGCTGGAGGGTTGTTTTCAGCAGCACTTAGGTACTTATTATTACACGAATATACATAAGGACACTCGTATTATGCTTATAAACTCGAGTTTATGACCTTATTTTTATTTCACGTTTTAGTAACAAAGTTATTAAGTATGTTATAATGAGAATAAACACGAAAATAAGTTTAATGGCTTAAGTTCTTTATTTTGTGATAGTTTAAATTCCATAGCACGCTGTGAACGACCCTGCCTATGGTTAAGTTTTTACATAAGAACTATTTTTAGTATAAAATCAATAGAATGCCATTATAAGGTCACCGCGAAGCACGCCTGACCATTATTTTATACTTTTAAATGTAAATAACGAGATCATTCACTAGATTTGGTCAGGATTATACAATATCTTAGATATGCTCATATTGTAAAACTAAAATGTTTGTTTATTTGATTTTTTAGGCTAATACAAAGCTACATTATTTCTGAGTGCTATAGATAGTAATTACATTATCAAAAAAATTGCGATCTGTAAGATAATTTACGCGGACGAAGTCATAAATAGTAATTAGATTACTTTGTTATTTCATTATGGATTTTACTTTGTCATCTAGATGACAAAATAAAATCCAAAGAGCAAAGATATACCTAGGTATATCTTTGCTCAGCAACTGTCATTCAGAAAATGATCAACCTGAATTATAAGATATGTACTTATTTCATTGTAATTTATCACGAGAAAAGTTACAGCAACCGACCTTCAAGTGAAAATCTGTTTACCTGAACAACATAAAACGTGTGTTCTACTTAGATAAGAGAAAAATACAAAAAAAGGCTAAAGTATAAAGTATTTTGTAACAAAATCCTGGCATAACAAACCCGAGCTCACCCCTTCAGAAAAGGTCAATAAAAAAAAACAAAACGGTAAGGACCCCGAGCCTCCCCTTTGATATATTGGACTTATAAACCCTTTTCACCTACGTCACACATTGTCTTGTTTAAAAACTCGCGAGTCGGTATTATCTACACACACAATAGGGGTATTGAATATCGATTTTCAGGTTAAACAACGGTTTATTTAAAATACTGTAAACCTATCAACACCATGCTGTCCTAGACAGAAAAGTATCGATTGCATGTTAATGATAATGGAGCCGTAATTATCACGACATGCTTCGATTTTTATGCAAGTGGAATATTGAGTTATCAAGTATTCTGTACACTATTTCCAGATTAGGGCATGCAAAAACCGGGTTGTTTAAAAAAACCGTTTAATCCGGAGTTTTTGTTTACAAAATCGGTGAAATCGGTTTTTTCGGTTTTTTTTTTCAATTTTTATTCAAGAAATGAAAAATATATTCCAGATGGTACGTAGTGTCTTAAAAAAAACAGTGACTTTATTGTAGCAACCAGCTAAGGTTTCTTCTTAGCGTGTCGATGGCAAATCTGTATATACCGAATAAACTGATTTGATACTGTTTCATTTTCCAATAATATTAGATCACTTTTTTCTAATATCATATTCGTTATGCTGTGAATTGTCTGTGTTCGTTAGCCAGACTCTAATCCCAATAAAAAAAAGCCAGACTCTAGTCCCCATGCTACAGATTTTGCAACCGAAAATATTAATTCTCCACAACATATAATAAGCAAGACCAATAATTGAATATTGTCAAAGAACCAAGCAAATGTCTCATTAGATTCCACGATGTCACCCACTATAGAATAATGTAAATACGACCGCACTCTTAATTGAATAAGTCATCCCATTGAGACATTAGTCTTCATTTGCATAATCATCTTATGAATATGAGTATTGAGTAACTCCACCAATTAAGATACATTACATTTCTATTGAATTAAGAACAAACAGCTGTAAATCATCTTGCGTTAAATGAATTTCAAGTTGCTACTTGTTTAAAAGTATCTCAGAAGTATCTGCAGCGTTAGCTGTCAGCGACCCATAACTGGATTGCGTAGTTCTAAAAATACCATAATTCTAATGTAACTTCTCATTTGTCCACAGAAAGAAGATCGAATCCCTAGGCAGGATGACGGCGATGACGCAGGAGGAAATGGTGGCGGGTGCACGCACCGTCGCCGCGGGGCTGGAGGCTCTGAGGGCAGAACACGCCCAGCTGCTTGCCGGGTTAGCAGCCACCACCGAGCATGAACACGAGAAGGCGTCGCTTGTGAGGAAGAGCATTGATGCTATTGAACTTGGATTGGGAGAGGCACAGGTTAGTTGAAAGATTTTGTTTTTGTTGACGCTGCAGATCTTTCGGGATATCACACCTAAGCCTAAATATTATATGCCCTTGGTTGGCTTAGCAGTTAAGCCTTTGATGCTTAATGATTATGAAAAAAAGACGGATCTTATTGAGAAAGGATAGAAAAGTATCAAAGATAAGCTTAGCCTCGATTCAATTAGGACCTCGAATAATTTGTAGGCCATGCAAAAACCTCGCAGTCTGAATTTTGAATCACTATCCAAAATATTGTCAAGCAGTCCATTTCCTATTTAGCTACTTAGGTGAGCTTAATGTCTTCGTGAAAAGTGGCTTCCGGTTGGAAGTGACAGTAAGCCTAAGTGCTGTATTTATTCTCTCCATTAAAACCGGACGATCTACAAAAAAGTCTTAATGGGTTCATATAAAATTCACAGAGAATCGAAATCAGATCCATGGATGCTTGGATGGATCGTCCTTTCTACCCTTGACGATAAAAGATTGTACTGTGACATCTCTTTGTACTTTTGGTTACTCAGTTCTCCCTTTACATCACCTTCATTATTCCTTTCAACACATTAATTTCGTATGTCTGCATTTACTGTCGCAATATTTGCAATTCATTAACGAAAACCAACACTTAGTACACTCACGCTACGTTTTAATGGCATGCATTACTTGGTGCTCCTAATGAAAGTCTTTGTCCTTTGCCGTGTTTATTATATTTTCCGGAAACATGACGATGAGACGAAGACACATCAATTTTACAAATGTACACCACGTGCATACGATGTTAACAAACGTGATCTGGCTTCAGATTCCAAAGCACATGTCTTGGAGATGACATGCGTGAGGTCTGCGGCCTGCGGTTTGTTACATGTCCCACGTATGGAGTTACAAATACGACTGTCTTTGGCTTTGTCGTGTCGGAGAAGCCGACAACTACTATATTATACTATATTTTTCTATTGTGAGGAAGAGTGTCCGTGGAATTTCTTGCTCATTCTTCTCCGTAGAGGCCTACCTCCGTTTTGAAACCTTCAATTTTCTGACTAACTGGCCAACTCCTTGACAATTCAATAGAGTGCCTGTAAGTGGTCTAATTGAAATAAATGTTTTGACTTTGACTTTGTGGAGTGAATTCCAAAGTGGTAAGATGCACTCTTGACCTTCTCAACCCCCAAGAAAATACCGTTAACTTTCCAAAAGAAAAACAACTCCTAATTACATAGTTCTTCGTGAAAATTGCTCGCGTTTTATCTTGATAAGTTACACGTTCTCATATAAGCTTACACGCGAAGCTTAAGGTGAGCTGAAGATATTGATCAAACGTTCTCGGCTTAGAAACGTACTGAAAAGAAAAAATTCTTAGTACATTTTCTTAGAAGTATCCTAAACAAATAAAGGTTTATTCTTAGGACTTTACCTCAAGATTTTCTATAAAAGAATTCTTTACATCTAAAAGCATATTTTCTACCATTAGTTCTTACAATTTTCTTTTGAAATAATTACAGAAATATCTTGTTGTTTTAAACCTCAAACGGTAAATAAGGTCAAGAATTTAGTCATTGAACGGCTCGGCTTTGAAAAACCTATGTAAATGAAAAGCCTTGCTTCTCAGAGGTTTAAGATAAACAGCCTCCAGGTAGCCTAGATTCGCTGAATGCCTTTAAGGACTACCCGTTATACCATCATTTAGGTCACACCTACCAACCCTTGAGGGCGCTGTATAAACGCGAGCTTCCAACGTATAAAAGGAAACTGTATTTTTGAAGCAAAATGTCGAAGAGCGCTTTTAGAACTTTGCTTTTAAGTTTTCAATTCCAATTTTTGTCAAAGATTGCTACGTTTCGTGTTGGAGGAATGGGTGTTATATGTGGGAATTGCTTTTCTGTTGGAAAACACAATGATGGATTGTGTTCAAGTTCTTTGAAACATAATTTTTCATACGTGCTTTAAGGTTAGCATTCCTATAGAAGCCAATTTTTTAATATCAGATATTTCATATCTGAAGAATAAAAACGGCGTCTCACAATTTCTCGTCTCTCTTAATTTCTGTACAAAAGCTGTCAAGCTGTAATATTTATGCTTCAGATATAAGCTGCCTAACAATTAAGAAATCAGCCCTAAAATGTTTTTAGAAAAGTTACAAAGCACTTAATTCATGAACGGTTCTTAAAAATTCACCATTTACCTGTCAGACAATACTTAGGTACCTCATTATTTAAACATCAGATGAATAGAAAATACAAAAATAGACTCTACAATAGGCAGATTTATCAGCTACAGTGAGCTCTTTCAAACATGTTCTATTTTATTATATTTTCAATAAGCTTTGTTTTCTAAACAAAACAGATTACGAAACAAACCTCATTCGCAATTTAACATTACATACACATATCTCCATTAACCTGTAACCTTTCGCCGCCATATTGGTTAAATTGCCGCCATATTTTCACCGCCATTTTTCTCAAAACGCCACAGAGTAAAATTAAGTTGCGTGAGTGAATCACGAGGCGGTACTCTATTCAGTCTCTCACAAAGGCACGCGACACCCTCTTGTGAGGTTGACGACGTTGAGGTTCTATGTGGAGGCAGGACAAGGCTAAAGATGAAGGCGGTTAGATGATATTGTTACAGAGATTATGTAAATAGGTGGAATACCAGCATTGCCAATTTTTTTTACGGGAAAATCGGGGCTTGAATTACTTTTCGTAAAAAAAATTGAGATTTATTCTAAGAAAGCGGGACGTAGGTAATTAAACTACAGTTTATTAAGTTAATAATTAAAGTTTATTATAGGTACCGTTATTTATTACTAGTTTTTGCCTGCGACTTCGTCCGAGTGATTTTTGCAAATGACTTCTGTGCAGTGTTACTAAAGACTTCGGGAACCGGACATTTTCTCGGAATAAAAAGAAGTCTATGTGCTATTCCAGACTATAATCTATGTCCGTGCCAAACTTCATCTAAATCCGTACAGCAGTTCTGCCGTGATTAAGCAAGAATCATCCATCCATCCAAACTAGCATTTATAACAGTTGGTAGTGAGATAAATATTTAAAAGGATTCTTCCTAACCTAATTCGTGCTAAATGTTTACGATTGCGTCACGATAGCATTATAAGAAAGTTGGTAACAACTTTGACCTGTTTTGGAACTTCGTGATCAATGCGAAGATTTTTCCTTGGACATGTTTGCGTGAAGTTTTCGAAGAAGAAAGGAATTTATTGCCATGAAATCTGATCATCAGAACGCAAGTTTAACGCCAAGATTTTGTTATTTTAGTCTTCCTCAGATATAGAGGGCATTATTAGAATATTGAAAATTTTTTTTTATCGTGATGACCCTGTCGCTCCTTGTTAAATGCTTGGTATAAATTTAGCTGCATCGGTTAGACTGGAAGTTGACCCCAACATAGCCAGGAAAAGGCTAGGCAGATAACTCAAATATACTTTTGAGTTTATGCTAGACCTCACTGATATCGGTAAGGGAAAACATCGTGGGTCCGACCTTATAATTAATATTAGTCTGAAATCGCCAATCCACTGTGAGCAAGGGTGGTAATTAATCCTCGTAGGTACGGTCTCCGGGGGCGAACCACTAATAGACGTGTGCGTTGTTAGTGAAATTAAATTGTTTAGTAAATTAATGACCGGTAGGCCTAACATGAGCGCGCTTACATAAAAGTATTCGATTTCATTCGATTTTCCAATTAGAAATATGATTATTTGTCTAATTTTATGTGACAAGCACAAATATATGTATCACCAATTAATAAAGCATTCAAACAAAATAAATATTGTGTGTTAAAAGGGTATTTCTTTTTTTAACATCGATCGAATCTGCGTTATAACGGGTCTTATGGACATCATAATGAAAACTAAACAGCGTTAACGCGTAATTTGCGTCGGTTATAAAAATGTGCTGGCTGTTCCATGCGTTTTGACTTGACCGTGTAGGTGTTGCATCTTTGTATAGATTACCAAAATATTTTTTAATAACCGGCGAAAATTTCATTCCTTATGGTCTAGCTAGAATCATGTTCCAAATTCATGGTAGAAGTTATAGATACGATGATCCTTCCACCCCGTGGGTCAATCTTCAGTGTTGAGGATAATGACGCCCGATACTTTTACTACTAGTGCAACCATCCATTGACAAAAACAAAAACATAAATTATTTTAATTACCTTTAAGTTAAATGTAATTAAAATAATTTAAATTGTTGTTTTTTGTAGTAAGTATCGGGCGTCATTATCCTCAACACTGAAGATTGACCCCCGTATTTCCTCCGCAGCCTCATGCTATGCTCTCTGTATTCCTTCAACCATGTCCGCTGATCTCTTAACCTTTGCCCCACCGCCACAAGACGTCACACGTACCTGACTCAACAAAACTGACTGATAGATGTGGGAATGTTTGTTTTTTGAACAAAGGGATGTTGACGCGGCGTGGTGCGGCCTTGGGCTTGCCATGTGCCTCTGTGTTGTGTTTACTCTGTTCATTGTGGAGTGTGTTATGTAAACTGATGTCTTGGAGATAGATTGGTAACAGAGGATTTACTGTAGACAGGTGAAAGAGTATAGAGTAAGTTTAAGATGTTATGATTGGTTGATGGGTCGTAGTAGTTACCTAAGTGATTTTAATTAACAGATCATTTTGATTGGCTTGTAGTGTAGGTAAACGATTTAACAACTGGAATTATAGATCAACTAGCTTTTGCCCGCGACTTCGTCCACGTATATGTCGGTTATCGCGGACGCAGACGAAGTCGAAGTCGAATAAAAAGTAGCCTATGTCCTTTGTTGGGGTTCACACTTACCCTGTACCAAATTTCACACAAATCGGTTCAGAAGTTTAGGCGTGAAGAAAAGACAGACAGACAGACAGAGTTACTTTCGCATTTATAATATTAGTAAGGATTAATATTACTTAATATTATATTAACATAATAAGCGTCTCCGCCCACATCAGTATTTTTGTAGGATCGACTATCGTTTTGTGGGACATCTGCGTTGGTAAGTATATTGGGGCTGTTTTATTACTCTCCGACAAAAATCGGTCACCGATTTTATCTTACGTGGGCGGACGCCCCAATATTGTCTATTGTCATGGAAAATTATTATTCCCTGACAATTTAAAAGTGCCAGTAAATGGTTTATTTTAAATGAAACATTTACACAAATATTTGTATGGCCTACTGGCAGTTGTTTGTGTATGTGAGTTAATATTGTTTGTAAACGCATAAATCATAATATATTGTGTATTTTGAATATGAGTTTGAGATTAATCTTCTTTTTATAACTCAAGTCATAATTTTACTTATAGCAACATAACGTTTACGTTATGTTGCTATAAGTAAAATTATGACTATAATAGTATATAGTATAGTAATTTGTTTTAGCATGGCCTTTTAAACTTTAGTTTAAAAGGCCATGCTAAAACAAATTACTTAGTAATCTATATCAATTAGTACACAACTCAACTTTTTCGCTATAGATAAACCTTCATTATGAAAGACATTTCGCTTTCCCTTCCACAATAAATACACATTAAAATTAAAACCAAACCATCATTTAAAATCACGACACCGGCACGAGACGGCACGACTAACGATCTCTCATTAATCAGCCGGGTTTATTTACGTCTCGACATTACCTACCCTTCACGCACCCTCGCACCTCACAACCCTCCCACACTTAGTAATGAAAATCTCTTTCCGTCACTCTTTAAGAGAAAAATATTGTGAATAAAATAAAGCTTCTCAGATGGAATGAGAGCGATTTATGATGTGAAAGTTGGAACCAGATTTTTCCGCTTTTTTAGGGTTCCTTGCTAACATTCGCTAATAACACGGATATCCGTTTTTGGCATGGTAATCTCCCAAACGGCTGAACCGATTTTGATTTAGTTTTTTTTTACTTGATCGACACTTATGCAAGGAAGTCTGTTGCCGTTTGATGATAATGCTGCAATACAGCTCTTTTCTATATGATGGGTGTAAGCATCTTCTCAGGTCTAACAGAGATTGTTTTGTGTCGGGGGTTTTCTCAATTTGAAATGTAACTTATTTGAGCATGAATAAAAAACTTTTTCAATTTAATATGTTTATTATTAAAAATCTTTTCATAAATGAGTAACCCTCCTACTCTCTATTTCAGGTGATGATGGCCCTAGCCTCCCACTTACAATCAGTGGAGGCTGAGAAGCAGAAGCTCCGCACCCAGGTCCGGAGGCTGTGCCAAGAGAACGCCTGGCTCCGGGACGAACTGGCGGCCGCCCAGCAGCATCTGCAGGCTTCGGAACAGCGTGTGGCTCAGCTGGAGGAGGAGAATAAGCACCTGGACTTCATGGCTTCCATACGGTGAGTCAATTAGTATTAGTGAGTATCTCGGTGAGTATTGGTGAGTATCTTGCTACTATTATGAATGGGAAAGTTTGAATATATGTTTGTTACACAATCACGCGAAAACGGCTGAACGGATCTGTTAGATAACAGTCTCGAATAGCATATAGGCTAATTTTTATCTATACTAATATTATAAAGCTGCAGTGTTTGTTTGTTTGTTTGTTTGAACGCGCTAATCTCTGGAACTACTGGTCCGATTTGAAAAATTCTTTCAGTGTTAGATAGATTAGTTATCGAGGAAGGCTATAGGCTATATACCATCACGCTACGACCTACGGGAGCGGAGCAGTAACCAAAGACGCGGAAGTAACCGCGGCGGACAGCTAGTTCCGAATAAATGTCCAGTTTCTGTGGGATAATATATTAACTTTGACGCAGACTAAGTCGCGGACAGAAGCTTGTCATTTTATATTATAAATTATAAAGAGCTAAAGTTTGTTAGTAAACTGGTAGTCTCTGAAAGTACTGAGCAGATTACAAAAAATCTTTTCACTGATAGAAAGCAGTGTCATAGGCAATGCTTTATGAAGTTCTTAACTTCCACGAGAACGAAGTCTCGGTTGGAAACTGGTCTAGTATAAAACGTGTGATATAAAGTACGCCAAATACGCGCCGAGACATGGAGGTGCGAACACCAGCCTGTTATACAATACAATATCTACTGTTTGATAGTCCAAGAAGAGATCTAAATTGTCCATGTCAGTGACCCTAAGACAATAGTAATAAGCATTTGGTTTAAATAGGATTCTTACGTAAATGTTCCAGAGAAATAATTTCGACCTGGCAGAGTGCCAAACTGAAAAACAGTTTTTCCATTTAGGCTGGCAAATGAAAAAAAAATTAAACCTCGTCATTTCGCGGTCTCATAAACTGGTTTCATTTAAAAATGAAAATGGTATTGCATTTTCATGCCATGAAGCCAATAGTAATTTTAAACAAGTCTTTGTTTAAAGTTTTAAACATTATTGCGATTTGTTTCTTCTATTGTCTTGAAACGAGGTTGCAGATAACTAAGTTTATCGATAATAATTTAATAATAATACCAGCCAATTACTGTCCCACTGTTGGGCAAAGGCCTCTTCTACGAGAAGGCACGAGCATTGATCGCCACGCTTGCTCAAACCGCATAAAGCTTCCATTAATTATAGATACTGGTATCCAAACTTATCTATATTTTTAAATCGTGAGTTAAAATCATCAGCTATTAATATAATCCATCAAAACTCACCAAACAGTACCGTCGACGACTCGTCGCTGTAGATATTAAACTATCCTTGGGCGTGTGACGCTACTTTTTCTTTGGATACTTTGGTGTCGTTAGACGTTAGAGAGGCTAAGATAAACTTAGAAAGTACATACGAACTAGAAAAGTCAGTGCTATTTGCCCGGTATTGAACTCGTAGAGGCTAGCGCCTTTACCACTGGTCCATCACGACACTATAACAAAGATTATGATAACGTTTCCTTATTTCCAGCAAGTACGACAGCGACATAACGGAGGACTCTGACAATAACCGCAGCGGGCAGAGCGAGAAGAAGCGCGACGATCCCATGGTGGACCTGTTCCCAGACGACGACCACGATGATAACAGGAATAATAAATGTAAGTAGCTTTGAGATAAATGCACTAATAGGTTATGTAAATGGGTACCTACTTCACATCATCAATCAATTGGTATACTTTCAATAATAATTGTGAAGACCACGTTTAGGCAAACGTAGTGTGGGACGCCCTGCTGCACGGTGGACTGACGATTGAACCCATTGAATGCACGAAAACACCCGTTGTGTTTCTACAAAAAAACCCGAGTGTGGCGCACACACAACCGTATGTGTTCTTCTACGGCGAACACACCAGCTGTGTAGCCAGCCGCACTTGCGGGCTTCTTGGCGTAACGAATGTTCGCCCGCAGTCAACGGGTAAAGGTGGCGGGCAGCGGATGGATGCGGGCTGCCCAAGACCGGTGGTTAGGGTTTATTGTCATTGTTGGCAACAAATTATATTTTTCAACGTTAAAATCCTTTTAAAGTTTCGTCCCGATTCACCCCTTCATCCCGTCTGACGGTAATCCATTATATTACTTCGAGAAATAGACGCTTTCTAAATATATCTAATAAAATAAAATTGAATTTGTGCCCGATTGATGGCAATAGGCTCGCCCCTATTACCTACATGGGACTTAAACATAACTAACAAAATGTAGTTGTACTAATGGGTACACTTCTGCCCTTCGAGGATTACAGGCGTGATATTATATGTACTAAAATAAAATAATTCCAAATGAGAACAGCAGAATACGTGCTTACGCTTGCTCATTCCATCACGCGCCGTTAATATTACATAGTAGGTACACACAGCTGCTACTCGGTGCAACTGAATATTTGAACAGTATCATAAACGTTAGGTGTTTTGAAATTAATGCATACATGTTTTACAGCACACAAGACACGGTTGGCGCAGTGGCTGAGCGATTCGCTGCTGCGCTGCGTGTCGCGGGTTCGATCCCCGCACGGAACTAAAATGTGTATGTCCTACAGGTAGTTGTTCCGGGTCTGGTTGTTTGTGTATGTGAGTTTATATGTTTGTAAACGTACCCACGATACAGGAGAAAATCCTAGTGTGGAGCAACGTTTATATGAAACTTGCTTCTGCTCGCGACTTCGTCCGCTTGGTTACGAGTTGATTGGCTAGTATTCCGTCGTATAAGGGTCTCATCACATTTATCGACTTGGAATCGACTTAAACCGAGTGCGTATCACCACACTACTCGACTTATCGCCGATCAGAATCGACAAACGGCTCGTTTCGCCGTCGACCGGCGTCGCGACGCGTCGTCCGAGCCGAGCCGATGCGGATGTTATTAGTAACACCCTTATTACGTAGACATAAAGGCCGAGACATTTTTTGACCGGTGTTAGCAGATTCCGCGTCGATAAATGTGGGGCGACCCTAAGTATAGTACGACTGGTGTACCGAGAAACATAAATGGAAACGCTGGGCTTCGGATATTCTGAAATTTTTTATTGTGACTACTTTAAAAGAATTACCATTATTTGAAGCTGATACATGTCAGTATTAAAACGCGTTTTTTCGATTTCATGGTTTTATTACACTACGGTTCTGACTGAGTGACAAAATCAACTTTTTAAACATTCATATCTTTTATCCACGACTGCGGACGGATACGCCTTTTTGATTAATTAAATGGACAAAACCTGTTCTATTGAATGACACATATTTTATATCTGTACAAGCCTATCAAATTTTGGGGTACAGGCCCGTATAATTCTTGGCCATCTCTCTTGGACTCGATACTATAGTCACTTTTTGAGAACTTTAAATTACAATAACCGTCTAAAAAGTTCAAGTTTAGATTAAAGTTGGAAGTCATTTTGTATAGGAGTGGATTAACTTTAGCTCGCCAGTGCAACGCCTTATGTGGGAGCCTCACACACTGAGCTGGGGGGGTGGGCGGTGTGGGCTTTTCTTTTGGTTCTCCAAAGCGATGTCTCGATTTTTCGGAGCTGTGAATCTGCAATATTGAAAGTACACATATTATTTTGTATACAAGGTGTAATTTTGAATCCTCGTGAAATTCAGGAGGTTGTCATAAAAGAGCTAAATAATAAAATTACGACACCTGGTCAATAAATTATAAATACTTGTTTTTTTAGTTGTTTATGTTTGACAGTATTTCAAAATACACCTCTGTCAACGAACAGCTCCGTTTTGTTTGCGTAATGCGATAGGCAGTGTCGCGCGCCACCTGCTTAAACCCAGCGTCAAGATGGCTAGTTCGAATTCGAAATCAACCACTAAAAAAATACTTACCTATTTATTTTATTATTAATTCGTGTTAAAAATGACCATCATAGTTGCCTCCTTGAATTTGACGGAAATACAAAACTACACCTTGTATAAGGGAACACAATAATCTCGCCACAAAAACTAAAACATCTTTTCCCCTTCCAGCTATGTCACCAACTCCACCATTACACTTCGCGCAGCAAGTGAACGCAGGCTACGAGATCCCCGCCCGCCTGCGAACCCTCCACAACCTGGTGATTCAGTACGCGTCGCAGGGCCGCTACGAGGTGGCCGTGCCTCTCTGCAAGCAGGCCTTGGAAGATCTTGAGAAGACCTCGGGACACGACCACCCGGACGTCGCTACCATGCTCAACATACTGGCTTTGGTGTACAGGTAGGTCATAATCAGCCTGTAATGCCTCATTGGGCCGTAACCCATCTCATGGGTCCAGTGGGATTAATGCAGAGCATTTGCATGCAAAAAAATATCCAAGCATAAGACGTAAAGCATCCAATACTTTAAAAAAACTCAGGTAATTTACGTAAAATAAGCTTGAGGTCATTGTGGCTGTCTTTAGGGGAGGCCAGCAGTGGTTGTTCGTCTGATATGATGATGATGATGAGCTTAAAGCCTTGCATCAAGTGGGATGTCAGCTCGCCTCATTTTTGCAGAATTACATTGCAGATCTTGCGTTAAACCTGTCATGTTCCCTGTGAAGAGAGAACGAGATATGAATGTGTTAACACAGTCATGTCTTTACGCGAGATAAATCTACGACAAAAAATCGTTATGCCCTGACGAATATTACTATTAATCTAATACGTGCTATTGTCCACAGAGACCAGAACAAATACAAAGAAGCGGCTAATCTTCTGAACGACGCGCTGTCTATCCGCGAGAAGACTCTCGGAGAGAACCACCCCGCTGTCGCCGCCACGCTCAACAACCTGGCTGTACTGTACGGGAAGCGAGGTGAGATTCATTAACACCCATTAAGGCACCCGTCTCATAGCGTATAATGGACCACTCATGCATTCATGAGGTTTTGGTTTCGATATTGTTATCTGTGAATATAAGTGGCTGCGATCGCTTCCCTATTACTCATGTCGATTGTGAATTAAAGTCAGTATCGAAAGACTAGCTAACTGTAATTTCTTAAGAGAAACCACAGCTAGCTAGTACGTACATACATAGCACGTAGGGAAAAAACGTTTGCTTACATATTGGATACCGAGCTGTTGTGTAATAATACCAACCTATTACCGCTCCACTGGACGGTAAAGTCCCATTTTTACACAGAGAATGCGCGAGCACTGATCACTATGCTTGGTCAAGGCGACCTGGCAAATTCAGACTAATTTTTTTAATTATAAATCCAGACTTCCTCGTAAGCATACCTCATAAATGTCGAAAGCAATGTTTAACAAAGTGTGTCGTCGTCAGGCAAGTACCGCGAGGCGGAGCCGCTGTGCAAGCGCGCGCTGTGCATCCGCGAGGCGGTGCTGGGCCGCGACCACCCCGACGTGGCCAAGCAGCTCAACAACCTGGCGCTGCTGTGCCAGAACCAGGTCACACAATACACGCTTTTATATGAAAATCTAAAACAACAGTCATTATTCTATTAAATTTTTTGCTTACACTTTTCTTCTTGTCTTGGCTGCCTGCAATAAACGCTTAAAATCTAGTCGCAAAATCATTTGAACAACAATCAATGTCAAAATCTTTTTAAACTTCTAGGTAAAATATTTATGATTTATTCAAATCATTCTAACTTTCCTAATATGTAGGTACTTAAATTGTCCCCCAGATAAATTCAAGATGGTTGCTTGCAATGTTATCGAATTACCTATAATGTGTGTTATTATTTTCCCACGATTTGTGATGACGATAGTTCATAACAAGATGTCTAAATTACACAATGACATACATATGTAATTTGTTAGCAACTATAAACTCTGTGAATTTCATATATGTATTTCTAAAACTATACCCTTCCCAACTGCAGAACAAATACGAGGAGGTGGAGCAGTACTACCAGCGAGCTCTAGAGATCTACGAGAGCAAGCTGGGACCCGACGACCCCAACGTCGCCAAGACCAAGAACAACCTCGCCTCTTGCTATCTCAAACAGGTAACATTTGATATAGTGTTTATTTACTATGTTCTTATTTGGTACAGAGGTTTGTGTTTGTTCTACAAACACCCGAAATCAATAATGTATCTCAATCCCAATTTTCAGATCGATATTTACCTGAAACCAATTAATAGTCGAGTTTCAAAGCAGAATGCTAGCTTTGATATATAAACATCATTTGCCGCATGTATGAAAGTTCATTGCTTGAAAATAGGTTGATTGATTTGGCTGTTTTTTTTGTTGTGTTCGTAAAATTGTACGGTATTTTTAAAAGAAAATCTCAATGAATATAGTGAAGTTTAGTAAATTGCACCCGCCAAAAGTCGGGGCAGGTCGTTAGATAATTTTTTTTTTTTTTTCTTTCCCTTTTCTGTCCCACTCCTGGGCAAAGACCTCCCTCCACTCCTTCCATCCTTTCCGATTCAGTGCCTCATCCCTCCAGTTTTGGAGAAATCCATCCAGTTCGTCCCGCCATCTCCTTCGTGGCCTGCCGCGGCCCCGACTCCCAGTTTCAGGACACCAGTTTTGCGCTATTTGAGCCCACCGTTTGTCCGACATGCGGCAGACATGTCCTGCCCAGTCCCATTTAAGTTGAGCAACCTTTTGAGCCACGTCAATAATAAATAATTTATAATAAATTGTACTCTTAATTACTATAATATTCAATAATTAATCTTCCTCAGGGCAAGTACAAGGAAGCCGAGACGTTATACAAGCAGGTGCTGACGCGTGCGCACGAAAGGGAGTTCGGAACTATTGACGGTGAGTTTTAGAATATTATCATGGCGGAATTGATCTCTAAACTTTACATATACTGGAACTAGTGCTTGACGGTTGGGCTTTCGTATTCGTAACGATTTAAATACTAGTAAATATTATTTTTTTTCGAATCAGTTTAACTTTAAAACTACTAGTGACATTGAAATTAAATGAGTTGAGGCTACTTAACTTGTTTAATCAATTAAAATGATATTAGTAAGGACCTGTTATTACCATTCCCTTCGAAAAAAAATCCAATTAAATCACTTTGCAGATAATTCCATACAATTTCTGTTGCATTTTTGAATATACCTTTTTCTATCTGTCAAATAATTTTACAGGTGGTATAACAGGTCCTAAATGTACTTAATAAATTAAAAAATAAACTTACGATGATAAAGACCATTTACTGACGAAGTTCTAAAATTGAACGTATAATTTGTTTAATTTCAATGAACTACATCTACTCTGGGAACGCATGAGACAAATAGTAAGATATATTTGAAGACCTCAGTTTTATTTTTGTAACTTTATGTACTTACATATAAATTGACGTTATATTTTGTTTACCATTTCAGAGTATATAGCATCATTAAATGCAAAAAAACCTCTTAAAAAATAACAAACAGCTGCACATAGTATATGCCAAATTCTAAGACAAACTAACAAAGTTGACAGAAGATAATGTACTACTGCAACATTCCTATAGCATACTAGAATTACTGAAATGGCGGCTAAAAATTCTAATCAGTATAAAATGCGAAAGGAATGACAAATAATGGATAATATGGTGACTTTTATATACAACAATAACATAATTCTGAAAAAATTAATACCTTGCCTTTTCCTATGTTGGGGTCGACTTCCATTCTAACCGGTTGCAGCTGAAAACCAGCATTTTACATGATGCGACTGCCCATCTGACCACCACAATCCTGTAACTGGGTAATATGATACCCCTTGGTAAGGCTGGTTGTCAGTCTTTCGAGTTTCTGACGACCCGTAACTACTGTCAAAGATCCACGTATGACAGCCGGCACCAACAGGGTATCGGGGTGTAAAAAGGTCTGGAAAAAAAACCGTGACATAAAAATTAATTCATGATTGATTCTATCATTCAGAATAGTTCTTTTTTTGTCGTTCCTTTCGACTTACATAGTGGTGACGGCTGTGTTTTAAATCCCGTTAATACCATAATTCACTAAATACATTTAGCGTTAAACGTATTTAAATCATCATTCTGTCTCTGTTATCTTCAATCAATTAGACAGGGATGCAGTGATATTTTAAATACATGCTTAAGGATTTTAGTAACCTATGGTGTAAACAGGCTTAAGAAAAGTAACATTTCGACCAAAGCACAAATTTTTGCTGAGTTACAATGTATTTTTTTTTTTAATAAAATTGCAACTGTTTATTTTTCTATTCCATTTTACTAAAGGAATAGATTTTTATCTCGACTTAGCTCGAATTTGTAAATAGTAAAGGAAAAAAAATTACAAAAATATTGCATGTTAATTTGTTTAGGTGAGTTTATTTTTATTGCTAATTTGTTATTTGTAATTAATTTATTAGTAGGGATAAATTAGTATCGAGTGAAATGTTATCCAATTTAGTAAAATATTGATTTTATTTTATTTTAATTTGTAGAAGTAGACGAGGCATGCGATAAGTTGACAAATTGATTTTTACTCGACGCAAAAGATAAAGAATACAAATATTATTTTTACAATCTTTTTTCCTTTAGTTTTTACTAATATTTGCGTCCAGTAGAAAGAATTTTTAAGTATTTATTTTATTATTTTCTGACAATGTTTTTCTTTCTTGTATAGATCTCTTTATGCATTTGATTTAGAACATGAATCGTAGGTTGTTAGCATGTAAAGGTATACTTTTACGCCTTGCCATTAAGTAAATGATTAGGTTGTTAGCATGTAAAGGTATACTTTTACGCCTTGCCATTAAGTAAATGATAAAATATAAAAAAGCTGGCCGTCACGGGACACCCGGCAGATGTGAAACATCTATGTTAATATTAGAATTCAGTATATAATAATTCATAAGAAGAAAAAATAGAGTTTCGTTAATAAAATTAATTTATTTGTAAGTGTTACTGGGTTTTTCTATCAGAAATTTCTCAGTACCAGTTTCGGAGTCTGGATTTGAGCCTGGTTGTTGGCAATAGGCTTGCCCCCTATTACATGGGACTTAAACATAACTGGCAAAAAGTGGGTGTACTAATGGGTACACCTCTGCCCAACCCTTCGGGGATTACAGAAGTGATGCTATGTATGTTTGTGATGAAAATCATTTATTTTTCTGACTGTACTTATAATAGTTACAGAATATATATGTATATTCATAAATAACACTTACACCACGCCATAGTGAATCACGGCATGACGGCGTCATGCCATTTGCCGTCACGGCATTAGAGTCGGTTTTACTGCCATGGGGCGCCAATAGATGTTTCACATAAAAAAAGAAAAGGTTACTATTAGTTTGTAAAGCTAGCTTAGTAGTTTGTTAGCTGAAAGCTGCGTGATAGACATACAAAAATATCTTTATCTTGACTGTGATTGTAAATTCACAGTATCAAGAAGTTTTTCATCCAATTTGACAATCTCAGTTGCCTTTGCCTTTCTAAGGTAATTTGAACGATTGGAGTGATTATTTCCATATGTTTTTATTTGCTTGCCTTATGAGTTTAGTTTTAATTTAGAGACGAATTAGAGATGCTTTTTACTGTGCAATAATGAGCCAGGTTCATGTGATTTGCCTCGACTGTAATAAAGTTAGTATATTAGAATAACGGATGATGACATCTGAGGACACATCTTAACGAAAACTTTTAAAATGAATTCCTCAGTGCTAACGGATTTCGTCGATTATACAATCCAATAATCGATGAAAATTCGTCCAATAACACTTTGCTCGACCTGGGAATCGAACCCGAGACCTCATGCTCAGCAGTCGCGCTTTGGGACCACTAAACCAACGAGGCAGTCTGTCAGTTTTTTTTATAACTGAAAAATAATTTTATTGCTGGATAATGTACTAAATCCATGGTTTGGAAATTTTCGTTACGATGTTCCACTAGTTATTACAAACAAACATCGTTTTACTTATATGATTTTATTTTAATGAAATAACAGATTTTATAAAAGCGTCTCGAATTAAAATATGTTTATTGTTCTTAACGCAATAGGCCTTATTATAAAACAAAGTCTTTGCTTCAACCAGGTTTAAACCATCGAGTAAATTTTTGTATTACAAGCTTTATCTTTATCGAAATAAAGTTCGAAATTCAAAAACTGGCTCGAGGATTTAAACCTGGTTTAAGCAGAATTTGTTTTATAATAATAGACTAACATGTTTTGTTACAAAATAGAAAAAGCAGTTCCTTTCAAATATGAATATGGATGCCAAATAACTTCCAAAATTATACCAAATGTAGAGAACCGCTGAATTTATGAATAGTGCAATAATTTTATATACATTGTATTTATTTATATTAAATGAAAATCGTAAATTGTTTTGTTTATTTATCTTGTGAGTTACTTGGGGTAAAGGAACATTATGTATACGTGTTTTAAATCTGAGCAATGAACAAGAAGAAAAAATAAAATTTAATTTAATTTAATTGAAAAAAGCTACTCTGATTTGTCGATTGAACTGGCAACAACCAATCACAACACGCGCAGTTGACGATTGGGTATTTGACTCCACTAATCAATTGAAATACTTTTTATGAGCTGTCAAAACGCGATTACGTCATAGATTTTGTATGGCAATAATTAAACTGTAAGATTGTGACTGAAATTGAAAAACATTTTACTATTAATTAAAGTTGTATTTTAATTAGGAATGATTGCTAATGGTGTCAAATCCCAATTTATCACATTAATATTTCGCTCAAGAAACGGAAGGTTAAGTTTGAAAACGATAGCTAATAGCTTATCTGTAATTAAAAAAAAAAAAGGATTTAAAGTTAAAAATATGAAGTACCTACGAGTACTGTGGGTATATAAGTACCTATCTGTTTTTAAAATCAATTACATATTGTTCCTTTACTTTTACCATCCCTGTACCATTATAAAACAACATAATACGACTAGAAAAAGCTACAAAATGTGGTTGCATGATACTATACCTGAATTGGTGCGATGTGGATGGATATTTATACGAAACTAAACCTTAGGTGAGTGACACAAGTTCGGATACTGTGTGGCACAGGTAGGAAAGGCAAAGAACATTTTTTTTTAATTTTATATTTTTTTGTATGATTTTTTTTTATTGTTATTTTGTAAACGTCTTTTGCCAGTGTGTCACACCTTCCCGACTTGTGTCACATTTTATGTAGAAATAAGATTGGCTATGGCTTTTATTCTTTTATGGCTTTTTTAAATTATCTTTTATTTATATTATTTATGAATGGTTTTGGTATAACAGGGAAAATGGACTGCGGATAAACTATTGTGTTGTGATTGTTATAATCCGTTTTTGTGGTTAGAGAAACGTCCGATCGAATTGCAATATAAAAAAAATAAGTTTATTAATTTTAAAATTCACATTCGAGGTGTGAAAGGAAAAATGCATCAAGCGAGAATTTGGTCGTGTTATACAGAGTTGATATGACAGAGGGGCATTAAATTAAACTACGTATACTATACGTGTTTAGTATTAATTTGACACGGTTTAAAATAAAATATAAATATTTTTATTTTTTATTTTTTTTTATTTTTCAAACAAACTAAATAGCTTACAAATCAGAGTAAAACGCAAACACCCTTTGTAAATAAATTTAACTGACCTTAGATACCTAGGTATTAAAGCGGCAACGTCGCACGCGCGCGACGCGCGTGTATTCTCTCGTATCAAAGCGGTCGGCCAAAAACTTAAAAAATCATTTGCGACTAAACTACTGCTCCTATTTAATTGATTTTTGGTACAGAGGTTGATAATGGTACCTAGTATAGGCAGTTTAAAGGAAAGCCCATCTGTCGTATCAACTTTGTATATTCAACTTTTTCATGTGTATTAATAAGGTTGGATATAAAACAGGATTAAATTTGTCGCTTGATACATTTTCCTTTCACCCCTCGATGTGTACATTACCTATAAACAAATAAAAGTATACCTAACCACAAATAAAAATTGTTTCGTCTGAAAAACCTTACTGCATTTTCATGTCTTCGCCCGGGTGCTATCTACACTATGTTATGTGCTTACACGTTTATATAAAGTTGTCAATTATGTTTCCAGGCGACAACAAGCCCATCTGGCAGGTCGCCGAGGAGCGCGAGGAGAACAAACACTTGCAGAAGGAGAACGCTCCTTATGGCGAGTACGGCGGGTGGCATAAGGCTGCCAAGGTATGAAAATTGTTTTTGTTTCAACCTCCAGAACTGCTGGTCCGATTTTAATAATTCTTTCGCTAATAGAAAGCTAGCAAGCGTGGTGATCAATGCTTCTTAACTTCTCTGTATGAGAAGAGGCTTCTGCTCTGCAGTGGGACAGTAATATAGGCTCGTATTATTATTATTAATTATTAATAGGAAGGTGCGTTATCCCTGAGTGCTATACTACATGTTATGATAAAAAATAAAGGGTATTTTTATTAGGTATTTTTTATAATAGCAAAGAATGAAACAAACGGCCAACACACACATAAATGCCCCGTCACTTGTCTTTGCGTTGCGATGTGACATCGCTTTGTTTTGTGATGTTGCGTCGACAAAAAAGATAATTATAAAAAAAGAAATTAGGAAACAGTGTTATTTACAGCCAATTTTGAGAGTAATATCACTTTTTTAATTATGATAATTTATAATATACAGATAACGTAAAATTAGAGAGGAAATTTTGAATTCCGCAGACTTAGCTGATCTGTGGTAGTTCAGCGAAGCAATGCTACTTGGTGTAGCTGTGGGGCACATAGTTTTTGTTATTTTTCGTGTACCACAACGTTTGTGACCAATAAATCGACTTTCTTCTTTCTAATGAAATAAAACAATATAATTTTCCTTTCGCAGGTTGATTCCCCAACAGTAACGACCACTCTGAAGAACCTGGGTGCTCTGTACCGGCGTCAGGGCAAGTACGAGGCTGCCGAGACCCTGGAGGACTGCGCGCTCCGCAGCCGAAAGGAGGTAAATAGTATTAACGTTAAAGACTAATCAAATAATTGAATTAAAGGTACTTACAAACATGTCGCATACTTAACTTTAAACTTCAATTACATACATAGATATCTTTATTTTGGTTTGAAATTAATTATAACCGGTAGAAGGAAAATCGTTGTTGGTTTAGTTCATGATGAAGGACCAGTCGGTGAAATCGGCTGGTCCATACAGAAGTGCAACACCTACACGCTAAAACGTATGGAAAAGCAGATTTTTTTAAAAATTAACTGGGTAATATGATTTGTCGGTTATTAAAAAAAAGGCAATAAATATCATACATACAAAAATGCATAACCGTCACGGACAAAAGTATGGAAGCGCTGATTTTTATATAAATTAACCGGCGAAAAATATAGACGCTGCGGGGGTAAAATTTCATGGCAGCAAAATATATAGTGTAATGAATGATTTTTGTAATAGCTTTCGTCATTCTAAAATGAACCTAGTGGTAATGTTTTCAAAATCAAAATTTATTCAGTGTTAAGTAGGCGACATATTTCTTTATTGATTTAAGATGGGTACTGAATTTTAACTACTACTACACGTGTGTTTCACCGAATGACACGGATTTTAATTGCTAACAAAGTTTTCTTACACTGCAGTGGAAATTGTTGCACAGTACCAAGGTTTTTAAGTTCAAAATAGCAACACCTATTTATATTACAATGCTAACGTACTTTTTTACATCTTTATCGTATCTAACATAATTATTATTATTACGTATCTTTTCTCTATTTCACGGTTTTAATATGCTTAAAACACCCACACCTATTTATACTTTTATCTAATTACGAGTACATTACGGAGATACGGCCGCTTTCTATAGAGAGATCTGGGGGCCTACCCCCCATCTCTTAAAGCAGTATTATTTTAATATTAGGTTCTTTGCCTTTTGGACTAATGGATTTTCAACACTCGGCTTAACGCAGAGAGTTGAAAATTCAACAGCAGAAATAACAAAGTAATATTAAAGTGGTACTGTTTTAAGAGATGGTGGAAGGCCCGCAGTAGATCAATCCCTGTTCACAAACAATCAATGTAAAAAGAAAGAAAGAAATGTGTTTATAGACACAGACCATGTGCACAAAAAAAAAATAATAATAACGCTATTCAATAAATAAATAAAAACATTATTGTGTGCCCCACAGCTGCACCGAACAGTTTCATATATACAATGGTAGAGTTTGCAATCTGAGATTGTAATATCCGTTACTTGATTGGTTGATAGAGATCGCATTATAGAAAACTACCGTTACACACTATGTCTGGATAATGTAGACAAAATTTGGACAATGTTGAATATTATTTGAATAATGTTACCATTGGGCGCATTTCCACTGGGTCGTGACGATTTATTTATCGTTGGATGACTGTCGTCTCTAGCTGTTTCCACACTTGACAATCTGTCGTCACTGCAAAAAAAGTTAATCGTGTCGTCGTATATGTGAACACCTCCATTTAAATACACAAACGACGCGTTAATCTGTCGTCACGACATGTTAGGAACGCGCCCTTATCCGGACCTTTGTGACATTATCCGGTCAATGTGGCAACTTATCCGTAATATAAAGTTATACATTTACAACATATACTAGCACAATTTAACGTACAAATAATTCATTTTGCACGCTGCCTAGCACGTACAGCAAGTAAGTCACAAACAAGAAGCTAATTAACATTTACTGCTTAAAAATGTTACGATTTTACAGGTGGCTGACAATTGGCGATGATTTTGTTTTCAAAATTTTAATGGATTAGGGTCTCATTTTCTATATAAAATTATTGTCTTTTTAAGTCATTTATGACAATTGAAGGTATTTCAACAAAAAAATCAAACAATTTTGTATGTATTTTCTCTAAAAATGGAAGTGAACTCATAAACTTTTAATTCTGAGATAACTTTAGCTATGTGTGCTTCAACAAGACGAAGTAACTCGCCTCATACGAAAGTAAAATCTGATAAGTTTTCCCTAAATATAGAACAAAACTCATAGATATTTAATTCTGAGAAAACACTATGTATGATTTAATAAAACGAAAAAAATCACATGACAAATTCTCTCTAAATACCTTCCAAAAATACCTATCAAAAGCTCAAACCCTAATAAAATGGTCACGTATAGGCTTTGGACATCGTGAAGCAGTCGCGAGCCCGTAGCGGGCGACACGGCAGCCGCGAGACCATGGAGCCGCATCAGGACCATCACGTGGACGAGGTCAGCGGATGAGCTGTCTGTGTGCAGGCTTGATAGGAACGGTGGCTTGCTTTCGTATACGGAGGGGGGAAGGGGGGTTATTGCACCTAGAAATTGATATGAATGCTTGTTCTTTTCATTTTGTGATTGTCTTCTGAGGGTTAGCCCCAGTTTCTGGTAGCTTAGTGTCGTATGGCCGACGTAGATGCGCTTGCGCAGCGTCTGCGTTGTTTATACATTCGATACAGGATTAACGCCAGATGCGTCACACATTATTTAAGAATCTGATCAGTGATATTAATCAACCGAAATGGTTTGTAGATAGTTGGTATTCTGGTTGACCAATGCATCAGGGCATCTGTTGTTCAACCTCAAGTAAGGTTCCCACATGGTTTTATAGCAGATATAGTGATCAGAAAATCGTTAATAAGCTTACAGAAACCGGGGTAGGTATTCTTCAGCGTTTATGGCACTATATTAAATTAAATAATTATTTTTAAGCATGACACAAAATGGTTAGGAAATCAAGCCACCTCACAGCTAAACTGGATGGGTTATCAAAGCACTGGGTTGTCAATGTCGTGATTCGTCCCGCACATCTTTTTGAACCACATTTTGATTGGAGCTTAAAGGATTTGTCACACTGCATGCGTTCTGCGGTCTCCGGTCAGGTCAAAACGAACGCAGCCCGCATCATGTAGAACAACATTGTCGCTTTGACCTGACCGGAGACCGCAGAACGCATGCAGTGTGACAAATCCCTAATACGTCGCATGTTTACCAAATTGTCACGTAGTATGCACCGGTGTTATTGTACGAGATGCGATACTCAACCTGCGGTGTAAACGGGGTGGGCATGGTTGGGCCATGTTGGGCCAATACGTGTTGATTTCACGACACCATTTTTATAGATACTCCTTATACGAGATTTGTTTTCAAATAGTTAAGCGGTATTGAATTTCATTCTGGCATTTGCCAACTACGTTAGAATCGACTTTAAATCTTAACCGGATACGACTGGTCACGAGCAAAAACAAGTATACACTAAGCAAAATTCAAAAGCGATTTTCTTGTGGAATAATGGTTGTAACTTTGATATAAGACCTATTTCATACTAGTATTGAATTCAAAATACTGTATTTCTAACGCAAACTAAAAGCAAGACGTTTCAATCAATATATCCGAAGAAAATAACTTCGTAATGTCGTATACTTGTTTTTGCTCGTGACTGTACTACAGTAGTATATCATTTGAACCACTTTTTTATCAATTCTACTAACTTTATGGAACGATCGCAATCCGATCTCAGTCAATCTGACAAAGATTGCGACTAGATTGTGAACGTTTTTAATTTATAGAATTGAAAACCTTCAGATATCGATAATGTCATCCGATAAACAAAAAATAGTAGATACGCCTTTTACCCACGCTGCAAAACGTGACGTACTATGGAAAAAAGGTTGAGTATTGCTGCAAAACTCTATGCTATAGTATCACATGTCCTCAGATAACGGCTATGACTGTTCGCGTGATCGTTTCCTTGAATTTGTTCCGTTCACTTGTATTTTTTTTATTTTTTCTTTTTTTTGCGGTGCTTTAATTGTTTTAATGCCGATCCTATTTATCTGAATTTGGGCGATAAGATGACGGAGTTTACCTACTTCATTTAAGTCATATAAGTTTTGTATTCGATTAATAATCAATGCAAAATTTCAGACGTAAATAAGAAACGTTAATTACTGGTGCTTGCTCGTGTTCGTTCGATGTTGTTTGTAAATTAAGCTTTTAAACTATGATCATCTTATAACAATAATAATGGCAACTCAAGTTCAACCTAAATCATCCAACCAGAAATTTTATTTAAAAAATTCCAACGACGGTTTCTCAATACAAAATTGACAACTGAAACTCAGTTCCAAAGGCAGTTTTTGTATTAAGAACTTTATCACATATCGAAATAAAGTTCAAAATACAATAACGGTCTCTTTACAAAACTAGTTTTTGTTAAAAGTTTTAAAACGTTCTTATCAGTTTTGATACTTTAATATAGGTGCGTATATTTTTGTAGGAGCTGATTTGTAACGTTACATTCACAGCCACCGTTCATTCATTCACTCAATGTTCATTCCATAGGTGTGCTATACCTCATTGGGCAGCGTTGCAAACGTTATTGTTGCTTTATGTGCTATTTTCACTTTCATACATTTATTATGTTATTTTATGTGGTGTCTTCTTTGTTTCTTTTCATTTTTTTTTAATGTTTATTTTTGTTTTGTTTATATTTAATTATACATGTAAATGTTAGCTATGGGGGTTGATTTAATAATTGGGCTTAGTTCTACCAAATCGAGTCATCCCACAATAATAAAATTAATTACGCGAAACTTATTCAATATAACATCTGTGGATCGTTACTATACTACTATACCATTTGAAAGTACGTCCCAAACGTAAGCTTATAATGAATTAGCCTTAAAATCCAAAACATTGATTTTCATTTCACTGGTAATACTAGATAGTAATGATCCCCCATTTTCCCCTTGAACTTTTCCGTTTTCTTCAATTGATTCAAAAATTACTTCGAATTTTTTTAACAATACCTAGTTGGTTAATTTTGGCAGAAATAATCCTAATTATGACTACAGCTAAATAAAATCGATTTTTGTTATTATTTCAGTTTTTTATGATTATTATTATACTATTTTGATTTTTCCCAACAGTGGTGCTAGTCGATTAAAAATGTGTCTCGTCAATGTATTTTAACGATCGCTATTTCGAACGCCTCGCGACAACTAAAAATAATTATTATAACACAAATTGGTGTAATTGGTAATCATTTACTAAAAGCACAATATTCACCTACATTCTTGGGGTCTCTATATACAAGCGGGTCGGCGAGTTCAGTTCGGTAACCGAACCAAACAGGCCGATCCGCTTAAGTCTATAGCGACCTTTATGGCGAATTTCACTAATAAAACTGAACGCGATCAGCACATTTAAACCGCGTTCAGGAACTGTCAGTGTCAATTATATTGACACTGACAGCTTTTGAAGACGGTTCCAGACGTGTATCTGACAGTGGGGCAAGTAGGACACCAGCCCCTGGTGCTTACCGAAGGGGGGCAAAAATCGCCAATTATTGAAATTTAAAATTAAAATACACCATTTTTAACTGTTATATTTATTTTGTGCATTTCTTTTTTAAGTTTTTATTTAATTTGTATTAAGATAATAATTTACAAAGGAGCGCTACTATGATGCGTGCCCTAGGCGGCATTTTCTATTTATACGCCCCTGGACGGTTCAGATGTACTAATCATGTTCAGTATCATTAATGAAATTCCCCCTTAGTAAGCACATTGTTGGGACAACACCTAACTACCACCGTTTATTTCTCCAGCTTCTTACACACCACCCATTATTTTTTTATTTGCACATTTTATTTTGTTTTGTTTGTTTCCGTTATAGGGCGCGAACCAAGCGAGCGAACCACGCATGAACCTAAAGTCAAAGCTGTTCAATGCGCTAGGCATCAACACTGGCAGCAATCCGCCTCACCAGTAGCCACGTAGTGTACACTAGGGTTTAAGTTGTCACTTGCTTTACGCACTTGGTCCTTACAGACTAATTACGATATTTAGGCAATGGCTTTGTAGAAACTATACTGCTTGCTATATGCGTAGTTAGATAGTCACTCGTTTTTATTGAGATTACTAATGTAATTTCATAAATGATATTATTGCAAGAGAATTAAAATATCTGATATTTTTATTTTATTAACGTTATTTAAATAATACAATTATTCCGGCTTATTATGGTGCAAATACAGAACCATTGCTTATATTTCGTTCTCAGCTAATGTCCGCTCACTATAATTGAGGATCACGTGCGTTCCACACTTAATTTGCCGCCATTTTGAATTTCTTGTTCAACAAACATAATGTAATTTTTCAATGGCCTAAGCCTTAGATAATTTTATTTCGAATGATAGAATTTTTATCACAACAAATTCAAAATGGTCGTGTAGTAGCTTAGTATTATTTATTAGCATGCGATATAATTTTAGTAATAATAAAAGTTTTTAAAAAGTAAAAAAGAAATAAAAAAATATAAATTACATATGAACGTGTGATAGGAGCATGTCAGTGAGCCGTCCTGCTATAGTATACAATATTTTGTTTATAAATAAATATAAAGTATCAAGACGGTGTATGTGTGCTGTTTTATATGGTGACACTTAGTCATTTGTTGCTGAAATGCGTTTTATATAACCAAGTCTTTTGATATCATTGGTTTCAGTTCTAGAATTGAAAGTATTCTATCATTATCTTATATATGTACATATATTTCAATTTTATAGGTGCATATTCTTCACATTTGTGCTAAATCTACACTATTTTTCTAGGAATCATTGCCTTTATTCTAGTAACAACCTAATAGATATCAACACCTTTTGATTATATAAAATGTATAAAAAAAAATGAGAATTTATTAAGCTGAATTTTGCATTTATAATCATTGAAATATTTATAAATATTATCATTACAATAATTTTTATTTTATTAATAATTAATTTGCGCATGTTTAAACAACGATTTTATTCGCTTACAAATATCAATTTTTATTTACTGATTGTATTTTTAATCGATTGTATGTCATTTTCTTTGTTAGGAAAAATGCATGGATGTGAATTTTATTATTGTGAACGTTTAGCTTTACTCAACCTAGGGAAAAATACTTTGTGGTTTTCGAACACAATTTTAGGATATTTTAGTTTTAATCGATAAAAGTTGTTCATGTTTAATTTTAAGCTAGATATAGGTACACATGACAATAACTTGCACAAAAGTATGCAAGTAGCTTGCATGACATTCTATTATAATAACGTCTGATTATAACATAAACCAGCGCCCCGGCCCGGCATTGGGTGCAACGTATATACATATAACCCTTCCTCCTAAATCACTCTTATCTATTTATAAAACCGCATTAAAATTCGTTTCGTAGTTTAAAAGATTTAAGCGTACAGACGACGGGAAGTGACTTTGTTTTACACTATGTCAAGCAAGGTACTTGGTACTTGTGCAAGTTATTAGGATGTGTATTCCTAGCTTTATAAAACATGAATGCAACTTTCTAAATCGCTCTAGTTTTTTTGTAAAAGTCAATGTTATCGACATTTACGTTTACAAGTTGTACGGTTGAGTTCAGTATAGCTGTTTTATCTGTTTTACCAGTAGTCATGTTTTATCATTATCATCAGTAATTTTATGCTTAACTTTCATTCCAGTGTTAGCGTATGTCGATCTAAGCTTTATGTGAGGATAGGTGATAAATATTATTATATAGTATTTTTATATACACTGATTTTTCAAACTATGGGGGTGCTCGAGAAGTGGACTTTTTCTATGTAAATTAGATTACAATATCGGCATAACTTTAACAGTTTTTTTTTTAAAGAATCTCCCTTTAACAACCGCTACGTCACAGCAATGAGAATTATTTTTTTATTGTTTCGATATCTACGTCGAATGGTAATTATAAAAATTGTTAATAAATATAATTTATGTAACATTATTTTTGGTTTTATTTATTTTTATTTCGGAAGAAGGTGAGTCTACAGTGTTATGCAATTTATAGCCCACGAAGCAAACATGACGCATGACAAACAAACAGATACACGAACACAATGTTTATTATAACGGCTTTCGCTGTTAGAGTAGATGCATGGTGGCATCTCATTCACTAAATTAATGTTTTGTAAATTTGATACTCACTACTATCCTACATATTAGTTACACTTTTCTGTCATCGTAGAGTTTTTTTTTATCTGTGGTAATATTCCGCCATTCCCGTTTTGATGTTCCTAGCAAAGGTACATATTTTCATTCAGCCTAGTTAAAAACTCTTCCGTACTTATTTGAACAATTCCTTTTGAAGTCAAATCTTATCTTTAAATTCGTAAAGACTGGCTTTCATTCAGACCTTACTATTTACCATCAACTTTTTATTATTTTGAACAAAATGGAGTGTAAATTGCATAACACGGGGGCAGGATTGTGGCGCGGTGTCTCGGAGCGCGAGTTTCTCGAAACTGCGCGAGTCGTTGAGGCGCTCGTCTGCGCGACTGTTCAATCGGCTCGCGGGCCGCCACTCCGCCCACCTGCCAACCGACGTAGACTTCACTGACCCTGAAAGGTAACCAGCCACATTGCAGTCAGCATGATGAGAACCACTCCAGCATAACATACAATATCCCCGAGAATTTGCTCAAAAACGAGCAAAAGAAAAACTAAAATAAACTCGGTGATGGAATTTTTATGCCAGTATTGTGATAAATTGAACTATGTAAAATAAGGTATTCGCAAGATATGTCAATATCTGCTTGCTATCGCATAACTATGCTTATAAATTCGGCTTTTTAATGTCTGGTGTATGGTATTTTTTATTCAACAAGTTGCAGAAATAAAGCAGATTAGACAAATATATTTTATCAGGTAAATAAGATTTATTACTATTTAAATCAATTGCACATTCCAGTGTGTTGCACATATCTTTAATCATTTGCAAACACTATAAAATGCAAATCACATCATTGAGCAGGTATTGTATCTAAATAAATGCCTACAATACATTTGCACTAAAATTCCACGTATTGTAAAAAAAAAATGTCTACCTACATGTTGCCTGCATATGTCGCTCATTTCTTATTTTTTAATTATTTGATTATAACGGGTCCAGATTTAATTTCTTAATATTTAATTTTAGAACCCGTTCTGTTTTCAAAATAGGTACCTACCTATCATTTAATTTACAAGAAATTAACATTAATCTACAAATTAATGATCAAACTACTTTTTGTTATACAATTTCATTACCAGTTTTTCTTATCACAACACAATCAGCCTCATTTCGTGTAGAATTCGTACAAACTGACACTGACGCCATCTTTTTTCCTATAGCATGAAGCGCGCAAGCTCCCTGTCCGCGCTCAGTAACTCGAACCCAGCCAGCCCTCGACATTCACAGCAGCGGTAGCTGACAGCAGCCGCTAGAACGAAGACCATCATTAGATACACCACGATCACCTTCATCAGGCTACTGGCATTGCAGTCATGACCTTTGCCTAGTCGAATCTATGGCTGCGTAAAAAACGGTGCGAGTTCCATGCTCTATGGTTTAAAAAAAAAAGAATATTGTGACTACGTAGATCAGACGTTATTGACTTAATGTTACTATATAAAAAAAAATGATAATCGTCTCTATCGACTTCGTACAGAGATAAAAGCTGTAATAATGTAATATCAAAATTTGATGAAAAAGGAATTTTAACCACATAGGTTTAAAACTTAATATCCTTCACACATTCACTTCTTGCTTCTATAAGTTTTGCAAATAATCTGCTGTTTAATTAGGTGTAGGTAGGTACCTACATGTTACATATCCACATATTTATTTGTCAAAGTAATAATAAGTGTCTATCTATTGATTGCATTAGGGATAAACACAGACTATTCAAATGAGTAGTAGTAGAAAATTGCTATTAAATGGAATAACATATTTGCACTAAACTACCTATTGTTTCTTCAGATCAGTCTTGCTAACATTAATTTACGACACTTACGCATGCCAGCTCGTTGTTAGAGAAATAATCTAAATTAAAACAATAAAAAAGACTACTTCTACTCATAACTTTTTACTCATAAATTAAAACTCATTGTAATAACAATAAGTACTAATCAGTCAACGGTAAACTAAAGTACTTACTTAAAAAAAAATCTTACAGCATTTTGTGATTTGATTGGCCTCTAAATAGTATGGCATTACAAACATAACATAACATAACGCCTATTGCCTCTGAAGAGCTAGCCGAGATGTAACGTCAGCGACAAAAGTATTTCACTTCAGATTCTTGAATCTTAACTGAGCTATCCCCTTTTCTGATATACTATTATTATTTAGGGTCAAAAGCAACAGTATTATAAACTTTTGTCGCTGACCATACCTACCTGTAGAACACCGACATATCGCCAGTTAAGTTAAAGCCCCAAACAATAGAAAAGGCAAGCCTATTGACATTGTAAATTATAGATTAAAAAAAACATAGGTAATTGAAGCATTGGGTGCAACAAGGGCGTTACACAAAAAATTGAGTTTTGAGATAATTGAAGTTAAAGTTTTAGATGACTTATAAATTCTAAATAAATTAAGATAAATCTCTAGCACTTTTATAATTAAGGGTACCATGAGTCAGTTATAAGATTCTACTATTATTATTATTTTAGGATAGTTAGAAACTTCAAAATAACATATTTTTTTAATAGATGTTATCCGCCCTTGTTGCATCCAACCCGTAAATTAATTAGGCGTTCATATTTTAAAAGGTTTTAAGGCATAAATAATAGCTTAGCTTAAAATAATCATTTTTATTTCAAAGTACTTAAATCACAGCAATCATTTGGTTTCATTATTTAAAGTTTAAACATATTTGTGTGTGTGCGTTAATGTTCCCCGAATTCGCTCGACCCAACAGAATTGGGGGAAATTTTTGGGGGTACATAATCAGTCTGATCATCATCTGCACTAAAATCACTGATTTCGGACATGGTTTTACATTATAAAATAAACTTTCGCAAGCTGCAGGTCGTAACGTGTTTGAAATTCAGACTCATCAATAATCCATGCAACAACGGCGTAGCGAAACCCTCTCAATAAATAACCATCACACCATCTAGAATCAATGAATCAAAATAAGTTTTTGTCATGTGAAACTAGATGGCCCATTGCTTAATTTGAGGCAATAATATCAAAACGGACTTTGGGTTCCGAACGCCCTTGTTGCTCCCAGTGCTTCAATTATGAAAGTTGAAAAAAAAAAATAGAACGTCAAAGTCCATTAAATTTCATTTATTTTAAAGGTAAAATCGTAATTTATCCAAGTATTCAAAAATATTCTCTAAAACAAAAACCCTTCTTCAGCTCGGCATGTGCAATACTGCAATCACTAGAGTGGCTTTATTCGTAGAAACTGTACTTAGTAAGATAAGCATAATTTTTATAAAAAGAATGAAAATGGCGGGAAGTGTCTATGACTCGTAGGGAGAAGAACAGAGATAGATAGTGTGAAAGAAAATAAACAAATGACAGTATGGCGTATTAATTAATTAGGAATTAAGTTTTATTTCCAGCAAGGTGTCTATTAAGCTTTATTTTTATCCAATGCTTTTGTTGTCGCATTTTGAAACTAATCTACATTTTCTTTTTCGATAAATATTGTTAAAGTTCCTGTCGGATTAAGTAGAAAACTTTTCGTAGGAATATGCCACTTTTTAATTTAAACAGTTAATTAAATTATTTTCTAATTTAATAAAAAAATATTCATTATTTAGATAATTGCCTAATAGAATTAAAAAGTATTTGTTTTGGTTTTGACCATATAATTTTTTTATTATTTTCCCCTTTTAAATCCGGCAGTTACTTGTAATCTTTATTTTTATATAAGTAAGCTTCGGCTCAGTGTAATGTAATCTTTGTGATAAACTTGCAACTGCAAGGAGGCTTGTGTAACTTATTGACTAAATATTTTTATTGATATCAGACTGTGTTGGCGTGACGATTGATTTTAATTAAAAAATCATGTTGACAAGTATTACGTTGTTTTATTAGAAATATCCCCCTATATCCCTTTTTTTTCTTAAATGCAGGAATGTATACCTATACTGTACAAAGCGCTCCTGGATTGACATGCACAATGCGTATGGGTCAATGACCTGGTGAAGTAACCTACTCTACAAGTTATGACTTTATGATGACGTCTCTGTATCCTGAAGGTATTTTATCAAATCTCGATAAGGAATAGACAAGCTAAAGATGCAGGGTGATTCATTAGATGTAGGGGTATACATCAGTCTTGTTGAATATTATTATTTCTTTAATAATTAATTTATTGGAGTCAGTATAACAAAAAAATAGGAAATATTAGACATACAGAAATTCGTCTATGGTTCTAATTAACCAAATCTTCGATTTTCGAAGTTGAGAAAATAAAAGCCTGTTATTATAAACTTACTGAAATATTGTGCATGATTTGATTGGTAATCTATTTTTACATAATATTGTATAACTCAAAGGTGAAGGACTGACTGACTGACTGACATAGTGATCTATCAACGCACAGCCCAAACCACTGGACGTATCGGGCTGAAATTTGGCATGCAGGTAGATGTTATGACGTAGGCATCCGCTAAGAAAGGATTTTTTTAATTTACCCTCTAAGGGGATGAACGGGGGTCCGACATTTACGCGGACGAAGTCGCGGGCAAAAGCTAGTTTTTACATATAAACATCTTGTTTTAGTGTTTGTGGTCGCACTCCTCCGAAACGGCTCGCCCGATTTTTATGAAACTTTATGTATTTGGTAGGTGGTAGGTATGAAGACGTAAAGTAGGTTTATTTCATACTGCTACGAAGTCGCGGGCAGTAGCTGTAGTGTAGTAAAATGAACATGACAATATTCGTAGCGATGACCTAGATATTTCGTCACTCACAGCTATAATAAAGCAGTAGGTACAAAACAAGTAAGTAGTGTCCGAAAAAGACAACACAGTTATAATGAAGTGCCGACTACAATAAATAAAGAGTGTTATGTGTTTAATCGCGTCTGCTAAGCTCATCAGAACCGCAGCCGTCATATTTGGTGGTAGCTAGGGGTGTGCGGAAGAAGTTTGTTACCTACTTAGAGCACCTATGGCCTACTGTGATTTCACGTACGTGGAGGGCAGGAAACTGAGAAGTGTAAAATATTTTTATTTTCAAAAAAGAGAGTCGGTCGTCTTTTATGTAAAAAGTTTTTTACTTTTCACTTTTTAGTGCAATATTACTTGTTAATAAAATAGCAAAACCTTCTCCTAAATGTAACAAAAAACAAATAGGTACTTTTCTGGAAACCGCATCAAAATCGGTTCAGCCAAACGCAGGAAAATTGCGGACAAACAAACATACAGGTCAAACTGACAACCTCCTTTTTTTAAAACTGTTATTACTGGGAAACGACCTTTTTATGGGAATAATCACTTTTTCACGCAATCACAGAGTTTACTACATAGGAGGGTATCTAAGCATTAAAAGGATCATTTCTTTACGTTTTCCTACAAGTACCTACCAGAATTGGTAGAGACAACCCTAGCAATCACAAACAGGACACGAAAAGAAATAGTAGGTACCTAATTTTAAAGTGTTGGTACCTAATTATGTTAGATATTTTATTATAGTTACCTAACTAAGAAAGAACGAGCCATAAAGTTCCAAAGAACTTTGAACTTACAATTAGTATGAGTAAAAAACAAAAATATCTTTAGGTCTATGCTTAGCAGAAGAAGGAATGATGAAAAATCATTTAAGAACCAACCTATCGACTTAGGCAGGTTTCTATAATAATTATAAGTATAATAATAATATTCTTAAAGATCATTAAATATCTCGATCTAGCTCACGAGGTTACCAGCATGTGGAGTATGGACTCGACAATTATTGTTCCGATTGTCGTGTCAGTGAACGGTTTAATAGCGAAAAGTTTCGACCAACACCTTGAGAAACTTTCGCTCAACAGCTGGGTCAAGAGTCAGATGCAGAAGGCGGTTGTCTTGGACACGGCACGCATAGTGAGGAGGTTCCTCTCTCTGGATCCCTAACCGCCGGTAGCTTGGGTTTTACCACCTCGTTGCGGGCGGAGCACTATTTTTATACATATTTTTGTTTTATAAACTATATTATTTGTAATTTATATAATGAAAATATGTAAAAAAATATGTTAAAATAAAGAATGTGGAGTATTCTTTTATTTGCATAACATAAATTAGTCTTTGTGAAACTCTAACTCCAAAATTAGACAGATATAAAACTCCTGTATTTCAGGAGACAGTTTCTTCTTTCTAAATATTGTGCTTGTTATATGCATCACACTAATCTGAATATTCTATAACAAGTACCTACCTAGGTATGTACAAGTACTACAAAAATCATATCAAAGTAAACCATTTTTAGAGTTCCGTAGCCGATGGGTCTAAACCTCTGCTGTCTATCCGTCCATCTGTGAGCGGGCTATATCTCATAAACCGTAATAAGTAGAGATTTGAAATATTCACAGTGTGTATTAGGTACTGTTGCCGCTACAACAACAAATAATCCAAATAAAATAAACGTGTTTTTTACTTTTTTGCATGTAGCGTCAAATATTGTACGGTGACCCTTTGTGTGCAAGTCGCGTATTGGCTGGTATTTTCTTCATCAAGTCAAAGATCCGTATAACGCATTCCAGAATGAAATTCATCATTCATCAATCAATAAAACCAAAGAAATAATCAATAAAAATTAATGTATCAACACTACCTAATAATTCCACAATCCGTATTATTATAACAAAGCTAACACAACAACAAGAGCGGCAGTGACTCAGCTCAGTAATTTTCAGAGGGGCAGTAAAAAGGAACGCAAGAGTCGTCATAAGTTGCTCATCGTGGTCGTACGCGCAGCTGCCAAAACATGACGTGAAGGGTGCGTGCGCGCAGAGCGAGAACGATGATCGTTTTGTTTGTCATTATGTGGTTGGTATTGTCGCTTTCGTTTTAATAAAAATATAAAGTACCTAATTTTAAGGTAAGTACCTACCTAAATCAAAAAGATTAAAGTACTTTCCTATTCTTGACTATATGTATAAGAAGCATAGTACATAAGACCGCAGAACCCGTGAGAGTATTTTTTTTGTTTTGGTCTTTTGTAAACAACCATTTTTATGTAGATATGTGCGTCACTTTCACGTAAATAAACAGTTTTTCTTTCTTTCTTTCTTTATAAGTAATTTGGCCGTATTCAACGTGTGCTCCGTGGAGCTCTAGGGCTAACAAACCCGTTATAAATTTGGCTCACATTGATCTAGCATAACACAGGCTAATTTTCCCATTTTTGTGTTCTCATACGATAATTTAGAAGTAGAAGTAAGTAAGCTTCTAATTAAATATAAGTAATTAAAGTAAGACTTATCTACGCAAGTACTAGGACACGATACAAATAACGGCTAATCAACTAATCGGATCATATAATGAGCGGGAAGTGCAAGCCACCCATGTAACCATCCCGTCCTACTCGGCTATCCGACCCATTACAGCTATATCTCGTCCGCTTTATCGACATCTATGTAGAAACCCATTGATAAGTCTTGTAGGAACCTAGTTTACTATCTATCTGCAGAATTGCAAGTTCTGAAGGGTTAAAAATCTTTTGAAAGTGTTTGTTAAAAACAGTAATGCATGTGTTCCTTAAGCGCATAGGCGGTGACCAGATCCGTAAAGATACGGGACTCACGAAAGGCAGGAAGGATTTATCTAGCTCTGGAGGGAGGGGGAGGGAGGGGGTTACACACAATGGCCCACCATTAAGCATTAGGTATAGGTACCGGCACGAGTCGTGAGCACAAATTTCACCAGCGCATTTGTTAATTTTTTGGTTTCTTTGGCGGAATGAAGAAGGCGGGGGGCGCCGATCCTACAGTCCGCTGCACGCGATTGGTTCGTCAATCGATGCTCATCGTCTGTTGGACTATCACCTGTCATTCGGCTGCGAAATCCTACAATCTGAGCTCACCACTCGTGCCGGCAATTATATATTCGGGAATCCCGAAATCAAGACCCCGTGAAACTTAGAAAGCTTTTTATATCTATTCTTTCTTGGTTTTTATACTATAGGGCCTTTAAATATAGAGGTAACGTATTATGAAATTTTTGGAGAGCATTTTAAAAGCGTTTACGTCGTTCGACATTTCATACAAACATTCAAGTCCTTATTTTTTAAATAAATAAACTGATTTTAATGAAACTTCCTACGCATTAAGCAGGATACATAGGTCTTAAAAAGTTATCGGATATCATTTTCTACGATAACTTTTGAAATCACACATTAAACCCATCATCACAGTTTAACAGTTGTTAATTACTAGTAACCGTGAGAAACAGAGGGCAGAGGGCTGTCCCCTGGGGCACACCGCTGCCCCATGTTAACTAGCTGAGTATCAGCGGTCGCACCTAAATCACTTGATTATTGTAAATAGGAAGTGTTCGTTATCAGTTTGTTTAGTTAATTGTTGTTGGTTGTTGTTGTTGTTGTTATTTGTGTTAAATCTCATAGGTACATAAACATACATACATACATAAACTCACGCCTTTTTCCCATGGGTGTAGGCAGAAACCACAGAACGCCACCTGCTACGATCCTTACATACTCCTTTCGCCAGGAGGCAATTATGCTGGTAATACTCAACATGAATCAATAATAAAATAAATAGGATTTATTTTTATTTTTTCGAAGCTGACTGCCTCGTTGATGGTCTAGTGGTCGCAAAGCGCGACTGCTGAGCATGAGGTCTTGGGTTCGATTCCCAGGTCGGGCAAAGTGCTATTGGGTTTTTCCATCAGAAATTTCTCAGTAGCAGCCTTGGAGTCAGGATTTGTGCCCGGTTGATGGCAATAGGTTATAGGCTCGCCCCCTATTACATGGGACTTAAACATAACTGGCGAAATGTGGGTGTACTAATGGGTACACCTCTGCCTAACCCTTCGGGGATTACAGGCGTGATGTTATAGTCAAATATGACCTAGTCATCTTGCCGCTAGGTTTAGACAGGCGAGGCGATTAACGCGTCTATTTCATAAACTTTAAACCAAATAAATGATTGTTTTGATATAAAAACAATAATTTCATAAATCATATTAATCATTTAAAAAAACTTGACAAAAACAGTAGCTGTGTTGAAATGACAAATTAAAGTAGCGAACTACGCAGTCCAGTCTCCGCCCAAAAGCTAAGCCCCGCCCAGCACACAGTGCGTACGCGCATCTCAGCTGAACATTCAGGAATCATCCGCTGAAACTCTGGCGTGAGCAGACGTGTTACTTTGTGGCTTAGAAAGTATAGTGAACAAGTTTTTTAAGTTCAAAGAAGTTAATAAGTAATCTGAAAAAATCTACTAAGAAATAAACAAAAATGTAAATAATAAATCGATTAGGAAATAGTGTAGAAAATAAAAATACGTTTTTCTAAAAAGTTAGACGATATAATCTTAAATAAGTAACTCCGACTAACATTGAGATTAAAACGCCATCATCAAGACCACAGAATCAAGATCAAGAAAGGGGCCCATCACTCACAAAACAAAAACTTTCGACATAGACAATGGAATTCCTAAAAGCAACCTTTCCTGCACAAACAGACGACACAAACAAGTATCCAGAGACAATAGAACCTTCTCACATTCAGCCTCTTTTAGACCAAGAAGTGCATAGTTCTTCCGGTGAGTTCTTCCACCCTGGGTATCTACCGTTCTTCTATGATTACCGAGCAGTTGACAGAGGGTTGTGCGAGGAAAGGGAGGCTTGCGATTGGGAGTGGGGCGAGTGGGAAAACCATGTTGTCGTGAAGGAGGAGAGTGAGGAACAGGCACGAGCATTTGGGGAGGAAGGTAAGTGAATTTTGTATTTTTTTTCTAAACTAAGTTACTTTTTGCTTTTTCCACGTGAATATCGATTACTTGCGGGATTTTGTTTTTTTTTGCGCGGAACCCTGATCCTTTAATTAAAATAAAAGTAGCTTTAGTTACTCCTTTAACATCAGCTATATGCCAGTAAGAGTCCCGTCGAAATCAGTCTAGCGGTTTAGGCAATTTGCCGGAAAAAACAGGCAGAAAGGCAAAAATGTCTAAATATTGTGTTTTTGATATAATTTAAGTAGGTACCGAGTAAACATTCATATGCATTCAGTAAAACGCTGTTATTTTGACATTACAAAAAAAGAAAGACACTTTATTTTAACCGACTTGAAAAAGGAGGAGGTTCTCAATTCGGCAGTATGTTTTTTTATTTATTTGTATAGATAGGTTTTTGGGCAATAGTGTGGCCGATGGTTCGGGTTGGTTATCTTGGGTTCGATGCTCTGAGTTCTTTCAGGTAATTTTCAGTAGAAACAAAAACTAAGAATATGAAACGAATGAAAGTTCAGTCGATATTTAACGGGTCATAAAAATATTATGTAGGCAGTTAGGTTAGGCACCGATTTTTTAGAAAAGAAGGCGTAGGAAAGTGAGTTTAGTTCCCTGCCTACCCTGCAGACAGTTTATTAAAATATACTATGATCATCATTTTGTTGCACAACTCTATATAATTCAGCCGATTTGCTAATTTACGTATCTTCCTACGGCCTACCTCATAATGCCACGTTAAGCGTTGCTTAATTAGGTACCTATTCATGATAAAAGCAACTCATCTTCTTGGATGTGAAATTAAATAGGTACTGTGGTCACTGGAGTATGTGACCGAGGTACCGGGTCATTGATCAATCAACTATAATGAATAAAACACCTATTATTCACTTTAAATTATATTATTTCTAATTCGTAGGCGTTTTGCACATGGAGTAACTTAAGTTCGGGCAACTATCAACACTTTAAAAGTTTCCTGTAAAAAATTGATAGGTAGTTGCTATAACGTTTACGGTTGCCGCAACTTTAGGGCAATCGGTGAGCAACTTTCATAGCCGAGTTGCTCAATCTACGCAGCGATCAGCGTTACGGTATAATATTTAACAGTTGCTAGTTGCGGCAATTAGGAACAAACTTAGTCATCGATTACAGCAACTGAAAACTGTTGAAGATCCGGCACTCGAGTTGCGAGTGGCCTTCAACATGTCCTTAATCTAGGAATGGCTTAAAAAAAGTACCGGAATGATGGGAAAATATAATTTTCGGTTTCGTTTAGCGTCTTTTTACATCCGTTAGGTACATTCCTGCTAGGTATGTAGGTGAAAAAGAAGACTAAGTACTTACAGATAGCACATGACATGATTAACTAATCATGCCTGCTTCACCGAATTCCCTATCATAAATCATAGCAATAAAGAAATAGTAATAAACATAACACCTTCCTGTCACACCTCATGGCTCGCAGTTTACGAGTGGAAATGCTCCCGCGCAGGATTCGCGACACAAACAATGTCAGCCGTAAACCAATGATAAACAATGGACAGTCGGCGCCGGCGCCGCGGTACATCTGCTACTCGTTACATTCAGCGGATGCTATTGGCTATTAATCGGGATTTTTGTTAGATTAGCTTTATGTAAGAGCTTCTTAGGCCTAGTTAAACTCGATTTAACTAAACGTAAATCTTTAAAGCGAGATATGCATGCGCTTGAGCATCGCTTCAAAGATTCCTATAACATCTGCTTTTTTGGTCAGTGGGTCGTCTTAGGGGCGAGCCTAAAATATTTAACAGAATTTATTTGAAAACGGAATCGAAAGTTATTTGAAGGTGGTCAAAATCAAGGACCATGCCCGGGTCGACGGCGCGTTCTGTTCGCGCGCGCCTCAAAGAGCTGTCAGCACAGGGACGGGGCCCCAATAGGGGCCATACGCCTGCCGGGGTTGCGGGACGTCTTAACAGGATACCGTGGCTCCGGAACGTAAAGGGCAACAGAAGGAACAGGGTGGTTTTTTAGTCAGTAAAAGTCTGACAGTCCCTTCCGCCCCACCCAGGGCGGAACGAGTCATTTGATGATTTATACCACCTAAAAAAAAAAAGGTGGTCAAAATGAATACCTACCCGTTGCAGTGCAAGATGGGTGCATGACATAGATATTGACATGCTCGTCAGGAAGCAACATTACAATATATAATCTTTATCTTTATTTCCATCATTTACTTCAAGTTTACCGGAAACGGCAACCCACATGGTTGCCAGTGACGTTAAATCAATGGGGATTGCATAATTATTAAAATATACATAGGTACCTACATATAACTGTGCTAAGCAGTATGATAGCTAGTAGGTTTGACTGTCCTTATGTGAGACATTGCTGTACTTTAACACATAGTGTCCCACGTAAGAGACTCCTGTAATATAGAATTGATAAATATGAATTGATTATTAATGTTTGAATTTGATTTCGGTATGATTGTGTGTGTTTATGTTATATTTATATGTATTTATTTGTGTGTGATTTTGTATTTTAAATTGATTTATGTTTCTTAATATGGGCTATGAGGTGCCTGAAATAAATAAATTTTTATTTTTTTTTTAAATAGTAGGTACTCAATACAACTGCCTCAATCGTTCTCTACAGATACCCGGTCCCCCAGCGGCAGTCGCAAGGAGCGCACAGCGTTCACAAAAGCGCAGATACGCAGTTTAGAGGCAGAGTTCACGCGAGCCAACTATCTGACACGACTGCGACGATACGAGATAGCTGTGGCGTTGCATCTTACTGAGAGACAGGTATACTTGTATAGTACAAGAAAGAAAAACATCTTAAAAAAAATAATAATTCTCTATTCCTCAAAAAAAAAAAACAAAATAACTCTTCAGATTTATTATATTAGTACCTATAGATAACTTTGTTATTTTCGTTTCCAGGTGAAGGTTTGGTTCCAAAACAGAAGAATGAAGTGGAAGAGAACAAAAGGCGCAGGCGCAGCGAAACATTCAAAGAAGAAGGACATCGATAATTCAAATTAGAATTTTAAGAAAATCTAGATTTACCTAACTTAATTCAGTACATGTTTGAACCACCAAAGGTTGAAATTTTTTTTTTAATTATAAAACAATTCCATACATTTTGACCTTGTTGGAATAGGTTTTAGTATTTTGTATGGAACAGGGGGCCTACCACAACCTCTTAAAACAATATTATTTTAATATTACTTTGCCTTCCAAATTGTTGGATTTTCAACGCTCAGGTCAGCGCAGAGAGTTCAAAATGCAACAACAGAAATTGCAAAGTAGTATTAAAATAATATTCTTTTAAGAGGTTGTGGTAGGCCCCCAGGTGACAGACTATAGTGGTACCTACCACAGCTAATACTATCAGATAGCACTTAGAATAACGCGATTACTTTCTTGTAGGTTTACATTTAAGTAGGTATTAAGAAAACACAATATTTCAGGAGATAAGATATGTTTATTAGACAATTCATACCTCCGGCACGAGGCGAGGGCGCGTGCCGAACAAATAATAACTAAACATAATAATAATAATTATTGTGAACTAACGCACTATCTTTGGAAGGAAACAAAACATCCGGGCTATGGGCGGCTATAATTTGTTAAAACTTAAGAATGGGTCACGTAAAACAACAGCGGGGGGAACTTCCAAATGACTAAACACTAGCTGTATTCATAATTATAACATTCACTGCAGTCTAGCGGCGCAGACGACCACGTGGAAGCAAGTCACATACAGTTTCCAAACTCGAGCAACGCTCGAAAATTGGTCTATTTTTATAGAATTTGGCAGCATATTGTTCAAAATCGAAAGGTATATTTACTAAGGCTGACAGAAAAAAATATCACAAAAATCTTGATACATAATTCATAAGTTGTCTTGAAACTACGACACAACTTGCTAACAAATAACAAGAAATATTAAAACTACATAATTGAAAATTACATTTACTTATCCTAGGTTAGAACACGTCGTCAAATAAAAAAAAATGTCGTTAGCCAAGACGTTGGAAGACTACGAAAGATATTCTTTTTACAGAAAACAATCTTACAAAGACCCACCAATTAAACAGAGAACCTTCAGAAACTGTATGTAACTCTGTGAGCATAAATCGTCGTTAACAACGTCGCCTTAACTCGCGTTAAATTTTTATGAACACTACCTTTAACATTGGACCTAGCTATATCGTTGGACCAAAATAAAATAGCTAATATTCAACAATATAGATATATAATTATCATGTTTTAACATACGCCGCTGCGTTTGTCAATGTAGTTGAATCTTGTAACTGTGGGGTTTATACAAACAATCCATTAACTTATAATAAGTAAATTATTTATTTAAAACTACTTTCAGCATTTTTATATCATAAGCTGTTGCGTTTTAAATACACCTATATACTTGAATTTAAACTATCTGACCCTTAATATCTTTAATGTTAAAAAAATATACTTCAAACACGCATGCTTCGTTGACAAACGCAGCGACCACTCGACCGTGAGCTTTTCAAATTTAATATTATATAAAAGTCTCAGCAACTTTCCATTTATTGCCTCCCGTGATATATATATTATGTACAATGTGATTATCATAGTTTTATATTCATCTGTCAGGCACAAATTTAATCACCAACATTTGTATTTTTAAAGGTTTTAGTTATTGTTATAAAGGGACATTTATAATTAGCATATATAAACGTTTTCAATGAATTGGTGTATTTACATGTATAGTGGATTCACAAAATAGTTTATTCTAAAATGATAATTATGGAAAAATGTGTAAAAGTTTTACTTTCTGCAAACCAAATAGGTTCTAGCATTATAGTGAAATAGATAAATAATAAGTCAGATTGTACTTTATCACTTTAACTAAATGTAAATGTCCCCGTGACTAAATGATGAAGGTTCAAATTCAAATCAACATGTAAAATGTGTTTTTATTCAAAAATTATTGTTTTATTTCTACTTAATAACGGGTTTTTAGCTCTAAATGAGTTTCTAATGCATCCTTATTTATAATTAACAGTTGGAAAAATATGTTCCGAGTGATATTCTTACAAAGTTATGCTATACATGACTATACATAGATTGTCTAGGTTCATGCGAATGATACGAGGCGATGCGGCCGCGTTGTGTCGTATACCTACTAGCACTAATGGCGAATGACATAAAACAAGTCTACATTTTACCTAAAACACATGCGTAAGTAGTTACAGACAGAAATGTATACCAATAACGCTGAATCGCTCCAATTCTGAATAAGCTTATCAAAGTGCCATATCACTTGGCAGTTTGGTAAGCATCGCGTTATTGACACGTGCAGTTTCGCATTGTTACCATTTACACATGTGCCTCTACTATAATCACCTTCAAAACGGCGCGGAAGGATAAATAAATAAATTATAAATGCATATTCCCACCTGACTAGAGAATTTAGAATGTTTCTCAGCAAGGAACTATATTTTTGTATATTATAGTCAGGTTTATTTATAAATAGTAACTAATATGTAAGCAGGCCTCTTTTGAACTTATAATAAATTAGTATTTATGTAGTTAATGTTGTTTAAATGGTCACAAATCTACTTTTCATTTTATGACGTCACAAGAATGTCTGACATTATTTTCAGATTAATTTATGACATAGATAAATTAATGGTACAACTTTTAAATTGTATGAGAGATAATCTATAAGGAAGTCATAATAATAAAATCATAATTAAAATTAAAAAAAAAACTTTTAAAGTTTATTTTTCTGTCTACATAATTCAGGTATGTGAACACAATTAGCATCAGAAATGATATTACATCTATCACCCTAACAACCAGAAGCTTTGCTCAAACTAACAGGATCAGCACAAACCATCGCATCATTTGCACAAATGAAAAAAAAAATATTAAAAACCTTTCAGAGTAATATATTTAACACATTCCTTGTCACCATTTTCACAGCACAATGTCCGTCACTACACTAATATATACACAGTATAATTATTAAGGCTTTTCGGGTGCTTTCACTTATTGCAAATGTTCGCGCGACGCGTTCAGTTCATGTTAGCGCGGGGTGCGCGCGGGACCGGCGCTACACCACCACGTAGATGAGGCTTCGTTATGGACGCTGGCCGTCCCCCGCCATGCTGCCTGGCCCGCCTGGCACCGCGCCAGGCGCCATCACCGTCTGCGGGATCACCGTCAGGGACTTGGGGATCTTCGGCATCATCATGTGACTCACCACCGGAGGAGACAGTACCGTCTCGCTCACGATAGACACGGCCGGTCCCAGTTGAGGAATCTTGATAGGCGTCGACGTCACCAGCAAAGATGGCGACGACACGACAGGTGAGGCGACCGTCTGTGACGTCACCGTGGCAGTTTTCTGTGGGATCGGGGCTATAGTGATGTTCTTCAGCCCCACATTCTTCAGTATCGTGGCGGCATTAGAGCCTATTTGTGTCATTTCTTGTAGTTCCTTCTTGTCTTGTGATTTGTCGTCGGGCGCGATGTTTTGTACGACGGAGCCCCCGTTGCCGAGCATGGCGCACTGAGCGTTTGAAGGCTGTATTTCAGTGACCACGGAACTCTCTTCTGTGGACTGTCGCTTAGTCTTCTCTCCGTCCTGTATCTGCTGTAGTTTCTCTCGCCTCATGATGCACATTTTGTTGTAGTCTTGCAACGTGATGTGGTATCGCTTGCCGGAGGACATCACTTGGACGAGGCTCGGGAGCGTGCGGCCGTCGACCGCTACTTGTGTCGGTTCGCGGTTGATTCTCGCTAGGTTCTCCTGTAAAAGAAACAGTATCATATTGTTAGTTTATTTATTTTCCACAAATGAGAATTTTTGAGCCCTAGCTTTAAGCACTCATGAATTACTTGCATTCCCAAAGTAAAAATAAAATATTAAATAAATTATTACTGCCATTAATTTAAGTTCTGACCCATGTCAAAATTTCTCCTACTTTTTTAAGTAATTGTGATGATTGAATATTTAATGTGTTCATTATTTTTTAAGCATACGTTTGAGACGTACTTTGAACAACTTTGAGATTACTTTGAACAACTTTGAGATTAATGAATAACTGTTGTCACTATTTGGTATATTAAATTACTGACATAATTAATTTAATTATTGTGAGATAGTGGGATGGCTCGTATTGGCAGTACTAAGCTGAAATAGTCATCCAAAACATGGTATGTTGGTAAGTGTCGTTACTTATATAGCTGCTATTAGCTATTCGACATTGGATCGACTCACAAAACATGTGTGTTCACATATTTATTTTGCATTAGCATAAACTACCTAATACAAACTTTACTCTACAACTTTGTTACACATGAATGCAAATAATAGAGAATTAGGTACCTTTTCAGGATGATTGATATCATTAGATATTATTTACTATTTTTGTTATTAACATAGTTTTAAGTTCATTGATGCTAAAATAATAATTATGGACATTCACAGTCTGAAATAAATGATTTAATAATGTATTGTTTGATTTACCTGAGTAATAGGCATAAGTGTAGGTCTCCAGGGCTTGCTGGTAGTCTTAGGTTTCTTCGGAGCGTCCTCTTTCCTCGGGGCATCCTTCTTTTCCTTGACAGGAGCGGCAGGCGGCGAAGGATCATACTTGGGAGGGACGGGCGTCACGGTCGCCGGCGCCAGCGCGGTCACGGTGGCCGGCGCGTGCGCAGGGGGTGTCAGGGGGGCGTGAGGGGCGTGCGGGGCGTGTGGCGCGTGTGCAGCGTGCATGGGGAGGGGCGCAGCTGCAATCTCCGTAGGATCCGACGCAGACACGCCCTTGACCAACTGCTGTATGTTATGCAGCACGTTCTGTATCGCCTTACGCCCTTGTGCGTTAGGCGTGTTGATAGCGATGAGTTCCGGAGGCAAAGGCTTCGATTTCACTTTATCACTCTTAGATTTTGGCTTGGGCAGGACACCGGGAGGAGGCGGCATGAACTTTTTAGTCTCTTTGTCACCTTCATTTTGATTTGATTTTAATAAGCTTTTACCGTTCAATGAAGGCTTCTTTCTAAATTCTATCAAGCTAATGGCCGGCTCGCTTCGTCTAGGAGTATCATTGACAACGTTGTCGTACGCCCGCAGCCTGCTCTGCACAGAATCGCTGTAGTTCGCCGCATGGGGCGATGCGTTATGAGATAAAACTAAATCCCCACTCCGGAAGTACTTTTCTAATAGTATTAGATGACGTAGGAAGGAGGATTGGTTGCCATAAGGTCTCTGTAACTCGTTCCAAAGTTTCTTAGTTTCTACATCGTACTGTATCATTGTGTTACACTTCTCCCAGCCTTCAGGAGTGACCCCCTTCACATTATTAAACTCTATATTACATTGTAAGTTCATCTCCTCCTCCCCTGGAAACAGTTCTCTGACGGAGATCGAAGGGTTAGTTTCCAATCTTTTGACAGGATTCGAGTACTTTACATCTGATATTTTCTTATGTTCTGGTTTATTTTTTGATAATTCGCTTAAGTTTTTCTTCACTTGTGTGAAGCTTTCAGACATTTGCCATTTGTTTTTCAGTGTGTTTATATCTGCCGGTCGCTTGTTAGGTATACTTTCTATAGTACATTCTTCATTTAGAGAGATGTTTTTGAGTATAGGAATACCATCCTTGATTCTGTCTTCCTCATTGTCACTCCTAGGTCTCTCTTTATGTGACAGAATCTGTCCTAATTTGTGTATCCTTTTAGCGTTTTTCTCCACAATCCGATGTTGACTTCCAGGTTTCTGAACACCGGATAAATTATGTACTTTTAATATTTTTCTCGTTTTTGCCGTTAAATTAGGTGTGGGTAAGAACTGTGCTGGGTTGTTTTGTTTTTGTAGAAGGTACTGTAATTCTGTTTGTTTGTCTAGCGGTAGGACGGGCTCCAAGTCTTGCATTTCAGCCTCCGAGCCATCACTTTGGTGGTTGGGGTCTGTTGACTTCGCGTTGGGTACGAGGATCTTGTTTGAGGAGATGAGACTCTCTATATCTTCTTCTACGGGGTGCTCTTTCTCATCGCTATCTTCTTTTTTCTCTTTCTCAGGGGTACTCTCACTAGTTCTTTCAGACCGTTCTGAAGACTCGCTGTCCATTTTGTCAGGTTCCGTGGACTTTCTTTGCTTGGACTTGGGTCTCTGCTTCTTCTTTAGTTTGTTATCTTCTTGATTATCTTCTGTGTCGTTATCAAATATCGGTGGTACGTCTATGTTGTATATTTGAAGCAATCTGGAATTAAAGTAGGAATTTGGTTAGTGTTGGAGACAAGTTCATTTTAGATTATTCTTAGTTTTAGTGTCAAGTGTTATTGAGGAAGGCCTCAATAAGTGTCAAGTACAGTTAACAAAACATTAATCTTATTTTGTTGCAGAAAGAAATAAATTATTAAAGAAAAAGCAATTAAATAACACTATTTTTTTAAACAACTTCTGTTAGAGACAACTTTTAAAGTCCAAAGGAAATATAAATTTAGTCGACCTGGGAATCGAACCAAGACCCCACCGCTCAGGAGTCGCGCCTTCAATCACGAGACCAACGGAGTAGCCTTTGTAGGTTTATGTTTATAAACGCGTCCACCATACAAGAAGATTTTTTTAAAGTATCATAAATAAATACTAACTTGCGATTATACGCGTTGGCATAGGAGTCGTTGTACCCGGGGCGCTGCAGCAGCGTGCAGTAGTAGCGGCACGTCTTGCACAGCACCGGACGCTCTGTGAACTGCACCGGCACGCTGGCAGCTTTCAGGTACGGGTTCAACTCCGAGTAGCCCTGCGGAGGAAAAATAGTGTTAGGGATTGTTATTTCTAATACTAAATGTTTCATTGAGTAAAGGTTTAGGTTTTTTTAATCATTCATAAGATACAGACTGACTTTTAAATTACCAACTTTCAGTTAATATTTTCTAAATAAAGCGAAGCATTCGACGATATCTCATTTGTTATGTTTAAGTCCCATGTAATAGGGGGCGAGTTTATTGCCATCAACCAGGCACAAATCAAGACTTGGTGGCTGCTACTGAGAATCGAACCCAAGACCTCGTGATCAGGGTCACGAGGTAGGCAATAATATAATAATATTAATCATAACATAACATCACGCCTGTAATCCCCGAAGGATTAGGCAGAGGTGTACCCATCAGTACACCCACATTTCGCCAATTATATTTAAGTCCCATGTAATAGGGGGCGAGCCTATTGCCATCAACCGGGCACAAATCCAGACTCCGAGGCTGCTACTGAGAAATTTCTGATGGAAAACCCAATAACACTTTGCCCCGACCTGGGAATCGAACCCAAGACCTCATGCTCAGCAGTCGCACTTGCAACCACTAGAGCAGCGAGGCAGTAAAAAAAAATAATCATCATAAAATTACCAGAATATATTTTATTGGACCAGCCACTTGAGTTCCCAGTCCACGAGACCAGCTTCCGTCGTGCAGGAATGTGAAGCAGAAAGCAGTACTCACGTGGTGTATGAAGTGCACGTTGTGATGCTTGGTGATGCGTCTCCTGCACAGCACGCACGCCATGAGCGGCGCGAGCGCGCGGTAGTGCTCGCCGCACAGCGGGATCGTGTGCAGGCCCGGGTAGTCGCATTTCAACTTTAACTGTGGACAAAGTAATACAAGTTATAATATAAAAGTTATTCATCATGAAATATTGAAAACTGCTATTGAAAACTGCTTGAAGTACCTATAACTTTTTTTTTTGAGGTGGTAAAAATCATCAAATGAGTCCTTCCGCCCTGGGTGGGGCGGAAGGGACTGTCAGACTTTTACTGACTAAAAAACCACCCTGTTCCTTATTCTGTTGCCCTATCCTGTTAAGACGTCCCGCAATCCGAATTTAATGGGATTACGTCAACGACCAATATTAAATGTACCTTTCGCATTGACTAATTATACGCGGAATGTTTTTTCAATAAGAAGTGCACTTACTTTTAATAGACTTCCTAGGGACCTTAATGTCGACTTGTTTTGCACCAGTGTACCAACCTTAAGACGGCTTTTGGCACAGTTATTTTTTCAAGGATAGTTAATCTGTTTATTACTTTGTTTAATTATACTAACTAGCGTGTACTTTCTTTTTTATCGACTTCTTTTTTTAATATCTATGTGTGGAGGCTTGTAATTAGCTATTTGTTAATATCACAATGTTTATATCATTGGTTTGTTAGTCTGTAAGCCTTCTGTAAAATAAAATAAATAAATAAATAATAAACCCCGGGTTAAGACGTCCCGCAACCCCGGTTGAAGTATACCTAAAGATGAAACTTGGCAGGGAGGTAGATTATAGTTAGTAGACGTCCGCTGAAAACAGATATACTCAAATTCACCCCCTAACTGTAAGCTTATATTTGACGAATAAATGATTTCACCCTCCAAGGGGATGAAACGGGGTTCCGATATTTACGCGGAAGAAGGGGGCAAGATCTCACAGTGAAACTCACCAACTTATTAACACTACTCCTCATCTTGATGAGCCACTTGCGGCGTATGGAGTGGTCCGCCACGATGGTGCACCCCTCCGTGTGGCACACGGACACGCGGCCTGTGCTCACCACAGCTGCCGCGCCGGGCTCCTCCTCACTGTCCTCCTCTAGAGGAGGACTTGTTTGCTTCTCTGTTTGAGTACTGTTGATAAAAAGAATATTAGATATGTTGAACCTTATTAGTAAGAGCGTAAGGTTGAAAATTGGTTTACAGACAATTATACACGATCTTCACCATCACGCTTCTATGGGAAAAGGTTTGGGTAGAGGTGTGAAGACCTATATTTTGCCAGTTATGCTCGTGCCATAAGTAAAATGGAGCTTATTGCTATTAAATGGGTATAAATCCAGGCTCGTGGCTGCTATTGAGAAATTCCTAATAACACCTAAGGAGCAAACCCTGCAACTGTGCTCACCGGTCAGGTTCATGACCGCTGACCAACGAGGCAGTCTGCAGGTTTAGGAAAAATCAATTTGAATAAAACAATTTAGTCAAATATGAACCTTATTCTTATGCAAATAATATACATATTACTATTACATGCGAATGTTTCTAAGAGCTTCATAGGAATACCAACCTTGTATAAATGCCAATAAAGTTCATATTCTCATGAAAGCAAAGTCAAAGCTAGGTCTGTGAATCTCCCTTTATTTAGCTTTTAAGCCCACTGTAAGAAATTTCTAGTACATTACATGTCAATTTATCCAGTTAAAAATACTCACTTGTGCAGCGAGGTAATAGGCGGGTCAATGGGCTGCTTGCCCAGCGGCCGCTTGCGGTACGAGGGGCAGTTGGCGCGCCGGTCCACGTGCCGGTAGCACGCGTCGCACAGGCAGCTGTCTATGGTCAGCTTCTCCTCGTCTGGGGGGAGGGGGGAGGTTTAGTCTACGGTTTAAGGAGTTCTAACTATAAATTTAATTTGAAAAAGATATATAGATATAGTTATATATCAACTAAATGCCCGCCACAACCCAGTAACTGGGTAATACGATACCCCTAAGACTGGTTGTCAGACTTTCGGGCTGCCGATCCGTGATGACTGTCAAAGATCCATGTATGACAGGCGGGACCAACGGCTTAACGCGCTTTCCGAGGCACGAAGGATTCTCGGAGTGTAAAGATGGTCCATCATGGGCCAACCCCGACAAACGTATCTTAACTTGATGGACCGACACGTGCGGCTGTAGCTCCTCAAAAAAGTTAAGTCAAATGCATATGTACGTCTTCTGCAAAACATTTATGATGAATTGTATAAACATAGTTTACGTTGACTCAAAAAAATAATTCAACAATAGCTAAACTCACTATCTAAAACCTTCTTCTGTCGCTCGGAACTTTTAATTTGCGCGATATGGCACGGCGTGTCAAACAGGCCGAACTTCCCGCCGCAGTAGAAGCACTGGTCCATACAAAGTCTTCCCGGATGGATGCTGAATGAGGACGCCTTCTCCGGGATGACCAGGTTCAGGGTTTCCTTGGGTTCTACTGGCTCTGGAGCTGCCTCTGTGTCTGTGGAGAATATCTTGCTGATGGGTCGTCTTTAGGGGATGAAGGTGGATGATTTAATGGGTGATTGGTGATTATCCCTGTATAGTGTTATTTGAGAATTGGTATAAATGTACGGTCGGACAAACTATTTGGTTAACAGACAACAATTACTATTTTTTGCCATTTATTGTTATTGTGCACTTTTTGAGCTTGTGGTGTCTAATAATTTTGAAACCTATTTAGAGTGATTTAAAAGAATTGACACACTCGAAACATTGTTTAAAAGTAGTTGCAAGTTAATGGCTTGTTCGACTGTACTATCACGACTTTGTCTTGATGGGGTATGCAGAGGAGTGTGTGTATATAAATAAAGTAGTTTTCTTAGGTAGTTGATATGATTTTTAAAACAAAATAGGTACAGTATCTAAAAAGTTGAATCAAAGTCATCTGCTGAAAAACCTTATTTAGACTTATGATTGCTTGTTGTTATTTTAGATAACTAATCAGTATCACACAAGACAGCTAACATAAGATTTGACAGTAGATAGTAGATTTACTTAATAGATACCTGATATTTAAAAAAAAAAGTTTGTCAAAAAAAACGCGACACAATTTTATTAATAGTGTCGAATTGAGAACCTCCTTTTTACCCGACTGTGCCAGAAGAAAGGTTATGTTCTTCCAGTGTTTGTATTTAAAATTGGATAATCAAGAAGTTTAGATTGACAAAATATTGTGTTTTTTTAAACTGTTGAATGTTGTTGTTTTGTTTTGTGTTATTGTTTTTTTTTTGTAAATAAAGTAATTTTACGACCGCTCAATCACATTAGGCACACCTGTAATGATAGTTGTAAGGGAGATTTTAATAAATAAACAAATAAATAGTAAATATTTATAATTTTAAATCAGTTTTTTTTTAATAATTTCCTTTTTTTGTGCCTACTTTCTAAATCTGTTTCAACGAAGTCACATACACAAAACATGTAATTTTAAATGATAGTTGAGCATGCATTACTGTGCTATATCATGCGATTAAGCTCTTGTGTACATACAACTAGTACAGTAAACCACACGTCCATGTAACTATTGGGTATTTGACACCCAAACAATTGACGTACATTTAAAGAGCTGTCAAAACTTGATTCTCCCATAGATGTTGTATTGTATGGCAAAGAGAACTGTGACGTCACTATTGTGGCGACTCAATTGATTAACTATTTAATAATTTGAAAGCAATTAAAAATATTTTTTAAAGTTAATTGGAAATTAATCTGGATTATCAGCACTAAAGTGTTTGTTTAGAGTAGTTATGTCTTGGAATTATTAGTTAATGGTATCAATTACCCATTTCCCCTCACCCAACACCCCATACATTTTATATGGCAATAGTAAATTGTGAAAATTGACGTTACAGTTTAATATTTCCATACAAAATCTATGAAGGAATTGGGTAATTGACACTATGGCGTTTACCAACTCAATTGATAAACTATTAATTAATTTCAAATCAACTAAAAATCTAATTTTACTGTTTATTGAAAATAAATCGAGTTTTCAAAGCTAAAAGAAAAATTATCTCTTTATGAAAGTCATGTCTTGGTATTATTCGATGGTGTCAAGTACCCAATCAGTTATTATTAACGCCTTTTTTCAGAAGCAATAAGGATGGTTTTTGCAAATCAAGTGCAACATGATGTGCGGTTGATTGTACTACTTGTTAGCAAGGTTAGCAGTGTTTGCGAAGGCCTATGTTCACGCGACACTAGACTTTAAATGTACATTTATTTATACAATTACTGAAATAGACTGTTGAGTAATTAAGGCTGGGGAGTTTAGTTTCGTCTAGATCTATAAATTATAATATACCTAGTCTTTGTTGTGTAAGAGTTAGTACAATATCACTACATAGTATAAACCAAAGTCGCTTTCCCTGTCTGTCTGTCCCTATATATGCTTAGATCTTTAAAACTACACAACGGATTTTGATGTGGTTTTTTTTAATAGATAGAGTGATTCAAGAGGAAGGTTTATATGTATAATACATGCACCCGTGCGAAGCCGGGGCGGGTCGCTAGTTTCTTTTATAATTTAGGCATTAAAAATTAAGCTACTCATTAAAAACTACTTAAATAATGTGTCAAACGTAGTTATAGTGGAAAGGAAACACTAACATTGCCTATTGGTGCCGATTCCCTTGTTTACAAACTAAACTAAAATTAGACTATTTCTATCTTTTTCTGTTAAAAAAAAACAAGAAAGAGACGAATGCAAATAAGAGCTGTCAAATTTAGTCAATCTGACACATTCATACAATTATAGTCGACATCGTAAAGCGTGTAGATTAAAAATACGGAAAAGTTCAAGGCAAAACTTATTTGACATCTCTAACTTAGTTCTTAAATGTCATCGTCCTTTTCTTTCGCTGTATGTTAGTAAGAGATGTCAATTCTCTAAATTTAGTCTAGTTTATGAACAAGGGAATCGGCACCATTATCTATACATCTAACTAAACTAATATAATAAAGCTAAAAAGTTTTATGTTTGTTTGATTAAACGCGCAAATCTCTGGAACTGCTAGTCGAATTGGAATAATTATATAAAAAATATTTTTAAAAACAAGCTTTTTTTAAAAAAATATTTCAGTATTGAGTATTGGACATTGTATTGTCACCAGAACTAAAGGTGTATGCAAAATTTCAGCTCAATCGGATACCAACAAATTTAATGGTCGAAAAATGGTTTACAAATTTTGAAAGGACAACTTATTTACATACTTACATACGAACAGTGCAAGCTAAATAAAAGCTTGTAAAAATAGTACAGGCTATATAACAAATTAACAACGCGCTACGACGTTCTTGCCCATTTTTCTCAGAAGAGGCACTAGATTTTTTTTTCTATGACATTCAAAACATAACAAATTATCACGCCTGTAATCCCCAAAGGGTTAGCCACAATGCCCTACCTTAAAAATACCAAAAATAAGATAAATTATTATAATTAAATGGTTTGTTCATAGTTTCAGAGTCATCATAAGATGTCAGATATACATGGTGATTGATTAGGAGCCCGTGTTTCGAGGGCAGATCAATTGTGTAATTTTTTTTACTTCCGCCCTACCTGTAACCAATGCTGCCCTACCTCAAATTCGACTCTAGCTACAGCCCTGAATAGGGGGCGAGCCTATTGCCATAAACCGGGTACAAATCCAGACTCCGAGGCTGCTACAGAGAAATTTCTGATGGAAAAACTTAATAACACTTCGCCCGACCTGGGAATCGAACCCACGATCTCATTGCTCAGCAGTCGCGCTTTGCGACCACTAGACCAAGGAGGCAGTTAAAAGTGCTTTTTAATAGTCTAATTAAAATAATTGATTCGATTTTGACTGTGACGAAATCTAAGGCAAAAGCTAGGTATTATATTATCGACAATCCGACACAATCGGGGTGAAATCAGGCTCAGGACCAACGGCTTTACGTGCTTTCACAGGCATGGGGGTGTTACACTACCAACTTCTAAACTCCGGGCTGTTACTGAGAAATCCCTAATGAAAAAACCCAATAACACTTTTTGCCCGACCTGGGAATCGTACTCAGAACCCCACGCTCAGCAGTAGCGCTTGCAACCAGAAGACCAACGGGGCAGTGAAAAGTAAAAGGACGTATTATTATTATATCAATCAGAGTGGCAACAGGCTCGCCTCCATAAAACATGTGACTGAAACATAACTGGTGAAATGTAGGTGTACTAATGGGTACACCTCTGCCTAACCCTTCGGGAATTACAGGCGTGATGTTATGTTATGGAGTCTCTAAACCTGTTACTATTAATACTAGTATTTATTTATTTAAGCTTTATGCACATGTAAAAAAATACATTGTACAAAGGCGGATTTAATGCCTTGGGCATTTTCTACCAGTCTACCTTAGGGTGATGCAGAGACAAAACATAGTAGGTGCACAGATACAGAATATTTCCAAGAATAAAATATAATAATAAATACATACATACAAAGAAAATATACAAAGTAGAGATAGGTAAAAATACATAGATGGAGAAAGACAACAAATTAATTGTGGGACGAGTTTGCCAACTATAGTATGTGAGTACCCTGGTACCCACAGTTAACAACGTGACCCCTGGCCTCTGTAACAGGATGTGCACGATGCGTTCAGTAATTGAACAGTGTCGTGACGCTAAAGGAAATTCTCGAGGACGTTATAAGGAAAAGTACATTTAAAGCCACACACAGAGAGCGGGAGCGTGGAGTGAGCGTTGAGTGTGTGGACATCCATATAAATACAAGGAATTTGTAGGAATACTCTGTATAATCCGATCTAGCCTGTCCCTTTGCTGCCCTCCCCCAGCGACGCCCTAAGCCGAGGCTCGTACCCCACAGGGGGTGCCCTTAGCGTGTAGTCGCTTAGTTTGTAGGTTATTTTAAGCCCTGGCTGGAGGCCTTAATTTCTAAGGCACCACAGGATAGTTCGGTTAAGCAGCCGACAACCTCATAGGTTGACATGCGAGATGCCATACCGAAAAAAAAAGGAATACTCTGTGTGTGTTGGGCTTTATTGTATGAACCTAACGCGAGTGTGGTGCTCCTGATCAGACGATGGCCCATACTACAGTGCCCAAAGTGTCCCTATACCTGCTCTATAGAGAACGTTAACAAAGCTACTGATGCTGCTAAAACGTGGTCACGTACTGGGTCCAAAAACTATTAAAAAAAAGGCATTGTCTTAAATCATCGACTCGAAAAGCAGAAGAGAAGATTGTACGAAAAACTAACATTATTAAGACTATACTCTTTAAAGGCAGACATTTAAACATAACATCACGCCTGTAATCCACGAAGGGTTAGGCAGAGGTGTACTCATTATTACAACCCCATTTACCCAGTTATGTTTAACTCTCATGTAATAGGGGCAAGCCTATTATTACATAATAACAATTATAACAATATGGACAGTTCATGTATGTGTTCATGTCTGAAATAAAGATTTATTATTATTATTATTACTAGGTTGGTCAATATGACTGCCTTTATGGTGTAGTTGTCGCAAAGCGCGACTGCTGAGCATGATGTCTTGGGTTCGATTCCCAGGTCGGGCAAATTGTTATTGGGTTTTTCCATCAGGAATTTCTTAGTAGCAGCCTCGGAGTCTGGATTTGTGACCGGTTGATGGCAATAAGCTCGCCCCCTATTACTAAAGGTTTCATACCAACATTTTAACAATCGCAATGAGAGTAGGTTTCTTAATTAGTATGTGTATAAAGATTGATATTTAAATATTAATATTATTTTGAATATTAAATAAATTTCGTGCTGTTAAGAAATTGAATTATTTTTTTAGTAATTTTGGGTGAGTAAGATTAGAAAAGTCATGCAAAAAGTAATGAACTTAGTTTTATTATAGTTTCATTAAGTTTGGTCAGTTATCAAAATTCATATTGAACGTAGCAATGTTCCTTCATTATAAAAGTTGATGCAACTGACAAAATTCGCTAGTGCAAACATGATATTAATTTTAACAAATTTTAAGCTAAACTTAATATTAATATATTTCTTGAATTTGCTGTAGAGAATATTAAACAGTAACTTTAATGGAAAAAAGAAAAAAATTGAAAAAAAAGAGTGCGACAAAAAATCGCAACTTCGAAAAAATCGCACGACTAAATATCATGTGTACACATAACGATAGTGTGTAGTGGGGTGAATGTATCCACACACCATGATTGTTAAGACGATTACTGTAATGAGACTTTCTGTGCCCACCGTCAGATGCCGCGCCTGGAGCCCCCTGTTGACAAAACAACAAAACATTAGTATTATACTTATGTAAATAAACATAAGATAAATAAATAAAATATAAGATAAGTAAATAAAACATAAGATATGTACTAAAACAGTTTAAAATCTGGCAAAAAAAAAACATCAGCCTGTATTTAATTGTGCCCTAACAAAGAAAAGCCTCTGCTTGGATAAAGGTCACTTTAGCTTTTACTCAATACTAATTTAAAGCTCTAATTTGTATGTTTGTCAGCACTTATATCCGGAATTACTATTCCGATTCTTTTTTTGGGTAATAGAAAAAAAAAAGTTTATAGCTTGAGAAAAATTAGGGATCCGCAAGAAACTTTACGCGGTCGACGTAGCGGGAATAAGTTAGCGTGTGATATTCTTGTTATTAAACATCGTGTTAGCAACTACCTCTAGAATCATCCCAAATCAATTCATATTTATTGTTAATTGAAAATAATAAAAACTATATAACAAAGGCAAATTACATCTAGGCTCTATGAGTTAAGTTTTTGGTATCAGTAGGCCCAAATAATAAACAAGAAAAGAGGGGGAGGGGTATAGATATCTAAAGTAAGCCCAGTCTTTAAAATTGAAGGGAATATTAAAAGCTATAAATTGAAACTAATTACTTTTTTATACAGGCATCAACGATTAAGCCATTGATCAGAAAATGCTATTAATTTGGATTAGGATTTCTTAAGTCTTACATTTAACGCACGCGCATTAATCATTGCAATTTAAACCTTATTTCAATGATATAAGAGTCAAATGCCGCGCGCTCTTGACTTCCATGGACTACACCGAAGGTAATACATAATAATATGTAAGTAACATTTGTGCTTATCTACATAAATTCATTCAATGGTCAAAGATATCATCAGATAAAGGCAATTATGATGGAGATTAACTATTTTATTCGGCAAAATATTCATTCATTGATCAACTTTTTGGGCTGAACGTAAGCCATGATATATCTTTTAATATGATCAAGCTAATGGGAGTACTAATGAGTACATCTCTGCCTAACCCTTCGGGGATGACAGGCGTGATGTTATGATCAAGCTTTTAAGCTTTTTTATAAGTTTCCATTACTTTTAAAAGAATTAACAAAGTTACCAAGAAAAATAAAGAAAAAATTCAATCAATAAAAAAGTAAAAAACATGTTTTCTTCAAACTAGTTTAACTTATTAAGAACTAGCGACCCGCCCCGGCTTCGCACGGGTGCATGTTAAACCTTCCTCTTGAATCACTCTATCTATTAAAAAAAACTGCATCAAAATCCGTTGCGTAGTTTTAAAGATCTAAGCATATATAGGGACAGACAGACAGGGAAAGCGACTTTGTTTTATACTATGTAGTGATTAAACTTATAGGAAAATTATTGATTTATTTTTCCCTATTATTACAAGTTTGTAATCATGAAGATAAACAACTGATTTATTTTAGTATTTGCTTTTTCTTTTAGAATGCAGAATTAGAGTTTTAATTAAAATTTTGAGACTTAGGAGCTTAAAAGCTCATCATAATTGTTTTTGGCATGATTTTAAGCTACTGCAGCTATCAACATTATTTATAAACATTGATAAATGTTTATTAAGTTCCAAACAAAGAATTTTATTATTCTTTATATTGCTATTATTAATATTTATAACTGTCTCAGTAAATGTCTGGTTAGGGACTTCTAGCAACAGTTTCTAAAGTATGTTAATAAAGAATATTTTGAGCAAATATTAGGAAAGTTATCACATTTAAATTTTCAGGCAAACTATGAAAATGATAAACCAGTATGTCAATATTTGGTCATCGCAGACACATGCCTTTGCTCTTTCATAATATAAAATAAGATAATCCTTACATTATCTAAAATGGTAAGCAAAATGCCCATAGACAACGGGCAGCTACCAAGAAATTGCTAATGCCAAACTAAATAAACTTTGCCCAACCCAGGAATCGAACCCAGGACTTGCTGCCACTATACCACCAAGGCTGTAGAACATAATAAAATAAATAATAGGCATGTCTGCTCACCTCCCGCCGCTCAATGGTGTAGTAGGCGTCATCTTCGGTGGCTGCCTCCCCCACCTCCGGCGTCGGCTTCCCCGACCGGTACTTGCTCTTCTGGAACGTCATCTTCAAAGAGCTCCTATGCTTCTTCTTGTCTCCGGCACCACGGTTCAATTTTATCACAGTCTTCAAAGTCCCAGTGTAGTCACCCTGAGCTTTCGTCGTCTTACTCTTATTGGACATCATACCACCATAATTAGACCCATATATCCTCTCCTTCTCTTTAAGCTTCTCAATTTTCGCCTCCTTGGCTGCCTTGTGGGTCAGTAAGCCAAGAGTTCGCAGCACATTTTCCTTGCGTTTCTGACTCTCCGGTGTCTCGTTCAGGGCATTGCTCGGCCCTGCCTGACTTTCTATAGAGTTGCGCGCCGATTTAGGCTTTGGACTCTTTGCTGGCTTGACTTCCGGCTCCACAGGCTTAACTTGTTCAACCACTGGCTCAGTCTTTTCTTTTTCTTCTTCAGGCGTTTCTTTAGTCTCTATAGGCTTTTGTTCAGGAGGTTCTTCAACTTCCATCTTCTCTGGCACATCTGGTACTGCGACTGTTGGAACTGGAGTTACTACCTCTTCAACAGGAGTAACTACTTTCAGTTCCTCTTCCTTAGGAGCTTCAACTTTAATACTTTCCACTTTAGGAACCTCAGAAGCAGATATTTCTTCAATAGGCTTTATTGTTTCTATCGGTGGCGGCAGAGCTTCAGTCTCTACAGGCGTCGCTTCAGGCGACTTGATAGCCACCGGCGCAGGCGTAATAGACACAGCAGGCGACACGGTCTGACGAGGCGGCGACTTGATCTTCTCAATCGTAGCCATCTTGTCTTCAGTTGCCTCGAGCGTAGATTCCGAGGACTTACGCGACATCGACTCCCTTGATTTCCTCTTGGTGATGATTTGAACGTCATTATTTATCTTAGACTCGATGACGCGAGGCGTGATCGATATCTGACTGGAATCTAATACGACCCCGCCGAGGTTCGGGCCAGGAGTGTTAGGATGAAGTGTCGCGAACTGATGCAAGTCTATCTGAGTGGCGGGCTGCGGCGCCGACCTGTCCACAGACTTCCTTATCTCCGTCAGAGTGACATCCTTTCCGAGTGACTTCTCAAATATACTAATAGCGTCAGATTCTTTTGAGTGATTAGAACTCGTGGACTCTTTCCTTGAACTAAAACTATTCCTTTTAATTAGAGTGACTGAGTTAGGCATGTCGATATCGGTGGATTTCCTCACTTGATCTCTCTTGACTATTGAAATAGCAGAGTTGTTCTCAAAGCAACTCAAAACATTCTCCTTTTCAAATGTTTTTTCAGGTGACCTCACAGACTGAATGTCTTTCAGTGGCTTTATGTCGCCAGACTTGGGTATCAATACCACATCATTTGTCACCATCATTGGTTTACCACCATCTGTGGCTTTCGACTCCATTTGTCTTCTCTTATCAAATTCCTCAAACTCCTTTAGTCTGTCCATGAGCTTATCAATACTGGCGACAGGACTACATTTGTAAGGTATTTCGTGCTTGGCGCCATCTACAGGTTTATCTACTGAGTCTTCCTCATAATGAAGCCGTATGTTCTCACCATCGTCATTCTTGGAGGGCGTGTTTTCATTACTGATAGGAGATATAATATCTTTGTCTTTTACAGGCGTCTCAGGAGTGGGGACATTGTCTCCATTGTTGAGAGGTTTGGCTAGGCCATAGAATTTAGAAGCAGTCTTTGTCTGCAATTGGTCAGGAGTGCTATCTGTAGTTACTGTAGTGCTTGTCTCAGAGACCATCTCCATGTCACCATCGATGTTCTGATCTAGATCGTTGATGAGGTCATTGATCTCCTTGGTGAGCGTGTCGATGGTCTCCACCTTGTCGTCGGCGGCGTCGTTGGTGATGGTGCTGGTGATGCAGTTCTTGGGCGCGGAGCTGGCGGCGGCGGCGGGGGCCGCAGGCGCGGGCCGCGACGCCGCCATCGCCTTGCGCCCGCGACGTGCCTTCCTTATATTCTTCGACATCTCCTTAGAGTTGAATGTCTTAGACATACTAGTCAATATACTACTACGAGCATCAAAAAGCGTATTATCAGTCTTCATTATCATTTTTTCTTCTATTTCATTTGAATTTAAATCATCTAAGTTTACCCTATTACTATTATTGTTGTCAGAGTCTAATGAAGTACTTCTGTTTAAGCTCAGTTTCTTATCTTTTGCATTTATGTTACTACTAGGCTCCGGGGGGTCCAGTTTGGTTTCAGCTAATTTGGAGTCAACAACAAGAGAAGGCACTTTTTCAATAGTCGAGATCTGTACATTATTTTCAATATCTATATCTAGGTCAGTCTTAGATTTATCTAGTTTTTTGTTGAGCTCCTTGCTGTCTGTGTCGTTGAGTGTCTCACTCATGCTCAAGTCAGACTCCGTGTTGTCAGAGCACTTTGATATCTCACTGCCATCACGAGAGCAAGAGCGTCCCCTCTTCAACTTCTTACAGTCCTCAGGAGTCTCTGCGGTGTCTGAAGTCTTAGAATCTGAATGTAGTCTACGTCTTTTCTTCTGTTCCTTGATAACAACTTCACTCAGTAAGTTCTTGACTTTCCTAGGTTTCCCACTGCGAAGGTTCTTTCCTTCAAACATTGAGGGACTGTTGCTTCTTTCAGAGCGCATCGAATAAGGGCTAGTGCGTGGTCCAAGCACCAAACTACCTGGAGAGTCGCCAAGCATTGTCTTCATCATGGCCATGTCAGAGCTGGTTCTTGGCCTCCTCCCAGCTGTCTTGGGACTCGAGGACCTTGAGTTAGGTGTAGTGTCTTCACCGGGCTCCTTCTTGATTTCAGAAGCAGGTATCAACGGGACGGTTTCTTTGTCTGCGGTCTCCTCAGTATTAATTTTTAATGCAGGCTTTCTTCCTCTCTTTGCCGTTTGTTTTATAACATTTTTTATTTTTTCTTTGATTACAACAGCTTTTTTGCTTCTCAAAGTTTTTCTGATGCCTAAAGGTCTTTTCTTGACCACAGCCTTAGGTTTGCCTATAGGTTTCTTAGTTTCTTTGGAGGTTTTAGGCTCGTCCGGGGTGGATTTTTTGTCATCATCATTAATGTCTGAGGCCTTCTTACGGGCACGGGTCTTGGGTTCTATCACGATGTCTTCATCGAGACTCTTGTCTAGTTCCTCCTTGGTTTGTTTGGTTTTCATGTTGGAATGTGTGGTGGGAGATGTCCCCGTTCTTCCGACATCAGGTAGAGGCTGGCTGTCAGCTTTGCTCCTGTTAGTCGATCTGAGCTTGATCGACGAGGTGCCCCGACTCTTGCCTTGATATTTTAGTTTGTTGGCCTCTGAAGACTGACTCTCACCGTCTGTGTCCTGTAGATTGTTGTCAGTTAAGCTCTCTTCAGGGCAAGTATCACAACCACTGTCGTCCTTATACAAATTACAAGTAGTTTTCAGTTTCAGTGACTCCTTAATCTTTGTGTTGGGACGACTTTGAGCCATAATACATCTCTATATTGTGCCATCTGGACCTGGAAAGTGATAAGCATTCGTTAATTACCCTTACGGCCCTATAATTAGCAACGTGGTATTAAAAATCACTTGTAGAACAACATCAACAATAACTCCTAACTTAAGTTGGTTAAAGTTGTGATTTTTAAATTAATAAGTGATTGTAATACTAAATTAACGTACTGTGTACTCAATTGTGGTATAATTTGGCACAATTCACATATAAATCGTGTCTACAGATCGTGGTAAACAAAAGCCAACGCGCGCTAATCAACAAGTTCGCGCAATATTATCACATTTATTTCACATAAAACGGCTTTATTTACCATTTATTTGGGAACACTAAATTATAGTCAACTTAAATATGAATCAAAATAACTTTTTAAATATATCATAACATATATAATCGCGCCGGAAAATTCATGAAAAACCCGATGTTTTGGTGGCGAGGCCGCGGGTGACACCTAACGCCACCTACAGCTGAGCGAGTGCGTATGCGTCGAGCGAACGAAAGCACCAAATCATTTCCCCAGCCGTGGCGCACCTCTGCAATGTCCTCACAAAATACTCACAATTTATCCAATGAAACCTCCAAAAACCACAATAAACAGTTAATTAGATACACAACGCACCATAATATGCGAAAAAGTTCAATATAAACTCGCGATTAAACTTAGAAAACGATTTTTGAAAAGCCCAAATGACTGCAGGCGTCCGCCATAATGTTTCCTTCGAAACGAATAATATAGTTCTTATTGCTCTTGTAGCAATTCTCTATTCGCTATTCAAAATGGCGACCGTGTGGCGATCACAGTGCGCGTTTGCGCGACTTTTTGCTGGAAAAACTGGACAAATCCTGAACAACGCGACGGATTTGGGTACAAAACTTGGTCCGGGATCACAATCGGTAATTATTTAATTATATTTTCACTCGCGTCGAGTCGTAATGTCGCTTTGACCGCGACATGTGACAGAACTATGGATGTACACCCTTCGACGCAAGTTTCTCGCGGCTTCATACTTTTTTGTGACATTTAATTTATTTTCAGAATGACTTTGATTAATGATCAGTAATGCGAAGTTTTATTGTTTTTCTATAAGTTTTGCTATTAATTGTCTGTTATTTATAGATGTTTGATTAAAGATTATTATTTTGTGTGTTATTTGGAATTTATTTCAGGAAAGAGTCTTTTTAAAACTATGGTACGAATTTTTTTTCTTTTGTTTCAGATAATATCAAGAAAGTATTCCAACTACTCGCATTCTCCGTTCGTCACTAAAATAAAAGAACAATATGACTACGAAATTGTGAGGAATCCGCCGGAATGGGCTTATGTGGAAAGACTTTTACCGTTTGACACAATTCCTGCGGTAACTCCCAAGAAGAGTTATCCTTCTGGTTGGGTTCCGCCTAAGGAAGAAGCTAAGAGTCTCCCGTATTTCGTATTAAGAACAAGAAATCACGAGCTGCCAATTTATTTAAAAATCACGTATAGAGGCATCCGCAAGATAACAAAAATAAAACGTATTGAAGGTGATATATGGCTCATGAACGATGAAATTAAAAGTTATTTGAAAGAAAAAAATAACAGATATGTAGAAACTCGTGTTCACGAAGTTGGTAGATTTATAGAAGCAAAGGGTGATTATGTTAATCAGTTAGTAGAATGGGCTCATTCCAAAGGTTTTTAAATATGTAACACTGTAGTTGAAATACATTGATTTAGTAAAAAAAAATCGTTTCATTTACCCCATCCTATTGACAAAGACCATAGACATCACAAAACACACACACACAAGAAAAGACCAAGTATGTGGCATCTCACATAAGTATAGACGTCAAATTATTAGTATTTTAATGACTCATTTAAGTTACACATTCTCAAAAAGACGACTGGATTCTATGCTGGTATGGAATGTACAATTGTACAGTGAAATATTGAAATAGTGAAATATTTGTCAGTCAGTCAGGACTATCATGTCGAAATAAGTAGATTTTATCGTAATTACTGCGAGTAATTAGAGAGTATTGTACACATAATTATTATTCTTTGGTTTGAGGGAATTCCCTTTACAAAATATTTTATCAGAAAGCAAATTATTTAATATTGCTATACTTAAAGCTTCTGGGTGTTTTTATATTACGATTATAGCAACATTACATTCCAAATATTATAATTATGATTTAACACTCAAACACCAAAATTAATATGCTATAATTTACAATATTGAATATAACAACATTTAACTACAGCAAAAAGTATCAATCCCAATAAATCTCTAATAATTGACCGACCCAAAGTTTCTTAACAAAATAAATAATATTGAATATAAATAATGCGGCGTAACCTCGTCAAAACTTGTTGGGAGGGTTGTACGCGGCATGAAGTTTGATGATGTTCGCCGCCGCTAGGGGCGCTGCGCACGGCGGAAGGTTTTATCTACGTAGCTATATAACATCCGCCCGACACCGATGGGCCTCTCCACGATACATATTTTCGATACGAACCCACTCTTCTTTGTTAAAAACAACTTTTCTGTACATTATATGCATTAAAAAACGCTTTAGTTCGCTTTTCGCGATGCAATTCGCTACAAAACACTTGTATAACTTTTAGGTTACTTTTATTGCAATTAACTTTGTTGTTGAACATTAATTCGTCTATATATTCACGTAATTGGGTCTGTTATCGTTAGAAACTTTATTTAAGTCGGCATTTCAAAACATACAAGCTAATCGGGGATCGATATTGAACATTTACGGTTTTTATTACGTAAGATGAGAGGTACAAAGTGCCTATGTAATATAGTTATATTATAATGAATTTCAAGGCCAAGCGCTTTCAGAATGACACGTGTACAGTCTAGGTATTGTGAATGCACATCTATCTATGATAAAATGTGGTCGAGGGGTGGTATTAAATAGCTACCTAAGAGTTAAAGTTGCGTTTTATTTAACGATCTGCTTTAAATATTGATATTTAAATGCTAATATTTAGGTAGGTAGATGTTATTTGCAAGTTTCGTAATCAAAACTGCTAGGTACGTTCTTTGTTTATTTAAAGTGTTTTACTTAATTAATGAGATTAAAGAAGTGGACATGGAGGTTTAGTTATGTTTAAAAGTTTTGTGTTTTTTGGGCTTAAAATATTTTAAGTTCCATTGCGTTAATAAGTATATTGTTTATAGCGTCCTAGTTATCCTAAATTCGTGTCGTAGGTAGTCTCAATACCTAGTTACCTACATAAAAAGTCCTTGACTAGGTATTATAAAAATAATAATGTTTATAAAATAGGTAGGTACCTACTTACAGGAAATGATTGTAACAACGATTTCAAAGCTAGGAAAATTGACCACCCTTAGTCTTTCCGTGGGTATCGCAAAAGTAGGAATGTTAGAAGATGATGTAGGTATTAGATAACTACATGATAAGCACTAAGCAGTATCATTATCTATCGATTCTTTCATTATCAGCGCAAAAGCCTGTTCGTCTGAACAAAGGAAGGCCCTCGAATAAGGATTACGAGCAAAATCACCACACTTGGAAGAAGTTTTGGTAAGACCTACTCTTAGTGACATCTTAACACAGGTAAGAGTTTAATAATCACCAACAATATTGTCAAAATTGGTGATTAATGTTTGGGGCAATTTGAGTGATTTATTAAGATTTGTGTGTGTCTTTAATATATACTAATTTTATAAATGAGAAAGTAACTCTCTGTCTGTCAGTTCCTTTATGCTTCCACGTCTAAACCACTGAACCGATTTTGATGAAATTGGGTACAGGGTAAGTTTGAACGACATTAAAGGACCGCGAGAACCGACATTTATGCGGACGTAGTTGCGGGCAAAAGGTAGTCATTAATAATTTTACGTTTATTACGGGCAATTGGGTAGTTGACACTATTAATAAATAATTCCAAGACATAACTTCTTTAAAAAATCGCTTTATTTTAGCCCTGAAAACCCGATTAATTTTCAATTTACTGCAAAATTAGATTTTTTGTGGCTTTTAATCAATAAATAGTTAGACAATTGAGTTGGCAAATAAGTGACGTCAAAGCTTGCTATTTCCATACAAAATCTATAAAAGAATCGCGTTTTGACAGGTCATAAAAAGTACGTCAACTGATGGTGGTGTCAGCCTATTATAGTAAACAATAATAATAATAATGGGTGACAATAAACCACACTATCACCTAGCATCTTTAGCATGGTGATCTCTGATTAATTTATATTAGTTTACCTACCTCTTAATTCAGTTACGTCAAAGAAAAATTACTTTTACGTCAGAATGATTTACTGTCTCTTTTCATTAGTATCACAATGATAAGGATGGATAGCCTAACTATCTATTTACAACAAAATATTATCTTAGGGTTGTTCCTTAATTTTCCACCCTCAGCTTTCTTTTTGTTCACTAAAGCAAAATATTTAAATGCTTATCCATTTATTTTAAAGAGTTTCTCGAACGGCGATCGTTACTAAGACGAGTTAATGTAAAATTGTCGTAATCACCAAACCTATTTGAAAGGTTGGTGATTATAAGAAACAAACTTGGGGTCTGCCAACCCCTTTAGTGTTAAAACTTAAACTGGAGAAGACTAAGGTCAAAACTTTTTCGGAAACTATATGGAATCTATTTTTCTGTAGACTTGACTTTTATAAATTACTTAGTAGGTACCTATTTAAATATAGAAAAGGCAATTGACTGTTATGATTTCGTAGGTATTTGGTAGACATTTATTAATTAAATAGTTTTATGTTTTTAGTTTAAGTATATAAATATTTAGTTAAATAGGTACAGTACCTACAAGAGGGTGAGTTTGAAAACAATTGGCAATTTTTATTACTATCCAAATACAGTAAAAAAAAACACATTACATAAAAACACAAAACATTGTGCACACGTCCACACGTGAGGGTGCATCCAAAGTTAAAGTTTAGTTATAAATTTTTAAACTAGCTTTCGTAAAAATACGTCGAAAATGTTGAAGTTTTGCCCTTCAATATCTCCGCAACCAAAAGTTTCCTGTGGCCATGGTCCAGAAAATAAAAAAAATATTTCCGAAAAATATGGTAACTTCCGGCTTCGTTAGGTTTTTTTTAAATAACTATACCTAATACTCGTATATTCGTTGCTTCCTGCGACTTCGTACACGTGGAATTTTTCACCCGTGTTAAGTGACGTCTTTGGTTACTACTGCGTTCTCGTGAGTCATAGCGTGATGTTATATAGGTAGTCTATACTATTCTTCACTAATCTGGCTATTATAAAACAAAATATTTTTCCAATTAGACTTGTAGTTGCAGAGTTTAGCGCGTTTAAACAAACAAACTCTTCTATACTAATACTAATATACTAATATAATATTACAAAGAGGTAACATTTGTTTGTAAGTTTGTATGTAGAGGGTAATCTCTGAATCTACCGAACCGATTTTGAAAATTCTTTCACAAATTGGAAGCTACGTTATCACTGAGTGCTATAGGCTATATTTTATTATCAAAAAAATAAGGGATCCGTAAGAAAAATCACGCGAACGAAGTCGCGGGGAGAGTGCTAGTTAATATAGATAACCAGCATAAAGACGACAAATTATTGATGATGATAAACTAAGTAGGTACACACAGCAAAACAGATAGGTATATACAGGGTCGTTAGATAAAGTTGAAGTTTTCTTAGGAACCGATGGATGTTTTTGATTGAAACTTAACTTGAGTAATGAACTGTTTATACTTAATCTACTTTTTAAATTAAATTACATTTGAAACCATCCATCGGTTTCTATGAAAACTTCAACTATATCTGACGACCCTGCATACCTATCCGTTTTGTTAACTGTAAGTACATAAAATGTTTACAGATTCGCTACCGCGTGGCCCTGGGCGACTGGCCAGCTCGCCACCCCCTAAGACCTTCACTGCACTGCAACCAGCCTTGCTTCCAGCCTTTTTGGGCACATTACTAGTCGTCAGTGATGCGGAGAAATACGCGACTCTTACTCGACTGCGCCAGAAAGAGGGTTATGTTTTTCAAGTGTATGTATTTCTTTGGTATGCTCTATAGCTTAAACTGCTTGATAGATTTTAGCTTGAGCGTCGTTAGATTCGTCTTAATTGTGAGAGAGACACGGGTGATTTCAAAATTAAAATGGCCGATTCTCGGCGCCATTTTGTGTCTTCAAATTTTTTTTCCTTCAATCCTATAGCGTAGGTACTTTATCAAAATAAAAGATTTATCATTGAATAGGTTAACTTAGGTATTTGAAAATTAACTTAAAGTTTGCCTTATAATTTTTCATTTCAAATAACTATAGGATCTATAACAATTTAAAGTTGGTTAGCAACTAGGTATTCTTATTAAAAAGTGTAAAATAAAAAAGTAAAGAGTAAAAAAAACTCGACTGAACTCAAAAGCCTCAAAGGTCTAGAATTTTGTTAAGTAAGTGTCGCGACCCATTATTGGGAAGATTTGAGCCAGTCTAGATTTTTAATGGGTTTCTTTGTTGTGCCTGATTAGATGTTAGCATTCTTTTTACTTTGTGCATCTTACTATCCTGTCCTACTACTATTATAAATGCGAAAGTAACTCTGTCTGACCGTCTGTGACGCTTTCGCGACTAAATCACTACATAGTATTAGGTGGATTTAGGTGGTGGTGGAATTGTTGGCACGTTAAGCTGTTGGTCCCGGCTGTCATACATGGATCTTTGACAGTCGTTACGAGTCGTTAGAAGCTTGAAAGTCTGACAACCAGTCTTACCAAGGAAGGGGTACCGTATTAACCAGTTACTGGGTTGTGGAGGTCAGATAGGCAGTCGCTCCATGTAAAATATTGGTATTCAGCTGCATCCGGTTAGACTGGAAGCCGACCCCAACATAGTTGGGAAAAGGCTAAGCAGATGATGATGAGTATTAGGTGGAATTATTTTTATTTATTTATTTAGTATTTAAGGATAACGTTTATATTTTTAGTAGGTAGGTATAAATTGGTAATTGCCGTCTTGCCGAGTATGGTAAAAGTAGGTATAGAAGCTTTTGCATTATTCTTCTTTTTACCCTGAAGGATTAAAGTCTTCTTCTTTATCGAGTGGGCAGTAAAGTCTTACGACCCCAAACACACTAGTGTCAGAGCTTCTAAACCGCTTCAAGGGCCTCTGACATGGTTTGAGTCGAACAGAAGGTCTTGGTTTCCTCACGATGTTTTTCTAAGTGCCTAAGGATTAAAGTAAAACCATGACAATTTTGGAATCGCGGGTTTTTTCGATACAAAAGTCCATTCCATGCTAAGCCAACACCAGGAGTAGGCAAGCCTATCAGAGTTGTTAGACATCCCGATTTTTAACTGGAAATTGAATGTCCGGCGCGGACTAAAGCTGTTCCACTTTCTGTGGTTTTTCGACTGTGCAGCGGGAATTTAGGGGTTTCGTGTGCTGTTTTAAATAACTTTACAAAAGAAGCAATATTTAAATGCGCTACAGACCTACAAGAATATTTTAATAAAAAATGTACTCAGATATAATAAACTTTTGCCTAGTTTAGTGTTTTTATTAGGTATTTCCCGTTTTCATAGAATGAATCCCGATATTTTTACTTAAAGGATTTCGAAATCCCGGTTTACCCCAAAACATAATTATCGAATTAATTGTTAACATAATATACAGCATGTAACAAAAACCCTGTCCGATCCTTAAGGGTATTATTCGGCATCGTACTGCGTACACATATACGTAACCATTTAATGGATTTGAGATTATTATTTTTCCCCAGTGAAAAAAAAAAGAAGAAAGAAGAAGTAATTAAATTAAAATAAAACATAAAAACTGATCAACGGCAACACTGATCTGACAGGGTTTTTGTTACATAGTGTATACCTAACCTATCTATAATGCTTTTACAAATGCCTATTGCAATTAAGCAGACTCTTGGCTGCCATTGACTTTCCTATTGGGAAACCCCAAAATAACACTTTGTTTAATTTGTGTAGGCATCTATCCTTATCTTTCCGGGAAAACCACTGATATAATAATCTGTTGTTTTGTTCTGCGAGAAGGTGCACATACCTATATTTAATCTACAATTGAAGACACCTACCTACCTATTAATAGGGTAGATGACACCACAGTCAATTGACGTACTTTTTATGACCTGTCAAAACGCGATTGTCCCATAGATATTGTATGGCAAAAAATAACTGTGACGTCACTTTTGAGTAGACTCAATTGACTAACTATTTATTAATTTGAAAGCAATTCAAAATCAAATTTTACAGTTAATTGAAAATCAATCAAGTTTCCAGGGCTAAAATAAAGTGTTTCTTTAGAGAAGTTATGTCTTGGAATTATTGGTAAATGCTGTCATCTTCCCAATTATGGTCTGTTTATGTCTTCTAAATGATCGCTACGAATGAATTTCAAGAGACTGCTTCGCATCACATATTGTTTACTCAATATCTTTATTAATATCTTTAGTTTCTCTTTTTATTTTCTTATTCTGGTTGTTTCTTTTTTTGATGTAAGTAATTTTATTAAATATCTTTATTGCTTCTCCATATGTATAGGTGGTAACTTAAATAATTGAGATCATTATGGACCCTGTAGGCTGTAGGGCACAGCAAAAGGGTAGGAGAGAGGAAGCCCCGTTTAAAGAGATCATTACTCGATCGTTTATTCATAAGTTATCTTCAAAATAATATTCATGCAAGGATTTCTCACTCCCTTATGAGTGTTTAGGTACGTCTTACGGCATTTCATACAAACCTTCCAGTTAATTTCACGAAATGAATGAACCGATTTTAATGAAACTTCCTTCACATAAGCAGGATACATACTTAGGTCTAAAAAGGTAGGTAGGATAATGTTTCCAAAAAAAGTTTAATTAGAATAATATCAAGTTCACTTTAAGATTAATTGTCAGAACCCATTTAGGAAGAAAATACGTCTACCAACCAAAAAAAAAAACAAAGATTTGTCAATCATACAGCCTGTATCAATAAATGCATCATCAGACCAAAAGCCAGCCTACCAACATTACAAAAAACAACTACAAGATGTAGCGCTACAAAACTGAGTGCTACGTTAATCAGTGCGCTCGCGCATCGAGTGGGCGGATTGTTTGGTGACGTCATCGCGTGAAGGCCACGTCTCGCTGTATTGTGAAGTCTTGTGCCTTTGTAGCTTATATTGTATGTTAAGGAGTGTTTCTTACCAGTATTTTTTTAAAGGGTAGGCATATAGGTAGGTACTGGCTGATTGAGTCAGATACAACCTCATTTAAGATGTCCATACCTATGAAATAAATACTGGTTTAAAATAAGAAGGTCAACTCGTCACTACTGCTCACGGTTAAGACAAAATAAACTTAGATTTAGAATACTTGTTGATGTCATTATTCATTATAAGACTAACCTCTTGAAAGCTGAAAAAGAAAGATACTTAGTTAGAAGCTGAAGAAGAAACTCGATCTAGCTCGCGAGGTTACCAGCATGTGGATAATCAATAATAAAATTATTGTGCCGATAGTTGTGTCAGTAAATAGTTTAAGATGTAGTGAAAAGTTGCGAAGAGTCAGATACGAAGGTCGTGTTGGACACGGCACGCATAGTGAGGAGGTTCTTCTCTCTGGATCGCCGCCGCTAGCTTGGGTCTATGATGCCCCATTTCGCCAAATCGCGCAAAGGTGCAGTCGATTCAGAATAGATGATAAATCGTTAAATATTCAAACGAAAAATGGAAGTAATATTAGACGTGGCTTGATTTGTTTGTCAAGCTTCTTGAATGGCCGATACCGTATCATCTGACCCTCAATTAAATTAAAGGACGCTAGGTTTTCCGAGTGAACCGCATAGTGGGCTCATAAATTGATATGACGTCATTGAAATTGAATGCCATCGTTCTGTTGTGATGGTCATACGTTATACTGTGCGTAGTTATGTCGATACCTTTAGGCTCAAAGGGCATAAACGCCATTTTGGCCAAAATGAGATTTTAATGCAGTCTTACTTAGTTTTTCGTCCTCTATCGATTGGTATACTTAAAACATCGATATTCGCAAAAAAAATTGTGGATACAGCCATAATTTTTGGTTCGCTAAACATAGATTTTCTTAAAATTTGGGTCGTAAATGAAAAGTATTTCATTTTTCATTACATTCTACCATGTTCTTTATCTCAAAATTCTAAGAACTTTTGTCTTTAGTTATTTTTTGATAGCTATGAGCACAAAAAAGTTATGTCGGAAAACAGTTTTATTTTTTTGTTTTTTGGCTCTCCTGAAAAGTCGTGTTTTGGTGGATACGCCCTTTGAGCCTAAAGGTATCGATGTATTGTTGGCTTTTGTAGCTTATAATATACAGTACAGTTTTTGTTCTTTGAATGCTTGGGACTTAGGGCTCTCTTTATTAAATATTCTACTAGCGACCCGCCCCGGCTTCGCACGGGTGCAATGCTGATACTTACTAAATATATGTCACCCAGGGATAGTGCAGCTTCCCAAGAGTGTTTTACTTCTTTTATATTAGTTTTATCATTAATTTGTCCCATGTAATAGGGGGCGAGCCTATTGCCATCAACCAGGCACAAATCCAGACTCCGAGTCTGCTACTGAGAAATTCCTGATGGAAAAACCCAATAACATTTTGCCCAACCTGGAAATCGAACCCAAGACCTCATGCTTAGCAATCGCTTTTCGCGACTACTCTAGACGAACGAGACAGTCACACATAACATAAATGGCGAAATTTGCTAAAAATATTACAAACTTAATATTATATACAGCATGTAACAAAAACCCTGTCCGATCCTTAAGGGTATTATTCGGCATCGTACTGCGTACACATATACGTAACCATTTAATGGATTTGAGATTATTATTTTTCCCCAGTGAAAAAAAAAAAGAAGAAAGAAGAAGTAATTAAATTAAAATAAAACAAAAACTGATCAACGGCAACACTGATCTGACAGGGTTTTTGTTACATAGTGTATAGAGGTAAAGTTTGTAAGTTTGTGAGGTTTTAGGGGGTATCTCTGGATCTACTGAACCTATAAACAAAAAAATACCTCTAATCAGTAAACTATAACGTACCGCGTCGCTGTCAACTGGGAATTTTCTTTTATAGGATTATAATAAGTATATCAAGCAAGACTATTAACTAAGTACACAGATAAATCTCGCGACAAGCTTTTATATCATTTAATAAATAATATAGGTAATACAATATGTACTAAATTAATTGGTTTGATTTAATTTAAAGTTTCCCGCTTTTTTTTTATAAGTAAATTTTACATAGGTACCTTATAATTCCTTGCCTCGGAAAGCACGTTAAGCCGTTGGTCCCGGCTGTCATACGTGGATCTTTGACAGTCGTTACGAGTCGTTAGAAGCTTGAAAGTCTGACAACCAGTCTTACCAAGGGGTATCGTATTACCTAGTTACTGGGTTGTGGAGGTCAGATAGTCAGTCGCTCCATGTAAAATACTGGTACTCAGCTGCATCCGGTTAAACTGGAAGCCGACCCCAACATAGTTGGGAAAAGGCTACGCAGAATGATGACATACCTTGTAATGTTATAATTATGTATTTATAAGTTTAGTGTTTTGGTTAATTTTGGATAATTTTTTTGCGAATAAAGGGTTGATCCCATTGTAAAAGTTGTTCATAAAGGTACAATAACCTGTTTTTAGATTTTCATTACCTAATTACAATTATACTGATTCTGATCACTAGACGAACGAGGTACTTAGTCGTTGGTCTTAGTGATCGCAAAGCGCGACTGCTAAGCACGAGGTCTTGGGTTCGATTCTCAAGTTAGGCAAAGCGTTAGGTTGGGTTTTTCCATCAGAAATTTCTTTAGTAGCAGCCTCGGAGTCTGGATTTGTGCCCGGTTGATGGCAATAGGCTCGCCCACTATTACATGGGACTTAAACATAGCTGCCGAAAAGTGGGTGTACTAATGGGTACACCTCCGCTTAACCCTCCGGGGATTACTGGCGTGATGTTATGTTATGTTTAATTACACTTTGTATAAAATCAATGACACATACTCAATACGTACGTAATCGTAACAAAAATATGTTTTGACCGGATTGCACAATGCGCATGCGAGATAGGTGTGCATGAGCCAATCACATCGTCACGCGTGTGCACGGCGCACGTACTCAGGTTGCACGGATGTGTTCGTTTCCTCCTCAATCTAATCGAGCCAATTTCGCGCATCCACCGTCCGTAGGACCATGCTATGCAATAATGTACTACCTAACTTTAATAATAGACAATTAGGCCATTGCACAATGTCAGTTAATAAATCCATACTATAATATAATATTATAGAGGAAAAATTTGATTGTTTGTTTGCATTGAATAGGCTCCGAAACTACTGAACCTTGACTGAACCGATTTGAAAAATTCCTTTATTGTTGGGAAGCTAAGCTACACCATCCCCGGGTGACATATACTATATTATAGGCTATATTAGGGTGGTTCTCTGATTTCGGTTCAATTTGAATAAAAAGAGAGAAATTTTAGATTTTGAAAATCTTAGTTTGAAACGAAAATATGATGGCTTAATAATATTATGTGTAAATATTTTCGAATTGCATCGATTAATGTCCGAGATATAAGTAGCTAAAGTTTAATATTGTGATGGTAATGATTTTTCGTGTTATAGAAATGATTACTATGTACAACGATTACATGAAATGAGATACAAACTAAAATATTTTTATTTATTTTCTTAAATTAAGTAAAGCACAAGTATTTCTCATTTGTTTACTGTAATAATCGTTTACCTAAGTATATTACTATTAAAACTACACAAATTGTAAAACAAAATAACAACCAAGGTGTAATCTAAGCAACTAGCCTCTGAGTAATCATTTGTTTCGTTCAGTCTCCTTTTCCTCTTTATTAGTACTTAGTATAATAGAGAAGAAAATGAGACTGAACGAAACAAATGATTACTCAGTGGCTGAAAACTGATGGTAAAGACTATCACAGTAATGACATTTTATGTTATTTGATTTTTAAATCAATTATGTTAAAGGCTATTTGTATAAATATTACTCTCGTAATAATATTCATCAAGACAAACATTTCAGAGGTACATTAAAAATATTAATCGTGTGACTTATCTAAAATTTCTCAAATACGGTAAAGACCACTAAACCGAACAAAGGTAATTTTTGATTACAAATTCGTAAGTATTTTTTTATTTCTCGAGAGCGCGGGTTTCTTGCTCAATGGCTCTGAAGCGACCGGTCGCTGCGGAATTGTACGGGGGAAGGGTAAAAGAATAGGATTTCCATGTAAAAAGTTGTGTACATTTCTTTTCCTGCTTACGGTAGTGACTATTTTTCGGTGACAAAGACAAATATTTTTTTTAAAAATTAATGAATTAATTCGTATGTGTGATATTGAAGGCAAGTAATCCTTAGTATTAGTTTAATGAATTGAATAAATTACAGATACATATAACTATAACTTCTTAGAAATTTTGAACTCTAAAGTTAAGAAATCGCATAAAGGACATCGATGGTAATGACATTTGTGAGTGTTTTTCATTTTTTATTATTTTTGTGTCTATATCTACGTTATTCTTTTGTTGGATACACCTCGCTAAATGTCTTCAAATTAACCAGCTTTAATCGAAACTCCCTAAATGTTAGTAACTATTTTTTTATGCAACCGGACGTGTGATTGGTACGAAATCAGAGAACCACCCATTATATTATAAAAAAATTTGGTAAGAAACATCACGCGAATGAAGATGCGGGGAGAGTGCTAGTTTGATATGTAACATACATAATATATTATTTTATTAAGTAATGTCTACAATATTTACACACAAAAGGAACTAAAACTAAATGGCATCCAAATTCATCCGCATCGCGGTCAACTGGAAATGTGCCCAAAAGACTGGCCGCATTGCCACGTTGGATGGCAATGCTTTACCTCTGGCCAAGTAATAGGCCAGCCCTTGAATCACGGGTAGCTCGCCGTCTGATCAAGGACCATGCCCGGGTCGACGGCGCGTTCTGTTCGCGCGCGCCTCAAAGAGCTGTCAGCACAGGGACGGGGCCCCAATAGGGGCCAAACGCCTGCTGGGGTTGCGGGACGTCTTAACAGGATACCGTGGCCCCGGAACGTAAAGGGCAACAGAAGGAACAGGGTGGTTTTTTAGTCAGTAAAAGTCTGACAGTCCCTTCCGCCCCACCCAGGGCGGAAGGAGTCATTTGATGATTTTTACCAACTAAAAAAAAAAGCCCTTGAATCACGGTACGTGTTAAACAACCGTTAATTAATTTGATAACACTTGTTTACATAGGTATTTTATTGTATATCAATACTAATATTATTATTATACACTCAATTGGATTGCCACTCTCGCAGGCTAGGTACATCTGTATTATAAAGACTGCCTCGTTGGTCTAGTGGTCGCAAAGCGCAACTGCTGAGCATGAGGTCTTGGGTTCGATTCCCAGGTCGAGCAGTGTTATTGGGTTTTTCCATCAGGAATTTCTCAGTAGCAGCCTCGGAGTCTTGATTTGTGCTCTCCTAATTTTGAGGCACCAGGATAATCATGGTTTGTCGAGTTGAGCAGTTCTTCCTATAGTCTTCAATATTCGGTAATCATACACTGCTGGACATAGGCGACCTCTAAAGATAGCCACAATGACCGGTATTGCGCTGCTCGCATCCAGCAGCTTCCCGCTACCTTTAAACATATCATTATTAAAAGAAAATTGTGCCGACTGCGCCGGTTCCTCTCCTCTCCTCTCTGACTTGTATAAACTCGCGTCACTGCACTCCATATTACACATATTCTGCGTAGCCTTTCTCAATTATGTTGGGGTCGGCTTCCAGTCTAACCGGATGCAGCTGAATATCAGTATTTTATATGGATCGACTGCCTGTCTGACCTCTACAACCTAGTGACTCGACACTGCACTGCAGTCCATAACTCCTTACACATGACACTGTATTATAGTTTTTCGCGCAAATCCAAGTCGTTTCCTAACTATTTATAGTCTGTGGTATTATGATATAGTGACAATAAATAAAGAAAAACTTCGGTGCGCATGCGACAAGATCTATTAATATGTGATAAACTTTATTAGCCAGTCGAGCGTGTGATTAGCATACGAAAGACAATGGCAAGTATTTATAGACTTTGTTACGTTTTACCTGTATAGCAACTAAGATAGTGTGTTAAAAAATGTTTTTCTTTCAAGCTATCGACATTATTTATTTCAATCAAAACTGTACATTACCGTATCATAATTAACCTAAACACATATACATAAACTCACGCCTTTTTCCCATGGGGGTAGGTAGAAACTACAGAACGCCACCTGCTACAATCCTACATACTCCTTTCGCCTCATCCACGTTCATACCTACATCTCGTCATACTAGCATGCCGGTTACGAGTAGGTACTGCGCACCTGACCTAAACACAAAACTTATAAATAATAATAAAGTTATAAAGTATGAAAAATTTATAAAAAAACAAGTAGAACAAAGGGTATCAACTAATTTGCCCCACATTATGAAAGTTCTCCCTTATATTGTAAGTGCATTTTTAAACATTTAAATTAAAAATACATGTGTAGGTATGTATTTTTAATTTAAATGTTTAAAAATTGTTTGTGCATGTATTTTGACAGACCAGACTCGGAAATAATTTATAAATACTCGTACTTGGTTTTATTCCTTAATTGTTTATTTTTTACAGTATTTCAGAATACACCTCTTTCAAAGAAGAGAATCGGTCCGTTGTGCGCGGTAGGCAGTATCGAGCGACTGTATCACTATGTGCGCACGCGTTCATCTCTCCGCCTGCCCAAACCCAGAGGCAAGATGGCTAGTCCGAAATCGAAAAACACCTAAAGAAATAAACCTATTCATTTTATTATTGATTCGTGTTGAGAAATTCTAGCATTACCTCCTTGAATTTGACGAGGTTGCAAAACAGCACCTTGTATAACCTTGCCGCGAGGCGAGCGAAGCCGGAGGACAACATAAACATTTAAAATATAAAACGCACTTAGCATACGGATATCTAAATATATAAAAGCGAAAGGTCACTCAATCATCACGAAATATCGAAAACCGCTTAACGTGTAAACATGAAATCTGGCAGGGAGGTAGTATATAGTTTTTTCCAAATTGTATAACAGATTTATAATTCTTCTATAGAGTTTATTACTATAACAACCTTCTTGGAAGTTATGTATTTGAGCCGTTTGGGGTTGAAACACTGGGGCCATGGGGTCCGAGCGCTCACCTTGTTTTTCGGGACATCGCGAAGCGACTGGTCGACTCACATGACCAGAGGGCTGGCCTTTTCTTAGGCCAAAGAATCAGCATTGCTATACAACGTGGCAATGCTGTCAGCCTTTTGGGCACTTGCCCCATTGACAGCGACGCGGACGAATTTTTTGATGCCCTATGAGGTCTCCTTTCTGCCTTTTTTTTTATAAATTGTACATATTTTACATTTACTTTAAGGTTTTATGTTTAAGTGTATTTTTAAATTGTTTTAATGCAAGTAGTAGTATATAGTTAGTAAGTACACATACGCAAAGAAGGATGGATAAAGGATTTTCCAAAATTCACCCCCTAAGGTGATGAAACGGCAGTCCAAACTTTGTATGAAGAAATCAACTTTTCAAATTATTTTTTTTATATTTGTTAGATTTGTTAAATTATAAACACTTTATTTTGGTCTACTTGGTTTGTATGGCAAAGTGTAAATTAGTGTATTTAAGTTACAAAATGTTCTCAAGTAAGTGAAATCAGTGTAATTTCTTATTGAGAAATAAATTTCTTTATCCATAACTTTGACGCGATTGAGTCGTGGGCAGAGGCTAGTCTATACTATCTATACTAATATTATAAAGAGGTAAGTAACATTTGTTTGTAAGTTTGTATGTAGGGTAGGGGGTAATCTCCGGAAGTAATGAACCGATTTTGAAAATTGTTTCACAAATTGGAAGCTACGTTACCACTGAGTGCTATAGGCTATATTTTATTATAAAAAAATTAGGGATCCGTAAGAAAAATCACGCGGACGAAGACGCGGGGAGTGTGCTAGTAAGATATATTTTAACACGTTCACTGCCGGGCCAAAAATGTTGAAGGTCAAACCTCCACAAGCGTCAGGCACATGTGCCTGACGTGGCAGTTAAGGTGTTAACATCGCAAGAAATGTCAGCAAGGACATCGCTTAGTAACAGCTACTGCGCCAGTATTCAATGTATTCATAGACAAGACTAGACAACACAGATAACCTTATTAGTTTCATTTCCGGCTGCGCGTGAGTTCCACAGATATTAAACTTGCACGTGGCAACATAACGTCATTTGTAATTAGAATTACGATCGAAAATAATGAAATTAAGTGGGTTTAAGTTTTTACAATTAATATTCTTATTAATGCACAAGAAGAAGATGAAGAAGAAGAAGAAGATGAAAAAAAAGAAGAAGAAGATGAAGATGTTATAGTGCACAAGTGTGTTCGCAAATACAGGTGCACCCCCTCTCATAGTCCGACGGGACAGCAATCCAATACGACCGGAGGGAGATCAGGAGCAAAACCAACTTGAATGTGCTTTTCGAAGCATAGGGGATTAGGGGGTCACATCACTAGAAATTTCACTTTGCCCGACCTCGGAATTAAACCCTGAAAGCAGACCCTGGAGCAGTTGCAGTTTTTCTACTTATCATCACTGTCACTAACATCGAGTCGTCAGAAGCTTGAAAGTCTGACAACCAGTCTTACCTAGGGGTATCGTATTACCCAGTTACTGGGTTGTGGAGGTCAGATAGGCAGTCGCTCCATGTAAAATACTGGTACTCAGCTGCATTCGGTTAGACTGGAAGCCGACCCCAACGTAGTTGGGAAAAGGCTAGGCAGATGATGATGATCACTGTCACTAACATAATAGCCTGTAATTCCCGAAGGGTTAGGCAGAGGTGTACCCATTAGTACAGTCACATTTAATAGGGGGCGAGTCTATTGCCAATAATCGGATACAAATCCAGACTCCGAGGCTGCTACTGAGATATTCCTGATGGAAAAACCGAATAACACATTGCCGGGAATCAAACCCAAGACCTTTAGCAGCCGCGCTTTGTGACCACTAGACCAACGAGGCAATCGAGTTCGTTTTTCTAGTTTGAAAATATCAAAGTCAAAAGTCACTGTACTAAAATTCAGTTTCTGTATGTTTAGAATACTTATTTTTAAGAATTTCCCTATACTTGATAAGTTTTCTTGTCTTTCTGTCTGTCTGTTACGCTTTCACGGCTAAACTACTGAACAAATTTTGATAAAATCTGTTACGGGGTATGTTTGAACCCCAAGAAAAGACATATGCTACTTTTGCTTGCGCGACTTCGTCTGACCGATATTTACGTGGACAAAGCCGCGGGCAAAAGCTATAGTATGAAATAAAAAAATCACATGGTACTTGTCTGTGCCCGGTTACGAACCTACAACCTCGTGTATGAGAGCCGGGCCATCACAATATCCTGGCTTAATCCATTACCAATGTTTTAGGGGGTAAAGTTCTCATAAATTACTCATTACTTAAATACATACATAAACTCACGCCCTTTTCTCATGGGGGTAGGCAGAAACTACAGAACGCCACTTGCTACGATCCTTACCTACATACTCCTTTCGCCTCATCTACGTTCATACATCTCGTCATACAAGCACGCCGGTTACGAGTACTGCGCACCTGACCTTTCTGAAGAACTTCACCAATAAGGTCAGTGTAGGTCTTCCTAGGACGACCCCTCCCTGCGTTACCACTCACCTCTGCCATATAAATACCTTTTGTTAATCGTCTTTCACTGATCCTCTCAACATGACCGAACTAAGCATACCCTTTTCTATCTTTGTCACTACATCCTCTTTTAATTTACTCATTAACAACTTTTATTATACTTTCTAAAGTAAAGCTTATTCATTCTAAAGTTTACATCGACGAAGCAAGTCACAGTGAAGAAACCTGGACTTACAATGAATTTAGGTTTGAAATCGCCAATCTTGAGAAAGCGTGGTGATAAATGCTCGTGCCTTCTCTGTATGAGAAGAGGCCTTCGCACTACAGTGGGACTATAATAGACTGGTATTAGTTATTGGTTATATAAATAGAAGAATCGATACCTACGTATATTACTTTACTCGATATATTTAATATTTAGAGCACGGACACATTGAGGTCGAAGTGAACAAAGGATTTTATAGGTCTTTGAACTATTTCTCCACATAAGTAGATACCTACATGAAAGTAATATCTGTATCAAGGAAATATCTCATACTCCAAATCAAATCAAATCTCTTTATGGCATTCATGTGTACACACAGCAAAACAGATAGGTATGCAGGGTCGTCAAATATAGTTAAAGTTTTCTTAGAAACCGATGGATGTTTTCGAATGTAATTTAATTTAAAACGTAGATAATAAATAGTTCTTTATTTAAGTTAAGTTTCAGTCAATAGACATCCATCGGTTTCTTAGAAAATTTCAACTATCTCTGACAACTTTGCATACCTATCTGTTTTGCTGACTGTACATTTAGGTGTTAAAGTAAGTAAGTTAACTATACTTATGTAAATTTTTTTTTACTTAGTTCTTAGCTCTTCTTCTTCTCTATCGTGTGGGCAGTAAGGTCTTACCACCCCACACACCCTATTGTCAGAGTTTCTAAACCGCCTCAAGGGCCTCTGACATGGTTTGAGTGGGATAGTAATAGGTTGGTATAAGTTCTTTGCTGTCTATTAGGTATTATTACGACAATGCAGCTCCATTTTTATGTACTGATAAGGCTGATAGAGGAATAATGTCTGAGAATTTAGTGATAGCAGTTCCAAATCAGGCAAGTACCAATGTTGATTTTTCAATTAATATTAAGTATGTACCTTCTAGATTTTCTAGGACATCACTGACATCGGAGAAAAAATTGTGAGTGGTTTGGACTTATAAAATTTACCTAAGTCTAGTAATAGCTGCCGGGGTTGCGGGACGTCTTAACAGGATACCGTGGCCCCGGAACGTAAAGGGCAACAGAAGGAACAGGGTGGTTTTTTAGTCAGTAAAAGTCTGACAGTCCCTTCCGCCCCGCCCAGGACGGAAGGACTCATTTGATGATTTTTACCACCTCAAAAAAAAAAAAAAAAAAGTCTAGTAATAGCCAATTCGCCAAGAGCAAGCAAGGTGATCAATGCTCGTGTCTTCTCTGTATGAGAAGAGGCCTTTGCCCTTTATTAAGACAATAATAGGTAAGTAGGTATTATGATTATTATATTTTTCATTTAAATATTCATAAATTAATTAATAATTTCTCATTTATTTAAAATGAGAAATTGTTAATTACTTTACTAGTACAGGGTTCGTGTTCATATTTAAAGTTTAGTTATTAAATTATTATTAAATCTATATCTATACTAATATTATAAAGCTGCAGAGTTTGTTTGTTTGTTTGTTTGTTTGAACGCGCTAATCTCTGGAACTACTAGTCCGATTTGAAAAATTCTTTCAGTGTTAGATAGATTAGTTATCGAGGAAGGCTATAGGCTATAGGCTATATACCATCACGCTACGACCTACGGGAGCGGAGCAGTAACCAAAGACGCGGGTGTAACCGCGGCGAACAGCTAGTTTATAATAAAGCTAAGTTAAGCTAAGCTTCACTAAGTGTTTCTAACATCCGTTGTAAAAGAATTAGACATCCATTTATTTCCCTTATATACATTGCTTAGGTAACACTCAACATAAGTAAATAAGCTGCGACGTCGGTTATAACCGCTGTATCGGGGTTACGCCAAGGAAGGGGGGGAGGGGATATGACCTCGTCAGCAGGACAAAATTAGGACAACTCATTAATAGACCAACACCACGCAAAAATACTGTTACTTTAGTTAAAGTACCATATTTATTGGACTTTAAATTTATTTGGCCAACAACTTAGATGTTTTATTAACTTACAAGGTAAGTAATTAAAAATGTTTTATAGATGTCAAAAGCTATTTTATATCAAACTAACTCTTGCCCGTGACTCCGACTGCATGAATTTCGGTTATCACGATGCCTATGTCCTTTTTTTGGGGTTCAATAGTGAATGCATAACAGGCATACAGAATATTATTAGTATGGATTGATTCTTAATCTATCTTTCTTTTAACTAATTAACTTAGTTATACCATTTATAACTCAAGAATGGCTGGACCGACTTTATGATCTTTGATATGTTGAATTTGTCTCCGCTTTAAATAGAAGTATTCGCGAAAAATAAATTACAATATTTATTGATTTTGATTCTGAGTTCGCCTTGTCTGCTAGTGATTTCTATAAAAAAATGTTTACATCCAGACATTTTCATTAGACCTAATTTATTTTGCTAATTAATACCTAATTTAGGAGTTTAGTTACGAGTTACTTAGAACCCTGAACACTTAGTATTCATAGGACACTCAACCTGACGCTTTTCTTGTCAATTATCTAAGTCAGGGGTATCCAATCTTTTTTATACTGCTCTCTTTAAAGTTGTAATGTTTTTTTGCGACTTTTTCATTAACTTTGAATTTAATCTTTTCGCAGTTATGTGACACTAGCTTTTGCCCGCGACTTCGTCCGCGCATATGTCGGTTATCGCGGACACAGACGAAGTCGAAGTCGAATAAAAAGTAGCCTATGTCCTTTGTTGGGGTTCACACTTACCCTGTACCAAATTTCACACAAATCGGTTCAGTAGTTTAGGCGTGAAGAAAAGACAGACAGACAGACAGAGTTACTTTCGCATTTATAATATTAGTTAGGATATACATTTTCTGTTCGAGAGTAAAGTCTTTAACCATAATATTTATTTAAAAAATGCAACAAAAGTACAAAGGCGGACTCTAACAGTCGACCAAAGGTGGTGAAGAGATAACATAATAATAAGAAAGAAATAAAATAATAATAATATGTAAGAAATCTATTATACAAATAAATAAAATTGAAGTGAAATGAATTAACAGCTTGTTAACTAAAGGCATAATTAATGTTTACTTATCGGTTATCGATTCTGATTATTAGGGTTCCGTGGATAAGAAATAAAACCCCTTGATAACCCCCACCCCCATCCAAATTCGCGCGAACGAAGTCACGGACATATAAACTAGTAAGTAAAAATCTTTATTTCTAAAAAAGTACAAATTATGGTTTACTGACAAAATGTTACCTATGATAAGACAGTATTCAGTACATAAAAGCTCTAAAGCTTTTGCGGGACGTCCGGGGTTGCGGGACGTCTTAACAGGATACCGTGGCCCCGGAACATAAAGGGCCAGGACCAGGGTGGTTTTTTAGTCAGTAAAAGTCTGACAGTCCCTTCCGCCCCACCCAGGGCGGAAGGAATCATTTGATGATTTTTACCACCTCAAAAAAAAAAGAGCTTTTATGTAGCTGCACTCGAATTGAACAGAACCTGTATTTTGGCTTACAAAGTCAACCCCCTCGAGTTACATTAGATCTGGTTTGCTAGCACTTAACAATATTACTGAATGTTATTTGTCGTGATGGAGTGGTTAACATTTTTCAATTCATTTGCGAGATAGGCGTAGCAAAGCTGTAGGTACCGTGGAAAATAGAATACAGAAAGAAGAAATCAGACCACTAATAATTATAATATAATAGATAATAAAAAATATGACTGCCTCGTTGGTCTAGTGGTCACAAAGCGCGACTGCTGAGCATAAAGTCTTGGGTTCGATTACCAGGTCGGGCAACGTGTTATTGGTATTTCCATCAGGAATTTCTCAGTAGGAGCCTCGGAGTCTGGATTTGTGCCCGGTTGATGAGAATAGGGTCGCCCCCAATTACATGGGACTTAAATATAACTGGCGAAATGTGGGTGTAACTACTAAAGGGTAGACCTCTGCCTAACCTTTCGGGGATTACAGGCGTGATGTTATGTTATGCTATTGTTTGTTTAAAAAAAAACACGTAGGATTTTTTATCTTGGGTGCAAATATTTAATTTCACATTCACAAACAACCATTTCCAGAAATAATACGTAGTAGGTATAACTTTTACCAAAATTTGGGAGGGCTTTTTGCTCTCAGACCTTTAGTTTAAAATGTTACCTTTCGTAGAAACATATCTACAGTTACTAATTAAAACGTTTGAAACCGAAAACCTAACAATTCAAAAACATATCGATACCTTTAGGCTCAAAGGGCGTATCCACCAAAACACGACTTTTCAGGAGAGCCAAAAAACACGACCCAAATTTTAAGAAAATCTATGTTTAGTGAACCAAAAATTATGACTGTATTCACCATTTTTTGCGAATATCAAAGTTTTAAATATACCAATCGATAGAGGACGAAAAACTAAGTAAGACTGCATTAAAATCTCATTTTGGCCAAAATGGCGTTTACGCCCTTTGAGCCTAAAGGTATCGATATATTCTACATGTAGGTAACCGACGGGTTGAATTCCCAAAACAACGAGAGCGGCTAGCGAACAGGTAGATATTTTGCGACCTGTATTCAATGTAGGTCATCACGTCCTTTTTGTTTATGACGGTTTTCAGTTACAGCTCGCGTCTGGCGTTTCAATTTAAATTTTGTTGATATGGCCTGTCTATTTTTCAGGTAGATAATTTAAATACTTGCTAACGTTTAGCGCGTAGCAACATAGTTACTTATGTCTATAAGTTTTTTATGCTGACGTCGTAGCGCGTAACAACATTCATACTTCTGTCTAGGAGTCTTCCTACGCTGACGTAAAAGCGCGCAGCAACATTTTGTGTCTAAGAGGCCTCCGAAGCTGACGTCGTAACGCGTAGCATCGGTTATACTTCTGTCTAAGAGTCCTCTTAGGCTGACTTGTAGTGCGTAGCAACATTCCTACTTTTGTGTAAGAGTCCGTTTTTGCTGACGTCATAGCGCGTAACAGCATTCATACTTCTGTCTAATTGTCCTACTACGCTGACGTCGTAGCGCGTAGCAGCATTCATAATTCTGTCTAAGAGTCCTCCTGCGCTGACGTCTTAGTGCGTAGCAACTAGCAACAATTATACTTCTGTCTAGATCTCCTACGCTGACGTAGAAGCGCGTAGGAACATCTTATGTCTAAGAGGCCTCATAAGCGGACGTCGTAGCGCGTAGCAGCATTCAGACTTCTGTCTGAGAGTCATCCTACGCTGACGTCGTAGCGCGTAGTAACATTCATACTTCTGTCTAAGAGGCCTCATAAGCGGACGTCGTAGCGCGTAGCAGCATTCAGACTTCTGTCTAAGAGTCATCCTACGCTGACGTCGTAGCGCGTAGTAACATTCATACTTCTGTCTAAGAGTCCTCCGATCGCTGATGTCGTAGCGCGTAGCAGCATTCATACTTCTGTCTAAGAGTCCACCTACGCTGACGTCGTAGCGCGTAGCAACATTCATACCTAAAATAAATAGGAATCTACCTAGATTGATGCAATGGCGTAGCGGGTAGTAACATTCATCATTCATCTCTTGTTTATGAAATGACTTGTTGACGTCGTAGTATGCAGCACTATTCATTCTAGGCATCCTCCTACGCTTACATTATAATGCGTAGCAAGATTGATACTTCAGCCTAGAAGTCTTCCTACGTTGCGAAACGCGCGAAACGGCTGACGCTCAGCATAATGCAATGGTCCATGCACGAAGGCACGAAACCACGGCGCTGGCTTTCAGCGTAGCCGGGTATAGGTGACTACTTACCAGTCATCAGTTATTAATTAGTTGTTCGAAATTAAATGTAATTTCCGTTTCACATATGTAGTATAGTCATCACACTTATATTTACCATTGGCGACGAAATGTGGGTACACCTCTGCCTAACCCTTCAGGGATTACAGGCGTGATGTTATGTATTACGGGTAATCAGTTATTGATGTTTTTCTTTGTACCAACACGCTTGGCTTGTTAATATATGGGCCTCCCATCCCATTCACCGCTACAACGATCAAAGGGAAAATTGCCATAATAACAACGTCTGCTACAGAAACACTTGATTGCAAAAAAATTATAAGAAAGCTGTTGTGCGTCCTTTTAATATGATGTTTTGAGGAAAGCGTAGTTAATTTAGTTTAGTACAGCCATTAGAAGCCAACCCACACACAATAATTAAATGAATTACATACCTAAATCAAATCTATACTAATATTATAAAGCTGCAGAGTTTGTTTGTTTGTTTGTTTGTTTGTTTGAACGCGCTAATCTCTGGAACTACTGGTCCGATTTGAAAAATTCTTTCAGTGTTAGATAGATTAGTTATCGAGGAAGGCTATAGGCTATATACCATCACGCTACGACCTACGGGAGTGGAGCAGTAACCAAAGACGCGGGTGTAACCGCGGCGGACAGCTAGTAAATTCAATAAGTATGCCAAATGTTGTACATTACTATCCAGTAATTACAGTTTAATACAAAGGTATGCTTAGAATAAAAAAATCTTTAAAAAAGCTTTAAATCAGTTAGGGTTAAATATTTTATTAAAATCATTACAATAATCACGAAAATTTGAGAAATTTTAAACAATTTTTGGCAGAACTAAACCCCAATAAGAGGAATCATAGTGGGGTGGCTCTTTATCCAAAATAGATTTATTTATTGGTCTAGGCCGCGCCAAGAAGTCTAATATTAACCGAGGGGAATTTTATTGTTATGATTTTTCAACTGGTAGTCCTTCTACTGTTTAAGTAACATGTGTAGGCATTTGAAATAGGTACAACGCAACGTTAACGAAAAAATAATTAGAATGTCTTTAAAGTGGTGCTCACAAAATGTGTTATACATAGAAATATTTGTAAAATGATTGCAAGAAAATGTTTGAGGAGCAATATACACATTTTTTAACGAAATATCTACCTGTTTTTTAATGCAAATTTATTAAAAGTAGGTAGGTAGGTATATCATACACACATCAAAAGTGTCTAGGGATCAACATCCCTAATCAATGTTAGGGATGTTGATCCCTAGACACTTTTGATGTGTATAGATATTGGTGAGTATTCGATTATTCTACCTAAGTACCTACATAAACGTTTTATCGATTCAATGTTTCAATTTGAAAGACGTAGGTACCTAAGCTTTTGAAAATTAACTGTGATTTAATACAAAATATAAGCAAAATAACTAAACAAACACGTTTACATAAACAAAGTTCTAAATGAAATAAAAAAAAACCATTAGTACATTCGTAACTTGACTTTCGTCCGCCATTTTGCTACAGAGTCAATGACCTCTTTACTGCTAAAACCGTAACACATCACGAACGCTCACGATTATAAAATAAATAACACTAAACTGCTACAAAATAAAGAAAATAAATTGAGTGATAAAGCAAAGAATAAAAACTATTACTACGGTGATTAAAGTGTATGTTTACTTTGTTGTCACAGGTTTATACAATGGCCAATGATAGCTATACTATCAACTTTGTAAATAAAAACATATAATTAAATCCTCTTTTGGTTGTTCGTTTTTTTAAATAGGAAACCTTTAAACATTAAAAAAAAAGAAAAATATTTTTTAATGTTTTGGCCTTTTTCATATTTTCATTTGACCAGCACTATTACTTATATCAATCAATGGTGCCGATTCCGTTGTTCGCAAACTAAACTAAATTTAGACTATTTTTATCTTTTTCTGGCCAATAAAACAAGAAAGGGGCGGAAATAAATTAGACCTGTCAATTTTAGTTAATCTGACACATCCATACCATTTATAGTTGACATCTAAAACGTGTCGATTAAAAATATGAAGAATTTGAAGGCGAAACTAATTTGACATCTCTATCTTAGTGTGTAAGTGTCACCGTCCTTTTCTTTAGCTATATGTCAGTAAAAGATGAAAATTCTTTAAATTTAGTCTAGTTTGTGAACAAGGGAATTGGCACCAATATCTGACTAAACTGAGTAGGTAATTGATAGATGATTTGTTTGAAAACCTTACATATTAAAATCTAAAAAATGACATTATTAATAACGTAAAGTAAAATCTTAAAAAAAAGGACTGCAAAAAGTCCAACGTTATTTAAACTTTTTGTATAAAAAAGCAAAATATAGCGATGCCATAAAATGACGAAAAGAACAAGTTTTATTTGACAGTTAATGATTTAATCTTAATTTTTAATTAGTTACTACAATCACAATGCCCATTCGTATAATTGTGTGTTTATTTTAAAATACTGAAAGTGATTGAATTAAGAAATTCTAATACTTATTTAGATAGATTCGAACAAAACTGACTAATTCCGTTGGTTCAGTGACTTAAAATACGTTAAAATGCGACGGCTGACCAGACTCCGATATGTCGAATGGATATTTCTGAGAACTCGACGGCGGCACAAAATGGCGCTAAAAATTGAATGTTGATCATGAAGTAGGTAAGTGCAACATGAATTTCATTTATATCCTGAAATTTCGTTTAGGTTACCTACTAGGGAAAGCTCAGGCAATGACTTTTAAATAAATGATACTTTATATGAACTTTAAATAAGTAGGTACTATTTAAAAAAAAATTGATTGCAATTATTTCTCTTGCCTTTTCTAGAGCAGAGAAATTAGTAAATATTTAATTTTAAACTGTAAACATTTTAATATCTATATGTGTAATATTAACTTATCACTTTGAATGTTTTGTATGCCTAAAAAGACACATTGTTCATGGGACAAAAAATTCTGTGTAAAACACCTCTATTTTGTATACTTGTCTGTTTGTAGAAGGACTGAGCTTGAAGGCAAGCACGAGTTTTAATACAGAGGTTGCTTTGAAGTGTTATGGTATCAAAGTCCTTTACTTGCTTCATCGCAAAAAAAAAGATATGTACATATACATAGGTAGTAGGTACTGTATTCTATTCAGACAATTTTCTTATGAAATAAAAATGTTTTAATGAACGCCATTCAAGTAGAAATTTATAAGGAAACTCTTGTAAACGAGTTTTTCAGTTTACTGGTGCAGAAAACAGTCTTATAAATAACGGATTTTCCTTGAAAATCTATTTAAGTTCTTAGTTCTCGATGTTCTAGGAATATTTCCAAGGAATTGTACAACTTTAGTTACATACATACATAAACTCATACATGTAGTGACAAAGATAGAAAAGAGTATGCTTAGATGGTTCGGTCATGTTGAGAGGATGAGTGAAAGACGATTAACAAAAGTTATTTATATGGCAGAGGTGAGTGGCAACGCAGGGAGGGCACGCCCTAGGGCCTAGGAAGACCTACATTGACGAGTACTCGTAACTGGCGTGCTTGTATGACGAGATGTATGAACGTAGATGAGGCGAAAGGAGTATGTAAGGATCGTAGCAGGTGGCGTTCTGTGGTTTCTGCCTACCCCCATGGGAAAAAGGCGTGAGTTTATGTATGTATGTATGTAGTTACCTGGTTTCTTTTTAAATTTGAAACAAACTTTTGCGCCCACTCTGACCCTTAGTAACGTACGTATTTTAAAATTAGCTTCTGCCCGCGACTTCGTCCACGTCAAAGTAGATTTCTCCATACAATCTTTGGACCCCCGTTTCATACCCTTAGGGGGTGAATTTTGGAATATCCTTTCTTTGCGGACGTCTACTAACTATAAACTACCTCCCTGCCAAACAATCTTTATACGTCAAGCGGTTTTCAATATTTCGAGATGAGTGAGTGTGTGTGTGAGTGACCGTTCGCTTTTATATACAGCATGTAACAAAAACCCTGTCCGATCAGTGTTGCCGTTGATCAGTTTTTATGTTTTATTTTAATTTAATTACTTCTTCTTTCTTCTTTTTTTTTTCACTGGGGAAAAATAATAATCTCAAATCCATTAAATGGTACGCAGTACGATGCCGAATAATACCCTTAACACTTTCACCGCCGGGCCAAAACTGTTGAAGGTCAAACCTCCACTAGCGTAGGTCACGGGTGACCTACGCGGCGGTTATTGTGTTAAGGATCGGACAGGGTATTTGTTACATGCTGTATTTAGATTAGATAGAAGAAACATAAATAAATGAGTTGCGCTTTGCCACCACTAGACCAACGAGGCAGTTATTGTTGAACTAAATACTAATAAAGCAATAGCGGATAAGTTTACATACGACGGCTAAGTTTGCAATTTGAACAACATGATTGCCTCAGTCTCGTCGAATTTGACCGCGCTTTGGAAGGATATAGGTAGGTACCGGGTTGGTATGCAAATACACACATCAAAAGTGTCTAGGGATCAACATCCCTAATCAATGTTAGGGATGTTGATCCCTAGACACTTTTGATGTGTATACTTATTGTTCATTTTATTCACTGCGATAACAAAATGTTTATTGGCTCACATCTGTTTGTTAACAGACGATTTCAAGCTTTCCTTGATAGGTACCAAAACTTTGAAAAGTCTGTCTTTTAAGTAGTTACATTAACTTTTTATTTTAAATCTAGTTTTATATTTTATATTAAGGGGTTTTTATCTCAATCACCTCCTTCTTTTGAAGTCGGTTAAATACTAAAGTTGTAACTAAAAAACCTGCCTCGTTGGTCTAGTGGTTAGTGACCCTGACTGCAAAGCCGGAGGTAGTGGGTTTGATTCCCACCCAGGACAAACTTTGTGTGATGAGCATAATTGTTGGTTCTGTGTCTAGGTGTAATTTATCTATAATATGTATGTATTTATAAATTATATAAGTAGGTATATCAGTTGTCTGGTTACCATAACACAAGCTCTGCTTAGCTTGGGATCAGATGGCCGTGTGTGAGTTGTCCCAAGATATTTATTTTATTTATTTATTTATTCTTTTGATAAAAAAAGAACTACATTTTCCTAAACATTACAGAACCTACTTAGATAATCAACTAGTAATGTATAATGAGTATGTTTGTTTGTTTGAATTAAGCCAAGCGGTACACAAGCATACACCATCAATTCAATTTTCCGGGTAATTTGCTTGGATAACAACGCGATTGAGTATCATTGTAACTGTACATCAAAATGGTGTCTATAGTAGCCTACACTGATATTATACATCCTTATTCAGTGTATTTTAAATGTGGGTAGGTAATAAAAAACCAAGCAGTCAAATATCTTTTTACTCGACTGCGGCAAAGCCCAAAATAAGGGGTTATTTGTTTGATCTGTATGTATATTCATGTCCGCTCGTTATTACTCAATAGCTCAACAGATTTTAATAAACTTTAGTCTAGATTTTCATGGTCGAGCGAGCCGCATTATAAATGTTTACCGACTTCCCAATAATGAGTTCCGGCTGTAAATCTCTAGACTACCTACTTGTTTATATTTCTTTTTAGTTTTTATTTAATTGAATAATAGAATTATAACATACAGTACGCGGCCGTTAAGGCAAGTCGATTTTTTTTTCTGCTACCCTCCACGCTATTTAGAAACGGCGAGCTTAGCAAGAAAGCTCAGTGTAAACAACTTAAATTCGATCGCACGTTTCGCACTTTCGCACCTAACGATTATATTATTATACTTAGTAGTTTTTATTCATATTAACGGGTGCTAATACATATTTTGCTTTCCGTTTGAAATTAAAGAAAATGCTAGACGATGTTTGTATTCCGAATTCAAAAATCGAATTTATAGCACGCACGTTCGAATTCTAATATTAATTTTGAAAACCGTGCTGTCATCATGCAGTAGGTAAATAAAATCTTGGTATACTCACAAAGACTGGTCTTCTCGACGTCCATCCGCATGCCGCTGCAGTGATGTACCAGAATACCAGCGTCAGAATCTGAACTGGACACCCATTTGTTGCAATCTTGATACACACAATGCACGTAGGTTTGTTTTATGCCTGTCACAATTTTTTTTTCTGAAAGTTGGCACCGAATATTTTTCTTCCTTTATTCTAATTTTGAATTGTGCCGAATTTGAAAGTTTTCTTTGTGTCTTTGATTACTTTATTGTGTTTGTTATCTATGTACCTACAATTTATTCAGACTGACGCAAAAATGTATTTTTTAGGAATTTTAATTAAACCAATAATTTCTTACTAAAAGACTAGCCCAAAAGTTTAACGGCCGGTCTTAGGTATTGTTCGGTAAAATAAAAAAAATCAAAATCTGGCACAAATGATTTTTCCATTAGGAAATGTATGCTAGTAGATCATTGAAGTACCTCTATTACACACCTTTGTCCATTCCTCAGGGAAATACATACATGATGAAATTATGCATAAATATCGACCTAGTATAACATTATCCCCTGAGTTTACCTCTACTTTCCATTGCCAGCCACTTGGGGCTAAGCCAAGGTACAATCGTAACCAATTATAAAATGTACAATGCTATTGTCGTACTTTCAGGGAAATACGAGTGTATATTTATAACTGTGAGTAGTTTCCTCTCTAAATTAGATTATTATAAAGTAGGTCAGAGATGATTGGACAGGCACTATTGTATTCACCAGTTGAATTAAAAAATGGAACATTATAATTTGTGCATTTTACGGGCATTTTGGTTATTTTTTATGTTCGGTTTGTAAGCAGTCGGGTACTAATAATAATCACTTAGTTACTTAATAGAAAGACAAATTTTTTTTTTACTGCAGAGCATGAGGTCTTGGGTTCGATTCCCAGTTCGGGCAGTGTTTTTGAATTTTTCCATCAGGAATTTCTCAGTGGTAGCCTCAGAGTGGATTTGTGCCCGGTTGATGGCAATAGGCTCGCCCCCTATTATATAGGACTTAAACATCACTGGCGAAATATGGGTGTACTAATGGGTACACCTCTGCCTAACTCTTCGGGGATTACAGGCGTGATATTATATTATACCGCATCTTTTCCACCACGCCTGTTTAGTCTTACTAAAAATAAAACAAGACTAATTCTGTTCAACGTTTATTATTACTGCAAGTTTGTTTTTCTAAAACTATTATTATTATTTCACATTTCAGTAGCGTCTTGTAAACAGTCATTATCATTTACCCAATGACAAGTCATAAAAGTCGGTAAAGTCGAACATTTACGATACTTAGGGCTGATTTTTCAATAGTCCGAAAACTTATATCCAAAAAAGAAGAAATATGACAGTTTGACATATTTTCTACGCAAAAGCTGTCAAACCGCCATATTTATCCCTCCGTTAAGAGTTATCTGACGACTGAAAAATTAGCCTTTTATCGTGAATATCCTGATTATCTCCGTGACATAATTCAGTAGCATATACAAGGGGTGTTTTTAAAACCCTATAAAAATAAATTACAATCGTAGGTACCTTAAAGGGTAGTAAAACTTACCTGACGGTTTAGCAAGACACATGTCACACTCTGTCTTATTTCTCGACGATATATCTCGTGTCTGTGCGGTGCTAAGGATGGACGCACATCTGACGGAAGATACGCCTGACGAATCGTCGTTAGTATGGTCGACAACCTTCAGCGGCTTATGTGTGTAAGGTTAGATGTTTTATTATCTACTAGAGACTCCCCCTCCGGCTTCGCACGTGTGTAATTCGCTAAACGACACATTTGTTTTATTAAGTTTTTATACCTAAATACCATCGAAATTGCATTTTCCAAAGAAATATTTTATACAAACAAACTATGTCACGAAAATTGCAAAAAAAAAACGCATATCCACATCGGTCGAGTCGTTCTTAAGTAATTATCTTTTTTTTATGCATGCGGCAGTTATTAGAATTTATATTTACAGATAGAAGATATTTTTGACAATTTTGAACTGCTGACCGACCGACGATACACAGCGCATTTTTCGTCAGATATGCGTCCACAATTAATCCAGTACCTAACCATCTTTACAGTGAAAAAATATCACTTGATGTCTGTTACAAAATCTATCTTATATAGGTACTACGGCCGCATAATAGTTACTTAACCACTGAATTACCAGCTAAATAACTCGATACAAAAAGTCCAAATTACAATACAAGTTCATTCTAACCAAAGTTGGTGTTCCCAAATGAAAGAGTTCCGTGTTACGGTTTTTTTTCTCTATTGATCAATTAATTAATCATTACATCAAATTAAAACCCCCTGCAGTACTATAAGATTAGGCTTAAATAACTGCTTACTGTCAAAGCAGAGGGCAACATGCTCGAGCAATTCTTATAGGTAGATTATTTGATAATGAACTAAAAGGCAACAGTAATAGAGTTGACAATCCTAACTAATATTATAAATGCGATAGTTAGTTTTTGTTATTTTCTTACGAAGCGATCATCATGAAATTTTGCATAAGTACACGTTTTCAGGGGTTTAGCAAAGGACATAGGGTATCTTTAATCCAGAAAAAAAGTACTGGTCCTTAGGGATTTTTTTTTAAGCAAACGAAGCTTCGGACGAAATGTAGTTCTGTATAAAATTAATAAATACTGCGGCGATATCATATTTTTTACACAACTTTCCAACTCTATTCGTGATGTTTTTAAGTTCATTATTATTTATTAAATGAATACTGCTCGAGAATTTTGAGACTCTGTTTGGTTACAGTAGTTGTTTTTTAATTAATTGACTATATCTTTCAGGGGTTGAAAGTATTAATTAATATGATCAACTTTTATTAGGGGTCATATTCAAGAGTACTTTTATTGCCAATGAAATAAAAATCACCTAGTATTTATCAAAATAAAAAAAAAACAACGTCAGCGACGCGTGAAAACCTCGTAAATCGTAATTTATACCAAAATAGGATTATTTTTGATAAAGTTGTAAAAGCTAAGCTTGACGAACATAAGTATCAAGTATAAATATAAAAGTAGCGATTAATTTGTAATAAAATATGAGAAATCAAAGACACGGAATTTCAGGAGACGATTATTATTTCTCCTGTAAAATTTGGTTTTCAAGACTTACGAAATTTTTACTTGTCGCCGAAAATACCACAAACACCGGCCGTAGTACCAACAATGACGTATCAACACAACACGTTACAATCAAAACATCCTCACGATTTTAAACTTACATTACAAAAATATCTAGAAAATTCTCCGTGGGCCATTAATCAGTTCGTTCTAGAAGTTTCCTTACGAGTCTCCAGTCTTCCATGATGTCCGCGTCAGGTAGCATGTAGACCACGTAGGGAGGGGCCACTGTTACTTGTCTCCTGCGCCTCTTTCGACCCCATTCGGGACCACACGACCAGAGATCTACTGTGTGTCGCTCTTCTTCGAGTTTTCTGATTTTCTCTAAGGTTTCTTCTTTGAGGTTCTCGTAGGCTAGCCATTTTTCGCTCTGTTGACAATAGAAAAAAAAAATTGGTTAAAAACTTTGCAGTTTGGGCTTTTGAAAGAATGATGTTTGCTTCATTGGTCTAGTGGTCGCAAAGCACGACTGCTGAGCATAAGGTCTTGGGTTCGATTCTCATTTATTTATTTAATAAATAAATAAATACATGGAAAACACATAATATATACAAACAGCACGTGGAATACATACTGTTTAATTTTAGAATCTAATATTATTTGCATGCCCATGAGATGGTAAAATATGGAGGACTATATCTTAAGAAAACATCTATGTACCAATTACCCATGCTTGCAAAAATAAATTATTTGATTTGATTTTTTGATTTGGCATTGCAGTAGCAGCCTCGGAGTCAGAATTTGTGCCTATTACATGGGACTTGAACTTAACTGGCGAAATGTGGGTGTACTAATGAATACACCTCTCTGCCTAACCTTTCAGAGATTACTTAACAGGCGTGATGTTGTGTTATGATGTTTAAAATTATGCTTGGCTAATTATGCTGAGTATTATTCAAGTGTAAAGCTAAACTAAGGTAGCATAAGAGTTGAGAGTAGCATAATTTGCGCTGCGTGTCTTTCCTTGCAAGTCCTGTCCGTGTCACACGACGACGCAAAATGAGTAGTCAGTTTCAGATGAATATATACGTAAATTACGCGACTTTTAAACTAACAAAATTACGTCCGACTGGACTCAGTCTAATTAGATCTATTTCTGGAAATTATTACAATATAGTTGCCGGTACTTAACTTGGCAAGGTTTTGGCGTAGAGGGAGTAAGTTTGCTCATGTAAGAATGTGCTAAATAAGCGCAAACTTACCCCCACGATCCCAAAACATTGTCAAGTTACGTGCTACTGTACATTTTATACAATTTTAATTTCACATATTCAAATTAATTCATTAAACATTCAAATTACTAAACATATTCTGTTCATCGTTAATCCCAAGCTTCGTTTAACGTCATAACGTGGGCTAAGCGGCGCACGCGCAGGGCAATTTTCGACCAAACCGGTTTCCGTCCTCGCCGTGATGAATTTACCTGACACTTTATTGAAAAAACGCCAGCCTTGTCGGCCGGGCCAGTTATTTTTGTGTTTTATTGCAAATTTCAATGATTGAAGGCGTTTGAACGTGAGAGGAATGGACAAAGCATTTAGGTTTATGATATTATTGAAATTATTATACATTTGGCATTCATATAATGTTTACGTTGATATTAAAGTATGTAAGTACTATTTTACGTTTTACGTTATTAAAATAGTACTTACATACTAAATATCAAGGTACCTCTCACCTACTACGTAATAGTAATTTAAGAGAAAATGTGAGGTAAATAACAAAATATAGATATTATGACAACAACACATAACATCACAAATAATTTCTTGAATACAAAGCAAGTTTAGTATTATATTTTCTATTTTACTAACTTCTACCCGCTACTTTGTCTCCATAGACTTTAGAATTAAGCACGAAAAGTCGAATGAGAGATGGATAATTAATAAATGTGTCAGCATTATTCCACGAAAACACAAAAACGGGATATAAATTATCTAAAGCTAACATCGATATCTATACGTGTGCCAAGTTTCAGCTAATTCGGTTCAGCCAATAAAGCTTAATTGAGTAACAAACATACAAACTTTTACATTTATGTTAGGTACTAGTAAGATACTGTTTGTAATACAAGCTACTATAATTAAAAAAAATAAAAAACACGACTGCAAAAATTGCACATATTTGTACTTTGTTTACTCGTCAGTTTTTTTACGACGTTTTTTATTTACAGTGTTATATGTATATTTTTTAAATTTGCTTGTCAATTTCTAGACGATAAACATAGACACGACCAGATTTATTAAAAAAATAAATTGAGGCTGGTATTAATTTACGTTTTAAAGTGACCACGCCGGTTTCTTTTTATTATCCTATGTTACTCGGAACGATGCAAGGATTGTAACGATACCCCATACATCTAAATCGGTTTAGGCGTTTAAAAGTTATGGTGAAATAAAGAAACTCACATACATACATACATACATACCCTGAACACATAACACTCCTTTTTTTGGGGCAGTCGTGTAAAAATTAATTTAACTCTACAGAATCTAAGCAATTTACGTAGTCGCAAATAAAATGAAACTAAATTATTTCAGTAAATGACTACTGTAATAAATAGTTTCATCGTTTTGTATTTGCATTTTCAGTTTAATAGGGGATCGAACAGTAATCAAATTAAAATCTAAAATGTACTTAGATAAAATAAATATACTGTTTTACGATTATTTATCGAATAATAATTTAATATAATTAATTTAAATGTTTTTTAATGAAAAAATAAAATGTTGTTATTTACAATATTTTTAATCTGTACTGAAACACTAATCACAGTGCGTGACGTCATTTGTGGGCAATCATTGACTGCACGGGTACTAACTAACTTAATTCACTCAGTTATTTCCATAATTTTGTTGAAATTCTAAAAGTTGCTAAAAGATTACTGATAAATTAGGATACGGTGATCAATTTAAAAACTGTCACGTGGTGTTTCTCTAGTTTTTCATAGTGGAAATTTTGTTATGACCACAAATGACGTCAAGTGGCATTTTGGCGGGATTTTTAAACAAACAATATTAAAACATGATTTTGAGTACCTAAAAGGCTATAAATTAAAATAAAATTTTATTTTTCATGAGAATAAGTATCCATAAAGATTAATTTAAAACACTTTTTGAAAATTTGGCCGATCCCCTATTGTCCTCGTATTCAAGGTGCAGCTGGATATTCAACTGAGTGTAGGGTTGTTATATTAATGGTTGGTTTATTTTACTTTGTATCAGTGTTGTTTAGCCAAAACAAAACAACACACGTAAAAATTCTCCCATTTTTTGAATTGTTAGGATTTTTGATGTTTGACGCTGATTAATTTTAACTAAGCGTTAAATAAGTTAATGTTGAATAGTAATAATGTAACACATTTTGTCACATCAAATTAATTACCCAAGTCCCACGTAATGAGACACAATTGATTTTCTATTGTTCTGACTTACCGGTAAGTCAGCCGGTTAATTTGACGTTATTGATTTAAAAATTGAGGAATTGTAGGTTGGCTCGTTTTTACAGAAATAAGCTCAAGTATATTATTGCAAGTAGAATGGCATTTGGTAGGTGGTATTTAAGTGGTTATTATATTACCTACGTCAGTAGTACGTGGCAACAGAACTGCAGTAGGAATAACGTAAACGCAATAAATTGTGTTAAGTATTTGACGTTTACTATCGTTTAGTTAATATCCAATAAATGTAAAATGTTTTAACTTAAGTAGGTAACTATGGTGCTTAACTTAAGGTTTATTAGAAATTCGATATTATATGATTAATCCCTATTAATCCATTCACCAAAAACCTTGGGTTTCCCTATAGAATTCCTCTTTAGAATACCCTTATTCTAAAGATGAGTTCTATCATGGGTTCGGTCATGTTGAGACGATGAGTGAAAGACGATTAACAAAAGGTATTTATATGGCAGAGGTGAGTGGCAACGCAGGGAGGGTTCGCCCTAGGAAGACCTACACTGACCTTATTGGCGAGGTTCTTCAGACAGGTCAGGTGCGGAGTACTCGTAACCGGCGTGCTTGTCTGACGAGATGTATGAACGTAGATGAGGCGAAAGGAGTATGTAAGGATCGTAGCAGGTGGCGTTCTGTGGTTTCTGCCTACCCCCATGGGAAAAAGGCGTGAGTTTATGTATGTATGTATGAGTTCTATGCCTTGACAATTCAAAAGTGCCTGTAATTGGTTTAATTGAAAAAAATGTTTTGACTTAGACTTTATAGGGAAACCTAAGGAGTTATACTTACGTTCATAGCAAAAAAAAAATTGGAATATTACCTACCTACCTATTTAAAGTACCTAAGCTATTATCACAAACTAATGTTTTGTCAAAAAAAAAAACAAAATTTTGAATGTGTTACAACGTGTAAGATTTTATACCTTAATTTAATATATCTATAATTCTAATAAATTGACATCAATAAGTAGGTACAACCCCACAGTAACATACCAAGTTTACGAACACAATAAAAAACCGTAAGTACCCGACAATAGCAAACCGTGGGCTCGTTGGGGCCACTCAGGTAGATCGCGATCAATGGCCTGCTAATAATAATATCCGCACATCTGCCGGTGAAGGACGCAGGCGCATGTATGTTCACTTCGACATATTGAGATGTTTTATTTGTTAAGTGTGATATGCTACCCTTGTTTGTAAAAAATGACAACTGTACGAAGTGATTTTGAGGGGGTAGGTAGATAAGTTCATTTTACATAAGTATGCAAGTAGTTAACTTAATTGAGTAAGTACTTAGTTAATAAAAATTTAACTAATTAATCAACCTGAAATACAGCAGAATACAAAATTAGTTTGCCACCAAAAATGAAAAACAAAATTCAACCTTCTACCGGCAACTTTGTCTACAAAGATTTCGAAATTAAGCCAGAGTTCTAAATTATCCCAACACTTAAATGGGATAAAATTATTGTCCAATGTGCTAAGCTGATCATTAACTATATGTATGCCGAATTTCAGCTAATTCTTTTTAGCCGTTGAAATGTCAAAGAGTTTCAAACATCATTCATCCGTCCTCACAAACTTTCGCGTTCATCATAGTAGGATAGGATTCAAAATGGGGTATAAAACAAGCATGGACATAAAGTCCGCCTTTGTACTTTTTTGTTGCATAAAGTTTAAATAAATAAACACTAAATAAATAAAACAGTACCTACTTAACAAAATCAATTAATTACACACAACCTTATAGTCTTCTCAAGGATTACTAGTTCTCAAAACTATCAAGCATAATTGTTAGAAAAGAAGGAAAAATCTCCCTATTAGTTATTACGTTGAAATCTCACTTAGATCCCTCTTTTTACCAAGGAACACATGCCTTGCAATCAACTTGTCGCTTTATGTAGTACATCTTTGTGCGACAGATAACAAACATGTCATTATATAATCATTAGGGACTCTTTAAATAGGGTTATGACTGTTAGTGCTGATATTTTTTGAATGTTTTTTGTTTTTTTTTTTAAAGAACTTTCCACCACGCTAAGATTTTCTTCTGTATCGTGAAACCCCGAAGGGTTAGGCAGAGGTGTACCCATTAGTACACTCACATTTCGCCAGTTATGTTTCAAGTTCCAAGTAATAGGGGGCGAGCCTATTACCATAAACCGGGCACCAATCCAGGCTCCGAGGCTGCTACTAAGAAATTCCTGACGGAAAAACCCAATAACACTTTGCCCGACCAGGGAATCGAACCCAAGACCACATGCTCAGCAGTCGTGTTTTTTATTTCAAATTAAGGCTTGTGTATTTATGTTTCCAATTTGCGATTAATTTGTTTTCGCGCCATTTAATTTTTCTGTGACATCGTTCTGTTCACAATATGGAAAACAACCATACTTAGCACCAACAGCCGAACTCTAAACAACTATCTATAGGCCATACAAATATTTGTTGTGTGTTCCTCTTTCCAAACAATTAAGGAACTGGCAAAGTTTGTATAATTTGAAAGCTTATTTTTTCGTTGACAATAGGAGAAGTTTTATAAATGGCTTCTGTCTGCCACAAGTGCTCATTGTATTAAAATTTCAAGAAAAAATACAAAGTAAAAGAAAATAATAAAATAAACGTAATTTCAAGTTTCTTCAGAATTAATTTCAATTGTTGTTTCTTTTACAAACTTTTTATGTAACTGACTTTTTTACGTTGTTTCGTAAACTGGTATACCTACCTACTACTTACACAAAGTATACGATGGGAGGGATATCGTAACAAAGACTGACCATCAGTAAATGATTCTAAACCCCCAAGTGTTAACATTTTTCGTCGGTTGATAAAAATAAATCAGCTCTTCGTGTAGTTGTTGCACTTTTTTAGTAAAATAGCAGTTTTTTTTAAATAACCGGTAAATTCTTTCATGGTTGATTGTGGTCTAGAATAATTAACCGAATCCATGGAAAAAGTCTTTATTAAAAGGACTTTTAAACGTCATACAAGAATAAAAGAATTGAATCTAGTTGCCCCTTCCAAAAGGTAGTTTTGTAGAGAATAATGGGCAAGAAACTCCATACATACTCTTTTAAAATCAATGTTTTACAATATTTGTAAACAGAATCATACAGAATCCCCCTTTTATCGGTTATAACAAAATGCTGTTCAGCTCAAAATTCTCTGCATCATAATTACTTTGGACTTGCTTCTGCCCGCGAGGGTGAATTTTGGAAAATCCTTTCTTAGCGGACGTCTACTAACTATGAAGTACCTCCCTGTCAAATTGCATCTTTATACGCCAGATATTTCGTGATGAATGAGTAAATGATTGACCTTTCGCTTTCATATACGTATTTCGATAACACTCTAAGAAAAACAATAACTATTAAAAAAGTTATTAAATAAGGCTCCTCCATCTATTTGAAGTTGGTTAAGAAATAACAACAGTACTTAAAAATTCAGTAAGTTTTATTTCTGAACTTCAAGCTAATGTGCATTTAAATGCAATTTGAATTTATAACATCAATAAAGGTCGTTACTTCATAAGTTAATGACCGACCCACTATTGTTTTATCATAAATCGTTCTCGGACAATCACAGCAATAAGCATTGTTTAAAAGATTTCTGGAAACGTTATTTTACTGAGTTCGTTTTATGTGGAATTTTGTGACAGATTTTGAATTAATAAAAACAATTTAGGCCATTAAACCACAAGCTGGATTTGTATTACTTGTCTCTTTAGTACCTACATGACTTTATGCCTCCATAGATAAAATATTAGTCGGTGATTAAAAAAAATATCTTTTCCATTCCATTAAAAAATGGAATACCTACACGGTCAAAATGTAGGAAAAGGCATTTTTTTAAATAAGTACAAGGTTTGGTTTCTTGGTAGTAGGTAGGTACCTTAGTTATATTTTGCTTGTCAACTAATATCTAAGCTAAAAAATATTCTGTAATAGGCATTATTGCCCATTCTCAGTATCATTACAGCCGATATACTATAAGCCTACATTACATGCATGTTTTGAATTACACATGCACGTGTAATTCCAAACGAAAGTATGTCGTATCATGTGAAGCTATAGAATAGCTAGACTATGGCCCGATTCTGACATCACCAGATAGTTATGAATATGAATATGGCGGTTTAACAGCTTTTGTATAGCATATTATGCCAAACGGTTGCATTTATTCTTTAGGTAAAATTTATCTAGTAATTAAAAAATACCCCTAAGTGTAGTAGGTATTATTAATCAAAGAATATTTGATCATAAAGTTATATAGTACCGTGGATATCTATACATTCGTTGCATAAACCACGCTAACGTAATTTAAACACCACGATCCAATACACTATTATGTTCTCGCAAGTCGCACCACGCTCCCCATATCGCTTGATTACAGCGCGCTCTCATGTGTGCGTCACGTTGAGCGTCCCGTGCGCGCGCACAACATGGCGGCCGCGCTGCGCAGACGCCGTTTCCGGGAAACGCTCCGCGCGCCAACCGACGCGACCGCCATCTTGTTTGGTTGCGCGGTAATTTATGTGAGCGCTTTATAAATGAGGTTTTTGAATCTTAATTTTGTGTGATGAAATAATGATGTTCCTACCAAGTTATGGTTTTTACTTTGTTGTTGTTAAAAATGTTATTATAAGGATTTCAATATCATATTATAATTCAATTACAAATACATTTATGGTTAAAACTGTCGAATGTATCAATCAAACATTGCCTGAGTAGGTAATCTATACTAATATAATAAAGCTGAAGAGTTTTTGTCTGTTTGTTTAAACGCGCTAAACCTCTGGAACTGCCAGGCGGATTGGAACATCTTTTTGAATTTCATAGTCAGATTCGTGAGATTCGTATAGGCTATAATTATAACATCACGCTACGACTCACGGGAGTCGAACAGCGCTGTGCGAAACTACGAGGTGAAAGACGGGCTAGTAAAAGATAAATTCAGCTATCATAATATTCATCACTAATGAATGCATAGTTGCATACAGAAATAAACAGAAAGTCGTATATAATATTGCATGACGCAAATGACATTATTACACCTCATTACGAATAGTGGGTTGTATAGAAGACGTACAGTCAGCAACAGAAGTCGATTAACAATGTTACTTTTTTATATCATTTAAAAAGACACTAAACACATAATGTACTGGCTTTCAGAATTTCAGGCAATAGCTAAGGGTTTATTTTATCTTAATTTTATATACATTGCGTTTTACTTTTGATATTGTACTTAATAATCAGGATTTAAAAATCATAAATGTGAATCGACTTTTGTTGCTGACTGTAGGTACCTAACTAATTTGGAGTTTCTCATAATCTTAATATTAGCCGAAGCTTAGAATAATAATGACGTGTGGAGTCGAATTTATCACCATCATCACATCTGGCTATTAGGTCCAAGCAGGGCTTGGCATCATGCATAACGTTACTGGTTTAATACAAGCCACATGTACTTTCTTAGTCAATCTTGGACATCACTGACATTAGCGAAGGAATACATCGTTAGAAAAACTGGACTCATAATTAATATAAGTCTGAAATCGCCAATTCGCCTTGAGCAAGCGTGGTAATCAATGCTCGTGCCTTCTCTGTATGAGAAGAGACTTTTGCCATGCAGTTACAACCTATCATTGTCGATAGGTTGGTATTATTATTTTTCCTATCACATTAGACTATGACGAAAAATTTGATATACTCTTTACAATTTCAATAGATCGCAAACTGTATTAAATGTCTCACAACGATGACGGATGTCTATTGAATTGAACCTTTTATCTGATGGATTATTTTGATTTTGTCTACAAAAAACTGTCATTGTAAATTCTGGTAGCAAGAAGGGTGAATATATGTACTTAAGATTAAAATTAAAATAAAAGTGAAAACTTGTAATTGGCCTGTTAACTGTTTATCTATTTTCTGTTATTAGCTGTAAGTTTTCCTAAGAAAATAAAATAAAATAAAATTGAAATCGTTAAGGATAAATGATTAAGTAAAAATCTAACTTTTGATTCAAGCCAAGGCCACCGGCACGCGAAAACACCTGCTTGTCAATCTGTACAAATATTAAAAGCTAAAGAGTTCAATTGTTTAAACGCACTGATTTCCGGAACTAATGGTCTAATTTTGAACAAAAAATTTACTACTACGAAGCTACGTTATCCTTAGTGCATAAAGGCTTTATTTTATTGTCAAAAAATTAGGGCTCAAAATACGACTAGACAGAGATCAGACGCAGGAAAAACGGCTTAACGTGATTTCCAAGCCACGGTGGTATCACACCATCAATTTCCTAACTCCGATCTGCTACTGAGAAATAATTGTAAATGGGAAAATACAATAATATTTAACCCGAACTGGGAATCCAACTAAAGGGCAGTCAGTCAGTCCCATATTATTATTGAACACTTAACTTAATCCGACAGTAAATATCGTAAGATTACTGATAGAAATCTGAACAAAGTTAGCGTCGCGCCAGAGTACACAATACATGTGACGTCATAAACAAACACAGACGACATTGCGATGTATTAACAACGCAGTAAGTACGGCCATTGTTTGTATAGCTACATTATGTGTTAGACAACAGTTGGAAGGTCGACAGATTCGCTTAGCTGGTTACGCTGAAGCTTACCGAAAATAACATTAAAATTTAGTGATATTTACATCGTCTTTACAAGGGATATCGTGTTATCCAGTAACTGGGTTGTAGAGGTCGTTACATGTTAAATACTGGTATTCAGCTGCATCCGATTGGACTGGTAGCTAAACCTAATATACACACATCAAAAAAGTCTAGGGATCAACATCCCTAACATTTGTTAGGGATGTTGATCCCTAGACTTTTTTGATGTGTATAGTTGGGCAAAGGCTAGATAAAAATTATGAAGATTCAGCTAATTAGATGAATATCAGTATGCTTTCTTTATCTTGTGGGTAGTAAGGTCTTACGACCCTACACACCCTAGTGTCAGAGTTTCTAAACCGCCTCAAGGGCCTCTGACATGGTTTGAGTGGAACAGTAAGTCCAGGTTTCCTCATGATGTTTTCCTTCACCGATGCCAGTGATGTCCAAGATAAACTTAAGGAAGTACATATGAATTGAAAAATTCACATTGGTACTTGCCCGGATTTGAACCCACAACCTCATGCATGAGAGGTGGGCGCCTTAACCACTGGGCCATCACGACAGTATCAGTATTCAGGTTTACAAATAGGAGAATAAGATACACTTCTTTTTCTAAACCTGGGTTAAAGCTTGGTGTAAGCGCAAACAAAGCTGCGATATGCTTGAGCAGCTATCTACCTATACTAATATTATAAAACTAAATAGTTTGTTTGTTTCAATGTGCTAATCTCAAGCATTACTGGTCCGATTTGAAAACACCTTTTTGCGTTATATAGCCCGTTAATCGAGGAAGGTTATGAGCTATAGCTCATTACCGTCGTTTTGTTATAACAATACGATATGGGAAAGGACCAGTAGATACCTCTTTACTAGGAAAAACTCAACAAAAAAAAAAAAAATTAACAAACTTTACCAAGTTTGTTTATTTTTTTTTTTGTTTGTAATAGGTGTAAATCTCTGTAAATACTGGTCTGAATAAAAAAAAAACTAATAGAAATCTGTATAGTTGTCGAGTGCCATAAACTTATATGGTAATTCGACTTCTACGTGGACGCAGTCACGGTTATAAGTAGCACTTAATAAAGTGTTGGGTTTAGTAAACACGAATATAGAAAGCTGGTAGTTTATGGAGATGTTTAAGCTTAAATAGTTACGGCTTCTTGTCGATAAACTATATTAATCTCCCTAATGGAACCCTCGTAGAACATTGAATTAAGTAGGTTTACGTATTCATAGTGTTGTAAGTTTTAATGAGAATTGCTCGGGTAAGGAAGACGACTAATGTTTAAATCTTGAATTAATATTGCATTTTAATAAAATAATAAAGAGTATTATGGTATACTAGCTGTACCCTTTTTAGGGTTCCGTACCTCAAAAGGTAAAAACGGAACCCTTATAGGATCACTTTGTTGTCCGTCTGTCTGTCTGTCTGTCTGTCTGTCTGTCTGTCAAGACCTTTTTTCTCAGGAACGCGTGGAGGTATCAAGCTGAAATTCATATCAAATACTCAAGTCTATGGTCTCTTAGAGCTGTGAAAAAATCAAACTTCTAAGTCAACGCGATCAAAAGATACTCCCGTTTATGCCGCAAATTTTCGACACTCGCAAGGGAATCAAAACCTACAGGGTACTTCCCGTGAACTCAGAATCTTGAAATTTGGTATGAAGCAACGTCTTATAGCAGAGATATAGGAAAAATTGCGAAAAGTATAAATTTTTAGTTACATCATATAATAAAAATATTTTTAATAATTTTAAACTTACTACCCCTTTCCTCATGAACGCGTAGTGGTATTATATTGAAATTCATATCAAATACTCAAATCTATAATACCTTTAAGCTGTAACAAAATCAAACTTCTATGTCAACGCAATCAAAAGAAACAGGAATTAAAACCGCATATTTTGAAACTCGCCACTACTCGCAAGGGAATCAAAACCTACAGGGTACTTCCCGTGAATTCAGAATCTTGAAATTTGGTACGAAGCAACGTCTTATAACACAGATAAAGGAAAAATTGCGAAAAGCATAAATTTTTAGTTACATCATATAATAAAAATATTTTTAATAATTTTAAACTTATTACCCCTTTACTCATGAACGCGTAGTGGTATTATATTGAAATTCTTAACAAATACTCAAGTTTATAATATCTTTAAGCTGTAACAAAATCAAACTTCTACGTCAACGCAATCAAAAGATACAGCAATTAAAGCCGCATATTTTGAAACTCGCAACTACTCGCAAGGGAATCAAAACCTAAAGGATACTTCCAGACGACCTGGAATCTTGAAATTTGGCATGAAGCAACGTTATAAAGTACACATATAGGAAAAATTCCGAAAATCTTAAATTTTTAGTTACATCACATAGTATATTTTTTTTAATAATCATAAACTTACTAGCTGACCCATTAGCCAATCTAAACCGAGATTGATCCAAATTGTGCCTATTTCTAGTATTAAAATTATGTCTATCACTTCTCTTCTTAAAGAGATGAAGATTTTTCCGAACATACATAATGTTTTCATATATGTATTGACAAGGTACCGTCAGTTTTCCACATTGTTATGTTATGGATTTCATTTAGCAATAAAAATACCATAACTTTTACTTATATACCTACAGGTTTGTACGGAACCCTCGGTGCGCGAGTCTGACTCGCACTTGGCCGGTTTTTTTTTTTTTAGGTGTTAAAAATCATCAAATGACTCCTTCCGCCCTGGGTGGGGCGGAAGGGACTGTCAGACTTTTACTGACTAAAAAACCACCCTGTTCCTTCTGTTACCCTTTACGTTCCGGGGCCACGGTATCCTGTTAAGACGTCCCGCAACCCCGGACTAGCTGTAACCTGCGTTTAGTTACGTCTGCTTTGTTTACTGCCCCCCAAGGTCGTAGAGTGATATTATATTATAAACAAACTGTTCTCTTTATAATATTAAAAGTATAGATGGAGTGTATGAAATGTCGCAATGACCCAATCGCCATAAGCGATGGCGCCCGCCTCTCATGCACGAAATTGTTGGTTCCCTCAATTACAATGTGATTTTCAATTACTATGTATTTTCTAAGTTTATCTTGGACATTACCGATATACCTAGGTAAAAGAAAACATTGCGAGGAAACTTGGACTTACAATAAATATAAGAATGAAATCGCCAATTCGCTTCAAACAAGTGCGGTGATCAATGCTCGTGCCTTCTCTCCATGAGAAGAAACCTTTGCCCAGCAGTGAAACAATAACAGGCTTGTATAATACAAGCACCTTACGAGCTTAAAATTATGAAGAAAAACATACACCACCGTTTTCTTTACAACAAAACGATGCTGTTCTATTTTGAGCTCTGATGTCACCGCCAAAGCGTACATTTTCCGAGAACGTTGCATGATGCATCATCTAATACTAGGAATCTGAATCACAAATATATTTTCGCCGAACATCTGAAGGCTTACGTTATAAGTGTGACTCATGGGCTTTTTGAGACCAATCGCGTTGTTTTGTATTGTGATGAAATTGTTTCGAGCCCGAATATGGTTTCAAATGCAAGATCAGATAATATTGCGTTATTTTCTATATCTTTACGAATATAATAAAGCTTTTTAACACTTAAACATAACTGGCGAAATGTGGGTGTACTAATGGGTGCACCTCTGCCTAACCCTTCGGGGAGTACAGGCGTGATGTTATGTGTTATAAAGCTTTTTAGAAGAGTTTTTGTTTGATATATATGTATGTATACGCGCTAATCTCTGGAATATGGAATTATCTTTTTGTATACGATACACAGATTACTAGGCCTCCAAACCCAAAAAAAATGTGTTGATTTATTCCTTTTAAAAAACTTTTTTGCAGCTAAATACTGACCGAATATAAGTTTTCCATAGAAACAGAGATTTCCAATTAGCTTTTTCTAAATAAAACATTTCGAAAATGCCTGGAATGTCTGGATTTGTGCCCAGCAGATGGCAATATGCCCTCTATTACATGGGACTTAAGAAGAAGAAGTTCTCTGTATTAGAAGAGGCTTTAATTCTGCTGGTATAAAACGAGTCAACGAGTTATAAACAGCCATAAACGTCTATCCTAACTAATATTATAAATGCGAAAGTAACTCTGTCTGTCTGTCTGTCTGTCTTTCAGTCTGTCTGTCTGTCTTTTCTTCAGGGCCTAAACTACTGAACCGATTTGTGTGAAATTTAGTACAGGGTAAGTGTGAACCCCAACAAAGGACATAGGCTACTTTTTATTCGACTTCGACTTCGTCTTCGTCCGCGATAACCGACATATACGCGGACGAAGTCGCGGGCAAAAGCTAGTTGTTTATAACAATATCAATAACACAAGATACAGTGTGATCTTGTCCCTTATCTGTCAGTTATCGGATGCTACACGTGACGCGACTGACTTATCTTATGAATAATGGCGTCGTAACATACACTATACCTACATAGTAATGTGTGGAATTGTGAGTTGTCACGTCAAACTCAACGAGTTTGTAACACAAAAATAAGGTAAAAACTTATTGCAGTGAAAAGAGAAATGAAAACGTTTAGTTGGAAAATTACTTGTTCTAAAGCATTTTTTTCTTTGGAAACGAATTATTTTTCAACTAGCTTCTGGGAAGTTGAATATCATGCATGACCTATGGAACTTGGCAGTAGTGTAGCTTTATATCAGTAAATTGCTTTTTTTTAATCACACCGTAGTAATTTCTGGAAGTAAGCCCTACTTCCAGAAATTACGCGAGTTTGCCCACATGTCAGCCGTCAAATTAATTTTAAGGTGACATCTCCTAGGCTGCCTCGCGCGTCTTGGGTTCAATTCCCAGGTCGGGCAAAGTGTTACTGGGATTTTTCTATTAGGAATTTCTCAGTAGCAGCCCGAGTTCCCCCCTGTCTTAAACATAACTGGCGGAATGTGGGTGTACTAATGATACACCCCTGCCTAACCCCTCGGGGATTACAGGCGTGATGATATGTTATGTATGTATCTCCTACGCCCACCTATAAACTAAATACCTGCCGTTCAGCTTCATAGGTCAAGTCGCTTTCGAGCTTCGTAATTAGTCAGTGAGTGATTAACCTTTCGCTTTTATTATATCGAGTGTAAAAAGATACTTAACGAAACCAAAAGTAAAATTTTCTTCCCATTACTGTGATCGTTTTCTTGTTCAGAACCATATCTCAGAAACTTCTGGTTATTGAGATATTTATTAATTTATTAAGGATCTCTAACAAAGGATACACAGTTACAATACATTCGATATAAATAATTGTTTAAGTTACGTATGCTACTTCAGTTATAGGAGACTACATAACACAAGAATAATTATAGTGATTGATTGTATAAACTAAATTAATTAAATTAAAATACTACAATTACAGACAAATTATGATTAAAGCAAGTCGGATATAGACGGTCAAAGTTTCAATTTTATCTATACTTACCATTTATTCGACAAATGTTTAGAATAAAGTTTAAATATATACTTGGGATTATTAACAACCCTCGTACTGCTGCATGCATCAATAAGCACCATGATGTGAGTGCATTGCGTGCATAACCAGTCATTATTGTCACCATAATTAAAAATCGGTTCCCAGCAATCATTTTTGCTGGTTAAAGTATTTATATGGCAGATGTGAGTGGCAACGCAGGCAAGGGACGTCCTAGGAAGACTTACACGGACCTTATTGGTGAAGTTCTTCAGAAAGGTCAGGTGCGCAGTACTCGTAACCGGCGTGCTTGTATGACGAGATGTATGAACATGGACGAGGCGAAAAGAGTATGTGAGTATCGTAGCTGGTGGCATTCTGTGGTTTCTGCCTACCACAATGGGAAAAAGGCGTGAGTTGTTTATGTATGTATGTTATTTCGTTTGATGAGTAGTATGCGCAGTTAACGTGTCTTTTTATACCTTGTATAATATAGAAGAATTTAACCTACTATAAGCCCGCTGGTAGTTGAAGATTAAGAAGATTAGGGTTTTTTAATACAGTGAGTTAACAGAAAACAATTCGAAAAAAAAAGAACGGGTTGCACTCCGGGAGTGCCGGCAGAAGTGAAAACTTGATTATTAACGTTTACGTTTAACATACACGAACATTCGCGCAAGCGCCCTGCGCTGTCTAAACGAAACAGTAGGCGCAGGCATACATTTTCGCCGCGCCGTAGAGAGGGGATAGCTGTCTACTCTCCATCCGTCTTACGCTTTTTCGATCAGGTCACGTGTCCTGACGCGCACGTGTCCTGACGCGAGTTTAAGATTTTATACCCATTACAGAAAAAGTGCTCAACGCCGCTAAAGAAGTTTTCACTTCAAAAAGGTAATTAGATAGCGTGCAGATAGACATAATAAACTGATGCTAGTTGACAGCTATCGTGGTTGCCGATGGTTTTCGTTACCCAAAGTGCTTTATCACTTGACCATCTGGCCTCGCGACCTAAATACAACGTGTCAGGGTTCAAATTATCATATAATAGAATTATCTAATCGTTTTTGGAGATACTATTTTCATTTTTCAGAAGATTGTGAAGGAGGGAATGGAAGTTACGGTTCCAAGTAATAAAAGCCATGTCCTGGGTTCGACTGCCTCGTTGGTCTAGTGGTCGCAAAGCACGACTGCTGAGCAAGAGGTCTTGGGTTCGATTCCCGGGTCGGGCAAAGTGTTATTGGGTTTTTCCATCAGGAATTTCTCAGTAGCAGCCTCGGAGTCTGGATTTGTGCCCGGTTGATGGCAATAGGCTCGCTCCCTATTACATGGGACTTAAACATAACTGGCGAAATGTGGGTGTACTAATGGGTACACCTCTGCCTAACCCTTCGGGGATAACAGGCGTGATGTTATGTTATGTTATGGGTTCGATTTCCAGGCCGGGCGAAAATGTTATTGGGTTTTTTATAACGGATTTTTTAGTAGCAGCCTGGAGTTTGAAAGTTGATTGTGTGACACTCCCGTGCCTCGTAAAGCACGTAAAGACGTTGGTCCTGCGCCTGATCTCTCTCCGGTCGTGTCGGATTGCCGTCCCATCGGACTATATGAGTGAGGAGTGAGGGAAGAGGGAATGCACTTGTATTTGCGCACACTTGTGCACTATAATATCTCTTCCATACTTAGCTATTGCCAATAAGATTGGTTACCGTAACCGAAATTGTTTTGGGGAATATTATATTAATAGAAGTTATTCAACAGTTATTGATTAGAGAAGTAAGTTGTTACTAAGGTATTATACCTTAGTGTAAATAAGATTAGGTCTAATTTTGAACTATGGATTTCGTAGCACTAACCCCGCTACGCAAGGGCTACGGATTGTATCAACTATTGTTAAATTATTATTATACTGTGTTTTTGTATACCTAATGCGTAAAAAAATATTTAACAAAAAAATCCAAGTTATTAAAATAAAACACGAATATTTTTAAATAAAATGTAATAATACTTAATTGTTATTATTATCCGTTCCTTTTATATGAAATCAATAATAAATATAATAGGAATATACATTATTTACAAGTATACATATGTATAAGTAGTACATATTCCATTTCGTAGCACGTTTGGTGCTACGAATTTGCTACGCGCTACGAGGTCACCGATCGATCGGAAAACAGACAACAAAGTCCAGAATCCATCTTTTTACGTACGAAAGCCTGTTTTTCTTTTACCTTACTACTATAACTCTATTAAGAACCTTATGACTAAGCGAATAAGATTCAAAATCATGTAATGTTTAGTGAATTAGTTTTTTTTATCGAGCTATTTTTTGCGTAACTTTTAGAATATGAAAGTTATCTCTTATTACGGACTACCCAGAGGGAATAACATTTATCCTCATTAAAAGGTAATATTTCATTTCAGCTTTCTTATTTTTTAAACCTTGAACCACAAAAGAAATAAAAAATTTAGTTGATCATTAAGTTCTCATAATAGTCATTGTCCATTATAAGTTGAACTGCGCATTATAGAAATATCTTTGGATTTATGATTCTAGTTATACTGGGAATGTTCTTATAGCCGATGTGAAACAAAAATACTAACGACTTTACTCTCGTTTTGTACGTAAACTCTCGCTGTTTTTTAAGTTTTTTATTAACATTTGCGTTTTTTTGCTATCTAGCCTTCTAGACCAATATGAGAAAGATGTAAAAATTGTTTAGAAGAAGTTATCTTTGGAAGTACTGGATTACGAAAATTGTTTCGCTAATAGAAGAATACTACACTATTGCCGAGTGCCATAGTCTATTTTTTTTTCTTATTCTTGACTTCCAAGCGGACGAAGTCGCAGGCAGAAGTCAGTATTTTTTTTTTTGCCATACAACGTGGCAATACTGTCAGCCTTCTGGGGCACTTGCCCCATTGACAGCGACGCGGACGAATTTTTTGATGCCCTATGAGGTCACCTTTCTGCCTTTTTTTTATAAATAGTACATATTTTACATTTACTTTAAGGTTTTATGTTTAGGTAAGTATTACTGTAAAATAAATTTATTTATTAATTATTTTATTTATTAATTAATTAATTATTAATTATTTAATGCAGTATATGGGTTGTAAAAAGACATATTACATAATATCTATCCTACATTGTCCCACTGCTGGGCAAAAGCCTTCCCCTCTTTCTAAGTATTCTTTTCTTGCACCACTTCGAACTAGCCCCCTTGGTGCAAGTCTAGGACGCTGGCCACTTCTTCTTGGGCCCGCTTCTATGTATACTGCCCATCAAACTAAGCCTTTGAGCATAATTATTGCTGGAAAATGACAAATACTACATTTACAAAGACCTGCTCTCTTAGTAGATTTAGACCCCTCCCTGCCCGGTCCACTACAGTAAGCGGTCATAAGTGCAGTAGCAAGCTTTTTTTTTTTTTTTTTAGGTGGTAAAAATCATCAAATGACTTCCTTCCGCCCTGGGTGGGGCGGGAGGGACTGTCGATCAGACTTTTACTGACTAAAAAACCACCCTGTTCCTTCTGTTGCCCTTTACGTTCCGGGGCCACGGTATCCTGTTAAGACGTCCCGCAACCCCGGCAGGCGTTTGGCCCCTATTGGGGCCCCGTCCCTGTGCTGACAGCTCTTTGAGGCGCGCGCGAACAGAACGCGCCGTCGACCCGGGCATGGTCCTTGATCGGACGGCGAGCTACCCATTACTCGCCGTCCGCAAGCCCGCGCCTACGGTGGCCGGAGGTCGTCTCTCGACGTCCGAAGCCCTGGGCGTCTCCCGCGGCGGCTGGGGCGTGAGGTGGAGGATGTTCTCTCCCTCACGCGGCCCGCCTCCTCCTTCGCTAGCATTACTGCTTCGCAGAAGGAGGTGACTGCATCCCATTCCCTCTCGCCCCGGAGCATGGCCTGAACCAGGCCCGGGCGCGAGAGGTCGCCGCCGCCTATCGCCTCCGTGAGGACACGGCGGTGCTCTGCCCAAGCGGGGCAAACCTGCACCGTATGCTCCACCGTGTCCTCCGGGCGTTCCACACAGTGGTGACACCCGGGCGTTTCCTCCCGTGCAATCCGACACAGGAACCTCCCGAAACAACCGTGTCCGGTGAGGACCTGCGTCAGCCGGAAGGTGAGGACGCCGTGGCGCCTCTCCAGCCACTCCTCAAAGAGGGGTCTTACCGCCGCGTGCCCGGCAGTAGCAAGCTAAGGTTTAAATTGCTGTGAACACGCAGTACAGGCCGTACCTACATCTGTGTGTAAAGTGATTATGTATTAACGCAGTAAGTACCTACGAACACCTCAGAATTCGCACACGGCGTCGAAAGGTCGTAAGTTAAAAAATGACAATGTATTGCTTTGTGATGACTGCTACTCCACTTATGACCGCTACTATACATAGTTAACCTAGGTGTACTAGGATATTTTATTTCTTCTCAAATAAAACTAACAATAACCATGCCCATATTAAATAAAAACAAATCGAAAGATTAGAGAGGATTAAGATAACTTTATCAGTGATTATTTTAGATATTGAACCTGCACGTTTTGTAGATATGATTATTTGGAATACATAATACTATTTATCGTAGGTACTTTTGGAATTTATTTATATGTACAAATATACCCAATCGTTCCCAGCGAAGCATGTGTGGTGTAACTTTGAACGATAGAGTGAGGAATCTGGTTATACGAAACCGTTGCGGATTAAAAGAGGATGTAGTGACAAAGATTGAAAAGAGTATTTTCAGATGATTCGGTCATGTTGAGAGGATGAATGAAAGGCGGTTGGAAAGGGAATTTATATGGCAGATGTGAAAGCCAACGCGGTATACGGACGCCCTAGGAAAACCTACACTGACCTTATTGGTGAGGTTCTTCAGAAAGGTCAGAAACCTGAACCTAAATTAGCATAAGTATGAAATCGTGAACCCGTGAAGCAAGTATGTTGATCAATGCTCGTGCCTACTCTCTTTGCCCTGTAGTGGGACAATATAAATGATTATTAGTTTATTCGTTTATCTCATTACAATCCAAGTTTTTATGAGAATTAAAGTTCTTAAAACCTGTTTGCGCACTTTCTTCAAATATTGACAAAGTTTTTAAATACGGAAGGTCACGGTTCAAACCATGTACCTAAACATTTTTGTCGTGCACTTCTCCTTACAACATCATTAACAAATCTTGACATTTTGAAACACTTTATGAATCAGGTAAAACCCGTCTTAGTCATGACCAATTTGATAAAACATACACCTATACATACGCGGACGCATAAAATCAAAGCGGTCTAAAAAGTTAATACAAGTATTAGTTACTAGCTTTTGCACACGACTTTGTCTGCATATATTTTCTTAAGGATCCCAATTTTTTTTTGACAATAATGTAGAGCCTATAGCTCTGAGGGATAACGTAGCTTTCTCTTAGCAAAAGATTTTTCGGAATCGAACCATCAGTTACCGAAATTAGCTCGTTCTAACAAAGATAATATTAGTATAGGTAGGTATAGATATCTATTAGTTGCAAGCCTTTACATACAACAGAAGTAGTTATATAAGAAACGTGATTTTTCCATAATTTAGTTTAAGAAATTGGAAGGGGTTATTTCACGAAAGTTTCAAACAAATCCTGAGAATAAGTTTTGAATGTTTGATAGGACTGTCAGACGTCAATTTTATTCCACGGATAAAAGACTTAAGTTTAAGTATACTAGGAATAAAAGTTTTGTGAATATTTAGTAGTAAAGTATACTTTGGTAGTAATTTATAAATGGAGCCGTAACTACTGGAGTTAGTAACGTGAAATTATGCAAACGGCTTTCTATTATGATAAAGAAGAGCATTTTGAAAGGATTTTTGAAAGTTCAACCTCTAAAGAAGGAAAAGGTGGGGTGGAAAAAAAATAGGTTATATCTACGCGGACGCAGTCGCGAGCAAAATGCTAGTAAGTTAGTAAAGCCTTATGTAAGTATATGTTTACGTCACGATCCACAATACGCGTCACAGACTATATCTAAATTGATAAAAGAGATTTGATACATTTAGACAAGTAAAATTAAGGTCACACAAGCAGTCTTTATTTGGCATATAAATAGGTATAATAATTTGTTACTGGCCAGTATTCATCATCATCATATCAACCTATAGCCGTCCACTGCTGAACGCAAGCCTACCGAAGAGCGCCAACCATCCTGGTCTTGAGCAGCCCGCATCCATACGCTGGCCGCCATCTTGTCATATCGTCGATCTAATTAACGCTCATTAAGTATCAATTATTTGTTCTTGTATACGAAATTAAAAGTGCTTTTTAATGGTCTAATTGAAATAAACGATTTGACTTTGCCTTTTAAAAAATTATGTATCTGAATTATTTACTTAGTAAATGCTTTTCAAAGAAAAATAATTTATAGAGATACATCATACATCAATACAATTCTACTCACAAATGTGTCTCTGAACCTCTTTGAACCTTTTTTATAAGTTTTTTGATATATTTGGCGTCAAATTAAAAAAATCGACACGACAAATAAAGCTTAGGATACAGTCTGAATCGACCGATCAATCATCGTCGTCTTCCATTTATTTTATTTATTCAAAAATCTTATTTATATTTTTGAGTTGAGTTTTATTTATAGATAATAGATATACTTCTAAAGAACTTTTTTACATACACATATATAAACTCACGCCTTTTTCCCATGGGGATAGGCAGAAACCACTGAACGCCACCTGCTACGATCCTTACATACTCCTTTCGCCTTTAACTTTTTTATTGCAGATAAAAGTCCCTCTTCACTGTTTTATTTACTTTATCTTTATTAAATACATTTGTAATGAGCATTTAAGACTACATAATTACGTTTTGAACATTAAACCACAAGGGATAAATGACATCAAACTCTTAGTAAGCAATTAAAGAATTCATTTTTAATCACCTCCATTATTAAATATGAGAGAGAGGTTTTACATTAGGTATATAGTTTAGTAGTAGTTAGGTATATAGTAGAAGTCATTGATCCTTTATGTTAAAATTTTCAAAAGTGTAATTGCAAAAGTGAACTATAAAGATAAAATAGATCATTAAAAAATGTAGAAAAAATATAACCTGCAATGAAACAGAAGAAAAGAGTTCATATAAGTATTGCTATAAAACTCTTCCGTCAGTTTATAAGCATGTATAAACTATAAAAGTCTTCAGTCAGTTAAATAAATGTTTTTTGCTAATAGAATTCAAGTTCAAAATGCTAAAAGACAGGTAGGGTAAGAATTCAATCGATTGATTCAATCCATCGCTGCTAACTTCAGTATTGATACGAGACACATTTAAGAAAGTAGAAAAGAAATTTCAAGAATTGGGTAAGTAGTTGACACCATAAACCAATAATACCAAGACATAACGTCTTTAAAATTGAGGCGGTTTAGAAACTCTGACACTAGGGTGTGTGGGGTCGTAACACCTTACTGCCCACACGATAGAGAAGAAGATAACTTCCTTAAAAAACACTTTATTTTAGCCCTGAAAACCCGATTAATTTTCAAATTTACTGTAACATTCGATTTTTTGTGGCTTTGAAATTAATAAATAGTTAGTCAGTTGAGACATAACATCACGCCTGTAATCCCCGTAGAGTTAGGCAGAGGTGTACCTATTAGTACACCCACATTTCGCCAGATATGTTTAAGTCCTATGTAATAGGGGGCGAGCCTAATGCCAAATAAATCAGTCAGTTGAGTTGCCAAATTAATGACGTCACAGTTCGACATTACCATACAAAATCTATAGATGGATCGCGGTTTGACAGGTCATAAAAAGTACGTCAAGTGATTGGTGGCGTCATCTAGCTTATTATAAAAAAAAAAAACTTCGCCAGGTACAAAAACAAGTCCTGAAGAACTATCGAGCGCTTGCCTTCGACTTGTTTAGTACATAATCCTTATGTACTGTTCCTGTACGTCATGGCCGCATCGCGTCGTCGTCATGCGCACTACGGCGATCGATTCGACCTTACTGTACACTAATGTTATTCTATTTCAAGACTTTATTTAGCAATCATCGCGGGATTCGGTTTTTTTTTGGATCGATTATTTTTTTTGTTGGTTTTCTTGTCGATTATTTAATGAAGGACTCTTTAGGAGTACTTGATGGAATTGGTAGTTGTCGTATTATTGATTTTAGACTGTCCTTTTATTGTATCTTGGCTGAAGATTACGTAGGAGTAAAATAAAGCATTATTTTTGAGGAAATCCGTCAAATAATGCGTCTCTTCTAAATTAAGAAATTAATTGCTAACGTTGACGAAATAGTCTTATAATAGTTTCTAAATTGGTTTTATTTTGATGTCATTGTTGAATTGGATAATTATTTGTTCAGGTTATGACGATAATTTATGCTATCAGCCTTTTGGGCGCTTGTCGCTTGTAGGACAAGCCTTGTCCTATTGACACTAAGACGAACTTTTAGATGCCCTATGACTTCCCCCTTTTTTAAATAGCATTGATATTATATTATTATTTATTTTTTTGATCAATGCTCATGCCTTCTCTGTACGAGAAGAGGCCTTTGCCCTGCAGAGGGACAGGAATAGGCTGGTATTATTATTATTGATATTAGGTAATCATAAGTTTTGTAAGTATATATACTTACAAAACTTATATACTTTCATGGGTTTAAATTGAATGGCCTTTAGATAGTCATAAGAACTTTTTATTTTAACTAAAACACATTAAACATTTTGGCGCGAGGTAGCAAAGACCTAAGTACGTCAACCACAATCCGTGCGTCACACAGTGTATGTTTACAGCAATTTTCCTCCATGGCCATCTGTTGTAGGTAATGAGTTCTAGACTTGGCCATGTTCGCAGTGAATTTCAATAGATTCTTTTATACTAATACTAGCTGTTCCCTATTTCTTTGTGCGTATGGTTCTTTTTACCCGTGTTAAGTTACGTCTTGCGTTACTGCTTCGCTCCCGTGGGCCAGAGCGTGATGTTATATAACCTGTACTATTCTTCATGAATCAGGCTATTATAAACAAAACTAGCGACCCGCCCCGGCTTCGCACGTGTGCAATGCTGATACGACATCACATTAGAAACCTCTTGTTTCTCTAATAATTGTATATTATTCATATAAAGCTTCCTCTTGAACCATTTTATCTATTAAAAAAACTGCATCAAAATCCGTTGCCAAGTTTTAAAGATCTAAGTATACGCATACAGACAGGCAGCGGGAAGCGACTTTGTTTTATACTATGTAGTGATGATAGTGAAGGTGTTTTCAAACCCGACTGGAAATTTCTTCAGCTTTATCATATTATTAAGTACTAGCGACTCGCCCCGGCTTCGCATGGGTGCAATGTATACACTATGTAACAAAAACCCTGTCAGATCAGTGTTGCCGTTGATCAGTTTTTATGTTTTATTTTAATTGAATTACTTCTTCTTTCTTCTTTTTTTTTCACTGGGGAAAAATAATAATCTCAAATCCATTAAATGGTTACGTATATGTGTACCTACGCAGTACGATGCCGAATAACACCCTTAAGGATCGGACAGGGTTTTTGTTACAGGCTGTATACATAAATCCTTCTTCTTGAATGACTTTATCTATTGATGAAAACCGCATTTAAATCCGTTGCGTAGTTTAAAACATCTTAGCGTACAGACGTAGAGATAGATAGATTGGCGATCTATTGTATAAAATAACGTCAATATATGGAACAAGTCCAGTACCTACTTACCTTTAATATCGTACGACAAACGAGCCCGCGTTCCGAGCCGCTCTCACAAACATTTAATCATCATTCCATATGTATTACGTCGTGGCATTACTTACACATTCTCTAGCATAGCCAATGATTATAGCTATCCTTACTGGGAAATAAAAACGGTTTTGTGGAGGTGAGGGCGAGTTATCTTCGAGTATTATGTAACGCTTATTTTATACTAGCTTTTGTCCGCGACTTCGTCTGCTAAATGCAGGACCCCGTTCCATCCCCTTGGGAGGTGAATTTTGGAAAATCCTTTCTTAACGCATGTTTACGTTGATGTGGTAAGGTGCATTGGGGTAATTACGAAACCGGGTAAATTCCGATTTCTATTAATTTCAATCAAACGCTGCCACAGATTTAAACATTGCCGTGCATTGCTAATAAATAATTATACGTGTTTCATCTTTAAAACATTGTCAAAATAAGATGTGGTACGTAAATGGTGCAAATTAATAAAATCGGAATTTACCCGGTTTCGTAATTACCCCAATGCACTATACCCATTTTTTTTTTTGACAAAGGTTGCTTAAATTCTCCTTGTAACATCAGTCCGGTCAAAATCGGTCCAGCTGTTTTTAAGATTGGCCGGTAAAAAAAGAGACAAAATACGAGTATTTAAAATAGTTTTTTTTTTCGTTAATGTACCGTGTGAAACTGTGAACATACCATGTTAAATTCATTTTTATTATGTAAAAAGCTATTATGTTGACATTAAAAACACGTTTCAATTTTATTTATTTGTATAGATTGATCTTTAAGTTTTTAAACGGTAGTTTTTTTTTTTTTAGTTTTGCGTTTTTAATTTTTGTTATTGGTTACAACCGTAATCGTTTTAATTAAAGTAAAAAATAAAAAAAATAATATCGTTTATATTGTCAAAAAACTGACCAAAATACTTGTATAATAATATCCTGTACTTCGTTTACGTATAGATTGCTTCCAGTCGATTGCATATTTAGAAAGGAGGTTACATAACAACCCTTTTTTCAGTCGATATTCTTGGGTGGCTCAGGTATCCAAGCAACCGATACGGTTCTTGTTTGTTTTTTATTATTCTGCATAAAAGTAATAACGTGAATATTTATTAAAATAACATATTATATTGTGTTACGTTAACATATATTTACTTTTCTTTTTACAAGCTTTTATTTAGCTTGCACTGTTCGTATGTAATGTATGTTAGTTGTCCTTTCAAAATTCGCAAACCATTTTTCGACCATTTGTTGTTATCCGATTGAGCTGAAATTTTGCATACACCTTTAGTTCTGATGACAATACAATGTCCACTCAATATTGTAATAAATTTAAATTAAAGCTTGTTTTAAAAAAATATTTTTTTTATAATTATTATAATATGAATGGATTTTGGTATAGGTGAAGCTTATTTTTAGCTGAAATCAGAGTGCTTGTAAAGAAAGGATGCCAAAGATATGATTCGATTAATCTGTTGTATCTTTACATAGTATAAAACATAATCGCTTCCCGCCGTCTGTAGGTACGCTTAGATCTATTAAACTACGCAACGGACTTTAATGCGGTTTTCATCAATTGATAGAGTGATTCATCCATCAATTAAGAAGGTTTTCATTTATTTGTTAGTTTTATTACTGTATTGACTTTATTTTGTCAATGTTTGTATTTTTTGTATTTCTTATTACACTCTAAAGGAATTCTTAGACGATAAGTAAATTTTGACAGTACAATTCTTACTTACACACAACACACATCACCTACATTTTTCAACTCACTACCTGCCTATTATGTTATTTTATGATTATTTTTGTTATCGCTTTTGTTTTTAATTTAACCGTTATCTTATTTGAATGTTTAATAATATCGTTACTTACTAAAATAATAATTTAAAATTGATCTCAATAATCACAACATTATAAATAATTTCCTTCAAATTTTTTTTAAATGTGGGTAATTTATATAAGTTTACTTAGCTTTATAAAAAATGTTGTATTTTTTAATTTTAGGTTAATAATACTATGTTGCTGTGCCCTAACAGGGTAACATAACTGTACTTTAGCTTTAAGCATTATGTAACATCTTTTATACACATTTATGGAATGCAAATAAATAATATGAAATATGAAATATTTTCTTGTTTACTGTGAATATATTTTTTACCAAATTAGTGTCTGTAGACCTGCGAAGGATCTAATGCCTAAGGCTCAGTCTAGTTTGAGTGCTATTGGTCATTTCAATTGTGTTCGATTGCTGAATTGTACTGTACTACAGCAAAGTGTAAATTGTTTTGTGTTAATAAACATTTATTCTACAAAAAATATATATTGCATTCAACATACTATTTTAAAACCGATTAAGTAAAATATCCTATACTCCAATTCTCTTTTCAATATTCGTTTCGTAAAGCCTTTTTAATTCCAACATAACAAAAAAGAGGGAAATGAAAAAAACCCGAGGCACCGACCACTTTCACAATATGTGGTTCATACTCATTCATCATTAAAAACGGTTCAAAGTGCTACTTTGTAGTATTGTTTGTATTCCCGGTGAGCGAGCAGGAAATATAAATATTCAGTGTTTTTGCAACACAGCCAATAATATGGCCAGCTAATAATAGAATGAACTCCACCAACCTTGCAGGCATGTGTAAAAACTATAGTATGCAGCGTATTACGAATTAGGTTTTTAAAGAAGTGTTGAAAAGAAAATGGTAAAAATTATCGTTATGATGTTTCCACCCGGCATAGAAACCAAATTAGAAATAAACATAACATGATAATTATCTCGCCTGTAATCCCCGAAGGTTTAGGGAAAAGTGTACCCATTAGTACACCCACATTTCGCCAAAAATAGTACAGCACCAATTACAATAATAAACATGGAAACAAAGAACTATCAATCTGCCTAGCCTTTTCCCAACTATGTTGGGGTCGGCTTCCAGTGTGTAAGCGAATGCAGCTGAATACCAGTATTTTACATGGAGCAACTGAGGAACCCTTCCAATGCCATGCGTGATGCTTACCTGCCCATGTGAAACGTATCTTTTGTCAACAATTTTTTTTGTCTACTTACCTATATATGTTTGTTTCGGTTAATCTCTGAAACTGTTATTCCGATTTTGAAGGGACTGGCAAGCTGATATTATAAGGAGTAACTTAGTCTAATTTTATTTTAGAAAAGGAATTAGAGTTCCACGTAAAAAAATAATAACTTCGCAGATAGTAAGTAAATAATAATTCGCTTTTCAAGTAAAAAGTTCTTGCAAGTAAATAAGGTAGCATGAAAACTAATTTAATCCAATATTAGTACGAATAAGTAAACTAATTTCGCTAAAGTTTTAACGAGCTCGTAAACCTGGCCATAAACAACTTATTTTATTTTATAGAGGCTTAAGAACTTTTCTAGATGTAGGTACCTACACGCAAACTACATATACTTTTTTATTTGTAATATATTCCGAATTTGAAATCATTGAGGTTGAGAATCACCCACTTCTTCCAAATGTTGCTCTAAAACCTATCTATACTGATATAATATAGCTGAAGAGTTTTTTTGTTAGTTTGTTTGTTAAGGGTCAGTTCACACCGAGACGCGACGCGACGCGACGCAACGTGAAGATACTTGAAGAGGCCAGTGACTTCGCGCTGCGCCGCTCGCCGCCGCGAGACGCATCGCAACGTCGCCGCTCTTGCACGTCATTCTGTGCGCGCGTACCGGCGATTCACCGCTGCGTCGCGATGCGTCGCTCTACGCCTCGTGACACCTCGCGGCGTAGAGCGACGCATCGCGACGTAGTGCTGCGTGGTGTAACGTATTCTAAATTCTCACAATGAAATGTGTATCTTTTCGTGTAGAAAATAAAGTTATATTTTGAGTCGCTCTTTTAAAGTGTGCACGCAGCGTCGCGTCGCGTCGCGTCTCGGTGTGAGCTGACGCTAAAACGCGCTAATCTCTGGAACTGCTATCCATCGAATTAGAAAAAAATGTTTTTTTTATAAAAGTTTATATAAAAGTCGTTGGGAAAAGATAGTACTTAATGTTTATTAAGAAAGTAAAGAAAAGTAGTGCCTCGTTGGTCTAGCGGTCACAAAGCGCGACTGCTAAGCATGAAGTCTTGGGTTCAATTCTCAGATCGGGCAAAGTGTTATTGAGTTTTTCCATCAGGAATTTCTCAGTAGCCTTGGAGTCTGGATTTGTGCTCGGTTAATGGCAATGACTTAAACATAACTGGCGAAATCCCTTCAGGGATTACAGGTATGATGTTATATGTTATAGAAAAGTAGAAATTTATGACGTCGTTGCGGGACGTCTTAACAGGATACCGTGGCCCCGGAACGTAAAGGGCAACAGAAGGAACAGGGTGTTTTTTTAGTCAGTAAAAGTCTGACAGTCCCTTCCGCCCCACCCAGGACGGAAGGACTCATTTGATGATTTTTACCACCTAAAAAAAAAGCAAGACACGCGGCCAGTTTATTTGACAGTTCAGGCACTAGCCATTCACTGGTCTTATGTACGAATACATTTAAAGAGAGTTCAGTATAGCCATTCACTAGTCTTATGTACGCATACATTTAAAGAGAGTTCAGTAAGAAGTCGCCACAAGTGAATTGACTTGCAAACAGTAACTGGCCGTGTCTGGACCCCATAAAAAGTATTTTCATTTACAGTAAAAGCAAATGCAGTAAATCTCCATGCTTTTTGTTAAAAAAGAAATAGAAAACCGTTATTTTCTTTCATTTTGATTGCATCTCAGAGGCAGTTGCAATCGGGTCGTCCATTACACGGAAACAAATTGGATAAACACACCGGTCCAGCAAGATGAAACTTTCAGTTGGAAGTTTGCTCTTTACTTTATAAAGTCTACTTCAGAAATAGATTGTAGGTACTAGCTTATGTTCGCTATTTCGTTCGAGTGATTAGGGATTTTGTATTTTTTGCGCAGACCCATAATCTTTTTTCTCAAATTAAAGTAGCCTAAGATTTTCTAGGACCCCAAATATTTTTTCTAAAACTAACGTAGGGTAAGTAACTCTTTATAATATCAGCTATTTCCCAGCATAAGTCCCTTCGAAATTGGTCAAGCCGTTTCAGAGATAAGCAGGAATAAAAAGACAGGCAAACATTCTAAATATTTTAAATAGTTTTTTTCGTGTTAGTACTGTGTAAGCATTCATATTTTTTTGTAAAAAAGCTTTTTATTTTTCACTTTTTAGTGCTTGTGTGTTAATGTTTGAAATCCTCACAAAAAGCCCTTTCAAACAATACCTCACACGATATATTTAATTTTGAAAAGTAGTAGAAGGGGGGTTGACGTACCCCCCCCCTCTCTTCCTTCAGTCAGTCATCGACTACACCTATAAACAAAGCAATTTTACTTGTTACGACAGTAATGCTATGATTCTATAAGGAGTTCCGTTCCATATCTCCGAAGTTCATCATCAGATCATGACAATATTTCTATGGGACCTATTCGGAAGTATACTCTTTCAAACAAAAAAAGAATCATCCAAATCCATTCATAATTGGCTGAGAAATCAGGTAACATACATACAAAAAAAAAAAACATACGCGCCGAATTGAGAACCTCCTCCTTTTTGAAGTCGGTTGAAAAGCTGTTATTTTGACATTACAAATAGACACTTCAATTTTATTTATTTGTAACGGGTGATTTTTTAAGAGGTATAGGATTTGATTTTCAAAAAAAACACAAAAAATTTGAAAAATTTGATGAAATCTTTATTGGAATCGATAGAACCATCAATATAATTTAATGTTTGAAGATGATTCCATGCAAATGCTGGCCGCGGCTCCGGTTTAGATGGCCCATTCGCAAGGCCCAATTTCGGCACACTCTCTCCAACATATCAGCCGGTATATCACGAATAAATGCTTCAATATTGGCTCCCAGTGCGTCAATTGTTGCTGGTTTATCCCTGTAGACATGAGCCTTAACATGGCCCCACAAGAAATAGTCCAAAGGCGTTAGATCACACGATCTAGGCGGCCAATTGACGGGCCCAAAACGTGAGATAAACTGTTCACCGAAGGCGGCTCTCAATTGGGCCATTGTTTCGCGTGCCGTGTGGCATGTGGCACCGTTTTGTTGAAACCACATGTCAGGCATGTCCAATTCTTCCATTTTGGGCAATAAAAAATCGCCAATCATCACACGGTAGCGCTCGCCATTCACAGTAACGAAATTGGGCCTTGCGAATGGGCCATCTAAACCGGAGCCGCGGCCAGCATTTGCATGAAATCATCTTCAAACATTAAATTATATTGATCGTTCTATCGATTCCAATAAAGATTTCATCAATTTTTTCAAATTTTTTGTGTTTTTTTTGAAAATCAAATCCTATACCTCTTAAAAAAATCACCCGTTATATATTAAATCTTTTATTTTCATTAAAGGGACTTTGTATACATAATAAATGTAAAGATTGAAACAACTGGCTTTGTGCAAAGGTCATTTGCTTCTCTGCGGAAAAATGGCTGCATAATTGTTCTTTGAGGTTATTAAAATTTTCTATTGCACTTCAGTTGGTTCGATGTGGTTTTAATTCATTATAGGATTAAGGTTCGGTGTCGTTTATTTAGACTTTTGTATCTTATAGGGATGAAGCAAGGGTTTTATGTTCACATTTTGACTAGTTTTTATCCGCGACATCGTCTGGGTAGACTTCAAAATTAAGCCAAGGTGCTAAACTATGCCACAGGATCACAACAACAGGACCAAAATTATCACTTCTCGTGACCCAAGGGCTTGCTGTTGCCTTGGCCAGAGGCATTGCCATCCAACGTGGCAATGCTGCCAGTCTTTTGGGCACATTTCCAGTTGACGGTGATGCGAAGGAATTTTTTATAGGTTAGAGATTCTTAATTAAAAGTCTGTAATCCACTCGTAACCGGCGTGCTTGTATAACGAGATGTATGAACGTAGATGAGGCGAAAGGAGTATGTAAGGATCGTAGCAGGTGGCGTCTGCCTACCCCCAGGCAAAAAAGGCGTGAGTTTATGTATGTTATGTATGTATGTATGTATGTAAGTCTGTAAATATTGTACATATTATTTAATAAACTAGTTTGATTTTTATGCAGTAATTTGATTTATTTGTACGAGAGGTTAAAATACTGGTAAGTGAATACATAATTAAGGCCCGTTTGTGTTAGCTAGGGTTATCCGAGTTGTGTTATCAACATTGGGCCAAACGTATTTATAATTAAAAACCGAGTGTTAGCAACTAACTCTAAAGTAAAGGTTTTGGATGCAAGTTTACGTGTGTATGTGCATAACAGGAGGTTATCCCAAAAACTAATAGATTCAAAATACTGTTGCACATTCCAAAAGAGTCGTTGAACTCTTTTCTATTCTAATGTGGCGTCATCATTTCTCAAACACTTTCAATAAATACCAATTTCATTTTTAAACAATAAACCTTTTACAAAATTAACTGTACTTTGTCATGACACTTCAAATTAAGCATATTTTATTAGGTGTTAAAAGTTTTCGCCGTCTCTGTCCTAGTTAATCAGTTAATTGGTTAGTCGTTTACATGTGACCTACTCTACGAAAACCTCGAAAATGTCCAAATTGTTTAACTCACCTTGTTTTATGGGGTTAGGCAGAGTTCCAAGACTTGTTTGTAGCAACTAGTGTTTTGGAAAGTAAAGCGAAATGTGACCTTACCGTAGTATTATGTAAATATCTTTATAGACTTAAGCCTTCACTTGATAAGATTCTCATGCTGTCTTTGTGAATAATTTACTGTTACTATTATCTATACATATAATAAAATCGTAGCAAAGTGAAAACTGTACATTTAATATTTTTGAAAAAGAGTAATTGCTATGAGTTCTGCGAGTGATTCTAATGCCAAAATTTTTTTTTTTACAATTTTTGTCGGTTTGTCCTTTTAACCGACTTCTAAAAAAGGAGGAGGTTCTCAATTCGGATGTTTGTATTTTTTTAGGTTTATTCGCGCTTAACTCCGTCGCTTGCTAAACGATTTCAAAAATTCTTTTTTTGTTGGAAAGGTTAGGTATACTTCCCAAATGGTCCCATGAAAATTTTATCGAAATCGGACAAAAACATGTCACTAAAAATAAACAAACAAAAATTTTTTTTGCAAAAAAAACTGACTTCAAAAAAAAGCACTAAAAAGTTAAAAATAATACTATAACCTACCTACACACATCAAAAGTGTCTAGGGATCAACATCCCTAATCAATGTTAGGGATGTTGATCCCTAGACACTTTTGATGTGTATATATTAATAAACCTAACCTAACCTACGATTAACCTATACTAAAATTTAACAAATTGTTTTTATGGAGTCGGTGCCAAGACCGAGGATATTATATCCAACCGTATGGCACCGACTCCAAAAAATTGTTAAATTTTAGTATAGGTTAATCGTAGGTTAGGTTAGGTTTATTAATATAGGTAGGTTATAGTATTATTTTTAACTTTTTAGTGCTTTTTTTTGAAGTCGGTTTTTTTTTTGCAAAAAAATTTTTTTTGTCTGTATGTTTGTTAGAGCATCACACGAATACTGCCGGATAGATTCTGTTCAAATTTTGTATTAATATTCCACATTGGCCAAATTAGTCTATAGGCTATAAATTATCACGCTATTTGCTTTGGGGGGTGAGCAATGTGTCATTAAGACTATGCATAAACAAACTTTGACGCGGACGAAGTCGCGGGCAGAAGCTAGTATTATTATAAATGTGAAAGTTTGGATGAATGGATATTTCTCAATCACGCCAGAACGGCTAACGGATCTGGACGTTTGACTGTGTGTGTTTTAATCCTGGAAAAATGTACGGTTCCTGTATGATAATACTAGCTTTTGCCCGCGACTTCGTCCGCGTCAAAGTTTGTTTCTGCATAGTAATAATGAAATGAAACATTGCTCACCCCCCAAAGCAAATAGCGTGATAATTTATAGCCTATAGACTAATTTGGCCAATGTGGAATATTCATACTAAATTTGAACAGAATCTATTCGGCAGTATTCGCGTGATGCTCTAACAAACATACAGACAAAAAGACAAACCGACATAAATTCTAAAAAATTTTTTCGGCATTAGAATCACTCCCCGAACTCATAGCAATTACTCATTTTTAAAAATATTAAATGTACAGTTTTGACTTCGCTACGATTTTATTATATGTATAGATATATCAACTTTGACACGGACGAAGCTGCGGGCAGAACCTAGTATTATACATATGTTTATAAGTGGAAACTTATAATAAGCAATCTTCTACATAATGTATTGCGTACTCAAATGTACTAACTGTAAGTTTTCCTAACATTAATAAAAAAAATCAAACAAAAAAGTGAAATATTCAAGTAAAGACTCGTAACCTAAATAAAACCGTTTACTATTTAATTCTAAGCAATGAGTGGTCTAGTTTTTTAGTGTACACTTCAGTGGTAAAGGTAATAAAACAGCCTTGAGTATCAGATCTGGGTCAACGTGTCGGTTGATCCTGCAAGGTGAACGGAGCTATGTCTACTAACTTGTTACTTGGCAAGCAATGATGGATGAACTGTTGTTTGAACTGCGTCCACTGCTGGGCCTCGACGCACTTTGATATATTGTCTTTCTGTGAATTGGTTTTGCTTGTCACATGTATGATTCTGTATGCAAATATTGCAAACATTGATTTAAAAAGAGTACGTTTGGAGTTTTTTGCCCATTCTTCTCCATTCAAAACTACCTTTTGGAAGAGGCAACAAGATTCAATTCCATTTTTTTCTTGTATATAACGTTTAAGTGCCTTTTAATGGCCTAATTGAAATAATTGATTTGACTTTGACTTTTGTTTATATTAACTCCGATATATGATCCGCTGAGAAAAATAAAATTAACAATAGCATATTTTATTCACATCGATATCACATGTACAACGGATTTTTCCATCCTGTTTTTTAAGGTCCGTTGTGATAATTAACACTTAAAAGAATTGCCGATAGTTCCTTAAAAAATTCCAATCTTAGGTTGAAAGTAGGTTTATAATTTATTTGGTAGCCTCATTTTCGCCAGAAATGTAACTCATAATTAGTTGCTATCATGATGTCAAAGAGAAAGATGTTACATTTAAATGGCGTTACTACACAATGGGATATTTGTTGGCAAATAACCTGGAGTTCAATCAATCTGCCTAGCCTTTTCCCAACTATGTTGGGCTCGGCTTCCAGTCTAACCGGATGCAGCTGAATACCAGTATTTTATATGGAGCGACTGCCTATCTAACCTCCACAATCCAGTAATTGGGTTATACGATACCCCTTGCTAAGATTGCTTGTCAGATTTTCAGGCTTCTGACGACCCCTAACGACTGCCAAAGATTCACGTATGACAGCCGGGACCAACGGCTCAACGTGCTTTCCGAGGTACGGAGGAGTCTTGGTGTGTGAGGATGGGTCATTCATACACGAACCAAAACCGGGTTATAAAAAGGTTATTTTTCCTTTCGGTTTCATGATCCGCGCCTCGGACTGGTAAAGATAACCCTGGCTGGTGCAAGGCCTAAAAAAATTGCAATATTGATGCATCTTGCATCCTTTTTTGAAGGAGTATTTACATGACAAACTATGGCATCTATATAAGGATATCCATATTGTAACTATAAGTTACCACGATGCACTATGCAATAAAATACACATCGTGATACTTATCCGCAGTTGGCCGCCGGTAGAAACTCGGCGAAGTGTCGTGTATCTAATGCAACAACGGTGCAACCTACAAAACCGTCGATTGTAACTGTTCGCCCCACTCGACACTCGCCGAGCTATAACGACCGACAATTGATATTAAACACATTATTTTACTTATTCTTTGATGTTGGATAGATATTGGAATTTTTGCTTTTGTTCTGCATTATAAAATGCCACGATGACCCATTTTATAAATCGTAGGCATAAGCTACATTACTGCGTTGCAGCTACGTTAGGCAAAGGTGTACCCATTAGTACACCTTCATTTCGCCAGTTATGTTTAAGTCCCATGTAATAGGGGGCGGGCCTATTGCCATCAACCGGGCACAAATCCAGACTCCGAGACGGCTACTGAGAAATTCCTGATGGAAAAACTAAATATCACTTTCCGAATCGAACCCAAGACCTTATGCTCAGCAGTCGCGGGTAGAAGTTAGCGAATGAATAAAAATTTGGTGTCCATTTATTGTAACAGTAATTTTTTTTTAGTATTCATATCGTGTTGAAGTCTGGATCGATTTGAGAACGACCTTGTCACCAAAGAAATGCCTTGTAATACACATGACATACAAATAGGCTTCACAGACTTGCTAAGCATTGTCATTTTCTTTAGAATAGCTGTAGTATTCATGATAGGACTAGTTGAAAAAGACTTGTACCTACGGTAATCTGACTGTATGTCTGATAAATTGTATCGTGAACATGAATTGTTTCATTATCTTGCTGTAAGTATGAATAAGTGGCTCATGGGATTGTAGATAGATGCATAGAAGACGCGTTCTTTTACATGTCATGAAAAATAAAAATATATTCTGTCTTTTGTATGTAAGTCTGTTCGCATCTTGTTAGACTCATTAGAAATATGTATGTGGCCTGAAACATACTTAAACTGAATAAAAACGAAGTGTGCAGCTTTAATATATAAATTACCACCTATGAAAATAGCCATAAGTTTTGAAAAGAGGTTTTCGGTTGATATTAAAACGTTGTTTAAACAGAATTCTAAAATGTATATTAAGAATACTAAATTAAGTTTGTCTTTTTTCTAATAATATCTATACTTAGCCTATAAACGCAAAAGCTAATGAAAGCTACAAAGAGGGATCGAGCTTTCGAACACGTCAAGTGGATGTGCCTGAAAACTCGATCTAATTTGACTATACTTGGCGATATTAGATTTCATACTTCTCTATCTGTTAAAGAAATAAAGAAATTAATTCCGGGAAACAGGAGTCGAAGGAAAAACGTAATGAAAACTTTTACCATGAATTCTGATCATGACTCTCACTCAGCCCATGATGCCTTTCTTGTTTAAGAAGCGATGTAAAATTTCATCCCTGCTTCTTTACAATCACGTACTGAATCCATGGTCAAATTCTTATGGACATTCCCATCTTCATGGATTATTCTGTACATGATTCTAGCCATAAACAGTAGAAATATTACACACAAATCATAACATTATAAACATCACGCCTGCTAACGCCGAATGGTAAGGCAGAGGTGTACGCCTTAATACACCCACATTTAGCTAGTTATGTTTCAGTCCCATGTAATAGGGGGCGAGCCTATTGTCATTAACCAGACACAAATCCAGACTCCGAGGCTATTACTGAGAAATTCGTGATAGAAAAACCCAATAATAGGTACTTTGGCCGACCTGGGAATCGATCCCAAGGCCTCGTGCTCAGCAGTCGCGCTTTGCGACCACTAGACCAACGAGGCAGTCTGTATTGTTCCACGCAAGTGTTTCATACATTTATGTATGATGTATATATTAATATGTCCTGAACTTTACAGCATGAAAATAGGCCAATGAAACACGACAAGGAACTATAATCTGTACATAACAGCTCTGAATAATCTAAATAGTAAAGTATACTAAAACGAAGTTTGTTATAAATATAAATGTACAGAAGTGGAGTTGTGTGGGCAGACAGACAGTGACGTCATTTTGTGACGTCAGACTCACCCACTAACGAATGTTATGGCGTTGGATTGATGAATCTGTGTACTGTCGAAGGTTTTATGGTGTGTTAGAGGGGTAGGCAGAGATAGAGGTGTACATGATTAATACACTAAGATTTGTTGGAGATCGCGGTCTCATGTAGAAGGACATGAGATATTTACAGATTTATGAATGACTGGCTATGACTAAAGACTGCTTCTGTCCACGACTTCATCTGCGTAGACTTAAGAATCGAGCAGTCCTATGTAATTTCGCGGGAACACTAAAACGGGATAAAACATAGAATTGCCTCCCTGTATGTATGTCAAATTCAGCTAATTTTGTTCAGTATTTTCCGCGTGAAAGAGTAACAAACATCCATCCATTCATTTTTGCAAACCTTCGCATTTATTATACTGCAGTAGGATGGTAGAATTATGGTTGTTCAGGGCGTGGCGTTCAAAAGAACTTTAATCCAAATCCGAAACATAATATGAGCTGCCTTTGTTGTAGCACTCAGAAAATCGAGATATTGATAACTTGAATTTACATGTTCCTCATCTCGGATAAGATAGTAAGATACAATATTTTTTTCTGTATTAAATTTATTTATAGTTACTCAACATAGTATAAAACAAAGTTGCTTCCCGGCTGTACGCTTAGATCTTTTAAAATGCGCATTCGGTTTTAATGCGGTTTTCATTAAAAGATAGTGATTCAATAGGAAGGATAATTATAGTCAGTATCTACATTGCACCCGTGCGATACCGGGATGGTCACTAGACTTTTTTTTATAATTTTTCTGTGGGTGGGTTTGTCACTGGACTCCTAAACGGCTGAACCGATTCTAAAGTTTTTTTTGTGTGTGTGTTTGAGAGGGTCCATTGATAGTTTAGATTCATAATTGGACCCTGTAGGTGGCATTAAAAGCCAACGTTCAAGCAGGACAATGTCTTATGTATATAATTAAATTAGATTTTATTCAGGTACAGGCAGGTACATAGTCGCTAATAATCTGCCTTGAGCAAGCGTGGCGATCAATGCTTGTGCTTTCTCTGTATGAGGAGAGGTCTTTGCCTTGCAGTGAGACAATAATGTCTGATATTATTATTAAAATTATGTATGCTAGAGTAAAAAAAATATTATTTAAATTGACTAAAACAAGACTTTCTGGCAAGGACTCGATAAGTAAAGTATTGCCCCTTTCATCTTTCACCTAAACACAATAAACCATCGTCTACGATTTTTTGTAAGCACGCATTTTGAAACCGGCGACCCCTTATGAAAACTTTAACCCTCCGCTACTGCAACGCAGCACAAAACTCCCCTTACACACATGAAACGACCCCAAACTCCCTATAATTTAACACCCCAAAAAAACAAATAGGATTTATACTGCGTTGCAGTACGACCCCTGTGTGCACAGCGCCATCTATCGGTAACAATACTCACGGAGACTTACACACACATAGGAAGAACGCAGATTCAGATATACCACATACGCAGTTGGTACATAATGACGTTATACTATGTTTTCATAATATGAAATCGTGTCGCTCTCGCGATGAAGAATGTTAATTTTAGTAACGTGTCTGGCTACATGGTCTGTGTGGCTGTGTGCTGCGTAGATGTATGTTTGTATGTGTGTGCTCTGTAATGTGTACTGGGGTCGGTTGAAGTACGAGTTGAATTGGAGGGTTGTCTTTCGGTCTGTCATTATAATTAGACTAGTCATAATAAGATTTTGCTGAAGATTTTCAAAGGAAATAAAAATAAAGGAGGTAAATGTATGGAGTCTTATTTATCTTACTACTATTATAAATGCAAAAGTTTGGATGGATGGATGTTTGTAACTCAATTACGCCACAACGGCTGAACGGATTTGAATGAAAGGTACAGAGATAGATTTTAGTCTGGAATAGGACATAGGCTTCATTTTATCCTGAAAAAAAAAATAAGCTAATTCTGAAATCTACGCAGACGATGTTACGAGTTAAAGCTATAGTTTAGCTAGAAAAATGCAAGCTCTAAAGTATTAAAAAAATGTAGGAAAGAGATTATTGGAGATTATTTAGCAACTATGAATAGACACTATCGCCAAAATTATTCAAAAATGGAACAGAATTTGTATGAAATAATCTGCTAAGTAATTTAATCGGAACTTTTCGGAACGTGATGATGTAGGCTCTAAGCCAATGGTCTTCTTTTTCATAGGTAAATAAGTTTTTCACCCAAGGATTGATCAATCTTTTGACCGGAAGATATGATATGACTTTGGTCCTAGGCTGTATCTTAAATATAGTGTACATCACACCTGTAATCCTGGAAGGGTTAGGCAGAGGTGTACCCATTAGTACACCCACATTTCGCCTCTTATGTTTAAGTCCCATGTAATAGAGGGCGAGACTATTGCCTCAATAATACTCAGAGATGACTATTTGTATTTTGCCTGAAGACATAAATATAACCCCATTTTTTCTTACATCACTAGTTTCGTCCACAACCTGACCGAGTGGAAGTCAAGTATACCATAAAACTTATGACACTTGGCAATATTGTAGCTTTCTATCAGTGAAAGATGTTTTTGAATTTAGCAAGGAATTCCAGAGGTCACGTTTTACAAACAAAATAAACATTTTTACCTTTTTACAAAAATGTTTCTAGATTCTACTCAGCAGTGTTTTAGTATGTTTGCTAGCTTTATCAGTATGCAAGTCATACTGTTGTTTTAATGAACTAAATTACATTCTGACGTCACACGTTAATGTATTATTAATTAGTTCACACGATGTGTTTACGTGAGAAACTTTCTAAAACATTGATTTTAGAATGTCAACTTATGTAATTAAATTATGTTTTTTAATGTATATCGCTTGACACTAAGTAGACTAGGTTAGTAGTAGGTTTTCATCATAGTTAATAGCATTAAGAGCCTCGACCAACACCTAAGGAGGCTCTCGTTGAATGGTTGGATCAAGGGCTTGATTCAGAAAGCGGTACTCCTAGACACGGCGCGTATTGTTAGGAGATTCCTTTTACAGGAGCCCTGATAGCGACGACCCTGTTCGCGATGCCCGTGGGCTACTATATTTTTTTTTGTATTTTAAATGTTATGTATTGTAAATGAATAATTGGAATGTATTAGCATAATCAATCATTGTAATTTTCTTGGCGATAATTATCTTGCCAATACGTACTATGAATAAATATATATTGACCTTTTGTTTCTGCTTTTTTACTATAAGTCTAGATTCTTAAGACCGAGTAGAAACATGAAAGTACCATATTTGATCATGTGTCATTCAAACATTATTGGCCCGACCGAGTTTCAATCACGCTGGCCAATCTAAATGGAGACTAGCCAAGTACTTAGGCTTTACGTGCTTTCCGAGACACGGGGGGGGGGGGGGGGGGGGTGTCGTCACATCACTAACTTCCAAAACTCCGATCTGCTACTCAGAAATTCTTAAAAGAAAAACGCAATTTTAAAAAAAAAAAAAAACGGGTTGCACTCCGGGAGTGCCGGCAGTGAAAACTTGATTATTAACGTTTACGTTTAACATACACGAACATTCGCGCAAGCGCCCTGCGCTGTCTAAACGAAACAGTAGGCCCAGGCATACATTTTCGCCGCGCCGTAGAGAGGGGATAGCTGTCTACTCTCCATCCGTCTTACGCCTTTTCGATCAGGTCACGTGTCCTGACGCGCACGTGTCCTGACGCGAGTTTAAGATTTTATACCCATTACAGAAAAAGTGCTCAACGCCGCTAAAGAAGTTTTCACTTCAAAAAAATTCAGAAATAATATTCATATATTGTTAGTAGTAGTTTAACTAAGCCTAATGTTGATACACCAGTTAACACTAACACTTTGCACACACATACTTTGCCGTATCTGGAAATCGCTTTTGACCACTTGATCAACAGGGCAGTCAAATTAAACTCGTACAAAAAGATAGGACGAAGAGCGTAATATCCAACCAATCAGATTTGTGATTCAGCCCACGTAGTACGTTACGACGTTACGTACAAAACAAAGTTAGAGCTGCCGTAACTTAAGTACGAGTTAATGAAACCGTACGAAAAATACGATTTCAGAACTTTTCAAGTTTTCGTAGAATGAATGGCACAAAGCTTTGCCAATTGAATTTAAAATAGCATGTATTTGCTTCCTTAATTTCAAATGTTTATGTTCTTTATTATTATAAGCTTTTATTTACTTTAACTTGTCCCGGTATCAGTGGCTGATCAAATCTTACAAATTAAATTTGACTCACTTCCCGATGTTCGACTGAGCTGAAATTTTGCGTTAATGTGCAATTTGCATGACAATGTAATTTAATGATGTCACAGAGCTACTCTGACGATGAAGCCGGAAATAGGCCATAGAAACTTGATCAAATCTTACAAGTAAAATTTGACCCACTTCCCGGTGTTCGATTGAGCTGACATTTTGAATACATATGCACATTGCATGACAAAGCAATGATCGATGAGTATTGCAATATAGAAGCTTAAATATAGTGTAATTTATTCACAAATACACATGATTTACGTCCTATATTCTTGCAAATAAAGATATTATTCATTCATTCATTCATTCATTACACAGTGTAGCGATGCAATGCAACCATATAACTAAACGTTATGCGGCGAAGGGAGATTCAAAGAACGATTACATAGATATTTCTAACACCTAACTGTGCAAAAGCTTACCTTGAGCCTTACTGGGTAGCTCATCCAAAGATAAATGTATAAACCTGCATTTTAATTTTCAAATTTTGATTGCAAAATAGAGAAGCCTGAATACGTATTTAATTTAGGAGGCTTTAAGTATAAAGTCTATTGAGATTAAAGCTCACCTGCAACACTAATCTCTGGTCTGGTCTAGTGGGTCTGTCTGTTTGTGTATGTGAGTTTATGTTAGTAAACGGAGACACGATACAAGAGAAATTCCTAGTCTAGTTTCCACTAACATCTTTAAAACATCATTCTGTCACTGTCAACTTCGAACAATTTGACAGGGATGCAGTATGATTTCAGTGATGTTCTAAACGCGATTAGCGCTAATTGTATTTAGTGATCCCTAAAAGCTATGGACAATTCTATAATGAGCTTTTATATGGGGCTACATAATTAAATGACGACAGACATTTTCTATGACACAGGCAGAACTGGTTACAAAATGTAAGGGACCTTTTCGAACCTGATATAGATTTTACAATTTTGTAAAACTTTAATTACACTGCCTCGTTGGTCTAGTGGTCGTAAAGCGCGACTGCTGACCATGAGGTCTTGTGTTCGATTCCCAGGACGAGCAAACTGTTATTGGATATTTCCATCAGGAATTTCTCAGTAGCAGCCTCGGAGTCTGGATTTGTGCCCGGTTGATGGCAATAGGCTCGCCCCCTATTACATGGGACTTAACATAACTGGCGAAATGTGGGTATACTAATGGGTACACCTCTGCCTTACCCGAGGATTATAGGCGTGATTATATAAAACTTACACATATTTAGTTAGGCAATGAAACCCCATAAGTGAAACATTTGACCTCAATTATATATGTAAGCTTCAGCTTTGTCCCATTTAAATAGGATATCGAATGGCATTATTACGACATCATTGTAATGCACTCTGCGTATTATTCCGACGCCAAATGAGATCAATGCACATCTGACATAACATCAGTAATTACAATGGAGAAAATGGCTGACGGACTAGTCATTTTATTCTGTGATGGATGAATAATTTGAGTGCGATTTTGTGTCGATAATAAACGAAAAATAGACTAGGTACCACCCCGGAATTTTGGTGAAAGACTTTTCACCTTTAGGACTTCAGTAATAAGGTTGAAAAGTGGACAATCGCCATTGAAAACAGTGGTAGATCTAAAGATTAGCACGTTTAAACAAAAAAATAAGAAAAATTTTCAGCTTTATTATATTAAGTATAGATTATCTGTGTGTTGTGTTTAAATTTTACTTCCTGTTCGCTAATCATGACAGCCTGCAGTAGAAGTGGATTATTCTTGTTTGAGAGTCGCACTGAACAGAGAACTTTGAATTTCATGAAATTCGGAACACAGTCGTATAAAATGTTAATTAGCTGAACTCAAGACATTTTATTTCTCAAATATCAAGACTGATGGTAATTTTTATCTGTATATCGTGTTTGTTTGTCCAGAGTAATCTCCGAAACGGCTAGACCGATTTTGACGGGACTTTCACTGGCAGATAGGAAGGAGAAGAATTTAATTTAAGAAAAAACGGTTCCACGTTAAACAAAAACCCCTGAAGAACCGATATTCCCGCGAGGGAAGTCGCGGCCATAAGCTAGCTTACTACTAAAACATAAATACAGTTAATTCATTTGATATTCAGAAACATCTCAGCTACATAAAACAAAACAAACTCAATGCATTCTAATAATCTGATAAGACAGATAATTTTGTCGAGATAAACAATATTATCATTCAAGGCTCCTCATTCGATACTAATCAGTAATAAATGGCTATCGTTTCGTATTCCTAAATACGAAGCAAAATCTTGTAGTCTTAATACTTAATCGAGCATTTCTATTCGCACCGCGTCAGCTTCAAGTGGCCGTAATTTAAACCAAGCGAAGACAACTACATGAGAACAACGTACGTCTTTATGTCTCGACCAAGTTAATAATAATAAAAAGAGAAAAAACGCGCTCCCGACAGCCGAGGGGTTAGCCGTCTTCCGTGAGATAGTGTAAATAGATGGTGACGGACAAAAAACACAATGTGACGCATAACGCGCATAGTTTTAACTGCATTTTCTCATTTAAATATCAAAGAAATTCCCAATTTCATTGTTGATTTAACTGTAACTCAATTCCTACTCGTACAAAATGTCTCAAAACACAACTTTGAAAGTAAAGAATTCAATAAAAACTCAAAAACAGTATCTTGAAACACATTCGTTGTATTCAGCGCGCACTCGGTATCGCTCGGGTGTGCTCGGCAGTTTCCGCCGGTCGTTCGGTTAACGGCTCTTTTCCCCAGCGTGCGCCAGCGCAGACTTTCGCTACAAAAATAAACGCTCCTTGGCATCACATCAAGGCGAGCCTTCGGTTTTTAACATTATTGAACGCAGTTTATGGGCGGACTGCCATCTGAGTCGCGTATTTGTATTGTTAATTGTGAACTTTCTACTTGATATTGTGTTTTTTAATTAGATTTAACGATGGGCCCTCTAATTGGTTGGTAATCGCGCGGCAAGCGTGGTTAGGTTGCCCAAGCGTCGGCTCTTTGTTATGTAAACGCGTGACAGCTATTTCAATATCGTGTGATAGAGACCTTTGGCCGGTTAAATAGGATATTAATTAGTCGTCGCGCGTCGTGGGTGTCTATCATGTTTATGACATAAACGACGATGTTATAACGCTTCTTCTTTGAGTTACTCCATAAGTAAATATCTGCACGTAACGTGCAGATATGCACGTGCACGTTGAAAGGGACGTCGTAATGAATACTTATACCGTGTAGGTATTCTATTAATGATTCTGGAACCCCTGGATCATAGTATAAAACAAAGTCACTTCTCGCCATCTGTACGCTTAGATCTTTTAAATTACGCAACGGATTTTCATCCATAAATAGAGTGATTCAAGAGGAAGGTTTATACGTTCAGTTAGCATCTAAATAATATTATTAATGCGAAAGAAACCCTGTCTGTTTGTCTGTTACGCTTTCACGACTAAATCACTGAACCGATTTTGATGAAATTTAGTACAGGGCAAGTTTAAACCCCAACAAAGGACATGGCTACTTTTTATTCGACTTCGACTTCGTCTGCGTCTGCTATAACCGACATTCACGCGGACGCAGTCGCGGGTAAGAGTTAGTAAAAACAAATCATTCTTCTATACATTTTGACCTTGTGCGAGTTGCAATTTTGTATGGAACGATCACATTGTATTCATGAAAAAGTTTTCGTTACGATATCCCCTCCACCGGTTACATAGCATTTTGTATTTCATCTGAAAGAATAAATAGAAAGCGTATTGCGTTTTATTTGTTCGGGATCGAAGCTATGAGAAATGAGACAATCATTCACGACTAGGGCTGCCATCATTTAAATTGCCATCGCCAGACAAAAACTTCAGAAACCCCGGACATTTGGATGAAATTGAGTTTTTTTAGCGGACGTCCCAGAAAAAAAATGTTTGTACGATAAAAATTTAATCGGGATTTCTCCGACATTAAAAGTGGACTCTTTTTGACAACCCTTTCCGGACGTCTTCCGGATGCCCTCTAAACTAGGACAAATCCGAGGAAACCCGGACGGATGGCAGCCCTATTCACGACCCGATTCTGGATAAAGGGCGGTTCGTTATGTAATCGTAATACTTAGGTACGTAGTAGGTATTTGATACTGCAAACGTGTTCCTTTGATGATATTGAAAGCAATATTACCTAATAACGCTTGTTTATAAATAGCATTTTCAGGTTTATCGTCGACATCACTGACATCGGTGAAGGAAAACATCGTGAGGAAACTTAGACTTATAGTTAATACAAGTCTGAAATCGCCAATCCGCTTTGTGCTAGCGAGGTACTAAATGCTTGCGTCTTCTCTGTATGAGAAAAGGGCTTTCCTCTGCAGTGGGCAGTAATAGGGTGGTATTATTTTATATTAATATCTATTCTTTATTATAAAGAGGTAAAGTTTGTGAGGTCGTAGGGGGTAATCTCTGGATCTACTGAACCGATTTTGAAAGTTCTTTTGCAAATTGAAAGCTATGTACGATATCACCGAGCGCTTTTGGATATTTTTTATCAAAAAGTTAGGGATCCGTAAGAAAAATCACGCGAGCGAAGTCGCGGGGCGAGTGCTAGTTATATTATATAAAGGACCTTACTCACCAGTATAAACACAATATTATTACATGTAACTCGTTACCACCATCTTTTGGAATACTTGGCAACATACAACAATACATATTATAAAAGTTTTTTTTTTCGAAATTGACTGTTATCGAGCCATGCAGTTTTATGTACAATTTTCTTATTTTATAATTGTAATCAATCTTATCACCTACAGAAAATATAACATTACATTTACAAAAGGCTGCTAACAATGATAATTACGATCTGTTATATCGCATGAACGTAGCAGTAACCGTGTTCCCACACTCACGCGCATATCCGCGAGAATGTTCGCACCTGTCTCTGTTGTCCAACAGTTGGTTAATATGAGTCGATTGCCATAAATTGGCCATGGTGTACAATCATAAGGGATTTATATACGTAACTAGCTCTTGTCCACGACTTCGCCCGCGTAAATGTCGGTTATGGCAGACGAAGTCGCGCAACAACTATAGCCTATGTTATCACATCATATGGCAAATTTGCTGTATCTAATAATGTTGCTTAAAAACTTCAATAATAAACTGTTTAAAAATTAATTATTAGAATGACTGAATGCCCATAGCTTCTACTCCCTTAAAACATTCTTTGAAAGTAAACTATGATATAAGTTATGAATCGATTTTGCATGCTATAGTTACAATAGCTTAACATGTAATTGTACTCCTGATTTAATTGTAACACCTATGAATACCATGTTTTTAGCAAATAAAGAATTTGAATTTTGAATTTGAATTTGCTACCATCTTGCATTTCTTGCATCTACCATCATGCATGCCTTTTCTTGTATGAATTTCAATTGTTGCAAATAAATATTATCTTACCTATGTCCTTCTGTCTCCTTGGGGTTCAAACTTACCCCGTACCAATCATCAAAATCGGTTCAGTGGTTTAGTCGTGAAAGTGTAACAGACTGACAGACAGTTAAGCCTCATTTAGACGATGCAAGAAACATCGTGCGATTTGACGTACATTGCGGGACCGCGCGGCTGTCATGTTAAACGTGACTGATCATTGACGGAAATGTACCACAACATGCACGATATTTCTCGCACCGTCTAAATCAGCCTTTACTACTGTTGCATTTATAATATTAGTCTGGATACTTCTCATGAATCTGGCTATCATATACAATAAGATTTTTCCCAATCGGACTGTGAGTTCTAGAGGTAAGTGCGTTTAAACAAACAAACATAAAAACTCTTCAATTGTCTCTGTTGAACCGACAGTTGGTTAATACGACTCGGTTGCAATAAATTGGACATTTGAAATACAATAATTAGGGTTGTACACGTAATTTGGAGAGGTATAGAACTTACATTGCAATTTACACCATATGTTCATTTTTAAAGTACCTAATATTAAAAAGAGATCAATTTATTTGTTTGTTTGTAAGAGGTAATCTCTGGAAGTACTGGCCGATTGCAAAAAATCTTTCACTAATAGAAAGATATACTATTGTCAAGTGTTATCTATGAGCTATGTGATTTCCACGAATGAAGACAAACACTTTTTTAAGGCTTCATGACAAAGTCAAAGTCAAAACATTTATTTCAATTAGACCATTTACAGGCACTTTTGAATTGACAGGTGTTATGTTGATTTAGTTACTTTTCCAGTTCGTTAAAATTAAGTAGAATAAAATTGTCTTTTAAGCTGAAAAGTCTTATGTTGCAAGGAAAACTGCGAATACCATGTAAAAGATTTATTAATTTATAAACAACCAACCTATTTACAGTTTGCACCGAGAAACATAAAACATACAATTTATCAGAAATACAGTCGATGAATAGTCCGGTCAAATTAGACATTCGAAGGTGCATAAAGTCCCATCAAGCTGAAAATCAGTAAAATTGTTTAAAGCATAATTATAAATAATATTTAAAAGTTCCCCATCATTCCCGTGTATGGAAAACTTTTTATTCAAGGTCAAAGGTCCTAAAAATGAGTTTTTCGCGATTTTCAGCAAAACGGTAAGTTTTATCATAAAAGTACCTTAGACAAAAATTGTAGATCATAAAATTATCTATAAAAATGTATCAATACTTTTTTCCTACGAGCCACCATTTCGGAGATATAACGATTCAAAAATTTAATAAAAGTTGTTTTTATATCGTCATAATATGCACACGTTCTTCTTCTTGTTCTTCTTCTTCTCCTGCTTCTTCTTCATCTTCATTTTGAATGCAAGTAAATTGCGTCAATAGCGATGTTTCGCATGACACTTCGTCGGAATCAAACGATCCCTCCATTGTTTGTGATTCAACATTAGAGCACGACCGGCCTTGACAATTTGTGCATGCCAGAGAACAAAACAGTCCGACTTTTTTGCAACCACATTTAGCACTGCATCCCTTTTTGCAGTTGCAAAAAATTGTGTTCGGTGGCTCGCAGGAAAAAAGTATTGATACACTTTTATAGATAATTTTATGATCTACAATTTTTGTCTAAGGTACTTTTATGATAAAACTTAGGTACCGTTTTGCTGAAAATCGCGAAAAACTCATTTTTAGGACCTTTGACCTTAAATATTTTTTTTTTCCATACACGGGAATGATGGGGAACTTTTAAATATTATTTATAATTATGTTTTGAACAATTTTACTGATTTTCAGCTTGATGGGACTTTATGTAACTTCACTCTCATTTTTTGGTCTAAATTGACCGGACTAGAAACAATATTAGAAAAGTATTAAAAGCAAGATAAAAAAAAATAATTTCATTCGTCGGATAACTCTTAACGGAGGGATAAATATGGTGGTTTGACAGCTTTCGTACAGAAAATATTTTAAACTGTCATATTTATTCTTTGGATAAAAGATAAGTAAGTATCTGACTATTGAAAAATCAGTCCTAAGTCAAGGAAATTATGCTGTGGGTATCAATAGACTCCAGGTATCGATTTGCAGCATTCAGGAGTCTCACTTCAGTGCTTGCAAATACATCTAATAAATAACATTAATATTTAACTTTGACTTTATAACAAAGCTCTTTTAAGAGCATAGAATGCTAAAGAAAAACTACGCAGCCTACAGAATTGATAGGACTTTTAGTAAAGAAATGCCGAAAGAAAAGTTCCACAAGCATAATGAAAAGCTCCTTTAATAGTTTCATAATTATACTCTCTTCTCTGCCAAAATCAATATCGATTTGGTAATTGAACCATTTATTTAATTTATAGGAGACAAGAAGATAATGAAACTGGCATCGCACAGTTACGAAGGAAATGAGGCTTTAATACTTGGCAATGGGGAAATAGCAGCTATAAGATCGATGGGTGCCATAAATTGAGTGTCAACTTACAAATTAAATATGTCGTGACATTAATCGTATCTTACTTTTGAAGAATTACTATTTAAATAATGTAAATAATTCATAAAATACTAGCTTTTGCCCGCGAGTTGGTCTGCGTCATAATTCATTAGATTATCCCACAGGAACCGTACATTTTTCCAGGATAAAATTAACTTATGTGCTATTCCAGACTATAATCTATCTCTGTGCCAAATTTCATCCAGATCCGTTCAGCCGCTTCACCATTATACAAATAATAGACATGACATAGAGCTCATATTGCATTGATAACTTGATAAAAGACCGTTCATTAAATTTTAACAGCTTTCAATTGAAAACTAAAATATTGCTTTTTCCGCCTTACCATGTTCGAGATTCAATTGCACCGAATAATGTCCTGTAAAATACTAATTATTATTTGTATTGTTTTGAAGAGCTCACAGTTTTTGAAACTACTTTGAGCTAATTTCCACCGTACTACTACAATATCTGCATCGAATTTTGCAAAACAACATTTTTCCCTTTGAACTAAGTTTTAGTTATTTCAGATGACGATAAGGCAGACCATTGTTCTTATAGATCGAAGAAAGTGGGGGTACCGTAACGCATCAACTGCAGCGTGTGGATGTGGGGACGAGTCACAAACCATGCTCCACATCTTGCCCTCTGTGCCCCAAAACATGCAGCCCGAGTGACCTATGTGCTGCCACCGACGATGCCGTGGAAGAGGCAATGTTTTGGGCCACCCAAATTAAAAAAAGAACTGTCGTGCTAGCGACACGAGGAATAAAATCTAAGATCATGCTTTCAAGATTCAATAAATTTTTTTCCAAACAAACGACACAAAAAAAAAAACCTACAAAATCTGATGCAAGGAAGATTATCCCAGAAAAATATGTGAAGTCTTTACGTACTAACGTAAGTAAATTCACACGAATCGAGCATTACACGAGAGTAGGGCTGCCATCATCTAAATTGCCATCGCCGGACAAAAACTTCAAAAACCCCGGACACTTGGGTGAAATTGGGTTTTTTTCCGGACATACTAGACTTTCTTTTGGAATAATGCCTTAATATTAAAGCTAAGATATTTTTAACTAAGATTTGTTGTGATTTATCGCTTATCCTTCAATGAAACCCGGATTCCCCTGACGTTAAAAGTGGACTCTTTTTGACAACCCCTTCCAGACGTCCCCCGGACGCCCTCTAAATTAGGACAAATCTAGGGAAACCTGGACGGATGGCAGCCCTAAGCGAGAGCAATGCGGCAATACCTTTCTATCAGTAACAAGTTAGACATAACTTTTAACGACGTCGACGCTCCACGTGTGAGCTCGATATTGAGCCACGTAGTTTATGTTTTGTTATAACGTAGTGCTACACGTTTTCAGACAAGAATATTCTATGTGGGTTTTAGGATTTAAATAAATTATTTAGTTTACCTACTAGCTTTTGTCAGCGTGATTTTAATACGAATCCCTAATTATTTTGGTAATTAAATATAGCCTAAAGCGCTAAGGGTTAACGTAGCCGTAATATAAGCTTAGAGTTTTTTTTGTTTGTGTGAACGTGCTAATCTACGGAACTACTGCTCCGCTTCTTCGTTCGCGACTGAAAAGCTACGTTATCCCTGACTATAGGCTACATTTAGGTAAAAAAAAGGAAATCATTAGAACCGCGGACGAAATGAAAAGCTAGTCTCTTATTTAAAAGCAAAAAGGCAAATAGGCATTGCTGATTCACTGACAATGTAACATCTCGAAAACTACTTGAACTATGAAGTTGAAATAAAGCAGGTAGGTAGTTTATAGGTAGGTGCGTCAAGTTAAAACAGACTTTCTTTTTCTTTATTTGTGTAAAGGGACTTTTAAATCGCTAGTAATAAATAAGTTTTTTTTTAAATAAAAATGTACTCGAAAAAAACGTTAGTTTATGTCTATACAGCACGCAACAAAAACCCTGTCCGATCCTTAAGGGTATTATTCGGCATCGTACTGCGTACACATATACGTAATCATTTAATGGATTTGAGATTATTATTTTTCCCCAGCGAAAAAAAAAAAGAAGAAAGAAGAAGTAATTAAATTAAAATAAAATATAAAAACTGATCAACGGCAACACTGATCTGACAGGGTTTTTGTTACATAGTGTATATGTATGTATGTTTATAAAAATGTTTATCCACATAAGAGATACAGTAGCTTTCCAGTTATTTGATGGCGAGTGTAACATTATTACTGCACGTTATTACGTAAATTGGATTTACTGCGCCGCAGCTCAGGCGTAATGACGTAGTATGAGCTAGTCTTTGTGCTACAATGGAAACAGAAAATAGACTATGTTTGTCATGTTCTGTTTCATTTGAGGTTTGTTTTGCTTTAATGGGAAATGTAACTACATATTATATTATATTTACTTTGTGATAGTTGGCATGAGTAAGGTATGGTACATTTTTACTGATTAAATTAACATTGTTATGTTTACCTATCAAAACACATACGAAATAATGTACGGCTTTTAAGTATTTCAGAAAATAGCTAAAAGTTTAGTTTCTTAATCTAAATACCTACATATACTAGGTCATTAAAAATTTACCAGAAACTTAAAAAGGGGTCATTGTACTCATCATTATGAACAACTTGCACTATGGGAACAACCCTGAAATCATTAAAAAAATCTGCTGTTTCATACATTTTGATCGTGTCGTTAAGCATTTATGTAGGGAACAGCTGATTTTTTTTTGTATAAAAGGGAAAGGACACTCATAACGAAATATCGAAAAGAGAAATATAAAGTGAGTTATAAAGATGAAAGGCAGGGAGGTAGTTTATAGTTCGTAGACGTCCGCTAAGAACGGACTTTCCGAAATTCACCCCCTAAACCTAAAGGGATGACACGGAGGTCCGACATTTACGCAGACGAAGACGCAGGCAGAAGCTAGTACCTAATTATATTAAAGTGAAAGGTCACTCACTGACTAAACACGAAATCTCGAAAACTACTTGACCTAAGAAGCTCGCGGAGAACATCAACTAAGAAATGATCCGACTTTATCAAAGCTCAGGGCAAAAGCTTTTCATGTACTTACGATGCAACAGAAATAAAGCACATTCGAATGCATTGCAAACAAATCGAGTTCGTTTACATGTGCGATTTAAAAATAATCGTGACAAATTAATTAGTCGCGTTTATATCGTTGATGTTTTTCTGCGTATAAATAAATCACTGTAATTTTTGGCGTCGTATCACAGACGAAACTGTGTGGCGATTGCTAGTGTGTGTCTATACAACGTGTAAATGAGCTTTTATTATCGAATCGTGTGAAATGAGCTCCGAATTTAAAGTCAAAACCGTATTCAATACTAGCTGTTCCCGCGACTTCATCCGCCTGGTTATGAAGATAACATAACATAACATCACGCTTGTAATCCCCGAAGGGTTAGGCATAGGTGCACCCTTCGTACTATAGTTCATCCATTTTCAGGGTTCCGTAACCAAAGAGTGCCAAACGAGGCCATTACTAAGACTTAGATGTGTGTCCGTCACAGGACGGTATCTTTTGAATCGTAATTGGTAGAAATTTTCACAAAGTGTGTATTATTATGGCCGACTTTACATCATCATCTCATCTGCCTAGCCTTTTCCAACTATGTTGGGGTCGGCTTCCAGTCTAACCGGATGCAGCTGAGTACCAGTATTTTACATGGAGCTACTGCCTATCTGACCTCCACAACTCAGTAACTGGGTAATACGATACCCCTATGTGGACTTTACATATAGGTAATAAAAATAAAAAGAACGTTTAAAATTAACCCCATAGAATATAAACAGTATGTGTACAAGGGTATGGAACCCATTACATACGAATCTGATTCGCACACGCAGTGTAAAAATAACAGCAACATTGTCAGTGACATAACAATATCTACACGACTTGTACCAAAACCACAAACCCCATGGCTCCGAATACGCAGTGCCACCTGTTGCACGGAGCTACACGTCAGTCAGACCCCACATGTTTACTATAGCGTGCGATGTCTGTCCCACTCGTCTCAATTACTGTACAATACACACAGGATGTTCTTACGTCACGATTCATATACGAGGCTTACCGCTGTAGTTTGTGAGTTTATACACTTGTTTTAACATAACATCACGCCTGTAATCCCTGAAAGGTTAGCCAGAGGTGTACTGTGAAGGTTGCTTGCTAAAGCAAGCAGGCTGGAAGACTCTTGTTCTAAACTCTATGACAAACTACTATTCATATTTAGAATTAGAGTAAAATCTTTTATACGATGACAATTGTTTGGTCGTTAGCACAGCTGGTGCACTAGAGTCATAAGATATGATTCCAATATAAGTATAAAGCTGACCAGTCGTTTTACTAGTGTTTGCGCCCTGCAAATCACCCCTAAGGTCCCAAAGGTGGATTTCGGTACCTCGGTCACGTCCTAGTGACAACAGTACCTACCCATTAGTACACCCACATTTCGCCAGTTATGTTTAAGTATCACTGGTAGCGTAATTTTTAGTAATTCATTTGTGACTAAGTCTGATCCAAGGGGGCAAGCCTATAACCATCAACCAGGCATAAATCCAGACTTCGAGGCTGAAAGAACACTTTGGCCAGTTATGTTTCGTGGCCAAAAAAGAGGTCCATCTGTCCTTCACCAAAATAATATTAACTGCTTAATATTACTATCAAAGTGTTGGTCTGCGGTATCTGTGACAAAGTAACGTGTTAGGTACATCCTTATCAGTTGTTATCAGTCTACGTGCCGCCACATTCGGTCACCGCAAGTCGACGCCCGGAATGTGAAATAGCTTTTAAATTGTGGAACACGTTATGTCAATAATTATGGCGTCAATTTAGTATTGTCATCTTATGTTTAGACTTGTCTTACTACATTGGAGTTGGCTTCCACCAGTCTTACCGAATGCAGCAGAATACCAGAATATTGTATGGGATGTTCGTAGTGTGTTAGTGTAATTCACACAAATACACTACGAAATGGTGGTTGAGTTCAGTAGCACTCATGTCTACTACCCCAACTGGCTGAAAGATAAATGATAAAGGCTTAAAATTAAAAGGCTTCTCATCTTCGTTAAGATACGAAACAAGATTACAGTTCTAGTCAATATTAAAAAATGTTTTCTTTTTATATTTTCCACTAAATAAATAAAGAACTGATAAGAGGCGCTCTAAAACATGTGAAGCAATTAGAACGATAATAACATTATTTTAATGGTTTTCTTTAGCAAGTTCATTATTTCCAAGTCATTGAAGTGTTTCTTTGCTCATTTCCTATTAGTAGGTATTTAGTTCTCCACATTATTTATTATAACATATACATATTTTTAACACATTTTTTTAAAAGAAATTACAATTAATATAGTTTTTTTATATGTATAAAAATAGTGCTCTGCCCTTAACTATAAGTATTACTTTTCTCATCTTATTTACTTTTACTGAAGAGTTTTAAGTACAAAGTACTGTTTCACACAATAGACACTGTTGATCGGATATATTAAAAAATGGAATAGAATTGCCATGAAATGATCTGCCAAAAAATAAAATCAGAACCGTAGAATGGGGTAAATAGGAATGCAGGGGCGAATCGGGACGAATCTTTAAAAGGGATTTTAACGTTAAAATAATATCATTTGTTCAAAGGTTCTTAGTGAATTATAATTTACGATTTCGTGTCCTCGTTGGCATTGGCACTAAATTATTCAACTTTGGAATCCCCCTTTTAAAGTTTCGTCGCGATTTAACCCGCTATCTGGAACTTTATTTTTTAGACAAGCCCTCTTCTTACTCAATTACATGCCACTGCAACTTCTGAAAGCCAGAATCAACAGTAGCAAAAGAAAAGCTCTAAGTTCCGAGCTCCAAGTTCACAATATGAAACTTCTAGACCTATCGAATTTTTCCAGAAAATAGCGTACCTATTTTCTTTGATTGAAAAAAAAAACAAAAGCTTAAGACAGTTATTTCTTATTAAAGAATAACTACGATATAATTAGATACTTATAAAAGTAACTTTAAATCTGAGTAGATATTTATGTTTTAAGAACTTGACAAAATGTATAGAACAGTTGTTTTTTTTTCCACGATATCAAGGTTAGTTCTATAGTAAAAGTAAATAACTTTCAAGTGAATACTACACCCCTTTTGTTTAATCTAACAGTATACAGTATTTCTCAAGTTATACTAAATAAACCGGCCAAGTGCGAGTCGGACTCGTTTACGAGAGGTTCTATACCACCATACAATATTTAACACTACATACAAAACACGTTCCTTGCATGGGTACCGCATTTAATTTTTAGCTTTATTTTATTTACATTGTTTGTTATTGAAGCGTCTACCTAATTTCAAGTGTCTACCTATTACGGTTCAAAAGATACAGCCCTGTGACAAACGGACAGACAGACAGCAGAGTCTAAGTAATAGGGTTCCGTTTGACATCCTTTGGACACTAAAAACTAAGAATTGCGTACCTAAGTTACTGTAACTAAAAAAATATTTAAAAAAGTAGCTTTTAATCATTTTCTAATTAATAGTAAGTTTTCTAACTGAAGTCTGTAGGAAGTATAAGTCTGAAATCGCCAATCCTCCTTGTGCAAGCGTGGTGATCAAGGCTCGTGCCTTTTCTGTATGAGAAGAGGTATTACCCTGTGGTGTGGAACAATAATAGGTTGGTATTATTACCTTTTTTTATTTATTTATGATTTTCGAGGGGAAATCCTCATAAATTCCCTCCGTCTGGGGATAACGGAGGGTTATGTCAGACTCTTATCGAGTAAAACCTCACGGTTCCTCCTGCTACCTTAAGTCGGGAGCCCGGTATTGGCATTACGCATGATCCGCGCCCCCGACTGCTAGGTATACTCGTATTATGGTTACAGGAAATTAAACTTAGTTATCACTATTTAGGGGACTATAACAATAATAATAGCTAAAACTTTGCCATGGAACGTGACATCGAGAACCGTCCGGTATTGGCTGAAACTTTGAAAGTTTCCTAATCTTATATGACAATCTACGGGGAGACTGCTATAATTGTCAAGTTTGGGAATAATAGATAGTGACAATAATAATAAAATGGTAGGTAGATTATATTCTATTCTATTTTTTATATTATATTATATTCTATTCTAATTCTATTTTTGGAACGACAGCAACCTAATTTAATTCTCAATCTATCAAAAAAGCCTGATTTAAGTATATTTTTACAAGCTTTTATTTAACTTGCACTGTTCGTATGTAAGTATGTAGGTATGTAAATAAGTTGTCCTTTCAAAATTTGTAAACCATTTTTCGACCATTTGTTGGTATCCGATTGAGCTGAAATTTTGCATACACCTTTGGTTCTGGTGACAATACAATGTCCAATATTAAATATTGTAATAATTTAAAATTAAAGCTTGTTTTTTAAAAATATTTGTTTTTAAATTAATTATTTAACATTGATTGTCGCTTAGATGAGATTAGATTGTGGACGTTTCTAATATGTAGAATAGGCCTTTAGATAGCTAACTTAATTGGGTACCGTTCACACATTAAAATACTTGAGAAAAGGGGGTAGCCAGCTGATGACGCTCTTTTGTACTTTTACGAATAAAATGTAGGTAATTTTATAATTTTCCTTTTTATGTTAGGTACGTGCGTCATTTTAGCGTGAACAAACAGTTTCTTTTTCTTTCTTTTCCTAGCATAAGGTAGAATGACGTCTCTCCTCACGCAACTTCACCTAAACACACCAAGGAAGATTTTTACAGAATATACCTGCTGACAATAGAGACCAACAGTTCACCGTAATTCACGGTTTCCACAGCACTTTAGATAAAAATAATTTTACAGGCCACAAAGCTTGACTACGCCAGCTATGCGGCCCACTGATTTTAAGTGATGCGTGTAACACTTAACACTTCAAGTTATAAATCGCAGCATGAGTAAGACATAAAAGCGCACAGTCATGTTAGCTTATTTAAGTAAGTAACCTGAAAATTAAGGTCATTTGCTGCCTATTTATAGTTCATAGATACTTATCTGCTGAAGGCCAATTAGGCGTTCATAGCCACATCCTACTACCTATATTAATACTACTATTTTAAACGTGACAGTTTGTGAGGATAGATGGATGGGATGTTTGCTTGTTAGGCCGCCTTCACATTACGTCGCAAGCTGTCGTGCTGCTGTCGCGCTGCTGCCGCAAATTTGGATTTTCATACAAAATTTGCGGCTGCCGCGCTGCTGCCGCAATGCTTGCGACGTAATGTGAAGGCGGTCTTACTCTTTCTCAATTAAACGGCTTAACAGAATTAGATGAAAGACACAAATATTATTATAACGGGTAAGTAAAAGGAACAAATGTTAAGAAAATGTCTGCTTAATACGGATGAAACAGTGGGGGTGATTGTTGATGATTGTACTAGTAGCAATGCCCCCCGTATTGCTACTAGCACAATCATATAACATACATACATAAACTCACGCGTTTTTCCAATGGGGGTAGGCAGAAAACACAAAACGCCACCTGCTACGATCCTTACATACTCTTTTCGCCTCATCCACGTTCATACATCTCGTCATACAAGCACGCCGGTTACTAGTATTGCGCACCTGACCATATAATTCAAACGAAAATCTTATAAATGCAAGTGCCATCTTATATCTAAATAACCTCGACCTCTGCTCACCCCCAGTGAGTGCAGCGTCAATATTTAATTACTTCAATACCACGAGACTACGACGTATAGAATAGAGAGCTAGTTGTAATGTCGCCGATGTCTGCCGATAGATAATGGAGACCAAGGTCTTGTGTGAAACTATAATTAATACAGTGTCACTTGGTAGAATTGATTATGTCAGATTCTTAGAAATTATTATAACGGGTGAACAAAGCTGAAAGTTACATGTCTCTCTTATCATTGCAAGCATTTTCTTGTTCTGGACTATATCTGGGAACCTTTTGAGTGCTAAGTTTGAGTTTTTTCACTCACGTTCTATTGCGAGCGCGTTAGAATTTTATATGGGAAAAAGTTATAGCGCCATCTGGTGGTCACTAAGAAAACCTTATTTCCCATACTCGCACTTAGCACTCTGGTTACGGAGATATTCAAGGTCAAAGTTCCAACGTCTTTTCCTTTTCTTTACAAAATGAATTTCCAAATGTTTCAATGGAACTTTAAATACGTGGGTATTTTAAGTGCACAAACCCTGTACTGTTGTACCTATGTAATGCGTGTGTGTTATACCTACTGATATACGAAGACATAGGTATTTGCTCCCGTGGGATAATTTAGGACTTGGGCTTAATTCTGAAGTTTATACAGACTTAAGTGGACATTTCGACGAAAAGTATAAACTTAGATTTGGAGAGCCACAGAAACCGAACTATGCAGATTCATTCCACACAATTACGTAACTTTAATGTATGTTTACCGCTAATGCTATTTGCACAAATAAAGAAAGAAGTAGGAACGCGATTTAACAAGATCAAGATTACAAACTAGCATAATAGAAGACACAATAATTAAGTATGACTAACTTGAATGTTAAGTTTTTTTTTTAACATAAAATATAGCCTTTTGCACTTAGCAATAAAGTGGCTTTCTATAAGTAAAATATTTTTTGTAATCGAACTTATACTTTGATGAGATTACCTCAAAAAAAAAAAAAATTAGAAACCTCTTGAATATAAGCATAGATTTGTTTAACGCATTGAAGCCTGAAAAATATTAATGTTTAGGTACTTGGTTAGGGGGAAAAAAATCTCATGAAATTACTTAAAAAATAATCTTCTTCAGTTTAATACAAAATTAGTCGAAATAACTGTTCAGGCTACACTCAGACATTTACAAGCCAACACTTTTACAAGGCGAAACTGCGTAATAAATGATGACTGAGTATTTTAAAACTATTTACTTATAACTTTATGATTGCAAAATTGACATTGGTCACGGACCAATCAGAGACGGCCTCATAATCTAATGATCAGTGAAATTGTCAAAATACGAGTATCATTGCCTTGCAATATCACTCATAGTGGCCCCGTGATATTACAATTTCACTAAAGCCAGGCCGTTAAATTGTAAGAAATGAAGTCAATTGACAATCTATAAGTTTAATTATAATATCACTAGTGAAATTGTAATATCACAACTTTGACAATGTACAGTAGCGGTCACAAGTGCAGTAGCATGCTAAGGTTTGAATTGCTGTGAACACTGGCAACAGGCCATACCTACATCCGTGTGTATAAGTGATGTATTCAAAGTTAAAGTCAAAGTCTAATCATTTATTTAATAAGGCCATTATAAGGCACTTTTGAACGTAATAACACAGTACCGTCATCGTAAGTTCGTAAGTTTAACCAAAGTGTCAATCGATTTGCTTTGTAAATTGCTACTCCACTTATGACAGCTACTGTACCTGCGACTTATACATGTAAGAAGTTAAAACAAAAAAGGTCTCCTCCTAATTTGTTAATTAAAGCACTAAAATCACTCTTAACACTACCTTATTCCAATTCATTAATGAAAGATTTGAAAACCAATTCAAGCAAAACTAAACCTAGTTATCAATGTGACAAGAGAAGGAGTCAAAATAAACTAAGCTAACAAGATGGAAGCGAAGCGCCGGTATCGCTAGATTTAGTAATTTCCTTACATTTTGCCGCCTCCCGCCAAGTCTCAGGAGATGTGGGAAATCTTATTTCAATTTTGCACTTTCTAGAATCGGAATATGAAAACTGCCTGCATTTTCGTTTCCTTCTCAAATATGAGACTGTGATTTTAAGGTAAGTGATATTGAGTATGTAGGTATTGTTTTCAGTCCAAAAAAAGTGTTATAGTGTGCGTCATAATATGTATTGGTCGAATTTTCTTTCTAAATTAAGCCAAGTTGGATTTGTTCTGGCCCAGGAACTAAAATAAAATAAAAAAATCTAATCCGTAATTGTCAGTCGAATTGACAACATGATGCTTAAAACCATAGATTATAAAAAAAAACATGGGTAGTTATTTAAACCATGTTCTATAATAATTTGTGACGAAGTTCATTAAAAGGCTTGTTTGTGCCAGCCAGGGTTACCTTATTAACTGCTAGTTGTCAACACCAGCCTATATGTATGACATAATTATTTGTTATTTAACTTCGAGTTTGCAGCTAACTCTGAATTAAGTTTTTGGCGCAACTGGCCATAAGCAGATCAATAGTTTGTAGTAAGTAAACGCGGAGGGACATCGAAATGAAAACCATGTATTCAGTATACGATTCAAGAGCCCCAAGCGTTATTACACTTTGTCAAAGATACAGAAAAAAAAATCAGTTGTTTCATACAAAACTGCAACACCTACACCGGTAAATTGTTGTTGTTTGATTTTTTTTCCCTTCCCTTCCAACCGTTACAACCAAAATACGAAAGCAACAACAAATCTCACAAAAATACTGAAGATTACGACGCACTCATCTTTTTATATATCCAAAACATGTAGATAAAGTCTTCATTACATAACAAAACGTCGAAAACAAAGCAACACCAAGCAATAAAGTTTGTATGCAAGTTTAACACTTTCTATTTGCATATAGAAATATTGCATTAACAGTCTAATCGAGTGAGGCTAGCCTGTCCAGTCTGCAAACTAAGGTAATGGCTTATTTGCATTAGTTTATAACTTAGTCTTATAGCAGGAAGCCAGAGAGCCTCGGATTTTGGGAATACGGGCACTGGATTAACATAACCACTTGTATTTAGGTTACGGTTAAAGTCTGAATTAAAAGCTCGTCAACTATGCAATATCAATGAATGAATGAATGAATGTCTTTATTTGAAAGAAAAATGATACATAAAATGATATTTGGTTCAGTAAGTTTCGCCAACACAGCGGCATACAAATACAATAAAAAATTATAATCGAAACAGTTAAGAATGAATATAATACAAATCCTATTGTTTGTAGTTAAGTGCTAATATACCTAAGATTGTTGCTAGCCTGAACCTGATCTCTTTTATCTAATAAATAAATTAGGAATATTTACTTAAATGTATGTAAGGATCGTAGCAGGTGGCGTTCTGTGGTTTCTGCCTACCCCCATGGGAAAAAGGCGTGAGTTTATGTATGTATGTATGTATTTACTTAAATCAAGTTACAGACAGGAATCAGTTCATTAGTTTTTTTTTGGACTATTCCCCACTAAGAATATATCTTGAATCATAGATGCTTTTACAAATATATTAACTTACATACATCACAAACAATCAGACCCGAAACTGGAACTACTCCCTTTAGGTTATGTAAATATTTGACCCTTGCGCGAATCAAACCCGAATCAGTGGAAAGTAATGAGGAGCCTACGCCAAAGACGCAACTACTGTTCAGAGGCGTAAAATAATCATTAGCAAAATACGAGTATAAATGTAATAATTAGGTAATATAAGTACCTAAGGGCTAATTTTTTAATCGTCAGATAACTCTTAACGGAGGGATGAATGTGACGAGCTTTTGTATACAAAATATGTCAAACTGTCATATTTATTCCTTGAACTAAAACATTTTTAATAATAGAAAAAGGCTTCAATTATTTTATTTTAAATTTTAGGATTTGGTAAATCTTAGGTTTTATTAGTAAATACGTATGGCGATTATACGTAAATTTACTTTGGAGTATTTACCATTAATTAAAGCTTAGTAAATCTTAGGTTTTACTCAAAAATCTTATGATTTACCGCAGTTTGAGCTTTTACAGTAACATAATAGCTAACTCAATTGTGTTCAGCGAAACGTTATTGATAATGTTAGTGTAAATTTGACTCAATACCAATTGTTTAAATTAAGGCTGTTATGAGGGTTAAGAGAAGTAAAAGCTTTGTAAGTTGAGGTCCTTTTTCAGAAGTTTTGTTAGTTTGACCGCAGTCATCTTTGGAACTACCAGCCAAAAAAAAATTGTATTAAATATCCAAATTCATTTGAATATAATATCACGCTATGATCCACGGGAGCAGGGCAGTAAAGACGGAACTAAAGGTGTATGAAACCGCGGGGTAAAGTTAGTATTTCTATGTATAGCAGCAAGCACAACAATTAAAACATAACTGGCGTAAGGTAGGTGTACCTACTAATGTGTGCACTTCTGCCTTACCCTTCGGGGATTGCAGGCGTAATGTTATGAGATGTCACAACAATTATTAAAATGAATAGGTACTAACGCTAACGAATAATAATACAACCTGAATTTTAATTCGTTGCAAATCTTGCAGGGGGTGAATGTACTCATGAATATGAACAACTTTTATTAAGGGACATAACATTAAAAAGAAAAACAGCTGATCCATACAATAATGTACTACTACGATCAAATTGTATGGATCAGCTGTTTTTTTTTTCACATTTCGTACTATGTCCCTTAATAAAAGTTGTTCATATTCATGAGTACATTCACCCCCTGAAAGATTTGCAACGGATTAAAATTCACGGTGTATACTTTCTATCCATTTCTAATCCATACTAATATTAGAAATGCGAAAGTAACTCTTGTCTTTCTGTTACGCTTTCACGACTAAACCACTGAACCGATTTTGATGAAATTTGGTACGGGTTAACTTTGAACCCCAAGAAAGGACATAGGGTACTTTTTAATCCGCGATTTCGTTTCTATCTCCAATAAGCGACATTTACGCGGACGAAATCACAAAAGCTAGTTCTAAATAACATTTTAAATAGTTCAGTTAAAACGTTACTAAGTACCTTTAAATAGTTCAGTTTTCCATTTACACTATGAAGCGCTCGGTTTATAAAATTACGTTTCCGTGTCAATCCTATTTGGCCGGAGTTAACTGGATTGTCAGCCCCGCGTCGATGGTGGAGAGTGATGTAACTGAATAACACATGAGTGTAGTTGATACTGACACCTATACATAAAACGATGACTTTATTCATTAATAGCTTTTGCCCGCGACTTCGTCCGTGTATATTTTTGTTATCGCAGATGCAGACAAAGTCGCGGAATAAGAAGTAGCCTACGTCCTTCCGTAGGGTTCCAACTAAGGCCTGGTTCACATTAGGTAGACCGACAAACGACTTATAACTGCTAATGACGCGGACGGTGATGTTCACATTAGGTCGAATCAGCAGCTTCTAGTGTGAACAGCAACAACCGACAGTCGGTCAACGGTAAAACTGTCGGTCCGACGTAATGTGAACCAGCTCTAACTCCGTACCAAATTTCATCAAAATCGGTTGAGAAGTTTAATCGTAAAAGCGTAAGAGACCGACAGACAGAAAGAGTTACTTTCGTCTTTGTAATATTACAGGAGGATGGATTGTTCGTGTCAGGAGTTTTTTTTGGTTACGGCTCTTTTATGACCCGGTTGACAAAAGTTACCGTACAAAGACCAAATAAATTTTAAATTACGGCCATATAACCCACCTTTCATTTTATGTAAACATTTTTTGGAAATTCAATGGGTCTCCCATTGAAAAAAATAAAAAAGATTTGGTAAAAAACTCTTTTAAATGTACTAAAACTGCAATTTTTACTTTAATCTAGTTGAATTTCATCTAGTTGAGTTGAATTAATTGATTAATTGAATTCTAGTTGAATTAATTGAATTTAATCTAGTTGAGTTTGTAGTTTTTTCGAAATATTTCGACACCAGGAGTTGGTTGGCAACAAAGTTTTGATAAGTGGGAGAATACAATCACGACATGTCAGGAGCAAACAATATTATTGTTACTTAATAGTAAACCCAACGGGACATGGTAGAGAGAGGGTATCGCGGGGTACTACTGCTCGTGCATTCACGGCCGCCGCGCCATTGGGAGCTGCACGCACGTAGCAGATAGTCTACTTTTTATCTTGGACTAGACATCAAGACAACATACACGCACCTGCGGCCTTTTTGGATTATGTGACCATACCCTTAGATCAGGTCGAATAAAACAAATACAATAATATAATAATTGCCCTGTCCCCGATGCCGGTGGGCTACTATTTTTATATATTTTTAAATGTTTTTACTTTTTTTATAAATATTTAAAAATGCATGTAGTATGAATAGAAAATAATTGAATGGAATAATAATGAATTTTATATCCTTATCACCTAATTCCTTAGTAATAAATGCGCAAAAACGTTCTCTAGGTGAACTATAAATTCTGTAAATAGAGCTCTATGTCGTTACTGTACGCCGTGAGTAAGGTTTATTTCTTAAAAAATCTAGCCTTATATGTTTTCTGTAAGGGTTGGATATGGTTTTTATACTTAACTCTTAGCTAATCACACATAAAATATGATACAACACATATTATGCACTCACATAAAAAACAAACTTTTTTATTTTTTTTTACCGTCTTGTACAATCCCCACAGTAATGCGACACATACCATTGCAAACTATACATATTTCTCTGTATATCCCGCACTTTTACATGTCTGTACGCCGTGGGTATGGTTTTCATACATTGGCGGGCCATTACCTTTCGTTTTTAGAGTAAGTATAATAATTTAATAGATCGTTTAGGACTAATTTATATACTAAGATTGATACTAATGGCTTAACTGTAGTGTATACCTATTATGCCCTTTTATAACCCTTTACACCCTTTTGCCTTTTTTTAACGCTTGCCCCCCCCAACGGGGGGGCATTTCGGGGGAACATTCAATTCAAGTCTCATGTAATAACATGAGACATGAATATAGCTAGCGAAATGTGGGTGTAATGGGTACACCTCTGCCTAACTCTTCGGGTATTACAGGAGTGATGTTATGTTATAAAACCTTTGAATTCTGAGGAATACAAAATCGTTATCTGATAACATACAGTCATTCCGTTCACAACCCTATTACAATGAACCCCATCGAAATGACATAAGACAGAATTTTCAAGAAATACCATTAATTAAGAATAAAATCATTTACATCGTTTTCTGGCCTACTAATTTATCAAATCGAATGCTGGTGGTTCCTCGTCTCCCACCAACCAGGGGTTCCCAAACTTATTTTGTCTACTGCCCACTTTGAGAATAAATTATTTTCAGCGCCCCCATTTTTTCACCTACTTAAAAACCACCTAGTAGATGAAATTACAAATCGCCCCCCAAGCCTGTAGAGGCTGTAGAGGCGGAAAGAGATCCAGAAAAAAATTTGGGGATTTGTGTAGACAAATCCCCAAATTTTTTTCTGGATCTCTTTTCTCTCTCCCTTTAGGCCTGCAGCGCCCACAAAGGGGCGTTATCGCCCACTTTGGGAAAGGCTGAGCTAAACAGTTTATTTAATAAATAAAAGTAATAAACAAGATGAGGATTTGATTTTCCCCCGCTATCCTCCACAGACACGTGGGTGAATTTATTTACAAATTGTCAAAGATTATCTCCGAGCCATTTTTAGGTTAATTCTGTATTTTCCTTGAGCTTTATAATAAGACGCAATGGAATGAATATTATTATATCTTGACTTTATTTGATATTGGGCTGGTATTTATTTTTGTTTACGAAGTTTTTAAATATTCTTTTGCTTTTCCTTCTCCTTTCTTAGTCTTCTCCAGGGGTGGTAAACTTGATTAGAAGCAAGGTCTACTGTATCTATGTATACTAATATTATAAACCTGAAGAGTTTGTTTGAACACGCTTATCTCAGGAACTACTGGTTCGATTCGATCAAATCTTTTTGCACTATATAACACACTAGCTGTCCGCCGCGGTTACACCCGCGTCTTTGGTTACTGCTCCGCTCCCGTAGGTCGTAGCGTGATGGTATATAGCCTATAGCCTTCCTCGATAACTAATCTATCTAACACTGAAAGAATTTTTCAAATCGGACCAGTAGTTCCAGAGATTAGCGCGTTCAAACAAACAAACAAACAAACAAACTCTGCAGCTTTATAATATTAGTATAGATTTATCGAGAAAGGATATGGGCTATAACACCACGCTATAACCCATGGGCGTAGAGCAGTAACACAAGACGTAACTTAACGCGGCCGAAACCTCGGGGTGTGGCTCGTATTTTTTTTAGTAAACGAAATATCGTACGGTACCCTCGGTGTGAGAGTCCAACTCGCACTTGTCCACTTTTATCACAAACTTAACATCAAATCGTATTTCACATAATTAACATATTTAATTACATTAAAAGTTTACTGAGTTCATGAAACAGTATACATACGAGTAGTATTTTCTTATTATTAAGACGTTTCCATCTTAATAAAAAAAAAATTAAAGATTATTCTTAGTAACTACTTATTGACTGCTTATTGCTTGGTTTGACTCCTCGTTGGTCTAGTGGTCGCAAAGCGCGACTGCTGAGCATGAGGTCTTGGGTTCGATTCCCAGGTCGGGCAGTGTTATTGGGTTTTTCCATCAGGAATTTCTCAGTAGCAGCCTCGGAGTCTGGACTTGTGCCCGGTTGATGGCGATAGGCTCGCCTCCTATTACATGGGACTGAAACATAACTGGCGAAATGTGGGCGTACTAATGGGTACACCTCTGCCTTACCCTTCGAGGATTATTGGCGTGATGTTTTTTATTTATTTACTACTTATTAGTGTGAGCATTGCATCTGGGATTGTTTCGACAAACATCAATCCATTCATCCAAACTTTGGCATTTATAACAGTACTAGCGACCAGCTACATACATAAACCTTACTCTTATATCACTCTTCTTCTTCTTCTTCTTCTTATATATAAAAATCAATTGCTGTTCGTTAGTCTCGCTAAAACTCGAGAACGGCTGGGCCGATTTAGCTGATTTTGGTTTTGAAATGTTTGTTGTAGTCCAGGGAAGGTTTAAACGGTGAGAAAATATGGGGTAGGGGTAGGGTTGGGGTAGGGTAGGGTAGAGGTAGGGGTAGGGGTGGTATTGGTAAGGTAGGGTAGGGGTAGTGTAGGGTTTGGGTAGGGTATCGGTAGTCTACTAATGAAAATGCATTAAAATCCGTTGCGTAGTTTAAAAGATCTAAGCTTACAGACGACGGGAAGTGACTTTGTTTTATACTATGTAGAGACGTAAGATAGTAGGTATAGGATTCAGATTTGTTTATTTGCCAACAATGTTGGTACACATGGTACATAATTAAGTGCTTCCGCCACATTCTACCTTACGGCATGCAAAGTCATAGAACTAGAAGATAGAATATTAATACGAGTATTTTATAAATAACCAACTAACGTGTTACATACATACATAAACTCACGCTACCCCATAGGGGTAGGCAGAAAACACAGATTGCTACCTGCTACGATACTTACATACTCCTTTCGCCTCACCCACGTTCACACATCTCGTCATACAAGCACGCCGGTTACGAGTACTGCGCACCTGACCTTTCTGAAGAACCTCACCAATAAGGTTAGTGTAGGTCTTTCTAGGGCGTCCCCTCCCTACGTTGCCACTCACCTCTGTCATTTAAATAAATTTTGTTAACCTTCTTTACTTATCCTCTCAACATGACCGAACCATTCATCTAACTAACGTGTTATTTTAATTAACAATAATTAATAGTCAATTGCGTATAATTAAATCCCACCAAAAACATTCTGTAAAAAACTAGCCAAGTCTCGATGGAGCTGCTTGTTTATCTCTAAAAAGTAATGAAATCTAAACAAAGTCGTGCCAAGTCTAAGGTTCCTTACTGCGATTTCTTTATTATTATAGTTAATGTTGTGTGACTTGGCCGTTGAACATTCTTTATACGTTAGTGTGTACAAGTCAATTTTGTTTAAGTACACGTAATGTTATATCTGTTGTAACTACCTATGTTTATTAAGCGAGATAATAGCCCACACTGGTATTGGTAATTGGACGCTAGTGTCTCATTTTAGGCTGTTGTTGATTGTGCAATACATGCATTCAGCATTGACAATGCTGACTTCTGCTCTCTTCTTTTTGGCCATCAAATTGACCATCGATCTAACATAAAATAGTCGTGCAGACGGACTTCTATCAATGATTCAATTGACTGGTTATTGAATCAACGTTTTCCAAGTGGCAATTTTTCATCGTCAATGGGTAGCGGTTCTGGCGACAGATTGGTGCAATGGTGTCATGGAGCACCTGGTTTTGTACCCTTCAACGGCCAAGTCACACAACATTAACTATAATAATAAAGAAATCGCAGTAAGGAACCTTAGACTTGGCACGACTTTGTTTAGATTTCATTACTTTTTAGAGATAAACAAGCAGCTCCATCGAGACTTGGCTAGTTTTTTACAGAATGTTTTTGGTGGGATTTCACTTCTTTTTGTAGAAACGTGGGCATATTGATTTTTTTTATTAGATTTTCTTATTTGACACAGTTTCTTTTTGTTTTTTTTTTGTTTTTTTTTTGAATTTTTTTTTAATGAAGCGGCCCACCAAGTTGAATATTTTTTGTAAAGGCGGTATGTCGCGATCTCTAATAGTTTGGTTGGGCTCTTGTGTTTTCTAATCAGGGTCACCAGGTACTCCAGATCTTCGATTGTCCTAGTTTTTATAGTTTTCCCTTTATGTGGCCATTAAACCCTAACTCTGTACCAAATTTCAGCTCTCTGAGTTTATGGGAAGTACTAGTTCTATTTTGATGATCATGAGTGAGTGAGTGAGTGTCATAAATGCGAAACTTTGCTTTCGCTTAACTTCGAAACTAAATGACCTACAGACTTGAAATTTTGGATTTTAAGTATATGATTACAGCTTACTAGATGACGAAAATTTCTGCGTTCTGGTCTAATCCAGAGGTTCTCAAATAGGGGCCTGAAAATGAAGCGAAATGGTTCCAGTAAAGGATGGTACGGCAGTGTTTGCTTCGCGCTCGACTTTGGCGGGGGCACTTCCGTGCCCCCCGATATAGACAATAATTATATTTGCATAATGTTGTGTAATTATAAAGATATTTTACGTAATATGTAATTTACTATAATGATATATTATTATCTATTGTTTATTGTTATACATTTTTATCATAATTATGAAGTCTTTGGTGTAATAATAACATTTTTCTAGTGAATAAACACATAACATCAATATGGCTTATGTAGCGTCATTAAAAACACAATAATTTAATGAAAAATGGCGCGAGTCTTGAAACTTTGATGGGTATCTTTTGAAAGTTGGTACCTACTAACTATCAATAATATTTTTTTTTTACTAGCGGCGTCATCTGTTAGTTTAGTAAGTCCCGGGAATTTTTGACCGAAGTATGTATAACTAGCACTCTCCCCGCGACTTCGTTCGCGTGATTTTTCTTACGGATCCCTATTTTTTTGATAATAAAATATAGCCTATAGCAATCAGTGATAACGTAGCTTCCAATTTGTGAAACAATTTTCAAAATCGGTTCATAACTTCCGGAGATTACCCCCTACATACAAACTTACAAACAAATGTTACCTCTTTATAATATTAGTATAGATAAAAGGCTTGTTTGTAAGAGACAGACAGAAATGCAAATGCTGGTCAGATTACAAAAAATCTTTCACTGATAGAAAGAAAAAAGCTACACTATTGTCGAATGTCAAACGATATATTTTATGGTATACTTAACGTTTATACGGACGATGTCGCGGTCAGAACCATATTTTCCATAATCCTACTAACAAGTCCAGAAGACTGGTAAAATATTGTTCAGTTTTTCTTTAACAAGGCAAATCTCTGATAGATAAGTTCTCTGAATACGGCGCTAATTAGATACAACTGAGATTGAATAGCAACTTCCAGTGAATCTCATCCGCATCTCATCCGCCTGACAAGCGTTATAACGGAGTTTAATTCAATACCTTCCTCCTCTGAATATTATGTAGATAGTATTAATCTAAAATCTGTACCACATAGTTGTGATTATTTGTTATGTGCATCGCAGAATCTACTTATATTCTCTTATATTCGATTTAGGTAAATCTATAAAAAAAGATTATTCAACATTTCGTGCCTCAAATAAAGATTTTTCGAGATTTTGTAAAAATAAAACTATTTGAATGACTAAACAAATGTAATTTTTATAGTATTCAGGACTTTCTAGATTATAAGAATTAATTAGTATTTTATTTTGTGTGTAAATATTTGCATGCTTTATTTTAAGCTTAACATATGTGCCATATTTAATTGTAAGATCTCTGTATAACATGCTTTAGAGCATATAAATATATTACCATAAGAAGGGCCTTGCAGTAACTAATAGGCTGATATTATTATCATACCAAACAAAAAACCTCCATAAATTCTAAAATATCGATAACTTAACTTCAATTCAGAAATAACTTGGTCGCTGGTTATCGCGACACCAGCTTATTTCAATAACTGGAGCGTTTCCTGTTCAATACATAGTATTAATGTCACCCTGTGTTGGGATATGACGTTTATGCATTTATATTTCAATACGGAAATACAAGAAAGGCCATTTCACGATCATTGGTTCCAAATATTAAAGGAGTGAAGTGCACAACGAATCGAATGTGTAATCTATTAATATAAAGTGTCTTTTTGTACATAACATCACGCCTGTAATCCCCGAAAGGTTAGGCAGAGGTGTACCCATTAGTACACTCACACTCGTCAGTTATGTTTAAGTCCCATGTAACAGGGGGCGAGCCTATTGCCATCAACCGGGCACAAGTCCAGACTCCAAGGCTGCTACTGACAAATTCCTGATGGAAAAACTGAATAACACTTTGCCCGACCTGGGAATCAAACCCAAGACCTAAAGCTCAGCAGTCGCGCTTTGCGATCACTAAACGAGACCAACGAAGCAGTTGAGGTATCTATTAAGTACTAGTGTACTACTTAAAATGTATTATGAGTTCCAGTTTTCGCAGATAATATTTCATACTGTTTTTAAAAGCTTTTCTAAATCAATTTTACAGAAACACTGAGAGAGCACTAGCCTAACGGTCCTTAACCCTGCAGACCATTTCCAGCTACGGGCAATGTCTCCTTTTAGGGATAAACCTAGCTTTGGACTGCCACCGTCCGAGTTAATTGATTTAAAAGCTTATTCAGATCTGTACCATTAAAGTACATTCATCAGAGAGTAAGTGATTACTTACGTTACAAAAGGTAATTAAAAGAAAAGCAAATAAAACCTATAGATAGGTGTGTATTTCCGTATCGAATGATCGAAATTGTATATAGATTCGTATTGTTTGTTTCTAAATAGAAATGTTTAATTAAGGGATAATTTTTCAATAGTCAGATATAATTTTTTGATGCCTTATAAGTTTCAACATAGTAAGTAACATAACTGGCGAAATGTGGGTGTACTGATGGGTACACCTCTGCCTAACCCTTCGGGGATTACAGGTGTGATGTTATGTATGTTATGTTATAAGTTTCCTCCTTTCTGACATTTTTATAAATTGTACCTACATAGTTTATAATTATTCTAAGGTTTTATGTTAAGGTTAATTATTGTATAATGTAGTTTTTACTTCACTTTGTACAGTCAATGTTAGATAACTTTAACGAATAAATATCACAGAGAGATATATTTTCTATATTAAAGCTGTCAAATCGCACTATTAATTTCTCCGTTAAAAATAATTTGACGATTGAAATATCTTTATTCGTGATGTCTCAGCCGTAGAAGCAAAGGCTATTTTAGTGGGTGTTTTTAAGTATGACTTTGGCTAAGGGGTAAGATGTTATCCAGTAATTGGGTTGTGGAAGTCAGATAGGCAGTCGCTTCATGTAAAGCACTGGTATTCAGCTGTATCTGGTTAGACTGAAAATTGACCCCAAACATAGTGGGTTAGAGGCTAGGAAATGGTTAAAAATGACAAGTACTTGAAGGTTATTTGCGTATACCTACTTTTTATACGTATATTATTGGATAAGTGAAAAAGGAAAACATTTTTTATGTCTATAGCTGTTTTTTTCTCACTCTTGCTTGCTATTTCATTTGACATTTGCAGAATTATCGATTTCGGCATTACTTACCATATACAAAAAGTAGTATATAGATAGAAATGTCGTCATTCGAGACTACAATAATGCTTACACAAGCAGTAATTGAAATCAATAAATCGTCACGTTGCAACATAGCACGTGTATCAAATAATTTATCAGAGAATCATCTTACAAGTGAATCACAGCGACATAGTGGCGTCATATTACACCATTTATGCTTTTATTTGGGACTGGGAGAGTCCAGATTCGTCAGCACATCGTTTAAGGAGAATGCGTCACGATTTGACGATGAAATCGAGGGACGCAATTAGTCAAATGGAGCTAAAGGGAAAAGGCTTAAAGGATTCTGTACACTGTACCGTACCATACTATGACCGTGATAGGAACGTGACAAGCAAATAAAATATTCCTTGTATTGAAAAGTAAGTCTAGACTAGGGGTTCAATAATTTATTTATGACGGGCCTCCTTTCTACAAAGAAAAAATATCCGCGCCCCCCTGCCCAGAAAATATAATTTTAGGTTATTATCAAAGATTACATAATTAGAAAAAAAAACATTAGTTTTTATTGCGCAAATGTTGAAATGTCTAGCTTTTAAAGTTAAGATGTTACTAAGTTAGTATGAAATGCCGTAGATAAAGCGTAAACGCTTGTAATTTGTTAATAAGGTCCTTAACTACACTGGTGATATACACTCCCCTTTGCTGGTGTCTGCGTGGTATGCATGACGCGATATGTTCCCAATGGGCATAGTAATCCATGTTGTTTCTTTACGTGCCTTATACGTTCATAGCACGGTCACGGTATGGTACGGTATAGTGGGCAGACTGCCTAAGTGGTAGTATGAACAATATAAAATGGAAAGGGGACAAAATGTTTTATATCCAATTTGAAATTCAGTTTCACGCGTTTATGAATAAACGGTATTAGCTGAAAATTGAGATACATGACATATAGATTTTGTTTAACCTAACACATGGGATATTTTTATTACGTTTTTACGTTCCGTTCAATTTACGTTCCGTTTTTAGTTCTGAAGTATACACTAATGACTAAAGTCGCAGGCAGACGCTAGTATTAAATATAAATTACTAGCTTTGACCCGCGACTTCGTCTGCGTAATTGTCGGACCCCCGTTTCATCTCCTTAGGGAGTGGATTTTGGAAAATCCTTTCTTATCGGACGTCTACTAACTATAAACTATACACATCAAAAGTGTCTAGGGATCAAGATGTATTTGGTAATAATAATATATTGATCCCTAGACACTTTTGATGTGTACTTCCCTGACAAATTTCATCTTTATACATCAAGCGGTTTTAGATATTTCGTGATGAGTGAGCCTGTGCTTTTACCTTTCGCTTTTCTATGTATATTTAGATTTAATTTGTAATTGAAGTGTATAGTAAAGTTCTTTTTTATACACCTAACTTCAAGAAAGCTTTACAGTTTTATTAATTCTTTATTTATTTGCCTGTTCTGTCTTGCTCCTAGGAAATGCCGTCCTCCACTTCTTCCATCTTTCGCGAATCTTTACTCCCACTTTAGTGGTTCATTTATACAGGGTGTCCCAGCTAAGGACGTCCAAACGAAAATTTTGGACTCCTCCCTTCGTGGGCTATCCAAACCACCCCCATGTATGTTCTACGATTTTTTGCGGTTTAGGAGCTAAACGACATTTTAATATTTTTTTGGGATATTCTTCTTTACATCAGATTTTGTAGATTTTCTCTTTTTGTGTCTCATTTTTTGGAAATATTTTAATTGATAATGAATCCTGAAAGTATGGTCTTCGATCGATAAAAACAACTGTCTGTCTTATTGTCACCCGAAATTACTTAAACTTAGTTCAAAGGCAAAAATGTTGTTTTGTAAATTTCGTTGCAGATTTTCGGCTCTTAAAGAAAAATCACAATAAGGGCCCAAATCACCTTAAAGTTATTTCAAAATCTTCCACGGACCCTCAGCTCTTTAAAACAGTACAAATAACTAGTATTTTACGGGTCATTATTCGGAGCAATTGAAGCTCGAACATGGTAAGGCAAAAAATACAATATTTTAGAACATAAGTGAAACCTAATGAAAATGAATTAAAATGAACTTTTATCAAGTTTTCAATGCAATATGAGCTCTATGTCATGTTTATTATTTGCACAATGGTGATATGGAGTGGTTAGTAAAGTTAGGTTAGGGTTAGGTTAGGGTTAGGTTAGGTTAGGTAGTTAGGTTAGGTTAGGTAAACCTAACCTAAGTTTAGTAATTTTTTAAAATTAGTGATGTTATTTAATAAAGTCAATGACATAGAGCTCAAATTATATTATTGAAAACTTAATAAAAGTTCGTTTTAATTCATTATCATCGGCTTTCATTTAAAAACAAAAAAATGAAACCTAATTAAAATGAACTTTTATCAAGTTTTCAATGCAATATGAGCTCTATGTCATGTTTATTATTTGCACAATGGTGATTTGGAGTGGTTAGTGAAGTTAGGTTAGGTAGTTAGGTTAGGTTAGGTTAGGTTTCAAACGAACTTTTATTAAGTTTTCAATATAATTTGAGCTCTATGTCATTGACTTTACTAAATAACATCACTAATTTAAAAAAATTACTAAACATAGTTTAGGTTTACCTAACCTAACCTAACTACCTAACCTAACCTAACCCTAACCTAACTTTACTAACCACTCCAAATCACCATTGTGCAAATAATAAACATGACATAGAGCTCATATTGCATTGAAAACTTGATAAAAGTTCATTTTAATTCATTTTCATTAGGTTTCACTTATGTTCTAAAATATTGTATTTTTCGCCTTACCATGTTCGAGCTTCAATTGCTCCGAATAATGACCCGTAAAATACTAGTTATTTGTACTGTTTTAAAGAGCTGAGGGTCCGTGGAAGATTTTGAAATAACTTTAAGGTGATTTGGGCCCTTATTGTGATTTTTCTTTAAGAGCCGAAAATCTGCAACGAAATTTACAAAACAACATTTTTGCCTTTGAACTAAGTTTAAGTAATTTCGGGTGACAATAAGACAGACAGTTGTTTTTATCGATCGAAGACCATACTTTCAGGATTCATTATCAATTAAAATATTTCCAAAAAATGAGACACAAAAAGAGAAAATCTACAAAATCTGATGTAAAGAAGAATATCCCAAAAAAATATTAAAATGTCGTTTAGCTCCTAAACCGCAAAAAATCGTAGAACATACATGGGGGTGGTTTGGATAGCCCACGAAGGGAGGAGTCCAAAATTTTCGTTTGGACGTCCTTAGCTGGGACACCCTGTAGATACTTAACCAAATATTTATAATTCTTTTGATTGTACAAGCCCAAAAATATCCCGTTGTCTAGCATGGTTCCTAAATCTCAATATAGGACCCCCTCTGTTTGGCTCCCCATGGTTCTAAAACGAATGCTTCCGGTAGCCATTACATCTATACTTTGTCAAGGTTGATAGTTTTGGAGGAATGAATAATTGAGCTCTTAGTTCCGACAAAACGAGTCAACTGACGATCTCTGAGTAATTAAATTAATTACTGCAATATAGCATTGTTAGGTTTCTTTCTCTGGAGCCCTAATTGCAGTTAGCTTAGACCCTGTTTCCGCTACCGGTGGGTTAGTAGGTTTATGATTTTTAATGTTCTTTTTGAAGAGATAATATGACAGGTATAAATTATTGTATAAGTGCAAATAATATAACATCACACCTGTAATCCCCGGAGGGTTAGGCAGAGGTGTACTTACCCATTAGCACCATCACATTTCGCCAGTTATGTATAAGTCACATGTAATAGGGGGCGAGCCTATTGCCATCAACCGGGAACAAATGCAGACTCCGAGGCTATTACTGAGAAATTCCAGATGGAAAAACCCAATTACACTTTCCCCGACCTGGGAATCGAACCCAAGTCTTCATGCTCAGTAGACCAACGAGGCAATCAAAATTCAAGATTAAAAAACTTAAACCCTCTTTAGGTCTTAGATTAATTTAAATAGTTTGAACGATAAAACATAATAAAAGTAATACTCCGTGACAGAACCAACTAAATTAATATTATACCGCGCGTAAATAAAGATTGCGCAGTATCTCGTATTTTCCTGTAACTTGAAGGATATCTTAGGGAACATTGTATTATTTCTCGGTACTCTGTGTCACAAGGGGTAGCCTCGGCCTCGGGCTAAATGGACAACAAACAGTTCTGGAAACTGGCTATGTAAAAAATAATAAGATCATTTTATTTATTTGTGCTCCGTAGACCGTTACAAAGCTTTGTTTTAATTAAGTATGTAATAACTTACTGTTTCTTAATTAACTGCTAATTACCTGAAAAATGAAAACAATATTTAATATCCTTTGTTACATATAAAAGTTGTTGGCAATATGCTCGCCCCCTATTACATGGGACTTAAACATAACTGGCGAAATGTGAGTGTACTTATTACACCTCTGCCTATCTCTTCGGGGATTACAGGCGTGATGTTATGTATGTATAAAGGGTGTAAACAGACACTAAGAAAGCCGAAAGTTATATTTTCTTTTCATCATTGTCATCCTTTTTCTGTTCTGAACCATACCTGGGACTCGTCTGATTGCGTAGATATAGAAGGTCAAAGTTCCAACTTTTTTAACGTACCTACATAAACTCACGCCTTTTTCCCATGGGGGTAGGCAGAAACCACAGAACGCCACCTGCTACGATCCTTACATACTCCTATCGCCTCATCTACGTTCATACATCTCGTCATACAAGCACGCCGGTTACGAGTACTCCGCACCTAGGTCAGGTGCGGAGTTCTGAAGAACCTCATCAATAAGGTCAGTGTAGGTCTTCCTAGGGCGACCACTCCCTGCGTTGCCACTCACCTCTGCTATATAAATACCTTTTGTTAATCGTCTTTCACTCGTCCTCTCAATATGACCGAACCATCTAAGCATACCCTTTTCTATCTTTGTCACTGCATCCACTTTTAATCCGCAACGTAATGCAACGTATTTTTACAAATACAAGTTTTAAATGTTCTATTCAAACATTAAGTACTCTTTTGAACCCTGAACTGTTGTATACTCTCGTAAGCACTATCTTTTACGTGCGTTACCATAAACAGTTTTCACACATAAAAAGTAAGTTATTTTGCGCAATAATTTTTGCTCTATGTTCTTCTTAGTTTGATAGGCAGTACAGTATGCGTAGTTAACGGTTATAATGTGTTTTTTTACACCCTGTATTACACATAATAACATCACACCTTTAATCCCCGTAGGGTTAGGCAGAGGTGTACCCACATTTCGACAGTTACACACGCAATAAACACCTAATAAATACAGTATATATGGAATTTATTAATCATAGAATTTAGTCATTATACAGAAACACATTCACGCTTCTAGGAAAGACAAAATTACTACCGAAGTCGAATATTTGGAGGAAAACCTCTACACCTACACCCACCAATGACATCAACCTTCAATTATCATAATTATATCCTTGTCTTAACCGGCCAATCGTTCACTTAAACAAGCATCAAGTACAATAGGCCAATAAAAGCTTAAAAAACACAAGCTTATGTACTTACAAACTTGGTTCTAAGCTGACGCTGCCACAAGTGCCTCAAACGGTACCACGGCTGCTGTTCATTCACCCCGCAACGGGAAAGAGCGTGACAATACACACGTGCTTACCAACCTAACTTTAATTACAATTACTATATTTTAATTTACTTAGCTTTGTTATTTAAAGCTTTTTCAGACCACCATAAAAGTATAAAAACCAATTTGAAGATATTATAAATTACAGTAAATAGATTTTTCATTTCCTGTAGTTTTTTTTACTTCATCTTAGAATACTAACCTTGTCATCGAGATAAACAAAACATGTTTGAGGAAACTATCATGGTTTCAACACGTTACAAAATATTGTGAAATGGAAATATAATATTATTTAGTGTACTATTTGAATACATCAACAAAATAAGTTTCCATACTAAGGTAACCTGAAAAACCATAACATTTTTATAGGCAAAACCCGTTTCTTAGACGTGATAAAATTTTCATAGCGTAGCCCCACCCTCAAGGCTTACGTGGCAAATGACAAATGATCACGATCGATCGACGAACGGGCTGCGTGCTGCCATCTGTCGCCTTGACGCTGCGCAAGCGCAGTTTAGAGGACCGTTTATGTAATTATGTGTACATAGTTCTGCTTTTAGGATATCAGATAACAAGTTTATTTATAGAATACTTTTGAAACTGTTTTCGGTTTTGATAAGTAGAAAAGTTATTTTAAATGAGTAGAAATTTCACGCCACGTGTTTAATTTCAGAAGGCATATTAAATTTAATATATTACTGAAATATCTAATATTTTATTGATAAGATTAAAGGCATCTGTTTTGAACAAGCAATAGAAACACTTTTATAATAAATTGATAAAAACGCAACACAATTCCAAAAGAAACTACGTAATTTACAGGTTGCAACTTTGTAAAGGCAATTATTTACAAATAAACTCATTTCATTGACTTACACGAGTGTTTCACGGACATACAATTGAAGATATACATAATTTATATAACGAAACATGAAGCTAACTTTCATATGTATACAACTACAAGGATACCAGCTAAAATACCGTTTCCATAATTATAATAAAAATGGCATTTGGTATATGAAATACTATAATTCACAAGGAAAAAGTCATAACTAAATAACATTTTCCTTCTAAATAATATCGATTTTCCCCTAAAATGGTATAGAATTAAAACAGGCACAAAGCTACGTTTCGGAGAATTTGCACGCGCCGATGCAAATCGTGAGTCAGACAACCAAACGGTTCATGCTACCTTAATATCAGCTATAAATAGAACTAGCCTCTCTGCAATGCACAAACCTTCATAAAAACGTTACATCTATCAACCAAATCAGAATAATTCAACCGTTACATCCCAAAACGTTCCAGAACATTCAAATTTTCAAACATTCAAAAAGAGAATTCTATGTAAGCGTTGTACATAAAACAAAATGGTGGGTTCGGTTGTCCGCGCCGCCCAATGCACTCGCGTTTATCGCCCGACATATCGAGTGGCGACTTGGCAACGCTGCGGCCGCATTCCTGCAGCCGCACGGCAACGTCGCAATCGCAGCCGCGATCACTACCCGTGCCTTTGTTGATTGCTGTGACGTCGCAAAATGATAAAACGTAAAATGTTTGCAATGTGAAAATTGTTAAAAAAACGTTTAGATGTCTTAGAAAAACTATTTTATCGATTTTTTGTGGGTGTAGATCGGCTAGATGCGCGTGCGCATGTTGTTTTTGAGCCGGGGGTTGGAAAGTATACGCTTTCTCTCACAACTCGCTTAGAAATCGATGTGCATTGTTGCTTCTAGACACGTCTCGCCCATGTTATTCGTTTATGTGCTATGTATGCGGATTCCTCGCTCTTTTCGATCTGAGTAGTGTCTCGGATCCTTAGCAACTGTTTGACTTATAGGCACTTATAGGTTGCCTTATGTTTGCGATGATAAATACGTTTCGACGGGGCGTGGTCATTACTCTAAATACTTCCTAATTGTACTGATAACTTCGTTCGAGATTCGAGAGGCCACTATTTTGTCGTCAATATGACGGCTATGATTTATTTTGTAATGTAGGTAGCATTGTTTTTCAACGTGGTCATTGATTTATGAGAGGCAACATAAGCTATGACATCATTTCAGAAACATTTTAGACAAAAGAAGGTTTGCTCTTTGGTTTTTTTTTGTAATGTTGGCCATAATAAAGTTGTCTATAAATAGTACTAACGTCAAACCCTTTAAATTCTCACTTGTATTTTACGAGCGATATAAAGTGTATGAATTTACAACGTTGAGAGTTGTTTATGATAAAATATACTAGTATCGACATTATTATTTTACATTATAACTTTACGGGTAATAAATAGTGGTGAATGATAAATTTTGCCTTGAGAATAACTAAATAGTTTTGGTGTCAAACTATTTAAATGCATTATGATTTTTTACGGTGTTTATAAAAATGATGTGTCCATTTTTCCCTTTGACATATAATATTTTAAGGATTTTTTTTATACAATTAATTTTAATTGTTAATTTATCCTTTGGTTAAACTACCTTATAATATTTTAAGGATTTTTTTTATACAATTAATTTTAATTGTTAACTTATCCTTTGGTTAAACTATCTATAAGTATTAGAATAACCTTCGAATGACCGCGTAGCGATTGCCAAAATTACTGTAAACGTAAAACTTAACTGCCTAGATTAACTGCTCAGACTGCCTCGTTGGTCTAGTGGTCGCAAAGCGCGGATGCTGAGTATGAGGTCTTGGGCTCAATTCCCAGGTCGGTCAGTGTTATTGGGTATTTCCATCAGGAATTTTTCAGTGGAAGCCTCGGGTGTCTGGATTTGTGCCCGGTTGATGGCAATAGGGTCGCCCCCTATTACATGGGTATGGGTACACGTCTGCCTAACCCTTCGGGGATTACAGGCGTGATGTTAAGTAGGTAGGTAAATATAACTGAAATAAAAAAAACCTTTCGCTCTACTCGGTGATTAACGGTTAAGAGAACTTTATCAACAGCACGCTCTCTCCAAAACGTAGTCTTAATTTCTGGTCAATAAGTACCAAGTTAAACTTATTGACATTTTCAAGAAAGGATAAGGACACTAATATCTATGTTTGTGGTTAGTCAGTTTCTCGTTAAATAACTTAGTTTCAAAATGATACGTAACTTAATTTCTCGTAATGGAAAATACGAGTTTTTAAGTTACCGAAATTAAGAACATTTTACCGACAGCTGATGAGCTAGCTGACTCCATATAAAAATATTAGTGTTCTTATCCTATTTTAAAAATTTAATACAGTTAAAGTACTAATTCATCCAAATATAATTAGACTACATTTTCTTTTGATCGCATGACAGTACGCGTTCAATAATATCTTCTTAAAAAGTTTAGTTCTAAAGCTTAGTTTCAGACTTTCAGTACTTACGAGTACTTCCTTACCTAGGGACGTATGTTACCTGCCCTTTTATTTTATGTTCTCACTCTAGAAGGGTGCTAACGGGACCCTATTACTAAGCCTCCGCATCTGTCTGTCTGTCTGTCGGCGAGCTGAATCTCCTGAACCGTAATAGCTAGAGAGTTGAAATTTTCACAGAATGTGTAAGTATTTCTATTGCCGCTATATCAACACATAATTAAAATAAATACACCTGAGCAGAAAATGAAGAGAGATGTTTCTTTTTTTTTGGGTTTTTGCAACGCTACTATAATGGCTTCAATACTGTTATATCTTCTACCATGGTACGGTACCCTTCGTGTGCGAGTCCGACTCACAATTGACCGGTTTTTTCTATTTACAAATTTCATCGAGTCTAATTTCATACATAGATAACATCACGCTTGTAATCCCCGAAGGGTTAGGCAGAGGTGTACCTATAAGTAAACCCACATTTCGCCAGTTATGTTTTAAGTCTTATGTAATAGGGGGAGAGCCTATTGCCATCAACCGGGCACAGGTCCAGACTCCGAGGATGCTACTGAGAAATTCCTGATGGAAAAACCCAATAACACCTTGCCCGACCTGGGAATCGAATCCAAGACCTCATGCTCAGCAGTCGCGATTTGCGACCACTTTCATCGCGCGAGAATAATTATCATCAAGCTTAGCTGCAAACGTTTATTTGAATGTTCAAGTCCCAGCGTGAGTTATTATAAATGAAATTATATGCGTTCGCAATTCGTGACAGACGATTTCACGAATTATAAACAAATTACTTTCTCTTTAACCAAGTTAAGGCTAAGCGCTTACGAATAATGAAATGTCGCAGTCTACGATATGTCAACTTAGAACGAGACGACAATATATTGTCTGGCTGCAGACCGGCCACCGACCACAACCACAAAACGCTACTATCGACGTGTTTCCTGTAGTTTTCGTACGTTTAATCATAGGCATCGCAAAGGTCCATATAATACGGGTTCCTTACGTGAATTCCAATGAAACATCATTTCTTGAACCACCATCTAATCGATTTATGGATATAATAGTTTTAAGGATTTTTTAAGTACAAATTATTGGACCTTTGCGCTGCCGATGATTCGAGCTTATGGTTATTCGATATTTTGATGCATCGAGGTAGTGAACTGTCGCGTTTATAATTTTTCGAGATTATTCTATCCAGCTAACGGCTTCGAGCAAGTGTTATTCGATCTTACGTCATTCGATCTCACGTAGAAAACCCGGTCGCCACAAGGCCGCTTCCAGCTTCAGGTGGTGGCGTTTGTGGCTGACGCGTGTGGCCCGTGTGCGGCTAGGCTAAATTGGCATCTATTAAGAATTGGATCAGAAAAAATACTTTATCCCTAAACAAAGCGGCTTTAAAACTGAAATATGTTTTCATTCAAGCTCTACACAAGTTCTGATAGAAGTTTTATAAAAGTTTCTCTTTGTCATTTTGTAAGCAACCCCGTAGACTTGAGATCACTGAACAAGTCTTGCTAATAAATGTCAAAAACTATCAAATTCTGAGAAAGTGGATGCAGGAGAACGTACCCCGTTGACCTAAGAATTATAATCCCTTTACGAAAAACTCTAAAACAATTTTACGAGACTCACATAAAGGGATGTTATCTTCACTAAATATTAAAAACGAAACACTGCTATATCTTAATTATATTCAACTAGCTTTTGACGGCGACTACGTCCGCGTAAATGTCGGTTATCGCGGACGCAGACGAGGTGGGAGAAAAAAAAGTACCCTATGTCCTTTCTTGGGGTGCAAACTTACCCCATACCAAATTTCATCAAAATCAGTTTAGTGATTTAGTCGTGAAAGCGTCACAGACAGACAGAGTACTTTTCACATTTATAATATTAGTATGGTTAACATTAATTAAATAACGGATAAAATAGTCCGATCAACGAGGCTTTTGTAACCCGAATAATTCCTCCGCCTATGAAACTTGGCACATGACGAAAATAGGTAATTTATTTATTTATTTATTTATTCACAAGGCAACTACAACAGGTGACAAACACACATTTATGACAAGGTTTAGATTATGAGTTTCGACCTGATTATCACCCAAGGCGTAATCGCACAACATGACATGCAACATAAGTAATAATCCTAAGTAATCATAACTACAAAAGAAAAAAGCTTAGTTCACAAAAAATAAATAAATAATAATAACAACTATAAAGATTACAGCTACGAGCTATGTGCATCTGCTCCCCGACACATATCTCCATAGGCGGCAAATGTGTAGTAGACCAGACACGCCAGTAGATCACATAATTAATGCAAGGTATTTAAAGAAGACAGTAGGTATTTAGAAATATAAAACAAAATTAGGAATTAAAACAAGATTAAAAAGAAAGGGTACATACATGTTTTCTGAAAGTAGCGGCACGAGGATCGAAGATATCAATACTTTTATTGTCCTTAGAAATTTCATTATAAAGTCGACACATTCTGACGATGGGGTTGTAATATGATGTGTTATTTGTAAAGACCAGAAGTGCGAAAGTTCTTGGCATTCGAGTGTTATACCTAGTATTGATGTTTATAAGGGACAGCAGAGCTGCAGAGTCCAGCGTGGAATGTAGGATCTTATGCAGGTTTATTAAGTCCTGCTGTTTGCGACGAGTATACAGAGGTACCAAGTTGAATTTGGTAAGACGTTCGGAATAGCTTTGCAGCGTTCTCGAGAAGCCGTGCCGGTATGAGACCCACTTCAGACATTTTCTCTGCACACTCTCTAATCTGTCAGAGTGTACTGCGTAACACGGTGACCAGATAACCGAACAGTATTCTAATATGCTTCTTACCAGGCTTTTATAAAGTAATATAAAACTTTGAGGCTTTTTAAATCCTTTGGTGGACCTAGATATAAAACCGAGGAGTTTCAATGCTCTATTCGTCACGTAATTGTAATGTTCTCTAAAAGATAGTTGTTCATCAAACAACACGCCGAGATCTCTGGCTACGTGCTTCCGTTCTAACGATTGACCCTCAAGTTTGTAGTCATAGGTGCTCTTTATACGCTTTTTCGTAAAAGTTATAACAAAGCATTTATTTATGTTTAATTTCATACGATTAAGGATACACCAGTCCGAAATGATATTTAAATCGTTCTGAAGGGATTCACTATCGCAAGCGGTTTTTATCGATGTGAAGACCTTAAGATCGTCGGCATATAACAGACAGGGACATGCCAATTTTGTGACGAGATCGTTGATGAAAATTATAAAAAGTAAGGGCCCTAAATGCGACCCCTGTGGAATGCCTGACGTTACACTAACCGGCAATGACAAGTACCCTCTGACAGAAACGAGTTGGCTTCTGTTGTTTAAGTAAGACTGTATCCACCGGAACAGGGAACCGTGTATACCGTATGATTTAAGCTTCAAAAGCAGTATTTCGTGATTAACTTTATCGAATGCCTTCCGAAAGTCTGTGTAAACTGAGTCTATTTGGCCTCCTTTCGCGAATACAGTACACAGGTAGTTTTTGTACTCGAGCAGGTTTGTGAGTGTTGATTTGCCTCGAACAAATCCATGCTGAGACTGGTGAAAATACGGTTTAAAGTGTGAGTAAAAATACTGATACACAGACGATTCAAAAAGTTTTGCCATACCAGATAATATGCTTATGGGTCTGTAATTTGCGCAATCTGACTTGTCACCATCTTTAAAAATGGGCACCACATGCGCCCTTTTCCAGCATTTTGGAAAAGTACCCAGTATCAGCGATCGATTAAACAAATAATAGAGTGGCAATGATAGCTCTTCAGCACACTGAACCAGGAAACGAAAGGGTATTCCGTCTGGACCAGCGCATTTGTTATGATCAAGTTGTTTTAAAGCTCGCAAAACATAATCTTGCTCAATATAAATCTGCGATAATGAAGAAGAGTTGCACTCGATACCTGCGCATGTCTCAGTACTAGCGGGAGTTGCAGACGTATCCTCAAAAACTGAACTAAAGAAGTCCGAAAATAATTCACTGATAACTTGACTATCAGATGAAGTAACTCCACCGAGCTTCATCGTTTGTGGTAAGCCAGACGTACTTTTTTTGCTATTGACGAACTTCCAAAATGATTTGATATTATCAGTTAAACAGTCCTCGGTGAATGTTATAAAGGAACCGTAGCATTCTTTTGTAAGAAACTTGCACCTACTACGCAACATGGAGAAGGCATCATAATCACGGGGGTTTTTATATTTTTTGAAACGTCTGTGATATTTATTTTTCTCATTGAGACATTTTTTAAGAGTTGGTGAGTACCAGAAAGGCTGGTCAGACTCACCCAATTTGGTTGTGGGAGTATGCTTGTTGATTATAGAATTGAGAGCAATGTAAAACTCATCCACGGCCCGATCAATATCACTAGACAATAAAAAGGTAGCCCAATCAACCTCTGCGATAGCCGCCCTTACCTTCGCATAATCACACTTGTGAAAATTTAGCCGTGCTATGTTATTAGGTTTCATTTGTTTAGTAGGAATGCTGCCTTTTACGTGTATACTTAAAGGTGGGTGATGATCATCAACTCGACAGAGTGGCCCATCGTTTACCATTACTTGGATACTATCGGAGGTACAAAGAACAAGGTCTAAAAATCTATTGTTTTTGTTAGGTATATGATTAAACTGTGACAAATCACAAAGGGCCATCAAATCCAGTAAGAGGGAGGACTTACTATCAGTAGCTACTATAGCATGCGTTAATTTACTGCATGATGGCGTGGGTATCCATAACAATCCCGGAACATTAAAATCTCCAATAATTAGATTGATACAATCATCGCGAGACTACGTTATAACATTTTGTGTATTCGTATAAAAAGCTTTAAGGTCACTATTAGGTAAATCCGGGGGAAGGTAACATACACAAAGGTTGTATTGATTCTCATGCGAGTTGTTGGGCAAAATACTTACCCAGATATCTTCCACTCTACTGTCCCATGAGGAATGTCTTATCACTTTGTAATGTTTTTTAATAGCTATTAACACACCCCCACCGTCAACCTTCGTTACACATGAACTTTCACGATCTCTTCGAAACACGTTATACCGCTGGTCAAATAGCTCGTTATCAAAAATACCAGAATTAACATTGGTCTCCGTTAAGCAAATAATATCATAATTACAATTTAGTGAGTTAATATATAAATCCTGCAATTTTGATCTAATTCTATTTACATTCTGATAATAAATTAACATAAAAAGGTGCGTTTAATAAATCCATGTATATAACAATCTAATGAGTTTAAATTAGACAAGTTTAGCTAGACAACCAGCGTCTTTTATAAGTATGGCCTGCTCCTGTTCAATTTTTCTAACATAAATGCGGCCGTATTTAACCCATACAAATTTATAAGAGTGCTCTTTAGCCGCCAGTTTCGTTGCGGCGTGAAGCTTCTTGCATTCGGGTGAAAGATGTTCCGCCAAGTAAATAGTCCGTTTATCACCAGGAACGCCCAGGTGTGATGAGTTCAAGACATCGTCTTTTTTGCCCTTATTATATTGCGTTAGGGCTGAGAGTAGCATATCACGATGCCTTTCTGATGGTAAGGTTGCCAGAATATTTCTTGGACGGACAGATTCACGGTTCATTTTGGCAACGCGACGAATAGCTTGTAAGTCTGTATCAGGGATTGACACTTTTATTTCGTTGCCCAGATTCTTAAAAATCGCAGCCAGGTTTTCATTTTTCTTTTCCGGCACACAATGAATTTCAATATTGCGGCTCCGTGATATTTTTTCAATCGCTTGCAATCGACGTGTGAGTTCAGTCATGTCTGAGCGGAGTTTAATGTTCTCAGACTCAAGCGACTGGATGGTATTCTTAACCGAAGCTAGATTGACATTGAGGTCTTTTTGTTCAGCCGCTAAAAAATCTGTAGTGCGTGTAAAATCCTCCCTTAAGCTGTCGATCGCGGATGCTATTTCCTTCTTGAAGTCTGCAGCTAGAGCAGCTCTGATGCTTTCAAGCTTAGAGTCCAAAAGTTGGCCAAATTGCTCGTATGAAATGGAACAAGAAGCAAGCGGCAGATTTATAAGCGTTCCAGTCGCAACGTGAAGTGGAGACTTCAGTGGGGACTCTTTTGAATCGTTATCGGGAACGTCTACTAAGTCATCGCAGGACATGTTAGCATCTTCACGAAGAATATCAAATTGGTTTCGCACCGGGGTATTGTCGTGTTTGGGACGGGCTGTATTGCTACACGTAGGGCAAGTCCAAATCCGTTTAAGTTCATTAAGATGACTTGTATAATAATCTTTAGCCATATTTACGCATTTATAATCGTAAAAACCACGGCATGACGAACAAACCAATAACTCTCCTCGAACTATGATTTTGCTACATGCCACACAGTGCATCTTACCTATAGCTTGCTCTTAGCTATTGTTTTGGTACAGGAATAAAAATTTGTTAATTAGTAAACGCACCAAGTAGGTAGATGTGTTTAAATTATGTGAGTCACTTTGTCACAGCGAGCACTGAGCGAGCGATCTGCGGGTTGCCCTAGGTCAGGGATACGGCCGTTTTTGCTAATTACGTAGTTAAGTTTTGTTTATATCTCAGGTCTTTCTGGATCGATTTAGTTCAAACAAGCATCACTGCACACACCTTGTAACCGTTCACATAACTGTATCAGCTTTTTTGCATTAACAACACTTTGAACCACTATAATCACTAAAAATAAAGAGGAGTAAACAATAAGATGTTGCTCTGTACACGACCGAGTTGAGTTCCAGAGGTAATACACATTATAGATATACAATTATCCAACAACTTTTATTATGAGAAGTTAGGTATTTTTACCTAAACATGAAAATCGTTTATAGCTCTCTGTGAAAAATTCCTCAGACTGAAATTATTTCTGTATACGTACCTATGTATTGGTTAGAATAGGTAAGTACAGGCATCCAATATTTTTTCGATTTCCAAGATACTCCAAATTCAACTTTTAGCATTTTGCGCTATAACTTCTACCGAAAAATTTGTCTGCTCATTTTTATTTTCTAATATGGTTTTATTTACTTAAATAAATAGCTTTAATAAGTTATCCAAAAGATTTTCCTTTACAATATTATAATTCTTATTTTGACGTAATTACGTCGTGTGAATAATTGCTCAGGAAAATTAATTACGTTTCTTAGTTAGGGGTCGCTCTATTGTAATAGATTTTTCAAGAATCCAAATGAAATTCACCGAAATACCTAGTTTCTAAAATATCAGTAATTGCTAATACTGAGTATTGCCGCCGCTTAGCAGCGACCGGGCGCGCGGGAGTGCAGAGGGGTGCGGGGGCTCGCTCCTTTTGTTACAATTTCAACCTTACTGGAGTAGTAATAAGAACGTATCGCTGACTTTAGCCCGCGAACTGCATCTCGTCTGCGTTTAGTATATCCTTAATAGTATATGAACGTTCGAAAATTTGTTGGATAATTGATAAATCTGTTTTAATCTACAATCAAATGACCAATAGATATATAAGAATGGACGGAGTTATTTATACATTACGTAATTAAGCAAAAAATTTTTAAAAATATGTTTCAATAAGAAAAACCTTTGGATAACTGAGAAAAGCTATGTATTTGAACATATAAAAGCATATTAAAAAATTAAAATCAGCAGAGCAATTTTTCAGTAGAAGTTATAGTGCAAAATGTTAAAAGTTAAATTTGGGGTATCTCTGTGATCGAAAATATTTTGGATACTTTTACATACATATTCTAAGTAGTACATAGGTACGTATACAGAAATAATTTCAGTCTGAGGATTTTTTCACGGAGAGCTATAAACGATTTTCATGTTTAGGTAAAAATACCTAACTTCTCTTAATAAAAGTTGTTGGATAATTGTATATCTATAATGTGTATTACCTATTTTCATCATGTGCCAAGTTTCATAGGCGGAGGAATTATTCGGAAGTCTCCATACAACGAATCTCCTCGTTGATCGGACTAAAACAGTAGCGATCACAGACATACTCAATCGACCCACTTATGGATGCACCACCGTGTGAACAAGGCGTGAAGTTTCGTAGAATTGTGCAACGTACAACGGATCCATTCTTGATACTAGTTCGAACATTGTTGAAGCCGGGCTTCCGAGTATGTTAGCAGTTTGAGAGTAGTTGAATCTATAGAACTCAATGTCTAGAGAATTTGTAGCAAGTACCAAGTTATTCAGCTCTAGAGTATACAATGCTTCTGAGTTCTGAATAATCGATCTTGGCACAGGTTTTCAATAGTCCTGAGAGGAGGGGAGAGGGACTAAATCAACCCTTATATTTTAAAGACACGGACAGGTACCCTATGTCTGTTCCTGTACACCTGACGACGTATACAGGATGCCCGGTAAAGAATGGATAGTCTTGAAATGGGTCGTGGTAGAACTAATGACCATTCAGAAAAAAAATACAAATAAAAAAAAAACCAAGTAGTACCAAAGATATGATTGATTTAATAATATTCGAAGTTTTTTGTTACCTTATTTTACATTCATGTACACCACGACCACGAATTAATGAATTCCATCGGTTTTTTATTGTTAAAGTAATTTACGTTAACTAAGCTGATAGATAAGTAATCAAAAGAAGGACTGCTATTACGCGGTTTTTAAAAAAAACAACTTGAATTATGTTCTTTTGAAAAAATTCGTGAAAATTTTTCTTTTTGACAAAGTTTAAGCGTCCGTAGTTTAAAAAAAATGTATCGAAACACAAGTGGCCAATAATTTTGTAAGATCATGTGCTTATAGCCGATTCCAAAATGGTATGATTTCTTATTGTACCTAATGTAAATAGTGAATTATTGCTATTCGTTTTCAAAAGGAGTGAAATTTGGTTGAACAACAAAGTTTGAGATATTGGAATATTTATTTACATTAAATGTACCTGGTCATTGGGGTTTAATAAAAAACATCATTTAATATTAACAACACTGTTTTTGACTGCTGAGCATGAGGTTGGGCAGTGTTATAGGGCAAAGTGTTATAACTGGCGAAATGTGGGCGCACTAATGGGTACACCTCTGCCTAACACTTCAGGAATTACAGGCGTGATGTTAACACTGTATTCGTTGTAAATTACAATAAATGTTTAAGTTGTCTGCCACCCGCTCTGATTCAGATCTTACATCTTAGAATAAATGCTCTCCTAAGAAGTGGCTTATCACGTCGATTGCTTATTTTCGATGTGGTTGACCGGACACAGCTTCGTAAGTCTTCCAAGGATCGGCTTCGCGTAATAATTTTCCTTAGGACAGCCCCAATAAAAAAAAATCACGGTCACACCACATTTTCAAACCCACAAGTCCCACAACAGGCTAACCAAGCTTTCCTATTCAGTACTAACATATACTAATCATTTTATTTATACCCAGATGGTCAGGTTCATCTAATGTTCATATTTGTTACAATATTGCAAACTTTATTGTTTTACTAAATTTCACTCCTTTTGAAAACGAATAGCAATAATTCACTTTTTACACGACTGCCCCAAAAAAAGGAGTGTTATGTGTTCAGGGTTAATGTATGTATGTATGTGAGTTTCTTTATTCCACCATAACTTTTAAACGCCTGAACCGATTTAGATGTATGGGGTATCGTTAAAAACCGGTGTGGTCACTTTAAAACGTAAATTAATACCAGCCTCAATTTATTTTTTTAATGAATCTGGTCGTGTCTATGTTTATCGTCTAGAATTTGACCAGTAGATTTAAAAAATATATAACACTGTAAATAAAAAACGTCGTAAAAAAAACTGACGAGTAAACAAAGTACAAAATGTGCAATTTTTGCAGTCGTGTTTTTTAATTTTTTAATTATAGTAGCTTGTTACAATAAGTACAATAATGAATCATACCATTTTAAAATTGGCTATAAGCACATAATTTTTTAAAATTATTAGCCACTTATGTTTCGATACATTTTTTTTAAACTACGGACGCTTAAACTTTATTAATAAGAAAAATTTTCACGAAGTTTTTTAAAAGAAGTTGGTTTTTTTCAAAACCGTGTAATAGGAGCCCTACTTTTGATGACTTATCTATCAGCTTAGTTAACGTAAATAACGTTAACAATAAAAAACCGATGGAGATCATAAATTTGTGGTCGTGGTGTACAAGAATGTAAAATAAGGTACCAAAAACGTCGATTATTATTAAATAACTCATATCTTTGGTTCTACTTGGTATTTTTTTTTATTTGTATTTTTTTCTGAATGGCCATTAGTTCTACCATGACCCATTTCCATTCATTACCGGACACCCGATATACAAAATTTTAGGATGATCGGTTCAGTGGTTTAGGCGTACAAAGATAAACAAACAAATTTACTTTCGCATTTATAGTATTAGTTAGGAAGTTAGGATAACCCTAATTATCTTTTCAGGCACTTTATGCAATCCTCCTTGAAGCATAGTGATGCTGTTGGACAGTAAACAGCTGGCATTATTGTAGATCAACCTTAAGTAAGTAACACAATTTTTTTTACAATATGATTTCATAAAAAAAAGAAAGAAGAAGAAAGAAGAAAGTCAGATTTTTGATAAAACAAAGTACTCTTTCAAAATGATGTATTGGTTGGGAATCAACAAAAGCCAAGAATAACATAATTTGTTATTCCGTAAAACATTGATGTTTATCCCATCACGTTAAAACATAATCGATACCTACCTACGTATGAAGACTAAAAGTGTGTACGTATTCTTTGAACAGAGATTCAGGTGAACAAAATGGATGTGGAAACGTCCATAATCGCTCAATAAAAAATAAAAATTCAATAAACAGTAAGCTTAAAAATAAACGTGTAATTAGGTACAATAAGTTGTTATATTTCTAGATAAGAGCTAGCTGCTGACGACACCATAAACTTTGTGTTACTACACATCTACCGAAATTACGCGACGGAAAGTTCGGTGTGCCTGCCATGCAGCTGCCGAAAATTCCGTCGCGTAATTTTCGTAGAAAACATGACAGGCGAAGTTTTGCCACTTAGGTAAAAAACTTTCTTCGAGATAAAAAGCAAAGGAACAGAAGTTTATGTATTTGAACGTAAGGCCGATTTGCGTAATTAAAAAATCTAGTATCAATGTCAAAATCGTAAATAAATTAAAGCTATTTTATTGACATATTAAGACTGAGATTAGAATTCAAACATAACATAACATAATATCACCCCTGTAACTCCGAAGGGTTAGACAGAGATGTTCCCATTAGTACACCCACATATAGCAAGTTATGTTTAAGTCCCATGTTCTTAAAAATACGGGAATTGCACTTGTTGTTTACGTATTGAAGATTTTTTTGAATTGCGAAAATTATTATTATTTAACTATATTGTCTATTCAGTAATTTTGAAAAAAAAAAAAAATTTTGGTAAACTACTGTAATTTCTACTGAACTACGTAGATTAATAGAACACATTAACATGTATTATCAGTGTCACATTGACATAGATTAGCTGGAGTGTCATACACTTCACTCAACGACAGTGCCATAAAACCTTGAGCTTTTTACATATCACGACTATCGTAATTAGCGATATCGGCAGAGAGGGCGGCTAAGTTTTAAGTCGTAGCTCCTGAACTGTCAGTGAAGAATTTGAATTTCTAAGGCCTTTTATTTTTGGGACTAGCCTACCATACTATGGAAATAGTATAGCTAGGTAAGTCTGGGAATTACACAGCAATTTCTGAAAGCCAGAATCAATAGTGGCGACCACCAGAAAAGCACCGAGGCAATGAAGCTTGACAAGTCTAAGTCAAAAGTCAACCAATTCAAGTGCCTTTAATCCCGCGACGAAATTAATCAGATAAGAACAGCAGAGGTGTGAGAAAAAACATAATTTCCACTTCCCTCCAAACCAGCAGGAGACAGAACAGAACTAGACCAATAGGCACAAGGGGATGTTTACAACTGGGAGAAGCCCAGATTGCCAAGTACCACGGATTGTAAATAACATTAATTAATGCGTCCTTAATGTGACCGGTATTTAATTTACTTAAATAACAAATAAACCTAAATAGTGTAAGTACTCATTACTTTCATTAATCCCTTTCACAGTACTTTATATACATATCAATAAAATCTTCATCCATTCAAAATTCCAGTTGTCAAACCCTAATACCTAAAAAAGACCCAACATTAAAGATAGCAAGTATATTTTGACTTTAAATTCTATTCAGTAACTTGACAGTTCAAAGAAAAATAATGTTCAACTAATAGTGTTGGGGTAGTGAACGATTTTGCGTAAGGAACGAATGATAAGAATGGTTTAATACCAAGTTAAGTACATTATTTAAGTTCATTCAATTTCGTTTATTCTTACACCACCTCACTATCTTTTTTTTTGTCAATACTTAGTAACCCTTTATCTGTCAAGTTACTGAATAGAATTAAAAGTCGAAATATCGGCATACTATCATAACAATATAATTCTTTATGTATCCACAAAATTTCACCTAATGCTAGATAACGTTGGTCTGATGAACCTAGCAGCACTTAAAACAAAAATATTGAATTCACAATTCGAATTGAACAACAATCTATTGACAATTGAACAACTGCAATCGCTCCCCTAAATGTTTTCAACCGCTATTTAAACGTTTATTTGTCGGTAATGGACTCAAGTGGGCCACACTGGCCACTTGTGTGGATCATGTGAGGGTGAGCTAATTAGACATGAGGGGAGGTTTTACGTAGATTTCGCCCATGCAAACGATATTGAGTCCATTTCTTCGTAGGCAAGCACTTTATAGAACATTTTGTGTACAAATGCGTCGATGGGTGTAGCTCTTTCAATGTTGGCTCGACTAGTTAGGGTGCGTAACTGTTGAATGCGATTGAAGGTTTACTCTAGGCCAATAAGAGCAACGTCCATTGCTTCATTTGTAAGTGCATTGATGTATAGTTTTTATACAAGTGTATCAATGGATGTAGTACTTCAGATTTTTATAAGCTGTACGTAACTATTGAATTTGTTGGAAGTTGTATTTAATTATTGTGTTATGCAACCTAACTTTTTAATAGTTGAATGTAACTGCTAAAAGTAAAGTACATACTTATATGCAACGCACTTATCAACAACTTAATATGAGGCTGTAATTAGTTTAAAAAACTATTTATAAGTTCTTCTTTAATTTTCTTTAACCATGAAGGAAAAGCTGCGTCCTTTCTGTGTTTTGGAATGTTTTTAGAGACGTCTGAACGCAAGATATAACGCAATGATAACTTTAGAAACTATTACCTAATTTTGTTAAAAAAATTACAAGTAATAAACCTTTCTTGGTATTTTTTTTAAACAACTTTTTGTTACTTGTGTAACTATTAACCAGTATGTAGATGTTAATCTTATAACCTTACATTTATATGTCATAACTTAAATTAATCATATTCTAAGGCTTATACAAAAGATGGATAGTTCGTAAAGTTATAGAGTGAAAAAAAGTGTCCGTGGAGTTTCTTGCTAGTTCTTCTCCAAAGAGGCCTACTTACGTTTTGAAACGAGCAACTAGATTCAACTTTCTGACTTACTGACCTATTTTTCGACAATTCAAGTGTTTAATTGATATAAATGTTTTGACTTAGATCAAGGGTGCTCAACTTTTTTAACAGTCGGGCAAAGCGTTAGATTTTGAAGTTTTCGGCGGGCCACTGGCGATTCCTATTTTAGTTACGTTTGGGACTTGTGCAAAAAAAAAACAAAGATATTATGAAATGTCATTGATGTTTATTAAAAGAATTATTGTAAGTAAACACGTGGGCGCACTGGTATTGGTTTGATTTGTAACGAAAAATGAGACAGTAATTAACAGAAAAATGAGCGTAAGAGGGGAAACTTGCATACGCGGGCCACTCAAAATCATTCCGCGGGTCACACATTGGCCCACGGGCCTGCGGTTGAGCAGCCTTGCTTAGATCATTGAAAAAAGTAACAATCTATACTAATATTATAAAGCTGCAGTGTTTGTTTGTTTGTTTGTTTGTTTGAACGCGCTAATCTCTGGAACTACTGGTCCGATTTGAAAAATTCTTTCAGTGTTAGCGAGGAAGGCTATAGGCTATATACCATCACGCTACGACCTACGGGAGCGGAGCAGTAACCAAAGACGCGGGTGTAACCGCGGCGGACAGCTAGTAAGGAATACACATAATTGTATTTTCTTGACCTTTTTCAAATAACTGCTAATTTAAACTAACTACAACTACAATTTCGAGCATGTAATATTAGCATTAAATACTGCAGTTCCACATCAGTTAAACCAATATAAAGGCATCTTACTATCCATCATCCATCCGACATACAAGTCCCCGGACGCAGGTTGGTCTTTAATTACGTTATCAATTACAACCGTCCGAGTCATGCGAACCGGACAGATCTGAGCCTAGACAGTCTCGGCTATTAATTGGATTAACCCCTATTATAGTTAACTGCTGCTTAACTAAGCGCTGTAAACTGGTTATGTTATGATTCTGGTTGTTGGTTTAGTACTTTAATTTGAGGTTAAAGTCTGAATTGTAATTATTAAAGGTTTCTGCCGAATAAGGGCCGTTTATTTTCGTTTATAACTTTCATGACCATTTTCACTTGAATAAAAATGAACTACTAGATTTACAACCCTCGGTTTCAGGCAAACCGTTGAAAATGCAACTGTGTGCTTTTGTTTTGGCACTAGTTTTTTTCACCCCCGTTTAGTGACGTCTTTGCTTACTGCTCCGCTCCCTTTGGTCGTAGCGTGCTGTTGTACAAATAGAAACCGATGGAAGTTTTCAAATGGACATAACATACAATACATAAAGTCACGCCTTTTTCCCATGGGGGTAGGCAGAAGCCACAGAACGCCACCTGCTACGATCCTTACATACTCCTTTCGCCTCATCTTCGTTCTTCGTTCTTTTCAAATGTAATTTAATTTAAAAAGTTGATAATAAACAGTTCATTAATTTTCTATCGAAGATATCCATCAGTTTATAAGAAAACTTTTGACGAGCCTGGATACCTATCTCTTTTGTTGACTGGTACGTATGTATACTCCCAAAACAAACCGTCAAACATACTACCTTTAATATATTCGTTCGTCTTGTGCAGCGACCATGGCATATACCCAATGACATTTTAATACAGGCTTCGGTAGGAAAGCTGTGTCCAACCATAAGTGTTTACGATGTGATTTATTGATGAAAAAACTAAAGAAAATTGAAATCAAATAGTTGGTACAATGGAAAAACATTTTCCTTTCACAAGTAGTGTAATAAGACAAACTGGAGAACGACATAGGCGTTTTAATTCTCGATATTTACGTGGACACAGTCGCGGGCAAAAGCTATAGTAGTTGATGAAACCATTGCCGTCGTACCAATTCTCTTTACATTTCCTACGTTTAGCGCACCGTGTGACTGCGGTAACTTAATTTTTAAGTTCCAGTCTGAACTGTAGAACGGCGTGTAGGGGTAATGGATTAAGTACTAACACAGGTAGCTAAGTGGAAACCTGAAACTGGTTGAATAAAACATGAGGAGGTGCCTATCAACTATACCGTACAAAGTATAGTTCAAAAATGTATAGTATTAGGTATAGATAATTAATTACCTACAACTCTGCTTCTTTGCTTTGTTTCTATTTATTTTATAAATTTTAAGAAAACTTACAGCAAGTACATCTTATAAGCAACACAATATAATAAATGAAGGTAAATTACAAGTTTCCACTTATATCGGGTGTCCGGTAATGAATGGATAATCCTGAAATGGGTCATGGTAGAACTAATGGCCATTCAGAAAAAAATACAAATAAAAAAAAATACCAAGTAGAACCAAAGATATGAGTTATTTAATAATAATCGATGTTTTTGGTACCTTATTTTACATTCTTGTACACCACGACCACAAATTAATGATCTCCATAGGTTTTTTATTGTTAACGTAATTAACGTTAACTAAGCTGATAGATAAGTAATCAAAAGTAGGGCTGCTATTACACGGTTCTGAAAAAAACCAACTTCTTTTAAAAAAGTTCGTGAAAAATTACCTTTTTGACAAAGTTTAAGCGTCCGTAGTTTTAAAAAAATGTATCGAAACACAAGTGGCCAATAATTTTAAAAAATTATGTGCTTAAAGCCGATTTCAAAATGGTATGATTCATTATTGTACCTAATGTAAATAGTGAATTATTGCTATTCGTTTTCAAAAGGAGTGAAATTTTGTAAAACAATAAAGTTTGCAATATTGTAACAAATATGAACATTAGATGAACCTGACCATCTGGGTTTAAATAAAAAGATTAGTAGACGTTAGTACTGAATAGTAAAGCTTGGTTAGCCTGTTGTGGGACTTGTGGGTTTGAAAATGTGGTGTGACCGTGATTTTTTTTTATTGGGGCTGTCCTAAGGAAAATTATAACGCGAAGCCGATCCTTGGAAGACTTATGAAGCTGTGTTCGGTCAACCACATCGAAAATAAGCAATCGACGTGATAAGCCACTTCTTAGGAGAGCATTTATTCTAAGATGTAAGGTCTGAATCAGAGTGGGTGGCAGACATTTGAACATTTGTTGTAATTTACAACGAATACAGTACAGTACATCACGCCTGTAATCCCTGAAGTGTTAGGCAGAGGTGTACCCATTAGTACACCCACATTTATAACACTTTACCCTATAACACTGTCCAACCTCATGCTCAGCAATCAAAAACAGTGTTATTAATATCAAATGATGTTTTTTTATTAAACCCCATGACCAGATACATTTAATGTAAATAAATATTCCAATATCTCAAACTTTGTTGTTTAACCAAATTTCACTCCTTTCGAAAACGAATAGCAATAATTCACTATTTACATTAGGTACAATAATGAATCATACCATTTTGAAATCGGCTATAAGCACATAATTTAATAAAATTATTGGCCACTTGTGTTTCGATACATTTTTTTAAAACTACGGACGCTTAAACTTTGTTAAATAGAAAATTTTTCACGATTTTTTTCAAAAGAACATAATTCAAGTTGTTTTTTTTTTAAACCGTGTAATAGCAGTCCTACTTTTGATTACTCATCTATCAGCTTAGTTAACGTAAATTACTTTAATAATAAAAAACCGATGGAGATCATTAATTTGTGGTCGTGGTGTACATGAATGTAAAATAAGGTAACAAAAAACTTCGAATATTTTTAAATGAATCATATCTTTGGTACTACTTAATTTTTTTTTATTTGTATTTTTTTTCTGAAAGGTCATTAGTTCTACCATGACCCATTTCAAGATTATCCATTAATTACCGGGCACCCTGTAGATAGACTTATTATAGATAGTTAATTACCTACAACTCTGCCTAACCCTTCGGATAAAGGAGCGTAATATAACAATTATACCAGCCTATTACTGTCCCACTGCAAGGCAAAGGCTTCTCCTCATACAGAGAAGGCACGAGCATTGATCACCACACTTGCTCAAGGAGGATTGGCGATTCCAGATTTATGTTAATTATAAGTCCAGGGTTTCCTCACGATGTTTTTCCTTAACCGATGTCAGTGAGTCAAAAATGTCTACCTATTTTTTTTTGACATTGACTGTCGTTAAGATGACATAGCAACTAGATTTGGAACGTTTTAAATTAGTATAACTGACCTTCAGAAATCCTATTTTTTTTATTACAACCCATTATGATGTTGACTCTTTAAACGTTTACATATTTTAGTAATAATTATAAGGTTTTACGCAGTGTCTAAACGATTGCTGCTGCGCTGCGTTCCCGCACGCAACAAATATTTGTATGCCCAACACTGCGCTACAGGTAGTTCTTTCGGGTCTCGTTGGCTGTGTATGTGAGTTTATATTTTTGCTAACGCACCTACGAAGTATTTATATGTGTGAGGTTAAAATTGGGCTTATAGTGAAAAAATAAAAATAATTGAAAATTATTTCACAGGTACAGTCAGCAAAACAGATAGGTTTGCAGGGTCGTCAGATATAGTTGAAGTTTTCTAAGAAACAGATAGATGTCTTTGACTGAAACTTAACCTAAATAAAGTTTTAAATTAAATTACATTCGAAAACATCCATCGGTTTCTAAGAAAACTTCAACTAAGTACTTATATCTGACGACCCTGCATACCTATCTGTTTTGCTGTGTGTACATATTTATTTATTTCAACTATAAGCAACAAAAGTACAAAGGTGGACCTAATGCCATAGGCATATATCCAATCTTACCTCCTTAGGCTTTTTTTATTATTTATGATTGGTAAATTGAATTATGAGATAAAGAGATACATGAAAAAGGTAGATCTAAGAGAAGCCATTCATTAAAAACATTTTGAGTTTTAAGCAAGAATACAAAATGTCGAAGGCATTCAAATGAAAGCACAAACTATTTGCGGTTGTTTTGTTTTTCAGTCTTGTAACTTCTGAAATCGGCATTGAAACCATTATTTATTCATGTATTAAACTAACGGTACTTTCTAACAGTTACAAGGAAAACATTCTAGGATTTAACCAATTTAACAACGCATTGAAATTAAACAAACCTGTTTTGCTGTTGAAACGTAGGAATGAAATGAAAAGAAAACCGTTTTCAATAACTTTGTTTATTAGCGTTGAATTTTCTAATAAATATTACAAGTACCTAAAGGTGTCAAAATACACAAGAAAGCTGACAGTTACATGTGCGATCATTATACTTGGGAACCTTTTGATTATAGAAATATTGAAGGTCAAAATTCGAGCTTTATTTTTGTATTTTTTTATTTAAGAAAACAAGTATTAAATGTTAATACTAAACTTTAAATACCCCATATAATGCTTTTTACAAGCAATACATGAAGTTTAATAAATTGTTATTTTTAATTTTAATTTTAAGTTAATACTATGTTGCTGTGCCCTAACAGGGTCCATAACTGTACTTTAGCTTTAAACATTATGTAACATCTTTTTATACACTTTATGGTATGCAATAAATGAATATGAATATTTAAAGTAAACCCGTAAGCACTATGTATTTCGCACGTTACAATGCGCAGGGAATTTTCGAACCAAAACTAAAAGTCGTTTTCCAGCAATAATTTTTGTCAACTTAGTTTGATGGACAGTAAACATAGTTAGAATGCGATGTGTCTTTTAAATCCAGTATCTAAACATATAAAAGCGATTGCCACTCACTTACTCATCACGAAATATCGAAAACCGATTGTTGACGTATAAAGATGTAATTTGGCAGGGAGGTACTTCATAGTTAGTAGACGTCCACTAAGAAAGGATTTTCCAAAATTCACCCCCTAAGGGGATGAAACGAGGGGCCAAAGTTTGTATGGAGAAACAAGATTAGATCGCCAACAACCGACATTTACGCCGACGAAGTCGCGACCAGGAGCTAGTAAATAAAAAAGTTTCTAAAATTCATATCACATTTCAGGGTATATTATCATAGAAATAGCAATAAGAACAAATCGTTATATCTTGGGAGTAGCGCGTAGGTGTTCTATTTACGTGGCACACTCGTGGGTGAATCGTGTGGGAAATCAGTGGAGATAGGAAGTTGGCGGAGATGTTTATTGGAACTGTTATTTCCAATGTAAAAGCCGTCAATGGGTCCTTTTGAAAACGTCAAGAGATAAGGCTCTGAATGAGTTTCAGCATATGTACTCTTTTAGATGTGTTGCTATTTTGGTATGAAATCATTCAATAAATGTAGAACTCGGGAAATATCCAGGAGTCTTATATTTACCACACACGACACAGAAAGATGGCGAGACAGACAAAACAAAATGTTGCCAACATAAAATAAATGGTTGCGTTCTCATTTACTAACAAGATGCTATAGGTTTTTATTCTTCTCAAATATGTAGCTCGTTTCGTAATGTCCGTAGATATTAACTTTAATTTTCTATCATAATAATCTAAAGTCCAAATCGAATTTTTAATTTAAATATGACCATACAAAGGCGTCATTTACAAGAAAAAAATGTGATAAATACATGATAAATACTACATTTATATACCTAACGGCTAGCCATTGCCAAAAAAAAATTACTTAATATTCTGAATATCAGTTTTATTTAGCTGTTTTTTATTTATTTATTCTATATTTTCTTACGATTTTTACATAACCATTTACATCTCAGTTATTTAAACCTTTCTAACTTTATCATCACTGACATTGGTGAAGGAAAACATCTTGAGGAAATCTGGACTTATAGAAATTGCCAATCAGCCTTGAGCAAACGTGGTGATCAATGCTCGTGTCTTCTCTTTATAAGAGACGCCTTTGCCTTGCAGTGGGACAAAATAATAGACTAGTATTATTATGTACTAGCTTTTGCCCAAGATTTCGTCCGCGTAAATGTCGGATCCCCGTTTCATCCCCATAGGGGGGTTAATTTTGCCGGGGTTGCGGGACGTCTTAACAGGATACCCTGGCCCCGGAACGTAAAGGGCAACAGAAGGAACAGGGTGGTTATTTTAGGAAATCCGTTCTTAGCGTACGTTTACTAACTATAATCTACCCCCACTGCCAAATTTCATCTTTATATGTCAAGCGGTTTTCGATATTTCGTGATGAGTGAGTGTATGACCTTTCGCTTTTATATATTTAGATTTTTATAATTATTAAATAAAATACAAAATTGATTAAAACTTCTGAAACTATAGATTTGATTTACAGTACACCTTTAGGCTATATCAACACACAAACAGTTTAACTACTTACTAAAGACACACAAGCCAACTTCAAAGTTCTGGAAAAACTTTCAGCGAAATCTCGCCAAGTTTTTATTAAATGGCAAATATGTTAACTAAATTGATTTTTCAATTTATGCTCGGCAATTCGTATCTACAAATTGGCAATATAATTTACAAATTCCGTTATAGAGCAATGAAAGGGAATTTGTGGATTTCAGATCAAATGTGAAGTTTATTTTTTATTATAGTACTAGCACTCTCCCCGCGACTTTGTTCGCGTGATTTTTCTTATGGATCCCTAATTTTTTACACGACTGCCCCAAAAAAAAGGAGTGTTATGTGTTCAGGGTTAATGTATGTATGTATGTGAGTTTCTTTCTTCCACCATAACTTTTAAACGCCTAAACCGATTTAGATGTATGGGGTATCGTTACAATCCTTGCATCGTTCCGAGTAACATACGCTAGTAAAAAATAAAAAAATTAAACCGGTGTGGTCACTTTAAAACGTAAATTAATACCAGCCTCAATTTATTTTTTTAATGAATCTGGACGTGTCTATGTTTCTCGTCTAGAATTTGACAAGTAGATTTAAAAAATATATAACACTGTAAATAAAAAACGTCGTAAAAAATAACTGACGAGTAAACAAAGTACAAATATGTGCAATTTTTGCAGTCGTGTTTTTTATTTTTTTTAATTATAGTAGCTTGTTGATTATATAGCCTATAGCACTCAGTGATAACGTAGCTTCCAATTGGCGAAAGAATTTTCAAAATCGGTTCAGTGGATCCAGAAATTACGCCCTAATACAACCTTACAAACTTTACCTCTTTACAATATAGTATAGACTAGTTTTAGCTCGCGATTTCGTTCGCGTGAAATTACAAACGCGCACACACTCTGTTTTCTTATTTTTATATTTATTTATATATATTTATTGCCTTTTTATTATTATTTTTGTGTGGCAAATGGTCTGTAAATAAAAAATCAATAAATAAATGTTTATTTCAATTTCAATGGGTATTTGGATACATATTATTGGAGATCGCCTTTTAAGCAACAAATTGCTGTGTAAATAAATTTTTTTTTTTCTTTTATTAAGGGGATGAAACGGGGGTCTAAAGTTACCTCGAATTCAACGCGAGCAAAGCAGCGGGCAAAAGCTAGTATTCTATAAGAATGGAAAACGTTTAGCATTTGTAGAGTGGGAGGAAGGTAATTGTTTTGTTTATATGAACTATCCGCCCTTTCAACTGTGGCGTGGGTTGAATACCAGATACATAAGCACAGTTTAAATGTCAGTTACTAACATAGAAATACTTGTTGTTGACATTCTATTGAAAGTACAGCTGCCCTACCATGAACTCTTATCGCGATCCAAAAACTGAATTGTTCTTCAAATAAGTCAATATAACGCATCAATTTATGTCATTTATTGACGTATTTTCTCATACCGCGATCCAAAAACTGAACTGTTCTTCAAATACGTCAATATAACGCATAAATTGATGCGTTATATTGACTTATTTGAAGAACAATTCAGTTTTTGGATCGCGATAAGAGTTCATGGTAGGGCAGCAGTTGCAATTAGTACCTATTTGCTTTGACAACGACTACGATATTTATCTTTTGGTACCTATTTCTTAACAGTTGTTTAAGATTTTTGAAATATAGAAAACCGCTTGACATATAAAGATGAAATTTGGCAGAGAGGTAGTTTATAGTTAGTAGACGTCCGCTAAGAAAGGATTTCCCAAAATTCACCCCCTAAGGGGATGAAACGGGGGTCCGACATTTACGCGGACGAAGTCGCGGGCTAAAAGCTAGTAATCGATATTATTAATTAATATTTGGCAATATTTACGACTACATAATGTCACGGTAAGATATCGAATAACTAGATAACCGATGCCAATCGACTTAGGGCGCGTACACATAGAACGTCCGATTTACAGGTCTGTTTAAACGTATATGTTATAAGCGTATTAGTTGTATGAGCGAGTTCACACAGAATACAGTATTCCGGATCCAGTAAAAAATACCGATCCGACATCCAGTAGCGACGAATCAGTTAAAATCGTTCCTGTAAATGCTGTGTGAATATTACCCCCAGTAGCGACGGATCAGTTAAAAAGGATCCTGTAAAATCGGACGATCTATGTGTACGCGCCCTAAGATACCAATACCTACACAAAATTACGATTTAGTTAGCATTCTGTGATTAACCAAATTAAACTTGTTAACTTTCATAATACCAACATTACCAACATACAGAGAACTTTAGATTTTGTCCGCAACTTTATTCGTGTGTTTTTTTTAAGGATCCTTATTTGTTATAATAAAACAATATAACCTATAGCACTCAGGGATAACGTAGCTTCCTATTAACGAAAGAATTTTCAGAATCGGACCAGTGGTTCCGGAGATTAGCGCATTCAAACAAATTCTTCAGTATAATATTAGTATTGATTGAGCACAAAAGTGTCATATTCATATTCATTTATTTGCATCCATCTAATATAGAATCATCTGTCTCCTAATCATCATCATCATCAGCCATGGGACGTCCACTGCTGAACATAGACCTTTCCTACAGAAGGATGTCTCCTATATTATTAATCTAAAATAATACTTTAATTGTTAAAAACATAGCAGACAATAACAACCCATGAAGGATCATCAAAACAACTCCATTAAAAAAAATATTTCAGTAATCAAGCTGAATACAAACGGCAATTAAGAAAAAACCGTCACTCGTCAGCTATTCAACAAAATTCGCAAATTGGAACAACCTCGTCGCGCCTGCGCAAGTTTGCGAACGCGTGCGCAAGGGTACGTCACCTTGACACGAGGCCCCACGGGGTACTATCGCCATCCCACTCGCACGAACACGTAGACGTTGAGGGGGACAGAGATGCGAGCATCCGTAGACAGACGCTTTCAGAAATGCTACGCGGCTTATTTGTGGCCGCCATTTTGTATGTTCCTTTTGTCGACAGATATTAATTTGAGGACCTTATTTATGATGCATTATTTTTAACAGAACATTCTTCTACGTTTTGTATTTGTGTTTGTTGATCGATTGAGAATGCAATATGCATTTTAATATGTATTTTGACGCTGTATCTGTTGTAACAAAGAGTTAAACTGAATATTTCTCAATTTAGCGTGTTAATCTAATCTGTCTTGACCCGGAATAACGATTCCAACGACCTCGCGTACTCGTATAGTTGTTATAGTTTTACTTATTCATGTTTATTCATTTTCTCTGTAAAGTTTAATGTATTTATTCATAAAAAATATTAAAGAAAGTCTAAATGTTGATGTCATACATAACCCTTTTACTGAATACGTGCAAATGCTTTTATTAAACGCTAATATATAATTAAAATACAATCTAATGACGAATGACGTATATTCCATTGTGTGATGCGCATTAGTCGATATACGTAAATATAGTTTAGACCACAGCTCGTAATGTGACAGTACAAGAAATTGCGCATTTCAATATTGAATAATTGAATATATAATAGAGCTACGTGTATCTATATAAAAGATAAGATAACTTGCAAATGTCTACAAAATCAAAACTATGTTAGTTTTCGCCGCAAAATAAACATCTTTTGTTTCTAAAACTGCGATTTCGCAACTAAAGTGTGTTAAAAATACTATAAAAGCGAAAAAAGTGTCAAAACGTGATTACTGACGTAACCTGAAAACTATCGCGGAGTGTAAAACTTTTCGGTACGGGCAGCGCCATCTATCGGTCAACTTGGCAGTCAGGCGTGATCTTCACAAGGTTAGGCTGTAAGCCCACGGGCCGTAGCTATTTATAATAAACACTCAGGTTGTGACACGTGTATTAGACATCTTTTACAACGCCATTAATTGTTTGTGTAAAAGAAAATTTTGGGAAATTAAACTGTATCATTTTTGTTTGTAGAAGATTTGTCTCTGATTTTCCATAGATCGTTCGAGTTGACGTCATTAGGCGAGTGTTGAAATACAACGTGAAGCGTAATGACTTTATCAGATATTGTTTATAGGACTTTATGAGCGTTCCATATTGAGGAAAACTTATACAACACCATTTATAATTACATGTTTGTGGCTAATGAACCATAAACATGTTTACATTATTTAGAAACCAAATGTTTATGTTTGTTGTTATAAAAATGACAACCAAACTCAGAAAGTATATCGTTGAATTTCAGTGGACATAACAATGCTGAAGGATTCATATAATATATACTAGCTTCCGCCTACGACTTCAACCGCGTCAAAATTAATATATTATCCCACAGGAACTCTCTGTGCCTATCTACTAAATTTTATCCAGATCCGTTCAGCCGTTCTGTCGTGATCGAGTAAGGAACATCCATCCATTCAAACGTTCGCATTTATAATAAGATGATTATGTTCGATTACATTACACACTAAAACATTCGTAGCTACGTAGCAAAAGTATGAAAAGTTTCTCTAAAAACAATTAAACCACTGCTAGCATACCATTAACTTCAAATTTTACGTTAACTAAAAACAAATACTTAATAACGACGTGTTACCCATTGCATAGGTAGTGGGGCATATTTTCCCTCTAGGACAATATTTATTTATTTTTTAGATTGAATACCTACTTCTTAAAACAATATACAATAATTAACCTAAACATTAAAACCCAAGAATAATAATAAAATATGTACAATTTATAAAAAAAGACATAAAGGAGGAACCTTGTAGGGCATCTTACATAATATCATACTAGCTTTTGCCCGCGACTACGTCCGCGTGGAACTTGTTTATATCGTATTTGCATACAAACTTCCACCCCCCTTTTCACCGCCTTAGGGGGTGATTTCCGGGATAAAAACTATCCTATGTCCTTCCTCGGATCTTAAACTATCTCCATGCCAAATTTCATCAAAATCGGTTCAGCGGTTTAAGCGTGAAGAGGTAACAGACAGACACACTTTCGCATTTATGATATTAGTATGGATTATCATACCTATGTTTTTGTTTTGGGCTTTTATAAATAAAATTTTTTATGTTATGTGCACTTTCCCGTGAATAAACAGTTTTTCTTTCTATGAAAACTGCACATTTAATATCTTCTTTTACCCGCGACTGCGTCCGCGTAAGTATCCGACCCCCTTAATCCCCTAAGGGGGTGAATTTTGGAAAATCCTTTCTTAGTGGACGTTTACTCACTCTAAACTACCTCCCTGCCAAATTTCACAATTATACGTCAAGCGGTTTTCGATATTTTGTTATGAGTGTATGACCTTTCGCTTTTATATATTTAGATAGATAAGACAAAGAATTTTATATACCTAAGTGCATCACTGCATCCCTATCAAATTGTTTAAAATTGAAAGAGACAGAATGAGATTAGCGCTAAATATGTTTATTGATCGGTGGTGCAAGTGGACCTTAGTCCCTTCTATTGTTGGGACCATAAACAAGAGAACAATGAGTTTGATGACGTACATAAGTAAGCAAAACTGCAGCAGTTTACTTTCGCAGTCTATGATTGCCGATCGATTTAAGATTAAGTTTAGAAATACTGAAAATATCCTTACAGCAACTTGGTAACTTTTCAAAAGCTGTGTTTCGGTTCTTATAGAGCCTAATTCTCCTAAAATATTATGTTAATGTTTAAATGTTGTTACTTGTGTGCTTGATTAAGTCTGTGTTAGTGTTATATGTATTGTTTTTAATCTTTGCTAATTGAAATTTGGAGCCCTGCTTGGGTACAGGCCTCCTCCAGTTTCTTGCATGACTCTCTGCCCTTGGCTTAGTTAATCCTATCGTTTCCCGCCGTGTTTGTTGTTTAGCATCAGCTTAACGCTTATTGGTATTAACTCGAATTAATTACTATGTAGCAAAAACAGGACAATGCACAGAAAACAGCGTTTTAAGGTAAACATTGCAACATCTTACGCTGTTGTCATAGGAGCGATTTTACAACAAAAAGGTAGGTACAGTCTGATGTGCTGCTGGCGACTGTACATCTTAAAGTTAGAGAAAATGATTTAATATTAATCAGTGTTAATTAACTAATAACATTAAACAAAAAACGACGTGAAATTTTGACGTGGTTTGGTGCGTTTTGGCAGAACTAAATCCAGTGATTACTATTAGGTGTAATTCCGCACACTAAACATAGTGGTTTTGAGAGATGTATGTTATTGGGTTTTTCCATCAGGAATTTCTCAGTAGCAGCCTCGAAGTCTGGCTTTGTGCCCGGTTGATGGCAATAGGCTCGCCCCTTATTACATACGACTTAAAAACAAAACTGGCGAATTGTAGATGTACTAATGGGTACACCTCTGTCTAACCCATCGGGGATTACAGGCGTGATGGTTATGTATGTGTAATCCCTCAAAGTAACCAGAACTATATAAAAAAAAGGAACAATTTTGGTCGTCAAAAGAGATGAAAGTAAATTGAAATGTGTTTGCATTCAACCTACCAATCCGTACATCGTATAATAAAGGTTTATCTCCAGATTAAATACTGTTTGGTATTCATCGCTTGCAGTTGGTAACTGCAAGCGGAGAGTTGTCGTCAGTCCACTACTTCCAACACTGTGGAAACGGATTGCATGCAAATTGCCTTATCAGTGGTTTGGGGCTTTTAAAAGTTTAAATGCATGCAAATTGTTGTTATCATCATATATTACTATTATAAACGCGGAAGTTTGTGAGGTTGTATGGATGGATGTTATTTACTCTTTCACGCTGAACGGAATTAGCAGATATTTGGTAGAAATAGATATTGATCTAGCTTAAGACGTGACTTTTATCTCGTTTTTACAAGCTTTTATTTAGCTTGCACTGTTCGTATGTATGTAAGTAAGTATGTATGTATGTAAATAAGTTGTCCTTTCAAAATTCGCAAACCATTTTTCGACCATTTGTTGATATCCGATTGAGCTGAAATTTTGCATACACCTTTAGTTCTGATGACAATACAATGTCCAAAACTCAATATTGTAATAATTTCAAAATGGCCGCCGTTCCAAGATGGCGGATTACATATTTTTTCTTAATCCCCTTGATATGGGTATCAAATGAAAGTGCTTGAAGAGTAGAAAACGATAAAGTTAGTAACATCACACAACAAAAAAGCTTGTTTATTAAAAATATTTTTTTACCAATAATTATTATGTTTCATCATCTGCCTAGCCTTTTCCCAACTATGTTGGGGTCGGCTTCCAGTCTAACCGGATGCTGCTGAGTACCAGTATTTTACATGGAGCGACTGCCTATCTGACCTCCACAACCCAGTAACTGGGTAATACGATACCCCTAGTAAAGATTGGTTGTCAGACTTTCAAGCTTCTGACGACTCGTAATGACTGTCAAAGATCCACGTATGACAGCCGGGACCAACAGCTTAACGTGCTTTCCGAGGCACGGAATGATTGTTTTTGTGTTTATGGGTTCAAAATTGCATAAACCATTTTTCTTTGACTCCTAATTAATTTGATGACAAAAGTCTCTATACCTACATTACACGGTAGCTTATTAGGAGTGCGTGGTGGCATTTAGGCTGTTCGTTGTATAAACAACGCAATTTTTTGTTAGAAACGTTATTTTTTCAAGACGTCTCCGGGCATCGATCGCGTATTTCCTATTCGAACAGATTAAGCTGGTTATTCAGAGAGAAAACCTTGCAATTACTTATGAAAATAAATAGATATACTGTCTGTTGCATTAATTGTTTTACATGCATAACATCACGCCTGTAATTGCCGAAGGGTTAGGCAGGCTAGAAGTGTATCCATTAGTACACCCATATTACCCATATACCTACCTGCTACCATGTCAACAAAAGAGATAAGTATTCAGGGTCGTCAGATATAGTTGAAGTTTTTTAGAAACCGATGGATGTCTTCGATTGAAACTTAACTTAATTAACCCTTTGACCGCCAGGGACGTCTATGGACGTCAAATCAAAAAGTGCTCAGAACGTCACAGACGTCCTGAGCACTTTTTGATAAACTGTTAACTGTTGTTAGTAAACTGTTTATGATCTACTTTTCAAATTAAATTGCATTTGAAAACATCTATCGATTTCTAAGAAAACTTCAACTATATACCCGTACCCATATACTATGTACCCGAACTACCTATTTATCCATGTTTGCAAAGGTAATAAATTATTTGATTTGATTTTTAGTTTCACCTAAATTCACTAATAATCAAAGTATAGAATTTTATACTGAAGTGTAACTTTTACAGAATAGGTATACATATAGTACCGCAGAAGTGATCTTTCATAAAAGCCTGAAATTATGACATTGTTCATTTTTACAGCATACCAGTCAAAGTTGTGACCAGTTAAGTAAATTAGTTAACGTTACCTATCACTGATCACAAATTCTAGTTTCCTTAATATCCAATATGGCCATGAACTTATTTATGACGCGTCACGACTGATACACGCTGTAACAGTAAATATTGTCCAAATCTACATTCAGAATATAAAGTGGACATATAACGGGATTACCAAGAGTTAATAGTAGGTATTCATTTGGTTAAAAGTGATAGGTGTGTCTGATAGGAGACTGATGCTACGGTTAGCGCAGTAGGTGAGCGATTGGCTGCTGCGCTGCGTGTAGGGAGTTCGATTTTTCGCACGTAACAAATATGCCTTTGACTGCCACTGGTTAAAAATTGACTCGGAGGACATCAAAGAATATTTTATAATTCTATAATAAAAAATAATTGAAGTTAGGTCGCGAGTTGTCGGCGCGGTACCTAAATGTAGTTGTTAAAGTCTGATAGGGTGTGTATGTGAGTTTATATGGAGTGTAAAAAGATATCACATACCCGTTAAGTACGCATTAACTACCCATCAAACTAAGTAACTTTTAGCAGGAATTATTGCTGGGAAACCACTTTCCTTTTGGAGAGAACACAGTAACACACTCTAATTATTGTGCTTATGGAAGTATTTAAAGTACTGAATAATAGTAGTGAGTTTAACAAGTAGTGTGCTGAATACTGGTATTCAGATGCATCCGGTTAGACTGGAAGCCGACCCCAACACAATTGGAAAAAGGCTAGGCAGATGATGATGGAACATACATACATAAAAACGCCTTTTTCCCATGGGGGTAGGCAGAAACCACAGAACGCCACCTGCTACGATCCTTACATACCTATGGAAGTACCTATTTAAAGTTTAGTTGGAATATTTAAACTTGTTTTTGGTAAAAAAAACGTAGTGATAAGTTGTAACTTCGACCTTCTTTATCTTCAGAACCAGTGGATCCATATTTCGCCAGTTACGTTTAAGACCCATTTAATAAAAAGAAAGAAGAAGTACAAAGGAGAAGGAGTAGTGTAGTAGAAAGAAATTATCATAATAATAGTTGATTTCTTTACGCCTAATACGAGTTTGTAAACGCTGTAAACTACGATACAAGAGAATTTCCTAGTGTGGGGCAATCTTTTTGTTTTAATACTTACATAATTTTTTAAACGTTAAAAAGGTGTTGAACACTAATAAAACAAAATAACAAGTAATCAATCTGCTTTTTAATGTTTTTATCGTAGACTAAACAGATGTTAATCACAAAATGAAGCTTTATCGTAGCTAAGATGAGATTTTTCACGAGAAATGTGCACGTATTTCGCAGACATTACAAGCTATTGTTAATAATAGAATAGCTAGTTTTAGTAGGTACATGTCTAAAATCGCCAATCCGTCAGTAAGTAAGGTGATCAATGCTCGTGCCTTCTCTGTATGAAAAGAGGCCTTTGCCTTGTATTGAGTCATTAATAAGCTAGTATTATTATTTTTATTTTGACTGCCTGATCGCGCTTTGCAACCACTAGGCCAATCTGAGCTCTTTGAGCTGTCGAGCTGAGCATAAGGTCTTGAGTTCGATTCCCAAATCGGGAAAAGTGTTATTGGGTTTTTCCATCAGGAATTTCTCACTGCTGGGTAAAGGCCTCCCTCCATTTCTTCTATCTATCGCGACTTTGTGCTATGTCTTGCAAATTCTCGAGGAAGGCGACCAAGTTTCCGCCATCTCGGATCCTTCTTGGTCTGCCGTGTCCCCGTCTCGCCATTTCAGGGCACCAATCTTGGGCTCTGTATCGTAAAATTGTAATCTACTTCTTTTTACAATTTGACGCCCAACTCTTTTACTTAACGTTATTGCGTGAAAATGTAAATTAGAGGCATTTTTGACATATTGAGACTGAGATTAGTTTGCGAACGATCTAAAACTTCGTAGAATTGCGGCCCAGAAATAGAACCCTTACAAATAACAGACACGGTTTCAAGAAGGTTAGATAGAATACCAAAGTTTTAAAGCATATGGCTTGTCTATTAAACTATATCATTTTCCAAACTAAGACCAGTCCAAAGAAGCTTAGTCATGAATCTCTATTTAATCTAGATTAATGGTCACAACGCCCAGCTTACTTTACTGGCAGATAAGTTCATGGAAATTCCGTTCTATATACTTAGCTTGAAACTTTAGCTTGTCTTTTAAGATAGTCAATAACTATATGACACATACATACATAAACTCGCGCCTTTTTCCCATGGGTATAGGCAGAAACCACAGAACGCCACCTGCTACGATCCTTACATACTCCTTTCGCCTCATCCACGTTCATCACATCTCGTCATACAAGCACGCCGGTTACGAGTACTTACTGCGCCCCTGATCTTTCTGAAGAACCTCACCAATAAGGTCAGTGTAATTTAAAATAAAAATATCTTTGTCCAGAATTGCAAATATAAGTCAATGGTATAATCTGACGGTACCCATAGTGTCCATAAAATTATTTTTTCTTATGGCACGCAATACATATTAATTAAGTTAAGTTTTTCAAAAATAAACCATGACTGACTGCCTCGCTGGTAACCCTTCGGAGATGACAGGTGTGATGTTATGTAAAGATACCAATCCGCGTTTATTTAGCGAAATAATTTTATTGATTTATTTTAAACACTGATTAATTTTAAATATATTCTAAGCATTAGTTTTGCATGCAAATTGAACTGTTTTTGCTGAATAGTGACGAAACACATTTGGACACACATGGAATTAGTTACAGAAATTGAGGGTTGGCTTGTTTTAGCAGAACAAACATCAAATATGTACAAACTAAAAAAATCTCATTCTTAATACATAATATATTAAAATCCATAATTAGTTTCCAATCGCTTTAAGACAACCCAGTTGATTCGTTTTGGCATAATTAACTTCAGTTATAAATAAAAACCTCATTCTCAATATTTTATTAAACATAATAAGTTTCCAAGCCCTTCAAACCGTAGCGGTGGCGTCTGAAAACGTACGAGCGGCCATCGACCCCGCGGGCCGATGAACCTATTTCGGGGCACAGTACTGACGGTACTGTTCCGACTAATTTGGGGTCATTTTGTTACACAAGGCCATTAATTGCCGCAGGGCGATAATGTGCGTGTTTTTGAGATACGTTTTCATGGTGTTGGAACAGAAAGGTTAATGTTACTGAGATCTTGGAGTCCCCAGATCTATTTCAATTAAATATGGCTGAAATTACCTTTTCGTAGTATAAAACGAAGTCGCTTCTCGCCATTTGTATGCTTAGATCTTTTAAACTGAGAAATGGATATTAATGCGGTTTTTACCAATAGATAGAGTAATTAAAGAGGAAGGTTTATGTATCTACATTGCACTTGTGCGAAGTAGGGGCGAGTCGCTAGTCCCTAATAAATAAATAAGGGTCCAGAATTGAAACTAGTCACTATATAATATACCTTTTTAACGACTTCTATCTTCTCTCTTCGATCTATCTTCAGTTTCAGCCATATTAAACTGACGACAGTCTGGTGACTTTGGTATTTTGAATAATTGTAAAACATTGCCTGCCTCTTTGATCTAGTGGTTGCAAAGCGCGACTGCAAAACATGAGGTTTTAGGTTCGATTCCCAGTTCGAGCGTTTTATTGGATTTTTCCATCAGGAATTTCTCAGTAGCAGCCTCGGAGTCTGGATTTGTGCCAGTTAGTGGCAATAGGCTCGCCCCCTATTACTTGGAACTTAAATATAATTGGCGAAATGTGGGTGTACTAGTACACCTCTGCTTAACTCTTAGGGAATTGCAGGCGTGGTATTATGTTAATGTAAAACATTTAAGTGTTCATTAGGGGATCGTAGCCATATTCTTTCTTACAAACGTGTCGAGGCCAGCCCATGGCCGGATCTCCTCAATTGTAAGCCGTTCAACTCCATCGTCGGCCACTCTCATCTATATGGATGTTTTCTTTTAATTGACATAGATTTAGGTACACACAGCAAAACAGATAGGTATGCAGGGTCGTCAGATATAGTTGAAGTTTTCTTAGAAACCGATGGATGTTTTCGAATGTAATTTAATTTAAAACGTAGATAATAAATAGTTTTTTATTTAGGTTAAGTTTCAGTCAAAGACATCCATCGGTTTCTTAGAAAACTTGCAACTATATCTGACGACCCTGCATACCTATCTGTTTTGCTGACTGTACATCAATTATTGAATTTATGTAGGTACCTGTACAACTTGTTGTAAAACATTTTTGTTTAAAGGGTTTTATAGTTTCTTGCCCATTCTTCTTCATACGAAACTACTATTTGAAATCGGTTCATTTTTTTCTTTTTCTTTATTGTAAATGACGTTCAAAAGTGGTCTAATTAAAATAAATGATTTGACTTTGACAGTCATTGAGAAAAAGATTGCGAGGACATTTTGAAAATTTTCTTTTCTTTTTTTAAAAAAGTCATCTTTTTTTTTCTGATCATTTCGGTTTTCTTTTTGCATTTTCTTCATGTGGAAGAGAATGTTTGAAGATTGAGTTTCACGGACTTCTAATTAGGGTCTAATTAGGGCAAGCCTAATGAGATTTCATTTCCAAGATCTCAAGAGTAAGACTTGTAGGTTTTATGGCTTACAAAGCTAGCAAAGTCTTAATAAAATATTACCAACTAGCTTCTGCATACGACTTTGTCTGCATAGAAGTCAAGTATACCGAAAACAATACCCAATGACAATCGACAATAGTGTAGCTTTTAATCAGTGAAAGAATTTTTACGTATCGAATAGTACTACCAAAGCTTTAACCTCTGACAAACAAACCAACAAACGATCATCTCTTTATAATATTAGAATAGAAATAAAGTTTCTCCCAAATGGCGTCAATATAAATAACTAGCATTTGTCCGCAACCTCGTCCGCGTTGACATGGACGAGGTCGCAGTTCGACATTTATGTCGGACCCCCGTTTCATCCCTTTAGGGGGTGAATTTTAGAAAATCCTTTCCTAGCGGACGTCTACTAACTATAAACTATCTCCCTGCCAAATTTCATCTTCATACGTCAAGCGGTTTTCGATATTTCGTGATGAGTGAGTGACCTTTCGGTTTTATTTATTACTAGCTGCTGCCCGCGACGTCGTCTGCGTGAACGCACCAAAAATACCTACGATTACCTATACCTTTTAAAATAACATTCATTTACCCGTTTCTTCTTACATTTCATATCTACAGAAAGTTACAAAGTTATAGTGTCGCTGGGCTCTTGGAGTTCTACATCAGGTGTTGTGTTACAGATCTTCAAATTTATTCTCTCAGCAGAAAATGCTCATCACGTGGAACAATTTTTGCTATGGTGACATTTTTGTATCTCTTATAGTTTAGCTGGTCTGTTGCGGTTCAGTATAGAAGATTTAATGTAAAAATAATTTATGTATTAACAAACATATTTTTTTTTATTCTTTCTTGGAACCTTCAAGTCTTCAGCAAATCAATATCGAGATATACATATTCGATCCGGATCTCTGTAATGTTTACCTTGAGTATGTCTTTACAAGTTAATCAATACATTAACAAAACAATGTTATTGTGTATTCAAAATCCTTTAACGTTACTTAACGTAGATTAGCAGATCTTTGCTGACACACTGTGTATCAAAACGATTGAAACATTTTTATTTGTAACCAAGGAGCTATTGGTATCAGCGTCCCTCTTTGTTTGTGATTTTCAAAATTCGTTTAAGTCTACCTATAGATAAAACATCCACTTCAATATTAGAAATGCAAAACAAATGAAACAAAACGTCAACATCACGCCTGTAATTCCCGAAGGGTTAGGCAGAGGTGTACCCATTAGCACACTCACATTTCGCCAGCACATCACAGCCACATTTTTACTACTATTTTATAATTTTTATTATAATAATGTGAAAATATGGATGGACGGTTACGGCTTAATTCTGAAATCTACACAGACGAAGTCGCGGCCAGAAGCTAGTCGAAGTCAAATCATTTATTTTAATTGGGCCATTATAAGGCACTTTTGAACGTTATATAAAAGAATATAAATAGACTAGCTGTCCGCCGCGCTTACACCCGCGTCTTTGGTTACTGCTCCGCTCCCGTAGGTCGTAGCGTGATGGTATATAGCCTATAGCCTTCCTCGATAACTAATCTATCTAACACTAAGAATTTTTCAAATCGGACCAGTAGTTCCAGAGATTAGCGCGTTGAAACAAACAAACAAACAAACACTGCAGCTTTATAATATTAGTATAGATTTGAATCTAGTTGCCCCTTCCAAAAGGTAGTTTTGTATGGCAAGATACTACATACGTACTCTTTTAAAATCAATGTTTTACAATACATATTAAAATTTGCATATAGAGTCATTTATATCTAACAATTAAAATCTTCAAAGTAATGTAGGTAAATTTTCTACTGATATCTTTAGATGTGTATCTAAGCTAATTTGGATAAACGGAGACAGAGAATACGAAACAATTAGCTTCCCCCGCAGATTCTAAAAATAGGCTGAAGACAACGGATTAGTTACAGTTACCACAGAGACTGTTTATTAACCTGAAAAACTTATAAAACATTTTTACTTATACAATTTTCTTTATCAATTTATCTTGGACATCACTGACATCGTTGAAGGAAAACGTCGTGAAAATACCTGGACTTACAATTATATATTAATTGTAAGTCCAGGTATTTTCACGACGTTTTCCTCGTCTGAAAACGCCGATCCACCTTGAGCGGGCGTGGTAAAAAATGTTTGTGTTTTCTCTGTATAAGAAGAAGCCTTTGCGCTGAAGTGGGACAATAATAGACTGTTTTTTTTATAAATATTTATAAATGTAATTTGTACTGCCTCGTAGTCTATTGGTCACAAAGTGCGAGTGGTCTTGGGTTCGATGCCCAGGCCGGGCAAAGTGTTATTGGGTTTTTCCATCAGGAATTTCTCACTAGCAGCCTCGGAGTCGGGATTTGTGCCCCGTTGATGACAATAGGCTCGCCCTTTATTACACGGGACTTAAACATAACTGGCGAAATGAGAGCGTACTAATGGGTATACACTATACACCTCTGCCTAATCCTTCGGGGATTAAGAGAGGATAAAGAAGAATATAATTTAATAAAATCTTTATTGACGAAACCAACATGTTCACAAACTTTCTCATTTCTAATAGGTAGTAGGAATCTGAATCAACTCCAAAGAAATCAGGTATTGATTACCTACATATCGATTTAGTAACACTATTGTTTGCGCAGGCGTCGCGGATGTGACGTTTACTCGTAGATAATTGCATTACCTACTATTGTTTAAAGATGTGGGTCAAACGAGTAGCTGAAGGATTTCTGTTAATGAAAGTTGTTGTATGTTGAGCCGCGAAACATGTACTGTTAGTAACTTGTAGTAGTTACTTGTATGTACAGTCACGAACAAAAACAAGTATACACTTAGCAAAATTCAACGGCGATTTTCTTGTGAAATAGCGGTTGTACCTTTGTTAAAAGACGTATTTCGTAGTAGGTAGTATTGAATTCAAAATACTATATTCCTAACAACATAACATTTCAATCAATTTATTCGAAGAAAATCGCTTCGTGATGTTGTTTGCTTGTTTTTGCTCGTGACTGTACTTTAGTTGTTGAGACTCGCTTAGGTAAGGTTGGTACTTAGATGGGGTTATTTTATTCATACTTCTTTACTTATATTACAAATGCGGAACTCACTACCTCTTCCCATTCAAAGAAGGCACGAGCATAGATCAAAATATTTACCTATATAAAAATAAAATTACTAATTAAAATAAATATATTTATTTATATGAGCATGAGGTCTTGGGTTCAATTCCCAGGTCGGGCAGTGTTGTTGGGTTTTTCCATCAGGAATTTCTCAGTAGCAGCCTCGGAGTCTGGATTTGTGCCCGGTTGATGGCAATAGGCTCGCCCCCTATTTCATGGGACTTAAAACATAACTGGCGAAATGTGGGTGTACTAATGGGTACACCTCTGCCTAACCCTTCGGGGATTACAAGCGTGATGTTATGTTATGTTATTTATATTAGTATCACTGAAAAGATGGATGGATTGTGTGAAGAATGATGTGAAAGAATAGGGAATCAGTGATTGAATGACGGCTGACAGGACGGAATGGAAGAAGAAAACGTGTTGCGCCGACCCCAAGTAACATAGGGACAAAGTGTTACTGGGTTTTTCCTTTAGGAATTTCTCAGTAGCAGCCTCGGAGTCTGGATTTGAATTTTTTTTTTTTCGATCATTTATCGCCATCGAAACTTAAAGAAGAATGGGGATTCTCTTCTTTGAGTTTTGATGGTAAAATCAATTAAAATATAGTATATGTCGGCGCAATTACGACAGTTGTCATTTGACTGTCCTAAAATTAGTTCATAAATCGTCAGTTAATTACTGCGAGCTTATTGTGATTTGAAAATAACGTTAAACTGCAGGTCGTTATTGGTTATTGTAATTCCAATACTTAACCTCAAAACTTGAAAACACGTGCACGTGCGCCGAGCCCTATAAATACGGCCGCACTGTGAACGCAAAGGGCGGCCACTCTCCGCCCGACGCTCGCCGCGAACGGACGTGCTGCACCTCGCTCCGCGCTCGCTCACGATTCTCGTCACTTCTCGTTGCGCTCGCCGCGACGACTCCTGTAGTTAGCAGACTACAACCTTTTAAATCCGAAGCCGCCTTTTTCAAGGTAGCGGACGATTATCTTATTTCTTTAACCCGCGTTTTGTTGTGTTAGCTTCACTTGGCCCCTTCAGGGTTAAAACCACAGTTTCGTGGTCCTCGGTGGATACCTTACGGTGCCAACGAAGCCGAGGGGGTGTTGCCCCAATCACACCCGCCAATCCCCTTCAGGGTGAGGCAGTCAATTGGAGACGGGAGCTAGTGTCTCGGCCTTGGGGGATCTCCTAGTCGTGCCTAGTCTCTGACTTCGTTCACAGCAACACACCTAGTGTCGGTCGGGCGTGTCTACACCCTTCGCTCTAGACTGGTCAGGGCCCCGTTCGCACAATAAGACTGGCGACGGGTTTACAAGCTTAGGGCTCACCATTAGGTACTCACCTCCCTGCCTACACCCGGCAGGGAGGGTCACACATCCCCGGGCCCATCCACCCGGGGAGATAGGCAATTAGGGTTAAGTTAGGCTCCCCGTTAAAGTTTCTAATAAACTCTCCCGCGATTCCCTGTCTCAAACCCTCCCTCCCTCTTCGATAATGTCGGACGCAATTATCGTTGCGTTCGTAAAGGAAGTCCTCTTCAAGGACCCGGACTTCATTGCCAAATATGGCAAAAAGTTTGCTGCTTTACAGCAAAACTCTTCTCCGTCTGAGGAAAGCATCGCAAACTTTAGCGATGTACTCGACAGCCCCGCGTCTCCGCCAACTGTAGACAAAGGAATTCCAGTGGCGGCACAATCAATGCCTTCACTAGAAATTCCTTCGCTATTGTCCATCGAGACAATAAACCCGTACGCGGAAACACACTGTGTACCGGCCGCCATTGTTCCCGCCGCCATTGTTTCACAAACAATGGGCGCCTCGCAGCTGCGTGTCGCAGCTGCAAAACTCGACACGACCGAGAGCATGGACACCTCTGTCCCTCTTGATTACCTTTCGCCCTCCGTCTCCGACTCTGAGGATTCCCTATCCTCCTCCGCCTCATCTGACGATGACTACCAAGTCGTCGGCAGTGGAGGTAAGAGGAAGAAGGGAAAATCTCCCTCTCAGGCAACCAAGGCCAAAAAGGTCGTAGCAACGACCTCCCCCGCGACCCCCTCGACCTCTAGTCCCCCCGTCTCTGCTGCCTCGACTTCCGAGTCCAGCCGCCCCCCTAGCCCTCTTACTACTAACCCCGCGCTAGCTTCGAAAAAGAAGCTAAAACCCCCGCCGCCCTTGTTCATTCAAGACAAGGCAAAGTGGACAGAAGTGTCCAAATGGTGTAATGATCGTAAGATCACATACACCAATGCCCGTGCAACTCAGCAGGGCATCAAAGTTCAAGTTCCAACGTCGAAAGACCACAGGGAACTAACCAGTCTCCTAAAACTAAGGAACGTTTCGTTCCATACTTACTCCCTTCCCGAGGAAGCGCCCACCCGAGTCGTGATCCGACGCATCCCGAAAGAAATCCCAGTTGAGGACATTCTCAACGACCTCCTCTCCCAGAAAGTCCCCGTCTCAGCAGTCCATCGCCTGCACAAAGCGAGGGGCGGCCCCGCTTTTGACACCGTTCTGGTCGTTTGCGACCCCACGGAAGGCCATCACCCTATATTCAAGGTGAAATCAGTCTGCTCTCTCTCTGGCATCTCCATAGAGAAGCCCTACAAGGCTAACGTAGTTGGCCAATGTCACCGTTGCCAACTGTACGGTCACGTACAGCGCAACTGTTTTGCGACCCCAAGATGCGTAAAGTGTCTGGGCGAGCATGGCACTGCCGATTGTCCACGTCCCAAGGAACGTGATCTCTGCACAGAGCCTCCCAGCTGCGTGCTATGCGGCCAATCCGGGCACCCGGCTAACTACCGTGGCTGTCCAAAGGCCCCAAAGTCTTCTTCTCCCAAGCTGACCAAGCGTGCAAACGCCCGTCAGCAAAGGGAAAGTCCCTCTGTGAAGATTCCCTCTTCACAGTTGCCCGAACGACTCAGCCCTCAAAGGCCCTCCCCGTGGAACACATTAAACCACCAAAGAGCCTTCCCAGCTCTCGTGACCCCACAACCCGCTCCCTCAACAGCGCCGTCGGCCCCTGCCGCCCCCGCACCCGCACCAAAACCCGCTCCCAAAAAGGTTCCTCCCCCAAAGGCCGCTCCCGCAGCCTCAGCCGCGCCCTCCCCTGTCCGCACCGGCCCCACGGCCGCCATCCCCAACGCTGAACACGTCCAAATCATAACGGACGCCTTCAGCATTTACGTCAACCCGGATGCTGTAACTATGGCAAAGGAAATCATTGCATGCAATGCCGACCTTACAGCTATAGGTAAAGTGTTCGAAGCGTACCCCGCAATCACGCGAGTCCTAGAAAAACTTTACCGACCTAAATCCTAATGGATAAGAAAAGTCTGTGTTGTACCAAACCCCGCTCCCTCAAGTTAGGCTTCTTCAACGCAAACGGCATTAATGGCCAGCGTGATGAGATCGCCACCTTCCTTCGCGATCATCAACTTGACATCCTCCTTATACAGGAAACCTTCCTAAAGCCCCGCCACCGTGACCCGAAAATTGCCAACTATCGCTTAGTTCGCAACGACAGGTCGCGTTGCCATAAGGGCGGCACCCTCATCTACTACAGAAAGGAACTGTACTGCATCCCTATGGACCCTCCTCCCCTCTCTCGCGTCGAGGTCTCACTCTGTCGGCTCGGCATGACTGGTCATCAGCCGATTACTATTATCTCTGCCTACATCCCTCCTTCGCCCTCTGAGGACCCGTCCCTCCTTACAAATGATCTTTCCGTTCTTCTTGGAGTGAGTGACTGCGTTATACTAGCGGGCGATCTCAACGCCAAACACCCCTCTTGGAACTGCAACACGACCTCTACCAGAGGCAGAATCGTGTTCAACCTCTGTGCCACCCTCAACTTTGACGTCATCGCTCCGATGACTCCCACTCACTTTCCCCACGACCCCAATCACCTTCCCGATATCCTCGATATAGCACTCCTCAAGAATGTAAATCTCCGCTTACATTCTATTGAGGCGCTACACGAGCTCGACTCGGACCACCGCCCGGTCATCATGGAACTAGCCTCCCGCTCAGGTCCCTCTGATCCCAGCCAACCTCCCCCGACTCAAGTGATAACCGACTGGAGGAAAGTAAGCGAAAGCTTAAAGTCCATCACGTCGCCTCACCTGGACTCTATCCCCGACCACATAGTTTCAATCGCAGACACGACGGGCGCGATCGACTCCTTCACAGAACACGTACAATCTGTCCTGAACGACTGTTCAAGGGAGGTTCCGGTGGTGAGCGATCACCGCTGGAAACTGCCGGACGATGTACGCGAACTGATGACCGAGAAGAACGCGGCCATCCGTGCGTATAGCGCTTTTCCCTGCGACGCAAACAAAGCTCACATGCGATCTCTACAGCGTGCTGTAAAGAATCGCATAAATGAGTTGCGTAACGCCCGCTGGGACAAGACGCTTAGCGAACTGGAGCCCACCCACCAAGCCTTCTGGGAGTTACAGAGGAAGTTACGTTCCACTAGCGAGGCTGCCATGCCTCCTCTCACCCGCCCCGATAAAAGCGTCGCTTTCGATAACGACGAAAAGGCTGAATGTCTAGCTGACAGCCTAGAGGCCCAATGCACCCCCAGCTCTCAACCAGTAGACAAAGCTCACCTCTCAAAGGTCGACGCCGAAGTCGAACGTAGAGCATCCCTCCCACCAGTTGAAGACCCCGATGATCCTCTGCCCCCCGTCACCCCAGACGAGGTGCAAGACATCATCAAAAACCTTAAACCCCGGAAAGCCCCCGGGTCAGACGGAATCACCAACAAGGTTTTCAAACTCCTCCCTGCCCCTCTCATAATGCTTATGACCGCCATCTTCAATGGCGCCATGAGCAACAATATCTTCCCCGGGACGTGGAAAGAGGCCACCGTCATCGGCATTCATAAACCTGGTAAACCCAAGTCAGAGCCTTCGAGCTATCGTCCCATCAGTTTGCTCAACGTTCTTGGCAAAATCTACGAGAGGCTTATTTATAAGCGTCTCAAAGATTATGTCGAAGCAAAGAGCCTCATCCCGGACGAACAATTCGGTTTTCGTTCCCACCATTGTTGCGTCCAACAAGTCCACCGCATCGTCGAGCACATAAGCGTTGGTTTTCAACGTGGCTCTTTGACGGGCGCCCTCTTCTTCGACATAGCGAAAGCTTTCGACAAGGTCTGGCACAACGGCTTATTATATAAGCTCTACCAGATCGGAGTGCCCGATCGCCTCGTACTCATCATACGAGATTTTCTGTCAAATCGCACCTTCCGCTATCGCATTGAGGGCGCGCTCTCCTCCCCCCACCCCATACGCGCAGGAGTCCCTCAAGGCTCCGTCCTATCCCCACTTCTTTTTACGCTGTTCACCAGCGACATCCCTAAGAGTAGCAAGACCCATCTGGCCCTATTCGCCGACGACACGGCCATCTATTACACTGGTCGCAACCCAGTATCCATCGCTCGTACTCTCCAATCCGCCGCAAGCGCCCTGGGCGCTTGGTTCCGGAAGTGGAGAATCGAGGTTAACCCCGACAAGAGCCAAGCGGTCCTCTTTTCCAAACCACGCTTACCCCCCACCCCTCCCAGCCCCATCACCATGTACGGCAAGCCGATCCCTTGGGAAAAGCGAGCCAAATATCTAGGTGTGATCCTCGACCAACACCTTACTTTCGGAGAGCACATAAAGACGGTGCGCTCGCGCGCCGCTTTTGCTCTCGGTAGGCTTCACCACATGCTGAATGCACGTAGCAAATTGTCACTCAAGTGCAAATTGCGCATTTTCACAGCGTGCATTCGTCCCATCATGACCTACGCCTGTGTCGTATTCGCACACGCAAAGGCATATCACCTCCATAGGATGCAAACCCTCCAAAACCGTTTCTTGCGAAAGGCCACGGGAGCCCCGTACTACCTTCGCAACGAGAATCTCCATCTCGATCTCAAAATCCCCACCATCCAGCAGTTCATGAAACGCACCGCCAAGCGCTTCTTCGACACTGCTGAAAAACACTCCAATCCCCTGATCGTATCGGCCGCCCGATACACTCCCTCCCGCATCAGTAAGACTCGCCGACCGAGACATACTTTGACCGACCCCGATGACGCCATTACCCTCCTCCAGGAGAGTAACAAAGAAACTAGTACAGTTCGCAAATACAGACACAGACCGCCATCATTCCGCCCTCGCCGCCGAGGTCCGTCGCGACGCCCTTGTCCGTCTCCGCCCCGTCCCTTGCTCGTGCCAGCCCGCGACGCTGAGCCTGTAGCTCTAAATTCGTCCCTAAATAATAATAATCCGATCCAGCCTGTCCCTTTGCTGCCCTCCCCCAGCGACGCCCTAAGCCGAGGCTCGTACCCCACAGGGGGTGCCCTTAGCGTGTAGTCGCTTAGTTTTTAAGTTATTTTAAGCCCTGGCTGGAGGCCTTAATTTTCTTTAAGGCACCACAGGATAGCCCGGTTAAGCAGCCGACAACCTCATAGGTTGACCTGCGAGATGCCAATCCGAAAAAAAAAAAAAAAAAAAAAACGCAAAGGGCATTCACTCTCGAGCCGCCGTACAGTACGGACCTCTCTGTGACGTCATTACGCTGCCCGTTAAATAAGCGAAGTATTCAAACAGTGAGTGAAGTTTTCTTTCGAAGACCAGAACATGAGTCATCAAGAAAATAACTACACCTAACACCTTTTAAAAACACTTTGGAGGTACCCCCCCTCCGTCATATATATATAAAGTCAGATTTGTAGACTAACAAGTCCCCCTAGAATAATAAGTAACCTAAAATATTTGCATGCAATATTAATAAAACATGACATGCACTCAAAAGAATTTAATTACTTTATACAGGGTGCCCGGTATGAATGGATAACCTCGAAATGAGTTATGGTAGAACTAATGGCCATTCATAAAAATAATAGAAAAAAAAATCAAGTAGTACCAAAGATATGATTTATTTAATAATTATCGATGTTTTTTGTTACCTTATTTTACATTCTTTTACACCATGACCACAAATTAATGAATTCCATCGGTTTTTTATTGTTCAAGTTATTGACGTTAACTACGCTGATATATAAGCAATCAATAGTAGGTCTGTTATTACACGGTTAAACAAGAATCCACCTTCACATACATACAAGTCACGTTACAATAAAAGCTTAAAAAAAACAACTTGAATTATGGTACTTATGGTGGTTTTAATTCCAGTTGTTTTTTTTTCAAGAGCATGAAGCCTTGGGTTCGATTCTCAGGTTGGGCAAAATGTGATTAGACTTTTCCATCAAGCATGCCTCAGTCGCAGCCTCGGAGTCTGGATTTGTGCCTGGTTGATGGCAATAGGCTCGCCCCCTTTTACATGGGACTTAAAACATAACTGGCGAAATGTGAGTGTACTAATGGGTACACCTCTGCCTAACCACTGGTGGTCCACGCCCCCCGTTGCTGGTCTAAACGCCCCCTACTTTGAAAACCACTGATCTAGATAGACTAGCAACTACCTAGTACATACCCCACAAGACATACTTCAACTCCCGAAGCGTCCCATTTAACTGAAACCAAATAGTGTTTCTTAAAGATTACAGCGCCGCCGTAGGTAACTTTTATTTAACTTAGAACAACTTGGCTGTGTCCCAGTTCGAGCACGACTTTGGCGTTTAGGTACTTCTCTTTTAATAAGTTTCCAACTGTATACACAAAGTCAGGCAAAGAAAACTAAGTTATACACTTTGATAACGAATGATTTATGGAATATTAGGTGCTTATGTATTGAAAGGTATGTATTTTGTAGTTATACGAGTCATGGTTTTGAAGCTCAAATTCAGTAGCACTTGTTCATCACGTTTTAATGAACTTTATTCAATTAATATATTTAGGGCTGATTTTTTAATAGTCAGAAAACTTTTATCCAAAGAATAATTATAGCAATTTGAGATATTATTTTCTATACGAAAGCTGTCAAACCGCCATATTTATCCCTCAAGAGTTATCTGACTATTTAAAAATTAGCCCTTAATTATAAATCATTACTTTATTGTAGGTATTATCTTATGTTCTTTCTTTTGAGTTGGATTTTTCGAGTTGGTATTAACTATTACCTACCTATTAAAAAAAGTATTCCCTTTCTATTGGTATCAAAAATCGAATTGCGTTTACTTTAGCAAAACCATAAAAAAACGATTAAATTTATTAGGTGTGATTTCTTTAAAATTAATATCAGCTTATATTATTCCACTGCTGCACTGCATGACAATAGCCACTTCTCACACAGAGAAGGCACGAGCATTGATCACCACGTTTCGTTTGGTGATTTGAATTATTTTAATTAGAAGTCCAGGTATTCTTACGATTTATTTTTCACTGACGAAAGTGATGTCCCAAATAAACTTAGAAAGCATATATAAATTGAAAAAGTCATATTGGTACTTGCCCGGTATCAAACCCGCCACCTCAAGCATGCTAAGCGGGCACATCAACTACTAGGCCATCACGACATTTAGGTACAAAGACACGACAGATTTGATATTATTAAAAAAATTAGGGATCCGTAAGAAAATTCACGCGGACAAAATAGTGGTGGACAACAGTTAGTACCTAAGTACTTGATAACGTGGCCAATAAAACATGGTAATCAGAACCAAGGTAAATAGAAGAAAAAGCTTCTGTATTACTCATTACTTCACGAAAAATAAACCTTAATCAAAAGCTCCATAAATATTCCAATTCTTATTGTGTCCAGAGCTTAATGGAAAGACAGACAACTAACACTAATTACCATACGTATTATATTAGGTAAAAGAAACAAAAGATGAGCCAGAGAAAATAAAGAGAAGTGATTAATTTTAGCTTCACATCCGCCGCCGGGAGAAACGTGGACGAATTGGATAACATATCGCGTGTCAAAAGTTATCTATAGGTACTATACTAATGATACATAATATCACGCCTGTAATCCCCGAAGGGTTTGGTAGAGGTGTACCCTTTAGTACATTCACATTTCGCCAGTTATGTTTAAGTCCCATGTAATAGGGGGCGAGTTTATTGCCTATTGATACTAATATTATTATTAAAAATGTATTAATTATTATTTAAAAGTTTGATTTATTTGTTTGAATGCGCTAATTTCAGGAATTACTGGTACGATTTGAAAAAATCCTTTTAAAGAGCTATATTCTGCGTAACAAAGCCCTTTATAAAAGTTATAGGCTATATAACATAACACTAGCCTATAAGCTCTCAACAAAGTAACTATAATCGGGCCAATACTTCCAGAGATTACCTATTTAAAACAAAACAGTTTGACAGACAGACAGACAAAAAGTGATCTTAAGAACTCCGTTTTCACCGATATCGAAACGGAATTATAAAAACAAAAAAACAATCAAACTTTCCCTCTATATAATATTAGTAGGTATACACAACAAACATCAAAACATACATCCGTATGCCAGCCATCCACGCCACATACGCTATTACACAAGTATCACAGTAGCTGTGCACAATGCGCGCGCGCACCGGACGTGACGTCAGCGCTTCATGAATGGCCTTAGTGTCGATGACACGCCGCATTGTTCGTACATATGTGGCGCGTTATCTCTGTATCTTTGTACGTATGTATGTACCTATATACTGGACGATTTGTTGTTGAACTTTTATATGGAAAGGGCAAAGTTTTGTGATCGAGGTAGGTACAGGTACTATACGCGTCATGAAATATGGACTTGACACACCACAAAAACTTTATTATTTGGTAATAAATACTATAATATTGTTAAGAATTTTTTAATATAAAAGTTATCGAAATTACTCTGAAGAGATAGGTACACAAATTATGGATAACTATTTCGTACATCCAAATTCACTACAGCCGCTATATTTAACAATAAATTAAATAGTTAAAATGAAGTTTAAAATTAAAGATGGTCCCAATCTCTATACAAGAAACGTAATTTTACAACAATTCCTTGACAATTCAAAAGTGCATATAAATAGTCTTATTTAAATAAAAGTTTTGACTTTGACAGAAGTTTTTAACCTATTTCATCGAATTAACGTAATCGTTCACATTATGTCAATTTGTATGGAATAATTCTGTTTCCCATTGTAGTCACAAGGCAGCAGTATTTCAGTTACAGTACAAATTGAATTTACGTTAAGGTAATTCCTTTTATGTAGACTGCGAAATTAAACATTTTTACTCATTTATTGTAAACATGGAGCGCTGTTTTATGTTGTATGTATAAAACATCATAACATTATGCCTGTAATCCCCGAAGGGTTAGGCAGAGGTGTACCTATTAGTACACCCACATTTCGCCAGTTATATTTAAGTCCCATGTAATAGGGGGCGAGCCTATTACCATCAACCGGGAACAAACAGACTCCGACGCTGCTACTGAGATACTCAGACTCAAGATTTGGCATACCATCATGTGTATATTAAATATTTCATAAAGGCTTAAAGCTTATGTAGAGTTTCTATGCTGATTTATTGACTTTGGTTATGTGTCGTATCCATAAAAGTTATTCAGTTTTTTAGTTAAATGCAGTTGAAGCTCCATACACTAACAGAAGCTACAATACTTTAAAGTAAATACACTACAGAATGCTACATACAAAATTCTCGCAATCGAACGTGAGTGAAAAAGCTCACACTTAGCACCCACCCTGACCTGTCTTCAAATGTACAAGAAGACATTGAAGAACAGAGACTGAACTGACACGCAAACTTGCCTCGTATCAGCCAATAACTCTACAGCCCATATCGCGTATTATCGTCATTACTAAAATTTAGGTTAATACAGTTCAATTTCCATCAATAACAAGCGTTAACACTTGTCATTTCAAGTACTTATATCCAACATTAAGTGTCAATAAATTACTTAAATTAAAACGACCTACATAATATAGGTAGACACATATTTCTATCACTTTTATATATAGGTGTTCGATATAGACTTGACATTTATAAACACCATCTATCCTTGTCGATTTATGTCAACAAAGAACGCCAGTAATACAATTTTATTCCCACGACTTCGTCCGCGTCAAAGTTGATTTCTCCATACAAACTTTGAACCCTCTTTCATCCCCGTAGGTGGTGAATTTTGGAAAATCCGTTCTTAGCGGACACCTACTCCGTATAAACTACCTCTCTGCCAAATTTCATTTTTATACGTCAAGCGGTTTTCGATATTTCGCGATGACTGAGTGAATGAATGAGTAACCTTTCATGGTTTTATATATACAGTATGTATATAGATATTTAAAAACGAAAGGTTTTATTTATTTTATCATTATACAAATAACGGCAGTTATTGTGTTATATTGTTGAAATGACTGCATTTTTTTGCTTACAATACTGATTGCGGAAGGCGCGTACGCTCTCAGTAGGTAGCCCCGGCGTATGTGTGGGAAGGGAGAACCCTTCACAGAGCGAGGGAAATTCATGACGGTTTTCCAGCCCGGAACAAAAAACAGAGTTACACATAACATTAATTTACAAATATGTGACATACAGCATTTAAAAAAATATATATATCACCATAGAAAAACAAACACTTGTTTTTCTATGGTGATATATATTTTTAAAAAATTAAAAAAACAAAAAATAAAATTAATGTCAAAAATTTCAAATTGTTCTGTTGTAAACAATACCTATAGCACGGAATAGTACCTAGCGCCGCCTAAATCTTTCATAAGCTGAATGCAACTTTGCCGTCTTTAAAACGATAGACAAGCGCGCATGTAAAGAGGGTTTCATGTACGTAAACGTTTATTATTACCGTCAAACGGTGAATAAGAATGCAGGGCTGAATCAGGACGAAACTTTAAAAAGGAATAATGTAGTTTGTTGGTGTTGGTGGCGTTTAAATTAAAGTCAGTTTTTAAAATAAATCCATTATTTCATACATCTTGATCGTGTAGGCGTTGCACTTTTGTATAAAACAGCAGTTAAATTGTTTTTTAATAGCCTAGGATAATTTTCAGTACTGGTCTAAAGTCTCTGGTTTGGTACTATACTGCGAAGACACTGCCTCCTAAGATACAGGATTTTCCTAGTTTAGGAGACAGGGTTCATATTTTGTATTGACCATACTTGACAATTATGTGTACTCCATCCTGTGTCAATTGTTTTCTTTTTCCCTAATAAACTATTATTATTATTTTATTTACTTTATGTATCTCGGGACCCAGAGATCCCGGGCCTTTGTAAGGCGTACGAGGAGCCGAAGCCAACTCGCAGAGGCCCCTTAGGTAGCTTTATATGAAATGAGACACCAACCGACGATTATCCCTATATGCACTATATGCAAGTGCACCCAAGGATAACCCCCGGTTGGTGCAGGACATGGAAACTAACAGTACTGGACTATGGGTATGGGTTGCTAAAGTGACTTGGTTACCTGAAACTATGAAGTGTCTATGGCCCCTGCCGGACCAATGTTTGTATTACATAGATACAATGGCAGGGGGTGACTTGCACACTCTCTAAATGGGCCCCCTGGAACAGTCGCTAGCACGAAGTGACGTAGCGACAAGGGGGCAACATCAACATATCATGAAGTGCTAGAGGAGTGGAGAGGTATTCCACGGCTATCAGGACAATCCCGGAAGTACGGTCAAGATCCCTACCAGCGTCTTACTGAAATACTTCCTTACCCTGAGCACGAATGCTCTCGCGGGTTTCCACTCTAACCGGCCAATTAAGGCAAGATAGAGGTGGGAGCTCTGTTCCTCATCTCTGCCTTGCCTTTATGGAAAGGCAAGCCAGAGATGAGGAGCACGACTTCTCCCGGGAGATCAGGTCCGTGGGGTCGCTACTGCCCAACAGCTCGCCACAAGCTGCCCTGTGGGTTTTTTATCATTATTATTAATCATGAACTAAATCCATGCTAAAATTTTATGTCACATTGTCCCTTCCACCGCATATAATAACGTTATACAAAAACCTTCCCATTTCGTGGCACAGCGTAGGTCGTGTTATTGATTTTATCGCTGTAAGAACTATAGGGCTTCTTTGTGAAGAGTACTTTGCTTACAGTACAATATGTAAGTTCTGAAGGCCAAACCTACTAATCAAAACGTATTCGCAATCTTATCTCAGAGTAAATTAGAGGCATTTTTGAAAGATCAAGACTGAAATTTGGTTGCGATCGTTTTTAAAATTTTGTAGAATTGCCCCCATTGATGTGATTTTAAAATAAATAGCAATTTTAATTATACGTTGGCATACTGAGTAATTGGACATTTTGAGAATTAGGCATTTTGAGAATTGGGATTATAATATTGTAAGTACGCTCATATTTCCGCAAGAAGTAACGAGATGTTACTACACTGAAAACAGGATTGGTTATATTCGTGCCTTATCTGTATGAGATGAGAAGAAGCCTTCGTTCTGCAGTGGGACCATAAACGGGTTGTAAATATCTATACTAATATTATAAAGCTGCAGTGTTTGTTTGTTTGTTTGAACGCGCTAATCTCTGGAACTACTGGTCCGATTTGAAAAATTCTTTCAGTGTTAGATAGATTAGTTATCGAGGAAGGCTATAGGCTATATACCATCACGCTACGACCTACGGGAGCGGAGCAGTAACCAAAGACGCGGGTGTAACCGCAGCGGACAGCTAGTATTTAAATAAAATTTCACTTAATAACTATCTCCATTTATTTATATCCGTATGCGCTGTGACCTTTGACCCGCACACGTAGCATTGTATAAGGATTTACTTATCCTTATCTGACCTTCTATTCTGTTCGGAGCTAAGTGCTTCATAATGTGACGTCGTTTCTTGTTAGCATAAATGCCTAAAGGCTTAGACTATAGATATAATATATGTACCTACATATAAAATGCTTACTGACGGCTTAACGCACAGGCTAAACCGCTGATCGTAGAGACCTGAAACTTAGAGGATGTGTTCTTTGTATGACGTAGGCATCTGATAAGAAAGGATTTTCTAAAATCCACCCCTAAGGGAATTATACAGAGCTTCAAAGTTTGTATTGATAAACCAACTTTGACGCGAAGGAAGCTTTCTATTAGCGAAACAATGTTCAGAATCGGACTAATAGTTCAAAACAGTGATTTTTCACATAAAATATAAGTAGTTTCCCAGCATTAAAATATTTGCTTAAACTTCCTTAAGTTTGATGGGCAGTACCTACCTATGCGTACAGGTAGGTATGTTGTGTTTTTTTCACCTTGTGTTTTCCTTTTTTAATAAATACAGTAAATATATAGGTACGAATAGTAAGTATCTTACTACAATATAAATATGAAAGGTTGAATAATAATAATAATAATAATCTACAACAGCAACTTGCTCTAAAATACGGCCTCGTGGAATCGGAAGTACAGTATTACAGGTATGTGCCCGACCCAGTTCTCGAAAATGGCAGTGTCACACTGTACTGGGATCGATCTATCATCACTGACAGGACTATTGTGGCTAATAAGCCTGATATAGTGGTGGTGGATCGCTTAGAGAGGCGCGCAATGATTGTTGACATAGCAGTCCCGCATGACGTGAACCTCGTGAAGGTCGAGAAAGACAAGCAGATCAAGTATCTTGACTTGGCCCGCGAGGTTGTCGACATGTGGGAGGTGGACTCAGCAATCATTGTGCCGATAGTCGTCACAGCCAATGGCTTAATAGCCAAGAGCCTCGACCAACATCTAAGGAGGCTCTCGTTAGGTGGCTGGATCAAGGGCTTGATCCAGAAAGCAGTACTTCTGGACACGGCCCGCATAGTTAGGAGGTTCCTCTCTTTGGAGCCCTGACCGCCGGTGGCTTGGACCCTGTTTCCGCCTCCGGTGGGCTACTATTTTTTATATTTTTAAATGTTTGTATTTTTATATTAATATTTAAAAATGTAATTTATATGTATATACAATTTAATAAATGAGAATAATAATCTTAATTAATATAATGTAATTTAATATGTATAAAAATAAATAAATGAGAATAATAATAATCTTTATTTATTTCACTCTTCACAAAGGTTCACGTAAATAGATACACAAGATAGTATAGAATAAAATTAACGAAAGTGTGCTAAGCATGATCCTTTGTGAGAGACTGGAGTCCATACTAGGATACCCTGTGTGACGGATCACCAGGCTCTCACCTCGAATTTGCGTCAATAGCTCATTACTGTCTTGAAACAAATTTTATACATTAAAATATTGATAACCGAACGAACCGAATGGATGGATGTTTGTTACTCAATCACGCCAGAACGGCTGAACGGATCTGGCACAGAAATAGGTTATAGTCTGGAATTGCACATACACTACGTTTGTATTCCGGAAAAATGCCCGTTGCCCGTTTGTTCCTGTGAAAAGTTATAAAAACTTTGACACGGACAAAGACGCAGGCAGAAGCTAGTTTTATAAATAATATCATCATCATCATAACATCACGCCTGTAATCCTCGAAGGGTTAGGCAGAGGTGTACCCATTAGTACACCCACATTTCGCCAGTTATGATTAAGTCCCATGTAATAGGGGCGAGCCTATTACCATCAACCGGGCGCAAATCCAGACTCCGAGGCAGGATTTTTCCATCAGAAATTTCTCTGTAGCAGCCGCTGCTACAGAAATTTCTGATGGAAAAATCCAATAACACTTTGCCCGACTTGGGAATCGATGATATTAAATAAGTAATCAAAGTTTCAGGGCGACGTTAAAAATCAATATTGTTCGCGTCGGAAAATATGTTATTTACAAAATACAATACAATTCATTTTCTTTGTTCTATTGAAATGGAAAAAGTTGATGAAAATAGGAAAACAATGGGTGAATAGTGCGCGCGTTGCGTTGAAGTCTTTTATGGGGGACCTACGTCATCCATAGAGTTGCGACACTATGGTACTTAATATCTGTATCATCAAATAACATAATATCTGCCGTTTGAACGTCGAACTCGTATTGATTAACTAATAAATGAGCCTATAAAGTGTTACATAATATCACATTAAAAATAAATCGATTAATTAAACTTTTAAACTAAAAAGTTAATCGATTACGGAATGAGTATTAAAGAAACACGCTTTAAACTCCAAGCTCTTAAAAATAATGTTAAAAAACACGAGGAATTTTACAACCCCTCCATGTCGTAAAAAGTTTTACGAATGCATTTCACGTAGCCGCTGCTGAAATTTAGAACCGCTTGCGCCATCTAGTGGTACAGTTTGAAAACACGCGCGAACTGTTGTGTTCTCGTTATTGTGAACAGCGCCATCTAGTGTCTTTTTAATACAACTTTTGACGTACATTGCAGCCGTTATTTATGCTTTTTATATTTTCTTCTTTAATTTGCTTATTTTCTTCATTTCTATCAATTCAAAAGTGTCCAGTATAACTGTAACGAGTTTACAGAGTTCGAAAATAGAAAAGTAATTCTATGTTCTAAAAGTTTTCTCCTTATGTTCGTGAGAAAAGCGAAATAATTATTTTAAAAAAGTTACTAAGCTAATCCTACCTTGAAATGCTGGTGTGCAGCTTGTTCCTCTGCCTCGTACTTGTGCTTTATGTTCTCTATACGCATCTGCTTCAGTATGCCCGCCACCTCGATCCTATAACATATAAGAAAAACAGTCCATTCAGAGAACTCTCATTACAGAGAAATTAAATGTTGTCAAAGATCTTGAAGCAATATTAGGTAACGCAAATTAAACTTATATGCAATGATAAATTAGGGTTGTTTGGGTTTTTAAGGCAAGTATTTATCTTATGGTTTAAGACATTTATTTTTCAAAACAGAACAATGCATTCGCATAGGTAGAGAAACAATAAGTTAGCCTCAGCAGGTATATAACTTGGTCGTTCATAAGGAACGAGAGTCAAAACAGTGGTCCAAAGTTAAAAAGAAGAACAAAATTATTTAAATTTTACTAGCTTCTGCCCGCGAATTCGTCCGAGTCAAAGTTCCCACGGTAACTGTACATATTTCCGGGATACAATGTAGCCTCTGTGTAATTCCAGACTCTAATCTACCTCTGTGTCAATTTTCATCCAGATCCGTTCAGCTATTCTGGTGTGATTGAGAAACAAACATCAAAAACATTCAAACTTCCGCATTTATAAATTGTAGGTAAGTACGAAGATTTGTAAAGGAAATCATTGCATCCCAATCTTTTCTTTTCAATAAGTAAATGATTTTACTGTTGCTTTTTACCTAATTCTCATATTCTCCTGCAATCTCCGTAGAGGTCCGAGGTACTCCTGGGAACGTCCTCCGCGCACCTCGGCTAACTGGTGGTCCACTTGCTTCACTCTCTCGCAGTACAGCTGCTCACGAAGGACAGAGAACTGACGCTCCAGGTTTGCTGGAAACATTCGGATATTTTTTTAATAAAAATATTTGATTGGATATTCACATGACTGTAATCCTGTTTTCCTGTATACAAAATATGATCATTTGTCATTGTCATAAATAATTTATTTTAAAAGAATAAATATGGAGTTTCTCATCCATTCTTCTCCATATGAAACTAGGTTTTAGAAGGGAAAACTAGATTCAATTCTTATATTCTTGTACAGAATGTTCAGAAGTGCCCATAATGGTGTTATTGCAATAAATAATTTTACTTTGACTTTGATTTACACTTTCAGAGATTGCAAGTATGTTATGTTGTGTTATCAATATTAATCACTTCATTGGCTGGCCCAGAAAGAGGTGACCTACAAACACTGTGGTGCTGGTGTCAGGGGCGACAAGAAAAATATAAGTACCTGGAAGGATTTGGAGGTGACCTTTGTCCAGGAGTGAGACAATAGAATGATAAAAGAAAAATAGGAATGGTTTGCCCAGCTGTGAGAATATATAAACTGACAATCAAAATCATTTGCATAGCGTTTGCCCAGCTATAATAAGGTCAGCAGATAAACACTGGCAGTTACAGTAATTCACTAAAGTTCAATTTATTATATTTAAAAAATCTAGCAACTGCTTTTGCAATTATTGAAGAGAAACAGTAGACTGAATTTATTGAATAACAAGTACTCTATACATAGCCCTCAGCAACAACATACCTTTCTATACTTAAGTACCTAATAGAATTTTGTAACTGACCTAGTACTTCCAGTGATTACTTATGTATAATATGGTAGAGTTTCAGGGAAAGGGGGATAAGTTTGTTTAGTATTCATTAATAGATACAGAATTACAGATATCAACTGTTGTGACCAGTAATGAGTTTAAATGTGGGATTAAGGATTCAGAAGAATGAGAGAGAGTTAATCAGAGAACTCCATCAAAATGTTGATTAAAGTTCTGAGGCTCACTTAAAGGCATTTTCAAGGGTATCATATGATTACAGACTAAGATGACTCATATTATCATCAACATTTTTTTATCTTTTATGTTTATAAATCAAAAAAGATAAACAATAAGTTCTATGTTACAATTGGAAAGTGATCTTTTGTTCTAAAAGTAATATGCTTTTCAAGGAATAGTTTACCCATACTAAAAAGAAAATCTAGGCCAAAAGGTTACAATAAATATTTATCTTATGAAAATGCCAACCCATCAACTGTTCTCTAGTTTAAAGATTTTAATAACAGTAATTTTTCTTAGCCGATAAGCAGCTATTCTACTCTACGAAATTCCTTCACGACCAGATAACGAATAAAAACAAACAATTATCAACAATTCCGCCAAAAACATTGATGTTTTGTAAACATAACCTCAAAATAAACAAGATACCAACCTAAGTTATCGAGGCACTCGTTCCGTCGCCTCTCACACTCGCTCTCGTCCATCTCCGAGGAGTCATCAGAATCAGGTTCATCAGCTTCCTCAGCACTCGAATCCCTATCAGGTCCTCTCGATGACCCATTGGAACGCTCGGTATCGCCTCCCGACATCTCCCCATCCCCATCACTGTCACCCTCCACTTTCATGGACGGCATCTTAGCTGAGATCCAATGATTTGGTGGAGTTATTAACTGTTCAGAGGAATAAAATTATAGTTTCTTGCTCATTTGTTGATTTTCGCTCCCTTTACGAAATAGAAAGTAGGACGGACGTCAGTTGTCAATTTTTTTGACAAATAAATAGAATGTCAAAAGTGTCAAAGTCAAATCTTGGGTTGCCAGTATAGTAATAAAATAAACTCCTAAAACTCTCGTAATGTATATGTAGTAAAAATTTTTTTTGTCTAAATATCTTCAATATAAGTTAGCTTAGCCTTTTATCAACCATGTTGTGGTCAGCTTCAAGTCTGGCTGGATTAAAGAGGTCGCCCAGTCTAACCGAATGCAGTTAAATACCACCACTGTCTTACATGGGAGCGACTGACTACCTGAATTCTACAACCCAGTTATTGGAAATGTAACAGTAACACAATACCCATAATTTGATAATACATAATTCTTAGACATGCGGTCTTTTGAAAGTCGTTATGGATAAGGACTTTCAATAATCTACGAATTACTGAATTACTTTGTACGAAATACATTTTAACATGTTCACTTATCCAAGACTGATTCTTGATCGATTGACCGATCTATAGATGCAGCTGTTGCTTTGCCATGACTCCCAAGTGACTAATAACTGTGTATCCATATATTCGATATCTAATTATACAATTTTCATTTGTGTAATGCAATACATTAAACAATAGTCATTAGCATGATAAATAAAATGCACATAAATTGTTTTTAATTTGTTTATTTATTGCTGACGGTAAACTGCGTATCGGTACCTTAACAATAGCAGCTCAAAAGCCACTAGGTATTGCTACGACAAAAAGAGCTACAAGTGTTAAATTATTATTGTAGATGTTTGGTTAACAAAATAACAATGACAAAAAAAATGAAGGAGAATATCGGGTCATTGTATGCATTTCCTTACCAGCCTCGTTAGTCTAATGGCTAGTTGATAATACGTCTGCGAATTACGAGGTCTCGAGTCAGATCCAATAAGATAGGTATGCATCAAGGTTTTCTGTCACTCAATTACGACATGTAGGTAAAGCCGTGGGTCCAACGACTAATCTCTTTTAGGTGTGACAGATTGGCATTTTATAAGATTATGTCATTGTGTCAAAAAACACAATATTTAGTTACTGAGCCAAACAAAAAATAAGACAAACGTTTTTATCTGATATTAAATTTAATAGGTATTCTATTATTTACAATAAATTGTTCACTATTAACATGTTATTTATTTATATCTTTATTTATCATTTCCTTGATTGTTAATAAATTATATACATGGCTATTTATAAATAAGATAATATCAATACTGTGAAGTTCGACAAATCCACAATTTCGTATTATGAGCATGATAAACATATGGAAAATTGTTCTTTGATGAAAATTGTAATACCTAAGTACACTCCAGACATTATTCGTGCTCATAATAGTTAAACAATAACTTAAAAACACACAGAATTATATAAAAAAGAAAAACAAATTATAGTTTACAAGTTTTAGCACCTCCACAGGTTACAAACAACTGATTTATATTTTATTCAAATACGAAGTAACTTACACAACTAATGCTATTTCTCGATTGATTTGAAAAAAAAAAACTTTACTATATGACACAATGTCTCAAAATCAGTACACATAACTTGAAAGTGGTAATGATGAATACCTACAACATACATAATATAAAATAACAGATTTATTTTAAAATTGTGATTACGTTTAAAATGAATAATAAATCCACAGTTCACCGTGGCCTTATTTATTTGGCACTAAATTATTTGGATGCACATGTCTATCTAAATAGATCTAAGTACAAATATTGACGGAACTAATTAAATATCAGGACATATTATTTTAGAATATTGTTGGCGTATTGCAATGAACTAGGCATATCGCAGTGTACGTATTCGTAACCAGACAATATTAATACTAATAACTCTAAATCGTGTTTCAAACTTTGTAAGTACCTACCTGCGAATTTATTTACGATACTGTGAATAAAATATGATCTATATTTTTATTTTTGTTTAGGCTTATTTACAGTATCGGTGGTAGAATCACTTTCTCGAGTATTATCCTATGTTATTATTGTCTTGTACAATATTTGAATCAAACTTATAACTTATTTACTTCCTCTTATAGAAATAAATACCGCGGCTTTATTCTATTTGAAAATAATGTATTATTTTCAAAATAAATAGGTAAGTACTTGCATGAAGATGTGAATTATTAATATTTTCTGGTTACAGTAACTGAACCATGTAGACGCAGCTGTATAACACACCCAGTTTGCGAATATTCATTCTAATATTATTTTATTTAAAGGTAGTTAAACGTTAAATGGGTAAAACTTGCCAAAAAGAACAATTTATTGGCCAAAAATATTAATTGAAATAGGTATACTATAAAAAACAGATATGTCGTTGTACAGTAGGTAAATTGATTATACGGATATAAAATATTGCTTTTCTACTCACTATAATAGCAGTGTTATAATCGGTTTTATTGTAACTATGAACGTCCTACCACCGAGTCATTTCTTTACAGAGAAATCCACAAGAAGACTACAGGAGAAATTTTTCAAAAAATCCTATTTTTTTATAACTACGTACCGTATAAATTTGGCATTTTAGAGAAATATTTTATTGTTTTATCATCGTATTTATTAACTATCTATTTTATTCATTGCAAACTATAAATTCCCTTGCATTATTGTTGGTGTAATAGTTTAGAATTTTTTAACAATCTTATTATTTTTTAACATGCTTATAATTTATTCGGACTGGCAATACATACGAAATACTTTATTATATTGTATAATCACAAACATCTTTGACGAAGTCATTTTATAATTGGAATTAAGTACAAAATTATGCAGGACAGCAAAGAAAAACAATGGATTTTGTTTGCATTGGACAGTCTTCACAATTGCATAACATTCTTTTGCAAATAATAATAATATTATTAATACTTTAAAAGGAATGTATTCTATTATTACTTTGGAATGTAGGTACCTATATAGTTTCATAGCACAGCAATGTATTTGCCAAGTACATTTGATTTAATTAAAGAAACCTAATTAGATATCGTTTTGTTTTTAAACATTTTTAACTGGCGATACTGATAATTTTATTTTGAAAGAAGAGGCAAGTATGTAGATTTTTAAAATACAAGTAAAAAAATCCACATTAAAACGGGGCCGTGTATAAATTATACATCAAGCAATAAATGTAATAATAACATGCCTTTATTCAAAGAGGGGAAATTTTATATTTTATTGGCGCTTAAAATACACTCATATTTTTAGGTTCAAAAGTTGGGGCGTGCTTTGCCGAGTCAGTCAGGACAAAACTTTGAAAATATTATCTCGATTTTTTATATATAAATGTCTAAACTACCGAAGGATTTAATGACTGACTCTCGGGGTCATTTATTACAATAACTATTTCTAAATATTATTAAAATAAGAAACAAAGGTAACACTAACCCTCCTTCGTTTCTAATTTTAACAAACAATTACTTAGAAGTTTAAAATGACATAACATCCACGAATAAGGCAGTATATTTGTTAAAAATGTAAAAAGAATCTCGCTATGGATTTAAAAGTTAAACTCACTCTTTTATTGTAATCACTATAATTATGCACAAAATATTATTCATAACACCAGATAGTGATTTTATTGCCAATATTATTAATTTTAAAAATAAAAAGTTCATCAATGAATACGGCTAAAAATGTACGAATTTCGTGGTATATCGACTTTAATTAATAAATATTTATTTTATTTCTCTCATTTTGATTTAATAACACCACCTCTACACTCATCTTCATAAGTAAATCGCACCTCACTTGTAACACTTATAATATTTTTGAAATAAATCCATAACTAAACTAAAGTGATGTTTGAAACGATTAAAATACACTCGTTCGGTAAAAATCGACTCGAAAGTACAATCGAGTTACACTAACGTAAAAGATCTCGTATTCTCGCTTTGATTTAAATATTCAATTTCAACTAAACAAGATTTTGGGAACACATTTCTAAATTCTATATTTTCATCTACATCGTTACGACCTGAGAACGTATCTGTCTCTCTACATGCCTCTCTATCGCTACCGAGTACTCTCATATTTTCCGTTTTCGTTTTAAATTTCTTTTTGACGTCGCAAACGTTTAGGAAGTAGAAAAGCAAATGTAAAACCATTTGCGTGATGATATCGAACATCAAGATTAGTTTGGTCATACTGAAGTCCCTGGCGACGTGTATGACGCTGACGGTTCGCTGATGAGTGTCGCAGGCGGGGGGCGGCGCGGGCGGGGCGAGTCGCGCGGGTCGCACGTGACGCGCGGGTCGCGCGGGTCGCTCGTGTCGCGCGCGTGTGGGCGGGCGCTAGGTGTGCTTGAGCCAGTGCGCCGGCACCCACTGCGGCTCTCGCTCCAAGCTGTTGATCTCGTTCAGCAGCTGCTGGTAGGCACGTTGGGTGTCGTTATTTATGATAATCATGTCGAACAAATGGCCCCATCGTAGTTCCATATCTCGTGCGGTTGCAATTATTTCTTTTAACTCTTCCTCCTGAAAATGACAACGTAAATATTGTAAGAACATTCGTCATAAATAGCCACAAATGACATCATCAATATACGTTTACCTATTCCATAACTAAATTAATATAGCTGATTACTTATAATGAACTGCTTATTCAAAATCGAATTCAAACTGCAGATCATTTCAGAGCTTTAGTTTATCAAAGATTGAATGAGTATCTGACAAACTCTTTGCGGTACATTACCTTGAAAGCCTCTCCGTTTCTGATCTTCTTTTGTCTGAGTTTCTCCAGGCTGGGTGGCGCAACGAACACTGTGTAAGGCTTCAGGTCGGAGTTACGGAGGATCTTCAGCGACTGAGGGTGTAGATTCAGTACGCAGATCTTCCCAGAGTTCACTACTTCTCTGATCGCTTCTAGGGATGTACCTGGATGGGGGTATAGATTTTTAGGATCGTTACATTTTATATAATGAGTAAGTTTTAAATAACCATTAAATTTCTTCTCTCTTTTGTCACACTAAGTTAAGCATGTTGATCTGTAGGCGAATCCATTAATTCAGAATTGATAAGCTTATCCGACAAATCTTTCGATTTGGTCCATCTGGAGTTTGTAAACTGTATAAATGCTTACCGTAATAAGCTTTCTCGTACTCTCCATGTTCAACAAACTTTCTGTTCAGTATGTCTGCTTCGAACTGCGTGCGTGATATGAAGTGGTAGTCCTGGCCGGGCACCTCGTGGTCCTTGCGAGGACGTGACGTATCTGTTGAATAAACAAGATGTATTTATTACTGATGGATATTCAAAGGACCAACCTTACCTACCTGCCTTTTAGGGACTACGTTTTGGAAGGGGCGACTAGTTTCATTTCTTTTTTATTTAAAAGTTCCTTTTAATGGCTTTTTGACGAGTTCTAGAATAGCCTAGACCAAAGCCTGTTGGGTCATGGTATAATGTATAAGCACTTACGTGGTACTGCAGCAGCAAATCTCGAGCTGTCTTCCATTAACCTCTGCCTGAGTTCATGTCGGCCGATGTTAGGAGGACCGATGAGAACAATGGGCCGCTTGTGTGACGCTCGCGGGTAGTACAGTGCGACCTCCTCGTACGTCAGGATCTCTTCTTGCTCGTATTCTGGAAGGTTTAATCTCACTAATCTCACTTATAATGCTTTTTTGTGGGATGATTTAGGGTTAAAATTGAAGGTGTATTATACCTACTAACTTGCTTAATATAGTATTTATTCTAAAATTATACTTAAATGGGCTGAGTAAAACTAAACAAAAAAAACTACCATTTTTATTTTAATATGTTCACATAACAGTAAAAAAAATTACCATTAGTAGTAATTTATTTTTAATCTGTACACACTAAATGTTTTTCAAACAAATCGCTCAAAACCATAACCAAGCGTTATTTTTTAAATTTTAGCACCTAACTCTTTCGTTCGTAAAAGCATTTCGCTTAGTTTGAGGCTGGAAATAGCTTCTAACCCTACCGAATATTACGTAATATTAACAACTCACCATCCCCGCCAGACGTTGAGTACAGCGGATATCCAGCTTCGCTTGTGGCCTTCTTCCCCTTCTTCTTTCGCGGCGGTTTCTTTGCACAGAGTAGAGTGCCTCCCTTACGAGGTTTGTCTCTGGCTGCTACTTCACCTGCGAGGGTCAGCTTCATCGATTCTCGCCTGTAAGAAGTGGGGAAAAATGTTGATTGAGTGATTATAATATTAAAGGCTTGAACTATTAGCTGTTGTTTACTGAGCATTCACTTATTATAAAACTCTAGCTGTTGCTCGCGACTTCGCCCGATAGAATTTCTTACGGATCCCTATTCTTTTTAAATAAAATATAGCCTATGTTACTCGTTAATAATGTACTTTTCATGAGGTGAAAGAATTTTTAAAATCGGTTTATTTAGTAGGTTTTGAGTTTACCTATTACAAACAAAAATCCAAATATTTCTGAATTTTTGATATACCTAGTCATAAGGTCAAAGTTTTCGTCATCAAAAAAATAAACAGAATCAACACTTACTGGTGCTGGAACGCCTGGCTGGGTATGAGTCCGGCTAGTGTCTGATCCTCTTCTCCCTCACGGAACGCTTGCCACCAGTTGGGGTCCTCGCGGCTGATCACGTGTAGGACGTCGCCTTTTTGGAAACTTATACCTGGAATACAAAGATGCAGTTGTAAAGGCAGGTAACACAGTTTTATCTCTCAATATTGCACTGTCGGATTCAATCTTTTATGCTACTTTTCTCAGGTTATTTTTTGCTGTTGGACTGTCCTATTGGTTTCAGAGACACAAACGTGACTCCTGGGCTCGATTCCCAGGTTGGGCGATAAATGTCATTGGATTTTTTATAAGCAATTTTCCCGTACATGTCCGAAGTTTGAAAGATAATTTTGTGACACACCGGTGCCCCGAAAAGTACGTGAAGCCGTTGGTCCTGCGCCTGACCTCTCCGCGGCCGCCTCGGATTGCCGTTCCATCAGACTAATGAGAGTGAGGGAGACGGAAGTGGACCTGTGTTTGCACACTCTCCATGTCTCCATGGAGATTGGCTGAGGTGACTCAAATACGAATGGTATACTTATTATCTTCGATGTGTGTTCTCAGCAGCCGCCTCGGAGTCTTGATTTGTGCCCAGTTAAAGGCAATAGGCTCGCCCCCTATTACATGGGACTTAAACGTAACTGGGGAAATGTAGGTGTACTGGGTACACCTCTGCCTAACCCTTCGGGGATTACAGGCGTGATGTTATGTCATGTGTGTATTCAGGCTACTCACCGAGCTCCCGGCAGGGTATGTAGACGTCGTCCTCGGGGTCGTAGTCGAAGTGCGCGCGCACGTGCAGCACGCGGTGCGAGGGCGGCGCGCGTGACGTCACGCGGCGCGGCGCCAGCACCACGCACAGCGTGCCCGACAGCGCGCCCAGCACCTGGCACACCTCGTGCACAGACTTGCCGCGCATCGCCACGCCGTTTACCTCCAGCAGCTGGTGGGACACATTTATTTAGATGTATGTTCTACACATCTGTGTTGTCGGCACAGACCAACGCGCTACCAAAGCAGCTGAGAATATTAAGGATCGTGTTACTACAAACTGTGACTCAGTATTCAGCAAAGCCTGCCTTGTGACTTTACTAGATACCTAAGTCTAATTTTTAACGCAGAAAATCAGAAAAAACATAGCTGATAAGTTATAGGTACCTACTTAGTTTTACGAGGTTTACTTAACCGGGATGTTAGCTAATAAGTAGTACTTACTTCATCTCCTTCATGTAATAGTCCTGACTTCTCCGCCGCGCCGCCTCTTACTATCCTGCCAATTATTACTGCCTCTCCTTCGTTTCTTACAGTAGCACCTGTAAATAGATAAACAAAAATTTTTTGAACATTTTCATTTTTTTACGCGGACTGCCTCGTTGGTCTAGTGGTCGCAAAGCACGACTGCTGAGCATGAGGTCTTGGGTTCGATTCCCAGGTCGGGCAAAGTGTTATTGGGTTTTTCCATCAGAAATTTCTCAGTAGCAGCCTCGGAGTCTGGATTTGTGCCCGGTTGATGGCAATAGGCTCGCCCCCTATTACATGGGACTTAAACATAACTGGCGAAATGTGGGTGTACTCATGGGTACACCTCTGCCTAACCCTACGGGGATTACAGGCGTGATGTTATGTTATGTTCATTTTATTATTTTTTTTTAACTGCCTTTAGAAAACGACGACCTTCTTTGTTTGACTGTATGTATCTTTTTACTTAAAAGCAGACTTTTCTTTATTTGTAGGTACTCTTATTAAAAAAAAGTTCTGTTTTTGAAAATTGTACAAGTTTTCCGTTAAATAAAGGTCTACTCACACCTATCCGCGACGTGACGCGACAAGACACGAGTTTTTTTAAGTTTAAAGATTTTTTTTAGTAAGACCATTAAAATACACTTTTGAACGTCATTTACAAACGACATTTAATGTTGTTGCTCCTTCCAAAAGGTAGTTTTGTATGGATTAGAATAGGCAAGAAACTTTATAAAAGTCTTCGTAAAAGTTTGACATCGCATCGCTATTTTATTCTATTCTCAGTGTTAACTGAAACTAAAGCCTGATTTAGACGATGCGAAAAATATAGTGCAATTTGCCGTTACATTGCGGGACCGCGCGGCTGTCGTGTCAAAACCATGCACCACAACTTGCACGATGTTTCTCGCACCGTCTAAATCAGCTTTATTTTGTTTTATTTTATTTATTTATTTAGGATCTCCAACAAAGGATACACAGTTACATTACATTCGATACAGATAATTAGTTAGTTATAATGGTGGTTGGTTAGTTTAGTTATAATGGTATTTAATGCTTACCAAGTGGTTCGTTAGTCTTCTCGATTTTGATAATTTTAATATGTTCGCTGGGGTCGTCGGGCGATTGCGCCGACAACGCCTTGTCGTTCTCACCCTTGTGATTGAAATTGTTACCAGTCTGGAAAATACAAAGAAATCATTGATATTTAACATCTCATGGCACCAGTTTCAGAATCAGTACATTATCACAACAAGGCACAACAAGGTACTTAGCCTCTATAATGAAAGGTACAAAAAATGTAGCAAAATGTTATCAGAATATTTAGCAAAACACAATTACACGGACACAGAAAACCTTCTAGAAATTTTGGCATGACGATATTTGATCCCTTCGTAATTGATTACTTTTGTGTAATTACATAGTTTTACTTTTAGATTTTAATCTACCATTAAGCTTTTTCTCGTATTTATATTATAACTTTATACTCTACTCTCCCAAAGTATCAATTTGGATTGTAAAGTGATGGCCTGAAGCACAGGTTTAAATAAACCTAGATCGGGCGGGTCACTACTGGACATTGCAATTCCGAACCTTCATTATTTTTATCACCTATAATATTATCCTAGTTTTAGTTTATTATTAGGCACTATAATTGTATGGAAAATCTAATTACTGTTGGCTAAGTGTACACTTTTTGTAAACGTTTTTATTTAAATAAATTATTATTATTTTATTATTTATTATTATTATAATACTAGTGAGGTAAGTTTTTTTATTAAAATTATATAAAATATCAATAATTGGCGAGAGGATGCACTACACAGAGGGAATGGAAGACATGGGGGGAGGCCTTTGCCCAGGAGTGGGACAGAGAAGGCTAGCAATAAAATATATAATAGGATCAGTTATTTTTACAGAGATTTGTGAAAAATGATGGCGCCTGATTTCAGTATGGGGAAATAAGATTAGATCGCCAATAACCGACATATACGCAGACCAAGTCGCTGGCGAAAGCTAGTGTTCCATAAATAGAATAAACGTTCGCATTTACAATATAATGCTGAAACGGAAACTTTGTAACAATCGTGAACAAAATGTTCTCATCAAAACGTTTTTAAAATTTGGACGAACGAGAACTTTTCAAAGTTGGTCGGCAAATTGTGGAATGTCCGAAATTCAGAATACGTAAGTGCGCTTTATGAATTTTACATTAAAAACAAATTCCCTATTTTCTCAGATTGTTTATTTTCTTTGCTCTTCAGTTGTTTCTCTTAAGTTTGTAGGAACGATGTTAAACACGTGAATACCTATCAAAATTACTTTAAAGAAAAAAAATTCGGAAAGAAATTGCCTTTTAAACCTATTTTTCCCCCAGATATTATTACCAGCCTATTATTGTCCCAATGCGGGGAAAGGCAGAGGCCTTTCCCCGCATTGGGACATACGCGTTTCTCATAAAGAGAAGATACGAGTATTGTTTAATACTCTTGCTCAAGGCATTGGCGATTTTAGACTACATTAAAAATGAGCAGGTAGGTAGGTTTAGATAAGGTAATAACTTGATGTTGGTAGGCCTACTGTTGTCGCATTCTTTAGAAATCATCTTTGCCTTAGAAGAATGTTAGTCAAATACTACTAGGCCTGGTTCACATTAAGTCGGTCTGACAGTTTTATCGGACTGACAAACAACTCACAACTACTTTGTGAACCAGCCCTTGTTTAACCCGATTGTCTCACCTTATGCCTCTTGCCCCTCGTAAAGCAGGCGGGGTCGAGGAGCGCCGCCGCCTGGTCGTGCGCCTGTATCAGACTCTCCAGCTCAAGTCCTCCCAGGATCGACAGCAGCTCAGCCGCCAGCGCTGACGACTCAGCGCCTGTCGACGTGTGCGCTCCTAGTACGTCCATGCACTGTTGAAAGATGTTTTAGGTTATCATTTTGAGATTAACCGGTGGAAGGGCCAAGTCTATGACATAATGGAAAATGAACCATATGAATACTCTAATTGAGGATGAATTTTGTTATAACGAGCAATACAACAGAAATGATGTTATGGAGAAAAGATTGCTCAGGGCCAGGGTTGTCACTCGTTAAAGGTAGTTGTAATAATCATCGACAAGGAAGAACCAAACTCACATTGCAGCGACATTGACTAAGCGAGTTATGGTCCCACAACCTTATATGAAAGGGCCTCCTCTCATACATAAGGCGAGTTCAAAATCACGCTATCACGACATTCTCAAGAAGAAGAACAACCATTTACCGAAGTAACGATTTCAAAGTAAACTTACGTCTTTCAATCGATCAGTAGCGCGGTGTGTATGAGGTGGTGCTAACCCTGGCCGCTTGTGTCTCACTGCCGTCAGTACCGCCGACCGGGTGGCCAGGGCTGTCCGTAACGCAGGACATAGCAACGCCCCCGCAGCACCTCCAACCCGCGCCGCAAGCGCAGACTCCCCGCTCGCCCCCAGTGCCTTCTGCACACGGGTGAGCGCTGCACATACTTCTTGGTAGTCTGAAAATATTATAAGACATTGAGTTATTGTGGAGATACTGCCTTAATACCTATGTAGGTAAGCTTGTTTTACAATCCCTATATTTATTCAGGTCAAAGACTTGATCAGAAGCTTGTGTGGTTGATTAAAACAAACGAAATTAAGGCAACTTGAAGCTAAATTCCTGGGACTGCCTCGTTGAAGAAAAGTTCAGCTTGAGGTCTTGGGTTCGATTCCCAGGTCGGGCAAAGTGTTATTGGGTTTATCCATCAGGCATTTCTTAGTAGCAGCCTCGGAGTCTGGATACGTGCCCGGTTGATGGAAATAGGAAATGTGGGTGTACAAATGGGTACACCCCTGCCTAACCCTTCGGGGATTACAGGCGTGATGTTGTGTTGTTTTGATGTTATGTTGAAGCCCAATTCCCCCAAAGTATTTATTTATAAATTTTGCCGTCAACTGGATTTGTGCTCAAGAGACTGGCGGCATTGCCACGTTGGATGGCAATGCTTAGCCTATAGCCAAGGTAGAAGCCAGCCGTTGGGGGAAGTGTCAACCAACTGTTTGAAAAGTTCCTTAAATGAAAATGCTTTTGATTTTGACATTGAGTCTACAAAATTCCAGTTTAATCATGCAAAATAAAATCCTATTTGTTTACAGAAGCTAATAGTTTGCTTACAAGGCAACCCTTTCCCATATATCCATTCCGATTGACCTTCACGACCTTTACAGTATCCTTAAAGATGTTATCAAATACGGGTGGAAACCGCCAACGACCCTCTGATACACAACCAGATATCAAGTGTTCCTTGTTTGTATAGGTAGGTAGGTCGGAAGGAAAATATAAACTTTGCGATTGGAGTTGCTGTGTTGGTACTAAATACATATTATGTTGACATTTTATCATAAAGTTTCTAGCGTATCGTTCAGAATTATTTTTAGATTGTAAAAATGTTCTTTTGTTTTTTTTTTTTAGAACGAAGTTTTTTAGCGCGACTTCAGGAGTTAACTAGCAGAAATAGTCACGCAAGGGAAAAGCGTTACGACGACCTTTACTCTCTTTCTTTTTCCTGTTCTAATTAAAGAAGTTTGTATTTTTTAAATAGCAAATAAAAAATAACGAAATACCTAATAAACGGATGTGTTAACACTCTTTACATGCGCACTTGTCTATCGATTCTAGAACGGTAACGTTACATTTAACTTATGAATGATCTAGGCGGCGCTAGATACTATTCCGTGCCATTATTTTAGCTTTTTTAAAAAGATACATATCTCGAAATTTCTATCATTAATTTTATTTATTATATCTACTTATTTTTCTATGGTGATGAACGAGTTTTAAGGGAACGCCCTCTGTTATTTAACACACTGTATATTAGATTACTCTTTATTTAAATTATCTTCTACAGATACGAACGTCAAGGGATTAAAATATCTGAAGGTAAAGAGGATTATAACCATTAGTCTGTCTTCTCACCAAACTACAAAGTACTGAAGGTAAGCAATTGCCTCAGAAGCTAATCCCCTGAACTCTAAAACTTAGCAAATATTGAAGTTATCAGAGCCTTATCTACTAGATATGAAGCAAGTTTAACCCTTACCCTCGCCGCCCTTACATCAAAGCTGCTGGGGTCAATCAAGGGACCATTTACACGTAAATCCTGGATATTAAAGGTGTATGTATTTGGGAGCGCCCGCAAGTGTAAGATGTGAGTAGGTAATAGCGAAGATTAAAATGTAAGACACAAGACTTTTCGCTGAAAAACAGCTGTCTTTTTTAAGCATTATTTTTGTAATAGAAATGAAGGTAGTCTTGTAGAACCACACATAACATCACGCCTGTAATCCCCGAAGGGTTAGGCAGAAGTGTATCCATTGCCAGGGTTAGGCAGAGTTGTACCTATTAGTACACCCACATTTCGCCAGTTATGTTTAAGTCCCATGTAATAGGGGGCGAGCCTATAGCCATCAACCAGGCACAAATCCAGACTCCGAGGCTGCTACTGAGAAGTTCCTGATGGAAAAACCCAATAACACTTTGCCGTCCTTCAAACTAAGTGACATTTAGCAAAAAAAAAATATGGGACTTTACTAATAGGTACAACTCTGCCTAACCCTTGGGGGTTACGGGCGTGATGTTATGTTATGTTTGGAGGACAGTACATGTAGTTAACGACTATGTGATGTATCTTTTTACACCCCCTAATAAGTATAACATTTTTATACCATTTTCTCCGGGCTGTTTCTTTCACCCATTAACTAAATAAGCATCTTAACTCCTAACACATAAAACCTTTATTCCATAATCAGCTCATCAGCAGAAGACTTGGCTGAACTTTATCTGTGGGTGTTATAATTTATCAGCCATCTCAACGTCCCAGTTTCCCAGTAATGTCGTCCGAACGACGAGCGAACTAGCAGCATGTGAACCGGAATTAACGCGACCCCTAGTTCGGACGGCAACGGAAAATATGGGCCAGTGGGGAAAAATTATATAGGGGGATCGATATGCGCTTTTATAGTTAAGCAGGAATTTTTGCTTTTTATCTTTACACATTTACAACTGTGCCCAAAGTGTTTACACCTGCACTTTGGAGGATATTAAAAACTCCATTGATGAACGGGGCCAAGTACCTAATCTCACAAAAAAAAGGATTTACTTAAACCATCCATTCGACAGGAAGAAGATATATTTTGTACTGTTAATATGTGTCGAATTTAATGGCCGATATAGTTTTAGGAGTATAGAGAGGCCAGATCTATGTCATTTTATCATAGCTGAAGAATAGATATAGGGAGTATCTACATGTTTAACAAGATAAATAAAAGCTTGTAAAAAGGTATAGGTTGTACACTAGTTGCTTGCTTTATGCTCTTTTTCATAGCTGATTTTAAACCGACGAAAGAAAAAGGGAGTAGGTTCTCAAGTCGACGCTATAATATATTATATTTTTAGTATGTATTATTCAACATTTAATTTGATGTTTTACCAGAGTATTACTAAAAACCATTACTCAATATTGCTAGACATGGTTATTACTTCAGCCAGACGCTAACTTTGGCTAGGTACTACAAAAATACTGGATTTATTCTCATTAAACTCCTAATAAAAAGGGTCCCGTATCTTCCCACACAGTCCTAGTGGATTATACAACAGGTATTTGGAAACATTATCTTGTAAATTAATAACACCATACAGTAAAAGCATGGTGTCCCCAGCGGATTGTAAAAGGTCGAGCTATTACGGATGAATATTCATGCTTCCACATAATAAATTAAATATCTGCCTTTTAAAAACCTGGCCAAAATTTTATGGCGATTTGGAACCCGACAATATCGTACAGTAGGGACTTTTTGAAAGATTTTCCACCTCATAGTTGAATATTTCAAGGATTTTCTCCTGTACTGTGTAGTGCGTTTACAAACATACAAACTAACATACACAAACAACCAGACCAGAACAACTACCTGTAGCCAATATAAATATTAGGTCGGACTGGGAATCTAACTCGCGATATGCCAATAGCTGGCTGCAGCTACAGTATCCTCCTTCAACAATTTGTGCTGCCTAGACACAATCAGCTTCTGCCCGCGACTTCGTCCCCGTCAAAGTTGATTTCTCCATTCAAACTTTGGACCCCCGTTTCTTCCCCTTAGGGGAATAATTTTGAAAAATCCTTTCTTATCGGATGCCTACGTCATACAAAGACCACACCCTCCAAGTTTCAGGTCTCTACGATCAGCGGTTTATGCTGTGCGTTGATCTGTCAGTCAGTCAGTCATTCAGGACAAAGCATTTTAATATTATTATGTATATAAAATAGAAGATAGATAGAAGATTACCGTTGTTTCCTTTTTCCATCTTCACCATAAAGGTTTATTATATAAGGCGTCAAGTTTAATTCCACATTCTTTCAATAGCTAACAGATTGGCAAGCGACGGGGAAATGAAGATATCACGGAGCCTTAAGAATTGAAAATCTAATACATTTTCATGCAAAGTAATTTCAAGCATCACTGAATTATTTGCTTCACTTGAATTTTCGCTGATCCGCGGGAAAAATTACCGCGAACGGACGTGATCGGAAAATTAGAATTGGTTGAATTTTTCTCAATTTTTCTTTTAGGAGTAGAGCTGCTTTTTTATTCGAATTTCATTCAGATTTAAATGTGGAACACCAGCTGCTGCGTGGTGTAGACCGTGTAGAAGAAAATGCAGCAAATACCAAGATGGCGGTCTACATTCAGAATTTATCGGTAGTATTATGTCGATAGCAGAATCAGCATTTGCTTTCTGATGATAAAGCAGCATTGAATGTATCAGGCTGGTAACGGCTCCGTCTCGCTCAGGGTCTAAGCGGTTTTAATTGGACGGAAATAAAGTCGTAAAATCGATTAAAAACAGCTGTACCTTACACACATGCATTTCCTACAAGACCATGTACGAAACAGCTATTTTTATTTCCTATACAAAACCTCATAGATACTTATTACTTTTGTATGGAAATCCAGATTTTTTTTAGTTGGCAATGGGTGAGGTTTCTACTAGCATCTGCCATATCATACATGCAAAAAAGGACTCACCGACAACAGCATACAGCTGTGTGGAATCATCGCTGGCATCGTCTTCGTACGCGTCGTTGACGAAGGCGGTGCCCGATGATGGAGGGTTGGACTCCAAAGCCTGGAGCTTGTGGGACCCTCGCAGGGAAGTGCGGAGGAACTCATTTTGTGCTGCGATCCGTTCCTCAGCCTCCTTGCGCTGGCGCAGCTGTTCCTGTAGGACAAAAAGAGTTGAACGTTAGTGAATGGTAAGTAAAACAGTTCGAAGTAGGATAAGGTTTTGTTTAACATTCTTCTTATTAGCGTGTTGACGACAGTTTCTAATTGAGTCAGCCCAAAATTTGGCTACAAGTTTAATATTATCGAGTTAAGATAGATATTTTTAATACTTATATCCCTTTAAAAAGCAAACAAAATAGAAACATTTCAACAGATTTTTAATAAATATTAATCCCCTTTTATTTTAGGAAAGAGATTAAATTCTCTTACGAATAGGTACCTACCCTTGCTGGCTGGTATTTCTCATAAAATAAAGACATAATAAAATAACAGGTTCCAAGAACGGATATCGTATATAATCTTCTTAGCGTATCGATGGCAACTAAAGGTACCTACCTACTAATAATAGTCTAAAAATAGTCCTTAATAATAATTTTGAAACACAATAATTTAATTTTTTTTTTTAGTTTGTAAGGATCGTAGCTGGTTGCGTTCTGTAGTTTCTGCCTACCTCCATGGGAAAAAGGCGTGAGTTTATGTATACCTACTTATATGTATGTTAATTTAATGAAAAAGTGTCATTTTTTTATTTTGTTATTTCCTTTATTCTTACTTGAAAGAAAGGAGATGGCTAAATAGAAGTATGGACGACTGCCCCAGCAATGTATAAACATGGTACCTAGCAAAATGTAATGCTGAATAGCTGAATATAAGTATTTCGTATAAAAAAGGTTTCAGGAACTCTTCATATGTTTGCAATCCTGAAAATAAAATCGTGTAACTCCTACGTCAATTGTTATAAAAAGCTTCACACAAATGACATTGCTATGAACTTTTACCTAGGCGTTTTCATGCATCTGCGATGATTTTAATAATTGTAGTATTGACTAGCGACCCATCCCGATCTCGCACGGTGGTACTTGAGTAAATATCTGGGTAATTGCACCAAAAAACATGATAAAACGTACATAAAACCTAAACTACTTATCCAAATGAGTTAACCCTTATTCAAATAAAGGTATATATATTACCACATCGTATTTTTTTAAATAATGCACTCTAACTTTTATTACGGTAACACTAAAGGTATAAATATCACTTATTTATAATCTATAATAATTTGTTTTTCTATTTTATTTCATTTGACAACCTATCAACGTCATTTGTCACTGTAAGGTAATGTCAAAGTTGGCTCAACGGTTTTGTTGTGAAAAAAGTCGAGTTTTTGGCGGGTGTTTCCAAAAATTTTAAAAGTTGGTTCAAAAAAAAATCTGGTAAGTACTTTTTCGACGCAAATTCCAAAACTATAACATATTTTGACTAATATCACGTGTTAGCAGCATTTGCAATTGACTTATTCATATAATTTAGATGTTTCAAATATGTGGTAAATATCTTACCCTTGTCCGATCCCACTTTGAAAAATATCAGATTATCTATATAAAAATCGGTTGTCTTTTTGTATATTTTTTTTGGACTGCAAAAAGCTAAATAAATATTTTGAGAAGTTCATATAAAGTTCTTACGTAACGTGTCAATTAATACTTTGTTTATTTCAGATATTCAATATGTCAAAGAAAATAAATTTAAATAAGCAATACTATAAGATAGGTAATATGCAATACTAATAAAAAATTATTAAAAAAATAAAATGTTTCATTTCCAAAATATAAAATAAATATTATAAGTAGAACCAAGAGGAAGTCACTAGTCAAGAAACGAAAATTAAACCGTAACGGACAATGGTAACAATTTTACCACCAACATCAAAAATTTTGTAGTCATGAACGGATAATGGTAAATTATTTACCACCAGAAAAACTACCCCATCCCCTATTCTTTTTTAAATTTTGTTTTAAAATATGAAATCAGTGACCCTCAATTACCTAAAATACAATGCAACCTTAAAAAAAAAATGCATACCGGCTCGCGTTTGTTTAAGGGTTAAAATAAAAACAGTTTTCACAGACAATAAATAAATGGTTGAAATGATAAACGTATTTGAAAAGATAAAGATTTATATTAACTGACCCAAACAACTCTAGATTTTGTTATAGGTAAACATTTCTGCTAAACATTATTTAAACAAACTCTTGTTTTAAGCAATGCATGCAAGAAAAGGACTCAGGCGGCAGGATTTTTTTGACTTTACATTGGTTATTAAAATCTACGAATATCCAATCCAGAAGAACCAATCTACCTACTAATGACAACCCCATCAAAATCTGTTTGTTGATACATCTGTATAGACAGACTGACAAACAAACGCGCCAGGGCTTAGTTTGGTTAGTATGTGGTGATTGATAAATCCTGCCTGAACTAAATAACAAACGCACTGAGTAACCAAGGACATAAAAGATATTGAAATAAAACAACAAAAATGCGATTTATTTATTTATTTGTTATTCTGTGAGTCTTACAAGAACATTATCTAAAAATGAAGCCGGAGCTGACAATGTGTTCTGGTGTCTCGCCCACCCCAGATACCAGATCACTGTCATGACATGACAGCAACAACCCAGAGTTCTGTTCCCTACAATACAGCTGCAGTAATTAGGCCTATTGAAAGTGAGGGCAGGCAAAATATTAAATAAGTTATAAAAATTGGCAATTGTTAAACCTGTCCAATAGTGGCATATCACATCACATTTTGCATTTCAGCAACCTTTTCAAAATCAAATGTAGGTTGGTCAGATTTTGCTAAAGCGATTAAGTCTTCAATTTGGTTTGCAGTGAAATTCGAATTTATAAATTGTTATTTTGAAGCAACATGTGCCAAACGTCCAAATTCAAATGTGTCATGTGTCAAGTTTGTTTTTCCATAGAGATGGGAAATGAACTTCAAGTGCAACAGAATCGATAAAATAATCGAAAGTGTTGCAAGAAAAAAAATAGAATTTGTTACTGTCGACCATTATTTAGTTAATATTTATTAGGTATTAAGATTAAACGAAGAAGTACATTCCAAACTTTTCAGCTATATTTATTTGATTTCGATTAGAATACATTGGAATCGAGTAGAGATAATATAAATAGTTTTGATACCCGATACCAAAAATCGATGTATAGTTATGATTTGACATTCTGATTTCTGGTGACCCCTCCCTAGCTTGTCATGTCAAACAAAGAAAATATTAAAATACAATTAAAATACTTTTTTTATGTTTACAGTTCACAAAAGTTGTAGGAAATTATTAAACACTTAATAATTAATGATTGAATATTTAAATTTTACGCGTTAATGTAAGATTTCAATACATGCTTGGGGCAGTCATTTAGCCATCTCCTTTATTCTGTAGATATATTTTATTTTAGTTTTATAAATTGTACATACCTTATAATTTATTTATTATTTACTTATGTTGTAAAATAAATGTTTTTTTATTACCTTCCCATATTTAACATTTTCGTAAAACCAATGCCACAGAAACGGATATTTAGTTCCCATTACCGAACTGAATCGCACGAGTTCACACTGATGTTGTAATCCTATCGATAGTTCACATGGTCAATGCGTCACAGTTAATTGTATGACCTGCGACCGGTCTCACGGTAACACGATTACCTAACAGACTGTCCCCATTATGTACTTTCTTTAAAAAAAAAAATGTCGAAGATCTTTAGTGAAAAAGTCATGAGTTTAAGCTACAGTTAAATTAATCTTTGTTTTTGTGGCTTAAAAATCTTTATTTACCTACTTAAGGCTATTTTTCATTCGTCAGATATAACTCTTAACGGAGGGATATAATAAGGCGGTTTGACAGCTTTTTAGAAAATAAATGTCAAACTGTCATATTTGTTCTTTGAATAATAATTATCTGACTATAAAAAAATCAGCCCTAAAAGTTTAACAACTCAAAGTAACGTTACGCTTACGTTTTAACTTTTGAACGACATCGTAGGAAAAATTGAATTGAGTCTAGTGTCTCCTTCCGAAAGTATTTTCGTGGAGACGACTGGGCAAGAATTTCGATACAAGGTATAAAACATAAATTTGAATTTACGGTAAAACAAAGCTAGAGATGCATGGTGACTGGATATGTCAAATGTCCTTGAAAATATTATCGTGGTACTCATTTATATAGGTGGGTACTTACTTTACATGTTTATAAACCGATATGAAAACATTATACTTGAAGACCTGACTCACTGTAAGTAACAATCAAACAATACCTGGGTATTTACTAGCTTACGTATTACATCAACAGCTGTTGAGTCCGATCTCTGAGCCTGATCTAGTCTAGGTCAATAAATCTGTGTACCTATGTACTTTAGCTGAATCTGATTGGTTAGCTGAATTAACAATGGCCAATCAAAAATAACCAGTGAAAATTGAATAGGTTCTGAGAAACCCGGAGTTACATCCGTTATTGCTAGAAGAACTCCCTTGATAAATGCTTGCAGAGCACACCAGTAGGGGATAATTCTTCTTACTTCATTTCGTGTTATTAGATCAACTTAATTTTGTTGAATGGCCCTGTAAACTTCGATCATTATGGCTCAATTCACACTGCCGCGGAACTTGAGCGCAAATTCGTAAAATTCCATAGAATACAATTCTTCGGAATTCGTGAAAATACACCGTGTTTTACGGTTTTACGTTAAACTTAGACCTATAAAGGGTGTAAAAAAACACTTAAATAACGTAACCTAAAGGTACATTATACTTCGGATCATTGCTAATTTTTTTTTGTTCGAGACCAGATAGCTTAGAACCTTCTGGTTAGGTACGAAGACACTGCAGGGGGGCAACCACAAGCTCTTAAAACAGTATTATTATAATATTACTTTGCCTTCCGCACAGTTGGATTTTCAACGGTCGGATCAGCACCGAGAGTTGAAAATGCAACAACAGAAATTACAAAGTAATATTAAAATTATTAAATTAATATTGTTTTAAGAGACGGCGGTAGGCGCCCAGGTCAAAGTTCAATTTTTTTACTTTTAAGTAGGGATAGTGTCTTATCGTCATATTGTCTTGTCGTATGTCCTATTACATGGGACTTAAACATCTGTCGAAATGTGGGTGTACTAATAAGTACACCTCTGCCTAACCCTTCGGGGATTACAGGCGTGATGGTATGTTACAATGTCTTGCGTGCATTACATTGCGCCCTACCATAAACAATGATTATTCACACCAAGTAAAAAAGCCCTTTCCTAGCAATAATTGTTGATGTTAATTAGTTTGATGGGCACTATGCATAGTTAATGGGTATGTGATGTGTCTTTTACACCCTGTATACATAAAGTCCATTATGCAATGTGCACAAAAATCTATAAAGAAGAATTTCGTTTAAACCTTATCACAATACATCATCCGTCAATAAATCAATAAATTCACCGCAAAAGGCTATGTAGCCTTAAAACACGCGCCTTGACCGACTAGATAACGAGCTTATGTACAACATTATGTAATGTTTACCTATTTATTAGATTTAAATAAACATTTTCCATTGCTACTGAGTAGTTGATGTTAGTTATCTATGCTAACATTTTAAGTCTAAAAAGTTTGTTAGTTTGAACGCGTTAAGCTCAGGAACTAGGCTAGTCCCTTTTGAAATATATATGTTTGCGATGTATAGTCCGGTTATTGAGGTCTTCCTCAATAACCGGACAACATCTTATAAGCTAACATCACAGTATGTCTCACGGGAGAGAAGAAGTAATCAAAGACGTGGGTAAAACCGCAGTATATCAATAGTTTTTAATACAACTTTGAATAAAACGTTAGTTAAAATTAAAGTAATAGGTACTGGGTGTAGTGGTCCACTTCTTGTTTCTTTCCTTTGATGAAAAATTCGACAAAAACGTCTAAAATATATCGTCTTGTGCAGCCAATTTATGTTTACTTTGCATACTTAATGAAGTAAAACAGGAAAAAAACAGTTCAAAACATTCACAAAAAACATTCATTCTATTTTAACACTTAAAAGACAATGATTAACAGTAATAGTCTTCCGAGACATTAAGCTCAAACTTAAAACAAAAGAGCACTAATTGTTTAGTCAAATGACTGCTTTCAAGACTGCTTAAATAACTGAATTCGGTTTACAGACAATTGTCCCAGACCCCTAGTTCTAATTCGCTTTTGGTCTGTTTTTCAGACCACTGGCCTGAATTTCTTCACGGTGCATCGGACTTACTCCAACTGGCTAGACTGCAAGACCGACTAAACTTTAAGAAACTATTCACTTCAATTTAGGCTAACTTCGTCTAGATGAGATAGCTTCACTATTCTAGCTAAATTACATTCAAGCTAGTCGGTAAACCACTGAGTTTAGAAATCACAAACGTAGCACAAAATTAACACCGCTACTGTTGCCACGATCTGAGCCCAAAAACTATAGAAAATAAAATGGATTGTCTTAAATCATCGACTCTAAAATAAGCATAAAATTGTTTCTAAAACCAAACGTAAACTTGAACTTATAAATACTTCGAAACCTGATAATGATAAAAAAGTTATCAAAGCTAATGTTAAAGCTAAAAGAGAGCGTAGTAATATCGTCTCTCGTAATAATTTTGAAGCAAGAAAGGATATTGTTGAACTAATAATAAAGTCTGGCTATAAACCCTGAGCCTGCGGCACTAAAACACATAACAGGAATTGTCAATTCAAAGTTCCAACACAATCATGAGGGAAAAAAGGTTCTAGAATGTAGACGGCCCAGCTAAGTACATTATTGTAATTTAGCTGTAATGAAAACACAGCTTCTACCATTCAGTACCATTTACAGTGTTTAATGCATGGACTCGTACAATTTCAAACAGAGTATTTTGTTGTGAACAATACGAAAATATTCAAAATTCACGGACCATGACATACAAAGCACAAACTAACCGATATGGTACCATTTGGTCTGCTAAACGTCGCGTTGTTTAACATACAATGGTGGTCGCAGAATTATGTATTTCGTGTATGTTTGCGTGACGTCAGCGCGTTAACTGATAGCCGTGCTGGACAAACAAATCCGGTCGCGTTATGGGGTCAGAAGATATGAGAGAGAGCAGATTTTCTAATTTTCGAAACTGAGGAAGTTTACGATGAGGTAAACGAGATAGAGGAGAATGAAAAGCAAAAAGATATAAAAGACACTGTTAAATTTTTACAGCACAGAAAAATTCTGATTTAAGTAATAAATTATAAAAGTAAATCCAATTTCATCCCGCTAGTATTTTATCGTGCAAGGCTTCGTACCAATATTTAGGAAACCGTAAAGTCTACTTAACATGAAAAATCCTAAAACATATTTCGCGAAGTTATCCCAGATAATCTAAGCGGGGTTAAATTATGGAACTGGCAACTCTGTGGGCTACGGAACGGCCTTATTCTACAGTAATATTCGCCGGAAATATAATAAAAAACACATTCCCAGGTTGCCAAACATTGAGTTACGGACATCAAATCATTTCCTCGGGAGTTCTCACTCAATACTTGGTACTTATAACGTCGGAGTTCCTTCTTCCTTGAGTTATTTCCGTCTGTCTAATCTATTGGTTGGATTTTCTTTGCTATAAAACTCTGGAAACAGATTGTGTAGGTACTTATCTGATCAGCGCAGATCTGACCTCCATTTTATAGATAGCTAACAGCTTCTACTGCATGTTTTTCTACTGTTCCTGAATGGAACGTGTTCACGGAAACCCTTCTAGGAGACTTATCAACTTATAGTACTAAGAAATCGGTGGAACATTCATCATTGACTTCGTTCAAGAGTTAATTATGGAGTGCGGCGTTTATCGAAATGTGGAGAAGGAAAATGTGAGTACTTAGTAAAACCAGCATTATATGAAACTAATAATTAATGTAAATTGTACAAAGTTTAAATATCGCATCTGTTTCAAATTAAATCAAAATTATCTGGCTCTGTTTTAATAACCTTCCAAGTGCAATGGTGCATTAGTCAAATAGCATTCATTTTAAAATAAAATTGATAAATAAAAACATTGTACAGTTTTTATGTATTTATTCTTCATCATACAATTCAGTCGTTATCTAAAATAACAGATCTTCACCCAGAGCCCGTAATAAAACAAAATATATTCCTCCTAATTTGCCAACTGTCCGACTCACAAACTCAAAGTTTTAATCACAAAATGGAAACTTCCATTTCGTTTGGAATATTATGTCTATTAGCTTGGAAGCGGTGCAGTTACGAAGAGCAATTTGCTTTTGGCAATACTTTGGAGACTATTCTTTGAATGTGTTCTAAAATCACTCATGCATTAGACGTTAGGGAGCGTACAAAAATTGATCTATGCTTTTATTATTCGGTGTCTAGTTTCAACGCTGCGGCAAAAGTTGGGCGAGAATGCATCCATCAATTTTGGCAATACACCAACTTGCCTACATCATCATTTGGTTGTTACTGTTTGTGTCTATGTGAGTTTAATGTTTGTCACCGCTCATTCCTCGCATAGCTCCGAATCAGCGAAGCGTGCCAGTACGTTCGTTCTACGGTCATCTAAAATCTCTTTCATCAACATAGTTGGTGTCAGCACTGTCAGCTTTCTAAGCTTCTCACCTATCTATATTTTATTCTAATGTAGCATAATATGCAAGGGTTTTATTTTGGAAACGTGGAGCTCTACCCCTTTGTAGCCTTATAACATCAGCAATCGAAAGTCCCGTTAAAATCGGTCCAGATGTTTATAATAGGAATAGAATAGATGTTTAGGAGATTAGCCGAAACAAACTGACAAAAAATTCAATTGTATTTATATTTATTTGTTTTTATTTTTTTGTATTTATTATTTCTACAATAGATTTGTCTTTGAAGTGTATAATATTTAATCTTCACCATGACCTTACAAACATCCTTACAAATTACCCTCAACATTAGGATATGCAGCAAAGCCTTTTCGGCACATTTTATCCATGATATCTCTACTCTCTGGGTCCCCGATTGTGCAAGAGAGAAAGTACCTCGAAGTCAACAGAGATTTATCGATGACAAACTATAATGGGTGGCTTATAAACATCACTTACGATATCAAGATATTGAATGGGGCGATTTAATAAATCAATATATCTTTCCTTATAGGTTTTCGGAGTTATGAATGGCAGGGCATAAATATTTAAGAATGGCCAGCTATAAATAATAGACAATGACAATTTCGATTTACACGTGACGTCATTTTGATAGTTGTGGGTCTAACGTGATGCTTATTTCTTAGATTATGACAACTTCTTTAAAGCCTGACTGTGAAGGATAAATTATATAGATTTGGCATAGACAATTGACAATCTATAGTTTTTAACGGTTCTTCCATAGTACTATAGATATTTTGTTGTGCCAAGTAAAGTCAAAAGTCAAAGTCAAATCATTTATTTTAGCTAGATGATTATAACAAAACAAAAGTTCAATGTAGTTGCCCCTTCTAAGTACTAAAGGTAGTTTTGTATACATGATTTTGTAGATTAATTCATTAATTATATGAATGCGAAAACGATGTACCTACCTAAAATAAAAATCACTTGAATAAGTACCAAGTGCTACAAATGAAGGAATGAGAGCTTAATAAGTTTATTCCTCCGCAGCTACTTATTCCCTCCATAACAATAGCCTACTCAAAATATCAAGAATCTTGTAGACGTCACTGGAAGCCATTACTTCTATTTCCACGACGCTGCGCCGTATACGGGCCGGTTCCGAATATCTGTCGCATTTCGCGCCAAACGGCCCGGACATCACGATGTTTTTACGTTCTTACGGAGCCCGGTATGACGTCAGTAAGTAGTGACACGAAAAAAACGAAGGCAGAAGCGCCACGTTGCTTTGAGAAAGATTCTAAGTGAACATGTTTGGAAAGAGGAGTAGGTGAACAATAATGTATGGATTGGTAAATCTGTACTAATATTATCAAGCTGAAAAGTTTTTTGTTTTTTATTTGGATATCGATCGTGGAAAACCCAACTATATTTACATAGCTGCAAAGTGTTTAGTGGTTAGAGACTTCCTCCTAAGTCCAAATGCCAGTGGCGGATTAACAAGCAGGGTGAGTAGGCTTGAGCCTAGGGCAACACATTTTAGAAGCAGTTTTGCGGACCGAAAATTTGGTCGAAAAAGAGGGTAACCAGTTGATGATACTGTCCGAACGGTTGCGCAAACTTGTATAATTATATTCTATGGTACAAAACAGCTAGTTCACGACCCCCTATCACTAAGTAGGCCTCTGCCCAGACTGATGACACTTTCACAATATGAACTGACAATTGCAAAAATTTTAAAGGTTATACTTGGGAAACGAGTAAATCCACCGGTGCTAAATGCAGTGTTTAAAACAGTAGTCTTTCGGTACAATCCTGCTTGGTGCTAAGCCCCTTCCTACGAGTTCAGTAACAGCTCCTACGAATATTTTTATTGAGCAATTTGTACAATTTCGTTATATCAGCTCTGGAAAGAAAAACAGGTGTAGCACTTACTTTTAGTATTTTAGTTGGGCTAGTGAACTGAAAGTTCGTATCCATCATAAGTCAATTTCTCATCTATTCGCGTATATGCACTTTCGTGAACTCTGCTTTAGTTTTCTCATTCACTTTTATATTTTTATGTAAGTAGACACTTGCTTTTATATCTAAAATGGTCATTAAAGACAATATTTTCTTAATCGGTTGCATGGTTCATTTTGTAGTTAGCATTTTTTCTTTCTTGTTATAATTGTTCCACCCTTAAAAACGAGCAGCTCATAGCGTAATTATCAGAAGTCCATAACCACACATCCGTTATCTAAATATATCCTCTTTCTAATATTATCATACTTCATGTAATGGAAGGGCATTCGGAATTATTAATGAGATTACTCAATTAGCAATGCTAATAACATTCAAAGAAGGTACTGGTAAAAATGTTTAATGTTATAGCTGAGACCATAAAAATCATTGAATAAGTAGGTGTGTTTAATGTTTTCAAAAATGAACTTGTCTTTATGTACGATGAAGGATATCAAATTATTTATATATTTGAGTACTTATTAAGTACCTGTATGATATTCATCCAATCCAAAAATGATGGATACTAAAAGATTGAAAGGTTTTTAACGTAGATAATTAGGCAAAAATACGACAAAAACTGTGCATCGCAACTAAGGCGAAGATCATGGAAATATTTCATATGGCTGTTCATTGCGAGATACATCTTCAACACTACTAAACTTAATAAAAAATCCATGGTTAGGTGTGGTCAATTAATTGAAGGAAAATTACACAATGTGTACTCACTTAAAAGGTAAAATCCTAGCCTTATATAAATCTACGAAGTCTAAATAAAAACAAGTTTGTAATTATAACGTTACATTGCAATTACAACATTTTGTAGCAACGCTACATTGCTTCAAGTCATTTCAAACTGGATTGTTACTAACACTGCTTAATGTTTTTTTACAGTTTTCGTTCAAGCCATTTAAGACATAGGTAACGTTTTAAAAGTCGAACGCAAACCAGCGGTAAATGCGGATTTTTAAGCTGAATGCAATAAGATCGAAAGTCCTACAAATAATTTATATGGAGATTCCCAAAACAGAAATGTGTCTATGGAGATTCCCAAAACAGATAATATGTGGCTTTGCCAAAAATAATAAAAGAGAAAATATTGGTTTAAAAAACATATACTTAAGGAAAACTTTATAAGGACTTGATTCTACATGTAAGCTTTAATTCAAGTAAATATAGGTATGCAGAAAGCAAGCAAGGAAAAATATAGGATTCCTAGAAGATGAAGTCAAGACAACAACTAAGGATTAAACATCAACGAAAAAAAAAATCCAGATAAAGATTGATAATATATACATATAAGTACCAAGGAAATAAATATAGCTGACGAATAGTAAGTAGTAACAGTCAAGAATATGGAATTAGGTTGCTTGGTACAGTTGTACTAAAGAGTCAGTACCATCTTCGGCGACATGTGGGCGTATAACGAATGGTACCATTCTCATCTATCTACCATTTTTGGGAATGTAAGCATGATAAGAATTTTTATTACCATCTAGTTGTTACTCTCTTTAATATCCTGTTTATCGTACGTGACATTATTACCTGTCGATGTAAGTTATATTTTTTCAGATGAAATATGATAAAATATTCAATACAGCCGACTTCTCTTATCTTTTCATAAAAGTCACAATTTTATGTAAATGTCATGTTATCTCTGTATATGTAAATCGTATGTGAGATGAATCAGTATACTCAACTGTACTGTTACATTCAAATTCGTAGGCGTTCGAATGTGTTGCAAGTAACCAATCATTTTTCTTAAATTCGTTCGGCATTTAAAATTTCAATTTGGAACGATCGGCGATGATAGCCGATCGGAAATGCACCAGATGTACTTTGATATAACGTTATTTCAAATTTGGAACATTTTGAGTGAGAATTGTTTAGATGGTTTTATAAAATGGTTGAATCTAGTTTATGGAAGATTATAGAGTCAATTATAGACTAGATGAAAAAGAAACCAATGGTAGATGTTTATTACGTCACGGAAAGAAGGAAGACTTTTATTCATCCATTCATTCTTTATTTTTATTTCGATCTAAAGAAAATCAACGATATTGAATTGATTTCAATACAATTTCAAATCTATTGACAACATTTTTAGTTCTATTTTTACTTCAAAAACTAAAATATCCTTTTTATTTGCCAATACATCATCAATCACTAACACGCATTACTTGTACCCACATGCTATTATAACATCGTCACACACTGGGACGCTAAGTGCCTGCCCACGCTCCACTAGCGGCGAGTACTAGCGGAGAGTACTAGCATACTATGCTGTACGAGTTACATGGCATTACGTGAGAAACGTTTTACGCAATAGAGCTGTTGGAACGTTAGGCCGAGCCCTGGGTTGGGCCATGAAGATGGCGACCATGATGACTTCGCTTTTTGAAATAGAGATTGTTAGAATAAGCAAGCATTTAGAAAAGGTTGATGCTGTTCTTTAGTGATATGCTTTATCTTTCTTCTCTTTCATTCTTTTATTCACGAATTTTCCTATAACATGGGTGCATTTACAAACATATCAACTCACATGCACAAACTCCCAGACCCGGACCAATTATCTGTAGGCCATACAAATATTTATTCTATGTGAGAATTGAACCCACGAACGTGCAGGTCTATTACAGATTTAACATAAAGATCGAAGCATATAGAACACAGTTTCTAACACAGGCTAAGGTGATATTTGTTAAAATATAGATAACAAAATAAGTTTATTATGCCTAATGTATCTGTAGTTCCTAGGTTAGTGGCGCCATCTACGTATGCTGTAAACTTTTGTTAATAAAAAATAAAGTCAGTCTATTGCGGAAAACCAACGTGTTTCTTATAATATTAACACTAATGGATCCAAAAGGTCTGAAATATATTTTTTTATTTGATTTGATTAAAATCAGCCGACAATCGATCAAGTAAGTAAAGTACAAATCAGTACAGATCTTGGCATTTTCTGGCCCATCAACCAATATATTTAGTGCATTCGACGGTTCGATTCAAACTGCTCCGTTACTATACACGAAGTTTTAAAGGGTTACAATTTAACGTTATACGAAAACAATACATAGTTGGTACAATTAGATTAAAATGGAAGCCTCACAAAGTTTCTTTTTGTTCTATTAAATTATGCAAGTTTAAATAGAATGGTGCAGAGTATGACGCCCACGCCTTGCTGTTCTACATTGTTCCAAATTGAATTACTTACTTGCAAACAAGCTCGTTGCTGACACAGTATCAAGTGACCTACGCAAATAAAATAATACATCTCTACAAATAACATAATATGTGAAGTGTTTATTTGTAATACCAAAAAAATGCATATTATAAATGTTTGCTCCGGTCAATCTCCAAAACGACTAGACCAACTTTGACAGTACTTACTGGCAGATAGCTGATGGTGTTATAAAGAGTAATAACTTACTTTTATTTTAGAAAAAAAGAATTATGGTTCCGCGCATCAAAATAGAACCCCGAAATACTTGTGTTTTTTTTAACTTTCATAAATCGCTGTCGTCATGGCCTCAAATCACACGATCACGTACTATTCCAAGCAGAGCAACCTAACACTAGAGCACTGGCGCTCGTACTATCCCGGGATAGCATTACTAGTGTTAACAAACAAACCCTGTTTGCATTGGTGACTTGCAGGTGGTGATGACGTCACGGAAGAGATTTAGTTTAGAACAGGGGTCGGCAACCTTTTGGCAGGCAAGGATATTAACCCTAGAACCCTAGAACGTACCCATCAAAGAAATAAAAATGTTTAAAAGAAAATATAAAACTGAAATATTAAATTCGTACACATAATAGGTACATTACTTACCTTATGTTTATATGTTTGGGCTTTATAGCTAGAAAAATAACCACTGTAAATCATTCGGAAATGAAAATTACAAAGTACCTACCTAATTAGGTAACATTCACGGGCCGCAAGCAAGACGTCCACGGGCCGCGGGTTGCCGACCGCTGGTTTAGAAGATCTACAATCGTTGCGTTGTAGCAAACTGGATGTGTTCATTTAACTAGTGTTCATTTAAGTTAGTATACTTTTTATTTACATTTTATACATAACATCACGCCTGTAATCCCCGAAGGGTTATGCAGAGGTTTACCCATTAGTACACCCACATATCGCCAGTTCTGTGTTAAGTCCCATGTAATAGGGGGCGAGCCTAGTAGGGATGCCTATAAGAAAAGGCGTGAGTTTACGTATGTATGTATGTGAAAGAAAGTGAAATGCGGAAAGTTATCTTCATACGAAACAGAAATGCTCCCACTGGGAACGAGTTGAAAGGAAATGGCCTTTAGGGAAATCTATCGAATCTAATAACTCCAACAAAATGACAGAATACTACTTTTTTCTTATATTTGCACAAAATAAAACGATTCCTGATCGTTTAACTTGGAACCTTTTAGCAGAAATTGAAAATAGGTTTACCTTTACTTACTCCATTTAATATAACATTTGAAAAATAAAGTTATTACGATATGTTAGTGTACTATAAATAATCTCTATTATTTTTCTACTAGTACTCTCCCGGCGACTTCGTTCGCGTGATGTTTCTTACAGATCAGATGTTGAGCATGAGGTCTTAAAACAATAAATTATTTAGCTTTATAATACTAAATATAGTCTTAGATAGGTATACTAAGTGCATCATAATCGCATGTAAATTTTTATCAACATACAACGTACAACAAGCCTTCAATTTCCAAAAAAAAAGTAAGAAATTTTGAATTTCCCTGCAGCCCTACCATGAACTCTTATCGCGATCCAAAAACTGAATTGTTCTTCAAATACGTCAATATAACGCATCAATTTATGCGTTATATTGACGTATTTGAAGAACAGTTCAGTTTTTGGATCGCGATAAGAGAAAATACGTCAATATAATGACATAAATTGATGCGTTATATTGACGTATTTAAAGAACAATTCAGTTTTTGGATCGCGATAAGAGTTCATGGTAGGACCCCTGTTCTTCTTGACGGATTTTTCCAAGCATTTCAGTCAATTTATTGACCTTCCGAGCTTCGCTTTATGAATCAAAATCCATCCTCACTCAAATACTAGTGAACTAACACCAATATTCCCCAAATCAGTAGTCAATTCAAATAAGGATAACACCAATTTCTCTTATAAGCGTCATAGTAAACAACCTCGCCGGATATTGTGAGTTGTGACCTTAGAATATACCTCTTGACCTTAGAAAACCTTGAGTGTCGAGAGGTACACTATTTTCCTCAAATATGAAGGTCTTAACTCAAGATTTGTTGCAAGAAATTCATTTTAAATCACCTTTTTTTGTATCTACAAAGGCAACCGTTACAGACTGACTGATTAACAACACAGCCCAAACCAATGAAATGGTTATTATGGCTAGGGACTAGGGAAGTAGAAAAACCATACCAAAGCAGTCATAGACCTTTTGACAACAAAGCACGTTTACCTACAACATTCGCCCATACCCGTTGCTCAAAGCACAACAAAGCTAGCCGGTAAGTCCGGCTATATATCCGGAAGTGCTGGAAGCTATACAATTCATACAACGGTTCGTGTTCGCCGGAGCCGGTCCGGATATTAACGTTCCGATTGTAAACACTCAGGTGCTTACGACTGTCGACTGGCCGGTGGTAAATGGAACTAGGTATACATATAGTTTATTACATGTATGTAGGTAGGTACTACATGTAATAAGTACCAATTCAATTCACACTGAGCGTTTCCAAACGTCTTTTATAATGCGCACAGCAAAGGAGTGGAACTCTCTGCCTGCGTCTGTATTTCCGAATGCAGTCAACCCTAATAATCTCTTCAAAGTTAGAGTGAATAGCGCTCAGCACACGCACAGTTCGGACCGCGGGAAACAGCACGCGCCTCGCTCCGAACTGTACGTGTAGATGTGCGGGTCATACATTTTATACAGTTCGGAGCGAGGGATTGGAACGGCGCGTGCTGTTTCCCGAAGTCCGAACTGTGCGTGTGCTGAGCGCTAATGGCTTTTTCTGAGTAAGCTCACTCCATCGCAGACTTTGTCTCTGTCACCTCTGACCTAGACTAGAGTCAAGACCGAACCCATCCCAAATAAAAAAAATCCTTAGAATTTTGTTTTTTTTTTCTATTTCATTGACATCTGTGAAAGAAAACCTCGTCAGAAAAACTGGACTTATGATTAGTTTATCCTTACCTATTACTTGGCCATTCTTCTCCATACAAAACTAAATTTTGGAGGAGGCAACTAGATTCAATTCCTTTTTCTTTTGTATATGACGTTCAAAAGTGCCTTGTAATGGCCTAGAATTGAAATGATTTGACTTTGACTTTGTAGCCAATCGCTGCGTCAACCATATCCTCAAATTAAAATGCAGCTAAGACAATCAAATAGAGAAAAGAGCCTAAGTAGGTACTTGATTATCTTAATGCAAGCAGTTGATAAATTAACCTAATCAACGTAAATATAATCAAGAGAAACTCACTCTCAGATGAAAGTAAACACAAACAAAATACTCACAGAGTAGGCCTTTATTCTTTCTGGGTCGACATCGTGCTGCGAGCGAGCTTGCGCGCGCGGCGATGACGACACCATGATCTATGGATCACGATCTATACGCTCGAGTAACGGTTTATCCAAATGGGAATGTTGAACGCCATATCACATTGCACTTTTAGAAATATTTTTTGGTTGTTGGCAACACTTTGGAACACTCTGTTTCACTTGTTTTTTTTTTTCTGGAGAACATAATAAAATAAATAATATTTTGACGTTTATATTTGTGTGTCGCGCCAAACTTGGTAGTTTTAGCGATTGTATGTGAAAATCTGTTTATTAGGCATTACGTAAGTACAATTAAGAAACGTTTTAAACCTCAATTTCGTGTCTTAAAATTAAACTGATCATGTAAGAATAACACATTGAGGATAATAATATGTAAATGCATTGTATGTTACACAATTTTTTATGACCTATCGAGAAATAATAACATAAAAAATATACATAATCGCGTATTAATACGTTTTTTTGCTAGTTTACGTCACAGTTGAAGATGGATGAGCATAAATATTAACGTAATTATGCTATTACGATGTCTATTACTTGAGCATTACGTTATACACGCTCTGGTAAACATTTCGAACGCACAGTGGCATTGGTAAAACGAATGCTGGACAGAAAAACCGGTCAAGTGCGATTCCGGTTCGCACACGACGGGTGCCGTACCATTGTTGAAGATATAATAGTATTGACATTATTGTATCGAGCCAAAAACGCAAAAAACAGGTCTCTTGGAGGACCCACTTTAATTTTTAAGTTTAATTTATTTTTATTATTTGTAGGTATAGCAGCAATAGAAATACACATTCTGTTTTGGGTACGGAATCCTAAAAACAAGAAATTGAAGATTACGACATCATGTATTGACCTTTTAACTTTTTATAACTCTTAAATTCTTTTGTAAAACGCAGTGGGTAATAACTTAAGCTCAACAGGACAGTTTAAGAAATAACAACCCTCGGTTGACATTTTAAGGTTTATTTTGCTTTAATAAAAGTTGTAGGCTTCATGTAGTGCATGAAGTAGCGGATTGAATACCAGGATAATACCAATGTGACTCTCAATTCATATGTAGGTATTTTCCAAGTTTGTCTTGGATATCACTTTTTTTTTGTACGCGGTGGAAATCCTCATGGACATCCTCCGTCGTGACGGAGGGGCAAGCCGGACTCTTACTGGCTAAAACCATCGCAGTGTTCCACCTCTCCCTATGGCCAGGAGTGCGGGATTTGCATAAGCATTCACCGCTCTTGGATATCACTGTCATTGGTGAAGAAAAACGTCAAGAGGAAACCTGGTGCTTTTATTATGATTAGTTTATGTCTGAAATCCTCAATCCGTCATGAGCAATCGTGGTGATTAATATTTGTGCCTTCTCTGAATGAGAAGAGGTATTTTACCTGCATTGGGATAATAATAGGCTATTAGTATTATAACATAATACCTAATAATTCGATTGTAATTACACTAAAGTTCAATTTCCAGTCACACTGCGCCTGACATTCATCATATTCAACTCTAAATGTCAAATTCAAAAAGAGAATGCTCTAAAGTGTACAGTAAACTCGTTCCCTACCTAAAACACTTCACAATAATGAAGTCTCTACTGTCTTAGTAATACCTACTCGTAGTAAAAGTAGCACTTAAAACGTTACGATAACAGTTCCAAGGTCAAAAATCGATTATGAAACGATTCGATACGGTAAGTTTAATCGATAGTATCGATTTGAAGGTGCAGATGCACACCGTTGTGGATTGTCGATGGTTTTCGATTGGATTTTTTTAATTTGGAATGTTTCAAGTGGCCTTTATTTGGAGAAGTGTTGCAAATGCCATAAAATGATAAAATCATGAGGTCATTATTTACCGCCCACATATACTAGAGGTTTTAACTTAGAGCCTGATATGTTTTTCTGTGGCTTTATCTGCTATACATTAAACAAACGACTGTCCGCTATTTACAAAAGAGTTTATTTTACAGCGACGCTAATTCTACGTTAGTTACCTACCGTAAAAGATAACACTGATCTTTTATCGGTTTCCAACGTCATTGCCGAATAGGTAACTTGCATTATTAAGCATAAAATGATTTTTTGGAACGAATAAACTATTTGTAGGTCATGCAAATATTTGTCCGCGCGGGAAACGAACCTGCGACACGTAGCGAAGTAGCCAATCGCTTAGCCACTGCGCCAACTGTGCCTTCAAATCAATCAATTGTCAATTAACTCATAATAAAGAGGTAATGTGTGTGAGGTTGTAGGAGGTAATCTCAGGGTTTACTAAACCAATTTTGATTTTGTTTTCGAATATTGGAAGCTACGTTATCACTGAGTGCTATAGGCTATATTTTATTTTAGAAAAAATAGGGGTCCGTAAGATATTTGGGTTTTACGGACCCAAGGTGTAAAAAATCATCCAAAAAAAGTTCCTTATTTGGCGTACGCCGCACAGTGGGGCAGGATTATTAAAATGTGTCGTTAATTCAGAATAATGATTTGGAGTAGATATTTCGATAGTGACATGATAGGGTTGGTGAAATAAAAAAGAAAATTGTTTGTATAAGCTTATATATATATATATTATATGTACAAACAAAATCATATTTTAAAGTGTTGCAAGTTAAATATTATTACTACCCTAGGCAACAACAAAGATATAGGTTATAACAAAACTAATTACTATCAGCGCTATAGTCACTATCATCGTTACAGTCAAAACCGTCACATTTTGTTATTTTTTTCAATTTCTTTCTGAAGTGAATATATCTGGTCTTGAAGTTTATAATGTCCAGTGTTCTTCATTATCATAAGCAACTCTCGTCTTGTGATCTTATCACAAACAAGGTATTGGAGTTTGTACCTGTGTAAAAAAGTAACAATAGAATTTAATAAAAAAAAGGAGGTATTCTTAAAATAGCGACTTAACTCACTACTAATATTATTTATTTCAAATCGGGCAAACATGTGCAAAAAAATAAGACATAATCTTAAACTCTAATAGCTACTGGTACTGAAAAAAATTAAACGTAAGCCCGATTAGTTGCGGAACATAACTAATTATCTAATTGATTTATTAGTTTTTAATTCTGACTTCCTTTTTTTTGTGCAATCTTTGACTCACAATTTTACCCATCAAAACAAATATTAAAATATAAATATAGTGTGAAATAATAAGATGTATACCTGAACTTGACGCTTCCATAATAGCTTCTGGGGTTTTTATCACAAGCATTAAAAAAATCTAAGTACACTTCGTTATTGCGCAAACGCACGAATTCACTTGTATGGTCCACGAGTTTTCGGCTTGGACTGAGGGGCGTGGTAGGGAGCGCGGGTTGAGTGGATCGCGTCCGTTTACCTGCACTATTGTTCCACAAGTACTAGACTATGCCACAGCATACACAGAAACATGGTAAGGCAAAAACAAATATTTTTATTTAATGTATCGATTTAAGTAATCTTGCCCCAGTGTGCGCCGCCTAAACTATAAAAGATAGAACCATACAATGTTCTAATTAATTAAAGACCTTAAAAATACACTCAAAAATTAGAGATCCGGAAGAAAAATCACGCAAACAAAGTCGCGGGGAGAGTGCTAGTTTCTTCATAAAACGAGATGAAAATTAAATACGTAAGCACCAGATAGATGACATGTACCCCTCGTTACTACTGAAAGAGTAAAGTTTATTTCACTTGAAAAAGTTAAGGAATTCCCAAAACTTTTGTTTGAGCTTCCTCCAAATTCCTAATAATTTAGTGACACGGTTGAAGTTACAAGTTCTGAAGTTAGTGAGTTTCAAATGGATGCACATAATTATGTGTTTCGTGTTTCAGATTAGGAAGGGAAGTTGTTAGTAGTTGACTTATCAGTTCTGAAGGCCAAATTCTCGTAATTAAAAACTTTTTCAATCTAATTGCAATCTCAACTCAATGATAAACAATGTCAACAAAAATAGAGGTATTTTTGACAGATTGACAAAAAGAACGTTCCTAAAAGTTACTAGAATTGCCCCCCTGATAAAATGGTATCGCTTCCAGCCTCCGATGGACCAAAAGAAGAGAGGAAGAGAGAATGAGAAGAATGTAAAATCAATTCAGTTGTTTTCGAAGCATTTAAACAAAGATAGATACTATATATATACTATGTAAACAAAAAGGCCACGTATGGATGAAGACCATAGAGGTACCTGCTACAGAAACTTTCAAGATTTCCTCGGTCTCAAACGCCTGAAAGTTACGTGACTTTCAATGCGAAACCGTAAGTGATTCGTTCCATATTGCCCGCAACTTCCAAAAATAAAAATCGAAATCCATAATTAAATACCAGAATGAATCTTCCAATTTATCTTTAGAACTCAAGGTCGGGCAGATCAACTGTGAAATTAGATGTCTTCAGGCAACCCCACAGTCAATATCCGCGCATGCGTCCTTCCACTTATTCATTCATTCATTACAATTAATATAAATGTTAGTAAAAGTTTCCCGTCCTCGCTTGGGGACGTTTTATCATGCTCCAATTTCCGGTATCATCCGGTATAGTTGTTACCCCTAATTAAAAGTGACAGAAAATTAATATTGGCAGAAAATTCTCGAATGAAAACTTTTTTCTGTTGACTGTTTCGTTTACTTTACTGTGTGGATTCTTATTTTGAAAGTGTTGATTCGATTTTTAAATAATTTAGAACGAGAATAAAAAACATTTCTCTTCTTCTTTTTCTTAATTTTTTTTAAAGTGTAACCGTCTTTTGTCTCTTTGAGCGGGTTTTTTGGCAGGGCAACACTTATGGGGTCGCGTTACCGACATGCTAATGTAACCGCGTCACTAACATGATAATGTGACGTGAGGTTTTTACGTCTGTCAGCAGTTCCCATGACTGGCCTATTTTTTAAAGCACTCGTCCTAATTGTTTTTATTTTGGTAAATCCAAAATGTTTTAAGCAGGTCAAAATAATATGTAGAATTTTACGTAAAACTGTCACATCGTCTTTAAACCCATAAATAATAAAACAGTTTTCAGCAAGCGCTACGAAAATCCGCTTAACCTGCCACATAAGCATAATTTTACGGTCCAAACTGATCCAAATCCAGGTCAAAGGTAACACCTCGAAGGCCAAAACTTACGGCATAACAAAGGGAACACAGAGCTATTTTTAGTGTTCCTCATTCCCACAAAACGTTATAGTAAGCATGACGACATATCTAGCTGTAGGTACCTACTTTACCAGTTTCTGCTGACCTCTCATTGTACAGAAAACCTAAACAATGCTAGGTCAGCTTATAAAGCGATCATAGATCAAATCTAAGGATTGCTTTTGTCGTCTCTTCAAGGAGATTTTCTTGTATCTTGAGATGAACGCAATGATAATAAATATTGTGAGGCTGGTTTGGTTTATTTTTAATATTTCGTCTTTATTTTTTCTGTGTTAGAGATTAAAAAATTATAATAATACCTACTATTGTCCCATTGTAGGGCAAAGGGCTCTTCTTTGCGCTAACGGTTACGTTTGCTCAAAGCAGATTGGCGACATCAGGCTTATGTTAATTATCAGTCCAGGTTTCCTTACGATGCTCTCCTTTACCCATGTCAGTGATGTCTAAGATAATATAACATCAAGCCTGTAATCCATGAAGGGTTACATCCACATTTCGCCAGTTATGTTTAAGTTCCTTGTAATAGGGGGCGAGCCTATTGCCATGAACCGGACACAAATCCAGTCTCCGAGGCCGCTACTGAGAAATTCCTGATGGAAAAACCCAATAACACATTGCCCGATCTAAGAATCGAACTCAAAACCTCATTGCACTAGACCAACGAGGCAGTTCAAGATAAACTTAGAATATTGTTGATGTCTCTCATGTTGTAGTTTGTTCATGGTTGTAGTTTCAGATTCAGGCAAGTACCAATATGATTTTGAACTGCTTAATAATAATACATTTCATTTTAGTATTCTGTTTCTTAGTTTTCATAATTACTTTGAAATATTTCGACTAAGTTCTTCAAAATATCGATTGTTTTCATAATACTAAATACATAACGCTCTACATATGTTTATCTTTGAGTATCCGAGAGGGCTACAAAATCAAGAATGCGGATCGTTCTTATCGAAAGATAGCGATTGTATCAGACTATCTAATGTATATTATCTCGTATCGATCCAATTCGGTCTAAATATTCTCGCTAGAGCATCGGCTGGTCTGATGATATTAGCTTAGAGTTTATTTTTAAGATCAGTAGGTAACTTCTGCCCGCGACTATGTCCGCATAAATCTACCTAGCCTTTTCATAACTATGTTGGGGTTGGCTTCCAGTCTAACCGGATGTAGCTAAATACCAGTACTTTACATGAAGCGACTGCCTACCTGACCACCATAACCCAGTAACTGGGTAAAACGATACCCCTTGGTAAGACTGATTGTCAGACTTTCGGGCTTATGACGACCCGCAACGACTATCAAACACAGCCGGGACCAAAGGTTTCACGTGCTTTCCAAAGCACGGAGGAGTCTCGGTGTGTAAAAATGGTCACACATCCATTCAACTATCCACCCTCACAAATTTTCGCTTTTATAATAGTAGTAGACAGGATAAGGGAGGATTCTGTTTTTTTTTTTGGGAATAAAATCAAATATCGAATAAAGCAGCCATTATTAATACCACAGGATAAAAAAGGCGTTTTATTGAACAAACCCTAAAAAGGTATAAAACACAATAACAATCGACAAATTGTATGAGATTGTATCTCAATGAACGATCACCTTTACGACCCATTTACCTTATTGAACCCCATAAAGAGATACACCATATCCATTTACTTCGGCAGACAATATGAGAAGCCCACTGTTACAAATCACTATGCGAATGTGGAAAAAATATTGTAGGAAAATTTTACATGTTCCAAAAATAAACCAATAGGTACCTACGTAAAAAGACACGCACGAATAGACATCTGTATTGAATTTCAGGAAATTCGTAACACTCGTTATGTTGTGGAAAATTATTGGAATTCGTGGATGTTTCATTGAAAGTAACAAATGGCTAGATGACAGTATTGACCAAAAATTCCAAAACACAACTACTTATAAAAAATCACTTTTTTAGCTCTGTAAACCCGATGAATTTTCGATTAACTGTAAAATTTCATTTTTAGTTGCTTTCAAACAGTAAGTCAATTGAGTTGACAAAATGAGGTCAAAGTTTACTATTAGGTACCACACAAAATCTATGAAGGAATCGCATTTTGACAGATCATAAAAAGTATGCCTATTGATTAGAGGTGTATAATACGTAATTCTGATTATTTGTGTAGTCGCTGTCAAGTCTGTCAGCTTTGTGTCAGAATACAATGGCAAATATAAAGGTCATTGGCCTTTAATATTCAAGGATTATTATGTTAAGTGACACATTATAGCCTAACCAATGAATTCAATATTCAGGAAAACCGCAACTTGTCAAATTCAGGATTTCCTATTAGTTTTGTTGACATTGGTTTAGTATTTACATGCGTATGATTAATTAAATTACCAATCAATTTATGAATAAACTAGCTTCGGATCGCGACTTTGTTTGCGTAGATTCCGGAATGAAGCAAAAATTTTTAAATATTCCACAGGAACTGTACGTTTTTTTGTGTTAAAAACGTAGCTTATGAGGTTTAGATCAGGGGTCCTACCATGAACTCTTATCGCGATCCAAAAACTGAACTGTTCTTCAAATACGTCAATATAATGACATAAATTGATGCATTATAGGTTGACGTATTTGAAGAACAGTTCAGTTTTTGGATCGCGATAAGAGTTCATGGTAGGACTACAGTTCAGCCGTCAGACATCCATTCATCCAAACTTTCGCAATTATAATAATAGTAAGATTATTTATAAAATAGTTTGGCAGTCCAATTCTATTGAAATAGCCATCTGATGGCTGTGTTAACCTTATGAATTTGAATTAGTAGTGATAATTACTTAGGCCAACGATAACTGCTCTTTTGATAGTCAATCGATAATTATCAGCATTATATTCAAATATAATCAATAAAATAATTACAAAAGCAGCGAAAGACAATAAATCTTAAAATAATTATTCTCTTTTCATGAAATCAAAATTGTTTTTCCAAAGGCGACCTACTTTTGAAACACCGTTTCTGTTATTAAGTAAAATATTGCAGTAAAATGCAATTCTTTTTATTTTCAGTTTCCTAACTATTCTAAATCTTAAGAATTAACCTCGAGATGAAAGATTTAGTTAAATCTTGAACTTTTGTTGAATATTTCATGAATGCAGCGAGAGACGATTGAGTCAAATATGTACATTCATAGGAAACTGGCTATCATAATAAAAAGGTTTTCCCGATTCGGCTGGAAGTTTCAGAGATTAGCACGTTTAAACAAGCAAAACAAAAAACTGTCCAGCTTTATTGTAGCTTCAGCTGTTTTGGAGATTTTGGTTTAAAAAAAATTATTTAGTACGAATTTTGCTTAGTCAATGATTATTTAAAAATCAAGTCTACCCTATTTTAAAACGTATAATTACGGGTTTTTCAGGCACAGTCCACATTGTAATTAATTATTTTATCATTCAGGTGATCTTATCATGAAAATTATTAAATAAAAGTTTCTCAACTATGTATCAGTTGATTATTTGAAGGCTAACTGATTGATAACGATTAATGTGTAATTGACAGCCATACTCGACCTTGTACCTCAACACATTAGGGTTATTTTACATTGAATTATATCGAATAAATGTTTTAGTATGATTCAGACTGCATTTATAAACACAAAGCAGAACAATTGAATTTCAGTCTGTAGCAATTATCTACGTGTATTAATTTACTGAATATTTCGTGGCCTGTTGTTCAAAATGAATGCTTTTTTTTGTAGAATAGCAAAGTCAAGGTCGTTTAGACCATTTACAGATACTTTTGAATTGTCAAGGAGTCGGTCAGTTAGTCAGAAAGTTGAAGCTAGTTTACTCGTTCCAAAACGTAGGTAGGCCTCTATGGAGAAGATCAAGCAAGAAACTCTACGGACACTAGCATTTTATCAATGCCAATCTATAAGTAACAACATACTTTTCAGGTAAAACTCCCTTAAAAATCTCAACCGCATAAAAACCTGTTCTTAACTGACGTCCTACCTTTTAGCTTTATAGGCCAAGTATTTTTCAATATATCGTGTTTAGTCAGTGATTGAACGAATGAATGAATGAAGTGAAGGTCTAAAAACTCAGCTGAAGTATGACATAATGGTCTTTTCAACTGCAACAAAAAATGACAGAAAACTATGCTGTAATTAAATAAATAACTACAATCAGTCATGCGGCTCGAAGTATTCTCATGTAAAGACAAGTCGTGGCGAAAGAAAACGATTATCCGCAAAACGTAATATAATGGAGATTGAGTTTTATTTAATATCTATGCTTAATATATTTTCGTAGTTTTATCAAAATATTATCAGTAAGTACGTATACAGTGTCGGTACAGGCGACATCCTTAATCTTTAGACCATATTTCGGTAAATAATAATATTATATGTCTTCCTCTCTTAGTATTATGAAACCAAATCGTTTCCCGCCGTGTGTAAGCTTAGATCTTTTAAACTAGGCAACGGATTTTAATTCAGTTTTCATCAATAGATAGAATTCAAGAGGAAGGTTTATGTATCTATATTGCACCCGTGCGAAGCTGGGCGGGTCTCTAATTATATTAATTACATTGTAAAGGTCTTAGATCTATAACGACGAACACATTATTACCTCAAACGCCTCATTATCGCCTTCATACCTACGGCATAAGCAGAAGTGCTTCAATCTGTCCACACTCATGCAACATCGCGTTGAGTCCAATAGATACGCGTTCAAAGTCTGCAAAACCTTCGCCATTTTGAACTTTAACACTGATCACTGGCAACACTGAGATGAGAAACGTCAAATTGATTATGACATAGTTTGAATTTTGTTTTTTTTTGTGATTTAATGAAAACTTTTTGTGTTAGAGGTGCGCGCAGTCGGAAAAGTGTGCTAGTACTGGCCGTTATCAGAGCAGACTATCTCGAGTTCGTCACGCCAGATATTGTGTGTTGTGATGACGATAAGGCGAGGGGCGTACCGCCAGCTTTGTTTTCATAACAAAAATAGATTTTGGTTTAAACCGAGGCTGTATTTTAAGAAAATCTTACTAAAATCATTTGGCTTTTTTTTTTAATACTGTATGTCTGGAATCGCCAATACGCCTTGAGCAAGTGTGGTGATCAATGCTCATACCTTCTCTTCTCTGTATGAGAAGCCCTGCAGTGGGACAGTAACAGGCTGGTATTATTATTTTAACTGTACTTTCTAAAGTTATCTTGGACATCGCTGACATCGGTAAAGAAAATCATTGTAAGAAAAACTGAAATTTTAATAAAATTATTATAAATCTGGAATCGCCAATCCGCCTTGAATAAGCGTCGTGATCAATGCTCGTGCCTTCTCTGCATGAGTAGAGCCCTTTGCCTTGCAGTGGGACAATTTTAGGCTGGTATTATTTATCAAACTATTGTTAGGTAAAATAAAAACCGCTTATTTAACATTATGTAAAACCGAACCCGGTTTCCATATATTGAGCGCAAATGGTCATGCCTTTCAACTCGTCACGCAATGCTTTTATACTTGCGGGTATTGTTAAAAAATAAAAACAATCCACGGAACTTGTTATCACTAATTAACTCTTATCTCTTAGCTGAACACCTGATTATCAACACAATTAATTTTATGACAATGCCAATTCATTATACCGGCGGATAGTAATATCATTTTGATATTAATTGCAACAACAGTTTATAAGCCTTTTTAGGCTCAGTGAGTATGATAAATAACGTGCTATTTTTTACGTTTGCAACACCAGCTGTGGCTTGGTTCTGCAGGTGTCAAAACAGCTGTCAGAGACATACGCTGACTGAATTCCTTGGTCATTTATGGATTAATCTATACTTGAGTATTCTTTTAAATGGGACGTTAAGACAGGGTAGTTTGCTGAAATGCTGAGTTGTTTAATTTAAAAAATCTTAAAGCATTTTCTGATTCATAAGATATTAAAGGATCAAGTCCAGATGATGCTGTTTTGAAATGAAAGCACTCATTTAAAAAGCACAAGTAAAAGAATTTTATCCGTGTCATGGGCTCTCTTGATTTCTTGTCGTTTACATCTTTGCTCTGAAATAGTTAGTTTTTAAGTTTTGTACCCAAAGGATGCTCAACAAGCTCCGTTATTCGTCCGTCTGTCTGTCACAGGGCTGTATCTCTTCAACCCCAATAGGCAGACATTTGAAATTTTCATAGAGTGTGTATTACTGTAGCCGTAAAAATAAAAATTAATTATAGTTAAAATTAATGGGGTGCCCACACAAGAAACTGTTTGTGTGTAGTGTTAAATATTGCACGGTGGTACGAAATCTTTCGTGTGTGAGTGTGACTCGCACTTGACCGGATATTTTTATTCATGTTTTGTTTCGTTCCCCAATAGGGGCCAAACGCCTGCCGGGGTTGCGGGACGTCGTCTTAAAAGGATACCGTGGCCCCGGAACGTAAAGGGCAACAGAAGGAACAGGGTGGTTTTTTAGTCAGTAAAAGTCTGACAGTCCCTTCCGTCCCACCCAGGGCGGAAATGACTCCTTGTCATTTGATGATTTTTACCACCTAAAAAAAAAAAGAAAAAAAAAAGCCCTAATCATTTTAAATACCCATAGCGGTACCTTCCATTTTAATCTGTTTAGTTTTGTATCTAGGTAAAACGGTTGTAACTAGGTCCTAACTAGACCTAAGACATCTGGGCTGTCAGTTGTGTTGCCAACCTTGTCACTCAGCCTTGGCATACAAATCTGTTTTTGTTGCCATCTGCTTTACAGTGCGGTATTTAAATGTAATACTATATTTTTCTGACAGAATCGTTTGATGTTTATTTAATTTTTATGTAGAAATATATGTATATGTATATAATGCCTTTTTTCCGTGACTTCGTTCACGTGAATCGGGGAAGTTTTTCTAAAATAAAAGTTGCTTAAATTACTCCTTATAACATCAGCTATCTGCCAGTGGAAGTCGCGCCGAAATTGGTCCAGTCGTTTTGAAGATTAGCCGGAACAAATAGACAGACAGACAAAAAGTTTAAAAAATATTTTTTTTTTTGTGTAAGTATCTTGTAAACATTCATATTTGTTTTGTAAGAAGCTGTTATTTTAACATCGCAAATAGAAACCTCAATTTTATTTATTTGTAAAATGTAGTAGTAGTAGTCAATGATCGCTGTTATTCAAATCGATATGAAGGATTCACTCCATATCGATTTGAATAACAGCTATCATTGACTTGATAAACCGAATTTAGTTTACAATACCCGGTCACAACTAACGCAATACAGTTGACCTGCAGAGTTAAAAGTATAGGTATAAGAGACCTACTCTCTTTACCTACGTATTTTGCATTTTTTGTGGAAATATGGACCAGTATTTTTATGTTGTTGATTTAAAATAACACACCCTGTTACGGCATATTTTTTTTTAACTAAACTAATACGAATTCTGGTAAAATTTTATTTGAAATAGCACACGTATCGCCTTTTTTATGGCAATAAACTTTTTTTAAATGCGAAAAACCATTTTTCAAACAACTTTTTGATATTCAATTTTTTTGTTTCGTTTGTTGTGTTGTGATGGCCCTGTGGTTATGGCGCTCGCCTCTCATGCATGAGATTGCAGCTTCGGTGCCGGGAAAGTACTAATGTGACGTTCGTAATTTATACATAATATGTACTTTCTAACATTGCAGATATAGGTCATGGAAAATATTATGAAAGAACCTGGTCATAATAATAATTAATATAAGTCTGAAATCGCCAATCCTCCTGCAAACGTGGTGATCAATGCTCGTGCCTTTTCTGTATGAGATGAAGCCTTTGCTCTGCAGTAGAAGAAATAGGCTGGTATTATTATTATGGAAGCATTACAACATTTATATTAAATAAAAAAATCAACACCAAATCTTTAATTTTATTCTCTTTATGGCCAAAAAATTGACTCTAGCTACAGGTAAATAAAATTTATTCCAGTCAGATAACCGAAATTTTATTGCGATAAAAAAAAACTAAGCAATAAAAAGGTCCGACATGATGACCTTTAGAGGTACTCTGCGAGGGAACGTAAGTAGTTTATAGGTCTCGTAAATATTGCCCGAACCGAGGATCTAATGTATACGAGTGTAGCCACATTCGGTTTTATGGTCCTACTGGTATATGTACACGAAAGTATACGGGGAGGATCTTGATTGAAAATGTTATCATTTTGTTGTGAAGTTGGTACCTACTGCATAAAATGTGTGTATACAAACTTAGTATGGAACATTTCAACATAGACAGGGAAGATTTTCGAAATAAGAATATTCACTTTTTTTTTCTACACATGACCAGATGGCTGGCCTTTTGTGGGCCAAAAAATCAGCATTGCCATACAACGTGACAATGCTGCCAAACTTTTGGGCACTTGTCCCATTGACATCGTTGTGGATGAGATTTTAAATGCCAAATAAACTGTGGGCCCAAACTGTGAGACAAGTTCGCGGCAAGCCACGAAGGAGATGGAGGGAAAAACTGGATGGATTCCTCCAAAGTAGAAGAGATGAAGCACAGAGTCGTAAAAGATGGGAGGAGAGAAGGGAGGTATTTGTCCAGAAGTGGGACAGAAAATAGGCTAAAAAAACTTTTATGAGCAATAAAGCCGAGCTGATACATTGTTAGTTGTTCGAGCCTAGAGCCAGCGATGCAGTCCTAGAACTAATCCCCTAATCGATCACTGTAACCGAGGATTTCTGTTGGAAAACTCTGTTATTTATAGTTGCTAAACGAGAAAAGAGTTTGCGACAAATGACAAATTGACGATAGGCTTAACGTAGGACCCAACACTGTCATTGGTAAAAGATTAAACAAAAGAAAATCTCAAACAAAACTTTTTCGGCCCGGTCCCAATATGGCGCCTGAAAGCGATGTTAGAAACAAATTGAATATCAGCTTATCGAAAGACGTCACAAATATGAATCAACACTTCAGAGACCCTTAAAACTGAATTCAGGTTTTCATCATTATTGATATTTCAGATACACGTCCACAGCTGTACTGTGGAGGCTTTTGCCAAGTATTATCTCAAACATCGGTCGACGATCTAGACAACGATCGAAAAGCAAGCTAGGATGATAGCTTGGGATGTGACTCTTTAAAGTCTTAAGTACTTTCTAAGACACCTTTATCTTGGAGATTACTGACATCGGTAAAGGAAAACATCATGAGGAGAAGAGGCGTTACGTTATTAAGTAAAAAGGTGCAGCTTAAAAAATTGTTTCAAGAAAGTAACACACGTATATCATTTGCACTTATGATACTCGTAACAACGAAAATATTCCTCACAGTTCACAGCCCTATAAGTTAGACCTAAAGCAACAAGTAAATACAGTTGTTTTTCCTTAGTATTGCTTTAAGAAAGTGTTCTAAAATCATCTCGTCTCTCTTTGTGTAGGCTGACAGTGAGTTGAATTTAAATAACTCTGTTAATTGCTTTCCCTGCGTTTACAAAGGCGTATTAATTACTAATGTGTCAGTTACATTTATTATACGTGACTAAGGAACGTTTGTTAGACGTAATACTCCTTTATACAATTTAGACACACTTGAATGGCTGAGTCTTTATAGCCATGTGTTGCGTGTAACACATTCATGTAGATATTTAACAGCAATTAATTCTATTAATAGCTTATCCATTACTGGATAAAGGGGGGAATGGGGATGTAGGGGTGAATCGGGATGAAATTTTAGAAGAGATTTATAATACAAGATGCAGTTTCGAATCCTCGTTGTCTTAAAAGACATTAACAGTCAAATAAAATTACCGAATCCTGTTCAATAATTTATAAATATTTGTGTTGTTTTTAGTTGTTTATGTTTGATAGTATTTCAGAATATACCTCTTTCAAATAACAGAATCGCTTCGTTGTGTGTGCGACAGGCAGTATCGCACGACTATATTACTGTGCGCGTGCGGGTTTATCGTCCCGTCTTCTGCCTATACCTAGATGGCAATTTCGAAATTAATAATCACATTCCTACTAAAAACAACAATTCTATTTGTTTTGCAAAACTCTACCTTGTAGATCCAACTTGTTAATTAATTAACTTACACAGAACGAAAACGAGAGAATTCTCTCTTGCACCCCTAAAAGCAAAGAGAACTCACTGTATTATTATCCACGTAGCCATTGCAGCAAAATTAATTAAAGCAGCAACAATGAATGAATCCAATCTAGGGTGCCTTAATAAATATGTAGCACAATTAAAAGCGAGCATTTGCAACATTTCCGGAACTAACAATCCCAATATATTGAAGGCTGTTGTATATATGTATAGTGCGTAATTCAAATATATTGGAGGTTATACTATCTATAGCTGAAACAATTAAATCAGTTGTATAAAACATCAGAGCTAAATGAACTGGGTTTAATTAAGTTTGATTTGATTTGAGGTTTATACTACACAAATAAATATAATTGAAGTATCTGTTTGTTATGTCAAAATAATAGCTATTTTTTTGTCTGTCTCTCTTTCTATATTTACCAGCTAATCTCTAAAACGGCTGGACCGATTTTGACGGAATTTACACTCGCAGATAGCTGATATTATGAAAAGTAATTTAGGTTACTTTTATTTAATAATAAGACACATAGTTCCGCAACAAATAAATAAAACCACATGATAACCGATATTCACACGGACGAAATCGTGTACACAAGAGAGTTGGTAAATGTAATATCGAAAGTGGAAGCTTTGTGAGGAGTATTAGATAGGAGAATGAAAGCGTAGATGCGACTGATAGTGATTCGGGTATTAGAGACGGAACTTGAAAAGGTGCATGCAGCAGTGGATTCTGAAAGGAATGAATGGACTTAATTGTATAGACGTATCAGTGAGTTAGATCCTAATGTCAAAGGAAGATTGCAATTAGAGGTGTATCTCGTCAATTATTAATAATAATAGGTACTTTGTACATCTAAACTAATATAGTATAGAGATTTTTTGTTTGTTTAAAACAATGCTTTACAGAAAAAAGGTGGTCATAAAGCAGAATAAACAGTAGCAGGAAGATGGATGCTTAGGGCTGTTGCTACGGGAACCAATCGACCCACGTAATCTATGTAACTCATAACATCACGCCTGTAATCCCCGAAGGGTTAGGCAGAGGTGTACCCATTAGTACACCCACGTTTTGCCAGTTATATTTAAGTCCCATGTAATATGGGGCGAGCCTATTGCCATCAACCGGGTAGTAGTAATCTATGTAGACTAATATAATAAAGCTCATTTTTTGTTTAAAGGTGGTAATCTGTGAAAATACCAGACGAATTGGAAAAAATCTTTTTATGTATGATGAGCTAGAATCATGATGAATAGTGTATCATCACGCTACGACCCTCAGGAGCGGACTAGTAAACAAAGACGTAACTTAACGCGGCAAAAAAGGGGGACGAAGTCGCATGCAAAAACATGTACATGATTAAAGGCTAAAAGGCCATTGACTGAAGAAAAACAATATTCTAATGACACATAAAAGATAATGCTATACATCACCAATACAAATCACATTTGTTATTGCATAGCCTAAACGATGTCGTCAGGTTTAAATGCATCAATGGACATGGAATGCTACTGATGCCCAAAACAAAACCGCGTGACAATACATGCATAATTCAGGAAGCTAATTTGGAGACCAAACAAGTTATGTACCTTGTGAATAATAAATAGCTGTACATTGGTCGCTCATTAACTATTAGTAGACACTAAATGGACTCGGGAGCGGGAATGGATAATGACTTATGCGATTCTGTTAATACTTTTAAAATCGCTTTACGGATGAATGAAATATTTGTACTGTAAAATATAACTGTAGGGTAATCAAAAAGGTTATATTATGTTTGCTTATTTGGGATGGTTGAAGAGATTCATTTACATTTACAACATTAATTTTGTAAATGTTAGCAGCAGACCACGAAGGAGATGGCGGGATGAACTGGATGGATTCCTCCAAAGCTGGAGGAATATCGCACGGAATCGCGAAAGATGGAAGGAATGGAGGGAGGCCTGTATCCAGGAGTTGGACAGAACAGGCTAATAAATAAACAAATAAGTGTGAAATATTAGAAAATATACATAGAATAACCCGTAAGTATAGTTAAAAATTCGGAAAAGCTACGGTAACTTTTCCCATAGCCACTAAAAATAAAGCAGCAGATTATATATCAAAAGATAAAGTAACAACATAGAGCGATCAAAAATTCAACTCAGTTATAATAGCTAATTTCATAAGTGCTACCACGTTATGGTCCAGAATTGCGGTGGAATAAAGGAACATTTTCATTGTACATGCGGGCTCAGTACAAAACTGCACGGTACGTTTAGTTTTATTTCCAACGATTTTTACCATCTCCAGTAGATTTTTATACAGTTCCTCCATTGTATAGTTTGTGAATTTTAGTAGTTTTGCCTCTGCAGAGAGTAGTTTGTAGTTTTATTGCTTATACGAAATTATTATCTAGTTTAAACTGGCCATTTTAGTTATGAGAAAAATGGTTGTTAGTTTTAGTTATAATTCAATGGTCAACTTTGAACAGAGTTGAATGAATAAGATTGTTCATAGTGTTATTTATCTGAATCATATTATCGGAGCGTGTAGCTAAGTTTTAAGTTTTCTCAAATCACATTTTATTAAGCTAAGCTTGGATTTAGATAGATTGAAAGTCGATCTTAACATAGAACAAGCAGACGATAATTATGATATAAGAACCAACATAATATCATGATCTATATGTATACATTGCAAAAATATTAATTGTATAGTTTAAGTTTAATAAATTGTTAGAATACGTGACTGAATGATTTAGTTTGAAATTGCTACGTTATCCAATACATTTCATATAGCAATTACTTTTGTTCTAAATATGAACGAAATTAAAAAAAAATCTTCCTTATAAGTAATAATTATAATTAATTATAGAGACAGGCATGTAATTCATTCATTAGATATCTTAATTAATCTCCATTTAATGAATTTTGTAATTTATTGCCAGCGTCTGTTTTGAATTTGATAGCAAGACTTAAATGCAAATAAATCAATTAGGAAAGTCTACTTTCACTTAGACCAAGTCATTGGTTTTCATCAAATGGCAATAAATAGCGATACAAGATTCTAAAACGAAAAGAATACAAAGAAGTATTCGACATCTACCATTCTAGATAAAACGAAGAGTATAATAATATAGAGATTATCGTCTTATTCGTCATGTATTTCGTTTCGAAAAAAAACGAATAAACCATCGATCGTCCAGATAGACGAAAGAATATTCATATCCAAAAAAGATCTATCAGAGCACCAATCCAATCACAAGATTAACAAATTCACTTAACCAAAACTCGGACTGAAACCAATCGGCAATTAGCATCCTTCAAGGCTACGTTATTACACCGATCACTGTTTTTATCGCCTCACGGATAAATAGGGACGTTTGCTTGCGCGAGAAAAGTGCCAGATTGCCAGATTTGCTCTTCGACCCTCAAGAACCCTTGGGGACTGGAAGATGTGCACTTATTCGTGATTAGCTCTCGACTTCTGTGGGACTTTGCTGATGAAGAATTCATTGGGTCTCCGTTAATTGGGAGTGAAGCTAACTATCTTAATTAAGTTATTGGATTACATACTATTGTTAGACAAGTAAGTTTAATAAATCTTTTTGGTGACGCTCTGCATTGACAATATTTAACATTCATTAATGAAGTAATAAATGTCATATTTAAAACCCAAGTGTGTAAATTATGTCAAATTTTACACCCGGAATATTAATAACAATTGATTCTTTACCAAGGTTTCTAATTAAGATAAACTACCACTATACTGCTGCAAATAAATTAGGTAGCAGTACCTCATAAAACGACCGTCGCAAGCGATAAAATCAGCCATTTTCAATAAAATCTAATCCCGGGCCTGAATAAGAATAGGTACTAAAAACTTTATCCACCTGCATTGAACACGTTGAATGCATTCGATCGCACTATCTCTGTCCTTGTCACATTAAAGGTGGACAATGAGACGGAAGACGGTAGAGTGTGCATTGATTCAGCAGACGTTGGCACTGTCCGGTGTTGGCAATCGGTTGCCTTGACGACTGTTCCTACCTGATGGGGGCCTGTAAGCCTGTGGGGCTTTGGAACACGCGAATAGGGAGACAAAACCGGTATGATTCTTTCTAATTTATGCTTGTTTTTGTTAATTTATTTAACGCTAGAAGATATTACATTGCGTAGTGTCGTTATAAACGAGTTTTTTTTTTTAATTACCTTATTTATTCTTATTAATATTTTTTCTTTAATAAAGTTGTACTCATTAGCCTAATTGACACAAATATAAAGAAAGGTTTATCGCTGTATGTTGAGATACAGGTTTTCACCTAGTTCGGTTGCAGATGCTCCACTATGTCATTTTAGTCTCTTATTAGTTTTTAAGTCAATTGGTCGTGTACTTTTTGGAGTAAATCAATATCCCTATACTTATTTATATTTTTCTCGACTGCATTATTATTTAAAACCGTCAGTTATGGATAATTATTATGTCAACATCAATTCCGATTTCAGAATTCTGTGAAACTGAATCTGAAGTAGGTAGGTCAGATCGGTTTTCATTTAATGTTTGATATTTACAATCGAAAATATAATTTTGAACACGTAATTATCAAGCATTTATATACTAGCGAATATTTTATTTTTAACCTAATCGACAAACACATTTTCCCAATTTTTGTACCTCATCAGTTAACGATGTTTAGTATTTAGAACCGTAATGTCCACTGTAATGAACATAAAATATCGCCATTTAAATCTTATGAGTGGTTTTATAATTAACCATAAAATATCTCTAATTGCCGCCATTACAATCATTTAAGCATTTGAAAAGAACTATAAAGGTATGTTAATTTTCAGAAATGGAAAGTTATTTTTTACTTGAACGTTCACCTTAGTAAAAAAATGCCGTAAAATTATTGTCATCTGAGATGTATAAAAACATTAAAAAAGCAAAATAACAGATTTAAGGTGTAGTGTGTATCTACCTTTTGAGAATGGCAAAAGAGTAGGGAACCATAGATAAAGGAGAAGCGCTTTGCTACGCTATCTCTGCTTAGCTAAAATAATTATCACGGTATTCTATAAAAAGAACCTTTATTTACACCACAATGAAGTCCTTTTCACTTTAAACACATAATCTAATCTCTGGGTGTCCCAAAAAGGCTAAAACTCTGACCTCAATCCTTGTCAGTTGCACAAAACCTTTCATACACCGCTATTTTTGTCATTCGAAAAAAAATCGCACGTCCGAAAGATGTCACCAGAGACAAAAATAGAATTTATTTATAACACAACGCCCGCGCATTTAAAAGCCTGCCCACAGTCGGCACGTACTTCCCGCTTCCTGCTTTTTATGAATGCTGATACGACCGATGAATGGTTGACTTTATTGAATGCTTACTTTTGCCTGGGAAGTCGGAGACAATGGGCAGTGGTCGCGACAAAACTTCACACAATAACTTCGAAACTATTGAGTGGAGATATGAAACAATAATGGGACAAGAAGATAATAGAGTTATACGTAGAAATGTACCTTTGAAATACAAGGTGAATAGGTAACGCAAACGTAGACTTAAAAGTATTAAAATGTAGCAATGTGGGGCGAAAAGAGATCCTAGAAAAGATGAAAGGATTGTTCGAAAAGGCATATATCGATGACATACCTTTAATCCCCGAAGGCTTAGGCAGAGGTGTACCCATTAGTACTACACCCACATTTGGAAATGAATTGAATTGAATTTTAATAAATTTGGAATATTAAAGCTAAAGACATATTGCATCAAATAATACTCAAATGGATTGGTATGTGAGCAGGAGGATGACAATGGCTCACGTAACACGAAATCAAAAGCCAAAACAAAAGTGACACAACCAGTTTTAAGAAACATGAACTCAAAACACGTTATGTCACTGTTGTGAGGTAACAAATTTAATTCATTGTTCTCAGTCAATATTATGTATTGATTAGTCATTTTATAATCAACCACGTATGTAACATTTAATATTTGAGTTTATCCAGTCGCGTTGGACTTTTGAACTGTAGGTTTAACACATTCATAATGGGTTTTCACAATAGCCACATGAACAATACAGATAATGAACACCCCTCAAAATGAGATCACTTCCTAAAAAATGTTCACAAAAAAACGAAGGTTATAATGTCAATTTGAACGAAGTACAAAGAGATTACAAGCATCAACATTATATGTGCGTTACAAGTTATCATGTATTGAATTATAATCAACGATGAGTCATGGTAAATTTGTACACCGTGACCTTCAAATCATGTTCTGCTAGGCAGAAGTCAATGAATCTGTTACCTGTAAGTTATTATGGCAATGATCAATACACTTTCAACAGTTATCATTAAAAATATTTTTGTATTTGAACTTAAGCCGAGTGTTGGATGCTTCTTTTATCATCTTAAGGTACTTCTGCATGAAAGTCTGGGCCACTATCTATAACTTCAAAAGATACTTTATCATCAGCTTTTGGCTTTCCTATCAATTAATTGGCATTAAAATAAAGGGCATCGGCCACATGATTCATATCCATTACTTTCCCATCCCCTAGTATAGTTACAGATCATTAGTTGCCAAGCGGAAATCTAATACACCAACATCACAGCCCCCATTAAATTGGCCATAAAGCGTGGTGAGGATCGATTTTTAATACATTCTGTAGCACACCGTGTGACGTGGCGACCCTATAGTCATGTGTACTCGCACACAGCGCTACTACAGGTTGTCACAAACCGGAAAAGCAAGCGTAATGCGAACGTAGCACTGCTCAATTTGGTGAGACGAATCGCCACTATCGATGGTATTCACCGGTTATGCACTAATGTTGTTAAAGAATTCGAAGTGGGGTTACCGTTGTGAAGTTATGACTCTCTTTCAAGACACAATAAAGCTGTTCCACATTTTTTTGGGATGTCTTAGAGTTGGCGATTGCAAATCTACAACTAATTGTAAAAAAGTAGGTTCTCCAAATCTGAAGTCAGGTTATGAAACTGAGTTTTTTGATGCTGATTTCTTTACTGCCTGTTACTTAGAACAATCCGCCGTAGTTTTTCTATGAAATACACTCGTTGGACGTTCGGTACAGTAAGTGATGGATGGAAATGCTATCCAAAATAGTTGAAACCCGAGGCCACCCAACAAGTCAAACACCAAGAAATGTCGAACCTTCTAAATAAAAATACTTCTACGCTATCAGATCGGTATCTCGCGTGGTAGGTGTCGGTAGGTAAGTCACATGTACTCGTAACTGGTTGGAACCGGTCCCGAGATCTCTCCCCACCGATTGACCTACTCTCAATTATTTTTACAATCACATTGTACGTACTAACCGTTTTACACGTGGGCCTTTATAACTTATAGTTATATGCCCAGTTTATCTTGGACGATGGCGAAATATGGAACTAAACTTAAAAGGACAGATTTAGGAATTTTATTACTTTTGCACGTAGCGCCACCGCGATTGGTCTATTTATATCAGACGTTATAACAGTACAGGTAGTCGGTACCAAATTCTTATAATGTCCCATTAGTTGTAAGTCAAAATGTAATGGAAAAATGTTACCTTTGATTGAACACGGTAAGGTTCTTTGAAGAAAAGCAGTTGTAGTTGATATTTCATAAGAAGGGTACGAATTGTTTTAGCTTTGTATACAGTGAGCAGATTTATCCCTACTTAAAACATTTTCACGATTGTTAAGCCCGAGCTTTGTGTTTCTTTTGCATTAAAGTGATTTCCACTTCTTCGTTCTTTCATTTTTCTACCTAATGACCTGCCTCGCATTCTTTTATTTACTTTGTTCCTTTGCATGCAATTATTATTTTGTCTGAGTAGTCATAATTAGTAACTTTTTGCTTTTATATTAACTTGACATCATCGTCGAAGCAGCCTATACAATCAAATTGTATAGAATGACTTCGTTCTATACTCCTATACTAAAAGACTTTATATAAATACCTAGTAACTTTTGTCTTTCCATCACAGTATATCCAAGTAAACCCAAGTATTCTTTAACAACATTAACTCCGTGAAGTTAATTAACGTTACTTGATCAAAAAACCAAGATAGGTACGGTAAAGCACGTATCTACTAACGCTACTCTTAAATCAGGTAATCCAACGGTATCGCATACCTTGAGGGCTGCACCAGATTTGAGATTGTAATACTGCAAACAATAGATCGTAAAAACAAGCCTATCGACTATTATGCTGAAGTTATTGCCAGGTGCAACTGGTGCAAGCTGATAATCTGATAACCTGAATATATGTTGTTGTATTGATAATACATATAATAGATGTTCTTATAGGTGAAGTGAAACGTGAAAAGTTCATAAAAGAATAGGTGAATAAGATATTGGATAACGATGGAACAAAATGTACTACTGAGGCTGTGGTTTCCTCAACTCATGTTTTGAATAAATTAATCCACAACAGTGATGACCTTGAGTATCTAGAACCATTTCTAATCTCATGCGTCCTTGACATTGGCACTGAATTTTGTATTGATTCAAATTGTGGAAGAATGAAGGAGCGATTGTTTCTAAAATTGGAGTCGTGAAGATCTTAGACTGACAATAGCCTCTTGAAGTCAAAAGAAAGATTTCCTACTGCTAACTCATGTTTTTTCGCCGTAAAAAATTGATGGTTACTAGGTGTGTGTAGATACAGTCATTAGCGTTGTATGAATTACTACGAAGTTTGTTGACATAAAAAGTTTTATATGGCGCGGCGCAGTACATCCACCGCACACTTATCGTATAATTTGACGGCAAAAAAAAGGTACTACTTGTGTCACTGTGTGTGCACAGCCTCATTGGAGAATCAAACGTAGACCAAGTCAGGTACCAGATCTATTGGTGTCTGACAATCGACCAAACAATTGGGACCAAAAATCGAACTGCCAAAAATGGTAAACATGGATCTTTGTATGACGTCACTCCTATTGTTATTACGCATAAATGTACGTCGACTTGGAACGGTTTCAAGTAATTTAAATAAAGGATATGTATGAAAGGCTGACTTACAAAGACAGGAAGGTTTGTATCATAGTACGAACGAAGTAGTTATACATCGCCAGGAAGATGTTATCTTAAAAGTAAGTATGCTGTACATTTAGTGATCAATAATTCATTTTTCAGACGTACGTAATGACGACGAAAATGTTAAAGAATGATTTTCATTGACAAACCCTTCAAACCTGAACTTAAAATACAGTGTGCCAAGCGTTCATCTAACTCCACTCCGACTGAATCTCCCCTCAACGCTACACGACTAAAATTCGCAACAACAACACAGAACAAGCAACAGAAGGTAGCTACACCTCACGCTTGTTAACCCGACTATTTGCATACTTAACTAAACAAACGCAAACTGAACACTTTTTAGTTGTTTATTTACTTTCCTACGAATACACTACGACTAGACGTGAATAATACGACAGAATACAACGCTGTAGATTCATAAAGTAAAAAAACAATATTTTCATTCAGAATACTGGCAGTTGGCAATAAAATGAGTTGAAAAAATAGTAGGTAGATTGAATTCAACGTTGAAATGCATGCGTTCCAATTTCAAATCTAAACTTTTGAGATTGGATGTGATATAATACCAGCCAGGCCTACGTATGACGTAATAACGTATTTGAAAATTGGTTTGTGTGTGACGATGAGTAGACGATACTTAATACCTTATGTAGTATATGTGCATATAAGCTTAACTGTGGTCTTGAAGTAGATGAGAAACAAGTGCCTTATGAGCATCTTAAACGAAAGATCAGGGCTGATACTATAAATTCCACGGTAGAGTTAGGGAGCGGTATCCACAGTGAACAGAATTTCATAAAAGTTGGATCAAGGCTCGCTCGCGGCTCACGTTTCCCCTAAAATTCAAAAAACTCATTTTACTATCGAACAGCTTTTGTTGATGTACAGTAGATTCCTTTGGCAGTCACTCTGTCATATATATTACAAAGCTAAATCCTCGAGTAATAAATATAAGGATCTTGGCAAGAAGTCAGGATAATGTTTCGACGAAAAGAAAATATACAACTATTTCCTTGACCGCACTCGGTTTAGAGTGAACGCACTCATCTTTATTGTAAAGTGTCTTTTGGGAAAATCAAAGACTGATTTGTTCTCTTCGTCTTTTGAACTCAGTCTGAAAGATTTATCTTACGGATATTACACATTCAGCATCAATCGATTCGTTCATTACAACTGTACGTGCGAGATTATTCCTGGCTGTTATATTCAACTTCATTCATATTTTATCGTCTTCTACTAAAATTGTAGATTACGAACGTGGGTACTAAATCAGTAGCTATTTAAATGTAAAGTATATTTTACATAAACGTTTATGTTAAATGTACTTTATGAGCAAAATATTATGTTGCTATAGTATAACCCAAATCCGGAAAGCGTGGCATAGTCAACACTGTTTTCAAAATATAGGTATCGGCTTGCATATCGAAAGCTTCTAAAAATATTTTCACTGCTCCGTGGAACCGAACACGTAAACCCCTACATTTTCAGTTAACAGAAAATATTCCTCCCGAGGCTGTGACTCGTGTATCATCCGCTATTCTTTTAGCTACAAACGATTCGATGCACAAACGGAACAGCTCTGACACGTTATTTTTCTTTCTGTCGGGAAAATGTGGAACGAATAAATAAAACAACATCTATGATACTAATGGAGAAAATATTATATTTTACGAATCGACAGTATTGATACTGGTTGCCCTTAGCTTTAATATAAAGGTCCATTTATTATTGTACATCTTGCAGAAATCAGTCATCATTATAACGAAAGGTCTGGATAGAGAGACGGTATTGTTACTAGCAAAATTGTAATGAGGAAAGCTCGAATTTCAGGATAAAATATGGCAATATAAACTGAGCGGCAGGGACATAAAGTCCAACGGAATTCGACATAATTATTCAGTATCAATGATTTCTACATAAAAACAGTTAATAGGATCTAACTGCGGTTTATCTCTTCGCAATATTAAAGCTAATTACAGGAAATGATTAACTAAATATTCACAGATTATTCCATTCGATTTAAAATATATGCAGTATCAAAGATTAGATTGCTATTTTCGATTACCTATCCTTTTCCCCAATCTAGATATTATTCAGTAGCTGTGTGTGTACATTCTGCACTACTTACTTAACATAACTGTATCAGCATTTAAATCAAGATTATATAACTTTATACTAGTAGCTCCTTGCGACTTTGTAATTTGTAGGTACCTGTATTTAATTTCCTCTGTAAGGTGACAGAGACTGCATGAAAATATGAGCTTGAGGTGAGTAGTCATTCTACCTTTTAGATTTTTACAAAATAGACCAGTTTAAGATTTTAATAAAATCTCACTTCCGAATCCATAATCCCCTAAAAGTCATTGAGAATATCAATATTGGAAGAAGCGTTAATAAAGTTTCAAATATAAGAATATGGAATAGTACTGGAAGTGAGTGAATTCCATTTGACCTGAATTCTGTTTCTAAAGAAAACCATTAAAGTAATTGGTTGCCGCCTGTCCGTCAGACAGTTTAATTAAATTAGAGAACAAACATTCACCAAAACTTTACGCTCATTACCAAATTAAACAGAAGCATGTTCTTATTAATCCTCACTTCAATGTAATTGCAAAACAAATAGCTTTGCTAGCTGACTCGGCGACGCGTTGCTGTGGCTTGAAGTAAGATCCTATCTTTTAAGTTTGACCAAATTACACACAGTAAGCCATATTTCATAAAAAATGGTTGAGTAGTTTAGGAGTCCATCTCGGACAAACAACGTGACACGTAATTTATATATATTAAGATTAGTATATAGCTTCTGCCCGCGACTTCGTCTGCATAAATGTCGGTTATTGGCGATCTAATCTTGTTTCACCATATGAACTTTGGACACCCGTTTCATGCCCTTAGGGGGTGAATTTTGGAAAATCCTTTCTTAGCTGAACGGCTACTAATCTTGATCTCCACGTGTGCTCAAGACGGATTGGTGATTTCAGACTTATCTATACTAAAAAGCTGAAGAACTTTTTGTTCGTTTGTTTTAAACGCGCTAATTACCAAAACTACCAGTCGCATTAGAAAAATATTATTGTACTAGCTGACCCGCCGCGACTTCGTTCGCGTGGTATCCTACCCCTATCCCTACCCTACCCCAACCCTACCCGTACCCCATATTTTCTCATCATTTAAACCTTCCTTGATTATGGTTTTGAAATATTTGTCGTAGTCCAACGACAAATATTTCAAAAGCATAATCAGCTAAATCGGCCCAGCCGTTCTCGAGTTTTAGGGGGACTAACGAACAGCAACTGATTTTTATATATATAGAAGATAGAAGATATCATAGCCAGGTTCATGAGGAATAGTATATACTTTGTAACATCACGCTACGACCCACGGTAGCCGAGCAGTAATCAAAGACATAGCTAAACGCGGATGGAAAAAATCACGCGATTACAAGATAATATTCATTACAAGTTCAGGTTTTATGGTGACAAATGTACATCAAACTTAAAGGTATTCATATCACACCACCATTTCAACTCGTTCACGACTTCAGAAGTAGAAATACATACATACATGTAGATGTGGGGTCGCGGCAAATAAAATCACGTGCTTGGAAATTAAATGTTTTTATTTTAGCACTCTTCTAGTTCAACAACTCGTCTTCACGTCTTCCGTCTTTTACACACAACGCTCACGCCGCCATCTTCTATTCTCTCTCTCTTTCCTCGCTTCCTCTCTCACTCGCACCTTAACATTCCATTTCCTGCATTCTTACTTTCCTTACATTATCCTTACGTTCCATGTCCGCACATCCTACATTCGGCCGTCCGGCACTCATATCTGCCCTCAGATATGCCTCCTTTTATACACCATACATGCATACTGACTTACAATCTTAACTTAGACTTAACAGAATTACTTATTTACTAAGACAACATTGTATAACTATTTAACACTCTTTGAATAGGAAAGTAAACATCAGTTTTAAATATTACAACTAAACATCTAAATTTCTTTATTTAGAACTTAAAACACAGGTTACTATGGAAACCAATTATTAACTAATTATTAGGTACATACTTGCTTACATTATCTTAAACAACATGGCATAACACATAGTTTGTTATAACTGAACCAACATAGTTTTATTTTTAAACATTAAAAATAACAATGTCTTAACAAAATAGTCTATAACAACAACGCGGTAATTGAAACACCTAACTTAGTAGTTGCAAGAATACTGAGCAGTATTATTACCACGCCATCATACACACACAACATCAAACATTCAGTCATCCTTACCTGGCCACCTCTTCATATTGTCTGCAGAACTGGATGTCTTATTTGGCCCTTCCGTGGTGTCATACACCTTCTGAACCTCATACCGATCATTTCTTTTAACTTTGATAATCCTATAAGGTCCCAAATACTTAGGTTTAACTTTAAGTCCTGGGCCAAACTGAGTTCGCTTGATGGCAACTAAGTCATCCAACTGATAGGTGGAACTAGGTTTCCTCTTTTCATTAAATGTTTTCTTATTTTCCTCTTGCACCTTCTGAATCTGCTGTTTAGCCTTTAATCTTAAATTTTCTCTATCTTCGTCATATGTATTAATAATTTCTTGATGCAAAAGATTCATTACCTCTACATCTTCTTTACATCTCATCTTCGTACCGGTGAGTAATTGAAATGGTGAAGCATCTATTGATCTTTGGTAAGTACTGTTTAGTGCTCGCTGGACCCGCCCAACATGTCTATACCACTGTGATTGGTCTTCTATACATAGCTTGGTTAGCATTGGGATCAAGATGCGATGAACTCTCTCCACTTGTCCGTTTCCACGAGGCACACCTGTTGTAATCTTGACATGCTGAATAAATTCTTCTTTACAGTACTCTTCAAAATCTCCACTAGTAAATGCGGTACCTCTGTCCGTTACGATTCTGGTTGGGTTACCAAAGGTTTGTTGGTGAATCCTCAATTTGTTTAGTACTTCTGCACTTGATGTGGACTTGGTAGGGAATAGCCATGTAAACTTGGTAAATGCATCTATTATTGTAAGTATATAGTTATACTGCTTCCTTGTTGCTGTAAATGATCCTATATGATCCAAGTGTAAAGTATGCAGTGGAATTCCTTCTTTATCTATAGGATTCAGGTAACCCTCTTGCTTCCCTTCCTTCCGTGTTGCTAATAAGCAGGGTATACAGCTAAGAACTACTTCTTCAATTCTTTTATCTAAGTTTTTGATATAGTAATCTCTTCCTATTGCTTCTTTCATTTTTCTTATTGAAAAGTGACCATTTTGATGAACCTTCTTTATAATTTCTTTTTCCATCATCCTTGGAACTACTAATTGCTTTTCTTCGCCCTTGTATAGTATTCCATTGTCAATCCAGAAGTCATTATATTGTCCCTCTTTCAATATCAGCTGTCTAATAGCATTGAGTTCTTCGTCTGACTCCTGACCACGTCTTATTTCTTCCTGTAGGCTGACCACCGCAGCCACATAAGGGTTTCTACTAAGAGCGTCGGCATGTTGCATTCTACTACCTACTCGGTGCTCAATGTCATAATCATACTCACTCAGCATAAACACCCATCTGGCTACCTTTGGTGTCAAGTCTTTCTTCTTCAATGTTTGTTCAAAAGCTTTACAATCTGTGACAATTTTGAAATGTATTCCATATAAATAATGTCTGAACTTCTTTACAGCTTCCACTACTGCAAGTGCCTCCAGTTCATAGCTTGAGTATTTCCTTTCAACCTCAGTCGTCTTATGACTCATGTAGTGCACTGGATGTAACTCACCATCTGAATGTAATTGCAATAGTATCGCCGCCAAAGCATGACATGATGCATCCGTGTGTAACTCTGTAGGTAGATTGGGGTTGTATATTTTCAATACAGGATCACAGGTCAGCTTTTGCTTCAATGTATTGAAAGCACATCTTTGCTCTTCTTCAAATATAAATGGGACATCCTTCCTTAGCAAGTTTGATAATGGTCTTGCAATATTGGCATAATCTTTGATGTATTTTCTGAAATAAGACGATAAACCTATAAAACTCATGACTTGTTTAATAGTTTTAGGTTCAGGATACCTTACCACTGCCTGAACTTTCTCTGGGCTCGGCCTGACCTCCCCATCCTTGATCAAATGACCTAAATATTCTATCTCACGACTAATAAGTTTTACCTTTTTCCAATTTACCTCAAGCCCATACTGTGCAGCTACTGCTAAAACTTGACCAAGCCTTTCCAGAGCTTGTGTCTCACAATCTGCTATGACAACAATGTCGTCAACAAAGATGGCCATGATGCCACTCGCTATCAACTCTCTGAAAATAATGGTGACAAATCTCATAAAATATTTAGGCGAGATAGACAACCCAAAAGGAGCACGTAAAAACTCAAACTGTCCATGATGAGTAATAAAAGAAGTATAGGGTACAGATTCTTCACTTATTTTTAGATGGAAAAATCCATTTTTGAGGTCTAAAACACTGAACACCTTCGCATCCCTCAACTTATCAATTAAGTCATCGATGATGGGTAATGGAAATTCATCTTTTACTATCTTTTTATTCAATAATCGGTAGTCTACACAAATGCGGGTCGATCCATCCTTTTTCTTTACCAACACCAGAGGGCTAGAATATTCAGAGAAACTAACCTGTACTATTCCCTTCCGCAACCACTCGTCTACCTGTTCCTCTACTATCCTTTGTTCCATGAGTGATATCCTTCGGGGCCGCTGAGCTATGGGTACCTCATCTTTTAAAACAATCTTCATTTTAATAGGAGCTTCTTTCATCTGAAGGGGCTTGTACTCTTGAACCAGCTGCCTTACTTTCGCTTTAATCTCAGGGTTGGAGATGTGGCCTGTAACATCAACATCAGTCACACAACAGTTCACCCGCGACAACCATTCATCACCTTGTGTAAACAATAACACAGAACCCTCACGGACTACCATGACAACATTCTGTAGGAACTCTTGTCCTATAATCAACCTATAGGGCATTGACCCATTTGGTACTATGTGAAACACCACATTGCAATAACACTGTTCATCAATAACAATACAAACAAGAATTTTTCCGTATGACATTACTTTAGTAAGTCCAAGTCCAGATAATACCGTATTATCCACGTTACACGGCAAGTTTAACTCCTTCCACAAGTCTTCCGCTATTAAGTTGACATCACTACCCGTATCTATGAGCGCACTAATTGTTTTATCACTAATTTTCACCGATTTTACAGCTTTATTTTGGTTATTTTGTTGCCGGTAATGTTGATTTACTTGCATGACGTCGCTGTCACGCCTGTCACTTTCCGACTTGACATCTACATCATGGCCGCAGCATGCGCCGCTCTGATTGGCCGCTGATGTTGCTCCGAACATAGTTGAACACGCCGAGTGTTTCGTTGGGCTTGCGTCGGACTGTTTTACCGACGCTGACGGGCGCGATTGAGCCCGCTGATTGGCCGCTCCGTGCGACTGCTTTACCGACGTAGTCCTCGTACCAACCGAAGTTCCGCTGCTCCCTGCGCTGGGATTGGTACACTTGGAGCTGATATGGCCGAATTCGTTACACCGAAAACACTTCACCCCGTTCCGGCATGCACTAGATATATGATCTTTCCCTCCACAATTATAGCAAAACTGCCTGGTTCCTGATGTGGAGTCTTTGGGCGAAACAGCCGCCGTTCTTTTTATAGGTCGTTCCACGTTCTGCTTGTCAACCTTCTTCTTAATCGTCTCGTATAATAATAATTTCTCTTTCAGTGCCGGGTAGGTGACAGCGCCGTACAAAATCGCCTTGTTCGTTTCTAGGTCCGGTATGCCGTCTATAATATACTGTATGGCGACGTAATCTGGAAATTTTGCCCGTTTTCCCATTTCTTTCATTATGAGCATGTATTGATAGCAGGATTCATCTTTACGTTTCTTTCGTGCCGCCATAAGTTCATGCATCTCCTTACTATTCGTAACGTCAGGAAACTCCTTCAGCACCGCCGCCTTTAAGTCTTCATACGTCTTATGCACCTTTTCCGTCTTGAGCCACAACTCTGCCGTTCCCGTCAAGGTTCTACGGGCTATAATGAGGCGCTGCTGAGGCGTCCATCCAAAAATTTCAGCGTTGTCGTCGAGGTCTTGTGCCCATTTCGCAGAAGTATACGTGTGGTCATCACCGCTAAATTTCGCCATATCGACGATGCTAAACGCTGCCTCTTTATTTTCCGTCATCTTCAGTCTTTTGTGAGCGTCTTTCGTCTTTCGTCTTCAATTCTTTTCCAATCGTCTTGATATTCGTCGTTTGTTTTTTGAATTTTTTCACCGCACGCACGTGGCCGCGATCCCGGACGAGCCCCCAAAATGTAGATGTGGGGTCGCGGCAAATAAAATCACGTGCTTGGAAATTAAATGTTTTTATTTTAGCACTCTTCTAGTTCAACAACTCGTCTTCACGTCTTCCGTCTTTTACACACAACGCTCACGCCGCCATCTTCTATTCTCTCTCTCTTTCCTCGCTTCCTCTCTCACTCGCACCTTAACATTCCATTTCCTGCATTCTTACTTTCCTTACATTATCCTTACGTTCCATGTCCGCACATCCTACATACATAAACTTACGCCTTTTTCCCATGGGGGTAGGCAGAAACCACAGAACGCCACCTGCTACGATGATTACATACTCCTTTCACCTCATCTACGTTCATACATCTCGTCATACAAGCTCGCCGGTTACGAGTACTACGCACCTGACCTTTCTGAAGAACCTCACCAATAAGGTCAGTGTAGGTCTTCCTAGGGCGACCCCTCCCTTCGTTGCCACTCGCCTCTGCCATATAAATACCTTTTGTTAATCGTCTTTCACTCATCCTTTCAACATGACCGAACCATCTAAGCATACCCTTTTCTATCTTTGTCACTACATCCTCTTTTAATCCGCAACGGTCCCGTATAACCTCATTCCTCACTCAGAAATGCTCAGAAATGTTTTTAAAGTTAAACCTCTTTGCAGTCATGAAGTTACCACGTGGGTCCAATAAATCCACTGGCATCCAAATGTCAGGGGTCATCGCGTTAGTATTCAGCCAGCGGTGTGTGTAGTGTAGGTGTATGGTCGCGAAATGAAGTGCCACCAGGATAGACTGGCGAAATTGGATGTGGAGATAGTTTTAAATTGTTTTTCAGGCGTTATTACTAGAATATTGACTGCCTCGTTGGTCTTCTAGTGGTCGCAAGTGTTATTGGGTTTTTCCATCAGGAATTTCTCAGTAGCAGCCTCGGAGTCTGGATTTGTGCGCGGTTGACGGCAAAAGACTCGCCCCCTATTACATAGGACTTAAACATAACTGGTTAAAAGTTGGTATACCTAATGGGTACACTACTGTCTTGGCGTTTACAGGCGCAATCCGTAAGAAATTTCACGCAGACGCACATATTATAACTCTTCAATAAGTATGTCTGCTAATACTTGTTCAAAAATACTTGCTTTGTAGCAAGCTTCTAGTTCTAACGGAGTTTTTGAAGTCTTGACTCTTATTAAACTTCCCGACCCGCAGTAGCGTACTGCATACAAAATTTCACATATTTTCTTAACAAAAATCCTTCCTGGAACAATATCTCCACAATTTCTGAGCTCGCTGCATGCTATCCGTAACCTACATTTGTTTTTAAATTACTAACAAGATTTACTGTAGCGTCAGCGTTTGATATAAGAACAACTCGTTATGTTATTCAAAAGCTACTTTAAAACAGCAACAATTGAAGTTATTTTAGTTTGAACGAGTGAAACGAAAACCAGTGCAAACTGTGTCTAGTTATCGTTCCACACTAGATTAAAGTCAATACAGAGAAAGGAGTATTTCGCGTTGTACGTCCGCGCACAACTCTACAGTTTTCGTTTTTATATGTATTTTATTTAGCTATGTATGTAATACAGGAAAAGGGTGGTCACAAAGCAGAATAAATAGTAGCAGGAAGATGAATGCTTAGGGCTGTTGCTTCGGGAAACCAATGGACCCAAGTAATCTATACCAATATTATTAGGCTGAAGAGTTCTTTGTTTGTTAAAACACGCTAATCTCTGAAACTACCAATGGTATTGGAAACATTACTTTTGTATATTATAGCCAGTTTCATGAGGAATACAATAGGCTATATAAAATCGCGCTATGACCCATGGGATCGGAGCAGTAACCAAAGACGTAACATGACACGGGCGAAAAAAAATCAACGAGGACGAAGTCTTGATCAGAAGCTAGACTATATTGAAGCCAAAGATTTTGGATTTTTGTTTGAATACGCTAATCTATAGAACTACATATTGGTAACAAATGGATTAGGGATCTGTAAGAGTCGAAAGCAAAAGCTAGTAAAAATAAAAGCCTAGATTGGTAGTTTACTTTTCCAAAAGAACTAAACGAATTCTTGCAGAACACCATAACTTCAATAGAGTAAGAATGCATTGAAAATTGGCACCGATTCATATCAAGCAATCGTTCAAAAGCACGTTATATCCTGCATACCATTCTGCTCCACGATATTATGTCTTGACAAAGAGGCGAAAAGGCATTCGACCTCCTACATAATTCCAAAACGCCCTGCCCATCTCATGTAGGGTTCCTAATATTAGCTGTCGTCAAACCCCCTTTATCTGGCGAACCTTTTCTATATTTAAGCACATTGTTGGACTGATTGGTAGTAGAATGGCTCAGGGGAGGGTAGTAATACAAAGTTACGCAACCGACGAATGTCCTCATTCCTCGGACAGAAATATCTGCCGGCTCGTCTCAGCTGAGAACTGTCTGACGCCTTCGAGTTAGGAGATGTGGCGGTTTCGTTCAGGTTTCTTTTTATTCCCAAACTATTTAACACTTACTAATCATGAAATAAATATGACGAAAGTGCTGATAATTAAACAATTTGCATAACTTTTTTCTCAAGCGATATCTGTATCGAACTGTATAAACTAGTTCTTGCTCGCGACTTTATTCACGGTGAAGTCAAAGACCCCATTATTTCGGCCCTATCGCAAAACACGTTTTTAATTAATGTCATAAACTGTCAAACATCGGTTTCATAGGCCAAATGGTTTACGAAATTTCTTGTTTAATCAGTGAGTGGTATTTCGCTTTTATACATATATTTTATTTTATAGCCTTTACTCTTCCCTATGCGTTACCTTCCTAGCCAATCTCCCGTAAACGTCTCTAAGCCATCACGCCAGCGTTTCCTAGGCCTCCCTCGGTGACGACACCCACAGATAGTCCAACAGTAACTAAACTATAAAAGGCAACCGTTACCGACTGACTCATCCATCAACACACAGCTCAAACCACAGGACGGATTGCGCTGATATTCAGCACGTTATTATGACAATTCATCCCCTAAAGAGATAAAACGGGGTCTGGGGAATGCCTAGTCCGCCTTTGTACTTTTGTTGCATAAAGTTTAAATAAATAACGAAGTCGCGGGCAAAAGCTAGTATCAAATAAACTTCCACGTTTCTCGCTATATCTTCTAACAAGCACCAGCCAATACGTATAGGCTGTATAGAAGCCTCTTAACGCGACCGCTGACAGCCCCGTTCAAAGCCTTGAATGCTCACTCTATGCGCTACGCTGACATTTCACAATTAACACACACTGATACTGACATTTACTGACACTTGCATACTTTAAATATGAGTTGGAAACTTTTAACATAACTTGTATGTAGTTTTTGAGAGCCTATAGGCAAATCCACATAGTTTTTAAGAATGTTTGCTATTAAAATCTCAGTTTTAATCTGTTAAGAATGCCTTTATTTTATCTACTGTTTAAAGTTTTGGACGTTGATTGTCACTGAGATGAGATTGCGACAAAATTTTGAACGTTTTAAAATTATGAGAATTGGCCTTCATTTTATAAATGTCAGAATTAAATCCGCCATCAAATATTATAAAATATTGGTTGCCGAAATTAATAAAATCCAGATTTGACAAAAGCTTTTAAGATGCCAGCCAGGAAGCCAACACCGCTTACTGCCTTTTAACTTGCTTGTCAGAAATCGTCCCTATAGACCCTTCGCCCGCCAGGATCTGTCGCTCTACCAGAATTGACGCTGGCATTGTGTTCTTTGTGACAAGGAAGAGTCCATAGCCATTCATCTACCGTGATTCCAATCTCAAACTCCCTACTGATGTTAATATTCAAAGAGAAAAATCCAATTAGGTTTTATGACCCACAAATTTTGGGACATGTAGCAAATGCATATTAAACCAAAATATATGGGGGTTCTTAGATCATGATGACCAAGAGCTACAAGGGCAGTTTGTATAACCAGGACCGAAGCTATACCTACTCGCGTTGCTCATGTCAACATCAGAAAATATGAAAGTGACAGGTCAGAATCGCAGCTGCGATTGTCCTCAATCAATCAACAATCCGAACCTTTAAAAGTTTCAACACAATAACGTAAACAAAAACATACGTCGATATCGAATCATCCATTTATAACTCCCACCAAAAAATCTGACATTTTCCATCTGTCATTTGTTTGTGCGATACTGACTCAGAGGAATAGCTAGCATAGGACGTCATGGTATTCGATCTGACGTCTCTTTCTCTCTTACGAAATCATAACCTATGAGGCTCTGAGTAAGAAAGAGCACATTACAGTTTTTCCAGTTGTCTATAGACACTGGGGAAACGAATAAATTGTTATTTATATTAACTCAGAACCTTAAGGTCTCGGACCTTTGGAAAGTGCACGAGGAGCCGATGCCAACACGCAGAGGGCCCCTAAAACGGCCAACCAACAATTATCCCTGTATGCACTATGCATGTGCATCCAAGAAAATCCTCCGGCTGGCGCAAGGCTGTTGCAAAATATTTAAACAAAGAATGGGACTATGGGTTTGGGTGGTTTCAGTGGACTAGTCACATGGTGCTATGGAAAGACTAAGTATGATGGACCTACCTGCTCATTGTTTGTATGACACGGATAAAATGGCAGGGGAACTTGACAGTAAGTGGGCCCCCTAAACCATACTACCGGTACCATTTTAAACCTATACTGTCTGTTAGGAAACCAACGTGTATACAATGACATAAGCTAAGGGGTCTTTTAATTTATGCTTTTGGTGTCGGACTGCTGCACTGGAGTAGTCCAAGGGTCGGACTGCACACGGACGCTTGTGTTTTTTCATACAATTTTCATACACCCGCACTGGTCCACCGCTGCAGCATTTCGACACCAAACTTATAAACTAAAAGGACCCTAACGCGGTCACTATCTCAGTTATTACTCCTAGGTTGTTCAAGGTTACAGATTGTCATATATTTCTAAGGCTGTAAGACAACCCAATTGAGATGGGAATTTGTTTTGAAAAGCCCTCGAGACGTGAAAGCGTAAGTACCTACCTGATGTTATAATTCTCAGAATAATAATTGGTTCCCCGAATATTTATTTCTCGTTGCCATTAAGGAACATAATGATTGGTTGTCCTTGGAAGCTTGATAATTAGGTCATCGTCTAGACCGGGACTAGAAACGAATTTATACAAATATATTTCATTTAAGGTAGGTATTAGAAATATGTAATAATATTCTTCAGGCTAAATGGTTGTACCTTTCGTTGTTTAAGTCTATAATCTATTTATCTATTTTCTTCTATTTATATATATAAATAAAAATGAAGGGCATAATGTGTTGCTAAGCGCAGAACTAGAGAAAAGCTCGATCGATTTGATTGATTATTTTTTTATTGTGCTCGCACAAGATTTATATACTTAAAACAAACATTTTGGAAAATCTATCAGAAACGTCGGAAATAAGCACCCATGCGAAGCCGGGGCGGTTTGCTAGTGAATAAATAAACATAGGCTCTTTTATTTCTATGAATGTTTGTTTATGCTGAGCCAATAAACATGATTGAATTTGTAGTTCAATAGCTTCTATGCCATCAATGCATTGTTTAGTTTTATTTGGCAAATCGGTTACCTTGGTTACAGATAGGGGCGTTATAAATATTCCACTTTTCTGCATAATTATTGTGGGACACCAGAGACACCCCATATTTTACTGTTATTTTTTATTTATACACAATAATTGGGTTGATAGTTCCGTATTAACGAACCAACCAACTTAAAAAAAAAAATATCTAAGAAATTGTAACAATTACGTCGAAAAATTGAAATTCATTCTTAGCATCAGTTTTGGTTGTACATTTGAGGTAAATAATTGAATTTACGTGAAATTGTGGGTTGAGTCGTTTTGGCAGAATAAGCCCAATTTCATTATACAGGGTGAATTGTTGCACATGTTGTTGCCCAGTCCAAACGTGCAACATTTTAAACTTATTTTTTTTGTTCAATTTTATTTGGTCTTTGCAGTCGCTATAAAATAGGCTACGTTCCAATATAGCTACAGATGTTAGACCCGGTATATTAATAACGCAAACTTTCTCTTTCCTAACTACTTGGCCGTTAACGACAATGATTTATAGTTAACTTAGAACAAAGTTAATTAACAAACGACCCAATTTCTTACTCATTGTTAATGTAATGAACTAATGAAGCGTTTTGTATAGAACGCAGAATTGTTAGAGAGCAGGTTTATAAAGAAGAAGATTCTTAAGACTAGATCGGAACGATTGGTGCCTGTGTTGGTCCCCACAAAAGCATTTAAGTTCTTTCGTGACAAATCATAAAGAGAACTTGAATTTTTTGTGATTACTTGCCAAAAAACTTACCTACTCAGCGGAATCAAGCAGCTCCCAAACGACAATCTTGGATCCGCAACTGAATTGCAACACAGGAGTTGGATTGACTCGGCGGGTGGTAGCCGTGAAACTAGTGAATCTTGTGATGTCATAATAATAGTACTAACTACTAACTCATTAAAATTACTACAATTTTTGTAATATTTTAACGATTTTTCTTAATTGGCTTGCGATAGAAAATCGTCACGTAAAGAAAAAGCGTTATGCTTACTTAAGGCAACCGTCCCTATCTTTCTTTTTCTCTCTGTTTCTTTCTATTAATTATAAACGGTTATCAGTATCTTCGTTTCTGACGGTGGTGCGCTTCATGCAGTCGTGGAAAAAGCAAGATAACCGTGAAAGTGTACTGGTGTGGACATAGCTTTTGACTAGCACTGGAGATAAAGACCTTTTCTCTGTGAACCATCAATTATAATATTGTAGATACTTAATCTACCTATTCTTAAAATTTCAGCATAATATCCAAAATAAAACAGATCTGGGAACTCTGAAACCTTTGTCTATAATATTAATATTGGAATAAGATAAAATTCACAATATTCCTTAGAACAAAAGGCTATGTAAGACCATACAATAAGCAGCTGCAGCAGCAGAATTGGTGTTCCTCTGCACCGGTTTTCAAAATTTTAGACGAAACTCGAACAATAGTTTCTGTTCCGCTACACTAACGTTGCTTTCGCCCTCTCACATATAAAATATGAAAGAGATGGCACAGAAATAAAGCTGATACAGTGCTTGTATATTAAAGTTATTCCCGGGGCGGAAAAGGGAACGAAATTAACGCCATAAGTCACAAACTATTGACTTTAAAAGCCGTACCTTGTAATTAACAGTAATTCATTAGTAACCCGGTATTAAAAGCATAATATTTCCTTTTATTATCTACCCCGAAAATCATATATCAGCCCCAAATATTTTGCTGTAGGTTAAAATTATAAGGGCACGTTCTGATTGTCAGAAAAATAATTTTAAATATTCGAAGATTCAAAAATGGATCAATTTATAAACTTGATATTTAGAAATGCTGGCATGAAACAGAAGGCCACAATTATAAATACAGGTAAAATTCCATAAAGTATATGTTTGCTGGTGTATACCTAGAGGCGAAATTATGAGAATAATTATTTATATCCATTAATTAAAATCAGAACTCGGGCATAAAATATCGATATTTAATAATGATTTAATAATGATTGTTACAAAATTGACGAATATGAGACTGAAAAAGTTTTATTCTAAAATAAAATTCGTCGACTAAATATTTGGTAACATGAGCACGCATAGTTCATCGAATATTCTGCCAATTAGGACGAAGCCTATGAGCCGCAATGTATCCGGATTTTAGCCTTATTCAATAATTCAGAATAACCACAGTATTTATGATCATATTACCGCGAAGTGATAAGGGTTAAAATTAGATTATGTAATGAAGTTTCGGAATACATCGTTAGGTTAAGCAACACTATCCAAGGACGGTTATTTGAGCGGTGGTTGTTTACCAATGTTATTAAGGATAGGATATTACCTTGGGAAGAATATCCTTTTTGCTTTAGGCTTCTGTTTTTGTAACCAGTTTAAGGGTGAGAATATTAGGTCTCTCATTTTCTGTTTTGTAAACTCGTGAACTGTGATAAGTACTATTACTGTGGTGTAGGTTGATAAAGTAATTTAGATTTTGACGATTTTTGGCTAAAGAAGCTTCCATTTTCAATTAGTCTAGTTGGTTAGAATTACATTTAAACTAAAAATTGCCTAGGTCTTTTCTTTGTCATAAGATTTCTGGTCCTTCGTGTCGTGGAGGACCAAATTTCTGCGCCAGGAGTTAGCAGCGCGACGTAAAACTTACATATGTAAAATAACACCCCACGTAACGTGTATGTTGTACATTTACATGAGATGAAAGTCCACAGGCGAAGCATGCATGATAAATAAATATTAAACCACGCGGCTGTAGGTCAAGTCTTATATAAGATTCTAACAGCGGTCATACGTAACGCGCTTGGACGTTTAATGAGGCTTTAACTGAATAATAAGTTAACCACGGATATGAGTTAACCGCGGCTGGAATTAATCACTGCTGTTACTTTAATTTAAGGTGAGATAACTTTGTTAAGCTCGCAGAAGGTACATTAATTTAGTATGTGTGAAAAGTTATTTTTATTTAGTCATGGTCTGAGTATTTTCTCAGTGCTTTTTAAAACACTTGATTATTTTTAGGGAAGGTACTCGTTATAAAAGCTTTTGTTCTTTAACCACCACTGCCGAGCCAATAATAAAGCATTATCTTATCCAACTAACGCACAAAATTGGACTTTTCTTTGCAAAGAAAAACCCTTATGTTTTTTTATAGGTATATTTTTAGCTACCCTAGCCTCTAACACTCAAACACCACTTAACTTAAAGACGTTCTTAAAGTCTTTCTGTCTCACAAAATTACTTAAAGTGACAGGGACAGCATGAGTCTTAACAGTGACTTAAAATGGAGTTGCATCAGTATACGAGCAGGAACTTTGACTAAAGTTACTTTCTATTAATTTTGGAACACGGCAATTGTAATATTAAATTCAGTCCAACATCTGCAGACCATCTCAACCATCAAAACCAACACACTGATTTTTAATTAAACCCGAGCGACATTTGAAGAAGCCAATAAGGAAAATACTGTAACAACAGACAACAAGAATGAAATTGTTGTTAAAGAAACATAATTATTAGAGAACGTTATCCTTATTGTGATTGTTAGTAATAAGAACAAGTTTAACATGTTTATTAAGTTATTACATCCCAAACAAAAATTGGATAAAATAGATAAAATACTATATCTAATGAATTATGAAAGAAATGAATTAATATTTAGAAAATAGCCGTAAGATTATGTGTCATTTTCAGGCTGATAAGCTAGTACTACAGATCGTGAAAGCAGCAAAAATGTATCCCATTTATCTATAAAAACATGACAAAATATCATTTTAATAAAGATAAACAAAATAAAGACATCAGGACAGTTGAAAGGTTGTTACATAAAAGAAATTAGATTGTTGATCTAAATTTAAGACCTACTAGAATCCAAGAATAGCTTTAGGCATCTAACAAGTACAATTCTCATGTAGGTACCAACACGATATGACCGCAATGGATGAAAGAGTTTTCTTAAACAAACCTCCATTCAACACGAGTCATACACGCATCCACACAACCTCACAAGTAGATACATAACGTACCTACTAACTGTCAACAATGACAGATGACTAATCATTAAAACAATAACTTACGTCAAGGCTAATTAGTTCTTTTCTTTAAAGACACTTTAGTATGCAGTTTATTTCACCGATATGTTCTGAATGCCTTTGTATTTCAATATTGAGTTATTTGGCTAAGCTAAACTGAAAGAAAAATAAATGTTTAAAGTACATAAGGTTGCATTAGCTGTTTCTCATTTATAGTTTATCAATAACAATTACGACTAGCAATCATGGTCAGAAGAATTTTTTTTTACATTTAACTAATAAGTCATCGAGCTAAATGTATAAAAAAGATTGTCATCAAAACTATCGTGATCAAAACTATCTAAATATTTATTGAAATTCAATTCATAACCTAAATAACAGCTGATCCGACTAACTATACCATTCTATATTTGACCATCAACAGACCTCTACATAAAAAAGGTATCTGTAAAAAAACCGTAGCAGAATCTACTCCTACAATAAACATACAAAACAACTTAAACCTTTGCAAAACATTAAAATTTGGTACAGCAGGTATAAAATTAAAAACTTGAAATATTTAAGCATAACTGGTTGCGCGTTATTTTGAAACCTTCAAAGTGACCCATTTACCTTCTGACCCTCGACTTTGCATCATGAAAGAAACTAACTACCCCTTTTAATAGCAAAAGAACTCCAAACCGAAATAACATTCTGAATGTATATCATTCAAGACCCACTTTCCTCTTTTAGACCAATAGAGACTCATTTAGAGAAATAACTCATTAAGTCTCGCTGGATTTAGCAAGTTATTGCTTTTAATCCCTCACTCCTAGCCAAAATTAATTAACTGCATTTAAGGCAGATTCTATAACTAGATCCGAATAGGAACTGTATTTGAATGTAAAATAAAATAGCACAATTGAAATAAAATTGAGTGTGAAATGTTTACTTCGTTTTCAAACGTGGCGAAAATAAATTTTAATTAAAGAAACTTCCTTTTGTTTCAAAAATTGTTTCGCATTTCGGAAAAGCTTCCATTTTAAAACCAAAATTCATTGCTCAATTTTTTTCCCGACACTTATCTGTGTTTTTATCGGATCTAAATAAATAAAGCTTTATGTAATTAATTAACATTAATTTATAGCAAAGATCGCGAAAACCGATCGCGCGATTTATTTGCAAATGGATAAATAAATAAATATTGTGGCTTTTATTTATTCGTACGTATACAGGACACAATTTCCAAAAGGACCATATCAATTGATCCTTTATTCCTAATTTATCTCAGGACCTAGCAGATCGGGACGTGAATGATGAAATTGGAACAGTCCTTTTCTTTATTGGATATAGACCAAAAGTGTCACGTGTTTCCACTTTTACGGGGCCATTATAGACATAAAAGACATCAAACAAACTTGACATAAAGTTGCACATTTTGTAAAAACACGTCAGACCACAATTGAGTGGTGAACTGCTGACAGGTTGTCAGATAGTCGCCCACAACTAACCACAACAATAACCAGTTCCATTTAAATCTTACAACTTACAAATCACAAGTAATGCGATGTTTTTTTTTCGATTCTGTATAACGAAATACACAAATACCCAATGAACGATGACGATCACATACAAAACATTAACATAAACAGAAACACACACATATAAACGATTCGTTATTCACAATTTGAATACACGTCACAGAACAGTTCGTGTTTGGTGTGATATTGTTGACACTCGGAACAGCCGAAACGCGTGGCGTCGCGGCTAAGGCGGGGAGCGAACTGGCGGTTAGCGTGCGGCGTGCCTGCCTGTCGGCCGGACGCCCTAGGAACCAAGCTTACTAAGAGCTCTGTTATGTTAGTGAGCACTGAAGGTGGCAAGTGTTATTGTTATGATTTCATTGGGTCAGCAGTATTACTGTATGTTAGTTTAAGTTGGGAAGGGATCTTAGGCAAAATACATATGACTTTACATGTGAAAGCATTCACCAGATATACGATCTTTAACTCACATTACCGTCAACTAGATTACCAAAAAGGATTTCTTGTAAATAAACTATCCTGAATTTCCTACATCTCCCAAGGCTTTAGAAAAACACAAACCATGCTAAGCAGCAACATCTACCAGTTAATATTTTAATAACACTACCACTGTATTACAATCTGCTTTCTAAACACAGAGCTCCGAGTAATGTTATAATAACATTACCCCGTGGTTCAACAGAGTAATATACTCAGGATAAATCTGAATAAAACAACAGTGAAAGTGGAATATCAATGCGCCACACCGCATTTTATCTCTTATCCTCTGTAACACTGAAGGCTTTAAAAGATTGTTAACCGTCCTCAGAGCACTGACTTGTTGCTACTCCGTTTCAGTTTAAGTACATTGTTCCTTTTGCTAACAAACGTTTGTGCCGTAACGAAACTCTTTATTGCTGTAGAGTATTCATGTTCCAATATTTGTATTGGAAAAGCGCTTATAGAAACTGCATTTAAGAATGCCATTCTCTTCATATAACAATTCTATCGGTCTACATACATATAAAACCTTACAATAATAGTGATAAGGGTCGACTGTAAAATACATAGGTCTAGGTACTTTTTAGTATTCATTGTCTGATGGGAAATATATTCGATATAATTCGATATAACAGATTGGTCACAAACAACGAGAGCACGGATTAAAGGACCAACAAAATCCTGGACTTTTATCCGGGTCCTCGTTGTTAGGTTAAAAAAGGTTTTTATAGAGTAAAGCTTGCCTTTGCAGGTTCAACAAAAAACTAAATTAAGGTACAAATTACATTAACATTATTCAGAAACACGTTTTGCAAATCCTACAACAATTATTTTCATATTTAGGTCACGATAGCAAGTATTATTTCATACAATAGCCAATACGGAATCATTATCCAGTAATATATTGTGCATAATTTAGTTCGGTTTAGTTAATTAATATTACAAATTAGTAAATTATTGGTTTATTAAACAAAAATATGGATAACGACACAATGGCACTGGGACTTTATGCGATGAAAATAAGCTACATAAAAAAATGTTTTGTTTCTTTTAGGGTATGTTTTTTGTCATTCTAGATTTAGTGTCAATTTCCTTTTTTGTAAATGTCTTTTTTTTAGCAACAATTTTTTCACAGTCTTAAAACACGAATAAAAGATTAATGATATTCATAAAATACACTGTGACAAAAGAATTTCATTAAAAGTCTAAAAACCTTTAAAAAATTCGGGTGCCGCGTCCACGATTTCCAAGCTCATTGTAACTGATTTTTTATTTTATAACGTTGAATGTAACCTGTTGTATTGCTTCAATCTCGTAAACGCTGTGTAGTTGCACATTAACCGATTATTGTATGGAATACTAATGTTTTTTCACTACACCTGCTCGAGTTTGATTAAATTCTAAATCGATGCTATAATCGGAAATGATTTCACTGCGGCATCACTTTCTCAATTCTTCTTTTCTCATTTTAATCTAGTACTTCTACTTTTATCTTAAAAGACGCTTTAAAAAATCTTGTGTACGTTCAAAATTTCTGACAAGTTTCTTTTTTAATTATTTCTGAGACGATGAAAATGAGCAACTAAACGACAAACTAAGTTAAGCTTCTTTGATATAAAATTAGAGACATCGTGTCCGACGGAAAAACAGGAATTCTGCTTTAAAAGTTTTAAAACGTTTTCTAGTAAAAAAGTTTTGTTAGACAATTTTAGTACAAATAGTTAAAAGTTAAGATGTTTAACAAACAATTAGCTAGCGAAAGACTGCCTAAAGAGACACTAGGCTACAAAAGTGTACTAGTACATGTCTCTGTGGACTGAATGAAAATTTTAATTTTGGTCCTTAGAGCGTAAACTCCGGGTTCTACCAAACCGGAGAGGAGAAAAAAAGCTAATATCTAGTACAACCAATCAGCTTGCATTATTATAACGTATCATTGCTTAGCTTCAACGTCCATTATCCTATTGGTCGTTTACCAGACATCTTATCTTCTCTCTGCTTTGGTTCCCACCAAAGCTAAGTGCTGGGTCTAAGGCTTTCATTCTACTCCTACTACTGTTATAAACCAGGATTTTAATGAGGATAAATGGATGTTTATTTCTCTTTTACGATTGAAGGGTGAACGAAATTTGCTAAAAAAACATAGGCTATTTTGTGGCTCAATTGATTTTATATTTCCATGGGATAGCAAATATCATCGTTGACACGGACGAAGTCGCGAGCAGTAGCTAGTTTGATAATAAATACGAGACAGTACGACTGAAATAAAATATTCTACTCATAAATTGGGTGTATTAACAACTATAAAACATAATAATACGCAGAAGTAACTCAAAAACGTAATATCAAGGTATTCTCTGTCAGTTTTATTACTTAGAATTCTTTGCATCAACGTGGTACCTATAAATATGGCGGTCCTTTTACCCGCAGGTATTCTAAACAAAATTAGCATAACATAAGCCATAACGATAGTAATTAACATTCATGAGAAATTAATCACCTTATAAATAATGATGTTCACATTCTCTACGAAATGTCCAGAACAACTTATTGTGTTAAACTTAGGTACTTGTTAGAATAAGGCTATGTTATATATTTTCTGCTGAACACTAACTAGATCTACAGAAAATAAATATACAAGATAGAAGACTATCTTGTATATTTATTCAGATCTACAGAAAATAAATATACAAGATAGAAGACTATCTTGTATATTTATTTTCTGTAGATCTAGTTAGTGTTCAGCAGAAAATATATAACATAGCCTTATTCTAACAAGTACCTAAGTTTAACACAATAAGTTGTTCTGGACATTTCGTAGAGAATGTGAACATCATTATTTATAAGGTGATTAATTTCTCATGAATGTAAACATTGTAATAAAAACGTACATGATTCTAGATCCACCAGAAGTACAAATTTTCGTCGGTTACCGTAAAATGCTGCTGTTCCATACAAAAGTGCAACACCTACACGATCCAAATGTATGGAACAGCAGATTTTTTTATATCCATTCCACCAGTAAGGTATCATGAATCATTTCTGTAACATGACAAAGCTTAGGCTGAGAAGAACATGTTTCTACTTTTAGGTTTCCTAGACAACATCGTCGTGTGACAACTTTTCCTTTTCATTAAAACTTCGCTGTAAGTACAAACCTATTTGTATAAGTATTCGTGAAAAGAATAATCAAGACTGGCAAAAATAGCATTCAGTTTATAAATATGTATTTTAAAAGTTCCAAACCGTTGCTATGCAAGCACCATAATATAAAGTTGAAGCAACTTTCTCTTTTCCGATTCATTACATAATAGCAGCCTGTTGACGATCGCAGCTGAATATGGGCCCAAACGCCATAATAACGCACTAACGAATAGGGTCAAAAAGTCAAAATAGTTCCTTACTATATATATATCTAGTTGGTGATTATGATCGTATACTTCAGACTTTAAAGTAGGTATAATAGCCGAAAAAAATGGATTTGAAAAGGGCGTGGGAGTTTAGTGGGTAGGAGTTCCAAATAACTCGCCGTTCTTGGAATCCAAAAGGAAATTTTCAACAACAAATAAAAAATAAAAATATAATACAGCGTTGCTACCATTTTTCATCGCCTCAAAGGACCAAAATATTTAGCCATGCAAACAACACAAACTAGACATATAATAACCTACTTCTGAGCGTCAATATTATTTCCTCTATTAGCTACGAATATGATAAAGAAAAAAACAGGATATCCTGGTCCCAACGGAGGTGGATGCCTGACCTTGAGACGCTTATTAGACAGGATATTCCACCATCGCCATTCCAGTATTTGGATAAACAGGAAATTGTCTCTTTGTCATTACTTCAGGGAGTACCTACGGGATACACTAGGCACGTGTAGAAATTGATCAGCAACTAACTGTACCGCATGGTTTCACCCACGTTAAGTTTCGTCTTTGATTAGGTACTGCTCCACACCCATAGGTCATAGCCTACAGGGATGGCATCTTTCCATACAAGGTTTAAGGAACATCGTTACCAAAATTTTAACCATGGATTCCGAAGAATAAATTCTACGCTCGCAATCTAAATCATAAACTCGTAACTATGTATGTATATCAAATCTCTGTGCGTGCAATAAGGCGTAAAAAGGCGTACAAAATCTTCAAATACTAAATGTAATGATTTTCGGGGAAAATAAATTCTCTCATGTTGTCATAACATAACATAACATCACGCCTGTAATCCCCGAAAGGTTAGACAGAGTTGTAGGTACCCATTAGTACACCTACATTTCGCCAGTTATGTTTTTAAGTCCGAAGTAATAAGGGGCGAGCATATTGCCATCAACCGGGCACAAATCCAGACTCCGAGGCTGCTACTGAGAAATTCCTGACGGAAAACCTAATAACACTTTGCCCGGCCTGGGAATCGAACACAAGACCTCATGCTCAGCAGTCGCGCTTTGTGACCACAAGATCAACGAGGCAGTCATGTTTTCTTCTACGCCTAAAACCATCAACGTCATTAATTAAGGCAGGTTAGCCTTAACAAACATAAAGACAGTTTGGATTTCTGTCTGTTTTTAATGAACACATCACGTCCTCTTTGTTGTTTTTAACTTTAGCATAAATAATGAACCCCAAGTAGGTACTTTGTACAAAATGGTTTACCGTATATTTGATGAGCTGAGTTTCGTTTTATTCTGTTACTTTTAAATGAATTAAATAAGGATAAATGATTGTTGTTTTTTTTGTCTGAACGTTGGAGAAATTGCATGGTTGACAACAAAAGGTAGATTAAAAAGTAAATATAAATTTTAATTTTTATTTTATTGGAACTTTTAATAGACATTGTCTAACGAAAGATGGTGTCATGTTACTTACTAATGAGATAGTTTTCATGAATGTTTGTTACGTACCTAATCACGCCAGACTGAACGGATCTGTATGCAGAGATATATTAAAGTCTAGAATAGAACATAGGCCTATAGAAAAATACACGATTCAAAGCCGCGGGCAGAAGCTTAGAATTGTAAATTACTAGCTTCTGCTCACGACTTCGTCTACGTAAACTTCAAAATTAAACCAAAGACCATTATCCCACAGCAATAAAAAAACGGGGTGAAAATTATCTGGTGTTAAGCTAGATCAATCCACATGGGTGCCAAACAGCTAACTCCGTTCAGCCGTTTCAGTACTGATTCCGTAGTCTACGACTAAGTATGATATTAGTGTGCGGTTAAATTCAAAAAATAATATTCAATCATGATTGTAAATCCCCGAAACGTTCAAGAGTACAAAGCAACAGTTTGACAAATGTCACCGGCACCATCCTAGAGCGTAAGGAATATAGGTACTACTATTATTAGCACGAAAGTTTGTGAGGATAGACGGTTGGATGGGTGGATGGATGTATGTTACTCTATCACAATAAGTAAGTAAATAAATGTCACTGACTTGCTTGTTTGTTTGTTCGTTTGTTTGTTTGTTTGTTTGTTTGTTTGTTTGTTTGTTTGTTTGTTTGTTTGTTTGTTTGTTTGTTTGAACGCGCTAATCTCTGGAACTACTGGTTCGATTTGAAAAATTCTTTCAGTGTTAGATAGATTAGTTATCGAGGAAGGCTATAGGCTATATACCATCACGCTACGACATACGGGAGCGGAGCAGTAACCAAAGACGCGGGTGTAACCGCGGCGGACAGCTAGTAAGTAATAAGTGTGATGATTTTTGAAAACCTGCACACTAATACTGTCCGTTTTTGTCCTTATTTGGCTAGGAGTGTATTTTTTAAAGTTTTAACTGTCAACTGACTTGCTCACAATCACGATAAAATCATAACATTATTCCAGTTTATATTAAAACCTACAGTTGGTCGGCAAACGTTTGAAAACTTTGATGTGACAATTTTAGCCGACACAGTTTACAACTTGCCTTTTTTAAAAAGCCGCAAAGGCGAAACATTTCAATAAAAATATTTTAAAAAATTCAACGTTTCGTGTTGACAACATCATTAAAAAAAAGGCTAGTTTGTGGATTGCGTCAGCGTTACTTATACAATTTTACTTTCGATTTAAAAGCTACAGTTTATACCTATTGTCTTGATGGCCCAGTAGTTACGGCACCCTCCTCTCATTCATGAGTTGCGGGTTCAATACTAGGCTGGTATACTACGGCCGACGTATCTTGGCGGTATGAAGTTAGCTGTTTGGCTGCGCAATGGATCATAAAGAAACGAAATTGTTTACTGCGCAGCAATCGGCTAGCTTCAGAGCCGCCAAGATACGTCGGCCGTATTGTACACCCTATGTTACTTTTTATCAATTCATGACGTACTTTATAAAAACTGACCAGCCTATTTATACGCGTACGAAGTCACAAAGAGCAGCTGGTCCCTAAATAAAGCGTAATAATGACCACAAACGCGTGACTCTTGAGCGTGAGGTCTTGGGTTCGATTCCCATGTCGGGCAAAGTGTTATTTGGTTTTTCCATAAGAAATTTCTCAGTAGCCTCGGAGACTGGATTTGTGCCCGGTTACATGGGACTTAAAACATAACTGGCGAAATTGTGGATGTACTAGGTACAGCTCTGCCTTACCCTTCGGGGTATATAGGCGTGATGTTATGTGATGTGATAAATAGGGTTGCCAACCCTACTATATAATATAGTATCCTACTATATTAGAGCCCCCGCCTACTATATTTTTGAAAAAAAGATATAGTAGGCGAAACTACTATATTTTCAAGGCATCAAACTCATAAGAAATAATTTTGGTTTCAAAATGTCTTAGCGTAAAACGAAACGTCAATAACGATTCTGGAATGTCAGGACTGTCAAGTTGACAGTTACGTTAATTAGATAGTTTGACAGATTGACAATTTCGATTTTCGCACTTTCGACTTTGTGTTTTTGTAACTAGCTACATAGTCAATATTTTGTATGGTTTCTCTTATTTAAAAGTAGCAAAAAATATTCTTTTAAGAAATAAAGCTTACCTATTTTGGAACCTACTAAATTTTTTTTCATATTCTCCTTAACTACTATATTTTTATGGGTAATATTTTAGAACTACTATATTTGACCGACAATGAGTTGGCAACCCTAGTGATAAACCACAAAATCATAATGAAAATATTCTAGGGTTTCCAAATCTGGTAGCTTCCATGAATTTATATTTATATCCAAAACTCTCCAGCCTATTTCAGGATAAAAATACATTAAGTACTTATTGAGTGTGTTGGGAAAAAGTCGGATTACAAATATAAATATGACTGCCGGCAAAACACTTTGAATGGACACAAAAGGAGAGTTATTTTCAGTAACGGTAATTCGTTTTACCAATTTTAGTCCGAAACAAAAATAGAAAACTTTTTCTGGAATCCGGTTAATCGGGGTGTTTTAAATATTAAAGGTCGCTCAGTTCTGGGTTCTGGCCTTTTTTTTTGTAGACCCTAATGCAATATTAGCGATAGATGAATACAAAGCCAACCATTGATGGTCTGCCCTATGGTCTCAATGCTACTCAGTGTGATAGGCAGTGTGATTAGTTACCGGGTATGTGATGGGTAGGGCTGCCAACCCTTTGTTTGTCAAAAATAGTAGTTTTAAATTGAATACCCATAAAAATATAGTAGACAGCGAAAAGATGAAAAAATAGGCAGGTGAAAAGTGAACAAAGTCACAAACCAGAATAATGTCCAGAAATAGTTATTGATGTTTCGTTTTACGCTTACACATTTTAAAATGAACATTATTGCTTTGAGTTAATGAGGAATTTCTCAGTAGCAGCCTGGGAGTCTGGAGTTGTGCCCGGTTGATGGCAATAGGCTCGCCCCCTATTACATGGGAATTAAACATAACTGGCCAAATATGGATTTACTTATGGGTACACCTCTGCCTAAGCCTTTGGGGATTACAGGCGTGATATTATGATGATGTTACGTTATTCTTTGAGTTTGATGCTTGTAAAAATAAAGTAGTTTAACCTACAATTTTTTTTTGTTTCATAAATATAGTAGTCGGGCCTCTAATACAGTAGGATATTATAATAGTAGGGTTGGCAATCCTATTCATGGCTTTTCCCCTGCCCTTGTACCTATATACCTCCACATCGTCAAAGGTAAGTTGACATTTCCCGTGACCCAAGCGCTTGCCAGAGGCAAAGCACACCTATATGTAACTTCTATGTGATGCATCTTTTTTGTCCATATTATACCTAGATATACCCAATGATCCAAGTAAAAACTATCAATCATTCTGCCTAACCTTTACCTACTAAAGGTCGGCTTCAAGTCTTACCAGATGCAGTTTAATACCAATATTTTACATGGAGCGACTGCCTATCTGACCTCCACAACCCAGTAACTGGATAATACGATACCCCTTGGTAAGACTGGTTGTCAGGCTTTCGGGCTTCTGACGACCCGTAACGACTGTCACAGATCCATGACGTATGAGGCAAGTAAAAACTAAGGCATTTATATTTTAGTAGGTGTGGTAGATAGAATATTTATATATTAATTACACACATAACCTTAGCTTATTATAGCCTTGAATATTAAATTAATGATACAAACATGAAACAGCTTGTGGTTTTCGAATTCCTAGAATACTCTATGTAAGTTTCCTGTTTAACATCGCAAATAGGAGAATACTGATTAGTTGTTGAGTAATATATTTGAAACCAAACATGTAATTATTATTATAGATTTAGGCATAAATTGTTTATTTACATTCCAATCAATGAAATTACTGCCTCGTTGGTCTAGTGGTCGCAAAAGGCGACTATAACTGAGCATGAAGTCTTGAGATCGATTTCGAGGTCGTTTACTAGATTTTTCCATCAGGAATTTCTCAGTAGCAGCGTCGGAGTCTGGATTTGTGGCCTGTCGATGCCAATAGGCTCGCCCCCTATTACATAGGACTTAAACATAACTGGCGAAATGTGGGTGTACTAATGGGTACACCTCTGCCTAACCCTTTGGGATTTTTGTACGTTTTTCTAAGAAAACATGTTTGAGCTAAGTCATTTCCCAGCAATAACGCTCAAAATTACTTGTTTTGATGGACAATAAGAGTAATTAACGTGTATGATCCCCCTTCCCGTCAACTTCATGTCGCCAAATCGGTTAGTTGACACTTCCCATGACCCAAGGGCTGGCTTTCATCTTGACCAGAGGCTAAGCATTGTCATCCAACGTGGCAATGCGGACAGTCTCTTAGACACATTTTTAGTAGACGGCGATGAGGATGAATTTTTCGATGGCGCTTTTTTTTTTTTTTTAAATATCATAGGTATTTTACCGCATGCCCAGTCACCTGCACACGTGAGGACCTAATGACTGCGTCAGCGGATGGTGTTATGGTAGCAGAATATTGGGCCAAACAAAAATTATAATTATGTAGCTATCCATATTTGCCATCGATACGCTAAGAAGATAGGTATTTTAATAGTATTTTCTTATCTATGGAATTGGTTAACTTAAATACTTCAAATTGAACCAGCCTGAACTAAATTTCTATTTCATATTCCATTAAAAAACAAATATCATCAACGGCAAGGTAGGTAATAGAGCAATTACACACACAATTATATTTTTTTCCATTTTGAAATTAGAAAGCTGCAAATAGGTACCTACTACAAATATCAGGAAGGCACTACAGTTATAACGATGTCAAACAATGCGCCTACGCATGTCAGACTGCGGTCAACCATGAACATTGATGGTATGAGCATGAGGTTTTAACTGTTACATAGTGTGTAACAGGATGAAATTACGGAATCATTAAATATTGTCATGTATTGTTTTCCTTCCTCATATTGATAGTGATGCCTAATGTTAGTTCCATGGTTTTCCATATTGTACCAGCATTTGGACAAAATAAAAAAATCTGTGATATTAAAATAACTTATACTGGGTTTAGGCATTACTGGCCCAATTTAGCAATATCAGTTAACGAAAAAAAAAACGGTTCATGATTCGATCAAAATAAAACTGGTTAACTGTTGTATTGGCCTGTGTTGTCAGTCCATAAGGAATCTCTTTTAAAACTTGAATTAATCGAACTCCTGTTGTCTATACTAATATTCTATACTAATTTTCTGTTTGTAAGAGAAATTCTCTGGTAGTTCTGGTCCGATTATAAAATTATTTCACTTGAAAATAGCTACATAATTGTCGAGTGCCATAGAATGCCTATGGCACTTAGCAAGTGTGTAATTGAGCTAAAAATTTTATGGTATTTTCGACTTCCACTTGCGAGGAATTCACAGGTAGAAGTCAATATTTAACAATCCGGATCTAACGTTACTGCTGAAAGTTTGATGGCAAGAAAATACTGCAATACACATAAGTAAACTGGTGGACATTCTACTAACTTTTAGGAACGATCACAATCTAATCTCAGTCTCTAATCTGTTAAAAATACGTCTTACCAACACTTTTAACTATTGGCCATTGCGACTAGATTTTGAACGTTTTTAATTAGTAGAATTACCCTTCTGGTCTATCCACCAATAAGGTACAACCAAAGCCAGCTTCAATCGTCTTCTTCATAATCAAAAGTCACTAACCTGATATTTCTTGATGGAGTCCATCTGCTCCTTGCTGACGTTGTCATGCGCAGGCGGCCGCGGCGGTGCGTCCCGCGCTGTGTCGCGCGGGGGCACCGCAGGCGCTGCCGTCTTCGCTGTTCCATTCACCTGCTGCAGAGATGATGAATGTTAATACTGGGTTGTGGAGAAGGGAGTGCTCTTTTTGCAGTTGGCAGAGAAGAGAGGCAGAAAGAGAATTTCGTGATTTTACTATTTGTAATGGGTTCAATATACACACATCAAAAGTGTCTAGGGATCAACATCCCTAATCAATGTTAGGGATGTTGATCCCTAGACACTTTTGATGTGTATACTTTACAATTCATGGAAAGAATTGGATAGATGTTATGAAGGTTAAAAAAAGGGTTTTTTTGTCTATAAATTGACCATAAAATTGTGCTTTCGTGTAAAATAAGTAGAGGAACCCATTACAAAATGTTTAGTGAATCACTCTTACTGGCCAATGATTGCTGCTCTAGGAATCGAACCCAGATGTTTTACGGGACTGATTTACACAAACACGTTTGGAATTTAATTAATTTCATACAATAAAAGAAATCGGAATGTAGTGTTTTACAAAACGAAAAATAAAAAAGAAATACTGGTGACGTTTCAACTATTTAGTTCCAGATTTGAATTTTAGAACACAACTGCACTTTAGTAGAAAATTATGATGTCTCTTTTATAATTGCTTTTATATCTAAAAACTCAAATCTGGACCAAAATAATAATTGCACATTCAGAATAATAATTCTATCACATTACAAAATAATCCCAGTTTCATGCTTTACCCAATTCTCTTTTAACTATAAGGGCAGATTTTTCAATAGTCAGATAACTTTTATCCCAGGAATGGACATAACTATCACATAATTATTTTCTATACCTACTTACAAAAAGGTTTAAAACCGTCGTACTGATTTCTCTGTAAAGAGTTATTTGACGATTGAAAATTTGGCCCTAAGGCTGAGTTCAGATGTTTGTAAAACAATATTTATTGAGAATTCACGTGTTTACAAAACAGATAACAATACGAATAAGACTCAGTTTAATGCTACAAAACTTGTTTATCAAGCACTTAGACTCAACAACTAAAAAAACACGACATTTATGTATGAAATTTGACGTTAGAATGACATTAGACACACATTTCACAAGTGTCTAACTTTACAAATGTCTAAATGTCTTTAATTTCTAGCCATCGTTCTACATCTGAACTTAACCTTAAGCTTCAAAATGCAAGCCCTACACCTTTTCCCAGTTTAAAGGAAATTACAGACACGCATTTTGATCTAAAATTTTAGCCTAAAAATACATAATTTTTGACATTTAGGATACAGAAGTATACAAGGCAGATTCTGAAAAACAACATTAAAAAAAAACGTATCACTATTTGATGATTTTTGTATTCCCATTAATTATTTACTTTGTTTTGTTTTTATTTTTTGTTGTTATGCGGCAGAAGAAATACACTCTCTGTGAAGCTATCACGGTTCATGAGATAGAGCTCGCACACAGACAGATAGACGGTCGGACAGATCTATATTTTTCAGCGGGTTGTATGTTCGTCCGGACAGTGGACGTTTAGCATTTGAATGCGGTCCGTGTACAGAACCCTAAAATATCTGCTGTGTATACTCCCACGTCTTGGTCATCATGATAATACATGGCTCAAGTTCTCATACAATTTGTTATACTTATTACATTTAATTTGAACAATATATCAGTAAAGTTATTCAGGTTTTGAAATGTTTCGTTTAAAAAAGACATTTAGAGTAACAAGAAAAGTTTTGGACTTTTTCTGGAGATAGACTTTGTAAAATGTTTTGAGTACCTCCGCGAACGAGTACGACTTTTCAACCTTACACTCTTAGTTATAAGGTCGAGAATTGGTCAATCAGCGTTATCCTCAGTACTTGTCCACCCACGCCGAAAATATTTTTGCAGCAGTAGGAACAAAAACAACTACAAAAGTAAATTAATATTTTTAAAAACAAAAATGACATCAAACAATTTTTGACAAAAAATATTAACGGAAGGAAATAAATTTATTTTAATTAAAATTATAAGAAATTGAGCCATTAAATACATACAAATTAACAATCAAAAGAACAGTATATATTTTTGAATTCATAATAACAATATAACCCCGATATAACATGCAAATATTAGAAAAATTATAACTATGTTATATAATTATTTCTATAAATATTTACTAAACAGATTAGCCACCTGAAAAAGACAATAGAATTATGTTAAGACACGTTAAAAACTAATTTCGAAATGGATGTAGAAATATATTTAACTTTTGATTTATAACAGAATCTTTTCCAAATAAATGACAGCAACAAGCACTTTGCATTTTTTTTCATTTGCCTGAGTCCTACGTTTATATTAAAACGCTTTTTATATTCATAGAAATAATCAAATAAATATATTAAAAACTAATAAATATTTTTTTGATGCCATTAATTTTAGTTCCTTTTTTTTATTCTTAATGTTTTTTTTTATACAATTAAGTCTGTAAATATTGTACATATTACTTAAATAAATTATATCCTCAACTGATAAATATTTATTATATAAACTAGTAAATATTTCTCAAGATACAGGGTGTAAAAAGACACATCACATAACCGTTAACTGCGCTTACTGCCCAGTAAACTAAAAAAAACCTTTGAGCAAAAATGATTGCTGGGTAACGAGTTTTTTATTTGGTGTGAAAAATCATCACCCTTTATGCACAGATTAACTAATAGTTCCTACGGCTTTATGGTAGTGCGCAATGTTGAGCACGCAAAACATAACACTTTCGGGTAGATGCACCAGTATATGAGTCGTGGCAGTATATTAAGTAACATTTAAAAATGGTTTCCGTAAAAAAAAACGTGTCAAAAAGCTTCCATATCTCAGTAGCTAGAATATGATGGATGACGCAATGATGGATAGGTAAAACTCGCCACGAAAGATGAGACTTGACATACCACACAAACTTTATTATTTCGTAATAAATATTACATTATTTTTAAGAATTTTAATCTAAATGTCATCGAAATATTATATACACAAATTATGGATAACTATTTCGTACATCCATACCTGTGCAAGCTCCCTATTACTGACGAAGTCTCATCTTCGTGGCGCGTATTATTAGGCTTCGCTAAGTGTCTTTTTACACGCGAATTGATAACAAAATATCGAGCGAAAGAAAAAAAAGATATTTAATATATTATCCGATCGTTATAATATAATGTAAGTACATAACATAAAATATAATAAGCTCTGTAAGAAGGAAAATAATGGCGTATATTTCAAAGCATTAGCCGACCCTTCGGAAGGGATATTACCTATCCACGCAGATTATGTCCAAGATTTGGGTACGCCTACGCCTATAAATTGAGGAAACTTATTGCCTACCACTACCTACATCTAGGCAGTAGGCACGGCATTATTTTTTTGACAGGAAATATCTACAAATCATTTAAAAAGGTTGGGAAAATATGGATAATATCTAAGAAGTCTTTAACTTTCAAGCAGTGCCATTCAACGTGGAAATGCCGTCAGTCTCTTGGGCACATTTCCAGTTGACAGCAATGCGGAGGAATTCTTTGCCATTTTGTTTTAGTTTCTTTTTTTATTATTTGTTTGTTATAGGTTATTATATCTTATAACTCTAAAATGTGAGGGATACCTGTATTTTGTACTGTTGTGTAATATTTTTCTTTAGTTTTTTCGTTGTTAACTAAGTAATAACATTTCCATATTCTACAAATTCTCAAAAATCTTTCTTATACCAACACTAGTAAGTAGGTGCTTTAAATATTCTCCCAAATAAACAAAGCAGATTCCAAAGAAACAGCCAAATGCGGTTACAAAATCATTTGAATTTTAACGGCCAAATGTTCCAAATCGAATTGCCAAATATTCCATAGACAACTGAGCGTTTAGTGCAACAAGCGTGATTTATGAGTATTATGATTGATGAAAATGGGCCTATTGATACCTATGTGTTAAATAAAACATTAAAAGATATCCTGATTGTTAGCTACAATTTCAAATATTTATAAGTCTTCATTAGAATGTTGTATCCATCAGATTTAAGTTGCAATATCTCGTTTAGTTAATGTGGTCATAGCCTGAAGGCTTATTCTACAAATTAAAAACGTCTAGTCACAATCTCACCTCAGCTACAATCAAAATTAAAATTTGTAGATAATTAAGTCATTTTTGATAGATCCAGACTGAGATTAGATTGTACAAATTCCTAAAAGTTATTAAAATTGATTGACTTTGATATTCAGGTTTTTGCAATTTGAGCTTTCTGCTACTTAAGATTGAATATCGTTGCTTGCGTATTTTCTATCTAACGTTATCATAAAAAAACATTTTTATTATCCCACAGTAGGTCAATATTTTTTTTTTTAAGATTTTCTTTTATATGACTTAGAAGTGAGTTAACTTTGTAATTCTATGTGATATTCCCATTTTGATAAGTTTTAAAATATGTTATGAGGAATGTTGATGATAGAAATGACAATTAACGATGTAAAAACAAATTTAAGACTTGGGAAAAAAACAATATCATTGACTTTAGTAATTATTTAAAGTATAGAAAAGATAACGTGTATAAATAATGATAAAAATAAAATAATTATTGATAATTATGATGTCGTGATTCAAGTATTTATAAAAGGAGGCGAAGGTGACAGGAACACGCGTGTCGTTGGTAATTCTGAACCAACAAACAGGTAATGCCTTATCTTTGTGGCAATGAAGATAAAACTTACTATTTTTAGAAACCTACAAGTCTACTAGGGCTAGTTGAAATGTATTTTCTATGATGTATAACAAAATTACCGTTCATAATATTAAAACAATGAATTCAAACTTCATCAGATTCTATGTATAGAGACACAACTATAGACCGTAGGTACTGTTAAAATGAATAAGATTGTCTATGATCCAAAAGTCTAAGATTTTTAAAAGTATTTTTGTATGCTTACTAACGTAAAATAGCGCACTATTAATTCTTTATTTATAACAACCAGTTATTGAACCTACATAAGTTGACAAATTAATAAATGAATTGCGACTTAATTTGACTTTGAAAAAGAGGATAAAATATTCATTAATTTCAAATCATTTGCAGCCCTTAAGTACATTATAGATATAGAATTGTAATTAAATAATCTATTTTAAAGAATAGGGTTATGCAAATGAAAATGTGATGATGATGACAACGTTGATGATAATAAACGATTAATTACTAATTACCTTACACGATACTGTTAATGATTTTGTTAATAACTACTTCAGACGAATAGGTGTTAGTCATGATAATGTTAGTCCCACCCAATACCGATATCCATTGAATATATCCTCCTACACATCATCTGTGTTCCAAATGAATACAATGCCGATGTAACAGACTCTTTAGCCGAATAATGAGTCGGAAGCGATCTGACAATACCTGGCTACATTAAATGCAAAGAAAAGCCAGATATAAATGTCAATGGAGAAATCAAATGAGATTTTTAAAAATCGAATTCTATAGGTTATTTTTATTCTCCGTTACTCAAAATCTTGAGCATTGTATTCAGGAACCAAGATGGCGTACAAGTACCCACAACTCCAATGTTCCCATGAGAACCATGCGTAGCAATGTGCCCATTACCTGAAACGCCACGCTCATTCTGTCCATGGTAGCGGTACCCGGGTACTTAGGGGTCGTTTTCACAATTTGGACAAAAGTATCTGGAACGTCCACGGCCACCTCTCTCCCGAGGAGCACTGGCGTCGTGTCAAAGCCAGGAGGCAGCTTGTATGAAGCGTAGACAGCCTCTCTGATCAAGACAGAATCTGTCCTCGCCGAATACGTGACTCCCTCTCTGCAATCTATCAAAGAATCCTCCCCATTTGATATGAGGAGCTGGATTTTGTGATTGCTCAAATTGTGAGTGGTGTTCGAAGCCACGGAGTCAGATCTTTCGGAGATGAGGTCTCCACATTTAGCCGTTTCTGAGGATCCTTTGCTACCGAAGCTTCCTGAGCCATCGGAGCTTTGAGGGAGGGAGAGCAGTTCTATGGTACTGTTGTTCTTGAAGCTGCCTGATCCATCGGAGCTCGGTGCCGAGATGTCGATGGTGTGGAGGACTGTGCTTTGCTTGCTGCCGAAGCTGGTGCCCGAGCCGCCGGAGGAGAGGAGCGGCTCGTCATCCCTGGAGGTCCGGAGGCGTACCTGCGGGGGCCGTGGGGGCGGGTAGCGGGGGGGCGTTTTGTTCCTCGCGATGAAACTGTCCGGAACGTCCACCGCCATCTCGCGGTGGGGACCTGGAAAATGAGATTGTTATGTTAGTGAGTAGTAAGGGAAAATGAAACAGAAGATACATTTAGGGAAACGTCACCTATATCTTGCATGAGCAAAATTGATGCAGATCATATGATCTTAGTCTTCCTTCATCGTTCGCTATCGCTATCAGAAGGCCTCGTAAATTAAACCTCGTAAATTAAAAACTTCCTAAATCGAGTCCCAATATCACCTGAGTGACAATCAATGTCAAACACTTGGTAGATTGAGGCCGAGATTAAAATGAGAAAGTTTAAAAAAATATAAGAATTGATTCTGTTTTTATTTCATCTCAGTCAGCCCATATTGCAATACCTACAAGGTGTGATGTATTCAATTAGCCCGTACTACATCAAGCAGCATCTGTCGGAACATATCAGTGTCGCCATCTGGTTGACGTGCAACAACCAATGACCCGCGCCGACCAACCACGCGACCAATCTTATCAACTAATTATAAAACACTGGCCTGAAATAACTTGGATATTTATTGCTCTTTGTTAGGCGATAAATTGGTATTTATGTTCCATTCAGGTAAAGTTAGTGTATTTTTATTTTTTACTAGCTATCACCCGCGTACAATACGTCTTTGGTCACTACTCCAGCCCCGTGGGTCGTAGCGTAATGATATATAGCCTATACTTTTCCTCAAGAATCTGGCTATCATATACAAAAAGATTTATTCCAATCTGACTGGCAGTTCCAAAGATTTGACGCGTTAAAACAAACTTCAGCTTTATAATATTAGTAAGTATAGATAATATTATAAAGAGAGAAATATTTTTTTTTGTTTGTAATGGATACTTAACCCATTTTAAAAATCCTTTCACCTATGGAAAGGCACATTATCAGCAAGTAAATACAAGCAATATTTTATTTTGAAAAAAAAAAATAGGGATACGAAATAGAGGCGAAAGGAATATGTAAGGATCGTAGCAGGCGGCGTTCTGTGGTTTCTGCTTACCCCCATGGGAAAAAGGCGTGAGTCTAGTATGTATTAGGGATCCCTTTGAAGACTCACGTGGACGAAGTCGTGGACAGAAGCTTGTTCGTTATAAAATTTTGGTAGGCTCTTGGGATTCTTAAAAGACTTCAAAAGCAGATAGAGAAACATTTTTCTTTCATACAGACGACTATAAATTAACAAAATAATCAAATTCTTATGCAAGTGCCATTAAGTTAATTACAAGAATATATCGGTAGCTTCCTTAGTTTTTGTTCTATTGTCTTGTTGGAGGCCGTTCGGTCACAAAAACTGATGAAAATAACTTGTTTGAGATTTTTACGTTCTAATAAAAAATATAAGAACTATTCTTAGTTGGCTGGCTTTTGTTTTCTATTTTAAGTTTCATTTGTTTTTTGTAATAATGGCACATGACATGATATAAACACATTGATCCGAAGTTACGTTTTCTTTTTTAATTTATTTACCGTATCCAAGAAACTGCCTCGTTGGTCCTAGTGGTCGATTCCCTGGTCAGGCAAAGTGTTATTGTGATTTATCATCAAAAAATTGTCAGTAACAGCCTCGGAGTCTGAATTTGTGCCCGGTTGATGGCAATAGGCTTGCCCCTTATTACATGGGACTTAAACATAACTGGCGGAATGTGGGTGTGCTATAATGGGTACACCTTTGCCTAACCCTTCGGGGATTACAGGCGTGATGTTATGTAGAATAACTGTTTAACAAATAATTGCAACTATATTTTTAAAGCGGCACTATTTGTTGACACGTTTCATTTTCAGCCACCACTAATTTTACATTCCCACAAAAAAAAGCTGTAGTAAAAATTCAAATATGGAACGTACATTCATAGGGAGGTACCTAACACAGCGGAGAAAATTATTCAGGAAAGACACAAAAGTCCCTAATAACGCGAATCCAGAGTTTTGTCAAAAAATAATGAACGACTACATTAATATCTGACAAAATTGCGGAGTTTCATTGCTCGTCGGGAATTTTTTAGAAGTTGCCTTTTTTTTCTCCGTTTTCATGACGTTTAATCCGGTACCTTGTAGGGTGACAGACGGAATAACAATGAATGTATTATAAAACCTTATTTTTTGTGTCTCGTTGTCAGTTGCAAGACTTGCAAGGTAAAATAAAAGCTCGAAATTTTTGCATAAGCTAATGACTGATTGGATCAAATCTATGCGTTACTGTGGGCCTAAAAAGAGCGCGCGGTATAAACAGGACTATATGTAAGACATATGTAATTTTACCTTATATAACTACGTTTTTGATACAAAGGTAACGCTTACCGGTATCAGAAGTGAGTGAAAGCATAGTGAGCATGTCTTTGTCGTCATCCGGTGGCGGTCGCTTCTCGTCTTCGGCTCCTAGGACTACTATGCTGGAGCCGGATCGTCTGCGCGGCCTGGAATGTTATACACAGAATATAAGTAAATTAGAATAAATTATACATAAATAAATGGAGGTGAAAATGGAAAGACCACAAGCCAGTAATTTGGTCCGTCGGTTCAAAAATGTAACATAATAATCTCTCATGTTAAATGTTATTTCTATCAATCTATTACATAAGAAATACGAAACGCAGGAGTTACGAGTAGGTAACGTATTTTTAAAAATAAAACTATATTAATATTATAAAGATATAAATTTTATCTCTTTTGTTTGTAAGAGGTAATCTTTGGAAACACTGGTACGATTACAAAAATTCTTACATTTCTTAAAAGCTACCATATAGCCGAGTACCATAGGGTATGTTCTATGGTATATTTGATTTCCAAGCGGGCGAAGACGAAGAGAATCTAGTATTAAAAAAAAACAAGTCATTAGGCAATAGTGTGTTTAGCCTTCTAGATTTATTTCCATCATCACCTACGTTATGAGGACACCTAGATCATTCCAACAGCTTTTTCTATAGTCATGCTATAGCGTCCATTATTAAATCCTAATAAAAACTATAGAGAAGCGCATCCGGTAAAGAGCGGCTCCCGATATTATTATTCTTACCACGAACAGTAAAATATTCGAGTAGGAACCGTCTCTGAGCAACTTTGAGAAAAACTTGCATCGCTCTGTTGCAGCTATGCGCGTATGGCATACCGTTCCGCATATACCCACAAGAAATATGTTAAAAGCATTTACGTCTTACGGCATTTCGTACAAACTTTCAAGTCTTATAAGTCTTGTCAAGTCTTGTCTTAGTCTTTCAAGTCTTTTTAATGATACTTTTTACACAAAAGCAGAATACATAGGTCTCAAAAGATAGTTGACATTTTCGAAAAATTGTGTTACCTACAGCTAAATTCGACCGAATTTAAGTTTTCCATAGAATCAAAGATTTCCGATTATCTTTTTTTAAACAAGTTTCGAAAGTGTTCTTTGAAAACTTTTTAGACCTATGTATCCTGGTTATGTGTAGGAAGTTTCATTAAAATCGGTTCATTAATTTCGGCGTAAACGCCCTTAAACTAAGTACAGTCGAACAAGCCATTTTGTATAAAGGCAGCTAACTTGCAACTTTTAAGCAATATTTCGAGTGTCAACTCTTTTTAATCACTCACAATAAGTTTCAAAATTATTAGACACCACAAGCTTGAACACAAAATAACAATGAATCACATTGTAGCAAACAGATTTAATATTGTTGTCTGTATACCAAATTGCTCATTCAGTAAACCATTTGGTATACCAAATACAAGTAGCTTATTCGGCCGTACCTTCTTTACCAACAATAAACGAATAGGAGTAAGTTCCCCCAGGTAGGAGCCATTTCCTCCCTATCAAACAGTTTTTAACGTTATAAATAATTCAACACCATAAAAATAACTAAATTAAAGATTATACAAGTAGCCGGTTTAATAAAAGCTGTCATGCGTAACGAATTGTTAACATAATTTGTTGTTTTCTTTGAAGGGAGTAGTTCTGTTAGGTTAGTAGGTATTCCAGGAATAAAGAAGGTTCATGGAATAAATCAGTGATTCCTAACCTACGGGTTTCGTGGAAAAGTCATAAAGGCTCCGTAAAGTTATCATAAACTAGCTTCTGCGTGCGACTTTGTCTGTAGTTTTTATTTACTCGCATTAAGTTACGACTTTGGTTACTGCTCCGCTCCTGTAAGTCGTAGCGTGATGGCCTATAGCTTCATGAATCTGCCTAAAATATAGAAAAATAATTTATAATCCGTTTTTTAGTTCCAGAGATCAGCACGTTTAAATATACAAACGAAAACTCTTCAGCCACAACCCAGCAGTTACACCAGCAGTAAGTATTTTGCAAAAGGGTTCGGTGCGTTCTATCTGTATTTATGACCACCATGAGCTGTTAGCTTGTTGATGCCTTGCAGCATCCAAGACCATAGCCATCATCATCCCATGATACCCACAAACATAAAAAAAATTAAGCTGTAGCAATTGTTTGTTGTAAATAAAAATAAATACGTCATACATTGCTGAGAAAAGGTAGCGCGACCTGCAAGACTGACGGACTGACGCGACGGACTGACAGGAGCAACGGTGTGAAACGTCACGCATTCGTAACTTAATACGTTACGTAACGGTCTGAGAGTAATTACGTGGGTTTTGCTCTCGGGGACTAGATGCGTTTGCTGTGACTTAGAGCAATAGCGCACTAGCGGCCTGCACGCGGCCAGCGGCCACACCGTGCGGCCAGGTGCGCGCGCTCTGTGGCGATTTCATACTAAGGCGATTTCATACATCTCGATGGCCGCCGCGGCCTGGCCGCTGCGGCCATGGCCGCTAGTGCGCTATTGCTCTTACAGTTTAAGATGTTGATATATTGGCTTGTACCTGCTTAAGTATACATAGGTGATCATTACTGATCATATTATTATAATAATACACTTAATTGAAAAGAATGTCCGTGGAGTTACTGGAGTTTCTTGCTCGTTCTTCACCATAGAGACCTACCTACGTTTGTGACTAACTGACCGACTCCTTGACAATTCAAAATTAATTGAAATAAATGGTTTGACTTTATAAACGCGAAACTTCGTAAAGATGAATCTAGCTTAACTTATATAATTTTTATCCTAAATTATCCTACGTGAACCGTTTTTGCGTCCATGTAGTATAATTTAGGCCTTTGGCTGAATTCTGAAGTCTCCGCGGACGAAGTCCCGTGCAGAAGCTACTTAGTAAAGTATAATTATTTTTTATTTTACACTAAGAGGAGAAGTTTACGGTTTAAATGATATTTCCGTCTCAAAAAGTCTGTTAATTTATTTCTTTTTTATTTTAACTATTTTAAAAAGAGTAGCTGTATCCTAAACTAGACAAATCTAATAATGGTAATTTGCTTTTCAGACTAGTAATCTAAAATCAGAGACTAATCCTAGAAAATTGCCACTCCGAAAAGTCCGAGATATCCTTTCGTTTTCATTTTCAACTCTGTAACTAAACCCTTCGGCACAGCGATCGCATAATTAGATACAGAATCAGCACTTTTCACAATATAACAATGATATCAGCACATTTTCTCTGCTTTCATATTGGGGCTCTCTATTTATTTAAACTTTATGCAACAAAAGAAGTACAAAGGCGGACTTAATGCCTTAGGTATTCTCTAAAGCTCCACTAAAGGTCTCCATTAAAGACGCGGTTCGAGGCTGCTGGCTTGACCCACGGCATGACCAGTGGAGACGCTGCCGTGGGTCAAGGCGTGTCGCTACTTAAACCAAGTGTGTGCTCGAGGCGAGGCAGCCCACCACGAAGCTACACAGAGGTCCCAGGTTACCAGTCAGCCAAAGGTGATGATGAAATAACAGGCAGGTGCAAATTATGCTACGAAAGGACAACAGCTAAATTAGACGTAAAAAAATACTCAATTTTTTATTAATAAATTGAAATGTACACAAGTACAAAATAATTAAAATTTTCCAAACATGTACAATTTATAACCAGCTTTTTCCCGCGACTTCACATAACATAACTTCACGCTTGTAATCCTCGAAGGGTTAGGCAGAAATGGCGGTTTTCACGGACGCAGACGAAGTCGCGGAATAAAAAGTAGCCTATGTCCTTCCTTGGGGTTCAAACTTACCCCGTAACAAATTTCACCAAAATCGGTTCAGTACCGACCGGTACAGACCGACAGAGATACTTTCGCATTTATAATAATTATTAGTATAGATATAACCATAAAAACTGTTTTGATTAAACCCACTTAGCTTCCAGATCCGTATACCAATCAGTGAAACCAAAATATAAATAATAATGGTAAGACGCAAAAAAAGGCAATTTTCTACCATTATCGGAATGGAAGCAATTCGGCAATTGTTTGGGTGGGTTTTCATTATCTCCGTAGATACGAGAGAAGATTTCGCAAGACATAGGGCGCGTTCACATAGAACGTCCGATTTTACAGGATCCGTTTTAACTGATCCGTCGCTAATGGAGGTAATATTCACACAGCATTTACAGGACCGATTTTAAATGATTCGTCGCTACTGGATGTCGGATCCGTATTTTTTACTGGATCCGCAATACTGTATTCTGTGTGAACTCGCTCATACAACTACATACGCTAATAACATATACGTTTAAACGGACCAGCAAAACGGACGTTCTATGTGAACGCGCCGTAAGTCGTAATGCTTTTTGTTTGTTTTTTTAAGTAACAACGTGGGGAATGGTGCCTATTCGGTTAAAGGACTGAACTTTCTTCCATTTAAATAATGTGTGTGTTATGTCTTTCGGTTCCCTTCAAAATGGTTGAGCTAAATGTTGCAGATTTGCACGTCACGTTCGTCAGATGGTCATCTCTTAGCTGTCATGTAATTTTTTGTTTTTATGCTTACATATTTAACATGATAGCTTAAAAACAAATTAACTAGGTAACCTAAATGTGCAACATTTTGTTTTTAAGAGTGTCCATGTCCGTGTTTCTTTGTCGTTCTTCTAAATAAGAACCTAGTGTTTGTAAGAAGCAACTAGCTTCTGACTGTCCGGTTCCCTGACAATTTAAATGTCACTGATTCAAAGAATTACTTAGTACTTACTGACACATATCTTTAGAACTGCTTGAAATTCCGCTAATAATTATAAATAATTCATTAGGTACTCTAAAGTAGAGTTAAAATTATTGTTATACCTTAAACTATCCATCGACTTAAAAAATTACATCAAAAATTTTTTTTTTACTGAATGTGACATCACTTCTCATTCCTTCACATCACATGTCCATAAAAACAAAACACTAAGTACTAAACTACCTCAGCATACTAAAATACCTCAGCATTTTACAGTAATAATGTCTATATTTATTTTTCTTCGAACATCAAGTTAAGTGCAAGCTAATTGTCTGAAGACATTGACTAATGATTAGCAGGACAACATAACGACAAGTTGAGACTAATTTACTTAGACATTTCTTAGCAGACTGCAATAAAGATCATGGCATGGATCATTTAACTGCCTCGTTGGTGAGTCGCAAGTACGACTGTTGAGCGTAGTTCCATTACGAATTTCTCAGTAACAGTCGGAATTTTCGCCAGTGCCTGAGCTATTATACATGCAGTATTTGCTTGTATGTAACTTAAAAGTAATTAACCTAGAGTAAAATTAGAAATATAAATTATTAATATTGTGTAACTCAATGATTAAGGAGCGAGTACCAACGTAACTTTTCCACTTCGTATGGACTTTCTAAGTTTATCTTGAACATCACTGACTTACGGTATAGAAAACGTCGTGAGAAAACCTATTAATGTAAGTCTGAAAACGTCAATCCGCCTTGAGCAAACAAGCGTGGTGATCAATGCTCGTGGCTTCTGCCCACGACTTCTCCTATTGGAAGTCAAGTATACATATTATGAAATTATAATATATAGCATGTAGCTTTCTGTCAGTGAAAGATTTTTTGTAATCGGACCATGACTACCACAGATTACCTCTTATGTACAAAAAGACCAAACCTTACTTCTTTATATTATTACGTAGTATAGATATAAATTGTGGTCTCTATAGAAATGTGTCAATAATGGGATGAGCGTTCGATCGATCCTTTACTTTCTTTAATAATATACCCAAAAAGACATGATCGTTGTTAAAACCCACACAACTCTGCATATTGGACATTATATGTAGACGGACGGGAACCCTTACAATGCAGACGAGAATATTGTCAAATAATGCGGATGGTTATTATGGCTAATCCCGTTAGTGAAGTGCTTACTTTTATTGTCTGCCGGAAAGCCGGGTTAGTTGGGAATAAAACGCATGACCTTGGTTGATGGTCCAATAGAAAATAACGTATGCAGAGATTTACGTAATTATTATAATTAAATATGGATCTATCATTTATTTCATTATTTAAACTTTGTCAGGATTCTCTACCAGTCATAATTAAATGTTTCTTACTATATTTAATAAAATGCATTATATTAAAATTCCACAAAAATATGAGAGCATTGTGTTTGCTTATCTTTCTCCACGCTCTTTTTAATCGATTATGAATATAACGATAAATCGGAAATCGTTAATGACATGCCTGCATGAGTCACATACAAAAACGTATCGCTGTACAAATCTCATGCAAAATATTTTGCTTTTATTTAAAAAAAGTTTGTTTATATTTTAATTTAAGGGAAGTACTGGTCCAATTAAAAAAAAACACTGATTTATAGGTACACTATTGCTGAGTGTCATTGAATATGTTTTATGGTTTCCTAGATTACACGTGGACGGAGTGCCGTGCAGAAGCTAGTCATTTTTTTATTTATTTTATTGGTTTGACCGTATAATGTTATTGTAAAGAAAATCTTAAAATAGTTTAGAAAACACCTACTTAGTAAGCTTATTCCTCGCTCCACACCCTAGGGGCGCAATATTTCCAATTTCAACGGGACCCATAAAATGAAAGGCCCAACTAGTGCGACCATCCGTCAGGCCAGGCCGGGAATTCTTCACTATTAATGTTAGGTCAGTAGTTCAGGACGGTTCTACCAAAAGGGTGCCCAGTCGATTGTTTTATTTGTTATTGAAACGGAAAAGTGGGTCTGTATTTTATTTGCCTATTTTTTTGGTGAGTTATTTATGTTTGAACTACTTTATGGTTGCCGCAGTTTGTTCTATTGCCTCTCTATATTTTTATACCGTCATCGTTACAACAGAATATTTTCACATATTTGGGTAATATTAATCTCGCCTCCGGCTTAAAGAGCTACAAAAATGTAATAAAAAATGTGGACCCCTTAGTATGTGGCATAAAAAAGAGGTAGTATTAATACTGACACAAAAAAAGAAACATAAATCACGCGAATAACATGGTAACCCTAAGCGGCGCAGCTTCTGTTTCCCGGCTCAAAGGATCTACGAGATGCAATTATTAAAAGCCTGTCGGTAGTCGCGCTCGGCTTCTGTCTAAATAAATAGAAAACTACTGAATTCCCTCGTACCGCCATTTTCCGCGCGTTTTTATCACGTGAATGTGTTGCATGAGGATTTGAGAATGAAATGTGTCTGTATTTTTAGAAAAAGAAAAGCTTTGATGTGTTTTTTGTTGGATGTGAAAAAATGTTTCTGCGGTTTCGTTGGATTTTTGCTGGTTTGAAATCTGTTGTTTATTGAAGTAAGATTACGGAGTAGGGACTAAGGGACTTGGTTTATTGCTTAGTAACTTCATACCGCGCCTTTGTCCGCGTTGAAGACAAGTATGCCATAATATGCCGATGATACTGCCCTGCTATTCCACGGAGACTCCTGGGAGCAGGCGTTCCAGTATGCTCAGACCGGACTCGATCTTGTCACAAACTGGTTATCTCAGAACCTGTTAACTCTGAACGTTAAAAAAACTAATTATTTGACATTCTCTTTAACTGCTGCTGGGAAACCTCCCTCCTCTTCGTATTCTTTGATAGCTCACTCCTGCTCTTCGCATCACCGAACGGTTTGTAACTGCCCCAGACTTTCCCGCGTAAATTGTATTAAATATCTTGGTGTGCACATCGATGACTGTTTATCCTTTGGAACACACATTGATGTACTCACGTTACGACTGCGCAGGTTAATTTTTATCTTTAAGTCTCTGCGCCACGTTGCTGATACTGGGGTGATTCGACTTGTATACCTAGCTCTCTGCCAATCGCTAATACAATACTGTATAGTTGCTTGGGGTGGAGCGACTAAGACCCATATGTTGAAACTGGAACGCGCACAGAGAGTTCTCTTAAAGGTTGGTTGGCGGTTACCTTACCGTTTCCCTACCTCCGATCTATATAATACATGCACTGTTCTCTCTGTAAGAAAATTATTTATTCTTAACCTTTTGTTAACCAAACATTCTCAAATTCCCTACGAACCTTCCAAATTCAGCTCCCAACGACGAAAACACACTGTTTGTCCCTCCTTCCCCACAAAGAGTCGCTCGTCGCAACGTAACTTCCTATTCCTTAGCAGTCATGTCTATAACCAAGTCAATAAAATACTAAATATTTATCATATGCGCAAATCAAAATGTAAAAAAAATATTACGAACTGGCTTCTTCAACTAGATTATGCAGAGACTGAAAAAATTCTCACAATTTCCAATTAATCGGTGAAATAATCTCTATTTACCTACAGACAGCGTCTCACCTTTATTTACTAACACTTCCGACACACCCCCCACACACACCCACATACACACATACACTCTCGTATACGTAGATGCTCACGTCCTTTGTGCAGACCTTGGGCGTGAGTACTCACATTGCACTCACGGACACAACACTCTCCAAATTTTTCTATGTTTTTTATCTAAATAATTTTGTTTGTAATTATGTCTTCTCCTCTCAAGAATTTTGAGCTCCTGTTAATGTTTGTAGTACGTAAGTGCAATCATAATTTGTAATTTTGAGGGTGTGAGCCTGGAGATCTGTCACACAGGTCTCGACCCAGTATAGACTCCAGCTCTCACAAAGGATAGATTGTTATAAACGACTTCGTTACTATGAAACTATGTTGTACCTTTTGGGAGAAATAAATAAATTATTATTATTGTTATTATTATTATAAAACATAGGCTTTGACACAAGGCAATAGGGGGTAGCTTTCTATCAGTAAACAAGTTTTGGTAATCGAACCAGGATTTCCAGAGATTTCCTTTTACAAACAAACTTTACCTCTTTATAATATTTGTATAGATTTTTTACCAAATCAAAATATCCATTCAAATACATTACTACTTTTTGCACTTTTTAATATTATCAAAATTGACAAGCACTCAAGTTCCACTTTGAAACAACACTTTAAAACATAACTTATATAATATTTATTTATATTTAGAACTCAGGAAACGTCCAACCACGTGCCACCGTAAGACATAACGGTCAATTCAGTGCAGTGCGGAACAATCGGTTGGAACCATTCGATTTTATATCGATTTGCGGTTGTCCGATTATGGTGCTCAGTGTTAATGAACTATTGTTGTGCAAGAAAATGTGCTGTGTTGGAAATATTATACAAAATGGTAGATAATTAGTTATGCTGCATGATCATGGTGTTGAAGAAAATAACAGTAATTTCGAAAAGAGTTCAGTATTTGTGGGATGATACCTAATAATAATTCGAGCCTATTTTGTCCCACTGCAGGGCAAAGGCTTCTTCTCATGCAGAGAAGGCGCCAGCATTTTACCTCGCTTGCTCAAGGCGGATTAGTGAGCTCAGACTTATAATAATTACTAGCTATACCGCGCCGTTATACGCTTTTAGTTACTAAACTATTTTTCATGAATTTAGCTACACAAAAAGATATTTTCTGATACGACGAGAAGTTCCAGAGATTAGCGCGTGACCACGACCCGAATCAAAAATATTATTTTTAAATTCTGCCAAAACACATCACTGTCCTTTGAACAACTAGGAAACAAAACGGTAGCACGTCATTCAAAAGCATATTTCTTTTAAACTGTCTCAGTTATCTCGCTCGAATCACGGACTATAACAATACCTTACCTTTCACTAAACAATGTAGCTAGTACTGCACAAACGGCTTCACACAGTATCTTCCGACCTGTCTCCCACGTATAGGAAACGTCCTCAATAGTACATCATAATAGGCCGGCCCTGAAGAGGCGAGAAGGTATTGTGTAGTGACCCGTTTCATGAACCTATCTACGTATAAGGCGATTATCTTACGTTGCCTGATGGGAATTGATCGACTCGGCCGTTTAAGTAGTTAATTAAATTAGTGGGGTAGTTGAGAATTAGAAACAGTTTAATGTCTTGAAAGTTATATCCGAAATATTGCTTTTGCGGAACGAAGGACCAGGTGTGGTTTTGGCATCTGGTCCTTCTGTTCGCAGGGCTAATTTTGGTACTTAGACAAGTTTTGCAAATATTTATGATTATCTGAACGAATAAACTCGAATACGTTAGTGCCTAGCTATTAAGCTAGTATATTTACAAACTAATGTTATGCAGAAGGTAAAGTTGTCAAAATAAATGATAAGTTTGAATTGTTACAGTCTATCGTTTGACATATCAACTATTGTTCGCTGTAACAATCGCTACTGAAACAAATCTAAACTTAGTTCTCCTAAAACAATCGCGACCACCCAACTCTGTACTATCTGGCAGCCTATCTATATCAATATATTATTATATATTGTCATGAAAGCCTTCAGCACAATGCCTACTTACACTGGCGTTGCGTACGATAGTGTCGACGCTGACATGTCCGGCGGGCACTCGGGAAATATAAAGATATAATATGTTACCTTCGAGCTCATTGTTACTGACAGATGTATATCTTGTATTGTTACGTTATGTTTGATATAGTGTAGTAACTATGTTTGTAGTTGCAATTGGAATAAAACGAAGATTCTATGGGAGATGGGTTTGAAAGAAGGATGGCACGGTAATAAAATGTACAGTATTGTGTCTTCATAGAAACGGTCGCAACGCAAGTCATACCTACGCGCGTCGAGTTCGGTACACTCTCGGTACACAAACAGTCTTGACTGCGCCGCCGCGCCGCGCCGCCGCGCCGCCGCCGCCCGCCGTAGTGACGAATGGATGATGTAATATTTTTGTAAGCAGTGAGCGTGCGATTTCTTAAATACCTACACATTTCGCTTTTTACACCGAGTAAAATACTTGATAATTTATTAATAATTTAATAAAATAGGTACCTACATAAATAAATTGTGGATAGGGTGTAAAAAGTGATACGAATGACCTAACTACGCCGTTCCCGTACAACTGGTACCTAGGTAGGTAGTTTCCTAGTTTCGGCTATCTGCTTACTTATGAACGTAGGTACTTAGTTACTTATTACCTGGTAATGATACCTGCCTACTTAGTAAGATTTTCATTGCTGTAGATACGGCACACGCGATGAGATGGTTGTTATATAACGTTTGCAGCAGTGCGACATTGGATGGGTGACCAAAGTGCTCCTAGCGGTAGGTACTATAGGTAGTAATGTGAACGTTAATAAGCTGAGATGCAAACAGATTTTATAATTACTCGTTCGATGTTTCTTTCATTTTGGTTGAGTAAGTAGATGTTGAAGTTTGTAAGGATTGGAGTTTGGTTTCCTTCGGCGAATTTTTTTTTATTAAATTTTTTAATTATACAACGCAACATGTATTTTTATTGAACACTTCCTATTTCAATAACAACGAATTATTTTTTTAAACAAAAAAAATTCACATAACTAGAAAGAAACTCAAGTAGGTTGATGAAATTAAAATACTATGTGCGGGCAGCCCTAACGCGTGAGTATGTCGCACGGAATTTTAGGTACTTAATTCAAGGTTACGGCCGAGAGCCACTACTGGTAGTATATTTATACTGTGAGGATGGCAAGAGTGGACCCAAAATGAACGGAGCGCTGTGCACGGTCTACTTTATATCAATTATAATATCAAGTAAATAAGTGTTGAACAAAAAAATACTGAGTTATTACAAAACGGGAATCAAAAGTTATTAATTATTCATAATTAACAATAAAATATAAATAAAAAAATATTTTTAAAAACAAGCTTTTATTTAAATGAAAACGTAACCTAAAAAAACAAAATATAATGCGAACTAAAAATAAAAAAATAAATTTAAGTGACTAAATGTGGTATATGAATATAAATCTTTTCAAAATGTAAAAAATATATAAATTTTAAAAGCTTGAGGCACTGATATTGTGCAGTACACCTGTATAACTGATAGCGTACATCAGCTATAGTGCCTCAAGCTTTTAAAATTTATATATTTTTTACATTTTGAAAAGATTTATATTCAAATACATCATTTAGTCACTTAAATTTATTTTTTTATTTTTAGTTCGCATTATATTTTCTTTTTTTTAGGTTACGTTTTCATTTAAATAAAAGCTTGTTTTTAAAAATATTTTTTTATTTATATTTTATTTTCCACTTTTTAGTCTTTTAATATAAGATTCAGCATTAGTCAAGATTAACTTAGCCACGAGGAATTTTTTTTAGCTATGTGCTATATTCCAGGTCCATTATCAGGTCAGCTCCATGTCATAACAATATTGCATTGTTATATTAGACGTCTGCCATTTTGAATTAAGACTGACGTGATTTTACTTATTATGCTTCGCTCACCAAGCCCTTCCATTTGATACCCATATCATAGGGGTTACTACGGAAATTATAAATCGCCATTTTGTGACGTCCGCCATATTGGATATGCAATGACGTCACTTTAGTTATTGTGTTTCGCTAGCCAAGCCCTTTTATTGGAAACCCATATCGTAAGGGCTACTGTTGAAATTATAAATCGCCATTTCGAGACGTCCGCCATATTGGATTTAGAATGACATCACTTTACTTTTTGTATTTTGCTCATTTTCCGTCTCCTAGACAGGTTGCAAACCAATGCTATTGACGCCCATCTCACCAAATTACACAAGTCATGGTATACCTCTTACGCCTGTTATTACGGTTCACCGTTGAGGAGTTCCAGGGTTTGGAGCCAACCCTGGATCTGGCATCAATTTCATGGTGAACTCACCAACTGTCTATCATATCCGAACGGGTATGCAAAATGTCAAGTCCCTACTGCCGACCGTTGAGAAATTCTCTGGTTTGGAGCCAATTCTGAAGGTGGCAGCAATTTCATGGTGGACCCACTAACATCACCCAATGTCTTCCCAATGGGTGTGGAAAATTTCATGTCCCTACTGTTAACCGTTGAGGAGTTCCCTCGTCTGGAGCCAATCTTGGCAGCAGCATTACGTCATGCTTATCATAAACATGCATTGTCATTGGGACTGAACCAGTATGTAGAATTTCATGTCCCTGCTATTAACCGTTGAAGAGTTCCCTCGTCTGGAGCCAATCCTGGCAGCAGCATCACGTCATGCTTATCATAAACATGCATTGTCATTGGGACTAGACCAGTGTGTAAAATTTCATGTCCCTACTGTTAACCGTTGAGGAGTTCCCTCGTCTGGAGCCAGTCCTGGCAGCAGCATCACGTCATGCTTATCATAAACATGCATTGTCATTGGGACTGGACCAGTATGTAAAATTTCATGACCCTACTGTTAACCGTTGAGGAGTTTCCTCGTCTGGAGCCAATCCTGGCAGCAACATCACGTCATGCTTATCATAAACATGCATGATCATTGGGACTGGACCAGTATGTAAAATACAAAATTTCATGTCCCTACCGTTGACTGTTGAGGAGTTCCCTTGTCTGGAGCCAATCTTGGCAGCAGCATCACGTCATGCTTATCATAAACATGCATTGTTATTGGGACTGGACCAATATGTAAAATTTCATGTCCCTACTGTTAACCGTTGAGGAGTTCCCTCGTCTGGAGCCAGTCCTGGCAGCAGCATCACGTCATGCTTATCATAAACATGCATTGTCATTGGGACTAGACCAGTGTGTAAAATTTCATGTCCCTACTGTTAACCGTTGAGGAGTTCCCTCGTCTGGAGCCAATCTTGGCAGCAGCATCACGTCATGCTTATCATAAACATGCATTGTTATTGAGACTGGACCAATATATAAAGTTTCATGTCCCTACTGTTAACCATTAAGGAGTTCCCTCGTCTGGAGCCAATCCTGGCAGCAGCATCACGTCATGCTTATCATAAACATGCATTGTCATGGGGACTGGACCAGTACGCAAAATTTCAGCTCAATCGGATAACAACAAATGGTCGAAAAATGGTTTGCAAATTTTGAAAGGACAACTTATTTACATACATACATACTTACTTACATACGAACAGTGCAAGCTAAATAAAAGCTTGTAAAAAATAATCATCGTGCAGTTTCTAAACGAAACATATAGTTACATTCCTTTCTAGGCTAATGATTAGATAAAAAGTAGTTCGTTTTTGCTTGGTGATTTTCCTTCTTTTATACTTATACATCTTGTTAAAAAGTTGTTAAATATTCTGAAAACCCATAACGATGGAACATACGAACCATGTAAATAGACCGTAAAAAAAAATAAGACTCATTATTTTGCTACATACGTAATGGATTATATGAAACGGAGAAACGGAACGTCATTATCAAATTGACACTGACGACATTTTTGTTGACATTTGTCAACTATTTGTCTAGAGTTGCCCAACTATCGATAGTTTCTCTATCGATAGATGACCTCGAAATCTAGTAACAATGCTAAACCACTGATACTATCGATATCACAAATTAACTAATACTATTGATTGGAAGCGAGAGTATCGATAGGATCGATACTATAACATGATAATCTTATCAATAGTATATCGATTTTTTAAAGTAATACTATCGATACTAATGATAGTTTGTAAAACTATCAATAGTATTACAACATCGATAGTTTTATCGATAGCTCACACTATCGATACCATCAATACTATCGACAGTATTGCTCCTAAACAAATGCTGGACTTCGATAGTATCGATATTATCGGAACTAATACTTTCGATACTATTTTTGTATATCATTATAAAAATACGTAAACTACTACTACTATCTATAGATAATATGGATACTATCGATAGGCTATCGATAGTTTAGCGATAGTCGACTATCGATAGGCAACACTATTTTCAACGGTTACATATTAATGTAAAAAGTATTTATGCTTGAAAAAAAACCTAAAAAGAAAGTAAAGTGTAATGTCATACCGTAACCATGGAAACTATTATATAACAAAGATGTCAAATTAAGATTAATTATTTTACAACAGCAATAAAAATGGTTTAAGTTTTATCAAGAAGTATTTTTAACTATTTATTATTGACCAAAAGATATGGTCAAACACCCCGACAGGTTGGTTATGAAATTAATAAATATTGTACTTACCTATCCATATTATTATTTTACATTTGTATTTTTGACAACTTTTTACTTGTATATTGTTTCAGTTAATCTTTAACAATAAAGTATGCGTGCCATGTTATTTGCAGGCAGGGTGGTGGACAGTTTTCACAGAAACTCTGCTCTTGTTGTTGTTATCACCATTGCCTTTTGGGGACATGAATGTGGACTCTTGCTCACATGGTATGAGCATTTTGTGGTAAGTACGTGGATTATCCCAGACACCAAAGCTATGTCGCTGCACCAGCTAGCTTCTTAGATAATCTTTTAATTAGGTTAAAAGATTATTTATCATAAAATACTATCTAGGAACGCAAAACAAGATTAAAGGAAGATGCAATGTTTGTATGTCTTGAATATTTTATAAGTAATTACAAAATAAATAAAGGTTTAAATAAATAAAACATAACATAACATCACGCCTGTAATCCCCGAAGGGTTAGGCAGAGGTGTACCCATTAGCACACCCACATTTCGCCAGTTATGTTTTAAGTCCCATGTAATAGGGGGCGAGCCTATTGCCATCAACCGGGCACAAATCCAGACTCCGAGGCTGCTACTGAGAAATTCCTAATGGAAAAACCCAATAACACTTTGCCCGACCTGGGAATCGAACCCAAGACCTCACGCTCAGCAGTCGCGCTTTGCGACCACTAGACCAACGAGGCAGTCAAAATAAAAAAATAAAAAAATAAATAAATAAATGTTGTTTTATTCAACAAAACTCTGGTAAATGTAGATAAAAGTACATCAACTGTGCTTTTAAAGAATATTCCAGGAGATATAAAGCTGCCTCCTTATCCTGTGATATTATGCAAAAATATGAATTACAGGTGAATCTGGCTAAACGGGTATATGACTGATAATTAGCACCGGAATAAAAATAAATAATAATATACTTAGTATGTATAAATAAATAATAACCAATAATTGCGAGTCTTAGTTTACTTTTAGATTATTTTAGGTTGTAATCTTCCACCTTTCATATTTTTTTTCTCCCAACTTTTTCAAATTACTTTCCATTTGATTTTTGGTTAGCCTTAAGTCGTTCTTTAACTACAAATCAGTTTCAATATTACACACTACTTCTATCACTGGGTCCCAAATTACATGTAGTCTCGCCATTCTCCTTTAGATTGCTTGAAAATCAAGGAAAATTGAAGAGCAACGTTGAATTTTGTATCAACAATTTCTCTTTAGGACTTAAAATACAAAAATATATGAAAAACCGTCAGGACATGAATGGGATCTGTTGGGGCACTTGGTGCAGATAACGATGGCATTATTACTTGCCTAGTTAAAAAAATGTGAATATACTCTAAAAGAAAAACTTATAACTGGGGAATTTACTATGTTCGTCAGTCGTTCTAAAAACTAAAGGCTAAGAACAATCTGCCAAAAACGTAGTTTTAATCGAGTTGCTCAAAACAAATACAGTAACAAGCTGTACAACCATTTCACAATCATTAACATAACACCAATTAACGACAAGCAAACCCCGATGATCATACTACAAACATCGCATATGCACACTAAGGACTCAAGAAGGTAACAATAGCTATTGTATTCATCGTCTTGACACACACGTGTTTGACATTCTCTGCTCATATGTAACATTGGATCGTCACTATTGTATTGTATAGTATCCGAATTGACTGTATGTATGTCTGAATGTTTGATGGAAAGGATGATACATCGGGTGTAAAAAGACGCTTGACGGAGCCTAAATTTCGATCATTGATGGTCAAAGTTCCAACTTCTTTCTATGTTTTTTTACGAGTTTTGAATTTTCCCGCTGAACATTAACAGCATCCCCGTATCGTTGATTGATTTTTCACACCTAAAATAAAAGTCGAATCCCTGCAATATTTATGTAAAGCCAAACTAGAGGATGATTTTGGTTTAAAAAAAAAGGTAACAGAACAACCCCTTTTATATATATAGTTATATCAATAAAGACCTCATTGCCATGGTTACAACTACATAAATAGCAGTTGATATTGGAAAATAAGACACTAAAGAAGCTTAGGCTACAAAAACAATAGACAAAACAAAGAAGTTCTATATAAACTTAACTATCACAATAACATCAAACATAGTCCTATATAAACTATTAATACAACATTATTTTATAAATACAGAAGCAAGGGAAACAGATACTGGAATAGTTAGTAGGTCAGTAGGTGTGAAACCTTTATTACGTAAGCAATAAGAGGCAGAGTTATTGGAAAACTGTTCGGAGAACAATGTTCGTTTTCCTCTAAAGTTTTTCTCTTTAGTTGTAGACGGATGCTCCAATTCTACAACCTTTATTGCGGTTCCTAATATGAAACTTTATTATTGTAAAGAATAAGATGCAAAATACAACGTCAAATATCGAATGGAATAGGATAGAATAGAACTTCAATTATTTCTGAGAATATGGTTTTGTTTTAATGGTTATTAAAAGAAAAATCATGTGTTCTATTTAGAAATGCAATACCAATTCGGTCAAAATGTATGGAAAAGTTGTGTTTTTTTTTTATAAAGTATGAAAAATGTTAACTTTGGGGGATCTGTCATTACGATGTCCCTTTCGCCCCGTATGACGTTGACGTTGTAAAAATATAGGTAAGTATCTAATAGTACGTAGTTGTTTGATCAAATTAAATAGAGCCTCAAGTTTGTATCAGACCTGGATCAGAAAAAAAAAAACAAATAGATATCTTCTAACAACCAACAGCGCATTCAAGCCGTATGTTACAGATTAACCCTTGCAAAAAAATCAATGCGCGAACACAGTGTGTGCTAATTCTATTGAATTGAAACCGTCTCGTATCTTGCTATCATTCCGACCACGTTCGGCAGCTCGCACGCCCATCCCTGTATTATTAAAACGCCCACTAGCATTGTATAACGAAGTTTTCAATATTGCCATTATGTATTGATAGATTATCTATTGGTTTGTGTCTTAGGTAGTGGTTTTATTGTGAATCTATTAAACTGTAGGCAGCTAAAAATGTGATTGAAAATACAAAGACTGACATTCTACAACATGTTTTTTAGGTAAAGCGCAGCTGTCAAGTTAGTGTCAAAACTCTTTTTTTAAATAAAATACTTATTTTTTATAAAAATGTCATATTTAAAGTCAAAGTCAAAGTCAAATCATTTATTTCAATTAGGCCATTATAAGGCACTTTTGAACGTCATTACAAGAAAAAAAATAGAATTTAATCTAGTTGCCCCTTCCAAAAGGTAGTTTTGTATGGAAAAAATGGGCAAGAAACTCCATACGTACTCTTTTAAAATCAATGTTTATTTATAAAGGATTGCCTCCAAAAACTAGCACTGGGGAAATATATTATTTGATTTTCACTTGTTTTATTATTACCTAAGAGTTTAGTATATTCTTAACTATTAATAAGCAATATTCATAAATCGAAATAGGTAAGCCTGAAATCGCTTATTTGGATTGAGCAAGCATGAGTACCTTCTCAGCATGAGGAGAAGAAGCCTTTGCCAGTAGTCATGGGACAATAATAATCTAGTCTCATTATTTTATTTAAAAATCAAAATCGTTATGTTACTGAGAGTTTTGTTATACGAATCCCCTAAAATACCCTTCTGATCAAAGACTGAGAAAGATCCCATGTGACTACCTCATTAATCCCGCACCAAAGAAAAGTAAGTTTAAAAGTGTGAATGTATTATTTAAATGGCATCGCTTAAGAAAACAGGTGGGAGGTCCCTTTTTAAGGGAGGGTACCCTTTTCCCAGAATAATCTTATGAAAGCAAAGTCAATAAAAGCTGAAGAGTCTTACATTTTTAAAAGCTTCCATGAAGTACTAAAACTGTTATTAGTTTAATTTTTGGACTGAAAAACAGAAGAAGAAATATATAAATAAATTATTTAGATAAATATTTTCGTAAGTGGTTGCATAAATAGTAAAATGCAGACACACATAATTTTGAGGTTAGTGTAAGTAATTAAAATGAATGATGAACAAATAAGTAAGTTTAGTTTGAATTAATATGGAAGAGTAATGGCCTATACAAAATTTACCCAGACTAGACAGAAAAGAGACCTATTCCAGTTTTAAATTGCTCGTGTGTTAGGGACACTGTTACTGTTTTTTTACAAGTATTTTCATCTTGACGTTTAAAGTTTGTTCTTTTCTTTATTTTGTTTGCTTTTCATTGTCTTTTTTTTTCAATGCAATAATTCCTTGTAGTGTTTTCTTTTTATCCGGTAAACTGTGTTCATTTCGGTTTTAAAGTTTTATTTCATTTCAACCATATCTACTTATCGCCTACAGATGCCTTAATAAAATGTTAAATAACTGTTGTCACTTTTTACCTCAAGATGATCTTAGTAACATTGAGAACTAGTGTACTAGCACCCGTATTGTTTCATTGTACATTGTTTAATTTCGTAACGGGCGTGTATTTTATACGTTTTTATTGTATTTTTTCTTCACTTTGTAACATCCTGTTTGTAATGGGTTTCATTAATATTGTTGGCGTGAGTCGCGGTTCGGAGATGATAGTGGTTTTATTAATGCTTTATAGATGACTTAGTACATTCTTCAATCTAATCATCATTTGATAAGTCAGAGAAGTTGGTTTCAGCCTTCTCAAACTGTCCATGATCCTTTGGATTTCTAATCGTTAAAAAAAAACATAATCTATCTAAATATTAGGTAGTTATTGCATTGTGACCAGTAAGGTTACACCAAAAACTCTAAGTTGATTAAGTTGCTAAAACAAGGTTGAATTACAAAATGTCCTACACAATGGGCCCGACTTGAGAAGTAACTCGTAGTTAAAAGTTAACCTAGTAATTTCTGAAGCAAATCTTGATTTTAGGATACACTTCATGCTTTACCATTTCACATATGTATTCACGATAATCCAAGCACATAGCAACTATCAATAGATCCAATAGCATGTCTAACGCGGCCCATTATGTAAAGGCGCTATTAAAGCTATCAACTTTTTACCTAACGCGTAATTGCTGCTATTACACGTGAGTGGTATCAATTGCTAACTATCTGTCTATCTACTGTCAACACACTGTAATGACTACACTAACGTTTATCAACACATACGGTTTTTGTATCATAAACTTCTCATGATTGCAAAATATGGAAAGATTTTTGTTAAAGAGAGAAGGACCAAAAAATATCACTGGTCCTTTGGTCCTATGGCCTGTCCCAGTTATGACCTTAGTTTTTGTTTACCATAGACTAGTTCAAATCAGCTAATCCATAGATTTTTGCCCCCATATCTCGAAAAAATGTATTGATCAGCCGATTTTTTTGACGACTTCCGTGTTGGTGCCACGGTATAAGTTGTTCATATTGATAAATACAATGACCCCTTTTTCAGGTTTACAGTACAACTTAATTAGCTAAGTTTGTAATATATTTTCTTTTAATAGGTACAGTTACATCCCATTGACATACACACCATACATTTTCACCATAACACGCTGTTTACACGAGCTGGTGAACGATTTAATCACCCGCATGGGAGCAATGCTCGGCTTTCACCAGTTACTGAGTGATTTTTAATCACCTTATTCACCTTCTACGAGCGGTACATTCTTCCGAAAATAATAAAAATCTTGTTGTTTTGTAACCCTCTTGTTTATAGAGGACTGACATTGACAAATGATAGGACAGGTACCTACTGTAGGTACTTACTGTTCGATGCAAGATTTTGTTATTACTTGTGTAATCGTCTTAATGTTAATTTTTAACTCATAATTTTTAACTCTTAACATTATTTTATTTGTACCATTTTTATTCTCCGTTTTATAACTTTTACATCAAATCCGAACAGACACTGTGATAAGCCATTGGTGTGCATGTCAGTAAAGGCCTCTCTACACACATGAGAGGAGATAATATCCCAGGCTGCGTATGTCGCCTATGTCATTTTGTGAAGGGTCGCGCGGGTCGCTTCTGTGTGGAAAGGCCTTAATAGATAACAGTAGTACTTGTGCACTGAAGTGTAAGTATCCATAATTGTATTCATGCCTTTTTAATAAATAAATAAATGAAGAGAATTTAATTTTAATTACAGTGAAAAGTACGTCTAATGAAAATTATTTAGGTATTATAAACAATGAAATTGAGAGAGTTTATTTATTTACATAATGTGGTTTTCCCATTTACATTATTTACAATTATTACAAAGTCATGAAGCCACTACCTACCCATAGTAAATAATTATGATGAGTCTGGTTTCGTGTTTCTTTTTATTGATGAAAATTCATGTGATTGTTATGAACAATCTACTAATTTAATGCTACTGGAACTTGCGGCACACTAAGATCTGCCAACTAACATAGTCGTGGGGCAAAAGACCACAGTATATTTTTTTATATTTCAATAGCAAAAGACCATTCAGTCACTGACTGAATACAAAATCTGGAAAACTATTACACCTAAAAAGCTGTTTGATAGGACACGTCAGATCTGGCTTTGATTTGACTTCTACGCCGTCGAATTTACGGGCAAAAGCTGGTAGGTAACTTATAATCCAAAACCGCGGTCCTAAGGACCACACATAACCCAGATCAGAGTTCTCATTGAATCCAATTGGTCGTACTCAATTCCGTTCTTTATTTAAATAGAAAAGAGCAATCAAACGTATTCATATAAACACAAAGGTACTCATTCACTACTATTAACTAGTTATGTATCGAATGTAATGTCAGGTCTTCGACAAAAACATCAAGCGTGATACAAGTTACACAGGAAATGGTTGAACAAGCGACTCGTCCACACCTTGGTGAGAAAGAGATGGAAGATATCAACGTCCCTGTCACTTATTATCAGCTGATCGCAGTAATGGCACCTGTTTAAACGTTGACCTTCGAAAATGTTGAAGCGTTTTGAAAAAGGTTTTTTTTTCTGTCGATTTTTATTTGGCGTTTGTAATTTAAATTGGTGTTTGATTGGTTTGATGTTACCTTCAATTGCGATATTAAGTTTTTAACCGCACTACAAATCGATACTAATATTATAAATGCAAAAGTGACTGTCTGTCTGTCTGTCTGTTACTCTTTCACTAAGAAACCGCATAACCGATTTTGATGAGATTTGGTACAGGGTTAGTTTGAACCCCAAAAAAGGACATAGGCTACTTTTTATTTCGCGACTTTGTCTGCGTCTGCGATAATCTACGGACGAAGTCGAGGTGCAAAAGCTGGTAAAATACATACATATATTATGTGGTCATTCTCGACCACACATTTTGCCATAATGTCACACAACAGTCATGTTGGAAAAGCTGGAAAACAGTGAAAGTAAAAAGTTTATAGAAGATATCACAGAACATTATTTTCTATGGAAGATATTTTACAATTAAGTAGGAAGATAAATTGAATGATTCAACTGTTTATCTACTCGTATGTATACACATCAAAAGTGTCTAGGGATCAACATCCCTAACTTTGATTAGGGATGTTGATCCCTAGACACTTTTGATGTGTGTAGTAGAAAATTACAAGAAATTAAAAGTTACTACGATTTCACAGACAGCTTAAGGAAGAAGCAAGAGCAGCCACAGAAATAATATTAAAAACCAACTTTTTCTCGGACTTCGTCTACATTAGTGTCCGTTATCTTGAATGCAGACGAAGTCGCTATTTAAAAAGAAGCTTATATCCTTTCTTGTGGTTCAAACTTAATCTATATCAAATTTCATCTAAATCGGTTCAGTAGTTTATCCGTGAAAGCGTTACAAATAAACTCACTGTCGCATTTAAAATTTTAGTATTTAAAATACGAACGTACTACTTTTCTGTGAATTGACTCATCCAATTTCCGCTAAAAGATAAAGACCCGTATACCATTCATTCATTCAATTTCAGATCAGAGCTGCATTCGATTTTATGGTTCGGTCTGGTAACGCCAAGTGATTGATTTGTTCTTGTTTTAGCTTTTTACTAGGAACCCATGAAAGGCAAGCCCTTTTCAAAATCTTTTTCTTCGATCTATACTTAATAATGTTATAAACCTGAATTTGTTTTTTTTTTGTTTAACCGTGTTAATCTCATGAATTACAGGTCAGATTTGAAAAAATATTTTTGCGTCGTATAGCCTGTTTATTAAGGAAGGTTATAGGTTATATAACATTACGCTAAGGCAAACGGGACCGGAGCTGTAATCATAGACGTAACTTAATGCGGGTGACCAGATCGGGTTATTGCTTAGTAAATTATAATATTTTTGGTACCAATAGCTGATAGATGGCCCAAAGTTTGATGAAAATTTTAAAACATAATATAGTTTTGAAAATCATGTTTGGTATACTTTAAAAATTCCACTATTTGTTGGTCATTGTGCTTTATCTCCTTACTCATAGATACTCATTTCCGTTGTTACACTCCTATTTACTTACAACAAAGAAATCAGAAAGCAAAAATAAAATATTTTTTAATAAAAAAAAAATTGGGTTAACAAATATTTTGGAATTCATCGGTTTACAGATGGATGTCAAGTTTACATTTTCATCCATGGATTAAATGTTTTATCATAATTCAACTCTTCATAAAGTAAAGTGTACTTTTTATCGGAAAATAATATTTGACTTTTACTAAAGTACGTTAGTTTCATGTAGCTTGTCTTCTACAGTTCTTTTTAAATGTAGTTGCTCTGTTATTGCTTATTAATATACTACAATTACTAAGACTCCTGTCCATTTGTCCGACCGACCATTTGTCTGTCACAGTAGAGTATATTTTTAATCGTAATAGATAATATTAATAGCATAACATCACGCCTGTAATCCCCGAAGAGTTAGGCAGAGGTATAGCCATTAGTACACCCACATTCGTTATGTCATGTCCCATGTAATAGCACGAGCAACAAGCCTATTGCCATCAATCGGGCACTAATCCAGACTTTGAGGCTGCTACTGAGAAATTCCTCATCGGAAAACCCAATAACCCTTTGCTCAACTTGGGAATCGAACTCAAGACCTCATGTTCAGCAGTCGCGCTTTGCGACTACTAGACCAACGAGGCAGTACTATTATTATTTCCATAAAAGAAACCTAAAGCCGGCCATTGACGATCAGTTCAAACATAAAACTGCGGCATAAAACTAGGGCGTCACTCCAAAATTTGACCGTCAATGGCGAACTCTGGAGTGATGATTCGCCATTGACGGTCAAATTTTGGAGTGACGCCCTAGTTTTATGCCGCAGTTTTATGTTTGAACTGATCGTCAATGGCCGGCTTAAGGGGCGTCGCTCACTGATAAAGTCGAGGCGACGTCGCGTCAGCGGCGGTGCGGCGTCGCAGCACGGTCGAGGATAGGTCTCTGCGTAGAGTCGAGGCGCAGGCGGCTATAGCTTCCTTCACATTTTGAATGACAAAATGACAAAATGGCGGTGGGATCGTGGCTTGGGCACACTTGAGCGCCCCTCCTGCGCCTGCACCTCGCCTCCGCCCCGCCTGCACCTCACCTCCGCCCCGCCTTCACCTCGCCCTCGCCGCAACTCTTGTATGTGAGCGCACTACCATTCATTTGTAAAGAAAACCTTGTTGCGGCGCGGCGTGCCTCTTAGGGGCGTCGCCCACACGATTAACAGTCGAGGTGCAGTTGAGGCGGAGGCGCATAAGAGGCACGCCGCAACAAGGTTTTCTTTACAAATGAATGGTAGTGCGCTCACATACAAGAGTTGCGGCGAGGGCGAGGTGAAGGCGGGGCGGAGGCGAGGTGCAGGCGGGGCGGAGGCGAGGTGCAGGCGCAGGAGGGGCGCTCAAGTGTGCCCAAGCCACGATTCCACCGCCATTTTGTCATTTTGCCATTCAAAATGCATAGCCGCCTGCGCCTCGACTCTACGCAGAGACCTATCCTCGACCGTGCTGCGACGCCGCACCGCCGCTGACGCGACGTCGCCTCGACTTTACCAGTGAGCGTCGCGCCTTATGCGCCTGCGCCTCAACTGCACCTCTACTGTTAATCGTGTGAGCGACGCCCCTAAGGGTCAAGCACTACAGGAAAATCAAGGTACTCAGGCGCAGGTCAACAACAAAATAAGGAAACTATTTAGGACGTTAATAACTGTATTTGTTGTGGACATCTCATTCTCAATAGTGTTACTAAACCGGTTCCGTCGGCGCATGTGTGTTTGAACTTGACGCTCCTCATTATGTCAATTGGATTAGCAGAGGTGTAATTGGATGATGCGGAATTCTTGAGGAAGCCAAACAGTTTGCATCTGACCGCAACTTTCTAACTTTTTTGTCTGTAACATTGGTCTGCAAAAATAGTTTTTTGTTTTGAATCCAGATGGCAAGCTATAGGAAATATATAATTAATAGCGACCCGCCCCGGCTTCGTACGGGTGCAATGTAGATACTAACTATAAGGATAACGTATAATAAACCCTCCTCTTGAATCACTCTATCTATCATTAAAATCCGTTGCGGAGTTTAAAAGATCTAAGCGTACAGACGGCGGGAAGCGACTAGGTTTTACACTTTGTAGAAATTAGAATTGAATACAACTATAGGAAACCAAACCTTTCATCCGTTGTAGGCGATGCCGCAAAGAAATCACAAAACAACACTTTTCGAAACATAGAACTAACTTCTCAACATTCTCATAAAACCAATATTCAAAACACTAAATCACTTAAAAAAAAAAACACAACGTACAACCACTTGACTGACCACAGAAAAAAAACACCAAAAAACAAAAACGAATTCCACTTTCGAAAAATTAAAAAGAAATGGGCGTTCCGTAAAACATTTACGATAAACGAAAACTCAAATTAGGAACGGGCGCACGTCAGGTAGGTACCGCGGTGACTAATTGCCGGAGCACAGATAACACGCTGATAAACAAAACGCGCCAATAGGTGGGTGTCTATGGCGTGACGTCACGCGCTAATGTAATTTTACCGGGATTTGTACAACACAACATGTGTATTGTTCATTCTATTGATTTTTTTGTACCAGACAAAGTGAGGAAGTGTTGGTTATTAAATATTTACTATTTATTTATTTATTTATAACATCACGCCTGTAATCCACGAAGGGTTAGGCAGAGATGTACCCATTAGTACACCACATTTCGCCAGTTATGTTTAAGTCCCATGTAATAGGAGGCGAGCCTATTAGCATCAACCGGGCACAAATCTAGACTCCAAAGCTGCTTTGAAGGAATTCCTGATGGAAAAAAGCGCACTAACACTTTGCACGACCTGGGAACCGAATCCAAGACCTCAAGCTCAACAGACGTGCTCTGTGACCACTAGACCAACGAGGCAGTCAGTTGTTTGTATTTAAACTAAATACTTACAGGTAGTATGTTATTCGTCTAGAAGTCATTCATTTTAGAATTCGATGCGTTCTTTACACTCCGTTGAGGTTTTGAAAGTGTGAACCAGCAAGATGTTAGCTATTAGCGAAGAAACGAGAAACGTTCGAAGTAAAAGTTTTATTGTTACTTACTATCTATTTGTTATTCATACAAACGCAACATAAGAAATTCCCATGACTGTATTGTGATATTTGGTAATAATTCATACACTTGTGGTGATCCATGATTGCAGAGCAAAGTTCTCATACAGAGAAGGCACGAGCATTGATCACCATACTCGCTTAAGGCAGATTGGCGATTTCAGACTTATATTAATTAAAACTATCATTTTTAAATATGACTGCCTCGTTGATCAAGTGGTTGCAAAGCGCGACTGCTGGACCATAAGGCCATGGGTTCAATTCCGAGGTCGGAAAAAGTGTTATAGGGTTTTTCCATCAGGAATTTCTCAGTAGTAGTCTCGGAGTCTGGAGTGCCCGGTTGATGGCAATAGGCACACCCCCTATTACATGGGACTTAAACATAAATGATGAAATGTGGGTGTAGTAATGGGTATACCTCTGCCTGACCCTTCGAGGATAACAAGCGTGATGTTATGTTATTAATTAGAAGTCCCCAATTCCATAAACTGTTAACTCACCTGTGCGGCGTTCGGCGTTTCATCAGATATTATAATAGCCCTCCCCTACGCGCCATCACACTCAACCCCCCTAGTTTAGTGCATCAACACGCTTAATTACGTTGCACTATAAACTGCTCTGCGTCTAGCATATAAAATGGTTGCATTGTTGTATAAATACATTGTATTGGAGCTTAGCATTTTGCAGTAACACATTTGTTAAGAGGAAATGCGGGCAGAGAGATTTTAAAAATTAAGTGTTAAGGGAAACTATTGCTGTCGTTCTGAGCCTTTGACTCTCGCTTATTTCCATCTCTAAAAAACCTTTACAAAAGATATTTCATAAACTGCTTATGAAGGACATACGCTGTATGCCATACGTTTGTCTTTTTTTATTAATAATTTTCCAGTTTGTACACTAGGCATGTGTCCACAGTCACACGCCTTTTTCCCATGGTAGATAGAAACCACAGAACGCCACCTGCCACGATCCTTACTCTTTTCGCCTCGTCCACGTTCATACATCTCGTCATACAAGCACACCGGTTACGAGTACTGCGCACCTGACCTTTCTGAAGAACCTCACCAATAAGGTCAGTGTAACATTTCATTTATGAAATCATTAACTATTAAATGATTTCAAAACAACTATAAATCTAATTTTACTGTTCATTAAAAAAAAATACGAATTTTTCAGGGCTAGCAATAGCATTAAGTGTTTATTTTAAGTAGTTTTGTAATTATTGGTTAATGGTGTCAGTAACCCAAATGGCCTTCTGACAGTTGCAGTTTGACCCTAACAGAAATGAAAGAGGTATGTCTCCCTCCCCTCTCCCCCAGCAATTGTACCTCACGCTTGGCCAGCAGTGGAAAGTGGAAAGCATATAGTCATTACAAATTCACCGCGTGTTTCCAAATGGTTGGATCTTGAACTTGGCGCGTTATCAACGTCTGCTAGCGTAATGGCATCTTTGAATATTAATTCTGGTGATAATGTGCTAGTTTTTTCATTTTCTTCAATTGTGTTATCAAGCTAGTTTAACGCTTTATTTGAAGGTTATTTAATGCAAGAATGATAAGAAGTGATACACTTACTTGTTAAAACTATTTTTTGGACTGAAGTTCCTTGCGGTAGGAGTGAACTGGTAGAAATCATCACGTAAGGAAAAGGCGTTATGCCCCGTACAGCCTAACTTTCCTCTCTTTCTTTTTCACTCTGTGTTTTTCATACGAGTGTCCCCCAATGCTTAGCCTCTGCCATAGGTAAAATGATTTGAAGGAATGATTTAAAAGAGTGTTGTTGTAATAAGAGGAATCATCATTTCTTACTATGTAAGATATTTCTTATTGTTCATTGACGGATGTTATCGTCGACGGCACGTCTTCTATTGTCTCCTTAATAAGACTGTTTGTAAGCTGTTCTACATGGAATATTTTACTACTATTGTAATGCGAATGTTTGGATGGATGAATGTTTGGATGGATGAATGTTTGTTACACAATTACGCCTAAACGACTGAACGGATCTGGGTGAAGTTTGGCACAGAGATAGATTACAGTCTGGAATAGCTCACAGGCTACCTTTTAATCCCGGAAAAATGTACGGTTCCCGACTGATGGTATATTAATTTTGAAGCGGTCGAAGTCACGGGCGGAATTTAGTCTTTCTCCCTATTAATCAGTAGACAATATAAACGTTATAAATCGATAATACCCAACATAGAGGTATCTTCCTAATCACACAATAGAATTCTAACGAGCAATCGATTAGACTCAATTCAACTGCTCCATAATCGATTAGAGTATCTCGTAATTAGATCGATTATTACGTTAATTGGCCATAATCGACATCCCTCAATCAAGAGCTTATTGTTTGACATAGTTGGTGTCTTCGGCCATAGACAAAGGCTTATGGTTGCATTGTGGCCCTGATCTTATGGAACTGAATTTAATTGATGATGAATTTGAAGTTTGATATAATTTAGTGGTCAATTAACTTTGATCGAGAAGTCATTAAAACGATCGTTTGAATGGTCAAAACTGTAACTAATGGAAACAATATTATTAACAAATGGAATTTAAAACAGGATATATTTTTTTTAGTTCAAATAGAATAATATTTTTATTTAAAAGTAGGTAAACAAGAATATAACTAGGTGTTTTCTAACTTGAACAATCTACCTTAAAATTAAGCAGTAATAAGTTAAGACACACATATTGTAGGTTAGGTTACAAGCATAGTTCACTTTTCTTATGACTACCTAATCTAAATATCAGGTCAGTGGTGGTCAGGTCTCTTAACATAATCAGGTCAGTGTCTAAACAAATTCGTCATCAATACATATATTCCTTTGAACATATTCATCGGAAAATAACAAAATATTGGATGACGTGTGATCAATTTTTCACCCAGTTCCACATCTACAAGTCACAACGATGAACAAGTCAATACAATTAATGATGGACGTCAATAGAAACGTCATTTGGCACGCCTCGTCAGATCGGAACATATCGGAGCACATCGACGCGCATCGGGGAGCGTCGCGTGGGAAGCAGTTGATGCACAATGCGAAACCGGCCATTGTATGAAAATGTGCTATACTAGCGAATAGATCTTGGTTCTGTCAGATTTTTTGATACCTCATTTTTATTACAGTTGAATAATAATGCTACTTTGTCATCGATATATTTTTGAATTGGGACTCTAAATATAACAACAACTAGGTTCAATTTTCTGACTAACTGACCAACTCCTTGACAATTCTAAAATGCCTGTAAATGGTCTATTTGAAATAAATGTTTTGACTTTGACTTTACTACCTTTTGCCGGCGACTTCGTCTGCATGGAAGTCAAAGTCAAATCCGTTTTTAGCTGACATTTAAACTCCCTATTTGCCAATTTTCAGCTTCATAGGTCAATCAGTTTTCGGCATTTCTTGTTTAAACAATTACTGAACGAATGAGTATCCTTTCATCTTTATATACAAGCTGGCCTTCGTAACGACGTCCAATCGAAATAACACCGAGACATGAGGTTGCATTGGGAAGGAAAATGCAAAAAGAGTTTAAAAATTTTATTTTAGACAGCCTGTATAGAGTGATAACACCGTAGAATGATATCGTCAAAACATGCATAGTAATGAAGGTAATGATTCTGATTAATATAACAATCTGCAGCATGTTGTTAGAAAGTATGATAATGACGTTAAAATTGCCAAGCAAACACACAGAGCAAGCATGAATAGGGTGGAGATTTAACTTCATTTAAAAGTTACACTTCATAGTTGCCGCCTAGATATTATCACGGGACCGTTTGCACCTGTAAACTAAACTACACGTGTGGGAAAAGTTTAAATTTTAACACCGTCCAGGTTCACTGGTTTTGGTTCACTTGGAAACGCGGGAGAGGGATTTTTAAAAATTAGAGAAACTATATCTCTGTCGCTCTGCGAGTGCTCGGCATGCGAACAAGACATCTGATCTGACTGGACAGCCAAAGTAAAGAGTCATAATACGAGGTTTGGCTCTTGTCTATTTCCTTCTGTTATTGAACCAATCTAAAAGATATTTCATAAACTGAATAATAATACTATGTCCTTATGTTTTTCTTTGTTTATCCAGCTTTCAAGTTTATACGCTAGGCTTCTGTTAACAGCGATATAAATAAGCAACTTTGAGCATTTTCTGTGGGTTGTAGTGCTCATAATAATAATGTATCATTAAAAAGGTATAGAAATCGTAATATAAGGTAAACAAATAAAAACAATCATTGCTTTAAAGTGATGAACAAGAAAGACAACAGGCCTCTTAACATACAGACATACAAACATAACTCTTTAAAAATAACAGTAATAGTTACTGATCAATTTTCATGAACCGATGAGTCTTTTGTAGTTGTAGTTTTTGCAGTCCTTGACTTATACGGCAAAGAAAACGATAGAAGTTGACAAAGAAATGTAAGTAATGACTTTACATCTTGGAAAATATGTCGTCAGTTCAATTGTTTTACGATTCTTGGGAATTGTTGATATTGAATGACGATAATTACATAATTGATCCGATAGAGATTGTTTGTGGAATCGATGATAGAAGTCAACCTGCTTTTGTTTTACTTTAGTATTTGTATTTATTTATTTGCATAAAACATGGTAAGTATATAAGGTTTTACATGAGTTACTGTATACCATACATGTTTTGCTTAAGACTAAAGCCTGCAAAGTGATTTTAACATGTTCTAAGTATTTCTTAAGTAAGAAGGTGATATTGCAAAAACAAGATATTATTTAGACCAGTACGTATTTCCCAAACTATGGGTATCTGGTAGGTTGCGAGCGAATATTGTGTACTGTCCAAATAGGATCAATCTGCCAAGCCTTTTTCCGCCTATGTTAGATTCGGCTTCCAGTCTAAACGGACGCAGCTGAATACCAATACATTACATGGAGCAACTGCCTATCTGACCTCCACAGCCCAGTAACTGGGTAATACGTTACCCCATGGTAAGAATAGTTGTCAGGCTTTCGGGCTTCTGACGAACAAAAAAATAAAATATTGGCGCGAACGCGGTCACGGGCTTAAGCTATAGTAAATAATACAAAATCAACATTTGATTAAATCTTGAGATAATTAAATTTCTTATTCAGCAAGCTTAACCTTAAATCAGACTTTGACCTTTCGAAAATTATATCATCTATAGTAGGTTTCTGTAAATACTTCCTACTGCTACCTGTTTTAGTAAAATGACCTAAATACAGGTTATTTTTACTCCAGACTGAAATATTTTCTTTATTTAGGTTGTTCGATTTGACCTTTCAAATATAACCAGTACTCACATTAGTTTAATTCTCATTATTTTTAGTAAAACGTGGGATTCGGAATCGTGGGGATGTTTTTTTAAACGATCTTCCATTAGCCTCTCATACATTAGGTTGTGGTTTCAATACTAGGCAAACAAGTATCAAAGTGACTTTATCAAAATAATTGTAAATCAAATGTATCTATTTTCTTAGTTTACCTAGGACATCATTGACAGCGTTGAAGAAAAACATCGTAAATAAATCTGATCCTAATACAATTAATATAAGTCCGAAATCGTCAATACGCTTTAAGTAAGCAACAATGCAATTCAACTTACTAGCACTTTCACCGCGCTTCGATCGCGTGATTTTTCTTACGGATCCCTAATTTTTTGATGATAAAATATACCCATTAGCACTCAGTGATAACGTAGCTTAGATTACCCCTAACAACCTTACAAACTCACAAACTTTAACTCTTTATAATATTAATGTAGATAAGTAATCTTAACAAACAAAACTATCCACTAAACCTATAAATTACCTTCCAATGACTACCAACACATTTTTTCCTTCCGATCACAAACGAAATCCACCAATTTCCATTCACCCGTACTATTTCTCCATCTCTTAGCAATAACGCAAGTTAAACGTTTAGTTATTCGTCTACCTGGTCGTATGTTCGCACTTTCGCAGGTTGGTGAATAAGGTACGGGAAGTAGGGTCGGGATGATCGCCGGTAGCCACCTGACGCGTAGCCCCGTATTATTAGATAGTGGGGTCGTTTGGTCGCGGTCGGCTTGAAACACTTTTATGTATTTATATTTATGATCCGTTCTTCTTGAGGGGAGCTGAATTTTTCAAGTACTGTCGGTTAAGTTAGAAGACAAGATTCAATTATTTTTTCTATTAAGTAAGTATGTAAAAGGCAACCGTAATTGACTGACTAATCTATCAACACAGCTCAAACCACTGAACGGAGATTTTGGCTAAGAAAGGATGTTTTAAAATTGATGAATGGATGAAACGGGGATCCGAAAAACGGGACGAAACGGGTTTTCAATGGAGAAAGATTAGACCGCCAATAACTGACGTTTAAACGGTCAAAGTCGCGACCAGAAGGTAGTCTTGTATGTATGACGTTCAAAAGTGCTTTTTAGTAGTCTAATTGAAACAAATGATTTGACTTTGACAATAAAGAAAGCTGTGTAGATTAATTTTATTGATGGTGTTTCCTATTTTCGCGACTCAATTGAAGAACTATTTATTAATTTTAAAGTACTTAACTAAAAATCTAATTTATGTAAATTGAAAATTAATCGCGTTCTCAGAGCTTAAAGTGCGTTTTTTTAGAGGATGTGTCTTAAAATTATTGGTTAATAGTGTCGAATACACACCTTCGACAATCAGCTGGAAAACTAAACAATCACAGCAAAACCTAGCTCAGCACATTCATTTACTCCGATAGTAAACAACCTAATAAAGCAATGTAAGAATATGGGAGAGGCTTAGAGCTGGTTCACATTACGTTGGACCGACAGTTTTACCGTTGACCGACTGTCGGGTGTTGCTGTTCACACTAGAAGCTGCCGATCCAACCTAATATGAACACCACCGTCGTTACTGGCGTTTTACCACAGCCAACTCACAATTACTTCTTTTGTGACAACCCGAGGATGTCACAAAGCAGTTGTAAGTTGTTTGTCGATCCGATATAACTGTCGGTCCGACCTAATCGACTTGGTCGGCGTCAGGTATATTTGCCTGGCACATGCTGAGCTGGACTCCCATTTGGTGCAACTTGAGACACACACCTTACTTTGTCATAGTCCATAGCTGATTGATTGTACTTTAGTGTTGTGATGTGTCTTTTGTGTGCACCGAATAAATGTTTTTTCTATCTATCTATCTAATGTGAACCAGGCCTTACAGCTTACAGTAGCCCCCACTAATACAGTATCAGGCTAACTGTAAACAAGCGTCAAGTTATACACGATGCTGGTGTAGAATTACACTTCAGAGTCAAGTGACTGACAGTAAGCTGAGAGCGTTCTCACGGTGCGACACAGGTTCGGTTTCTAACTGATGTATAGTATATGTGTGTTGAGTTGGTAGCCTAAAGCCGGTTAAATACTAGCTATAACAAGCGAATTCGCCCGCATGTAGTTTCATCTTTGGTTACTGTATAAAAAGAGGGAAAATGAGAACTGTCCGTGTGTAGCACGGCACCAAACAACAGTGTTTGTGTCAGTGTGCAGTAAAAAAAAACAAGATTCTTAAAAAACACTATATCCATGCTGAAATTCAATATTTGATCAAGTTTTGGGCAGTTTTAATAAAAAAAAACATGCGTCTCAAATGATAGATTCTCGAAATATTTCAAATTTCTAAACAATAGCTCATATGCTGTGCCGAAGAAAAGTTTAGAAAGTGCTCGAATTAATTCTACTAACACATTCACTTTCTTTGTATCTTGCGCAGACGCATCCGACGATAAACTATTACATTTTCGGTGTTAATTAACATCACAATTTACGTGTTCTTGTGAATTTATGTAATACTTTCATCTATTGTTATGTTTTACAGACTATCGGAAAGACATAATATAGGGATGTAGAATGGGCCCAACATGAAACCATATGGTACCCCTAATATTGCTCCCATATATCTATACTAGAAGAGTTGTTTTGTTTCCATACGCTAATTCTTGAAACTACCAGTCCGATTTGAAAAAATACGTTTGCATTTTATAACCAGTTTAATGAAGAATAATATAGGTTTTCTAGCATTACGACCCACGGGAATGGAGCAGTAACCGCGGAAACACCACCTAAAAAAAAATCCAATTTCAGAGATTAAAGAACGCGTTTAAAAAAACATACAAAAACTGTTGAGATTTATGATATTAGTATAAACTAGCTTCCACCCGCGACTTCGTCCGCGTCCGAATTGATTTCTCCATACAAACTTTGAACCCCTGTTTCATCCCCTTAGGGGGTGAATTTTGGAAAATCCTTTCTTATAGGATGCCTACGTCATACAAAGAACACACCTTCCAAGTTTCAAGTGCCTACGAACAGCGGTTTAGGCTGTGCGTTGATCCGTCAGTCAGTCATTTAGGACAAAGCATTTTATATGTTTAGAAGATAGATTATATTCTTTCGCATTTTCAGTATCTTTAGTTTTGTGTACTTCCTTAATTTACTCATAATGCGTGAAACAAGTCAGATGGCTCACTTTCACTGTTCACCTCTTAACATTTCATCTTATTTTAACAGTTTTCACGGTGACTTATGTAAGGTAATTTGTCAGCTGACATTTTCTTACAAATATTGTAGAAGCGTGTAAAATGTTTTGTGAATCAAGATGTCTTTAGAGTCATTGAACATTTTCTGTCGTTAATGAACTAGCTTTTGTCTTTTTTTATTTGAAACTTCCTTTTAGAAAGGGTTACTATAACAGGGGTAATAGGGGGCGAGCCTATCGGCACAAATCCAGATTCCATGGCTGCTACTGGAAAATTTTTGATGGAAAAACCCAATTACACTAAAAAACAAAATAATACAATTTTGATTTTTTTCTTTTGGCCCAGTATTCAGCTACGACAAACTATCCGCTGACGCAGTCGTCAGATCCGCACGTGTGCAGGTGACAGGACTAAATAACCATGGGCCATAGTCTGCAGAGAGACGCCGCATATGCACTGAAGGTACATTAAGTAGCTACTTAAGTTACATTTTGTTTATGTTACGTACAATGTATAGTCCTCGCCTTTCCCTTTCCGAATAAGTCAGATTCCATCACGAAGTCTTTTGGCATCGTTTCAAACCACGTGTGGATCGCGCGACTGTATCGTACCTTTTGGTGATAGAAAGATATAGGTATTTATACAAGCTATTACCCGCGGATTCACCCACGATAAGTCAAAAGTCAAAAGTCAAAACATTTATTTCAATTAGACCATTTACAGGCACTTTTGAATTGTCAAGAAGTCAGTCAGTTAGTCCGAAAAATGAAGCTAGCTAGTTATGTACTTGGTTAAGGATACTGCTACACTTCCATAGTTCCTAGCGTTAGCGCGTTGAAACTAACAAACACACTCTTGAAGAGAAAGAAAATATATCTTTTGGCACAGCTTAAGCAGTACTTACACCAAAAAAAAAAAACAAAAAAAAATTGTTAATAATTAAAAATAAAAAAGCATTGCGTGCTCTAAAGCTGCGCTCTTACGCTTAATAGTATCATTTTACAAGATTCCTTTTTTTTTATTTTCTGGGAAAGACGATCACACACACGACACACTAAAGAAATAGTTACTGAGAAATCTATTTATATAGAATAGAATAGGAGGTAGACTAACAAGAAAGGCGGAAAGCAACTCACGACTTTGAACCAAGAATTGTTTAAGTTTAAAAAGGTTAATTAAGGTACAAAGGTCATAGGGTAAAAGGGTACCTAGCGGTAAATTAGACTTACTCAATAGATAATTACTTCCTTGGTAAAAAGTCATATCTATCTCATGAAGAAAGAATGGATAGATTATAGGAATAGGCTATTATTGTAAATACCCGACTCGGATAGAAGTGAATACTAAAATGACGGCTTAAATCGAAAGAAAGACGTATCTACTACATTGACTAAATTGGGTGAAGGATGACAGTCACATAAAATATCCATAGAACTGCCTTAAAACCCCCAACTTAACAAGTAATAAATACGTAGGTATAGGAAGGTAATAAATACCAGCCTATTATTGTCCCTGCAAGGCAAAAACCTTTTCTGACACAGAGAAGGTACGAGCATTGATCACCACGCTTGCTCAAAATGGATTGGCGATTTCAGACTTATATTAATTATGACATTTAAATTGGAAAAGTCACTTTGGGTGCCCGGTTTCAAACTAAACAACCTAAAGCATAAGCATAGCCTAAGCGTGCTTCAAAACTATCACGACATATAGAAAAGTAATAAACCTATATTCTGAATGCAGACACACTCTTAGGTAAGCCTGTTCTTGTCATACTAACAGCATACAGTTTGCATGGAACGATATACCTGGCAAACAGACAAGCAAGACGAACAGTCGGCTATATTGTAAACGTTAACAACCTCATGCCTTATATGAAGTGCATCGTCATCAGTCTTTAGGAAACTAGCGTTTTATATTAGCTTTCTAAGTTATGGTTGTTGTGGAGAAAACATGGATCGTATTTACTGACTGCAGACGAACTTATTATCTGTATAATATATTCTACATTTGCTAGACACATCTAACGAATAAGTACACTGAAGTATTAGTATTGTATAATTTATCATTTATTTCAATTTTGTAAATGTGAGTACCATGGAGCTTTTTATTCATTGAGTTACTTGTTTTGACTTAATGAGCATGGCGGTTTAGAGCTTGTCATGCTCACTCAAATGTCTCGCTGATGGTGGCGCGTGTGTTGGATCATTTGGCTCCCTTCAAAATGGTTGAGTTAAGTGGTGCTGATCCATGCGTCATGCTCGTGAACGAGTGCTGTCAGTTGGGATTGGTCATCTCTTAACTGCCTTAGCTTACATCTTTATTCTTTATTCTTATCTTTTTTATAATTGTTTTATATTAATCTTCATTGTTTTCACATGTAGAATCAACAGGAATAATGTAACCAGGATTTTGAAAAAACCTAATTTAAAAGAGTACCGTGGCGTACCTCCGTTTTGGAACGAGCAACTAGTTTCAACTTTCGGACTAACTGACAGACTTCTTGACTATTCAAAAGTGCCTGTAAATGGTCTAATTGAAATAAATGACTTTGACTTTGACTCTCGCCTTCGTCTTTATAGTCTTCGTTTTTAATCTGAAGGTTTTTTGTTTTCAAAAAACGCGGCTTTGTCCGCGTAAATGCCGCGGATGCAGACCTTGGGGTTCAAACATACCCCGTACCAAATTTCATCAAAATCGGTTCAGTGGTTTAGTCGTGAAAGCGTAATAAACAGAGAGGCAGAGTTACTTTCGCACTTATAATATATAGGGTATGGATAGCACAGCTGAACACTAATTTCTATAATACCATAAGAGCCTATGTACAGTAAGAGAAAGTGGAGTAGCAATCTTACAAAACAATAGATTAATTGACACTTTGGTTTAACTTACGATCTTCTTCTAATGAGTAACTTCAATACTATAGACACACACACTCACATTTCACGTTATTATTTATTTATTTGTTTGTTCGTTTGTTTTTTTTTTGTGTTGTGTCACTCTTGGTTATTTAATTTGTAAAACTTTATGATTATATCCGCAGAAACAAATAAATAAATTATTTTAAAGTAGGAGTGTAGAAACACTCTAAATAAGGAACACCACACAAATCTCCCATACCCATCAATAAAGAACTAACTCCAACTAATATTAAAAGCTCGCAAACATAAAAACTCCCAAAGAATAATGAGCCAGTTCTGAAACTTGGCCAATATAAGGGCAAACGATAAATAACGCACGACGCTTAGAAAAGTGTTATTAAGACTCCGTCGTCGCCTTAAATATTCTTGGCATTACTCAAGATTAGGGTTGATTGGTGTTACTAGTTAAGTAGTTTCTTATTTTAACGTGTAAACACTGGTGTGTTTTTGGACTTTTTGTCGTTGAAAAGGAGTGTTTTAGGACTTGAAAAAGCTAATAGAGGTTTGTTTTAAGGTATGAACTGCCTAAAAAGAACAGCTGTCATATAGAGTGTATTCATTTTAATTAAACCTTTTATAGCTTTTTTTTATAAATTGTGAAGCAGTAAGTAAGTCAATCGAAAATATAGTTGTCCGTTCTAAAACTAGAGGTAAAGTTGGTTTTATTTTTGTTTGTCCAATTAAAATAATCTTACTAGGCTATGTTTTATAGTAGGTATAGTTGACTTCCATGTGGATGAAGTCGCGGGCATAAGCTAGTATAAAACAAAAAATATGCGGAAGGTGATCAATTCACTAACAGACTATACACGCCATCTACTTGACATATGAAGCTCAAATTTGGCAGGTGCGTTTAATAGTTATACATGAATTTTAATTATTTAGTACTTGTGTACATTTAAATTTATTTAGATTTTTGTTTTTATGATTTTTAAATATTTTGATTATTTACCTTGTACAATTTTTTGCACCTGCTATGTTATCTCTTCACCACCTTAGGTTGACTGGTAGAGAATGCTTAAGGCATTAAGTCCGCCTTTGTAACTTTTTGTTGCATAAAGTTTAAATAAATAAATAATAAATAGTTTATAGGTAGGAGACAACAGCTGAGGGTTTTGCGGCAGGACTGAACTAAAGGAGTCTTTAACTTTCAAACGGACGAAGTCGCAGGCATGAGGTAGACTCATAATCATGAGATCACCGGTTCTGAGCTACGAGGTGCGTACGTCCCATTCCATAGTAATCTACATATGATTTTGGGCTGACAAAGCTCCGCGCTTATGATATTGCACGGAAAACCATGGTAAAGGATTAATCGTATAAAATGAACTCTGAAACAGAAAAGCTATTGCTGAAACGCAGCAGAATAGAAGGGTCAGAAGTTAACTAAGAAGATTGTAGAATTTATTATCACAACATCGAGAATTCAAAATGGCGTAACTGTTTCCGAAGACATGTTTGAGTTCAAAAGCAGTGACGCCATTTTGAATTTTTAGAACCTGCCTCAAACACACGACTTTTAGTAATCACATCTAGAGAATGACTTGTAATTTGATGTATTGCTTTCAGGACCACTTTACCACAATTAAAAGCGTTTACGCCGTACGGCATTGCATACAAACTTTCAAGCCCTTATTTTCATAAAAATCGAAAGTAAAAGTATAAAAAATATATAGTTTTAAATCTCTGTTTCTATAAAAAAAAACTTAAAATCGGTCGAATTTAGCTGTAACGCAATTTCTCGTAAACGATGAACCAATCTAAGCATCTGTACCCAAAAGTCACTGTAATTCGAAAATTAAAAACACTAGACGCGCCAACCCTACGCTAGACGGATTAGGCAGTTCACAGGCACGCTGCAAACAACTCTTATCGGTCGTCTTAAAGATACTTGACTTATTAGTCACTGAGTTTACTTTACTACGGCCATCTGACGGACTACCTGTGTCTTTATCGTGGTACTACAATATCGCCCCCTATTACATGGGACTTAAAAACATAACTGGTGAAATGTACTAAAGTACACCTCTACTTACCCCTTCGGGGATTAGAGGCGTGATGATGTAATAATATGTTACTTAGTTTGGGCAGTATGCCTAGTTAACGAGTAAGTATGTGATTTGTCTTTATACAAGCTTTTATTACAAGTTTTATTTAGCTTGCACTGTTCGTATGTAAGTATGTATGTATGTAAGTAAGCTGTCCTTTCAAAATTATTTTGCAAGCCATTTTTCGACCATTTGTTGGTATCCGATTGAGCTGAAATTTTGCATACACCTTTAGTTCTTATGACAATACAATGTACAATATTCAAAATTGTAATAAATTAAAGCTTGTTTTAAAAAAAATATATTACACCCCGTTTTGTTTCAGTAATTTGCTTTCTTGTTACCTCAATGGTCGTGATTTGGTTGGTAAGAGATAGCAAACATAAGTTATCGGAAGAGTTTGTATGATTTACTTATTTCTCCAGTTGTTTCATGGAGTTAATATCTCGCGTGTCTACCTGTTTTCTTGCGAAAGAAACAACTCGTGCGGCCAGAGGTCACAAACATTTTGTATTTGGGTCATGTAAATAAATAATTGAGCGTCTTGTGTTTGGCTTGTTTTGCTTTATCATACAAGTAAGCATTTTTGGTCATTTTTGTAATATCCTTACTAATAAGTATTATAATTGCGAAAGTAACTCTGTCTATCTGTCTGTAACGGTTTCACGACTATACTATTGAACCGATTTTTATGAAGGGTACGGGGTAAGTTTAAACCCAGAAGGAAGGACATAGGCTACTTTTTATTCAGCGACTTTTTATTCCCACATTTATGCAGACCAAGTCACGGTCAAAAGCTAGTTTAAAATCATTTCTGGTGGGGTAACAAACACCTGGTTTTAGACTCAATTGGCAGGGTCTTAGTCACCAACTCCGTTTGTTTAAATGTAGTACCAGTTAACTGTTGTTAACTCAATAACAATCCTAGTATTTCGTAAGAAAGATTTGTAAGAATTTAGTGTATTGTTATGTAGGTACACGGCAAATGTGTTGTTTAGTAAACTTTAAATAGATTATGACTAATTTTATTTCATTCAACTGATTAAGAAATACTGATTCTAAAAGCTATGCTAAAAGCTTAACTAGTGTTACTTTTCTGTAGAAAAAATATCTGCACAAACAAGGATTAGGTAAAAACAAAACAGATTAAAAAATAAACTACCAAAAATAATTCTCAGAAAAAGAACACCATTTAAAAGTAACTAAGAACCAAGTAAAAGTGCTATTACAATAACAATCGGGCCCCCAATAACACTGGTAACCGGTAAACGACAATAAAATAAATAAGAAAAAAAAGATACAAATCCACGTGGACGGACGTGGAAACCCCGGACGGGATTCTCACGAAATATTTCGCATAACATAAAATGGAGTAACAAAAGAGGTCCACTCGGAATATACACACAGTTCGAATTTCGAATTTCGAGTGCCGAACGATTTTGAACGCGGTAAAAAATGCAGGTAACAAATTATGGGTGACGTAAGTGAGTCCCGAGTCTGGAATATTTAACCCGGGGTGCGCATGGTGAAAAAGTGTTACACCGAGTGTAGGGTTGGGTCAAGATGACCCGATTGAAAACATGAATGTTTTTCCAATATACGAGATATTTTATAAAACTGTTACTGTAATTTCATTATGTCACTAACACTTAAAAGATTTCAGATAAGATAAAAATAAACGAATTCATCATGAAATATGTGTTTAATGTAAATTAAAATAAAGTAGTACGAAAAATCAACAAAAATGACATCTTCTGCCTTATGGCAATCAAAAGTTAACAAAACATAAATCTTCTAAATAAATGTAACCTAGGAGGACACTTCTATCATTAAACTTTCAAATTAAATATATTAATAACAATTTTCAGTCTTACAAATCATCATTTTCAGGCTCTCCATTTGCTCAATCACCACAGTATAAAATTACGTGTTCAGTACATAATTTCTTAATAAATATGTTAATTTTCAGAGTCAGATTCTTGTAATATGGCTAAAATCCGCTGTCGCTCGAGTTCTTCCCGGTTAATTTTGAAAATAAACCTAAAAATAAAATTATAAACAATAAAAAAAGCTTTGAATAAATGGCGCGAAATAACGACATCGAGCGTATGGTTGGGTCATATTTACCTTTTTAGTCGTTTGGCCACGTCTATCTCCCGGTGTAGTTGCGACCCGACAGAATAGCGGTAAGAAACGAAGAGGGGAGAATGTTCGCTCCAGCTACTGAGAAGTACGGCGACGTCGCACTAAAATTCTAAAAATAACACACGATTCAAAATAGCGTGGGTCAATTTGACCCAACCATGCGTTCCCCGGGTTAAACGTGGTTGGTTTTTTTTTAGTTTTTGTTTTTGAGCAGAGGAAATTGCTAGTTTTAATTGTTTTTCGAATATAGTGGAGGCTGTGGTATGATGTATGTTATTGACTGGTTGTGATAGATTGAAGTCGCTTTTATTATTTTAATTTACAGTAGCGGACCCGACGAACATTTTACTCGATCTTATCCATCCAGGGAGTACACAAACACACACAGAAAAAATAAATTAAAGACGGTCCAGCCGTTTAGGAGTTTTGTGACATACACGTATAGAAGGATTATAGGTAAGAAAATAAGTACCGTACATCTAAGCTAGGTGTGAATGGAAATGAGTATTTATCATTCACTTTTTCACACTACTTTTAACTTATGAAAGGGAAAACCTATGGAGTTATTTTTCGAATTAAATTATTACGATACTGTCAATACCTACGACCTTTAGTAACTACATTACAGTTTAATGGCAGGTTCATTTCATAAGTAAAGTACCTACCTACCTACTTATAAACTTACTAGCGTATGCCGGCGATTTCTTGTGCTTGCGTGTGTTATTTCTTTTGCGTTACTTACTCTTTAATATTAGCTATCCAGCCGTTTTGAAGATAGCCGGAACAAACAAAAAGACAAAAAAATTAAAATTTGGTTTTTTCTTGTAAATATGCATATTTTATTTGATAAAAGGGTAAGGGGGTAAGGGTATGCTTAGATGGTTCGGTCATGTTGAGAGGATGAGTGAAAGACGATTAACAAAAGGTATTTATATGGCAGAGGTGAGTGGCAACGCAGGGAGGGGTCGCCCTAGAAAGACCTACACTGACCTTATTGGTGACTGTGAGGTTCTTCAGAAAGGTCAGGTGCGGAGTACTCGTAACCGGCGTGCTTGTATGATGAGATGTATGAACGTAGATGAGGCGAAAGGAGTATGTAAGGATCGTAGCAGGTGGCGTTCTGTGGTTTCTGCCTACCCCCATGGGAAAAAGGCGTGAGTTTATGTATGTCTGTATGTGTAAAAACCTGTTATTTTGACATTATAAAAAGACACTTCAATTTTTATTTATTTGCATCAGATGCGTTAACTTTTCTTACACAACTCGAATCAAGTAAACATAAGTAGGTACATTATTATAAAGTACATACCTACCTACCAATAAGAATAAAATTCTTTCCTTCATTTCAAGACTCCCACATTAACGCTAATAGAACTGCCACATTATAAAATTATGTTCACATTTAGTTGTAAAGTTAATTTCATCTTCTTGCGTATTTCAAAATGGTCGGATCACGCATGCCAGGCCCATCGAGGTTCTCTTGTAATGAGAATGGACATTAGGAGAGAATTCCATAAATTCTCCCGAGCGCGAGCGCACCATTTTAGGGTCCCGTCCGGCGATCACTGATCAGCTTAGTTATTTGAATAAGCCACATATGGGATAAAAGTTAAGCTTGATTACAATCCTATGAGTAGACGATGAGTGGACTGTATGGGTGTATAAAGCTTTGAAACTGAAATGAGAACAATTTAATGGATAAAATTAAAATAGTACACGGAATTATTGCGTGGGAAAAAAGATGACAATGAAAGCAAAAAAAAACACAAAAGAACAAAACTCAAAAGTCAAAAAAACCTTTTAAAGACAATAAGTAATAAGTAACATTCTGGAATCCATGGGTATTGAATTCCAGAATGGGTTTAAATATAAAGTGACTTACTAAATAACCACCCAAAAACTCACTGAAAAATTCAGTGAATATTTATTGTGATATTATGAATAGGTATCTGAATTTTTTTAAATGGTAGATCTTGTATATTAATTATAGTATTATTGCTAAGTCAATATTGATTTAATAAACATATTTGATTTATATTATTTCCAGAAATAATTAATAGTTAAAGTCTCTAGTTTAAAGTACTTTCTTGCTCGTTCTTCATTATATGTGACAGTGCTGTTGGTGTGCTTTTTATAGATACGTTTTGGAACGAACCTTTAACTTTTTGTCTAAATGACCGACTCATTGGAAATTTAAAAGTGCTTTTAAATGATTAAATCGAAATAACTTATAATGCTTTGACTACATCAAATGATATCTGACACTTTTGTTGTCATATTCATTTAAAATAAATGAAGGTCCGAATAAAAATATCTCACCATACCTAATAGTAGAAAATAAGGTAGGTACTACATCTCCTAATATACTCCCATAGAACCTTCAAAAAACCGAACCTTTTTTCAAATACCTCAGCTGTCTGTAATCGTGACTTACGGTTCAAAACGAAAGCTGAGAGAATTTACTTTAAGTTAACGTCAACTATTTTATGTAATTCCATTTCGAAAGTGTAAAGATCAACGGGCCGTTATTTTTACTAGCTACCATTCGTTACTGGTACGTTTATTAAAGGAATCTTGTTGAGGTACTCAGTAGCTATGGTTAAGATTAAAAAGTATTTTTATGGTAATAATATGCATAAGTAATCAAATGTGGTGCCAGTATTTGTTAAAGTTTTTTTTTCTTATAAAACCGTAGGAATTTTATATAAATAAATCTATAATTGTCACAAAAAATGAATTTTATCTTATATTTTATAAGATATAACACACTAGCTTTTGCTCTCGACGTCGTCCGCGTAAATGACGGTTATTGCGGACGCAGTCGAAGTCCCTGAATAAAAAGTAACCTATGTCCTTTTTTAGGTTTCAAACTTACCCCGTACCTTTCATCACAATTGGTTCAGGGGTTTACACGTGAAAGCATAACAAACAGACAGATAAGATTTACTTTCGCATTTATAATTTTATAAATAAACAATGTTTTAATCAGATACGCATTATGAAAACAGAATTCCAAACGATTCTGATTTCGATAAACAATTTATTATACAAATACAAAATTCTTAACGATAAAGCCGAAATATTGACTGACGATTAAAAATACTAACATATCAAAAGTAAACATTTAGGTAAGTATATCTACAATAAATAAATATTATAAAAGGTGTTATCTAAAAAATCTGAAGTATATGTATACTTAACTCGCGGTAATCGGTTAAAAGCATAGATAACGCAAGTTATTTGTCGGTTAACTCACAAAAAATGGTTCCACTTAACTACGGTTTAGGAAATAACTGATTTGAAGATGCTTACTTTTACAAATACTTTCTACAAAATTAGATTGTTGACTGCTTTGTTGGTCTAGTGGTAGCAAAGCGCGACTGCTGAGCATGAGGTCTTGGGTTCGATTTTCAGGTTGGGCAAAGTGTTATTTGGATTTTTCATTAGGAATTCCCCAGTAGCAGCGGAGCTTTGATTTGTGCTCGGTTGATGGCAATAGCCTCGTCCCTATTAGGGACTTAAAAAGAGCTGGCGAAATGTCAAAACTCTACAGCCTACATACAATCACGCCTGTAATCCCCGAAGGGTTTGGCAGAGGTGTAAGTACCTTTTAGTACCTACACCCACATTTCGCCAGTTATGTTTAAGTCCCATGTAATAGGGGGCGAGCCTACTGACCAGACTCCGAGGCTGCTACTGAAAATTCCTGATGGAAAAACCCAATAACTCTTTTAGAAAAAAAATACAAGGCATGCCAGTAAAAAGATGACCAATCCCAATTGAAAGTAAATATTTTAAACTGTGCATTGGCGAAACCCAGTGATGTAAACCAGAAGTCTACAGAATGAGATTAAATATAATTACATAGAAATGGACGCGCTCGTTAACCTGTGGTTAAACGAAGCGAAGTTAAGTCATACACTTAATAATAAACACTCATACGTAACTGGTAATTTGTTGAAATCTACTATTTATTTGAGCAACACAAGTTATTGTTATTAAAAGAATATTATTTGCTATTAAATCTTTGTTTTAGTAGAAACTAGTGACCCGCCCCGGCTTCGCACGGGTGCATGTATTATACAATAAACCTTCCTCTTGAATCACTCTATCTATTAAAAAAAACCGCATCAAAATCCGTTGCGTAGTTTTAAAGATCTAAGCATATATAGGGACAGACAGACAGAGGAAGCGACTTTGTTTTATACTATGTAGTGATGTAGTGATGGAGACATTAACGACTGACTTGATCAATGGGTTATAGCTTCTTTACTAGCTTCTGCCTCCGACTTTGACCGCGTCAAAGTTACATATATTATAAGCCCTCCGGAACCGTAATTTTTCCGGGATAAAAAGTAACCTGGTACTCAGCTGCATCCGGTTAGACTGGTAGCCGACCCCAACATAGTTGGGAAAAGGCTAGGCAGATGATGATGTGCTATAGAATAGAATATATTTATTTGCTTAAAATATGGTATACAAGGTGTTATTTTAAAATAAGAGATCTCACATGTTCTGCTTAGAACTAAAGCATGCAAACTTAAGCCTACAATTTACAGGAGAAAAGCCAAAAGCAATTCATATTAAAAAATATATATTATTGATGAGCCATTTATATAATTGAATTTTAAATAATTTACAGTTCAATGTTTTAAACATTATTCCAGATTATAATCTAAAGGTGTGCCAAATATCATCCAGATCCGTTCCGTAGTTTTTACGTGAAAGACTAACAAGCATCCATACATCCTCACAAACTTACACATTTATAATATTAAGTATTATTATTAGTAGGAAATAGGATACTATAAAATACCAAATAAATCTTAACATTTAAAATGTTCCATTCTAAAAATCACTTTGAGAAAATGAAAGTGTCGGTTTGCGCGTAGACTTAAAAAGGATGGCATTTTAGAAAAATAATTGGGGTAGCAATAAAACCGACATTAGCCGACCAAGTCGCGGGCATAACTAAGCTAGAATTGGCATAAAACTATGACCGTACTATACAATATGTAATTGTAAAAGACACTTACCAAACCTATTCAAAAAATGCAAAGCATTGCTCACTCAATCAAAACAAAGCTAATTTCGCGTCTCCAATTTTTCAATTACACAACACAAAACAAGACAGACAACAATATCCGTTTTATTATATATTATACACGAAACGGCATCCATAACAGTCGTTTCCACAAAGGAAATTTGTATCAAAACTTGTCATTGTTCAAGACTTCACAGTGACAACGTTTCTTAAGAGAACCGGCCCGTTTTCATAACTTCACGTCGGCATCCTAACAGTTATGTTTTAGCAAAATGAATTTTATATCTGTAAGGATACAGCTGATTATGCTTAACGTCGTTTTCTGGGATAGGTCGTAATGGAACGGAGGCAGAGACAATGGGAGTGCTCAGTATTCAAGTGTTGTGCGTGTTTCCCGCGATATCGCGTTAATATTCGTATTAGGTATCGGATTATGGTTAAGGAATTCGGATACGCATCGAGTAAACGTTTTTAAACGATGCTTTAACTGACACGGGGTTATTTTGCGGGGTTCCTCGGTTGCCCTGCTCATTTTTTTTGGGGTATTAGGTCGGTAGGTAATGTACTTACTGGAGTCAATATGCTCCAAAAATATTACGTCGTTTTATGAATTAAGTAGATGTTGCTTTTTATACAGAATGTTTACCAAATCAATTACGTAATGTAATTGTATGTGTTCTGAAGTATTTTCAACACTTTTTCGTATTGTATTTATTTGTAACAAGCAATGCACACGGTTTCACCTGCGTTCAATTACGTCTATGTTTACTGCTCCGCACCGTGGGTCGTAGCGTGATGTATAGCCTATACTGATCCTTAAGAATCTGGCTATCATAGACATTAAGAATTTTTCCAATCCGCCTGGTAGTTCCAGAGATAAGAGCGTTGAAACAAACGAACAACCTACTTAGCCTTATAATATTAGTATAGACTAGCTGTCCGCCGCGGTTACACCCGCGTCTTTGGTTACTGCTCCGCTCCCGTAGGCCGTAGCGTGATGGTATATATATAGCCTTCCTCGATAACTAATCTATCTAACACTGAAATAATTTTTCAAATCGGACCAGTAGTTCCAGAGATTAGCGCGTTCAAACAAACAAACACTGCAGCTTTATAATATTAGTATAGATAACTGTATGGTTGATAGCAGTCTACAATGAAAACCTGCAAGCATCTGCTATTGGGTTATAAATATCATTATTTCACTCAGTAACAGGGGGTCTAGGGGTCGCAAAGCGCGACTGCTGAGCATGAGGTCTTGGGTTCGATTCCCAGGTCGGGAAAAGTGTTATTGGGTTTTTCCATCAGGAATTTCTCAGTAGCAGCCTCGGAGTCTGGATTTGTGCCTGGTTGATGGCAATAGGCTCGCCCCCTATTACATGGGACTTAAACATAACTGGCGAAATGTGGGAGTACTAATGGGTACACCCCTGCCTAACCCTTCGGGGATTACAGGCGTGATGTTATGTGTTAACAGAATACCAATAATAGGTAACTTCTTTACAATCTCACTGAGCAAAAACATCACGTTTTTACAGAACTATTGAATTCTAAAACAAAAACAACACGTTTTGTTGACAATACAATTCCCACGTCAGCTATTCTTGCCAATGTCAAGTTGAAATGACGAAAAATTATCATTATACCTTACAATCCTTCCGTAAAAAATGTAAGGAATCGTAAAAAAATGTTAATGCCATCTTAAACAAGCGATTACCGCGGCATTTGCTAATTTGGAAGATTGAAGAATTCGTAATTTTGTATACGGAGTCTGTCATAATAAAAAATATTTTTACTGTGGGAATTTCTTGTGTTTTTAGACAGGGTAAGCAATTTCAAGACCTAAATATGGACAGAAAAAGGTCGTGTAAGCAACTTTGTGTTACATAAAACTATATCTCTTGGACCGTTTTAGGACCTAGTTTCACGCTCATGTCGTTTCTACCTAGACAGAAAACTAGGCTAGTACAAAACCTAAAAATAGAAAATTCTTAAATAGGTAGGTTTTCAATAAAATTTGAGAAGGGTGTTACGAGCTGACAAAGACACTAAAATCTCTTTGCTAGCTTTCCTACAGTTTCAGGTGACATCGCTTTACTACACACATACATAAACTCACGCCTTTTCCCCATAGGGTAGGCAGAAACCACAGAACGCCACCTGCTACGATCCTTACATACTCCTTTCGCCTCGTCCACGTTCATAGGTCATACAAGCACGCCGGTTATGAGTACTGCGCACCCAATTGGAAATCTAAAAGGGAGAATATTCACGCGAAAGGAGTCGCGGGTAAAAGCTAAATGTTTATAATCTGCAAAGATTATTAAAGCCCTGCATTTTAAAAGAAAGATTATTCAAAGTAAAAGCAAAGATATCATTTTAAGAAAAAGGTCTGTCACATTTTCACCTCATGAGCCCCTAACTGACGTTGCGCTGAGCCTACATGATAAGGGTAAGAGTTCACATCTCTAGGGAAATTACCATGACTAAAATCCATACTAATATGAGTACTGCTACCCGACCTGTCTGTTACGCTTTTACGACTAAACCACTGAACCGATGTTGATGAAATTTGGTACGGGGTTAGTTTGAAACCTAAGGAAGGACATAGGCTACTTTTTATTCCGCGACTTCGTCTGCGTCCTCAAAAACGACAAGTCGGGGGCAAAAGCTAGTAGGTAAACTTTAAAACAAAATAGCAGAAAGTATATTGTACTATTTAGGTAGGTACTTTAACAATAAGGACAATTTTCGTATGTTATACCGCTTGGGAATAACCAAATGGACAAAAAAGACCAATTAACTAGGAATAAAGAACATGTTATAGTCTGTGACTCTTTCAAAACAATAAAAAAATTCTAATAGGATGTCTGCAGCCCATTGATTGTGGTCATGAGCATTAAAAAAACAGGCAGAACTCGATCTATAGTGTAAAAGATTGTAACACACGCGACGGATCGCGCGATCAAATCGGTCCAATATTAATAGACTAACTGCTCCCTGCTACTTTCCGCGTGGTTTTTTTCACTCGTGTTAATTTCCGTCTTTGGTTACTGCTCCGCTCCCGTAGGTCGTAGCGTAATGTTACATATCCTAAACTATTCCTAATGAATCTAGCTATCATATACAAAAAGATTATCCTAATCTGACTAGTAGTTCCAGAGATAAGAGCGTTAAAACAAACGATCAAACTCTTCAGCTTTATAATCGGTTCAATATTAATGGATTCATAGTAAGCGGTGAGAACGGACGATATACCGCTAGACACGTGTAAACTTACACTAGAATGTACGAGTGTTTGAAAATTATACACGCTCGTGTTTTTCAAAGTGTAGCTAACAGAACATTGATTTGGTGTGAAATGCAAAACAATATTACGATTGGAGATCGGTGAAATGATCAACATGGAAGGCATTCCAACGAGAGATGTCGAGAACTAAGTCCAAACTGAATCAGACAAGAGACAGACGAAATTAATCTTACTTGAACTGTTATAAATGCGTTTGGATGGATAGATTTACTTAATCACCCCAGAACAGTCCTGAGTCTAGATAAAATTTGGCACAGAGAAAAATTATAGCCTGGAATAGCACATAGGGCTATTCTCTTATCCCGGAAGAATGAACTGTGAGATAATAATATTAACTTTGAAGCAGACAAAATCGCAGACGTTAGCTAGTAACTTTCTATACCATAGAAATCACACATCAATCAAATTAAAAAAGTTATTGAACTAACAGCACAGTAAAAGATAACTAGTACAAGACCCAAATGAAATGGATAAGATTCAAGCAACTAAGACGAATGATCGTGTGAAAGGCGTCTTACACGGCATACAAGCAGCTCTTATTACCCGTAATATTACCGGCCCCGCCTCAAGGCATCATGTGTAACCGTCCTTAATGCACACTTTCTTGGGAAAGTTACAAAAAATAAAGTAGGTGTAAGAAGTTACAAACGAACTCCAGTAAGGATTAATAATGTAAGCGCCTGAGGTTAGGAGATGGTTCTTAGAAATTTTGATGTGTTTCGTGCGGTACTTATCTTTATTATGAGCCTGTTTCATAGTATTTGGGTTTTTCACACTTCAAAAGATTCTTAGGACTAAGTAACTGAAGTGGAGTGGATGAAAAAAGCAAAAGTGGAAAAACCGGGTACTGAAGTTCAACTATGCCTTTTGCTCTAGTCCATTAGACTAGAGACTTGAGTTCATTTGATTATAACAGAAATGGAATAGAAAAAGGAAGACGATGCAGTTCTGATTGAACAAAGTAATGAAAGGAGTAAAGGAACCAAGTTTAAAGCAAATACTACAATTAAGAATTGAGACATACATCAGAAAACCATTTGTAAGCAACTGAGAGACAGTCGGCAACGAAGTGATCCCATAAGGAATTCTTGTGAGATACAAAACGGTCTGAATGATAATGGCAATAATAACTCACACGAGATTCTAATACAGTTTATGAGTATATTTTTTATAATTGAGTTTTATTAGGACACCCCTCAAATTCCCCGTAAAAATGCGGTGTCTTCAGGTTTATAACAATATTATTTATAAGTTGCAAGTCATATTTACTGCATGGTTAATTATAAGAATGGCTTGACGTCATGTACTAAACGCTAAGCTGAATCCACCGCGTCACGATTCATTGGAATTTTTGGCGTTCCAATTTCAAAACTACAGAGAACAAAACGTTTTATGAAGTTATTGGTTTCAATAAAAAATTATGAATTTTGAATATTGTCAGGAGTAAAAATTTCAATGAGAAATTCAGTGTTCAGAAGAATGACTTCCATTATTCTTCTAGTGGAAGTTACATCAGGGTCTTACGTTTCCTACAAAATGAAACTGTTTGATATGTAACCGACATAGTTTCATTTGACAAACAGAAAGTTAACAATCTCAAAGGTGACACTTTTACTTTCACACTAGTAATTAATTTAGACGCACATCAGCCTACTATCATTGAACAAAAAGTGCCGCAAACTAAAAAAGTTCTTGATAAAGACAAAAATAATCAAGTCAATGAACTAAAAAGGCCTATTAGTAAACGCAAATACCGTTAACACAAACTATGAGAAAAAAAAAGATAAATAAGAAATTGAAGAATTTAATAGAGAAACAATTATAGATAATTCCATTAAAATTACAACGATTACCGAAGAGAGAGAATTTCACTAACTATTGTAAGTAAATCTGGGGCACGACGACGTAGTGTTAGTGTTGGCTCACACGGAATGGGAAATACCTGTTCGATTTAAGAGTCATGTAGTACTACTTAGAATTTATACTTGTTATAATATCACACTTCACTTGTAACGGGATCAGTAGAGTTAAAATGAATGCTAGGGAACTCGAAAGTATTTCTATGAATTCTCCCAACCAAATATCGGTCTCGGTGACCAATCTCAACGGAGACTAGCCTAGTATGCAACAGATATTATAGTGCATTAAATAATGACAGATGCAATCCGTTTTCTCTCATTTCCATAGTCCGATGGGACTATGAATAAAATAAATATGTAGTTCTGTGTATATTAGACAGATTGGCTTAAGGCATAGGTACATATTGGGAAAACTACTCTGTATTGTGATAACCTGTATGGAAAGCAACACAGTAAGGTTGGTTTTACCAACAATTGGGAAACTTTAGGTTTCCAGATCGTCTTCCTGTCAATACTAATATTTATTTATTTTAACTAGCTTTTGCCGCGTAAATGTCTATAGCTTAGACATTTACGCGGCAAAAGCGTCTTAAATAAACTATAACTCCTACAGAACCATCAGCATGTGATACTTTTATCCAATTAACATTCGGTTTAACAGCAAATATTATCTCAAATTCAACAAAAAATTCGACGTCAGACATGTTTGCTACTTCTCAATACACTCAGTACACAAGTGGATCAAGCCGTCTGTCTCACGCAATAGTTTCTTTGCTGTTACAATTACACCATATTTTGTTCCTCAGTTTTAAACACCTGTGCAAATCTTTGTCGCTCACGAACGCTGGTAATTTTTCAACAATATCTTTATGATTTTTAGAATTTGAACAATAGGGCTGGTGTTAAAGGATTTGGAGTTACCGTTGACATTTAAAACAAAAGGATTAGACGGATTTTAATGTTTTATGGGGTTGATAAATTCTACGAATGGCGATTCTTTAGGGTACGCCGTGTACCCTGGGCTATTATATTAGCCCCAGTAGGGGCGTACTATTGCCGTATCAAAGATACGCGGGCTCCAGCTACTTAAATCGTAAAATATTATCCACTATTTCACTCAAACTGTACGCTAAACTTCTTTAAAAAATCTTTACCCCCCATTTCTTCGCCGCAGTCAGGGCCCCTAACACATTTTGATACAGGGCCCGTCTAGGACCAGTACCACCCATTTCACGCTTATAATCTTTTCTAGCACAGTTGATTCCGTTCATTAGATTGTTTTAAGCGTCTCTTGCTACATTTTCGTCCCCAATTCAAGCACTTTGCAACAGATTTTCGCAACAGATGTTTTTAACTTAACGTTTCTTACTTGTCTTAATACCTACTTGTAATATGCGCATCCTGTTTAAGCGTATATCGTGGGAATTATATCTGTAATGCCTAGCAATCAGAGAAAATAACCAGTTATCGTTATAGTACCCACCTACCTACTTATCAATACTGCGATGGCCTTAGTATTTTATAATTATACACGTATATCATATTTCAGGAAATGGTACTAGTATATTGACCTGAATACCTTTAGAAGGAAATACTATAAATAGATTATTGACAAGGATATAAGTACCTATAAGTACAATATTTATAAAATAGCAGGTACTTTAGTAAAATCAAAGGTAAGAGATGGATGCCGCGATAAAAACAAAAAAAATAACTTTAGAAATTCGAAAGAAGAACAAGAAGAGATTGATGAAGTAAAGTAAGGAATTCGAGAGACAAGTAAGGATGAATGAATGATGATGAATACACCCAAGTAAAATGCCGAAATTATTATTTCGTGGATACTGAGCTCTGAAGTACCTAATCAAAATTAAATGTCGAATTTGGGATTTTGCGTTAGTACCCTCCCATTTCTCTCAAATATCACTAAGTTTATGATTATATGAGAACATTCACGATAGCACGCTTCTGCTATTTCCATACAAATCGTAATCTAGGCATGTTTTATGAAGTTTCTTGAGAAATTACCTTTTGGAATGGGCAACAAGATTCACAATAATTCTGTTTTTTTGTTTCTTGTAAATGACCGTTCAAAAGTGCCTTATGTTTGACTATTTTGAGTTATCTGTGTATCATCGTGTTATTATTTGACAAGTAACTAACTAATCATAAGCCTAGATATTTATATTATTGTCCTTATTCTATCTATCTACATAGAGTATAATTTCATTGAGTTTAATTACTTACTGAATTGAGTGCTGACGGTAACGTTTACTTTTGCCGAACTAGGTATTAATAACAAAGACATTACTGAAGAAATTATAAACTCGGAGGAAGCATAAAGGCATAACATTATCATTTCTTCAGTTATCAATAATATAAAAAAATTCAATCGTTCAAAGCCTAAATCAAAACAAATCACACGCAAAGAAAAATCCTTACCTAACCCAACATTTTGCACTTTAAACTATATTGCTCATGTTTTACAAAATAAAAGATCTTTTATCTTCTTCATCATTTAGCTCAGCTTCATTATTTTCCAGACATTCACACTACGACGACTAAGTTACCACATAATCTGTATTTAGTTTACGTGTACCATCTGACGCAGGAAATCATGATCTCAAAGGCTGCGTTTAACGACTTGAAAACTTTGCCCTCGGGACCTCATCACAAGTTCACCCAACATTCTCACAATCAGAAACTTATTAAACATAAACAAAGTGTTACATTACCTCTTAAACAATTGTTTGTAATGCATCCTAGAACAACACAATACACATCACAACACAACACAAAACACTAAGAATTCAAAACATTCACTTCGAATAAAAAACACGCGTCCAGCGGAGGGTATCACGAAAAAATTCTGAATACAAATAGCGGGATGCGTGCGTGGGAGTCGGGACGCGGCACGCGGGTCCACAGAGAGGGGGGGTAACGACACCGTACAGGTGGGGGCAGGTATACACAATCCACCCTACCCTTACAAAGTTTTAACGACAAGTGCTTCTCCGACAAGTGCCGGCGATTGACTGAATCAGACTGATCTACCTGGGTGCGCGGGCGCAGCGCAAGGCTGAGGTCGATCTATTGTTGTGAGTATGGCGTATAACGGATGAAAAGTTTGAATTTTCCCTATGGGATGTGCGCTGGAGTGACGAGTAATAATGACGGTTTTTGTGGTTACACTATGTGTATTATAATGTCGATATTATAGTACGTTAATTCATGACTGTCAATGGGTTTTCAACATAACTAAGCATTGTTATTGATAATTAGGTACCTATCTAAACGACATGTTGTCCTTTATGGGTTCCTTTTTAATTAATTTTGTAGAATCCTCGGAGTCTGGATTTGTGCCCGGTTGATGGCAATAGGTTCGCCTATTATATGGGACTTAAACATAACTGGCGAAATGTGGGTGTGTAATGGGTACACCTCTGCCTAATCCTTCGGGGATTACAGGCGTGTTGTTATGATTTTAATTTTGATAGTCAAGATTCAAAGGAATACATAAAAAGTGAAGGAAAAGGTGTATGGAATAAGCAAATCTTTGCATTTCTTCACTAAGTATTCTATAGAAGTACTAAAGTTAATAGGTATCTAAAATGTCTAAAAATATTTTGTAGTCACGTACAGACGGCGACACCAACCGGGTACCCCCCACGCATTAGAATTTGTTCGGAGAAGGGGTTACCACTTGATGACGCTGTCCGCACATAAGTATTGTTTCTCTATATAAAGTTTTGCAATTTAACTATCCACACAAATATCACAAATGCGAAAGTAATTCTCTGTCGGTCTGTTTGTTACGTCATCACGGCAAAACCACTGAACCGATCGTAATGAGATAAAGATTGAGATCTGGATAAGGCGTAGGATAAGTACTAATTCGCCTTACTGACTGCCTCTTGGTCTAGTGGTGGCTAGGTGTGACTGCTGAGCATGAAGTCTTGGGTTCGATTCCCAGGTCGGGCAAAGTGTTAATGGGTTTTTCCATCAGGAATTTCTCAGTAGCAGCTTCGGAGTCTGGATTCGCGCCCGGTTGATGGCAATAGACTCGCCCCTATTACATGGGGACTTAAACATAACTGTCAAAATGTGGGTGTACTAATAGGTACACCTCTGCCTAACCCTTCGGAGATTACAGGCGTGCTGTTATGATACTAATTTGCAGATAAAGTCGCGGGAATAGCTAGGTCATACATAATTATTATTCGAACTTGCGAAAAAAAATTCGAAAAGCGATTATATTGTGTCTACCATTTGTAAAGCAAATTAGCTACACATCAATAACTACCCGAAATATTTCATTCTTCCATTGTGCTAACATTACACACATGAATTGGAATTGAACATGGGAAGGTCTGGTGGGCATTATGTGAAGGTAGACACCATGCATGAGGTAGAGGGTGGCATCCAACGATGCGGAACAATGATGATTGAACCGAGACCGGTGGCGTTCTAGATTCACATTCACTTGTTTTTTTTTTATAGCTGCTGTAATTATCCGTGATTATAGAGGCAATTCTACTAAAGTTTAGGAAAAATCGCAATTTCTTTTGTCAGTCTCAGTCTGTCAAATATATGCCTTTTTAATTTACCTAAATTTTTTACATTGATTAATAAATAATCTTTATTTCATACACAAAGATCGTTTTTAATTACCAGAATTTGCCTCAAGATTTTTTTTACCTACTCTGATTTCCTACCCAAAATGTTGTCAAGTATTCTTATATTGCTGACTATTGCAAAAGACACACGATTCTGCTTATGCCATTAGTACATTAACGTTATTAGTAGGTTGTACGATGAAATAACTATGTTTTATCTTCTGTCAGACAATTCAACCAGCAGGTCTGTTCTATAAAAATGTCTCTTAGTGAATGTAGGTGACCAATCCACCATTGCTACAGATTGACAGCTCAACTCAAGCTCTTTTTATATAAATTCGTTGAGGGACATTTTTATAGAATAGCACTACTGATCTATCGAGACGATCTGGATCCTGCAATATCGGGTTTTTATAAACTATGCTACTATCACAATGTATGCGACTGAACCTTTAAATAATTTTGAAATTATTTTATTACCGGTCCTTTGGAACGTAGACGATTTTCTCCTACGGTCGGGCTGTTTAGTCAAACTAAATACCCCAATGTCAACCCAGCTCAGTATCATTTACCTGCCTCATTCTAGATCACTGCAACATCCCAGTCACGTCTCGATCTACAAACTGTACAGTATTTGTGCTAGTGCTGCCGATAACGTGTCTCATACGTAATTGGCACTAAGTAGTGCGTCGGCGTCAACCAGCGGACAGGAAAATTAACAGGTTGTTTTGGGTTCCTCATAGTCTTCTGAAATCTATGGCTGGGAGCATCTTCATTATAGTAATAAAATAAAGCTGAATAGTCTTTTTATTTATTTAAATACGCTAATCCCTGGAACTATTAATCGGATTTGAAAATATCTAATATATAGCCAGATTCATGAAGAATAGTATCGGTATATAACATCATGCACGGGTGCGGAGAAGTAACCAAAGACATATTAACACGGATAAAGTCGCGTGCAGAAGCTAGTAGTTAGATAAAGGTCAGTTCCCTTCAGTTTTTATGATGTACAGATATATACTTTAATTAGTAGTACCTATGGTTGGTAGTTAAATAAAAAATATAGATACTTCTGCTAAAAGGGATAAATAACCAAATTAAAAAATACAGCTGATTGTGTGTTATTTTTGCAACACAATATTCTATTGTAGTAGAGTGTGGTCATGCACTCTGTACTCAAACTACAAAGTAGAAATTGAAGCTACCAATGTTTGCCGTCGTTTGCCCAAAATCTCAGCTCAAATCAAGCCCTATTTCAAAAAGCTTTAAGCAAAAAGCCCTCCACTTTGATTCGCTGAAACTGTGAAAATGAAAAGGAGTGTAACACGATTAAAATCAAACTTTTCGTTTGTAAAGTTGCAACTAGCATGGTGGAAAAAAGGAGGTGTCAGAGGGACTAACTTGGGTGTGTCTGCGCAAATTGGCATTGGTTACAACTTCAGAGGAAATGAAAAGTTCGCACGTTTAAGTTTGTTAACCTAGCATCCGATAATTGGCTGGCTAAACGCATTTGTGAGCTCAATCATCTTCTTCGCTTAGTCTATATGAAAGAAAGCAAGCAAGTGAATTAGCCATGTTTTATATTACTAGCTAAGCCCCGAGGCTTTACCCGTGTTTAGTTACGTCTTTGCTTATAGCTCCGCTTTTGTGGGTCGTGGCATGATTTTATACAACCAACAAAAAAAAACAGCTGATCCATACAATTTGATCGTAATGTAGTACATTATTGTATGGATCAGCTGGTTTTTTTTTCACATTTCGTACTATGTCCCTTAATAAAAGTTGTTCATATTCATGAGTACATTCACCCCCTGAAAGATTTGCAACGGATTAAAATTCAGGTTGTATAGCCTTTACAATTTCTCATGAAAATAGCTACCATATACAGAAAGATTATTTCCAATACGACTGGTAATTTCAGATATTACTTAGAGCGTTTAAACAAACAAACAAACAGCTCTACAGCTTTATTATATTAAGTATAGACTAGGTTCCGCCCTATAAATATCTTATGAAATTCGGCAAAAGGCCAAAAAAAGCCATCAAATAATCTGTACTTCTTTTATAAAATAAGTATAGATGTAGTTACCTACATGATTGCCCAAGCTACGCAGAAGGTACGCTTGTTGTTGGCTACTTAATGGTGTCTTTAATAAGTGTATCACTGACATTGATGAAGGAAAACATCTTAAGGAAACCTGGACTCATGATCGATAGGAAACCTGGACTTACAAATTAATAAAAGTCTAAAGTCTCCGATCCGTCTTGAGCAAGCATGGTGATCAAGAGGTGGTGGTGAAAGGCCTTTACTCTGCAGTAAGACAATAATAGGCTAGGCTAATATTAGTATATCAAGGTAAAAGATAATGTTCTTCTCCATGGAGTCCTACCTCCGTTTTGGAACGAGCAACTAGCTTCAACTTTCGGACTAACAGACCGACTCCTTGACAATTCAAAAGTGCCTGTAAATGTGCTAATTGAAATAAATGTTTAGACTTTTGACTTTTATGGAAAATATTAATATTTCAACGTACAGAACCCACGAGTTGATTAAGAACCTGTACTCAACATAGATACGCAACGACTACCATCACGCACTCGATACTGACAGATTTGTGCATCACACAGATCTTATCTCAGCTAATTACGGTATGCCACTCATTTGCATAACTACTTGTACGGGAAATATATACCGTGTAAGATGTATATGAATAATGATAGTATCTAGAATATTCTGTGGAAATTCAATATTATCCATACTGATTGTATTTGAAGGGCTGACAGATCGAGTAGATTAAAATATAAACTTATTAGGTACTATTATAAATAATGCGAAATGTGGGTGCACTAATGGGTACACCTTTGGTTCTCCCTTCGGGGATTACTGGCGTGATGTTATTTTATATTGAGACTAGCGACCCGCCCCGGCTTCACACGGGTGCATGTATTATACATATAAACCTTCCTCTTAAATCACTCTATCTATTAAAAAAAACCGCATCAAAATCCGTTGCGTAGTTTTAAAGATCTAAGCATATATAGGGACAGACAGACAGACAGGGAAAGCGACTTTGTTTTATACTATGTAGTGATTTACATTCTCGTTATTCTGTTATGCGGGTATATACGTCCTTGCGTACGCGCAACCTCTGGGGCTTCTTAATCACGCCAGACAAAAAATCAGGCAAGGTTAATTAATTGTCTAGATTAATGTTTTTTTTTTCTGGTTTAAAAGAACAATGTTGAAGCTTTAGTAGGTACTGTGGTACCTATTTCGCCAGTTACTTATGTTAAAATTTCATGTGATGAAGGGCGACCTGGGAATCGAACCCAAGATCACATGCTCAGCCGTCGCCCTTTGTGACCGCTAAACCAACGAGGCAGTCAATAAAAACAATCCATACTAATATTATAAATGCGAAAGTGTGTCTGTCTGTCTGTATATCTGTCTGTCTGTTACCTCTTAAAATGATCTCCGATTTTGATGAAATTTGGCATGGACATAGTTTAAGATCCGAGGAAGGAGTTTAGTTTTTATCCCGGAAATCATCCCCTAAGGCGGTGAAAAGGGGGGTGGAAGTTTATATGCAAGTACGATATAAACAAGTCTGTTCCACGCGGACGCAGTCGCGTTCAAAAGCTAGTTCAAAATAAATTGAAAACAGTGGATGCAAATAAAGTATAATAGATTATAATAACAACAGCAGAATTTACGAATTGGACTTTACACCACAGTCCAACGTTTGAAAACAAATAAACGTAAACATAACATAAAACCAAATAATTGCTTGCTCGATTGACTATTTTTAAGGGGCGTCGCTCACACGATTAACAGTCGAGGCGCAGTTGAGGCGTGGGCGCATAAGAGGCACGCCGCAACAAGGTTTTCTTTACAAATGAATGGTAGTGCGCTCACATACAAGAGTTGCGGCGAGGGCGAGGTGAAGGCGGGGCGGAGGCGAGGTGCAGGCGGGGCGGAGGCGAGTTGCAGGCGCAGGAGGGGCGCTCAAGTGTGCCCCAGCCACGATCCCGCCGCCATTTTGTCATTTTGTCATTCAAAATGTGAAGGAAGCATAGCCGCCTGCGCCTCGACTCTACGCAGAGACCTATCCTCGACCGTGCTGCGACGCCGCACCGCCGCTGACGCGACGTCGCCTCGACTTTACCAGTGAGCGACGCGCCTTACAATTGACTCATGCATATTTAAAACAATTGCTATTTGATGACGTCAGTACGGCGTCAGGGATTGCCCAAGACAATAATTAAAAACTAAATACCTACATGCGAGTTTTTTTACTTCAAGCTATTTTTTACAGTATTTCAATCAATGTGCGGGTCACAATCGTCTGCACGATTCTGCAGTAATAATGCCTTTAGGCAACCAGTATTAACGGTAGATGAATAATTAAAATTGATGATCAACTAGTCAGTACTTAATAATTACATCTGCTTGAGACCGTCTTGTTGGACAATTTATGAGGTGTTTATGTGCATCTATACATTTATGTATATCTGTACAGATAAATAAAATTGAAGTGACTGTTAGTCTATGTCTAGCTTTTAACCATAATTATGCTTGTTTACATGGAACATACATAAGATCACGCCTGTAACTCCGAAGGGTTAGGCAGAGGTGTACTCATTAGGACACCCACATTTCGCCAGCTAAATTATATTTAAGTCCAATCTAATGGGCGTAACTATTGCCATCAACCAGGCACAAATCTAGTCTCTGAGGCTGCTACTGAGAAATTCCTGATGGAAAAACCCAATAACACTTTGCCCGACCGGGGAATCGAACCCAATACCTCATGCTCAACAGTCGCGCTTTGCGACCTCTAGACCAACGAGGCAGTCGACGAGTTCGCATGGAACATAACCCAAAAAAAAACATTTTTTTTACTTTTTATCTGTCTTTATATTCCGGTTAGTTTCCGAAAGGGCTGAACCAATTTTGACGGGACTTTCACTCGCGAATAGCTGATGTCATATGGAGTAACTTAGGATATATTTATTCTTGAAAAAGATTTAGAATTCCACGCAAAAATGCAAAACCTTATATAGCTTGCCAATATCTTGTCTATTCCAAAGACATCCCGCGATATCAATCTTCGGATCGCTGAACGCGGAAGATGCGTGTTTAAAATAATAATGCTTGCTTCTGGCATTATTGTGTATCATATACATTTAGATTTGCATACAATATTACTTAGGTACATGTACATTTTAATCGATAACCATACAAGGGGAACAAAACATAAAGTTATAAGTAATTGACTATCAAAGGTATTGGCAATTTTGACTGCCTCGTTGGTCTAGTGGTTAGTGACCCTGACTGCAAAGCCGGAGGTAGTGGGTTCGATTCCCACCCAGGACAAACTTTGTGTGATGAGCATATTGTTGGTTCTGTGTCTGGGTGTAATTTATCTATAATATGTATGTATTTATTAATTATATAAGTATGTATATCAGTTGTCTGGGTACCATAACACAAGCTCTGCTTAGCTTGAGATCAGATGGCCGTGTGTGAGTTGTCCCAAGATATTTATTTTTTATTTATTTTATTTAATTAATGTTGGATAACATGGTTTGCAACTAATACAATTTATACAAATTAATAAAATTGAAGTGTCAGTTTCTGATATCATAATAACAGCATACATTATATAATTTACTTACAATAGTAACAATTTGTTTATTTTTGTTTGTCTGTCTGTTTTTCCCGCGAATCACCTAAACGGCTGGATCGATTTTAACGGACTTTCACTGGCAGATATCTGATGATAAAAGGAGTAACATAGGATACTTATTTTTCAGAAAGCGCAAGAAAATACCGCAGATAACCGACATTTACGCAGACGAAGTCCCGATCATAAGCTAGTTTACTAAAAACATGCCAGTAATTTAAGATAGCGGACCATATTCTATTAACATAACTTTGATTTTAAAGCCCTAACGGTTTTCATGTTGCTTGTCATCCCTTCCAATAAAGACAACATGGCGTATACAAAGCTGACCGTATCCGGGTAAGCGGTAAATCTATAGGACATTAGATGACGACAGCGTAGAATGTTATCGCTAGCTTTTGCAACTGATTTTGTCCACGTGAATGTCGGTTATATTAACGTGGACGCAAACGAAGTCACGGTAAGATTTTTTACTTTACAGGTGACATTAAGGGTCAGTTCACACCGAGACGCGACGCGACGCGACGCAACGTGAAGATACTGGAAGAGGCCAGTGACTTCGCGCTGCGCCGCGCGCCGCCGCGAGACGCATCGCAACGTCGCCGCTCTTGCACGTCGCGCGTACTGGCGATTCACCGCTGCGTCGCGATGCGTCGCTCTACGCCTCGTGACGCCTCGCGGCGTAGAGCGACGCATCGCGACGTAGTGCTGCGTGGTGTAACGTATTCTAAATTCTCACAATGAAATGTGTATCTTTTCGTGTAGAAAATATAGTTATATTTTGAGTCGCTCTTTTAAAGTGTGCACGCAGCGTCGCGTCGCGTCGCGTCTCGGTGTGAGCTGACATTAACGTATGAAAAAATATTAATACATGAATAACACAACAACACACAATTATTATTAAGGTGCACTGGGATAATTATGACAACCGGGTAAATTCCGATTTCTATTATTAATTTGCACCATTTACGTACCACATCTTATTTTGTCATTTTTTTAAAGATTAAATATAAGTATTTATTAATAATGCACGGCGATGTTTAAATATGTCGCTGCGTTTGGTTGAAATTGGAATATAATAAATGTAATTACTCCAGTGCACTATAATTATATTTATTAATGACAAGGTCTGGTCCCATACAAGTCCTAATAAAATTTAAACCATGTCGCTTTTTTTTAATGGGGATGGGAAATGACTTCTTTCGCTGGAAGGGAGTGTCAGACTCGTCCTGAGTAAAACCCAACCGTGTTCCTCATAATGCCCTTTGTTTTCTTCCAGGGGCGGCCCTGGAAGAAAACACCGCGTTACCACCAGTTACCGCGGGTAAGTCTAACGTACAAAATCCGCAACCCTGGCAGTAATCATGTCGCTGGCGTGAAGCTTCTGGTAGTTTATCACACGAATTTGAATCTTAACGACATGAAGAAAATTACTATTGCCATATAAGACATGCTTTTGGTTTAGAATTTAACACGTCATCGTCATCAGCGCTGTTATGAACTCCGAAACACGCACTGGGGACCACTAATAACCAAATTAAGATAGCAATCAAGATTGTGTTACCGTAATGAGCCTGTAAGGTGATAGCTGTGATATAATATGTACAGCTTACAGAAGAGATAGTGTCAACCTTGGACGATAAAGCCAGGGCCGTATTATCTATTAGGCAGTATAGGCCTCGATTAGGCGTAGTAACCTCGAGTCCGTGAAAAAAAATTGTAATCTTTCTTTAAGTGAAAATTAAAGAAGATTTGAATGTTACAAAAAAACGATTAGAAATATTTACATAATTATTATATTCCTTCCATTTATTTCATCGTTTTTATGTATTCATAAAAATAAAGGTAATAAGGTGGGTAATGTAGTGTAAAAAAACAGTGTAAGTAGTTATAAAAAAATAGTGTCAAGGTAGAAAAATAAAATTTTTGGAAGTTAGAAATGGCAAAAGGAGCCCGTAAGGTTAGGGGCCCAGAAACGGTAAATCCGGCTCTGGACACGGTCAATGTTACGACTTCCTAACTCCTTCACTTTCTAAGACTACGCTGTTTTTTTTTTTCAATTAATTTGATTGTTTTAAGTTTTTCTGTCTCTAAGGTTTTTTGTACTATGGTTATGTAATCAGCGTTTTTTTATGTTTGACGACTAGCATAGCCGTCTCGTTTACGTTTATTTGCTAAATTATTTATACAAAAGAATGTAGAATTTGAATAATTTTGTACCTGTATACATTTCTATTTATTTATGTAGAAAATTATAAAGATTTTTCTTAAATATCTAATTTTGTTGTACACTAGCACAATAATTTTGCATCTGTTTTGTTATCTCTTCACCACCTTTGGTTGACTGGTAGAGAATGCCTAAGGTATTAAGTCCGCCTTTATACTTTGTTGTTGCGTAATGTTTAAATAAATATTATAACAACAATAAAAACATAAGCAGAAAATGAAATACGAATAACAGCACTCCCCTACGATAGATGAATATACCTAACAAAATGAGAAGTATTGCAATTCAGAACTGCAAGAACATTAAGAAAAGTAAAGAATTTATTGCCCTCCTGCAATCAAAAGACATCTTTGTATTTGTAATTAAGAAGGTTGAACAAAAAATGGGGAAAAATAAATTCCTTACAATGATAGTAATCATTATGTAAAAGAACATCCGTTTTGATTTTTAGTTTTATGTAAAACAGACTGTTTCGTTTTGCCAAACTGGTATTTTAACTTTGCCTTTCAATTTGCAATATTAAAACATCAGACTATTAGAGTATTCGAGAATAATTTCAATTTTGATAGACAGCGTATTTTACAGATAGAGAGAGAGAGAGAGAAACTAGGGTGGCTGCCATACTATAAAATATAATATTGTACTGTATTTCAGGCCTGCATACTATATTATACTGTTGAAGAAATACATACATAGCATGCAAAAATGCTATAATTTCAGTTAGATGGTTCATATTGACGGCTCTCTTTGAAATAAGTTATGTTCCTACTGTGACATTGGTAATGTGTTAAACCTGATAAGATAAATACCTAAATAAATAATAAAAAATAATCCTAAACGTTTTACTTTTTTTTCGGAATGTTATCTCGCATTTCGACCTATGCGGCTGTCGGTTGCTTAACCGGACTTTTCTGTGGTGTTTAAATATTAAGGCCTTCAGCCGTGGCCGCGTGGCTTAAAACTTATAACCTTTAAGCAACTACACGCTAAGGGCACCCTCAGTGGGGTACAAGTCTCAGCTTAGGGTGTCGCTGGATTCCTAACGAACGTTCGTCTCATTATACTTATGTCCTTGAAGTACCTATGGTTAAATAAGTAAACTACCATGTAAAACTCACCGGTTCTCCCCAGGTCCAAGCTTATTGTTCTCAACTATAGCCGTAGCCCTGATCCTATGGTCAGGCTGTTCCCCAATCAGTTTCTCACTCCTGCCGTTATTCAGATGCTCCCTAGCCACACTGTACGCGTCACAAATATCCCTATCAACAACAACACCACTATCACTTTCACAAATCACTTTAACTTTCTCACTCGTGTCAACTTCGTGTTTTTCCGGTTCCACTTTATCTTCTTCTTTTATTATGTCCTTCTTTTTATCTATGCCGTTGGCTATGACGGGCGCTGGTTTCGCCTGGAGGGATTTGGGTTGGGCTTTTGGAGAGGATATTGTGGGTTTACTCTCGATTGCTCCGTTTTCGTTTATTGATGTCACGTAGACGGTGGAGTTTGCTATGTAGCCGTTGAGCTCTTGTCTGTTTTCTGGCTGAGTTCGTTTTCGACGGTTAAGCTGGAACAAGAGGAAAAATATATTTTATTAAATGTTTAGTAGTCCATAGTCTAGTTTGAGTCACCGTGGCCAGGGAACGCAAAAGGCATTAGTTGGAACACGGATGGATGTTAGTCAATTAGAGTTTAACATTCCCTTCCGCTCCGCTCAGAACAAAAGAAGTAATTTAAAGATTTAACGTCCTAAAAAAAAATATCAAAATGTACAAGTACATAATTAAGTATATTCCATCGATACAGAATTGCAACCGGATACAATATGAATAAATCATAGGAAATAATTATATATTTCAATCAAGAGACAACAAAAAATCGATACGATACTTTATTAATAATACAATGTCAGATACAGAACTACATAATTGAATAGAATAAATTAACGGCACACACGAAACCTTTGGTTCAATTATGTTTAATGGCTAGCTTTGTAATGTACTCAAGGTTTTACAGACAAGTGCATATAATAAAAGAACCTAATAATTGGAGTTTAATAATTAAAATTGTATCAGTAAAAATAAAAAACATTCCAAAACTTTCGTCAGTGAAAACATGTGAAATTCTGACAATTTCGGACTGTGACGAATTCAATATTCAAGCATTTCGATCATGCAATATTCCGTTCCTGACAAAAACTGAAATGAATCTTCAGTTAAATTGTGATTTTTATTTTTCTTTTATGTTCTATGTGATGTACCATCCTCTTGAGAACAAATGTCTGCCTTAATCAATTCCTATACGGTAGATGAGTTTCTTGCTCGTTCTTCTCCATAGAAATCTACCGACGTTTTAGAACGAGCAACCAGCTTTAACTTTTTGACTAACTGACCGACTCTTAGACAATTCAAAAGTGCCTTTAAAGGGTTTTAATGAAAATAAATGCTGTGACTTTGAGCACCGTGTATAATTTTGAATTTTTGGAAAAAAGGACCCAAACCACAATCACTCGATGAAACCACTACTACACATACTATCCAGCAATAACAGTTCAACGTTAGTCTGAACCTGGTGCTTAGAATAAACTTTAAATCAATCAGCTTTACTTTGAAAAATGGGAGTTTCGACGTGTATTGGTTCATCTAAGCAGAACTAACACTTACTATTCTTTGTAAAACCATGCTGTTGTTTGTGGAATGTGTGTTTAAGTTATAAAAGACGCTGTATAGTGAATTGTTAGCAGTATGCGAACCCATCCATGTTCAAGCCATCTGACAGCCACTTATCACCGTTCGCAGCACATTTAACACGATTATTGGAGTGTGGGTTTCCGTACCGCTTGAAGATGGTGATAAAAAATATATGTATACAGACATACATACATATATAGTTAACATAGACATAGTCAACAAAATCATACAAAAAAAAATAGGTAGGTACAAATAAATTAAATTAAATTGTCTGTAATGTCAAATAAAAGCATTTTACAAGATATACTACATTTACCACGAAAAAAACATTATTATTGCAAGCTTTTATTTAGCTTGCACTGTTCGTATGTATGTATGTAAGTAAGTTGTCCTTTCATTTGCAAACCATTTTTCGACCATTTATGGGTATCCGATTGAGCTGAAATTTTGCATACACCTTTAGTTCTGATGACAATACAAAATCCAATACTCAATATTGTAATAATTACAAATTAAAGCTTGTTTTTAAAAATATTTTTTTTTTCTGTCTATCTATTTGTCTGCCTGTCTCTTTGTTCTAGCTAATCTCCGAAATAGCTGGACTGATTTCGACGGGACTTTTATTGGAGGATAGCTGATGTTATAAGGATTAACTTAGGCTGAATAACTTATTTTTCAAAAAAAGACCTAGCGGTAATCAACAACATCAAACGAAGTAGTGAGCACAAGCTAAATAATAAATACATACGCTGAAGACAGAAGTGAGAGAAAAAGACAACTTTAAATAAAGTTAAAACAATGGCTAGCAAAACGAAGCTCAAGCCCTTTTAATCCATTCAAAGAGGCGATAATTAAAAGAGCAGGCGCCAGGCGCCCTTGACAACACAAGAATTAGAACAAAACCCGAAAATGATAATAAAACTTGCAAAAAATACGACAACAAAGGTCTATCATGTTGAACAATCTCCTCATAATGCGCACCAGATGACAGTGTCACGGTTTTTTATGAAAAATGTTAATGGTTCCGTACAATATGTCAGCGCGGTATGCGACCCCAATTAGTAGCAAAAACACCACTTGACGTGAACGTGAATTCAACAAGTGGACCCTTGATGTCCCTAAGTATTAATGGGGTGCAATGATTTTATGGGAACATTGTAACCTGCAACATGGAGACCTGATTTACAGGTAACATAACATCACGCCTGTAATCCCCGATGTGTTAAGCAGAGGTGAACGCATTAGTACACCCACATTTCGCCAGTTATGTTTCAGTCCCGTGCAATAGACAAATAGCAAGATTTACAGGTTTTGTAAAGAAACTTATTTTAGACACCAGTCTTCCACTAGTTATATACAAAACCAACTATTGCCAGCGACTTCGTCTGCGTAAATGTCGCGTTATCGCGGATGCAGACGAAGTCAAATAAAAAGTAGTCATGTCCTTGTTGGGGTTCAAACTTACCCTGTACCAAAGACAGACAGAAAGAGTTTCTTTCGCATTTATAATTTATGGATGGTATCTGTAGACAAAGTTAACTTTAAACTGTAATTTGTGATAACAAAATAATCATCTGTGTATTGTTATTGGGGTAATAATTGAAGATTTAATCAACTTTGATGGGAGGTTCCGGGTTAGATACCAGGAAAATATAACTAAGTTTTTCTTAGACATCACAGACATCGGTAATTAAAGAACAACATCGTGAGGATACCTGGACTTTTATGTCAGTCTGAAATTGTCTATCCGCCATAAGCAAGTGTGGTGATCAATGCTTGTGCCTTCCGTGCTCCCATTATCTTTTGTAGCCTCAAATTGGCCAAAAATAGTGTTGACTATATCCGAATTCCTGCATTTAATTGCATTGAATCAATTTCATCAATTAAATAATTGTTTTAGGTTCGTCATATCAATTGCCAATTACGAGTTCATGGACTAAAGATCAGCGTCAAGCAATTGATAGAATTGATCTGAATGAAATCAGCAATGAAGCAAATATTGAAACCATAGATGAAACAGGAAAACAAAAGAAAAGAACAACGCATAGGTACCTAATTGACTATTTTAAATTCGTACTTCAAGTAAATAATAAAACCAATCTGTTATTGTCCCACTGCAAGGCAAAGGCATCTTCTCATATAGAGAAGGCTCGTGCCTTCTCTATATGAGAAGATGCCTTTGCCTTGCATTAATCACGACGCTTGCTCAAGGGGGATTTCAGACTTAGGTATATTAATTATATGTTCCGGTTTCCTCACTATGACAGTGATGTTCAAGATAAACTTAGAAAGTAAATAATGTATTTAAAAGTCACACAAATAAGTGTTAATTAAAAGAAATAAATTAAGCATCTTGTTTAAAATGTTGTGAATCAGACGATGGTGCTGAAAAACAGAATTCTTTTCACAGTTTTTAACTGCAAATTATATTGAAATAATCTGTAGCGAGCAAGTGAATTAAGTGCGCTTCAACTACGAATGAAGTAACGAATCGTTCGGAGATGATGGAACAAACAGTTTGTTGTTTGGGACAAGAATTAATTATTTATAATATAAATTAATTAAACTCACTTAAATTTTAAATCTGACATCGGTGAAGGAAAACATTGTGAGGAAACCTGGACTTATCCATCCATACTAATATTTAAATGCAAAAGTAACTCCGTCTGTCTGTCTGTCTCTTTCGCTTTCATGACTAAACCACTGAACCGATTTTAATGAAATTTGGTACTTTTTATTGGGTATTATTATTACTGATTTTAAATATTAATGTGATGATGAAGTTTAAAGTGACATAAAAGTACTTCACTATTGGAAAAAAAATGCTAAGAATTAACGATTCCTAGAGCAAATAAAAAAAGGTAAGTATCTTTGCAGCTGCCAAAAATGGTTACGTAGAAAGTCTCAGTAAAACGAGACTAGCTATACACACAGTACAGCCGCCGCACCTCGTATCTTGGGCCAGCACATAAGTGGCCTCGTCAAGTGGAGTTGGACTGAATGCAACCAAGCTCACTTGCGCGTATTGTCTTAGCTAATCTATTGTACGTTTTCCATTATGCGCCATGTACACGCTATGTCCCCTAACTTGGCCCATCGAGTCGAGTGACCTCAAGTGAAGGCGCGGACTGAAAGCAGGCCAACTCGCTCGCATACGTTATTACGTATGCGAGCGAGTTGGCAATTGGAGTTGGAATTAAGGTTGTAGACTACATATAATAAAGCTATTGCTTTATTATATGTAGTCTACAACCTTAATTTCACTATACATCACAACTTGACCATGTAAGCCAGTTGCTCGAGATCTCCCGTACCGCGAACCCTCACCATGCGAACTCTCATTCTTGAAGTACTGCGAGAGGAATGCAACTCCATATGTTGTACTTACGTTTGTTTGCTCAAACCACATGTAACATAACATCATGACATCACGCCTGTAACCCCCGAAAGGTTAGGCAGAGGTGACCCATTAGTACCTACACACACATTTCGACAGTTAATATTTAAATCCTAGTTATGTTATGTCTAAGCATATGTATTTTATTGAATTTACATTACTAGGTTGTCAAATTGATTTACTGTTGTAAATGAACAAATAGATAAATAATAATAACAAACTTGGGCTTCGAGTCTAGTAGCTTGGCCTGCCTGGCAAAGTCGTTTGCATATTTCGTCCTAACAGAAATATTGTGTAGGTTCTAGGAAATATAATATTAACACGTTACATGTATAAACTTAAGCAAGGAATAGAGCATCGTCAAGTTGCTGTGCATATCTCTCGCACACATTATCCTTCCTGCATATCCGTCTACACGCTAAAGTTTATAACTTGGACCACCGAGTTAAGTGGCCTCGTCGCGTCAATTGTGGGACTGCATTCAGGCTGCCTCGCTCGTATACAATGTCCTAGCTAATTTATAGTATGTTCTATTTATTATTTATGTATTTACGCTAGGATTTAAGAACAAATAACATCCAGATTTCACAAACTATATTCTAAAGCCGGCTTTTCACTATGGGATATAATATAATATATATTACATCCTGAGATATAATATTTTATCGCTCGTCATACATTTTGTACGTGACCGTTCACACTGTGCTATAATATATATTACATCCCAAACTATAAATATTTTTTCGACCGACTGAGCGATATTTAGAGGTCATTTGAAGGTGTATATTTTACCCCACGTCCCCGGACACCGCGTTCTCCCCCTGCCTCGCCCTCAGTTTGAATGGTGGTGATGTTCGAGTGCAGACGTGTCAACTGATCACGTGTTTTGAACTTTTGCGTAAATGCGTCTGTTGCTTTATAATGTCATCTTCAATCATAACATGAAGTTCGAAAAATTTAGTTTTATTCATTTTAGTTCATTAAAAAGCCGAAATTCACCATAATCTTCTCTTAGTCTAATATGATTCGATATCCAGAATCGACGTTTATTATATTTTCGTTTATTATTTACTAGCGACCCGCCCCGGCTTCGCACGGGTGCATTGTATTATACAATAAACCTTCCTCTTGAATCACTCTATCTATTAAAAAAAACCGCATCAAAATCCGTTGCGTAGTTTTAAAGATCTAAGCATATATAGGGACAGACAGACAGACAGACAGGGAAAGCGACTTTGTTTCATACTATGTATAGTTTATTATTTATTTGATACATATAAATCGAATACAGCATCATCGTCATCTGATGAACTATCGTAGGAATCAAGCAAAACAATCTCCATAAAATATTATCCATTTCAGAATTCAACCTTTTCGATAAAAAACGTGATGACACAGTGGTGACCGAAGCTGAACTGTTCCAAAATATATATGTTACAGTGTGAACAGCAATCGCGGGATGTAATATATAGCTCAAAATGTAATAAATATTACATCCCATAGTGAAAAGCCGGCTTAATTGTCGGCGCAGACGGAGCAGTAAAAAAGTCAAAGTCAAATTATTTATTTTAAATAGACCGTTGAAAGTAACCGTAAGAAGCTCCAATATCGCCCTTTATATGAAAGAGATAACACAATAAAATGTTGTTGACTGACACTAACATTCCATTGTAAACAGCTTGATTATGACGAATCATTGTTTACGTTCGTTAGGGTGCGTCCACATTGCTCTTTGTAATCCCATGACGCGCGCTCAAACTCACAAGTTACTCGCGCGATCCTTTTTCGCTCGCTTTGTCAGTATGTTACTCTTCTCTTTCAATATATTATTCGCGAACACTATGATTTTTATTTATTTACTAGTTCCTGCCCGTGACTTCCTCCACGTTAAAGTTGATATATTTATCCCACGGGAATCGTACGTTTTTTCGGAATAAAAAGATCCGTTTAGCCGTTCTGGCGTGATTAAGTAAATCAAAAGTTTTGCATTTATAGTAGTAGAAAGATTATTCATCAATATCTCTTATATTAACACCTTGAACAGCTATGTGGATACTTGCATATATTAAGGCTAGTGTATTAACATGTAGAACGTATAACATTATCCTTAAGTCTACTGATAGTTTGGACATGTCACGTCGTGGGGTGTGATCTGCTTGAGTGCTGTAGGCGCTCGCAGCGGAATGTTGACAGCCAGTTTAAGCCAGATAGTTAGTAATATTATACATTAAATCAATTCTTACTTCTGCAGATATTTTGCTCATGTTATACCTAGGTATTTAATCTTCTGTTACATTGTCCGATTGCAAGGCAAAAGAACAAAGAAGGCACAAGCATTGATCACCAAGCTCGTTCAAAGCCGATTGGCGATTTCAGACTCATTTAATGGTAAATCCAAGTTTCCTATTTTCCGATTACAAAGATTTCGTTCACCGATGTCAGAAATGTCCAAGATAAACTTAGACAGTACCTACATCTGAATTTAAAAAGTCACATTGGTAGTTGCCTGAAACCTCATGCATGAGAGGCTAGCGCATTACCATAGGTCATCTTGACGATATACAACTATTAGCAATTAAATAATGGTGTTATTTCTTACCTCTACAGACAATTTGGACATGTCAACAGGCGTGATCCGCTTGAGCGCTGATAGTCGCTGCAAGCGCTGCCGCGCCTGCTCCTCCACAGCGATGAGGAACGCATCCTGAATTATATTGTGGCCGATGTCTGATACTGTGGACAAGGAAAAATATTGGTTAGTTTGTGTTATTGGTAAACACATTTATTGGTAAATTACAAGTGACAGCTTTTAAGTAAACTTAAAACACACACAATTATTGTAGGAATACATAATTATTGCTTAATTTAATTGAATTAATAACTTTTTCTTTCAATAATCTCTACATAGATAAGTCGCTTCCCACCATCTGTACGCTTAGAACTTTTAAACGCAACGGATTTTAATTTGGTTTTCATCAATAGAAAGAGTGATTCAAGAGGAAGGTTTAGGTATCTACATTGCACCTGTGCGAAGCCTAATTTAATTAATAAAATCTGAAGAATAATGGATTTATTCACACCAGTCGTTATAATTGACTGTCCTTTGCTAAACACGTATAAGTAAAAAATATTTTTTGAAGTTAAACCTAATATTTCAAGTAGCTAAATAAACCTATTATTATAAGTAGCAAAAGTAGTACTTATGTTAAAATATTTTGCCGCGCGTTCACAAATGTGTACGCACCCTTAAATGCGTTGAATTGGCTAATGCAGCCGCACAATGTCCGATAGATTGGATTATGAGCTTACCTACTTCATTAAGCCTGTCAGGTAATCCTTAACATTAATTTTGCAATGTATGCTATGAGTCTATGATACACAGACTGACGGACAGCCATACGTACATTATTTGACAAATTCCCCATATTTAAGTTTGCCCAACGACCTATGGATAATGATACCTACCATAATAACTTTTCGACGAGTACAATATGAATTCTGTCATTACATTTTGAAATATTCTGTATCTTGAAATGTCTGTTTTCATTCAATATCTACAAAATGATACCAGCCTATTACTGTCCCACTGCTGGGCAAAGGTTTCTTCTCATACAGAGAAGGCAAGCAAGATCGCCAAGCTTGTTGAAGGCGGCTTGGCGATTTCAGACTTGTATTAATTATGAGTTCAGGTTTTGTTAACGATATTAGTGATGTCCAAGATAAACTTAGAAAATACATAGGTATAAATTAGAAAAGTCATAACAGTGCTTGTTCGACATTGCATGAGCGGTGGGACAATATTAAAATTGTAGGACCTACAATGTAGTGACAAAATGGAGTTTACAAAATTCCTAGACATGTTTTCAAAACTAGTTTCTCCACTATCAATCAAAACGTCAATGCCAATCAAAATATCAATCGACATTTTCGTCAAAACACTCCTGCGCCACGTGCGTCGAGACCGATTGGAGCGATTCACGTTGCGATGGCGCAACCGAGTAATTAATATTCTGTTGGCAATCGAGGGCCTTCGAGATGAGTCAGCCAGTGTTACTGTGAATATAGGTATTATAGATTAAGGCGGTACCCCGACCAAAACCTTGTTTTTAGTCGTTTTTCAGAGGCTATCTTCTCATTGATTAAGGGAAATAAACGACATCTAAAAGCACTTTATTAATGTTTGATATATTATCATCACATTGCAAGTTCTAATTTTGTTAAATGTGTTAAAAATACATTTAAAACCTCCTTGCGAAATAATGACTAAAATTATTGATTATATGCATTTTTTGCTTAACGCAACGTGCTATTAATTTGAGAATTATACTAATCATTAGATAATTAAAAAATCTAAATAGTATAAGTTTTATTTTATTTCAAAAGCTCGCTGTGTTTTTTTTTATATTAAAATAATTCCGAAAAATTGAGTGAAAACGAGAAGATGAGAAAGAGATGAGATAAGAAAGTGGCGTACGGCAAAGAGGGACCGAATGCTCAAGGTCATTTGGTCAGGGAAGCGCCTTAAGCTACGCTTAATGGGGTTCGTCCGTGGTCAATCTTTACACAACGGGACTTCTCCGTGCCTCGGAAAGCATCAAAAATCTTTTTGTATATGATAACCAGATTCATAAGGGATAAGTAAAGGCTATATTAATTTTATAAATGTTGATTTTATTTATTTCTATTATTTGTAATTTTTTTTTTATATTTTGTCATTATTTTATTTTTTTATTTAAAATTTAATTAATTTTTTGATAACAAAATATAGCCCTCAGTGATAACGTAGCTTCCAATTTGTGAAAGAATTTTCAAAATCGGTTCAGTAGATCCAGAGATTACCCCCTACATACAAACTTACAAACAAATGTTACCTCTTTATAATATTATAGTATAGATCTAATTATGATCTCAAATGGATTGAAATAAATGATTTCGAATTTGAAAAAAAATAATTTGAATAAATAACATCACGTTACGAGTCGCCGCCGGAGTGAAGCAGAAACCAAAGATGTAACTAATCTACTTTACCCGGACAATGTCGCGAAAACAAGCTAGTATTATTATTATAGGATTGCCCAACTTTTCCAGATAGCTTCGCGTGCCCTGATGTAGCCATGAGGAAAACAACACCAAATATAGCTACAATTTTCCACGTTTTTATTACCAGCCAACATTTCAACACAAGCTGCATATATTCGCGTGGTTTTTTTTCACCCGGGTTAATTTACGACTTTGGTTACTGCTCCGTTCCCGTCAGTCGTAGCATAATGTTATATAGTTTATACGATTCTTCATGAATCTGGCTATTATATACAAAAAGATTTTTGCCAATCCGACTGGTAGATCCAGAGATTTTCACTTTTAAACAAACACACAAACAAACAAAAAACTATTTAGCTTCATTATAATTATTACTCGTATATTAGTATAGATTCTAGTCAAAGGTCGGAACTTTAAATCATCTGGGTCCAGCAAATAATGGTATTTATCAATACCCTTTGAAAAAGCGGCTAAGTGCGAGTCGGAGTAGATGAAGGATTATTATTTAAAAAAAACACATTTCTGACACCCCTTTTTAATTTTGTAATTTATTTTATTTTTATTTGTTATTAATCCATACGCACTGCGAAAATTTTAAGTGTCTGCTTGAATGGACATTTTATCGTGGAAAAATGCACGGTACGGTCTGCTGTAGGATCACAACTTTGACACAGACGATGTCGCGGCCAGAACATAGAATAAACCCGCGCAAAAGTCTTGAAAAAAAAATACAACAATTTCTGTTATCACCCGGATAAAAAGTAACCCTCTACTGATGATCCACCGCACCCCGGGGGTAACTAACTTATTTACTATGCCTGAAAGTGCACAGTAAGGGTACGACCATAAAAATGAAAAATGTGCCTCCCAAAGCGCTTTAGTGTAGGGAAAACGCGAAAATTTCAGGGATTTTTGAGTTCCTTAGAAAGGTCATTTTGCTGAGGAATTCCGGGGTGTGTTGGGTACTCGTGATTACGAATGTGGACTCGGGGATTTGAATTTAGAATGCAGAGAACGAATTTGATGTGTGAATACTTGGAGACAGGAATATTTTTTTAAAAGGCTTTAAAATAAGTTACAATTGTAATTTTTAATTGACAATAGGGCTGACGCATTGCCTGTCAACTGTCACTTGTTCGAATTCCGCTATGTAGTTGTTTCGGAATTGATCGAATGTTTGTGAGCTTATATCGGGTGACTGATAAGTAGCAACCGATACTTTTAATACACATAATAATTGTACTCATGATAACAAACAACTTTCCCAAAGAAAAGATCTTTTTTAACTCACGATGATTTTTTTTAACGAACAGCTAATACCGCAAAGCGCTTTTTGTACGTTTTTTTTTTTTTTCAACTCAGACACGGCCATCTGATCCCAAGCTAAGCAGAGCTTGTGTTATGGTAACCAAACAACTGATATACATACTTATATAATTTATAAATACATACAGATTATAGATAAATTACACCCAGACACAGAACCAACAATTATGCTCATCACACAAAGTTTGTCCTGGGTGGGAATCGAACCCACTACCTCCGGCTTTGCAGTCAGGGTCACTAACCACTAGACCAACGAGGCAGTCAAATGTTTGATAATTGAACGAAATATATAATCTCACTAATGCTCGATATATTAAAGTAAAACGTAAAAATTGTAATTAAATAAATTATGATGCCACATCCACACATGAGCTTTCCACCCGTGCGAAGCATGGGCAAATCACTAGTTCATACAATCATTTGATGTACGAATAATAAATGACTTATTTGATTGATGATGATTTGTTTTTTATTAACTTGAGCAAATTGTTTATGCCTTTTATCTTTTTGGCATCAAGCTTTCGCCATGTAGGTACCTACCTAGAGAGGTAGAAGTATGTTAAAATTTGTCCGTATCGAATGCGATTTGATTAAGAAAAATAATGCTGATCCTATATTATAACTGATTGCGTATAACTTGAACATGTGCGCATAAATACGGCGTCATTTTTGAAGAACATTTATAGGGTGCAAGGGTCAGAAAGTCAAAAAAAACGGTATTAATGGGACAAGCCTGCCACACTTTTACCAATCTCTGCACCTCCTGAAAGCTGTAATCAACAGAGACTTCTGCCGCAGAACATCGTCCTTGTTTTAAAACTAGACCTCGCAGTCTCTGGCCCTAGACCATAGACACAAGTACACATAATAAGTACCGTTCCATCCGTTTGCACTGGAATGTATATTAAAAACTGGTTCCGTACTTAACAGAGTACTAACTGACCAACTTGTTGTACAGAACAATTGATTTTAAACTCTATTTGTCTTAAGGCAAGTTTTATTTTCGTTTGTCAATAGATGTGGTCGCTTTCTGATGTCAAAGATAGGTGATACATCATCATTAGTGATGTTTTGAGGGAATCTGATAGTTATTCTTTTCAGTTTAAGGGTTATAGTTGCTTGGTGGAGCGGGTAATGTAATATGGAATCGAGTTTTTTCATTATTTTAATAAATATGAGCTAGGTTGAAGGATGTTTTCCTACGAAGAAGATACTCCGTGAATTAAGGCAGTATGATTTTCAGTTTAACGATGAAGTAACTCCAGAATAATGCAGATCTAAAAAACTAACAAAAAAAATGATAATAATTATTCTTCATTGCTGTATTGTTAGGTTTAATTAAACTAAAAAGTATTTAAAGAAAAGACACTGAACTTAACGAAACTGAAAGTTACATACTTCCCACCATTGCGATATTTTTTTTTATTCTGGACCTTAACTTCAGATATCGAAAGTCAAAATTCCAACAATTATGATTTTATTTTTCAGTATTATGTACACACTTAATAAATAAGATAACCTATAACAAACAAATAATAATAAAAAGGAACCTAAAACAGTATGGCATCAATAAATTCCTCCGCATCGCCGTCTACTGGAAATGTGCCCAAAAGACTGGCGGCATTGCCACGTTGGATGGCAATGCTCAGCCCCGGATTACACATGATTCATAAAAATTAACTCATCTTATCTTTCATCTTTTTTTAATCGATACCTACTATCAGATACATGCATCTCGCGTGCCTTTGAAATTTCAAATCACACATTTGATTCCGATTTGCATTAATTCTTTCAATCTGCATTTTTTATAATATAAAGGTAATTAGTGAAAGGAATCCTACCATAGATGTTGTGTAATTAAATACTTACTAGTTGCGTGGATTAGAATAATATAAACATTATGATTATGATAATGTAATCATTTCATAATATTTAAATGTTAACTTCGCGTTGAAGACGTCTTTATTGTAAAGACTTAGTGCGCATTCACGGAGACGCGGGGCGTCAGGCGTCGCGTGCGGCGTGGCGTCTCGCGGCGCGTGGTGCGTTTTTGTGTTCACGGAGCGGCGGCGCGTCGAGCGACAATTATCATCGCACGCGTAAACACAAATGTATGGCAATATATGACGGTGTTTACAGAGACGCGGGGCGTGAAGCGTGGCGGTGGCCGCCGCGTCGCCCGCGGTGGCGCACGCGGGATACTCACAGTGTTGCCAATTTAGTGGATTTACCACTAGATCTGGTAGTTTGGGGAATTTGTATCTGGTGGCTAGTGGAATGATGAATGACGGCAGTTAGATATCCTCAGTTGGAATTAAACAAAAAAAAACAAAGAGTTTTGGTATGAAGCAATAGCTTTCACAGATTCTGTGGTACAAGCTCGAGTCCAAGAAGACGAAAATGCAATTTCTTTGTTTTGCATTTTCTTCCTCATTCTATCGAGGGTATAGAGCCGATGTTTAGTGCTATGAAGTTAGTGAAATGTAAATTGAGAAATCGCATGAAATTGCCGCTACTGTTAATTAATTCATTCAACATTCGCGCAGGATTGACATTTGCAGGAAAATATTGTAACAAGTATACTCTTCCTTCCCCATTACTGTCCCACGCAAACCATGTCAGAGGCTCTTGAGGCGGTTTAGAAACTCTGACACTAGGGTGTGTGGGGTCGTAAGACCTTACTGCCCATACGATAAAAAAGAAGAAGAAATAAGAATCGGTACTAGTTAACGATGAGCCGCTAGGTCAACAAATAAAAAAGAAAGATTAATAAATAAGAAGCTAAAAGTAAGTAAAAATACCCCTAAACATGTATCGCCCCTAAAAAATCCTATTGCATATACTTATATTTACCCCCACTTTTATTTAAGATCTTGCATGCATGTATTATTTTAATTCTGTTTGAGCAAATAAAATTTCTTATTCTTATTCTTTTGGGGGAAAATCCCTAAGTTGGCAACCCTGGATTCATCGAGAATGGGGAGCCACACTCAAAGATAATCGTAGATGGCGCTGCGACCAACCGTACCTTGTAACCTTGTTTACTTTCCGTGACAACTGACAGGAATGCGCAAAGAGTACTATAATATAAAAAGCAAGGAGTGCGACTGCGATTACTATAAATTACACAGAAGACATCGCTTGTCCGAAAAAAGTCATAAGGCGAGGTTACCCCAAAAAACGTCGTTTTATATTGTGTTTTATTCGAAGATAACACAGATTAAAATTTTGAAAAAAATACATTATATATTTCACACTTTGAACTAGATATTTCGGTGGTCCGATACACGATGACTTGGACTTTACTGCATCCAATTAAATCGCAAAGACAAGTCTAAATTACGCTCTAATTCTTATTTCATTTGAGTTATATTAGGCTTTGAACAATGAAACTTATACCATAATAAAGGTCGTAAAAAATGTGATATTTATCGGTCATTATAATTTGAAAAATGAAAATACATAAACCACAAATCCCAAAATCAAGTGTTTTCATCTTTTCATGCGCTCGCCCCGGTCAGTTTAGTATCTTTTAGTCCCGAGCGGAACGTGTTGGAGGTCGGACGTGTGCCAATTTTTTCGTTCCCGCCAACCCGGCTAATTTCTCATTAAATATTGTTGCCGTCTGAGCCAAAATTTGCATATAAATAATATATAGGTATAGTTTCGTTTTTTAATAGTTGTAACACAGTTAGTTTTTTTTTAGTTAGTACCTAGTTATAATTTTGTTTTTTAATTTTAAATTTTTAAATTTCCGCGAAATAGATTTAACAACGGCATCAAATTTGTAAAACAGTTGAATTTGAACCCTATGTCAAAGCGCATAGAGCCGCCACGCGTGCAAATGTTATAATGGTTTACTGTTTTCAAATGTCGAGTAGTAAGTAGTTCCCTGCGCTGCGTTGGTCCGTGCCATAGTGTAAAAATGTGACAGTAGGGCCATTTCCTACGAATATTATTTATTATTTTCGGTAACGTTTAGACCAAGCTCGTTTATGCAGAGTACACTACAGTCGATTCCATTACTAAAAACAGTGAATTAAGTTATGACGAAAAATATATTTGTTTTTAATCGACTTTTAAAGGAGGAGTTTCATTTCGTGTTTGCCTTTTGATAAAAATCTTTACAAATTGACAATGGGACTATTCACTCGATATTGCTGTTATTGTATGTTTATTTATTGGTTATCCACTTCAACGATGTTGGGCACATTAAAATTTTTTACATCAAACCCATACGTGTGGGGGGTAGCGTTGAAAAAAGCAGGAAAAATTCCCGTTTTTTTTCCAAGTACGTTGTTTTTTTCAATGTTTCATTCGAAAGTTTCAAGAAATTTTGCCAATATAAATTTCATGTTTTTTTCCAATAAAACCGAAAAAAAACGAAAAATACGAATGAAACAGGAAAAAATTCGTGTTTTTTTTTAAATACTGTTTGTTCTGGTGGAATCTTGCGATTGGGCTAAAATTTTGCATGCATACGTATACCGGAGACCAATTCAATATTATTATGACATGGAGCTGATCTGATGATGGAGCTGGAAGATGGTCATAGGAACTCCGTGATAGAATGACACAACCCCGTCGAGTTTGGGCTCGTTTGGTTCATCATAACGAGTACTTTGATCCTAGATGGTAACCAGGGTCTGATGATGGAGCTGGATGGTGGCCATAGGAACTGCGTAATAGAACGACACAACCCCGTCGAATTTGAGCTCGTTTGATTCGACTTGACGAGTACTTTGATCCTAGATGGTAACCAGGGTCTGATGATGGAGCTGGAAGGTGGCCATAGGAACTGCGTAATAGAACGACACTACCCCGTCGAGTTTGAGCTCGTTAGTTATAGCGGCAGCAGGAATACATCATCTGTGAAAGTTTGAACTGTCTAGGACAGCGGAGGCTTCTATGTATTTTTTCTCGAAAACGGTGCGTCTTAGGCGAAAAATAACCAAAATTTCACTCCCCCCTAGAGCCCCCCATGAGAGCAACACCACTATTAAAATTTTGGGTTTGGGGGGGGAGAGGGGGGATTGTTTTTATTTTAATTTTTCTCGAAAACGGTGCGTCTTAGGCGAAAAATAACCAAAATTTCACTCCCCCCTAGAACCCCCCATGAGAGCAACACCACTATTAAAATTTTGGGTTTGGGGGGGGAGAGGGGGGGATTGTTTTTATTTTAATTTTTCTCGAAAACGGTGCGTCTTAGGCGAAAAATAACCAAAATTTCACTCCCCCCTAGAACCCCCCATGACAGCAGCACCACTATTAAAATTTTGGGTTTGGGGGGAGAGGGGGGGATTGTTTTTATTTTAATGTTTTTTTTGGTAATGTTTCGATTTCCTTACATCACAAATAATACATCCCTACATCATACTAAAAACAAGCCCTCCCCTCTCCCCCCCCCCCCGCAAAACCCAAAAATTAAATAGTGGTGCTGCTGTCACGGGGGATTCTAGGGGGGAGTGAAATTTCGGTTATTTTTCGCCTAACACGCACCGTTTTCGAGAAAAATTAAAATAAAAACAATCCCCCTGCTCTCCCCCCCAAACCCAAAATTTTAATAGTGGTGTTGCTCTCATGGGGGGTTCTAGGGGGGAGTGAAATTTTGGTTATTTTTCGCCTAAGACGCACCGTTTTCGAGAAAAATTAAAATAAAAACAATCCCCCCTCTCCCCCCCCCCAAACCCAAAATTTTAATAGTGGTGTTGCTCTCATGTGGGGTTCTAGGGGGGAGTGAAATTTTGGTTATTTTTCGCCTAAGACGCACCGTTTTCGAGAAAAAATACATAGAAGCCTCCGCTGTCCTAGACAGTTCAAACTTTCACAGATGATGTATTCCTGCTGCCGCTATGACTAATGAGCTCAAACTCGACGGGGTAGTGTCGTTCTATTACGCAGTTCCTATGGCCACCTTCCAGCTCCATCATCAGACCCTGGTTACCATCTAGGATCAAAGTACTCGTCAAGTCAAATCAAACGAGCTCAAATTCGACGGGGTTGTGTCGTTCTATTACGCAGTTCCTATGGCCACCATCCAGCTCCATCATCAGACCCTGGTTACCATCTAGGATCAAAGTACTCGTTATGACGAACCAAACGAGCCCAAACTCGACGGGGTTGTGTCATTCTATCACGGAGCTCCTATGACCATCTTCCAGCTCCATCATCAGATCAGCTCCATGTCATAATAATATTGAATTGGTCTCCGGTATACGTATGCATGCAAAATTTTAGCCCAATCGCAAGATTCCACCAGAACAAACAGTATTTAAAAAAAAACACGAAATTTTTCCTGTTTAGTGTTTTATTCGTATTTTTCGGTTTTATTGGAAAAAAACATGAAATTTATATTGGCAAAATTTCTTGAAACTTTCGAATGAAACATTGAAAAAACGGAAAAAAACCACAAATTGGTGTTTTTCGTGAAAGAAACAAATTTTTTTTTTCGGCATTTTCAACGCTAGTGGGGGGTATCCATGGATAGGTCTTCAAAAATGATATTGAGGTTCCTAATATCATTTTTTTCTAAACTGAACAGTTTGCGCGAGGGACACTTCCAAAGTGGTAAAATGTGTGTCCCCCCCCCGTAACTTCTAAAATAAGAAAAATGATAAATCTAAAAAAAATATATGATGTACATTACTATGTAAACTTCCAACGAAAATTGGTTTGAACGAGATCTAGTAAGTAGTTTTTTTTTAATACGTCATAAATCGTAAACCGCAATTTACCTTTCATTCAATCAACTCAAATATATAAATAAAAATAAAAATCATTTAATTTTTCAGCTTCTTTTTTGCTTGATATTATTGCATGGTGGTTGTCGTGAGGAACCCTCCGTGTGCGAGTCCGACTCGCACTTGGCCAGTTTTTTTTTTTATTATAACCGTATTTATGATCTTCGTGTAAATCCATCTTATTCAGAAAATAAAAAATAAGTTGACTTATATTTTATTATTAGTTATTAGTAAAATATAAAATCATATTATTCAATTCAAGTTGTTCTACTGCATTGCTCTATTCTGTGACGCAACTTAGAACCTACTCGAGTTCGTGACCTCACGAGCGATCCGTACGGCGCGCGAGTCTCCCGCGCATCGTAACTTTTTACGTATCGCTACTCCTTGCGGGGGCTGGGGTAAGCGTTAAATGCCTACGCGCTCGGGGTAACCTCGCCTTAGAGATGGGTGTACCCGCGCGATGTGAGTATATATGTGAACTAATTTGTTGAATTTCTGAACAAGAAACCCTTACAACAACTAACAACTCGACCATTGTAATGTCTGTGCTGCATGTGGCAATCTATTTTGAGAATAAGGAGTAGTTGAAAATCAGTTTCTTCGTCCTGACATGACTGAAATGGTAATCCGAATAGAAAACATTATAATAATATCTGAATGGATAAGACCCCGTGTTTAATGTCGAGCATAAATACTTTTTACATTAATAATATGTAAAAAGTATTTATGCTTGAGAAAAAAACCTAAAAAGAAAGTCAAGTGTAATGTCATACCGTAACCATGGAAACTATATTAACAAAGAGTACTATAATGTATTTAACAAAGATGTCAAATTAAAGATTAATTATTTTACAACAGCAATAAAAATGGTTTAAGTTTTATCAAGCAGTATTTTTAACTATTTTTATTGACCAAAAGATATGGTGAAACACCCCGACAGGTTGGTTATGAAATCAATAAATATTCTAATTACATACCTATCCATATTATCATTTTTACATTTGTATTTTTGTCAACTTTTTACTTGTTTATTGTTTCAGTTAATCTTTAACAATAAAGTATGCGTGCCATGCTATTTGCAGGCAGAGTGGTGGACAGTACTCACAGAAACTCTGCTCTTGTTGTTGTTATTGCCATTGCCTTTTGGGGACATGAATGTGGACTCTTGCTCACATGGTATGAGCATTTTGTGGTACGTGGATTATCCCAGACACCAAAGCTATTTCGCTGCACCAGCTAGCTTCTTAGATAATCTTTTGATTAGGTAAAAAGATTATTTATCATAAAATACTATCTAGGAACGCAAAACAAGATTAAAGGAAGATACAATGTTTGTATGTCTTGAATCTTTTATAAGTAGGTAATTACAAAATAAATAAAAGTTTTTAAATAAATAAACGTTGTTTTATTCAACAAAACTCTGGTAAATGTAGATAAAAGTACATCAACTGTGCTTTTAAAAAGTATTCCAGGAGATAATTATCCTGTGATATTATGCAAAAATATTAATTACAGGTGAATCTGCCTAAACGGGTATATGTTTATAATAATAAAAAAGACAGTTAAGTATTTAAATGTTTTATTTAACATTCTTCATAATTCCTTCTCGAAAATTACAACACATAAAACAATATGAAAAATATTTTACTTGCTATTGGAATGTAGCTATGGTCTAGATCATTCTTTAATATTTTGTATGTTTTTGTCAGACCTATTATCCTTTCAATATGAACTCTCTTATTTGCAAGCTCTCTATCTTTTATTACTGTCAGAACTGGCAACTGAGATTTACCTTTTAAAAATGCTGGTATCTTACAGGCACATTTCTATCAGCAAACATGTCCTGTATTGTGAAACCTCTGTCTGCCAGTAGGTATGCTATCACCACTTTGGCACTTAGTCAGCTGATCACTTATTGATCCAGCATAACCTTGTGAACACCTACTAATATTTTTAATCTTTTTTGTTATTAATCACAGTAGAACTAGTTGATGGTTGTGGATCAAATTCACGTTTCTTGAAAGAGCTTCTTCTGACTACGTCTTTCAAGACGATGCTGTCGCTCTAGTGCGGCTGGATTTTCTGGTTTTCTGGTTGCTTGCTTCTCCCAAAATAATCTTCTTCTGTAAATTGTCCTGCACATAATCATGCAGTACTACTCGCCTTAAAGTTTTTGATACGTAAGGCCACTTCCCACTTCCTCCTGCGCTAACTGTCCTTCGGAAATAAATGGACTCCCCTATTTTTACAATTTAATGCACTACATTGAGGCATTTCTACACCAATTATTAAGAATAGGAACGACAAACTGTAATATTTCCATACGATTTGACAGTTGTTATGTCAAAACCTGCCCATTGCCGCTGCGCGCGCAGCCGCCGCCGCGATAAACGCCGCGTTTTTGCCGCGTGCCCCGTCGCAAAAATCGCTCCATTTCAAGCAAACACGTCAAAAATCGCTTCTCCGTGAACACTCTCATACAACGCCATATGTTTGAATTTAGAGCGGGCCGCCCTGCACAACGCTACGCCCGACGCCCCGCGTCTCCGTGAATGCGGCCTTAGCGGTATCGAATAGCGATAGAATGACGATTGTCTCAGATAACCTATAGTTGATACCTTAACACGTATTTTATTAATTACTAGCTGCTGCCCGCGACTTCGTCTGCGTGTACCCAGGTGACTGTCCAGGTGTTCCAGATCTTCAAATTTATTCTCTCAACAGAAAATGCTCATCACGGTGAACAATTTTTGCTACGGAGCCATTTTTGTATCTCTTATAGTTTAACTGGTCTGTTGCGGTTCTGCATCAGGTGTTCAAGTTTCCAAGATAAATTATAGCCTATATGTTGCCCAGACTTAATACCGATACAACAAAAAAAAATCATTTAAATCCGTCCAGTACTTTTTGAGTTTATCCCGGACATACATTTGACTTTCCTACCATTTTATTATATGTATTACACTATACTCTGCAAGAGTAAAATATTCTCTAAATGATGGTAAAAACCAGATACAAATTCTTTCAAATCTATTCAATTATACTCCATTCAGAATACCATTAGAAAAATAAAGGCGATATACTTAACGAAAATTATTACGTTAAATTGTTGAAATTACTGCGTTTAACATTCAAATTTAAAAGTAAGCGGTAAATAGATTACATTGTTTTGTATTTATCGTAAAATAACCCAGCTTAATACACGCTTATATCGAAATAAAGTAAGTATTTCAACGTAATTTTCCTAATGTTTTCTTGAATGGACTTAGAAGTAGTATCTATCATTATCACCTGCCTAGCCTATTCCCAACTATGTTGGGGTCGGCTTCCAGTCTAACCGAATGCAGCTGAATACCAGTATTTTACATGGAGCGACTGCCTATCTGACCTCCACAACCCAGTAACTGGGTAATACGATATCCCTTGGTAAGAGTGGGTGTCAGATTTTCGGGCTTCTGACGACCCGTAACAGTAGTATATATCCTTGCTAATATTATAAATACGAAAATAACTCGTATCTGTCTGTCTGTTACGCTTTCACGAGTTTCACGACTAAACCACTGAACCGTTTTTGATGAAATTTTGTAGGTACCTTTATAGGCTACTTTTTATTTCATGACGTCGTCTGCGTCGACGATAACTCTCCAAAACAGAATGTTCCCAGATATGGTCACTCTAGAGCCTTAACAATGATCGCAATCATGGGGAGAACATGTAACTTTCGGCTACGTTACCACCATATCCAACGGGTGTAAAAAGATGCAAAGAGGTGAACTACAATTCCCAATACAGAGGAATAAAAACGAAGTCACACATAACATCAAGCCTGTAATGATTAGCCCGAATGGTTAGGCAGAGGTGTCTATTAGTACACCCACATTTCCCCAGTTATGTTTAAGTCCCATGTAATAGGGGGCGAGCCTATTGCCATTAACCGGGCACAAATCCAGACTCCAAGGCAGCTACTGAGAAATTCCTGATGGAAAAAACCCAATAACACTTTGCCCGACTTGGGAATCGAACCCAAGACCTCATGCTCAGCAGTCGCACTAGACCAACGAGGCAGGAATAAAAACGAAGTCACGTCTTAAAAATTAAATATTCATCAAAGTTTTCAACATCATTAAGATCTGTGATAATAAAACAGATTTACAAGGAAAGTTATTTAACATCAGATACCGGAGTCTCGCGTGCATAGTATAGATACAATCTAAACTTCTAATAAAAACCCGCTACTTAGAATAGTTAAGAACATGATAATAATCAATTATTTTAAATGCTCAGCTTATTATGTATGTGCGTTTATTAGGTAACTACGATAAGCGCTGTTGCGTCACCTCCGTGTCGCAACAGCCTGCGGATAGTCGCGGTCTGACGCGATTTGTCGTAACGTACAATGGAATGACAATCTCGATCCGTTTTGATTGAAGGATTGAGAGAGCGGTTAAACTTGTTTGATGTTTAAATCTTTTGAAGGATGTGTTTTGATGTCGTACTATTCATGACATGTGTCATGTCGTGATGCATGAGGTCGGCTGCCTCTCATGCAGGAGGGCAGAGGGAGGTGGGCAGACGGAGGAGGATATTCCAATGTGACTTTTTCAATTCATATGGACTTTTTAAGTTTATCTTGGAAATCACTAACATCGCTGAGAGAAAACATCGTGAGGATATCTTCAAATTTAAATAACATAACATCATATAACGCCTGTAATCCCCTAATGGTTAGGCAGAGGTGTACCCATTAGTACATCCACATTTTGCCAGTTATGCTCAAGTTCCATGTAATAGGGGGCGAGCCTAATGGTATCAACCGGGCTGGTATCAAGCTGCTACTAAGAAATTCCTAATAGAAAAACTTAATAACACTTTGCCCGAACTGGAAGTCGAACCCAAGACCTCATGCTCAGCAGACATTCAATTTAAAATAATTGTAATCTGAAATTACCAATCTGCCTTCTCTGTATGAGAAGAGGCGTTTCCCCTGCAGTAGGAAAATAATAGGCTACTATTATTTTTATTCACGTTATTTGATACAATGGAGGTAAATATACAAAAGGAAGAATAAGGCTTCAACCAACATGTGTATCTAATTCAGGTCAAAAAGGGTCATAGGTTGACGAAGGTAAGAGCCTGAACGAAGCAGTTTCACGGAAAGGAAGGATTTATTTAAGAAAAGTGACTAAAACATATCAAAGACGAAAGTTATCCATACAAATAAGTAATATTCAAATGTCTGTTTGTAATGTCAAAATTACAGCTTTTTATTAAATGCACTTTAAAAATTTTTTTTTTTTGTCTATCTGTTTGTTTCGGCTAATCTCCGAAACGGCTGAACCGATTTTGACGGGGCTTTTACTAACAGAAAGCTGATGTTATAAGGAGTAACTAACTTGAGTAACTAGGTACTTTTATTTTCAAAAAATAATTAGGGTCCTGCGCAATAATTATAAAACATCGTAATAAACGATATTCACATGAACTAAGTCACGCGCGGGCATTAACTAATGCCAAATAAATAACTCAGGTTACAATTATATAACGTTGCACATAATACACATGTCCACGTCACGCTTGGCTTTTGCAAAACATTGTAATTTAGAAGCATGTGTTACCAACATTCCGTAAAAAACTAAAATTGGTTCATCATTGATTAACTCTGGCAATTAATTGGTAATTCCAATTACGTAGTGATTGGTCGTGGAGCAATATACGATGCTTACTGGACATGGAAGGACGATAAGCAATATTAGACACGATTTATCAAATATACGAACGATACATATATATTTTGTGGTTATAATAACGATACCAGCCTATTAGGTTCACCCTTGTTTGGTATAACAACGTTTGATGTAATTTTACTAATTCGAACAACGTTTAAGACAATAATCAATTTGTGTAATATCGATTAACATAATTTTCATTTCATCGAATATTTATTTGCGATAACAACATTTGCGCTATTGATCAAAAGGCATAATGTTCATTTGATGTAAGGTTCAGGTGATAAGTATAACATGTATTTTATCGAATATTCAATTGGTGTAATGTAATGCAGAAAAGAAAACATTGTAAATATTTGCAAATTTTTATTGTGCGCAAGAGCGAACGAAGCGAGCTCGGGACTAGGGGCACCTCGACTAGGACAGGTTAGGTTAGAAGGGGATGGCGGGGTCTACCAGACCACGCCATCCACCCCGGGGAAAAATGGTGGGGGGTGACTCCATCATGCATCATCATGAACTGAATATTCGATACGATCCTTCGACTAAATCATTATCATTAAAAAAAAAACATTATTAGTCTAGTGAAACATTACTAGTAGTTTAAATAAAATTAGTGCATTTGAAAATTCGGTCAAATGACATTATTTCAAAGAAATAATCATGCTAAATAAAAATCTACCAATTAATTATTAATTAATTATTAATTATTACCAATTATTCGGTCAAATGAATAATTATACGAAATGACTTTATTGCAATTAAAATTAGGCGAAGCGATTTTCGACAAAACGTTGTTATACCAAACAAGGGTGAACCGCCTATTATTGTCCCACTGCAGGGCAAAGGCCTCTTCTCATACAGAGAAGGCACGAGCATTAATCACCACGCTTGCTTAAGGCGGATTGGCGATTTCAGACTTAACAGATTTGGATGAAAATTGGCACATAGATATACCATTTCCTGAATTTCACATAAGATACTTCTTAACGCGGTAATGTGTTCCCTTGGGATTATAGTTCAACTTACTTTATGGAAAGTTACTTTTACGCGGGCGAATTCGCAGACAGAAGCTAATAAATTTTAAGTCCAGGTTTTCAATTTGAAATTAATAACATCATCATTAATATCAATGATATATAAAGTCAATGATATTAAGATATAAGAATTAAAATTCCACGAATTTGTGTCGAACACATTATGTGTAATTCAACAGGTACCTAAATTCTGCGAAACCTGCATCACCTTCATCAAGACAAGCAATTTGAATGAATACCTACTTAAAATGAGTTTATTCAGAAAACAAATGGTTGTTGCATGGTTAATGTTATTGAAGCTACTAAAACAGTACCTGCCTATCCTGCAGATGGTTGTATCTCGTGCGGATTGCCCTATCCAGAACAAATGGATGCATGTTGTGATGGGTGTTGAATAACTTAGTGTATAAGATTTTACTAACACCTACATTACTTAATTATAATAAATTGTTATAATTGTATGTAATTTTATTCTATTTTTGTGTAATTCTCGACATTTTAAGATATTTGTATGGATTAATTTTATTTCTGAAATAAACTGATTAATAATAAAAGCCTATAGAAAAGCCATTCTGCCTAAATTTACTTCGTGTGAGTTTAAGTGAAGTACACTCGAAGTGAAGTGTCAAAGTCTTACTAGAAAAAATAATTGAATCTAGTGCAAGCAAACATGCAAGTGCATTTGAGTCTTGGGCAATCCTTAGCATTGGCATTAGCACATTTGTTTTTCTTTTTGCCTTTACGTTTTTGAAGTGAAAACTTCTTTAGCGGCGTTGAGCACTTTTTCTGTAATGGGTATAAAATCTTAAACTCGCGTCAGGACACGTGCGCGTCAGGACACGTGACCTGATCGAAAAAGCGTAAGACGGATGGAGAGTAGACAGCTATCCCCTCTCTACGGCGCGGCGAAAATGTATGCCTGGGCCTACTGTTTCGTTTAGACAGCGCAGGGCGCTTGCGCGAATGTTCGTGTATGTTAAACGTAAACGTAAACGTAAACGTTAATAATCAAGTTTTCACTTCTGCTGGCACTCCCGGAGTGCATCCCGTTTTTTTTGTGTGTACATGGTCTGTGTCGTTTGAACCATTTTTCTTTCTTTTCTTTTCTTTTCTTTCTAGCAACAAGTGGGATAACAGCTCATCACAAACTCACTTCACCTAAATTCACCCAAGGATATTTTTTTACAGAATAACACTGCAAGAGAGTATTCACTTCAAGCTCACTTTATTAAAATTCACCGAGGGCAATAGGCTCGCCCCCTATTACATGGGACTTAAACATAACTGGCGAAATGTGGGTGTACTAATGGGTACACCTCTGCCTAACCCTTCGGGATAACAGGCGTGATGTTATGTACCGAGGGATATTTTTTTTACAAACGAATTCGAGCTGGCAAATCAATTCGATGGCTTGTTAATGGTCTTATTTTGACCCCTGTGGTACAGAATACTAAAAAACTAACAATACTACCCACTCAAACTTTTCACGAGACAATGATCCACCCACATGTAGCACGTAGCGACAAAATAATCGGCAGTTATCATGACGTAACAGCGGTGGTGCCGGTGTTCAGAACCATACGTACGCACATGAAGATTTAGGCACAGAAGATCTACTCTATACAATGTAATATAGCCATTTTTTTTTTTTGAGGTGGTAAAAATCATCAAATGAGTCCTTCCGTCCTGGGTGGGGCGCAAGGGACTGTCAGACTTTTACTGACTAAAAAACCACCCTGTTCCTTCTGTTGCCCTTTACGTTCCGGGGCCACGGTATCCTGTTAAGACGTCCCGCAACCCCGGCAGGCGTTTGGCCCCGTTGGGGGGCCCGTCCCTGTGCTGACAGCTCTTTGAGGCGCGCGCGAACAGAACGCGCCGTCGACCCGGGCATGGTCCTATTGATCGGACGGCGAGCTACCCATTACTCGCCGTCCGCAAGCCCGCGCCTACGGTGGCCGGATGTCGCCTCGCGACGTCCGACGCCGTGGGCGTCTCCCGCGGCTAATATCTAGCCATTACATATGAAAGGCGCCTGCAAACTAAGACTGAGTTTGTAATTGATATTGTAATGAAAACGCATTTTTACAAATATTTTTCGCATACAAGGTTCTGGCCATATATCAGCATTTCGACAAAGTCCTTTAATATCTCACAGCCACACAAAAAGGGGATAAAAATTATCGTTGGGCTTGATCAATATATAGGTATATTATATTTGACATCCGTCCGTCCTCACTTACTTCCGCGTTTAGTAGTACCTACGTTGAGATAGAATAGTAAAAAACATAATTATTTATAATATGAAAATTTTAAAACTGGTATAGAGGTGCTTTCTGCGTAATTCATCCAGATTCATTACCGCCAAGTACGTGGTTCAAAGTAAAAAACTTTATGGTTTAATACAAACAACAAAATTACACCAACACTTCGTTATTTTACTTTGAGAGCACGAAAAGAGCTTGCCGTTTTTATTGTACAAAATGTTTGCTTGAAATGTAAATAATTCTAGAATAAATGATGCTTTTTGTAAAATATAATAGGTCAAGGCCTATTACACTATAAACCTTTCTACATCGACGTTATTTTTAAGCCTACGAGGTGGAACTTCTGCATCCCTCTTCAATACTCCATCCAACACTCCACTATTGTCATTACAACGATTCGGAACCGTTACTCTAGCCAGCATTGTTCTCAAGACAATATGTTTAAATAACACCCAATGTAAATCTTGGTGCTCTTTAGTTTACGGAGCGAATAAAAAGGATTATATTAAGGTACAGATGTCGATTATTTAGTTATTTTAAAGGGTGGAAGCGAAATCGTAATGATAACCTTTAGCATGGACTTAGTACATGATCCTAAAACCAACAGGGATGACATTTTGCCCCGGTAATTAAAAATGGAATCTGGTATATCATACAAAAGTGCAATACCTACACGGTCAAAATGTAAGGAACGCTATGGGTTTAGAATCATGTAGTGAATCCATGGTAAAGATTTTGTTAAAAGTTTCGCTTCGATGTCCCCATCAAAACCAAAAACAAAAATTGTGTTTATTGGATGACAGACTTAAAAATCTCTTTCAAACCAAAATAATATGTTCTATAATCTCAGATGTACACTTGCTTGGCCCTCATAAAGGTTTTTTTTTTAAACAATAATTATCTATAATCATGTTTTTAAACTCACTACGCACCAAATTACATCTTAACACATTAAAAGAATCAAGAAACCATAGCAAACAGACTGACATAGAGCAAACAAAGCTCCTAATCGCAATCCACAACATAAGCAAAGGCTAAGGATAGTCATAAACTTCACGAACCCAATCTCCCTAATTCCTAAATCTCGAAAATACCTGCAGAACTCATCTTAAATCATCATGGCATTAGTAAAGACCCTCGCTCACATTCAGTGGAATAAGGCCGTGTTTTAAGAACATCTTTAAGCCAGTAACGCCACGTAATAGCACCAAAATAATACCGCTCGTAAAGTCTGAAGATGTCCTAGAAAATATATCTGGAGGAAGGAAATAATTTCAGGATAATGTCCAGCTATTCTAGCTAGGTTTTGAACCTTTTTAAATAATTACTTGACCTAGTTCTTGAAGAACAACAGATCGTTATTTTTTTATTTATTCTGTCTTTGCCAGAACTTATTTGATGGACCTTTTATAGAAGCCTGACAAGTCTAATGATGTTACTAAACGAGCCATATTTTCTCTTCAATATTGTGGCTGCAATACTTTGCCAGCAATATCTAAACTAATATTATAAAGAGAAAAGATTTGTATTTTTGTTTGTAATTGATAAACACAAAAACTACTTAACCGATTTTAAAAATTCTTCACCTATTAAAAGCTACGTTATCAGATAGTAAGATAGGCTATAATTTATTTTAAAAATTAGGGATCCGTTTACGCAGACGAAGTCGCAGGCAAAAGCTAGTTTTAAATACATCCCGTTCGTATCGATCGAAGACCATACTTTCAGGATTGATTATCAATAAAAATACTTCCAAAAAAATGCGACACAAAAAGAGAAAATCTACAAAATCTGATGTGAAGAAGAATATCTCAAAAAAAAATTAAAAAGACGTCTAGCTCTTAAACCTCAAAAAATCGTAGAACATACATGGGGGTGGTTTGGATAACCCAAGAAGAGAGGAGTCCAAAATTTTCGTTTGGACTGCCTTATCTGGGACACCCTGTACTAAGTACAAATTGTATTTAAAATATTCGCCCTATAGAAGCGCCTGGATAAATACCAATCATACATTAAACTCATATGTTGCAATTTAATAATTAAATAACAAGTATCAGAAAAAAAACATCAATTAAATAATAATCATAGCTGTATAGCAGGGGTAGCCAACTTGATTAGATCCAACATCTACTATTGAATGGTCAGACTCTGTGTGATCTATCAATTACATAATCACTCTTTATAAACTTAAGAACGTTTGCGCCGTCATATAAACTTTCTAGTCCTTATCTTTTTAAATAAATTAACCGATTTTAATGAAACTTCCTACGCATAAGCAGGACATAATTATACCTACGTAAGACTAAAAAGTTATTAGAGAACATTAAATTTCGAAATGTTTTATTTAAAAATTAAAATGAAAACTGAGTAAATGAGTAAATGAGACAGTATACTAAAGTAGGTACTTACTACTACTTTTTTGTTTCGAGGACAAAATCATTTTTTTTTTATTCTATAACAATTTATTTCAGTGTTAATATTGCATCTGGAATCGACTCGACTAATAGCCCCGGTCGACTGATTGACTACCCCTGCTGTATAGTATGCTGTGAAGATAATTAGCGCCACAGATTACTACATAGGTATGTGAACTATTGCCTTAACACTTACGCTATGATGACTTATGATCACTTCTATAATGCTTATGCGCAAATTACGTCGTGTATATCAAGTCGATGGAGTTTCGACATTACAACTTAGCTAGCTTAGCCTAGCATTAGCTTCAACTTTTCTGACTAACTGACCGACTGCTTGACAATTCAAAAGTGCCTGTACATGGTCTAATTGAAATAAATGTTTTGACTCTGACTTTGACTTTGAGAAGCAGCAGACCGGCCTGATGAGAAGTGGTTATCAACAGACTGAAATAATATTCTCAAGACAGATTTCGGTCGCGGCGACCAATCTTAATCGAGACCAATCTTAATGGGACAGCAATTCGACACGACCGGGGAGGGGTTAGGCATAGGACCAACGGCTTTACGTGCTTTCCGAGGCATGGGGGTATCAGACCACCAACTTACAAACTCCAGACTATTGCTAAGAAATTTCTAATGGAAAAACCCAATTACACTTTTTCCCCGACCTGGGAATCAAACCCAGGTCCCATGAGACCAACGGGGCTAACAGCTAACACACAATATTGTCTTTACCTACAACGCAATGCAAACTTTATGGTGGCATCACTGAACACGAAACGAGTCACTGGGCAGTAACAAATTCACGTTTCGTGTTTGTTTGTTTGTTTGAACGCACTAATACCCTTAACTACTGGTCCGATTCTTAAAATTCTTTCACTAATAGAAAGTTATGTTATCCCTGAATACAATAACCTATATTTATTATCGAAAACTTAAATCTTACTATACTACAAAACAGTGTTTATCTATTGTCTAAGTTAAACAACTGTTTAACATGATATTTATTTATGTAGTTTGACATAATACGGACATTAGACACGCATTGAACAGGTGACTAAGCTTTTGTGGTAAGACCCAATAATTCGTAAGCAAATGAACGCAGACGAAGTCACGGACAAAAGCTAAGTAAATGATACAATAAATATATGTATGTATATATTTATACTATTTCTCACGACATTGCATGCGGCTTATGACGTAATACAGACAATTATCACATCATCAATCAGTATGCATATATAGACACGATTTTATACAAAATGTTTCCTTGTAGGTAACGCTTGGAGATAACTTTTTGTGAGTCTTGGATGAATTGCAACGCCGGGATTATGACTATAGGAAGGAAGAGAGAAACTAAGATGGCGCTAACTAAGATGACAGTTACGTAATTTTTCCACTAAACTTTAAGCTTTTTTATTATTAAGTACAAGCTTTTATTTAGCTTGCACTGTTCGTATGTATGTAAGTTGTCCTTTTATTGCAAACCATATTTCGACCATTTGTTCGTATCCGATTGAGCTGAAATTTTGCATACACCCTTAATTCTGATGACAATACAATCTTCAATACTCAATATTGTAATAATTTAAAATTAAAGCTTGTTTTTAAAAATATTTTTTCAATTAGTTTTTTTGGGGTTTTGACATTAGGAATTTCTCAGTAACAGCCCGGAGTATGGACGTTCGTAGTGCGACACTACCGTGCCTCGGAAAGCACATAAAGCCGTTGGTCCTACGCCGATCTCTCCCCGGTCTTGTTAGATTGCCGTACCATCGGACTATTATGACAGTGAAGGAAGATGAGTGCACCTGAATTTGTGCACACATTTGTGGAATAGTTTTAATCAAAAGGCTCGCCCCCTATTACATGGGACATAAACATAACTGGCGAAATGTGAGTGAACTAATGGGTACACCTCTGCTTAACTCTTCGGGGATTACAGGCGTGATGTTATGTAGTAGTTTGAGACGTAGTACGGTATCCAAAAAATATAAAATTCAGAATCCTTTGGACTGGTCTGACTGGATTCCAAGTCTCAAAGCCCAGCCATTGTTGCCTAAAGGCTGGTCTGATATATGAATATATTCATATTCATAGTACTATACATAACTATACTGTTCATGAATTCTTTGTGAACAAGGTCGGTCAGTTTTTTGCATGCTGATTGTTCGAGGGTACGGCTTGGCAGATGAAATCCTTGGAAGAATCTGCCGTTTATATTTTACTAGCCTTTTCTATTATCTAGCTTTTTCTTATTTTTTTTTTCTTTTTCTAGCTTTTTCCTTCGGGGATAACAAGCGTGATGTTATGTTATGATATGTTTCTGGCGAATTCGCGCGCGTGATTTTTTTCACCCGCGTTAAGTTACGTCTTTGGTTACTGCTCCACTCCCATGGGTCGTAGCGTGATGTTATAAAGTTTATAGTATTCCTCATGAATCTGGCTATCATATACAAAAAGATTTTTTTTAATCCGACTGACAGTTCCAGAGATTACTGCGTTTAAACAAACAAACTCTTCAGCTTTATAATGTTAGTATACTATAGATAACACAAATAATTATTCATCTTGATACTTTATGAGAACGTTAATTGAACTGACATAAGTTTTATGTTCTTGATCATATTTTAAGTAAAATATTGACCATGAAGGCGATGGAATTTAGGTCAATATTGTGATTAATGTAAGAAACCTGAACTTTGTGTTATGTTTCTTAATTCCCAAAGATGTTCACATAGGTCAGCTATTAAAGTCGTTATATACCTACTTTATTTTTGCTAGCCGTAGTAACGGCAGAAAAGACAGTAGTCTTTGAGACCTTTGCTTAGGAGAGAGACAGTAACGGCTAGCAAAATCCTAATTTTAAGCATAATTTTGAAGGAAATACTTAATGAATATAAAGTCAAGATAAAAATTGACTTCCTTATTAATAAACGACCCCAACATGATTGGGAAAAGGCTAGGCAGATGATTATAAAAATATAACTATTTCATAAACTGAGGAAGAAGATTACCGTATGTTTTCCTTTTATCATTAATTTTTTTCAGCGGTATACTTAAATAGGGAATTTTGAGCATTTTCTGTGGCTTCTAGTCATAGGCGTACCCAGGGGGGGGGCAGGGGAGGGCAGCTGCCCCCCCCTGGAAATCTCGCTTGGAGATCCTCGAAAATTACTTTGAAAGTAGAAGCGATTTGAATAAAATAAAAATGCATGCATAGTCTTTAGGTACTTTTATTTATTTAACTACCTATAAAGCAGGATCATTTGCGGCTGTTTTCCCTACACACTAAACTACATACACCTAATGATTCATGTAGGTGTGTTTGTGTAGTGTGTATGACAAAACAGCCGCGGACGATCCGACCTAAAAAATCTGACTTGCCCCCTCCTACGCCAGAAGCTGGGTACGCCCATGCTTCTAGTGCTTATAAAAATTAATCATCATTAATAAGGAAAACGTAGGAGCATAGAAATAGTTGATATTTACTACATAACATAACGCCTGAAATCCCCGACGGGTTAGGCAGAGGTGTACACATTAGAACACCCACATTTCGCCAGTCATATTTATTTACTTTACTTTAAAAAATCATTGCATTAAGGTCATACAATAGAAAGAAAACAGGCGAGAGCGTTGATATAGACGAAAGACCACCCGCATTTCCTCTTAAATCTAAGTCGTTTTATTTTCGTCATCCAACGTGTAGGTATCATAAAATTGTGAAGTTATAGAATTTAATGAACCTAATGCTTATAAATTGTGAGCATTTTATCTATAATTAAATGCCCGGAGATAATGATTACGGCAATTTCTAGTTTCACTTTTGTGAAATTCTGACTATATGTTACCTACGTAAACATATGCATATCTATACTAATATAATTTAGCTGAAGAGTGTTTTGCTCGTTTGTTTGCGTGTTTGTTTTAAGGCGCTAATCTCTGAAACTACCAGTCAGATTGGAATAATTGTGATTGACAGCCAGATACAATACATGAGGCTAGTATTGCGTGATTTAAGTCCAGCCAGAGTTGATACTTTGCGTCAGTTATTATTAAAAATAAATCAGCTTTTCCATACATTTCGAGTAGGTGTTGCACTTTTTTACTATAAAACAGCTGTTTTTTTTCTCATGGGATTAAGTACTGAATCCATAGTAAAAGTTTTCGTTTCGATGCATTCCACCCGTTATACAGAAGGGCCCTCAAATCCAAGGAACGAACTAAAAGACACTACGTTCATACGACTACGTGAATACTCAATATCTAGACAAAAGCAATGCAAAATGCTTTGCTTGGAGATTACAACTCCAAGGCACTAGTCACGTATAGTAAGTACATAACATACACATATTTGAACGTACATAGGTACGTAGGTAATTACTTTTTAATAGCTAAACTATTTGAGATGGTTCCACGGCTTATCAGGGTGTGTGCAATTTCTTTATGACGCAATATTGCACGAGGTTATTACCAAATTCTTTTAGTCTACGATAGATAAGTTTACTTTCACGAAAACTGGCAAAGATATGGGTATGTCAGTTAGGGTTTTGTACCAAAACCTATGTCCCTTATCGGCATATGAGACATAGGTTGTGTCCTAATTGTCAGTTCACCTGCACCCTTGACGACCTATACAACGCCTCTAATGCTGCAGTTAACGTGGCGACCTACTGGGCTCAAATAGTTTAATTTATTATAGATGTATCATCGATACGAAAAGAAGAAAAAGACCCAAACATACTAGATCTTATTACTGAGGTTCTACTGTCTATCCATCCGTTTATTTCTATTTGCCTCACGTTTTGGTTGACACAAAAGTAGAGTGCGTTCTGGCCAACATAACGAGGACGTGGTAGGATTAGGTCAGTCTCCCCCGAGGCAGATATGAGCAGAACGGAGAGAGGACTTGCAGGAAACGACCAATCACAAACATGGACTGGAGACATGGTGTGAAGTTCAAAAGTAAGTTTCGTCTTCGCTCGTCTCCGCCTGACTGAAGTGTCAGAAGATAGATCTATAGTCTAAGGTCCATAAAAATCAACCCAAGACGGTAAAACAAACCATAGAAGAGGAAGATGGAGACTGTGGTCATATGGTGCTTTGGGGACAGAAAAAGAAGAAATGAAACGCTACTAGCATAGTTACTGCATACTACTCTCAATAAAGTAACAGAGGGTACTTCATGTAGGATCGAAAGCTGAAGTAAAGATCAAAGACCTGATAGCTATCGATCGCTTATAGTAGGGTAACGAAGTATCAAGAAGTAGGGTTACATTTAACCCGCTTTATTGTTGCTTTTAACCACAAACATATAAACAAAACATAATAAAGGATAGGCAGAGGTGAACCCATTAGTACACCCACATTTCGCCAATTATGTTTCAGTCCCATGTCATAGGGGGGCGAGCCTATTGCCCTCAACCGGGCACAAATCTAGACTCCGACTGCTACTGACAAATTCCTAATGGAAAAGCTCAATAACACCAAAAACATAATTGGGGTTATGGAAGTTATTTCAAGCGACCAATTGAATGAAGAAACGATTGTCAGTCATTCATATACTCGTCATGTGAGGTTTTAAAAACCCCGTGAGCGTTCTTGCCAAGAACTGTAATTCGGATTTTGGTAAGATTAATGTTGAATGAAATACCATTGTATGGTGCCAGCTACCACACTCTGGCATTGAGTTTGCAACCTGTTGCTAACGTATTGTTTAATGACGAGGGGTGATAAACAGCTGATCCTCCGTTCATTAAATAAATATAATTTTGTTTTTAATAAGATTATTTTCTTTCAGTTTGTGACAAAACAGATTAAAGTGTTAAAGATGATAGAAGTCATTGCATAGCGAAAAGAAATTTAAGAGTCTCGTAACACCAAATTAGATGACTTTCTGAAATTCGATGAAGCCGCATATACTGACCAGTACGGTTGTATTGAATACCTAGATGATATAGTTAATCTAATGGACACCTATCTAGAACTAGACACACTGGTCTTGTTCTATGTAACACTTATTACCCACAAACTCCGTTATTAAAGCAAAGTACCAGAGGATGGTTAGCAATACTGGACATTCACCCTGATATATCATGATGATACAGACAACAAAAAAATCAAAAAGATATACAGGTATCAAGACCGGATTCGTCTGCGTTTACCGTCCTATACAAAGCATCAAGATATATGGAATTTCACAAATATACCTTCTCTGTACAAAGGCCTCCAACACTGACAGTAACGCACAGAAAACGTCCATCGACAACAGCGACGGCCACTCCAGAATCCTGAAGCAAAGGGCAAAAGCCTTACTGCGTCTAAGTTCACTCACCTCTGGCAAACTCTTCGTGAATACTGTCACTATTTCAACACTGCACACTAACTGCACCACATATTGTTGAAGGAAACGTATCGGTTCATAACTGGAGATTGTTATTAAATATTATTTGACGATGTTTTAAGTGAACACTACACGTAACTCGCGAACGCTAACAAACCTGTTACGTTCTTTCTCACTCTAGGCTGTATGGCGTGTTGCCGTGCACGGAGTTACGTTTTACCGTAATGTCAGTTGTGACTCATTGAGTGGATGGTTAAAAAAAATTGTAGCTGTCAAATTGAGTTTGAATTTGGAACGCGTATGTTTCTGTTTTTAAATTATTTCATAATGGATAATTATATCAGTTGCTTTGTTGGCTAAATTGAGTTTGAATTTGGAACGCGTAATATGTTTCTGTTTTTGAATTCTTTCTTATTGGATATTATTTAGTTGCTTTGTTGGTCGGAATAAGTTTGAATTTGGAACGCGTGAGTGTCTATTTTCAAATTCTTTCTTTTAATAGTGTATCAGTTACTTTGTCGGTCAGAAAAAGCTGCATAAACAGATTGAAATTCTATTTAGTTTCTTATTAGAACATTAAAATATATTACGTATTCATGCTGTATACATTTTCCACTTGTTTTTCTACTTTTCTCTTTGTTATCCTTAGTAAATCCTACTTATCATTGAGTATAGTAATATATAGGGTCGTACTTTTTGTTGGAAACCACATCTGCATAGGAGATGTTATGGAATTAAAATATTTAATGAAATTAGATATCTGCTAGGTTAGATAAGTAAGTAATACCACTACACTAAGTCAACATAGGGTAAGTATGGAATTAAACACATTTTTTTATGGCCTACGCTTGCCCACTGCTGGGAAAATCCTTCCGGAACTGTTTCCCCAGCCCCGTTCTTGAAGCAAAGTAATGAAAAAATAAATTACTACTTACAGTCTTAATAAATTTCTTCGTGTCCAAAACATGTAACACACGAAGCAACCCTCTGACGTCAAAATCGCTTGATTACCCAGTTAAAAGTACCCAAGACCGAAGCAATATCTCTAAATATGGCAACACTAAAAATATAACCTCAAAGGCTGCCATGTCCGAGCGAAAACGCGGCGAGTGCGTTCAAAACCACGATCGGGCAATACAGTTACACGGGCGAATGTGACAAGGTCCCATAAAGCCGAATACTCAACGACATTAGAACCATGTCATAATAACACACATTCGTTGTTTTACGAGCACAATACCGGCGGTGGAATGACGTACTGAAACTTATTCGCTGTCGTTTGTTAATTAAGTAAAGGAATTTGAACTTTATTGCTCAAAGATAAGGTCGTTAGAGAAGTTTCTGGTTTGGTGTTGCATATTGGTGTAGTTGCAGAAGCCATTCGGACTAGTCGTAATCATATTACTGCAAAGAGCAGTACAATCGCGTTAAACGTGGTGCAGCATACATTAGGAAATGGAGTTTCGCTTTCTACGTGACATTTTCTTTTCACATAATTATGAATCGGCTTAAAAATGTCTAGATATGACATATAAAATACGGATTAAAAATATCTAGATATCACTATCACTATCACTACATAGTATAAAATAAAGTTGCTTCCCGCTGTCTGTCCCTATGTATGCTTAGATCTTTAAAACTACGCAACAGATTTTGATGCAGTTCTGTTTAATAGGTAGAGTGATTCAAGAGGATGGTTTATGCATCTTCATTGCACCCGTGCGAAGCTGTGACGGGTCGCTAGTGACATATAAAATTGAATTCTATATAATATGAAAATCTCGTGTCACGGTGTTTGTGGTCGCACTTATCCGAAAAGACCGTTCAACGGATTTTCATGAAATTTTTTAATGTATATTTGGTAGTAAAAAGTATTTTCCCCTTTCCAATCCACTAAATCTCCTCTTCAATATTATAGATTTAAAAATTATCATTGTTTTAAAATAGCAACTTTATGCCTGCTAAGGCAGTACTACCTAAATACCATAATTTTTGTTTCGGTCTTCCTATTTTACAATACGAGTTGGAACTGACATCGTAATGAAAACTTTTACTTTGCATTCAGCATAAATTTTATTTTATTCATCATGGGACAATAAACAGCTACAATATAAAATGTTACAAGAATAGTTAGGAATAATTAAACAATATTGCAGCCCACTACATTATCCACATATTAGCAAAAATATTTAATAGTATGGTAATATTAAGTGCCGCTAGAATGGCAGTACAATTAAATTAAGGTATAATTAAAGTTAACAGTATAATAAATATAAAAAAAGCGAAAAGAAATGCCATGCAAATAACAATTAATAAAGCAAAGCATGTTGGCTTTATAACAAACAGAGTCCTCCCTAACTGAAAGGAAGAATTTTTAAACAAAATAAGTGATTAAAACATAAATTAAATGAGTACGTTAAATTAAATGAATATATTAAATTAGTCTAGTCTACATTCCTGTTATTATTATTTTTATTGTTTATAATTTGTAATACATTATACTTAAATTTAGATTTAGAGCATACAAAAATATCTATGTCAACAAAGTTACAGTTGTAAGATTCTACCATACGACGGATAGGACAGCGCAGACCAGCATTAGTTCGGCAAGAATTGAGAGCAAATAAAGTACCAGCACGGACACCGCGTCTATTAACCGTGCGTGGGACCGCATAACAGAGTTTACATGTGAGATCTATGCTATCAAAGTCACCACGGACAATACCATACAATACAGATGCATCTAGGTATTTACGTCTATCCTCCAGGCTGTTCAGCTTATATCTATCAAGTAGCACTGAATAAGATAAATATACTTTATGACACCTGTAGTGCACAGCACGCAGAAATCTACGCTGGACTCTTTCAATTTCATCTTTATATTTTTGGTAAAACGGGTTCCAGACAGGGACGGCGTATTCAAGTTGTGACCGCACTAGAGTCTTATATAAACAAAGATAAGTAGAGGTTCGTTTGAATGCAGTGGACGATCTCATAACAAAGCCATACATTTTAAAAGCATTATTTACAATTTTCTCAACATGTTGGTTTAGGGATAACTTGTCATCAAATAACACACCGAGATCTCTCACAGTAGATAATTTTCTGAGTATTGTGTTTTGCAAAGAATATTTAAAGATAACAATCGCTTTATTTTTCGTGAAATTAATACAATTACATTTAGGGAGACTTAGGTGCAGTTTATTCTTCAGACAATACTCGGTGAGTCTGTTCAGATCTTGTTGGAACAGTTGACAATCCTCTAAGGTCTGTATAGATCTATAAATTTTAAGGTCATCAGCGTATACCAGAAAATTTGTATGTTTAAAACACTTATCTATATCGTTTATGTAGAGAATAAATAGTAACGGTCCCAAAATGGAGCCCTGCGGAACACCTGAAGTTATATGTACTACTCCATAAATAATGATCTGACCGTTATATCTTTCAGTAATAAAATCAGCTGTAACACTGTAGCTCTTCTCTCTATAATACCATATTAACAGTTCATTTTCAATACTTACAAATACAAGACAAAATACAAAAAATAGCAAAATTTACGTTTAACACTTCCGGGCCAACTTATTAGAATTGGTTGAGGAAAATTGCAAAAGGCTTTACTCATGCGCACCTATGAACAGTAGGTATAAGTTGGCATCATGCACCTAGCTACTTATAAGCAGGGTCTGACTTAGTCATTTATCAAGATTACCAGTTCAAAGACGTGTTCAATTCTGGCCATCTTGTAGATTGTAATCATGAGGGATTTTACCAAAATTACTTCCCTAGCTTCTGCTCATGACTTCGTCTGCGTGGAAGACAAGTAAAACACATGGTATCCAGCAATAAAGTAACTTTCCATCAGTGAAAAATAAAATATAAATCTAACAAATGTTACTTACTTTGAAATATTAGTAAGCATGGTCAAAGCAATCCTTTTTTTATATTTAATAAGTCTGGTTTTTTACATAGGAACGGTGGAATTAATAAGTTATTTTGACACATTACTAGCTGCTATACGATTTATTGTTATATTTTTTTTAAAGAAGTACCAATCTCTGAGAGTTCTTCTGAATTATTTAGCGTCTCATAAAATATTTGTAGTATCACGCTATTCCACTATCGCTAAATAAAATATGCATCTTCCGCTAGTATGCCGAACAGAAAGAATTCGAGCAATTTCTTTTTACACATAAGACAGCTTGATATTGCACTGTGTCTATGGGACGCAATATATCTATTTATTTTTTCTCTTTTCGCCCTGTTGTTCGTAGTCAAACGTCTTTAAATATCGAAAATGAGGTAGCTGTATTTCATAATAGGTACCTTCTGCCTGCGACTTTGTCTGTGAAGACTTCAAAATTAGGCCAAAGTCCAAAATTATCCTACTGGAACACAAAAACGGCATTTAATATTATAAATGCGAATGTAACTTGAGTCTGGCTGTCTCCTTCTGCGAAGCAGTAATGCTAGCGAAGGAGGAGGCGGGCCGCGTGAGGGAGAGAACATCCTCCACCTCACGCCCCAGCCGCCGCGGGAGACGCCCAGGGCGTCGGACGTCGAGAGACGACATCCGGCCACCGTAGGCGCGGGCTTGCGGACGGCGAGTAATGGGTAGCTCGCCGTCCGATCAAGGACCATGCCCGGGTCGACGGCGCGTTCTGTTCGCGCGCGCCTCAAAGAGCTGTCAGCACAGGGACGGGGCCCCAATAGGGCCAAACGCCTGCCGGGGTTGCGGGACGTCTTAACAGGATACCGTGGCCCCGGAACGTAAAGGGCAACAGAAGGAACAGGGTGGTTTTTTAGTCAGTAAAAGTCTGACAGTCCCTTCCGCCCCACCCAGGGCGGAAGGACTCATTTGATGATTTTTACCACCTAAAAAAAAAAAAAAAAACTCTGTCTGTCTGTTGCGCTTTCGCTAAACTACTAAACCACTGAACTGATTTTGATTAAATTTGCTACGGGGTGAGTTTGAATCCCAAGAAAGGGCTATTTACTTTTTCGCGACTTCGTCTGCGTCCGCAAAAACAGACATTTAGGAGGACGAAGTTGCGAGTAGTCAAATCGGTCAAGCCGTTCTCCAGTTTTGCGCTTAGCAATAGTATTATGTCATTTATTTTTATTTAATGTAGAAGATAAAATTTATCGCTTCCCCTCTCTTATTTTCCTAATTATTTTAAACTTCACAATTTTATTCACCCTGACCATTCTGCTCATTTGTCGAAAGATATTCATTACTAATTATAGCACACGTATTTATAGACTAGAATCCAACCTCTGTTTCGGACCATTCTTTGAGAAACCAGATACCTTCAGACCCCAACTTTGGGTCAAACGGCCCTTGCCCCGCATAATGAGAAGTAAACTGTATTATGAACCATTAATTAGATGTAAGACAGACCATTAACGCATGATACAGACGGATTCTGGAAATCTCAATTTGGAACTGACTAAATGTAACTTATGCCTTATTATTTTTTTTTTTTTTTAGGTGGTATAAATCATCAAATGACTCCTTCCGGCCTGGGTGGGGCGGAAGGGACTGTCAGACTTTTACTGACTAAAAAACCACCCTGTTCCTTCTGTTGCCCTTTACGTTCCGGGGCCACGGTATCCTGTTAAGACGTCCCGCAACCCCGGATGTAACTTATGCCTGCGACTGCGGAGTATGAGGTCTTGGGTTCGATTCCCAGGTCGGGCAAAGTTTTATTGGATTTTACCATCAGGAATTTCTCAGTAGTAGCCCCGAAAGGAGTAAAAAAACATAATTACCACTTCAAGTACTCATATCTATGTTATTGTCAACAATACATCAAGTCAACCATTCTATAAAATTAATAGTCATTATTTTAAACTTGAAAAAGTGATTTCTATACGTTTCTACGCAAAACGAGCGTTTTGTTCTGGTAAAACTTACCCCAATAGATCTAACCATACACGATAACATCGAAACAATATTTTGATAATGTAGTAAATAGATAACAATACTCACATAGCTTGGTCTCGCTCCGTCGTTTCACGCGCAGTTTGATGACACATGATGAAATGCACTGCAAGCAAACATAACTGTTGTTGTTACATGTTCAAATATTTGTTATACGAGTAGCTCCTCTAAACATGCTATATTTTCCCGGATAACATAATACCTATGTGGCGTATTGCAGCGACAGCAATGTTTTAAATATGGCCTAACCAAACCTAAAATGTTAAAAGAAAGAAAGAATAATTGTTTATTTGACACCGACCATATCCACACAAAAATAATAATAAAAAGATTATTTAGGTAATTAAAAAACGGATGGTCGGCGTCGCCGAGGACGGCCAAGGAAGAGGCAGAGAGATGACCTAGAGCCGCACGGAATACTTGGACTCAAGTGGGATATTTTAAGCTAGCTAAAAACTAGCCCAGTTCAGCAAAAAATCAGACCACCTGTGCCTGACGCTGAGGCTATTGGTGAATTTTTAATTTGGCCATTCCGGCAACTATGCCTAGCTGCAACACTTCACGAATAGTCCCTCCACGGTGCCAGGCCATTTTCTTTTCAGGTAAAATGTGCTGCAACACATTGTTTGAGTATTGCCGGGCCATACTCTAAAAAGTTGCAATTACACATACTTTTTGCCGTAAAAGTATTGCTGTTTAGGAGCATTTATCATGAGAATAGTGCTTCCCAAAGTTTTTTATTTCGCGGCGCACTTACAGATATATTTTTTGTCTCAGCGCCCTACCTAGTTGAAATAGGGTACAATAATACTACATGAAGTTGAGTTTTTATGTTCAACGATTGGTCGACACATGCAGCGCGATTTGTATTGAAAGCAGTGGCGCCTCACGGCGACCCTCTTTGCTCTCTACGGCGGCGCACCAAGCCGCCGCGGCGCCCACACTTTGGGAACCCCTACCATAAGGGTTGATTTCCTTAAATTTCTTTGGTGCACCATTTCAGAAACTTAATATCTTTCCTTTCACGTTTCTATCTTGAGTGGTCGGTAATTTGCACTGAATAGGGTTTAATGGATTTTGCTACAAGATCTTTGCGCAATGTCGGATGCTGTGGCGAGATATCATACATGTGGCTTATTCATATCTACATACCTACTTAGACATACAATTTTTTTCAATTGGTTCATCAAAAGGCACTTTTGGACGTCATTTACAAACAAAATTATTAATTGACACTAGTTTATACTAATTGCCCATTCCAAAAGGTATTATAAGTAGTATGAAGAATAATGAGCAAGAAACTTCACACATTTTTTTAATAGCCTCTTCTGTCCCACTCCTGGGAACTCTCCACACATACAATTAATTACAGGTAAATCAATAATTAAATTATGTGAAGACGATATACCTACCTAAAATTAAAATCACTTAGTACTAGAAATCAAAATCTTGTCAAACAACCGCTGTGTTTGAAGCTAAGTATATGTATAGAAATGAAATGTATAAAGGCCCATTGGACCTAAATCAGCCCATCTAGTACAGAAGACAGGCGCGCTACTACTGGGCCATTTAGATCGTCATTTATTTAAGTACCCTCCTATTTTCCCACTGAGGCACCCTCACGGAAGGGCGGAAAAAGCGCCCGAATGACTACCTCTTTAAAAATAGATTGATTCAACGACTACTTAACTAAGTGAGTTTTCTACCACGTAATAATATAAGTTTGGTTGAAAACACTTTTTTTTTAGTATATGCTTACATACCTACCTACTATAGATAATGATACTCTTTTAAGTACCTTTTTGGCACATGAAGCCTATACTTCAATCAGTCTACCTAGCCTTTTTCCAACTGTGTTGGGGTCGGCTTGCAGTCTACATAACTGGACGCTGCTGGATACCAGTACCTACTTTACATGGAGCGACTGCCTATCTGACCTCCACAACCCAGTTACTGAGCAACATGATATCCCTTGGTAAAACTAGTTGTCAGAATTTCGTTCTTCTGACTACCTGTAACGACTGTCAAAGATCTACGAATAACAGCCGCGATCGACGGCTTTACATGCTTTACACGCACGGGAGATGAATCAAAAGTCAGCATAAGATTTAACAGCAGAAAGGACAGTACTTACAGATTAAGATGGATAATATGTAAATATCCATCTTTTATCTCCTTAGAAACAAGCTCCAAAAAACAACATGCCGTTCGCATTTTTGTTTTTTTGGACCCTTAAACAAACAACAAATTATTTTCCTAAAGTCCTAAGCCCTCTTATATACGAGTTTGTTCATTGTAAAAACCACAGACGGGAGAATGAAGCAAAACTTTGGACTTTAAAACAAACAACGTGTGTGTTCTGTATAATCCTTTGGTAATTCTTACAGAGGGAACATAGATAGTACTTATAAGTACTTATAACTGACTGTTGTGAGATCCTATTTGAGGCATTACAAGATTTAAAAATCTTTGTATTAGGGAATTAAGTTCTTTCGAGCGTTGACACTCACCCAATGATGAAATTACTATTTTCTTTCATACAACAACATAGAAAGAGATGACAGAGACAATTTAAAGCAATGCATCTTGTTCACATGATTTTAACACGTTTTTACCATAATTGAGATGCCATTCTATTTACCTAGGATTTTGAATTTATGAGAATCTCATAATTAAAAATGGTCATTTAATTCGCCCAAAGTTGACTGACGGCCGCGGAGCTAAGATGAGCTGAAGATGAAGTATTTCTAAGTCTACTCACCTCATGTATATGGCCAAGCACCTCCGCCCTGGACATGTCTTCGAGCCGAGTCTCGTTCACGTCCATGATTTCGTCAGCCAGCTCCAAGTTGTCCCAGTTACCGGCTGATGGTGACCCTGTGGAGCAAAGGATAATTTTTTTTATTTACTAGATAGCAAACACACTATCGCTTCGTCTATTACTATTGGACCACCTCTTAAATTGGGAAAAATATACTCCTTACATAAATGCACTACAACACAATGAAAGTAGGTACCTATATTATGGGACAGCTGATTTTTGGATTGGTCTCATAATACTCTGTCTGCTGATAATCAATATAAGTCACCAGTCAATGATTACCCACTGATGGGAATCAGGCCACCTCTGTAGAGGAAGTGGGTCGTGGTCCGAGAACCCGGTGTGGGTTGGAAGGTAGGTGAGGATATTTAATACCTCTACAAAGTACACAACATGAAAGCTTTTGTAATCCTGCCTTTCTCTGAACTTTGGAACTCTTTTGAACTTTGTTACACAGCGTTATTTCAAAAGAGACATAAGTACTTAATGTTTCGAAAAAAGCTTGTGTGACCATGCCTACTGGTTGGATAAATATTTAATGAATATTAAGGTGCCCTCTGAAAACAAGCACTGTGCTGTGATCCCGCATAGCACATCATTATGCTGAGTAGCATACTTGTCACAGTTACGACATGCAGCTGCAAACTAATTACTATCCTGTAATCTATCTAAGTAGGCAGGAGTGTGGTTTTAGCCCGTAAGAATCCGGCATTGCCCAGAATGGTTTAGAAATGAGAGTCTGGGCGTGCATGTGGAGAATCCACATCTGCCATAAAAAGAGATGCTCCGTGGCTAAGTAATAACAGCCGCACGGGTCGATCTATCAGGTGTGTGACCATCTTTACATACTTAGACTCCTTTAGACCTCGGAAAGCACGTTAAGCCCGGCTGTCATACGTGGATCTTTGACAGTCGTTACGGGGCGTCAAAAGCCCGAAAGTCTGACAACCTGTCTTACCAAGGGGTATCGTATTACCCAGTTACTGAGTTATGGAGGTCAGATAGTCGGTCCATGTAAAATAGTGGTATTCAGCTGTATCCGGTTAGACTGGAAGCCGACCCCAGCATTCTCGGGAAAAAGCTAAGGAGATTGATTGTAAGTAGTCGTAATATTTGCACGTATTTCCGTGACAATAAACAATACTTATTTCTTTCTTTCCTTTTTCTTTCTCTTTTAACAACAAGTCAGTACAAATCCAACTTAAACAAACTTCTTATTTCATTCAGTCTTCAAATCTCCCTAATTGATCTTTACTCTAAATCTGATAGGTCTCCGGCCTTGGACATCAAGGCTAGGATAACAGTATTCAATTGCAGTAGCTGTCCCACTGTCCCGAGCTTCTCTGAACGGAATGGTTTGAGCTCGGACCAATTATTGGTTTGAGAGTTTGAATAGACGTTTTAGTTACTAGACTTCTCCGTTCTGATATTAGGTACCAATGGACTAGTAGATAAGGCAATTTAGTGCTTGTTTTATTTGTGAAAACTTTAAATAGACTGAAAACTCTTCGTTAGGTTTATTTTTGAACCAGGGGTATTTTTACCGTTACTCATGTGAAAATGTAACTGCCGCAATCAATGAATATATTTTTCTTCTAATTATTTTTGAATTCCCTCCACTCATCTTACCGTGGTCACTGATCTTATCAATTTAGGAGTATAAGTAAACAGTTTTTCTTCTTTAATTATTTAGGGATTTGATTAGTATTACTTGGTGCCATAGATTGCATTATGGTCTACCAGGTTTAAGAACTTTCCCAGACGTTTATTTATTTATAATTAGCCCATTCTGTCCCCCTGCTGGCTCCATTGCTTCAATCGGTCGCGAATTTACACTTTTAAAATTATAAAATAATCATACTAGCCTATCATCATCTATTGCAGGGCAAAGTCTTCTTGCCAATGGAGGGAGCGACTTGCGCAACTCAGATGGGGGCACTCCACGATAGTGGCGGTAAGACCCGTAATGGACGAGTGGCTGGAGAGGCAGCATGGTGCCCTCAGCTTCCGGCTGACGCAGGTACTGACTGGACATGGTTGTTTCGGAAAGTACCTGCGGCGGATAGGCCGGGAGCGGACGCCCTGTTGCCATCATTGTGTGGACTGCTTCGAGGACACGGCGCAGCATACGTTGGAAGAGTGCCCAGCGTGGGAGCAGCAGCGCCGTGACCTCGTTGCAGCAATTGGTGCGGGTGATCTCGCGCTTCCGGCCGTGATTCAATCCATGGTTGGGAGCGCGGACGCGTGGGATGCCGTCGCCTCTTTTTGCGAGGAGGTGATGCATACAAAGGAGGCGGCGGAGAGGGAGCGGGAGCGTACCTCTCACTCCGCCCGCATCAGAAGGGCAGCAGGGCGCAGGAGGGCGCTCAACGATCTCCGGCCACCGTGAGGAGGGGCCTGCGAGCGGCAAACTTGGGGCAGTTTGTCGCTCGACCAGACATAGGCCTGTGATGGCGGCGCGCAGTGTTCCGTGCGCGCCCCTCTAGTGGAATGTGCGGTCGCAGGATAGGCCGCACATAGTGAAGGGGCTCGCCATTGGCGGTCCAATACCAGTCGGGGGCGCGGATCATGCGTAATGCGAATACCGGGCTCCCGACTTATGGTAGCAGAAGGAACCGTGGGGTTTTAGTCGGTAAAAGTCCGACATACCCCTCCGTTATCCCCAAACGGAGGGCATCCATGAGGATTTCCCCACGAAAAAAAAAAAAAAAAAAAAAAAAGGGCAAAGTCTTCTTCTCATACAGAGAAGGCACGAGCATATGTAGATTAACACGCTTGCTCAAGCTAAATTGGCGATTTCAGACCTATATTAATTAAAAGAAACCCTTCGAAAAGATATCCCTGTTCACCTACTAATGGAAAGAAAAATATTACTTTAAGCATCTACTTAAAATAAAAGTAAAAACCGTACTTTCACAGTTACTCTGCATCTAAATAATAAATGAACTATCTTAATGAAATGGCATAGCGTACGAAATAGTCCGAATCCGAAGGGTCTTTGTGAAAGCAATGTAAATAATGAAGTGCTTCGCTAACAGCCTTTTCCTATCCTAGGTAGACTACTTGAAATTAATCAATCCACAGCTCTTTACTCTAGGCGTTTATCCTAGATGTAGTTGATACTTTGTGCTATGAAATTTTGTACACATTGTGAATCAGATTGCTTTTTTCTTAAGACAGACAGAATGAGCGAGAGCAATAGTGACCCTTGAAAAGTATGGAAAACTAAGATGCAGTAACTTTTAAAAGAAATACAATAGTTCTACACCTTAACGACCTCATTGTAAAGACATACTTCATGCCTTTTATTTCAACTTCAATACATTACAGATCTTTCAATATTTACAGATCAGCGGATCATCCATGATTCATCATCATTTCTTTAATTCTCGAAGACATACATCCTATCGAACCGATAGGCCTGAAACCCGTGACCTCGCTCCAGCTAACCCCCAGGAAAAAGGGCCCAGCCGAGTACGGAGTTAGTCGAGCATACACGAAATATGCACATGAGTAAAGCCATATTCATGAATATATAAGTAGGATTATTTACATAGAGCTATCTATGGTATTTCAAAATTGTAAAATAAAATTGTTAATAATTTTTCTGTGTCATTTTTTTCCTTGTACCTTTTTGTCCACGTGAATTTTCTTACATATTCCTAATTGTTTCGTTTTAAATAAAATTATAACCTATGTTACTCACTGATAATTTAAAAATGGTTAAGTAGTTTTGAGATTTTCCATTACAAATTACAAAATACAAATCGTTTCTCTCTTTGTATATTAGTTTTGCCATGCTCAGTGGCCTGTGATTGGCAACTGTATAAATCTAAAGCTGATTGTTTACATAAAAGCTTCTGGAAATTTTTTGTTATGTGTAAATACCCTATGCCTTGGTAATTGTGTACCTACCTACGATAAACTATTATAATCACGCAGCCTCCTAAAATAAATATAGATTGTTATTCAAGCAGTCACTAGTAGAGTTTCCTTATTATACCTACAACCTTACAGTTTAAAAAAAAAAATACTATGAATGAAAAGTTTTCAAGTGAAATCACTAGGTACCAGCAAGGACTCAATACAACATGATTCCTACCGGCTTCCTTTCGGAAGTTCGGGACAACAGCTTCTTTACCGCTTTTGAGAAATGGCACAGTCAGTAGTAACCTATTACTGACTACAATTACCAAATACCACAGTGTTCGATTTAGTTGTCGTAGTCATTTAACAAAAGTAGGCCTAGTTGAAAACCAGCGTCAGGCACAAGTAATCTGGCATTTATGCTGAACTGGACCTGCTTGGCGCAGCTGTGGAGCACGCAATTTTTTTCTTTTTTTGTATTTTTGTAATATTTAATAGCCTTTTTATTATTATTTTTGTGTACACATGGTCTGTGTCAATCAAATATTGTTTCTTTTTTTTCCTTCGATAGATGGTATTCAATTCAGAAAAGGTACAATTAAATACAACCATGTCGGAGGCCCTTGAGGCGGTTTAGAAACTCTGACACTAGGGTGTGTGGGATCGTAAGACCTTACTGTCCACACGATAAAGAAGAAGAATACAACGGTATACCTTGTACCTAATAGAATTAAGTTATTTTTGCTTTGAGAGAATTAACCCTTCACCACTGGTTAGTTACTTACTGCATGGTACTACTGACATTGTAGAAAAAATTAATAAAAGTCGAGTTTTCAATACATGTTTTGTAAGCTCTGTAGTATATCTAAGTCAATACGTATGGCATCCTACTGGGAACCAACGTAAGGGCAAAAAAAACAGCGTCACTGGTACTTATTAGATAGATCTTTGCGGATATCTTTACGCACACAGACAGCATTTTTGAACAGAAACGTTTCGGAAAAAACTGAAGAAATGCCTGTTATAAACAAACATAAGTATTCTAGCAAGATATTCCTTATTAATTAACAATGAAAGCTCATCACTTACCGTATAACTTAATTTTATTATCCTTAGTCTGCACCACTATGATAACATAGCCTTCTAGGTCAACAGATTTGCATTTCACCGTTGTAGTTTTATCAATCGCATTTATTTGCGTGGTGGGCGCGTTAAAAGTATTCATTTTGGTGTATTATTAATTTATTTACTATGTCTAAACACAAAATAGCTATGAAAAAGACCAATTCACGCCCCCGTGGTGAGAATCAATGATTATTTTTTTAATTTCATGCCAACGTTTACGCCAACGCCACTTCAGACACAGCCCACTTTTTGAACAACTATTCATTTTTATTATTTTCCACATTCTTTTTTTAAATCTAACCCGGAGATAGCAAATCGGCCATTATTATTTTTGATTCTCACGCTTTACAAACTTAAACACTGCTTGTACATTTAAGTAATTATTATCACAATTTTGTTAAAAAGTGTTAGGTTAAAGTAATTTCACATGATTTCAGTGTATTGTCGAGGTAGAGATGAATTTCAGAGCATTTTCACAGTGACAAGTCACGTTATGGTATTTAGAGTAAACGCGATCGGTTTATCACACTCCCTAAATGTTTAGCACATTTTATTATACACGTGTACATTAATTGAAGGATTTTAGATATTTATTCGGTTATTAATCTAATATTTAAGGCGTATCAACGTGTTTTTGAGAGTGAAAAACCGGTCCCACGTCCGCGGGCTGGGTGGTCGCCGCGAATGGATACGACTATCCCATTTTCGCGCGATCAATAATGCTCCCTACCCAGCATCCCTTCAGACTCCCACAGACTAGCGTTCTATTTTCTCAATTTTATAAATACGGGTTGTGCCTGTTTTTATTCATTATAAATGAAGAATACGTTTATTTTACTGACGTAAAAGATAATAAAAAATAAAAAAGGGTATTAAATTTAAAAAAGATGGTGTTTCAACCAGGTCCCACCGAGATTTGAACTCGGATCGCTGGATTCAAAGTCCAGAGTGCTAACCATTACACCATGGGACCGCTTGACAGTCATTGTGAAATTACCGGCGACTATGTTGCGATTATCATGTGAAAGATAACGTAATAAAAAATCATTATTAATTACTATTAATACTCAACAAAGTTTAAAATTATTAAAACTTACAAACAATAAACCCTTTCCTAGCTCATTTTCAATTTTCAATACAGCTACAGAATACACATTAGATGGCGGTACAAGACACCACCCGTGCCTTTAAAATCCTTGTAAACAACGCCATCTACAGTATCGAGTAAAAACTATTACTGATCATATGTTCTGAACTGCATTAGAAAATATTTGCATAAAAAATAGCCAATGAATTATTGAACACAAAAATTACAGAAACATATCGCTGTCTTATTATTAAAAATATTGGTTGACACCATAATAAAACTAAATAGTTGTGTAAATTCTTTTTGTTCTGTTTTGACCACTTGCAAACTTATTGTTTGTATATTTAGTATCTAGCAACACCAAATGTCAGTTTGTCACTGACTTCGCTACGGTATGGTTGTCATTTCGTCCGTCTATCAAATATCGTGATAGATGAATGGAAAATAATTAACTTTATCGCAGCGAAGACGCCTCTCGTATCTCCTCGAAACGTAACGTCGCGCGTGTAACAACACATTAGTGATTTTCTAAGGGTGCTCGCTTCGATACAACACCGCCATGATCGATGTTAGAAACAAAGATGGCGGAATAATACGGTGATCATAACCAAACGCGTTGTTTTGTCGTGTGTAGCGTTATGTGCTGTGGTGGGCGGCGGCTGCAGCAGTGTCGGGGTGCGTGAGTGAGGAGGAGAGGCGCGATGGGGGCGCGGCCGGGGTGATGCCGCCGCGGCCAGCGGCCGGCCGCGCGGCCATGGCGGCCGACAGCGAACGCCCGCCGCTCGCTCTGTTCACCGCCGTGTACGACTATGTGGCGCAGGGAGAGGACGAGCTTTCCCTGCGCCGCGGCGAGATCGTCGAGGTACTGTCAAAGGACGCCAACATCTCGGGGGACGAGGGCTGGTGGACGGGGAAGATCGGCGACCGCGTCGGTATATTCCCTGCCGTGTACGTGACGGAGGAAGACCCTTTGGCCGTGGAGCCGCCGCGCGTGTCCTTCTCGGAGCTAAAGCTGGAGGAAGTGATCGGTGTGGGCGGCTTCGGGAAAGTGTACCGCGGGTATTGGAACGGTGAGGTGGTGGCGGTGAAGGCGGCGCGCCAGGACGCGAACGAGGACATCGATGTTATAAAAGAGAGTGTGTTGCAAGAGGCGAGACTGTTCTGGGTGTTGCAGCATGAGAATATAGTGTCGTTGAAGGGTGTATGTTTGGGGGAACCAAACTTTTGTCTGGTGATGGAATACGCGCGCGGCGGGCCCTTGAACCGGGTGCTGTCGGGTCGTAAGATCCGGCCGGATATCCTGGTGGACTGGGCCATCCAGGTGGCACAGGGTATGGCGTATCTGCATGTGGGTGCGCCAATGTCCCTCATCCACAGAGACCTCAAAAGCTCTAATGGTAAGTTGACTTGTTTTATCATCTATACTAGTAAAACTACCTTTACTAGGTAATATTATAAAGAAGAAAAGTTTGTAAGAGGTAATTTCTAAAAGTAGTGGTTCCGTTTCTTTTACTGATATAAAGCTACAGTAATGCCAAGTTTATAGTTTACTTGACTTCGGCACAGATTAAGCTGCGGGCAGAAGTTAGCATTTTGTATATAAGCATAGTGGGTACCTACCTACTTATTATAAACAACAATACTGTAAACATTCTGCTGTAAAGGTTTTTCAGTTGCAGACTTTGTTTAGGTACATTAGTTAGGACTCTTGCGAATCTGATCTCTATCATCACAGATCATTAGAATCATTATTGAACAAGTTATTAACAACGCGAGATACTAGTTTCTATGATGATTTTGTACGCAGGCACTCAGAATTCTTTCTGTCTCCCTTCCATGGTCACAATGGGTTAAGAGTTCTTTCTGGTATCTGTGCATGACAGACGTTTATGTCAGACTTTGGACTTTAATTTGTTTACCGCAAAATGTAGAATTTTGTTTTTTCAGCTTTTTTGCCTTTGTTTTGGTGTTTTCAAACAAAGAAATACCTGTGCATCTTAATTTGTTATCTTCGTTAGATATTTTTATCATAAATGTAATGTTAAAATGTCATTAACCTATTTCATTATCAGTTGCCAAAAATCCTTGAATGTAAACCCAAGGTCACATAGCTACTGCTGTGTTATCATAAAGGAAACTGTCCGCATTCCAATAGATAACTCTACTCTATTGACTGATTGATAACTTTCCTGACAGTTGTTAAATGGCCCATTCTTTTATCAATTTCGGACAATCCCTAAAATGATAATTTTGTTCTACTATCTGCTTTTGTGTGGCAACACATTAAGCGTAGATAAGAAACTAGTTTAAATGGATTACTAAATAAAGTAAATAACTTCTTTAAGTATGTATCTACTCTGGGCTAGCAAGGTGGATTATGGTCCACTCCCTCTTACAGAGGTTTGTACTCTTGCAGTTATACTACCACATAACATCACGCCTGTAATCCCCAAAGGGTTAAGGCGGAAACAGACTTATAACACGCTACGCCACGCCACGGCATTCAAGCGTTCTCATTGGCCACATTTCGTCTCGTGAAACTACTCTTTGTGTTTTGGCCAATAAGCACGCGTGGGATGGCGTAGCGTCTTATCAGTCTGTTTCCGCCTTTAGGCAGAGGTGTAGGGTGAACACGCCAGTTCGCCGACCACCTCCGGCTCTCGACCACTTTGCGAAAATCAGGTAAAAATAAGGAAACCGAAGCGCGGAAAATGTTCGAATTGCATGCAAACGAACGGTCATTCAGTATTCTTCCTACGCGTCATCGTTTGTCCACCTAAGATCGTTTGATGCCGCTCAGTGAAGTAATGAACTTAAGCTCAGTACACCAAGTCACCAAATTAAAGCTAAAATTAGTGGACGGGAACATTTTCTAACGTCAGTAAAACATGTTATTATTTAGTTTTGAACATAAATATTATGCTTGGTGTGTCAAAATATGTTTGTATTTACTTATAAACTAATAATCAATTGGAAATTACGAGTGTTTAATTAAAATAATTAGTGGTCGGTCAACTAGCTGCTAAAATTACGCTTCCGTTAGTTTACGACCACCTGGTCGGGAACTAGCTGAATTAGACTAGATAATTTTCAAAGATTGTGGACTTACTGCAAGGTATAATGTGAAAATTTTCGATTTATTCTATTCATTTCGGCATAGCTGATTTGCTCGCCAGATTACGACCGGCTAATTGTATCAAAGAAACTAAACTGTAAGCCCTTAAAGTTCTCAAATTCTCAAATCATGGTGGTCGACAACGGATCAGTTGTCGACCACCATGATTTTACTCTGAAGAAAATCGACTAGTTTTTGGCGGTGTACAATTTTTTAATAAATATTCCTTACCTACCTTACATAGAAGCAGCATATAAGATTATACCTGCCAGTTTTGTACGCTATAATATTAAATAATTGTGATTATAAAAAAAAATATTAATGATTTTATTTTCGACTTTAATCTGATAGTGCTTGAGTTGTTTTTACAGTGGCTTTCTACCGGTCGGGAACTAGCGGAAAAGACGGGCGTTAACTGGCTTTAGGTGTCCGGGAACTGGAAAAATCACACTTTTCGATATATTTGTTAATTATAAAATAATACATTAAAATAATTTAAAAAAATATATCAGATCGTGTAATTTAAACATTTTTCTTTCACATGTAGGCCCAATATCAAAATATTAACGCTTATTATCATAACTATCTGATTTTAAAGATGACAAGTCGACTAAGTGGTCGTGAACCGGCCTTATCACCCTACCCATTAGTACACCCACATTTCGCCAGTTGTGTTTAAGTCCCATGTAATAAGGGGCAGTTATGTTACCCATACCTTATTTTAATCTTATCTTATTGTACCATTCTTTTGCATGTATGTTATGGAGACATTTTTAAACATAAATTGGTTTATGGATCTCTAAATCACATCCAGTAACAATGGCTTATCATACTATATGCTACACAGACCTGTCTGGATATGCAAATGGTTGGTCACCCATCCACAACAAGCTTAACCTTTGATCAACTTGCTTAAAACAAACATCACAATTTGTTTCTGCTATGATCTCAGAACAAGAGAAAAAACAACAAGGAAATGCTACTTTGTATACTTAATACCTATTTATTTAATTCCACCTACTTACTCAATGATTAAATTAAACCTACATGCACCTATCTAGATTGATCTAGGTCTTTTTATATCAGCAAATAAAATAATTTAATACTTGTCCAATGACCCTTGTGCAAGAGTTTGACAACCCACATTCACTTTTTTATTAATTTGCCCACATAGGTGTGATTAAAAACCTGATAAATAATTAAAAGCACTTCATATTGGTATCTATTAGTATTTTTTATTCCCATATTCATGTTATCTTCATCATGATATCAGCCAAACGACGTCCTCCGCTGTACATAGGCTTCCCCTATAGATAGCCACTATGACCGGTCCTGGGTGCCTATATCCAGCAGTCCCGGTCGTCATTCCACCTTACCCCTCTGCGCCTTCCGGTACGTGGTCGCCACTCGAGAGCCTTAGGATCCCTACAGCCATTGCCACTCGAGTTTTGCAATTTTGAGAGCTATGTCGTATTTATGTATGGTGTAATAATTACTTAACACATGTAATTATTTACTACCTTTTAAGTGGCAGCTATTCACTATTGTATGCTATAAATGGCGCCAAAGCAGCAGATGTCAATCGGAATTTTTCTCACCTTTTGGGGACCGCATAATTGACACTTCTTGAAACTGTACTTAATTGGACACATTAATGATTGCCTTTTTATTAATTACTTTAATTAGTCTGAATAAAAGTGGTAGATAGGTACCTAGTCTTAAATAGTAGGTAAATATCTGAACAAATCTTCATTACAGAACATAACTGACTTTTGGTTCTCATGAAAAGCAGGCAGCCAATACTTTTGACTGTGATTTTGACAAGAACTTGTCCGTACTAATATTACCTATAAAGCTGAAAAGTTTTTTGATTGTTTCTGTTTGTTTAAACGTGCTAATCTCTGGAACTACTCTTGTATTGAATTGTATTTTTGTAAAAAATCAATTCTATATCATGTAGGTGGTTACTAAACCTTACATGCATAGTACATTTAATTATTGAAGTGAACTGGGCCACGCGAGTGTCATTCCGCCAGCTCTAGGGTCTGTGACCTCTTTTCATATGATTTACACAACTCAACAAATTATATTTGTACGCAGTTTTTGTCGCGTACACTTACCGGTCGGATTATTGTGCAAGCGCAGTAACACCTATCTGTTTACCTATTCTTTTTTACTTAATGTTATTTCAAGTATTGTTACTGTGCTATTTTTTTACATACCTACATTTTTTTAAATTGAAATTGAATGTTATTCCGTAGTGTGCTTTTATGCTCTGTGCTTATCAATGCACATTGCTTCTAGCGTAGATCTAATCTAAGGCTAAACGGACTATCGGAACATGCGGATGCGGAGCGCATAGTCGGTCGCGTAATGTCGTGTTTACACAAAAATCTGATATAATACGTGTTTCTGCGGTGAACATACCAACAAGTAATATCTCCGGTGCATCCTTGGGGAGATGTGCGTTTGTCGAACGTATACGCTGCGCAAACGCAACGTGTTTTCGCAGTGAAGTCAACGACTTAATTGGATAGTCGCTGCAAGGCGATACCAACCCTTTTGCAGTGCCATATCCTTATTTGATCTCAATTATAAAGTTACCACCTAAAAATACTATGGAAAGCTATAAAGACATTGATTGACCAAGACTTAATTTATTTTGTAGGCGTTATTTCGAAGACTTTTTTAGACGTTTTTTTTACAAAATATGAACCATTTCAAGACAACACAAACAATTTAAATGACAGTAAACATTGAGATTCTTGTCGTTATAAACTTCCCAGATGGGTATGGACATAATTGGTATAAGCACTTATAACAGTTACTATCACAAATAAGGCAAAGGTTGCATAATAATAATTAATTGCGCTATAAAAATAGCAGAGTAAATGACATTTAATTATTTAAGTTCATTAAATGCACAGACGTTACATGAGCGCATAGTAACAAGTAGGTATGTAAGTAACTATGTCATAATTTAATTGGCATCTATAAAATTACATGACAACTTGTAATTTTGGCCCAGTAATTAAGGCGCCCGCCTCTCATGCTTGAGGTTTTGGCTTCGATACCTTGCTATACCAAAGTGACTATTTCTATTCACATAATTACTATTTTTTATTTATTCATAGGTACTAATAAGTACAACATCTTACAGATTACTCCAAGACGATGCTAAAGGAAAACATCGTGAGGAAACCTGGACTGTTAATTTATGTAATCTTCTAATCTTGTCTAAAATCACCATTCCGCCTCAAGCAAGCGTAATGATTAATGCTCGTTGGTACCTTCTCTGTATGAGAAGAGGCCTGTGGACTGCAGTGGGACAATTAAATATAGGGATGCCCAATACGATGCGATATATCGAAATATCGATACAGCGCTATACGATATATCGATATTTAATACGATATTTTGGCCATACGATGCGCCTCGATATATCGTATCCCAAAAAAATATCGCATTAACGTATCGTATCAAACTATAACTTGGTTTAAAATTTATTTATTTTTGTTTATATTAAACCTACCTATTACCTAACCTTTAGACATGATGTTGTTATTCGTAATAAGCAGACAGGTCGGGATTATTTAGAGTTATTTATGTACTTACACTGATTTCTAATAAATTTAAGTGCTGATAAGTGGCAACTGTGATTTTTTTAAATGAATACACCAACCTTTTATACATATAAATACTTTTCTTTTTGAAAAAATTAAAAAAAGGTATGTCTTTCTTTAATGTTTACGATATATTTAGGGTTATAATAATATTTTACCTACGAAATAACGTACTCAATCGATATACCCAAGCGATACGGTTACGATGCGATATATCGATACAAAGGGATACGATAATATCGCGTATCGATACAAATGCATTCGATACGGTTACGATGCGATATATCGATACAACAGATTTTTTGGGCATCCCTAATTAAATAGTAGGCTGACATTATTATAGGTATCCATACTACCTAATACTAAAAATACGTAAGTGTCTGTGAATCTGCCTTTTTACAAGCTTTTGTTTAGCTTGCACTGTTGTACCTATGTAGGTATGTATGTAAGTTGAAAATGAAAGGACTCATTTGAAACCATTTTTAGACCATTTGTTGATATCCGATTGAGCTGAAATTTTGCATACACCTTTAGTTTGATAACAATACAATATTCAATGCTCAATATTGAAATAAATTAAAATAAAAGCTTGTTTTTAAAAATATTATTTTAATAATTTATTTACGACGCTTCACTACATAGTATAAAACAAAGTCGCTTTGTCTGTCTGTCTGTCTGTCCCTATATATGCTTAGATCTTTAAAACTACGCAACGGATTTTGATGCGGTTTAATAGATAGAGTGATTCAAGAGGAAGGTTTATATGTATAATACATGCACCCGTGCGAAGCCGGGGCGGGTCGCTAGTTTATGACTAAACCACTGAACGGATTTTGATGAAATTGGGTACGGGATAAGTTTAGGCTACCTTTTATTTGTTTCACCGAAATTTTCGTGAACGAAGTCGCGCATAAGTTAGTTTATTGGTAAATTGTCATGTTGGCATGACAACAAATCGCCTTGATTTGCGTAAATCTGTAATTTAATTACCTACGTCAGCATAGAAAAGCCTTTGAATAATATAACTTGAAGAAATCTGTCGCCAATATTGAAATAACCTTAAGTTCATCGATCCACGCTCGTAAACAAAGGTTACGTTTCAAATGTCACTAACCCTATTAGTAATAAACGCGGAATAAACGACAGGCTCATTATTTAACAATACGTATGTCTAAACAGACATTAAATCGTCCTTGATTGTGTTTTACTCAATAAAAACTTCGTTAAATTACTGCTTATTGACTTAACTATCTTTTGCTCGCGACTTTCTCCGTTCGTTCGCGTGGAAGTCTAATTTCCTACCTATAAACTACCTACCTACCATATTTCAGCTTCATAGGTCAAGTAGTTTTCGAGATTTCGTGATTAATCAGTGAGTGGTCATACTAGCTTTTGTCCGCGATTTTGTCTGTTATTTTCTTACAGATTTCAGTTTTCACCCGACTGCGGCGAAGCCTAAAAGGCGGTTATGTGTTTAACCTGTATTGTATGTATTTTTAATAATACAATATAGGCTACAACACTTTGGGCAACTTAGCTTCCTATTAGTGTAAAAAAAATCAGAATCGCATCAGCTTTAGCAAACTCTTTAGCTTTATAATAAGTATTAGTATTATTAATTTCTTATACTGTACCTAAATTGTGTAATTTACACCTATTCACCTAATCGCCTTCATTTTGATTGACAACAAAACCAAATGCATTGCCTAAATGTTTGAACGTTGAATAGTCAAAATTAAAGTGATTATCATTAGGAGCATATTACGCAATTAATTTGCGTTCTTAGTTTCTTTCCATAGATGTATTGCCATAATAAGGAGCTAGTTGACGCACAAAAACGTTGTTTTATACGTCAGCGCCGTGACGTGAAATTAAAACATGGCGTCATATTATTTGCATGCGAATTGCAAGCATTTGAATAGCACGTGAAACAGCGTTGCCAGTCGTCCCGATTTTGGAGGGAAATTGAATGTCCCTCGATGATCAGGTCCTGTCACGGTTTCTTGAAGTTTTCATATGCTGAGCATCGCATCGTTGATGCAACGGAAATTAGAAAAAAAATAGTAGGTATTTTCTTATTATGCTGAGTTTTATAACTTTACTAGCTGCTCCCGGCGTCTTTGTTCGCGTGTTTTCTTCACCCGTGTTAAGTTACGTCTTTGGTTACTGCTCCGCTCCCATGGGTCGTAGCGTGATGATAAAAATCTTATACTTATCCTTATGGATCTATCATAATTATGCAAAAACAAAATTTCCAGTCTGAGTGATAGTTCCATGGATTAGTGCTTTTAAACAAACAAACAAAAAATACCTTCTCTTCAGCTTTATTAATAAACTGTATGACCCAGATAACATAACATATCGCCTGTAATCTCCGAAGGGTTAGACAGAGGTGTATCTATTTGTAAATCCACATTTCGCCAGTTATGTTTAAGTTATACCTACTTGTAAAATCCACCAATCCTTCTAAAATAAAACACGCAAGCAAAATTCCAAAACTTTATAGTCAAGAAATACTTGAACAAACTGAGAGAGGCGAAAATTCCAATATTTCAATCTCCCCTCGGACGAGCCCCTACGGATGGGGCGCTAACCCTTTTACACCATCCAATCAGCTGAAAGCTTCCTGTCATCGTAGCTCCCACGTAATTGGACGATATTAAACGTAAACACGGATTTCCACCGTAATCGCACATTTCTGGGCAACATTTTGAACGGATTTTCATTTTGCGTGGCGCTTTTTTAAATTGTGTACAGATGGCAGTTCTACTAACTTTTGGGGACGATCGCAATCTAATCATAGACTCAATAATTATGTCAAAAATGCCTCTGAACCTACATTGATTGTCGCCTTTAAATGAAATTGCGACTAGATTTTGAATGTTTTTAATAGCTGCCCAGCTAGTTCTACAAGATTAATAAAAACGCCTTTGCTCACATGAACCAAAGTATACCTAAGGAATTAAGTATTGAATGCCATGTCATCAAAATCCTCCAAGTAGGTTTCGACCTGCTTGGAGGATTTTGGTTGCAAAGGTGACTGCCAAAAGTTAAGATGATGAGCTTTTCCTTAAAGAATTTGTCTGTAGTCTCTATAGTGCGAGAGCCGGCTGCAAAAATACCTACCTCATCGGCTACCCCAATAGGCTATATTTAGATCGTTAACCGACACTTAAACACGTAAAAAAAATCAGGTCTGCCAGAGCCGATCCTGCCGGGTCATAGAAATAATCGATATTTTTTGACGTAATTTTTTAGTAAAAATTACGTCATAAGATACCCGAATGAAAGTGCTGGCAGCAGTTAACCATTGAATAGTTATGTAAAAAAAAGTGGGTCTGCCATTGCGCACCCTGCCGGAAGTACTTGGCAGACCCCTAAAATATGCCCTTCTGACACACTAAACCTACCTCATCGAGTACCCGGATGGGACCAACGCTAAATAATAACCAAGATGCCCCTGATAATGGATCAAAAGGTCTGCCAAGTCTAAGCTTGCCGGAACTTAGTGTTCAAAGCATTTGAAGTTGATAGGGAGCATACTTTCACCTGAAGTCAAAACAACATTATTTTGTTTCTAAATTTATACTTTATGAATATTAAATATTTTTTTATCATAACATTAAATAAAACAACAAGTGTAGAGATAAAAGATGTATATTCAAAAGTAGCATGGGCACCTTTGTATGAACCCTGGGCTAGTGATGAAAGGACTCGAGGCTTTTAAACCTTTTTTATTTAAGACTAGCCTCGATTTTGAAGACTCCACTCCAAAAATAGGACTCGAGGCTTGTTACTAATGTGAAAGAGCTCGAGTCATAAAAAAAGACTCGAGTCATTAAAAACGACTCGAGTTCTTTACTAAAAGGTTCGAGGCTTAGTCGCGAGTCTTTTAAGAAAAGGACTCGACTCTTTTAACAAAGCGAGTCGTTTAATGTGAGACCATAATGATGTGAACTTCAGTGTATGGTTAAAACATATTTATTACAGATTAGAAGATACTTAATAATAATAGTAATAACTTTTAATGGTACAGAAGATACCTACAAGCCCAATCATTGTAACATATTGTTGACGCGTATAAACGCGCGCGTCTCACGACTCGCGACTAGCACGACTCACGAACTGAGTCTTTTTCAAAAGGGTTCGAACCTTTTCGACTTTCGTTGTGCCTGAGTCGTTTAAAAACAGGAGTCTTTTTAAAACGACGAGTCTTATGTTTTAAGCCTCGAGTCGTGAGTCTTAAGACTCTTAAAAGGGTTAGGGTTCAGGGTTTAAGGACTCGATTGAGTCGCAAACCCTTATAACCGAGGCGAGTCCTTTTTAAAGACTTAAAAGACTCAGTCCTTTCATCACTACCCTGGGCCCACTCAACATATTGCTCAACAGTAATAAGACCTATATCAAATGAAAGCTCTTAAGATAGGCTTCATTTCATTCTATAGCAGCTAAGTTCAAATCAAGCTCGAAAATGGTGTTTTAGTGCATTTTGTCATTTTTATTAAAACCTCGAGCCTAGTTTTCCACATTGTTCAACAGTGATGAGATCCATGCCAAATGAGAGCTCTTAAGGTGTACTTCATTTCATTCTAAGGCAGCTAAGTTCAAATCCAGCGCCAACATGGTGTTTTAGTTAGAGGTTTGCACTGGAGCATTGAGTACCGGAGAATAACCGGTGATTTACCGGTGAAAGTACTCAATTGAAATAATCGGTAATTAACCGATTGATCTCCGGTGATCGTCGCATCTTATTTTTTTCGAATTAGATTTATTATTTCAGCCTTTAGACGAAATAGCTAGCTGTGCTTGCTACTTTTATAAGGTCAGAGAGAGTAATTTCGGCGATAGGACAAATACTAAATGATAGAAGAAATATGTTACGGTATGACGCTGTTGACATGAGTTGTGTTTTTAACCGACTTCAAAAAACGAAGGAGGTTCTCAATTCGGCCGGTATTTTTTTTTTTTTTTTTTATGTATGTACACCGATTACTCCGAGGTTTCTAGTCCGATTAGTGTGATTCTTTTTTTGTTCGATGCAGTATACTTGCCATTTGGTCCCATAAAAATTTCATCCAATTTGGTTTAGTGCTTTTTATTTTGTGAGCATTTTTCTAAATTAAATATATCGTGTGAGGTATTGTTCGAAAGGGCTTTTAGTAAGGATTTTAAACATTAACACACAAGCACTAAAAAGTGAAAAATAAAAAGCTTTTTTACAAAAAAAGACAACCGCCTTCAAAAACTACAAAATAAAAAATAACTTTAGTTTGGAAGTCGGTGGCAATACCTACATAACAAAAAACAAAACCAAAGCCGCCGACTTCCAAACTAAAGTTATTTTTTATTTTGTAGTTTTTGAAGGCGGTTGTCTTTTTTTGTAAAAAAGCTTTTTTTAATCAAAATCAGCATTTGCTGTCTTTAAAAAACGTTTTTTTTTTTAATATAAATGATTATATAAAGTATATCAATTCATTATTCTTATTTCTTCATATTAAAATAAATGTATAAATTAAAAATAGAAACAAAATTTCTTTATTCTCCGGTGACCTCCGGTTTTTCCCCGGAGATTGCCCAATCACTGGTGAATTCAATCGGTTGTTAAAATCTCGCTCCGGTGCAAACCTCTAACTAAAACACCATGTTGGCACTGGATTTGAACTTAGCTGCCTTAGAATGAAAAGAAGTATACTCTAAGAGGTTTTATTGGGCATGGGTCTCATCACTGTTGAGAAGCACTATCATATTTTTCAGTTATAATAGTAATAAATATATATATTTTTTGAAAACTTACTAAAACACCATGTTGGCGCTGGATTTGAACTTAGCTGCCTTAGAATGAAATTCAGTTAACCCTAAGAGCTTTCATTTGGCATGGGTCTCATCAGTGTTGAGAAGCACTATCATATTTTTCAGTTATAATAGTAATAAATATTTTTTTTTTTTTGAAAACGTACTAAAACACCATGTTAGCGCTGGATTTGAACTTAGCTGCCCTAAAATGAAATTAAGTACACTCTAAGAGATTTCATTTGGCATGGGCCTCATCACTGTTGAGAAGCACTATCATATTTTTCAGTTATAATAGTAATAAATATATATATTTTTTTAAAACGTACTAAAAAACACCATGTTGGCGCTGGATTTGAACTTAGCTGCCTTAGAATGAAATGAAGTACACCTTAAGAGCTCTCATTTGGCATGGGTCTCATCACTGTTGAACAATGTGGAAAACTAGGCTCGAGGTTAATAAAAATGACAAAATGCACTAAAACACCATTTTCGCGCTTGATTGAACTTAGCTGCTATAGAATGAAATGAAGCCTATCTTAAGAGCTTTCATTTGATGTCTTATTACTGTTGAGCAATATGTTGAGTGGGCCCAGGGTTCATACAAAGGTGCCCATGCTCCTTTTGAATATACATCTTTTATCTCTACACTTGTTGTTTTATTTAATGTTATGATAAAAAAATATTTAATATTCATAAAGTATAAATTTAGAAACAAAATAATGTTGTTTTGACTTCAGGTGAAAGTATGCTCCCTATCAACTTCAAATGCTTTGAACACTAAGTTCCGGCAAGCTTAGACTTGGCAGACCTTTTGATCCATTATCAGGGGCATCTTGGTTATTATTTAGCGTTGGTCCCATCCGGGTACTCGATGAGGTAGGTTTAGTGTGTCAGAAGGGCATATTTTAGGGGTCTGCCAAGTACTTCCGGCAGGGTGCGCAATGGCAGACCCACTTTTTTTTACATAACTATTCAATGGTTAACTGCTGCCAGCACTTTCATTCGGGTATCTTATGACGTAATTTTTACTAAAAAATTACGTCAAAAAATATCGATTATTTCTATGACCCGGCAGGATCGGCTCTGGCAGACCTGATTTTTTTTACGTGTTTAAGTGTCGGTTAACGATCTAAATATAGCCTATTGGGGTAGCCGATGAGGTAGGTATTTTTGCAGCCGGCTCTCGGACTACTACTTTAGTAAAATTTACATCGATACCCCGACTTCGTCCAAAACTATTGCACCACTCTTTACTTCTCCAAAGTCCTGTGCCAGTCTCAATTAGACTAACAAAAATGATATCTTAAATAAAAACTTTTTTAATACTATTAACAAACCTAGTTGTATTAGCATGTAATTTCATAACATAACGCGAACATTTCTCATTTCTGCATAACCTTGTCTGTATGTCACGGCCTCGTTTCCGTTCAATCTCCTCTGAGTATCCGCTGTTTCACAAGATTCACATCCTTCACCAGAGGCCTTGAGATTTAATAACCACCTTGTTAACCTAAATGCTTCTTTAGTACGACGCGATAAAGCTTTCTTTAATGTCTTTGGTTCATGCGGTTTGCTGACGATATTAAGTCACATTGTATGAAGGCTAAATCATAATAATTCCCTGAGCTTAATGTTCCTGCCTATGGTTTTGTCTGACCTAAAAATTAAACCCTGCACGGAAGTTGCGGATGTAAGTGCTACCAACTTTAATCAATGTCAATAAGGTCGAATGGGATGTCGTAATGGCCCAAAGGTTAGGCGCCCACATCTGATGCACTAGGTTTCGGGTTCGATGCCAAGTACCAATGTAACTTTGTCAAATCATTGTACTTTTAAGTTGATCTTGGACTTCACTAACATCGATGAAGGAAATCTACGTGAGGAAACCTGGACTCTGTAATTGATATACCTAAGTAAAAAAAATCGTCAATGATGATCAAGCGTGGTGATCAATGCTCGTGCCTTCTTTGTATGTGAGGAGGCCTTTGCATTGCAGTAGGACAATTACAGGCTGGTATTAATGAGAAGCTTACCTACACACTTTCAAAAAAACCAAATAATGATCCCGAAAACCATTAGCTATCCTATGTATTTAATTGCGAAAAGATACATTGATATAGGACATTACTTAACACTTTGATATTTCTGCAATAAAGGTACTCTGTACACTGAAAACAATTCCTTGCTAAGTAATTACAAAAAAACTGTGTTAAACTTTCACTTGTCGAGTTGTTATTGAAATGCCGCTTATAATTGATCGTGCCAAATTCAAGCCAGAGATATTTTGTCAAAATAATATTAATTCTGAATGATCTTTTTATGGTTTCCGAACCACATGTGGTGTTGAGAGTGACGCGGTGATTGGGTACAGCTGGTTATTACGACTCTGACATTTGATGCGACTTGACTTCAATGAATGTCGTAACGGATCTGAGACGTGTACCGACGTTTTAAACTAGCTAAACCTCACAGTTTTACACGCGTTAAGGTAACTTAAACACCTAAGTTACTGGTTGGTTGGTTACTGCTGCGTTCCCGTAGGTCGTAGCATGATGTTATATACCCTATACTATTCCTCATAAATATGACTATCATGTAGAAATATTTTTTTTTAACCCGTCTGATAGTTCTAGAGATAAGCGTTTAAACAAGTAAGAAAGGGAAAGGTCGTCTAAAAGGGGCACCTATAACGCTTTTACCTTTTAACTTCGTTCCATCAAAAAACTTCAATTTTCTTCTCACACGTCGCATCCTTTCAACCACACTTTACTTTTTTCCTAAACATATCTGAATTCCTACTTAGCGTTACATAAAAAAGAATCTGAAGCCTTATGAAACACTGTGTCCGTATTACGTATTCACGAAATAGGACATCGAAGTCCGTGAGCTAAGGCCACTCGTATCCGTTTCTACGCAACTTTGAGCGTGTGTGACGTAAAGTGCCGGCCGTAACGGCTTGGGGTATCTCTAAAGCCTTTATAGTATCCGCCATGTCTATTTTATAGACCATGATGGTTCCTTCCGTCAGGAATGTCGGAGGGATCTGAAATGTTATTGACATCCTGCTTCAAACGAGTCTTTTTAGTAGTAGATGGATAGCCAAATTCGCGCTCATCCTGATAATAAGAGAAACGGTTGAAATAGATGCAACCAATGATATTCTAATAAACAGATATGTTATACCCTTACAAAGCAACAGAAAAAAGTGTTCCGCGCCGAGAGGCAGCACACATACACACTTTTCATTCATTTTACATTTCACTACAAAAGGAAAAGGAGTAAAAAGGATAGCTTGATAAAATCAATAAGAAAAAAAGTGACAGCTAGATGTTGTCAATTGCGCGTGAATGTAAACAGACATTATTCGAGCCACCAATCACCGCACGTTGGCATCATAGACTAACAAATTAACTAGGCAGAAGGTACAAACCGTGTGTACAGAATTTGTAGCCGGGATTTGTGCCTATGCAACGAATAAACTCTCTCTTGCTGTTGTCACATAGTAAAGTAATATAAACGATTCATTAATTCTTTGTTTACGATGTCGGCGACGAAGACCCCATGCACGTACGTACTATAACGCAAGTACAGTTAGTGATATTTTGTAAGGACTTTATAGTTAAGTTTAATTTTTGAAAGGATTCTATAATTTGTTTTTTTGAAAGGATTTTAAAGTTGTTTTCTTATGTTTTATTGTACTTATTAGGTACCTAGGCAGAAACTTTAATTTACTGATAAGGATATTAGGAAAACTTGTCTGGTTAGAAAACATAACGTAAGGGAATTTGTGCAAAATTGGTGTATTATGTCTTATTGGAACGATGTTAGCGTAATCCAATTAGAAAAGTCTAGTAGGATAGTAATTTGAAAGGTTTTTGACGAAAAATTGTATGTTAAGGAATAATTACGTAACTTGAAAATGAGGTTTTTTGTTTATGGAGGAATATTAAATATTTCTATCATATTTTGGTAAGATCACATAGAAACAAGGTTTACAAAAGGAATTGTAAAAATCTCGTAAGTATTGTAAAAGTTATAGTCGATTGTTCAAAGTGAAAATGTTAAAAGAACAATTTTTACACTTCAATGTTCTAGGGTTTTTGTCAGACTGTATTTTATCATTATGTAATTGATTTTAAGTATTAAGTATTAAATTATAATGAAAAGTTATTAAAAGGGAAACTAGAACTCTGGAGTAAAGATGACTTTACTGCCTAATATTCGCATCTGTACTTTTATTCTATGTCCGGAGTGCACGCATCCTTGTCGTTCTCACGACAAAAAATGTATTTTCCATCTCTTTCTTTTTTCTAACCTCAAAATATCAGAATATTAGGAAAATAATTGAAATATATTAATAAATCGAAGTATATTGCGTACTTACGTGTGGTATGAGATCCCTTGTGTTTTATTAACTTTGGTATCGTAATTGGTACACTTTCTAAACACACACGATGGCATTTTGGATGGTAATTACATAGCAGCGCGCAACGTATCACTCGTAGTAGTGCCAGACACAGACTAAAGGCAATGCGTCCTAATTAGGGCGGTTTCTGGTCTTCACGTTTTGCGCGCTTATAACATATCTGTTTACTAAAATATCATTGGATGCAACCATTCCATAAAACCACCTTATGCATTGAGTTCTCATTTACTTGACAATCAAATCGGTTGTCAACTCTATCAGCTGAATCGATACTTCTTGTCTTACATTGTAATTTGCATCTGGTTAATAATTTGAGACGATGTTCTTCTGTGGATTTGACCATAGTTGTAGTCTTTATTCTTATTTATAAATATTTAATAAATGAGTAGGTATGTAAGTATGGACTTTCTTGCCCATTTTTCTCCAATCGAACCTACCTTTTGGGATGGGAACTACCAATTGAATGTCAATTACAAAAAAATAGCATTGAATATTGCCCCAACATTCAATCCTATTTTTGGAAATGATATTCAAATTAGCCTTTTAATGGTCTAATTGAAATATTTATAATCAGACATCGACATTTTTGCTGTCTTCTGCTTGATAATTAAAATGCACAGGTTGCGAAATCTGGATGTTGAATCTTTAAATCCTTAGCGTAAACACATATATGTATATATAGCTAGGACATTGTACCTATACAAGCGAACTAGCTTGTATGCAGTCCAACACTCAACCTTTAAGATACCTACATATCGTTTTATAATGATATGAAACTTGTCCCTCATCTCAGAACAGTGTTTAGTGAACAAATTAATTGTCCGCTTTTACTGTGTTGATCCCTCGAAAGTTTAAATTGTGTTCGAGAACGTTTATCTTTCAAAGTTTAGTACCTACCTACCTACCTAACAAATTACCCACAACTTTTTCTGTAGTCTTCCATTAATTTTGTGTAAAACCATGTCTTTGGGGTTTATCCCGTATACTGTAACTCTTCTGACTGTCTGTTACGCTTTTACAACTAAACCACTGAACCGATTTCGACGAAATTTGGTACGGGGTAAGTTTGAACCCCAAGAAAGGACTGGAAAGGCCGATAACAGACATTTTCGCGGACGTCGCCGCGGACAAAAGCTACTTTGATATAAAGGGTATTACGGGTACGTTATAAAAGATGCATGATCATCGTAGTAATCCTATCAGTTACAAACTTACAATAACAGGAAGGTCATGATGGATGGGGCTCCCCTAAGCGATTTAGTTAGATATGGCTGGTTGTTATTCTTCGTAGTAAAGTTAGACGTACCTACAGTAGCGGTCGTAAGTGCAGTAGCATGGTAAGGTTTGAATTGCTGTGAACACGGGGTACAGGCCATACCTACATCTGTGTGTATAAGTGATGTATTCAAAGTTAAAGTCAAAGTCAAATCATTTATTTAATTAGGCCATTATAAGGCACTTGTAAAGGTATGACACAAAATGTTTCGAACGACGTCCACTACTAGACATAGGCCTTGCCTAAAGCTGTGCCTAAAGATAGCCATAATAACCGATCCGACGTAATACTAAGGCTAGTATTATTAATTTATTGGAGTAATGACGTAGACTCTGTTTGAATATTAGAAGAACCACGAGCCACGTGGACTGACTGGCGGTTTTTATTTTGATGAGTTAATCAATAATCGGAATAGAAAGTTGTCCAATAATTATTGTACCTAATATCTAAATCGGAGTTTGATTCTAATACAAGATAGTACCTTTAACATCCCAGACACTTTTAAAACCCCCTATAGTAGAACAAGTCTAAGAACCTTATTAATTACCTATCACAATAAAATTAAGGGCTCAGAAACACACGATCTTTCTCATTGTATGTGACCAGCTTTATCTAAAAGCTCATTTATCTTCAAAATGGCGACCATTACCCGCTAAATAACCTTATTTGTTGGATACCGACGGAAGAAAAGCGGATACCGATCGACTTTCATTTTGCCGTGAGAATATTGTGACATTCTAGAAATTTCTGTTTAATTAAAATACCGATTTTGTAACTCGTATCGCCAGTTGGACGCAATTTGTGCGTGCGAATTGACGACGTTAATCTTTGTAATCGTAATGTTACAGATATTAACTGTTTGGTTTCGCCAAAACTAACCAACACGCGTCAAAATTTCTCCCATTTTAAGAAGTAGGTACCAATTAGTATTTAATGATTTTAAATATTACCTTCTTCTTCAGAAGAAGAAGTAGATTGCTGGATAGTGTAACATTTGGCATATTAAAATATCTAGTTTGACGTTCCTAATTATTTTCATTGTGGGCTGAGATTGTGGGTTAACTTGTTCTAGCAGAACTAAGTTCAAATTCGATTATGTTGAGGCTTGAATAACTGAAATAGTACTTTAGTAAATGAAGCACTTTCCTATGATATTTCCTTATGTTTCTTTAGAAATCTAATGTCAAATGCCGACAAATTGCAGGTTGACACTAATAACAGGCCTCTGCTCTGCTCCCTTTTAGCGCTAAGCTTTCATAGCAGCTATCTCACTTTATAATTGCGGAAACAGAGAAATAATATCAGCCTATTACTGTCCCACTGCAAGGCAAAGGGTTCTTCTCATACAGAGAAGGCATGAGCATTGATCACCACACTTGCTTAAGGTGGATTGGGGGTTAGCAGACATCACACAGCAACAGAGTGTCATCACGAAATGATTGGCACTATTTTATGGGGAACTTCGAGAATTAGTTGCCATTATACGAAATTGAAAATGCTGAAGAGGTGTTTACATTAAACTTAAATTACCTAATAGGCAATATTAAGATTTTAATAGATTTCTTGAACGGTTATTTCGAATCGAATTCCCCATTTTCAAGCTTTTATCTTAAGTAGATCGCGAATGCTAAAACGATACCTATAATTCAGTACATTTTTTTGCAATATCAAGACATAATTGACACCGCAGAGGTAGAAAGTGCTCAAAAAAATAATACTTTAAAATCTCGATTTTAAATTATTTTCACTTGACATTGATCTCGTTTCGATTCATATGCGATAATTCGAGTTACTTACATTGGACTTACTTTAATAATATACCTAGCAGGTAAATGATTTAGTACCGTATCCTTGACGAAAACAAAAAAAGCCCTTTCTTATCTGGCTAACCATTTCCATAGAAAACACAATACGATGGTCAAATTACGACAAGTCTCCTAAAAATACCTTAGTAAGTACCTACTTATCTATCTTCATAAATCCACGGGGTTTTCGTAAGATACCTGCATTGCGGTGTTTCACCGTGGCACTGCAATTAAAAGGGGCAAGATGAAGAAGGGAAAACTAAAATCGTGGTTAAGATTAATGGGCTATTAACCGAAAATGTTACCGTTAAGTTATTATAGCTGGAAATTAAGACTGTTATTAAAATGATATTTTAGCGGTAGGTAGGTATTATTTTCTCATGGGAAAGGTCATGTTTTTAGTATCTTTTAACCCCTACACACAAGGCATTTGATTTCTCCCTACACTTGTAATATTTCGTGACTTTTTCTGAAACCCCTCTCCTCCCCCTTTCGAGCCTCAAGTGATTAATGGTAGATCCCAAATGAATAAGAAATTGCTCGTTTGTCCTAATGATGCTGGTAATATTTTGTTTTAGTACCAGCCAGTACAAATAGAATAGGTTCCTAATTGTTTAATGATTCATGGCGTTTTCTGTTCATTCCAATAATAAGCCTTATTGTAGGTTCGTTTATATTAATTGTGTTTACATATTATATGAATGTACACGGGTAGTGTTCTTGTTCTATATCTTTGTTTTTTCTTTGATTGCCTGTTTGTTTCGGCTAATCTCCGAAATAGCTAGACCGATTATGAAGGGAATTCCACTAGCTGTTAGCTGAGGTCATACCGTGTAACTTAGAAAAAGAAATAAGGGTTATTCCCAAAAACAAAACCCCGCAGATATCCGACATTAACGCGGACGGAGTCGTGAGTCGTGAGTAGGTATTATTGATTCGTTTAGTAATAGATTTGCTGGAGGAATCAATCCCTATTCATAGAACGCGAAAAAACAAAGACGCATTGCAGTACTCATTCTAACCATTGATTCACTCTTTCATGTAGGTAGATAAGTACCTACAATCAACTGTACGTCCATCTCCATAGTAACGGTTTGACAGCACCTTTATTTCGTAACACTAAGGGTGGTTTTCGTTGTTCAAATGTAGGTACATACTCCTGTGTAGTTGACGGTACCCGCAAAATGAACAGCCTCAAGAATCATAATTATAAACAGCCCGGTTACCCGAGACATCGTTTGTGACTTGCGCACGCGCCACCGCTCGTGTCAACCGTGTTATTGTAACACAAGATGTTTTTACCAAAAGTGGGCAAAATGAAACCAGTTGTATGACATGCAATGCCGCTGTTCTGATTACAGCGCACTGATGATTTTTGTAATTTTCAGTTTTTTATTCTTTTTTAAGCCTTGATTGCTGAGTTTTGTGACAAGGTAAATGTACAAACATTTATTTTAGGATATGGTATCTCTCATAGGTAATAACCTGGTCACAAAATAGTAAATACTACAGCCATACCCAGCGGTTTATCTGGCGTTTAGTTACTGTTCCCGTGGGTTTTAACGTCATGTTATTATAGCTTTTAAGTCTTAACCGTCCTTGATAATTGGGCTATATAACGCAAAAGGATTTACTTTAATCGGGACTGGCGTTCCTGATATTCTCGCGTTCATACTACGTACAGCTTTATGACTTATTCAAATGTAGGTAAGTTTAAATTAAGGTTTACTAACATAATTATAAGATTCTTGCTTACTCGTCATCACTATGGAATATAAATTATCGGAAATAAAAAATATAAGTCCAAAATCATGATTGACTGTCTCGTTGGTCTAGTGGTCACAAAGCGCTACTACTGACCATGAGGTCTGGGGTTCGATTCCCAGGTCAGGCAGTGTTATTTGGTTTTTCCATCAGGAATTTCTCAGTGTCAGCCTCGGACTCTGGATTTGTGGCTGGTCGATGGCAATAGGCTCGCCCCCTATTACAACTCTGCCTAACCCTTTGGAGATTACCGGCGTGATGTTATGTATCATGGTAAACTAAGGTATTTTCTTCATAATAAACCTTCAGTAAACTCATAAATATTTAAAAGCTTAACATTTTTCCAAGCTTTTATGGGTCATAATTAACAAGTAACGCACCCAAACGTGGTCACAGTTTCCATACAGTTAAACACGGTTCATTATGGTAAAAAGATTAAGTTGTTAAACCGATAATTTTACTCATGAACGGACTTACGTCACTAGACCTCGCCTGATGACATATATTTACTGTTGGAAACGTAATACATAAAGATGTTCATTTAAAACCGATTAAATATTCCCCAAATACGTTTTGGATAGTTAAAGAAGAATTTAACGCAATTTAAAGTGACAAATAGTGGATTAGATATTGCTAGAAGATGGCCTTGTTTGTAGAGATCTAATCTAATTATCCATCTCAGTAAACTGTGTTTAATCTATGTCTATAATAATTTAATAATGCTGAAGAGGTTGATTAAGTACTTTTTTGTTTGAAAGCTCTAATTTTCGGAACTTCTGGTCAAATTATGAAAACTCTTACAAGCTACGACATTCCTAAAAACTATATGCGATATTTAATTATTAAATAAAATTGATATCCGTAAGAAAATTTCGAGAAATATTCGAAGTTGCGGATAAAAGTTACTAAATATATAAAAGAGAGACAGGAACTTTATGTAATTGTACTTTATAGACAGTGCCTGTTTACTTACTATGTAAAACAGAAGTCGGTGAATGCTCTAAAGATATAAAGTAAAAAAACACAAAACTTCTAACAGCCTATCCATAATTTATATTCACCTGTGAATTTTCTACTTGTACTAATCTTTACACACACAAGTACCCATTCGATACTGGAGACCGGATGCCATGCGCAAGATGTGCCATCTTGTAACATAAACTCATGCTTTATGTTTTATAGGAGAATTCAGAAACCATAGCTCGCCTCCTTACTCCTTTTGCTTCGTCATACATCTGGGCATACGCATATCAGAACTTCATGCTTTAAAACTATTGAGCAAGTATGTTCTCGTTGAAAATTCCAAAGAAACTGATACGGTGCACTGATAACTGACCGTCGGTCGACTAGATCGTAAAGCAGGTTAATTGCGAAACGGCCAGTAACGAGAGCGTTTAGGTTATACGCCCTTTGTTGACTTTATCACCACGGGTTTACGGCCCGGTGAAAGCTTTAACACTGTTTCTCGCCACATTACCTTTAATCTTTTCAGTTTAACGATACGGAATAAATTGTCTGGTATTAGGCTCTTGCTTCACTACCAGTTTCACTGGTTTTAGCTGAATTTGTGGCATGTTTCCTTTGAGTGAATGCGGATTTGTGCAATTGCCAAAGCTGTATTTTTTTTATTATTCAACCTGTATTGTTCCACTGCTAGGCTATGCTCTCCCATAGCTTTCTACTTTTTCCTATTGGTTGCCTTTTTTAACCAATCTTCCTTTAACGTCGCCTTCATTTTCTAGGCCTCCCTCTTCTAGGCCTCCCTCGACGACAACGCCCGTTTTCCGGCACCCACTGCGTGAAGACTGGCCCATCTGTCATGATGCATTCTACATACATGGCCCGCCCAATCCCACTTCACCCTTGCATTGCCTTCAATCAGCAAATCTTATTACCTACATAAGTAAGGGATAAGTTGGAAAACACTAGTCCGATCAAGAAAAATATCTGCCTATTGTCCGTTTTATATCTTAACATCCGACCAATAAAAATAGACTCGGCATAGGGCCGTGGGAAAATAAAACCATTCTCAGTACTGTGTTGTTTTTTCTAGGAAAAAATACGTCATAAGTAGTATTATCAGCTTGTACCATAAAGATTGATCTCGGCTTACAAAGTATTCAATGTCATTAGGCTCATAATGTTATGGTTCCGTAACGACGTAGGACATGGGCATGTCTCAAGTGAGGTCGGGCGAATTTTTGGTATTGATCGATGTGTTTTTGTTTTTCCACCACTAAGGGGACAGCCCTTCTACTGTACCGGTTTACTAAGACGTAGTAGACATAGTAAAGCAAGGTCAGACAACAAGTTATTTGCCAATGTGTATTCTCTTAGGCGAGTGACGTACTAGGTGGATAAACTGCGGCGGTTATTCCAATGTGTTGTAATCCTGTATGCAAAATATTGCAAAACATTTATTTTAAAAGTTTTTCCATACTTTACAAATTACCGTTGGGAAGGAGCAGCTAGATTATTTTTTTTATTTATCACATTCTAAAGTGGCTTTTAAGTAATGGTCTGATTGAATTAAATCATTTGACTTTGTTACGAATTGCTATGTAAACAAGGGAGTCAATCAGGCTAGACGGCTAACTTTAAAAACCCTTAGCTTTCTTAATATTACGATTTTCTTTTGATTGGATATATCTCTGTACTGAAGGAAGACATTCAAAACAATTTATTGCCTTTAACAATGCAAACTGTTTGCAAAAACTACTGATACATCTACAGTTCTATCTGTTTTAAATTTATTGTATGCCTAAAGGCGGGTCATAGATTATGTACTTCACTTTTTAAACTGTAACACCATATTTTTACCTGTGTACCACAATAAACAATTTGAATTTGAATTTGTTTTTTTTGGGCTACCTCTACGCAACAGGTGCTTAACAAAAATGTTCCATAATCGCCGCGGCTTAACCGCCCAGTGCGTCTACAGCCTAGATCCGAAGTAGTTGGAGATTGAGATATTCAATTTTCTCCATAATTCTGAGAACTCTAAACAACCAGAACCAATTGGCTGCAATAATTCGTCTCGGTACGAGGCCTCTACACAATATAATATATTTTTCCGTAAACATGTACTACCCTACCTACCTACATTATTTGCGACAACAATTCACTAGTTTCAAGTATTTATCTTTGTTAGTTGATTACCGTGATGTACTTGAAGTAATACAATGTATCGGTTTTATTGTTTAAGTTTTCCGAAAAACCAATTAAAATGGCAGCCGTTAATATTATACTAAAAAAGTATTATATGTATTTGAATGATTCTTTAACTAACTACAGTGGAAAATTATACTATCAGCCTATTATGTCCATGACTTTTTGTCCGTGTGAATGTCGGTTATCTGCTGCTTTTTTTTATGCACCCTTGAATTCTTTTTCTAAAACAAAAGTAGCATATCTGCCAGTGAAAGTCTCGTCAAAATCGTTCCAGCCGTTTAGTAGATTTGCCGAAACAAACAAAAAGACTGTCAATTTTATTAAATTGGTTTTTTTGCGTGCTAATATTTGTACCTACATGTATTTAGTAAAAACCTGTTATGTATTTTGAAATTGCAAACAGATATTTTAATTTTATTTATGTGTAATCGATATGTGCTAAGAAGGTAACAAGATATTACTGCACACCAAGATGTCGCGTCCAAAACAAAGGCAAACAAACAGACAATTAAAAGCTTCGTTACACAAAATCAACCACTTTATTGTAATTATCCCATTGAAATCAAGTCTCTCGATCCACCTAATAATGTTTTGCGTATAGAATAGTAATGTACAACAGTTATTTGCCTTATCGTCCACGCTTCCTCAAAACATGTTTAGCATGCGCCAATGTTATGCAAAATGAACGATTATGGGAAAAACCCGGTACTGTTGTACCGATTGACACAGTAACAAAGGTTTGGTACACACGGCAAAAGTGTCAGTGTACTGGGTGAACTGTCAAAGATTTTGCCATTAGGACAAAGTCTTTTTTAATTAGGTTTTGATTTCAAGGAAAAGGTTTTGTCACTAACTTTTTAACCGATTTCATAAGAATGAATAGGTTTTTAATTCGAACCTGGTTATTTTTTCTATGTTTTTTATTTCATATAGATCTCTGTCATTTCTCAACTGAATTGGACTATTCCTTGACAATCTCCCAACCCTAGGGATTTCTGAAGGTCACATAAGAAACTAACTGCTGTTTTTGAATAAATGACTGAAGTAATTAGGTACAGTTTATCGAATCACTGGACATGAGAATGTTTCGATTAATGGACCAGAATGCCAACAGTCAATCTAGATTAAATTGATTACCATGGGTTTTCCTGAAACCGGGAATCGTGGCTTCTCATGTGACCACGAAGCTATTTGCAATAAAGAGCAATAAATATGGAGGGAGAGAAATGCCAAAAAAAGTGAAGTATGAAGAATGCTATGAAAGAAAAGGTGACAATGTGAATGTGCGGGATGACAATTGACAGGATGGAATGAAAGAAAAAAAAGCGTTGCGCCGACTTCGAGTAACGTGGGGCAAGGGCAGGAATAAGATAGTTGAAGCATTGCTGCTTACTTAATTTCTTACCAATGTCTTTTACCTACTGTACAATTGCTAGGAATACATACGTTTGGACAAGTGACAAGAAGCGTGTATAAAACAATAGAATTTCTGGTTTTAATTTAGGTACGTGGTTTCAATATTCAAATACGTTAGGATTATACTTGTATTGCGAAGATTCTTTGTGCTTTCTTATGTAACCTTGAACTAAAAATACTGAATGCACTTAAGAACTAACTTTTATTTTTCGCAGTAAATCCTCCTTTACTCTAACAAAGAAAGGCTGTCTTAACAAAGTGATTTCGTTTTATTTTTAAACAGTACACGCTTCAAATTAACTTAAACGCCCACATGCCATCACTAGTGGGTGACTGACCCAGTCAGTGTGATTGCTCGCGGAACAATAAAATACTTAATTACGATGCCGTTAACGTTTCATTTCGTTTGCCACTTAACCGCCCTTCGATTCCTTTTGCGACTCTCCTCGCCTTTTCTAAACCAAATAATGAATATCAGATTTCTTAATAATTAAGCAAACAACAATATTTCTACGCATTGCATAAGAATACGTAGTTATTCAAACACAAAGTTCAGATTCGAGTGAGCAACAAGTATGCTAATTACGACCTAAATTGTTGACATGTATGAACATGCGACAGCAAATCTTAATTGCCGAAATCAAATACTGTCATGCAACGTTGCAAATGAGACAGAAGGCACCGTGGGATCGAAATACTTGTATCTTTAATCCGATTACTATTTATGTTATGGATCGTATGAATATGTATAAGGTTCAGCTTTTACGTGCACCGGTAATACTGGATTACGAAAGAGATGTTTATCGACACTCGACAGACAGACAAACAGTAATCGCATATGCGGGGGTAATAAAGCTAGTATTTAATAGTATGAAAACATTATTTTGATTTAAGAATGTATTTTTAATTAAAATGTGGCAATAAACTTGCCCCCTCATTTTTATTGGTCTGAGCTTGCCCCCTATTACATGGGACTGAAACATAACTGGCGAAATATGGTACACCCTCATTTCGCCAGTTATGTTTCAGTCCTAATGGGTTACACCTCTGCCTAAACCTTCAGGGATTACAGGCGTAATGATGTGATGATATGTTTTTTTTAATTAAATTTCTGTGACTAATTAACCGAATTTGTAATTACATATAGATACTGTATTCATTTATTTTATGACATTTTGAAGGGGGAAGGACAATCAGTTTCATTGACACGTCTTTGGGGTGACAAGATAGAAAAGGTTACGAACCGTTGCCTTAAAGGTTAAACCTGGGGGGGCTTATAAGTGAATCCAGTAAATTCTGTACGTGACGTGTGTTCGCCCTTTCATTGTGTAAGCTTTGCCTTCTGTACCCAATTCGTGCTTACGTTGGCTGTAATGCGGATCTGACCGTCTTTTGCGGATGTGCTAGTCTAGGTTTTCGTTTTGCTTTATTGCCATTCTGCGGTACAACTGTTTGTTTCACCCACGCCTCTTCTATCTTTATCGGATAATCAGTCGGATAACAGTGGGATGGCTGTTGTACCTTTTGGACATGTGTTTTTGCTTGAATACATTATGGTGAAATGCATTGCTGTACCCAATAACACCAAATATTATCATTCTCTATATTATTAATTTGGACTGCCTTGTTGGCCTAGTGGTCGCAAAACGCGACTGCTGAGCATGAGGTCTTGGGTTCGATTCCCAAGTCGGGTAGTGTTATTGGCTTTTTCCATTAGGAATTTGATGACAATGGCGGTTGATGGCAATAAGCTCGCCCCCTATTACATGGGACTTAAACATTAAACATAACGGGCGAAATGTGGGTGTATTAATGGGTACACCTCTGCCTAACTCTTCGGGGATTACAGGCGTGATGTTATGTTGTTATCAATCTATAGCTATTTTTTAAAATTGTGAGGGTTCAATGTCTCAGTGTTTAAAATTAACACAAAATTGGGCATCATACCGTTAAGATTTTGTTAAAGTAAGTACATCAAAATCAGAGTCGATTAGGTATCTTAAAACAACCTTATATCCAGTGCTTGAACTCAAATTGGGCGACACAAACAGAAATTGGCGTTGATTAAAAAGTAAACGGAGTTCGGGCTCCCTAATTGAGTTTTTACGACCTTTTAATGGTCCAGAATTTCTTTGGTTATTTCAATATTGGATTTTCCTTGATCATTTGCTAAATTGCAGGCCATGTCGCTGTTATGCGATCTTGTTTGTGACCCGTACCAGCTCATTTAGACTTTTGAGTTTTTAATGTGTTGATGATTGTTGGTTACTTTTCATATCCTTCGTTTCGTGATCCATACACTACACTAGCTTTACTCGCGACTTCGTCCTCGTGTTTTTATACGGATTACTTTTTCTTTTTTAATAAAATTTTGCCAATAGCACGTATCAATGTAGCTTCCTATTACCGAAACAATTTTCAGAATCAGACGTACCGGAGATCAGTGCGCTCAAACTAACTCTTCAGTTTTATAATATTGGTATAGATATATCATCTATTTTAATAAATTGCTTGACAGTTCTGACTTTAACCTAATCGTGGGTTGTTATTTTTATCCGTTTACCGTTTCGTTTGCTTTAGCATATACCTAAATGACAGCAAAAGTTCACACGTCATGATTTTGATAGTAATTTTTTTTGTTTAAATATTATTTTATTCAATCCATTTTCTTTAAACAAAATAATTAATTGTATAGTTTCTCATTAACACAAGGAACTGTACGTTCCAGCCACGTACTAAACCCGTGACACATATACAATTACAAGTCGTTTGTATAATCTATAAATAACCAGTTAGTGACCACAATCGTACAGGGGCTCAAGTGGTCCAAATGTACGAAACCTGCCTAGCTTGAGTCACACAGAAAGCGTTGTTTTTAAATCTTGATGATTCATCGCGGAAGATATTACTTTCGACTGACCAGCCTTGCGAAGTTTGGCTGCGTTGATGCATAGAATATTTAATGTGGTCATGGGAGAAATGGCGTGAAGCTCTTTTATTATGCAAATAAATAATATTGAACTGTCTGTTTGTAATCTCAAAATGACAGCTTTTATTACACGGTAGATACTTATAGCAAAGAAACAGTTTTAATTTTTTTTTTATCTGTCTGATTGCTTGTTTGTAAATTGAAAACTGCTAAACCGATTTTGACGGGTTTTTCACTGGTCGAAAACTGATGCTATATGGAGTAACTTAGAACTAATTACATTTTTGAAAAAGATTTAGGGTTCCGCGTAAAGATAACTGTCTACGCCAACCGACATTTACGCGGACGAAGTCGTGTACATAAGCTAATTAGGGACATTTAAATACTGGTTGGCTACCGGAATTTCGTTTTATATTAGTACAAGTTGCTTGTTTATAAACCAGTATAATTAAATCATACGTGCATATCAATATAATTTATTATGTATGTTTTATCATAACTTTCTAACTAATCCATATTATCAATGTCTAAGGTCCATTTTACTTCGTAGTAAAATGACTATTTTCCACTATTTGATAACACCTAGTATTTAAATCAAAGACAAGAGGTAATGAGTCAATTGTCCTTCAGACAAGTCAACACAGTATCTATTACTTATACATATTTTTATCGAGTTTTACGCTTGTTTACAATGATTAGGGGGCATCCATTAATGCGTGAGCGATTTTGGCGATTTTTCGGTTTGCCCCCCCCCCCCCCCCCCCTCTCATTTTGGTAAGATGTCGTAAGACTTTTAAATTAAAATGTGTATTTTGTAATATGTAAATTTAATAGGTTAATTTGTGCATTGATTTATTTAAAAAATGAAATTTGCTTATTTTTAATTAAATCTTTAAAAAAGTCTTGAATCATAGTGAGAAAATTGAACAATAAAATACAAGTTAAAACATACCTAGGTACATACAGAAACTCTCGCCTTTTTCCTATGGGGGAAAAAATAAATCAGTAAAAACTACTAAAATTAAACTAAAAAAATTTCGTGATAATCATTGGGTGAGATTCGGCTCTACCCCCTCCCTCCCCCTAAACGCCTCACGTAATTAATGGACACCTCCTAAGTCTAAGTTACCTCATATTTTATTGTAACAGTAGACAAATGATACTCTACAATCTTGATTTCTTTCATCGGATGTAAATTTGCATCATTACGATAACGAATCCTCTAAATATCGTTATCTTTTAATATTGACCAGAAATATTTGCGCAGTTCACACGGTATCTCTAACTTGTTTACTTCTTTGTATCGATTGCTTGAATTTTTTACCGTTAATAAATATGAAGATCGTACGATTTTAATATCTAACCTTGAATGCGAGACGAGCGGTAGACGATAGTGTAGTTGTGGTTTATACTTTTATAGCAAACTAGCGATCCGCCCCGACTTCGCACGGGTGCAATGTGAGATAGGTACATAAACCTTTCTCTTGAATCACTCTATCGATGAAAACCGCAATAAAATCCTACCTAGACCTAAACGTACAGCCGGCAGGAAGCGACTTTGTTTTAAATACGTTCTAAAGACTAGAGAATAACTTCCGTCCGCGACTTCTTTCGCGTCAAAGTTAATAGTTAACTCAGCTAGCCAGCCAGCCAGCCAGCTAGTTGTTAGTTATCCCTCGGGGACTGTACTTTTTTCCGGGATAAAATGTAGCTTAAGTGCTAATTCAGACTATCTCTGAGCCAAAATTCTGGCAGGATGGATAAGAAACATCCATTCAAACGTTTGCATTTATAATAGTAGTAAAATACAAACAAACAATTCACCGTATTTTAGGCAATAAATACTAAGCCTGTTCTGTCTAAGTGGCAACATAACAATATTTTATCTTTATGTTGGCGAATTTGGCAGCTTTCATTGCTTTAGAAAAACAATATTATCTTTATCGTGATTGGATTTTTATCTCTTAGAATATAAACCCGATATTGTAGAATTTGAAAATAAGATTGTATTAGGCACTTCATCTTCAGAAAGACTTGCGTAAGGAGAATCAATTATCCAATTGCTTTCTGTTGTATGGTAGTCATGAGGTGAGCTAACGATTATATTCGGAACGTAAGCGGTAACCACTTGACTGCTGCAGAGTTTTATGTTATCATCAGCTGAAATACCAGGAAATAGAATCATACGTTGATGGAACCGCTATGGCATTGTGCAATAGGAGATGACATCATCGTCATCAGCCTTTAGCAGTCCACTGCTGAGCATAGGTCACACCAAATATCAAGCCACTAACTGAGCTCAATCCTCGGTCATTCTTTATGTATGATAAAGTCAAAGCATTTATTTCAATTCGACTATTTGCAGACACTTTTGAATTGTCAAGGAGTCGGTCAGTTAGTCAGAAAGTTGGAGCTACATAGTTGCTCATTACAAAACGTAGATAGGCCTCTATAGGGAAGAAACGAACAAAAATCTATGGACACTTTTCAATTATGTTTTTACAAAATGCTGGTTACAATTATTCTTGTTTATTTATTTATTAATAGTTTAGCCTACAATTGTTTACACAATTCTTTTCAAGTTATAGTACACAATGTACATTTATGAGTGCAACAATCACTTACAGCTAACACCGCATGCACTATTGTAATTAGGGTACAATTAATTTAAATGAAATATAGAATATTATAAAAAATAGATGAATTAATATTATTGTTGTTGCTATACATATGTGAAAACTATGAATTGAAATAAAACAATTAAGACATGACCCCATCCCAACTGACATATCGCTCGTTCACGAACATAACGCGTGGATCACTTAGCTCAACCATCTTGTAGGATAACCAAATGTTCCAACACACACGCCATGGATATGATATTGCACCCTTATCGTATGCCTTTTTCGTTTGTACATTTCAAAGGTCGTGTGAATTTTTAACATTATACAAACTGTTTAGGTTTTCCCCATATCGAATTTGATTCAATATTCTTCGAGGTCACCGTTAGTATGAAGACAAACAATGTTTGTTTACGTGTCGTTAGTAAATTTGCGTTCAACCTATCTGACGGTGGAACTCTATGATTGCGGATACATAGCTGACCATAAGCTAGGAGATATTTACGGGTAGATAGGCAGTCGCTCCTGGAAGCCGACCCCAGCGTAGGTAGTTGAGAAAAGGCTAGGTAGAAGATGATGATTGATAACGTTTTTTATTTGGCTCATATGTGATGTTTCGGCTATACTCGTGTATATTTTATCGGGATTCCCCAAACTGTTTCGGACTGGAGCTAATCACGTGGCGAGGTCGCTCACCGAAATTTATGGGACTATAATAAATCCGAGTATACCTATTTATTATTGTTATATATATTTTTGTTATTATTCCTCGCCCAATCAGGAAACGGAACATTGCCTCGTTAGTAATGCGTAATGAATTGTGATAAATTGGTATCTTCTTGTTCATTATTTTTCTCTATCCGTACCGTGTCCTAATCGGAAATATGGATTGGTTTATTTATTATTATAATATCTTTTTGATATAGTCTTTTTTTTTGGCTTTGTTATTTTCTCTTTCTTCAATATAGGTTTGATTTTTTGCGTCAAGTCGTTTTAACTTATTGAAACTGTGTCTATTTGAAAAAAATGCAGTGATTTTTTTTTTTCAAATTAGCTGACTTAGCAACTGTACATTGCATTTTTGCTGACAGCAGGCTCTTCAATCCAAATTCCAATGTTCAGATTCCAAATTTAAACAATTAAAAAAAGCCTATTCACAAAATTTTACGGTTGACAAGCTAAAACTTAATGTCATGATGACTCTTGGTTTTGTGACACCGTTCTGTGTCGTTGGCCTGGCTTCCGAAAGTCAAATTGTTAGCGAATATTGTCATCAGATGTTATGTTTTTGAGATAAAGTTCTTTTTTTCCTCTTTTTTGTGTGTATGTAAGGATCGTAGCAGGTGGCGTTCTGTGGTTTCTGCCTACCCCCATGGAAAAAAGGCGTGAGTTTATGTATGTATGTGTTCTTTGTGAGAAATTGTAATTTAGGGGAACATTTTTGGAAGCGAAGGCTTGTAAAGCCACTGGATAGGCGGAACAATTTTTTTTTTTTTTTAATGTAAAAAAGTAATTATCTCCAAATATAATTGTAACTATATTCTATAATTCTTATTTTAATTTAATTCAATTTAATTCGTAATTTATAATTAGTTATCTTGTTGTAAAATGATAAATTTTAATTTTGTTTTAATAACTTTAATTATAATAAATTTTGTTTTAATACTATGTTGCTATGCCCTAACAGGGTCCATAATTGTACTTTAGCTTTAAGCCTTATACATATCATCTGTAAAATAGACATTATGGTATGCAAATAAATGAATATGAATATGAATATGAACAACGGTATTCATAAGGTGACTGGTGGAAAGTGGACTAGGATCAATTGTAAATGCCTATGGACTATTGCATAGTAGTCCAATGCCGGACAATTAGCTTCCAATCTTAAACAAGGGTTTTGGAGTGGGCAAACAGCGAAGTCAAAAGCAGTTTGCAGTCAATTAATGCTCAATATTTTTTATCCAATGTTTGTATTGCACCACTCACCTTGTAGTGTTATCGAAGCGAAATTGATTGATTGTTTTAGTGATAACTGTAATTGATCAGATAGCAATAGGATTTCTGATAATAATTCTAGTCCTAATGCTGCATCTTCATTTTATTTATATTTTTTATGCTCCGTTTGTATCGTGTTTGTCATTGACTTCACATCACGCCTCGTCTACTTGTCTCAAACTGGTCTAATAAGTACGTGAGTACACCTGTGCTACATTTGTATTTAAATCTAGAACCAGTTATTTTAATCTGTATTTTACAATTTATCTAGATCTAAGTAAATACCTGCACGGCAGAAGATAACTATAATTGCAATAAACTACCGGATCGGTTTCTGATAAATTATCGACAAGTAGGATTATGTGATCTGATTGATAATAATGATGTTATCAGTCCAGATTAGAGCATTATCAGTGGTTTTATTACATTTACATTATGCTACATAATAATTAAACACGAAACAATTTATTTATCTACGTAAGTACTTATTACGTAGGTACATGCTTTCATTTTGTCTTTGTTTCAGCAAAAATTCTAGCAATCCTATTTGAATAAAGTCTGACAATATCTTTACTCTCGTAAAATATCTAGGGAAAATCCCAACAAACCATATTGGAGACCTATGCAAATCCGTGCCATTACTTCCAAACTTCCCAAGTTCCAGAAACATTTTTTCTACGTCCTATTCTCTACAACAATCTTATCCTCAATTTCCATACATCTAAACTGAAACGTGACGAGTAGTAGTGTTGCCACTGCGGTACCAGTAACCTTGGCCGATCGTGCCATGCTCGGCCCGGCACTGCTGTCGAGCCGGTCCGCGCTAGTGATGTCAAAAGTCTTTTACTATACTCGACTTTTGACACTGATTGAAGGAGCCAACAAGCAAAAGCAATAGTTATGAGTTAGTAGCTTCTGCCTGCGTCTTTGTTTGCGTTAACTTTAGAATCAAAGCAAAGGCCTAAATTTTCCCACGGGAATAGAAAAATGGGAAGAAATATATAATATGTGTGGCAATTTCAACTACCTAGTTCAGTTTAGCTGTTTAAGCGTGAAAGAGGTACAAATATTTATTTGAATACCAACCACCCTTACAAATGCTTGCGTTTATAATAGGATGGATAGGATAATGCATACAGACAATGCCTCGGGCCCTGTCGAAGTAAAAAGTCCTGCTTGTTACAAAACAAAAAACCTTAGCACAAAAGTACCTATCTACGTAATAAATTGTAGACTTCCAAAGGTTCCTAATTCTCTTTCTTTCAAAAATGCCTTTGCCTTTCAAAAATCTTTTCAGCTAGTATAAGTTTTCCTTGCGACAGACACTGTCTTGTCGTTTTTTAGCAATTTGGCAGGAAAACCTTTTATAAGTACTAGTTCATGCAAAGGGCATTATTCCACGAACACATTATTCATACAGTAAAATAGTTCATAACAAGTTTACTATAATAGGTAAACGTCGGAGAAAAACTCGGTAATATTCTCAACACTAGTCGACGGCGCTGTGCCGTGCGAAAATGTCACCGACAGCCGTCTGCCGCAAATGTTTTGCATTTCTTTGGACGTTTTCGTTTTAAGGTGGATGCGACGACCCCTCCGTCCATACATTTTTCATTAGAGTTTTACACTAAACACAGACACTCTTTCTTTAAAACTAATCATTTTATCACTTCTTTACAATAAAATGTGCTCGCGTCCGAAGTTTTTAGCCAATAACTTCATTATTCACTGAGAAAAACAATAGTGAAATCTCGGCAAAAATTTACACTTCTTTAGTAGTGTGCGTAACACTGCGGGACTTTTGAGTACTTTTGACAAGCAAACGAAAGGCGAAGTTTAAAAATTGGCACACTAGATGGCGTGCAAAATAATTTCTGATAAATCAATATCTTAGTTCAATAATTGGATTTCCTTTCCAACCGTATCAAAACAAGAATAAAATAACATAAAACTAATGACCTTCGACATCTATGTTTTTTTAAACAATTTTACTTATTATTTATTATTGTTGTGTGGCAACATAAATACCAATACTCGTAGTGTAGGTTATAAGCAACGTTGCCGTTCTTTCCTAAATGGAATACGTTGACAAAAAAAGCGTTGCCAAACTTCGTTCACTTGTTGTTGTTTGGGACTTGATAATACCTATGATAGAAAAATAATTCCTAATAGCTAATACATTCTGATTTCGGTTGTCACGCGCTATGATTTGCGCGCGGAATTTCTTGTGTATTTTTTGTATGCTATGCATTTTCATTGATTAAAATTGCAATTTTCCTCCAGTATGTATTTGAGACTATATTGTAACTAATTTATCGTAGGTATAGTAATTAATTATTCTAAATACGCAATTATATTTTTGGTGGTATTAGAAACTAAAAACAGCATGTTGGCCCGTGATTTTTCTGAAATATCGTCTGATGAGTCAGTGTTTCATATTTGAATGTGTTTGAATATGTTTTTGGTCAACCATTATAAATCGGTAAACTAGGTACCTACTAAAGTAGTCACAAAATTAAACTTGCAAACATTTGCTAAATACCTATGGTTTTGCCGGGTTACGATAAACATCTTTTACGCATTTTAAAATAGTAAAAAAAAAAATAGTTTCAGACAGACAAACATTATTATTAGTTTGTTTTATTTTGTAGTAGGTACCTACTAAGCTCACGTTCACGGTAATGCATGGTGCGTTCAGAAACAAATAATGTGTGTTGTTCATTCCAGGGTGACTTGAATTGTGCACAGCGTTAGTAGGTATGGTCGAACGTGTGACGTAGACGTTTCGCAGAATATTGAGAGTGTTGGTACCGGGTAGGTATGACGATTTTCTTGAGATGAATAATTAATAATTATTCATCTCAAGAAAATCGTTTCTGGAGCTAAAATTACGCTTTATTATTTTACAAACAATTACAAATTACAACAACAATTTATTATAATATAATAAATTGTTTGTAAAATAATAAAGCGTAAATAATAAATCAAGTTTCCGTAGTGTAGCGGTTATCACGCGTGCTTCACACGCACAAGGTTCGATCGGTTCGATCCCGGGCGGAAACTGTTGCTTTTTGTATTTTATTGCCGATCATAAAAAGTATCTTCACGCTTTTTTATTAATTGGGTGATCAGAGAAATCTGAAAAATAAACATTTTGTTAAAATAAAAGTAAACTACGTACTATTAGAAATACGTATAGAGAAATAGTACGTAGTTTACTTTTATTTTAACAAAATGTTTATTTTTCAGATTTCTCTGATCACCCAATTAATAAAAAAGCGTGAAGATACTTTTTATGATCGGCAATAAAATACAAAAAGCAGCTGTTTCCGTCCGGGATCGAACCGGGGGCCCTGTGCGTGTGAAGCACACGTGATAACCGCTACACTACGGAAACTTGATTTCTGGAGCTAAAATTACGCTTTACTAAGTTATGAATGAAGTTTTATCAGTCTGCTGGTAGGTATCTATCAGATGGTGGCTTGTGATCGGTGTAAACAATGAGTTCTCTTCCATCGAACATTTTTCTGAAGTGTTTGATTGACATACCTACCTACCTATAAATTGATAAGTAGGTAGGCTAATAACTCTGTCGAACGTAGACCGTAGGTATAGGTACTGTATGAACTGTATCGCTGTTGTGTTTCGGAGAATTTCTTTGAGAAATAGGTAGGTACCTAGCCAAGCAGTACTTAAATTTCTTGTTTACAAGTTATTGAAGGACAGCTCCTGCGCAGGTGTTCGTTGCGTCGCACGTGACTACGTGAGGGAGTTGGCGTCGGTTGGTGATGGAGATGGATGAGCAAACTAAGCTGCGTTTTGTACCTACCTATGCTAACTTTACATAACTCGAATGCTTGTGAGTGTGACGCTTCTGTGTTCCACTTGATCTTTGTTTTATCTCGCTTCTTGGAATTGTGCAGGACCGCGTTGAGCGGTGCTTGTAAGTACTTATGTGATCTGCGTTAGGTACCTACCTACCTACCTACTATGCTGTCACGGTAGAAATTTATCATGCCGATAAATCTACGTAGGTAGGTAGGTCTTGATCTTGAATTGTCTCGGGTCTGGGCCAGTCTGGGGTAAGCAGAGATAGCAGACTTTTCCTTGTGGTGGTTTGATTCCGTTGCTTGACAGTTCATAGACCAGGAACTTGAGGTTTTCTTTGCCGAAGACGCATTTTGATGGATTTATAGTGATATCATAGGTACACCTCTTATCTGCGTAAGACTTCCTGTAAATCTTTGATGTGGCTTGCTTTACTTACTTCCGCCTTCCTTAAGCCGGAGGTAGTGGGTTCGATTCCCACCCAGGACAAACTTTGTGTGATGAGCATAATTATTGTTGGTTCTGTGTCTGGGTGTAATTTATCTATAATACTGTACTTATGTATTTATAAATTATATAAGTATGTAATGTATATCAGTTGTCTGGTTACCATAACACAAGCTCTGCTTAGCTTGGGATCAGATTGCCGTGTGTGAGTTGTCCCAAGATATTTATTTATTTTTATTTTACTTCATTTTCAGATGCGATTATTGGGTAGGTAAGTACCTACCTACCTACCTACTTACCTACGTCGTCGATGATGAATGGAAATTTATGCGTAGATACCTAGTCTAATCCGATAAGTAGGTAGGTAAGTAGTACTTACCTACCTACCTACTTATCGGGTACTTACTAAGTACCTAAGTACTTGATAGATGAATCGTTGGAATGTCTGTCCGGCATTCTTGAGACCTGGACATACTTACCTATTCGTGTAGGTAAACTCGAATATGACAAAAGGTGTTGTGATGGCTGTTTTCTTGATGTCTAGCTCGTAGACTGGTAGGTACTTACCTACTTAGTTGTTGATAAGCACGGTTTAGGTCGAGTGTATTGAAGATTTTCTTGCCGTGAAGTAGGTACCTAGGTAGATAGATGAAAAAATATTGAATACCTAGCTAGTGTAATGTAATAAAATAAAACTGCGTTATATTGTAATCAAAATTAAGTGTCGTGATGGCCCAGTGGTTAACGCGCACACCTCTCATGCATGAGGTTGTGGGTTCGAATCCGGGCAAGCCAATGTGACTTTTTCAATTCATATGTAGGTACCTACTTTGCCCTACAGTGGGACAGTAAGAGGCTGGTAGGTACTTTTTTTTTTTTTTTTTTCAATGTTGACATAATTTATTTCCCAAAATTATAAATTATGTTGCTTCAAATACTTCTGTTTTGATATACGATTAAAATAGTGTAATGAAATAAAATAAAACTGCGTTTTATTGTAATCAATGTTGACATAATTTATTTCCCATATTTATAAATCAATAAAATAGTTTACGCCAACAAAATATAACTTATTTTTACTTAGACAGAAAAATTTAAACTAGTTTTTTTATATTCACGCCATCTGGTGTTCAATCTTCGTAAACGCAGAGGTATGTATGTGTGTGTAAACGACACTGTATTCAATGACAGAAGTTCTAAACAAGTTATGTGTCGAATTGGGTAGATTTTGAGGGAATGATATGACCTATTCAAATAAAATGTAATATCCGATAACCGCTAAGACTACTCCTATGACTTAATAATTGTCCAATTACACAAAAACTCAAATAAACTAAAAATGTTGACTTCAGCGCCATCTCTCGGGAGAATGGCTGGGAGCAGCCCGTCGGTTTCACCTTAACTCAATTATCTTCTGAATTGGTTGAAATTCAATTTCCTCAGTCAATTTGGAAAAGTTGTTTTCTTTGGAAAATAACAGGAGTGGCATATATACCACTCCTGCTATTTTCCTAATAAACCTGCAATTCATTATAATGCATATTACAGTTGTATTATTATCCTAGATGGATTTAAGATTCTTATTTCTACTGCATAATTGAAGGGTGAAAAATGAGTACTTAATGTAAGCTGCAGGTGTATTCTGTAAAAAATCTCCTTAAATAGGGATAATAAGCTCGAGGTCAGCTTTATGTCACCTAATGCTAGAGATAGACAGCACACTTCTCCTAAATGAACTGAGGGATTTTTTTACAAAATAGTATTGCTTTTGGCTTGTCTCATGTATTACTTACTTCGGTTAAAATTCTATTACATACTAGCGATCTGCCCTGGCTTCACACGGATGCAATGTAGATTCTAACTATTCGTAGGTATAAACTTTCCACTTGAATCATTTTCTATTGATGAAAACCGCATTAAAATCCGTTGCGTAGTTTAAAAGATCTAAACGAACATACGGTACTATGTAAAGATTTTTTGGGTTCCGTATTTACTAAATATATATTTTTTTTTGTTACAGGTAAGACTTCGACCCATCCATCATCATTACTCAGTAAGATTACTCTGACATAATCTGCAATTTCACAAAAGGACCCCAAGCATTATATTGCCAAGCGAATTCCCTTCAAGGTACCTACCTATATTTTTTACAATACACATCCTAAACTGCTCGTAACAGATCAATGACCTGCTCAAATATTCAAATGTATTCTAAATCAACACTAGAGTTTCAAGTGGAGTATAATGTAACCCGTAGAGATGTCTTGACAAACATACTGACAAGCTTTTACACACAACAAGACACTTGAACATTTAAAGGCACTTAACATTAACCACTTTCACGGTTGTCCAACCCCACCTTACCCTACAAACTAATTAGTTGACAATTTTCTAAGATACAATAATTTACGTCGCATCGAAGGGGACTGTTCGGAATGCGTGTTCTTTCATCATGCACCAATATCGTCACAATACAAATACAATCTTGAATGTTAAACTGTAAGATCGATTTTGCATTGACGACGCATATTGTTTACGTTCTCGTGTGAAACCTGACGAAACGTTGGAGTGCCCCATAAGGTATGTAGGAGAGACAGCCGAGACAGGCCTTGTCTAAAGGTGTGTTGACACGGTACGGGTGTGCGCGGTTTCATTTTCATAGTACGCGAGAACAGAACATGGTAGGTTGCAGGTTGGTACCAAATGTAGATTTTTTTACTTCCAACATTCGGAATTAAAAATTGGTTACCATTTTTCGATTGAACCGTAACTTAATGAAGTGACTTCGTCCTATACTTTTTGATGGAAACACTTCCCATCAAAGAAAAATAAATTCAATTGACACAAACAATGAGCACACAAAAGTAAAAGGTTATTCGAATAAAAATACAAAATAAATAAATAATAAAAATGCCGAAGATTCCGCTACGGCAAAGGAGATGCTGCCACAGCTCGCAACTTTTTGTTATTGTAATATTTTCCCCATTGCCGTAGAAGCTACGGATGGCTACACATCAGAGTTAATTCGTATCGTGTCTACCCACCTTGAAGAATTTGAAGATACGGCTCCTTGTGCACGTTAACTGTTCAAAGGATCTTTGTTCGTGTGAATAATTAGTGGAAGTTCTCAACCTGAACAAGTTCGGTTGGGTTGAACTATTAGTAGTGGATACAATTATTTCGAAGGTGCCTTTAGACGGGTTTTTGGTCAACGATTTCCAGTTGAACTTTTTGCTAATTACTTCTGACATTCGCCATTTTGAATTCTGTCACATATTTGTGGAGATTTAGCAAACAAGTAAAGGTTGCGGGAAACCGCTGGATGCGGGCAGGACAGGCCATTGTGGCTATCTTTATGGGAGGTCTATGTCCAGCAGTGGACGTTGTACTGCTGATATGATGATAATGATAGCTGAAAGTCTTGCAGTGCCTTGAGTTGCAAGCCTTTCTACATATAGTTTGGCACAACTATATGTAGAAAGTAGTTGTTCACATCTTCTTTACCAATTATGAACTTTCATAATCTGATCAACATTTCTAAAGATATATCAGCGTAAAACCGATCAACATCAAGTAGGTAATAGCACACTAGTCATTATCAGCAAAAGCCAGATGAAACGAAATATCTGTTATATGAGCACAATTAAGATAAGACTTTATAAGACCTGTATAAGGCTTAATCGTGGCTCAGCCAGAACTATTAACTTTCGACCGTCTACTATTTATGGGGATTGTAATCACCTTGATGGACTGTCCGGTGATTATTTACCAATTAAGAGGCTATTAACATTTATACGTCTATTTGATGGCCCAAAGAAATGTCTAATGACGTGGTATATGGCAGAAAAGGCCTCGTTTTTTGCTTACCTAGAACAATTTAAGTACATAAATGGTAAAGACGGTACTAATATCTGTAAGATTGTGATATAAAATCATAGTGTTAGTCGTATATCGATAATAAAAGGCAACCGTTACTGACTGATCTATCAACACACAGCTCAAACCACTGAACGGATTGCGCTGTTTCAGATAGTTATCATGATTTAGGCATGCGCTAAAAACGGTTTTTTGTTTCAAAATTCACTCCTAAACCGTTTCGCGCGTAGTGGCGCATATTTTCGTCTAGGACAATATGTAATTTTTTCTTTTCATACGCAACACGCAACTTGTATTTGTTTTGGGCTTTTGTAAACACGTGAATAAACAGTTTTTCTTTCTTCTTCTTTCTTTTTAATGAAACGGGATTCCGACATTTACGCGGACGTAGACGCGGGCAAAAGCTAGTTCGCTAATAGAAGTCTAGAACGTTTCAAGTGTACTAAGCCTAGCCTATCTGATTACCATAATACATTGTCGAAGTATTAGACCTACGATTGCCGGTTTATTTAAAGAACATTGATCTTATGCTGGTTTCTCAGAATCTCTTTAGAACTGGTAACATCTCGGTCTATGCACGTAAACAACATTTTTTCGCACGTTATGCCATTTGCGTGTTTTTTCTCGCATCGTGTGAGTTCTGTTCGTGTATTAAGGTGGCAGAATTCATGTATAAACGGATACGGTAATGTTATTAAAGCTGCAACTGCCATATTAGATTACTATGCGGGATATTTCCATATGTGCTTGATTTTAAAGAGGCGTTTATCGATTTTATGGACAGTGATTTGGAACGTTGTTGTCTATTAACTATTTTGTTAAGTGAATTTATGTCTTAGTGTTTTGTAAATGGTTGACTGGGGACATAATTTTCTTCGGGTTTGACGCAGATTGTGCACTTCGCAAATTGTGCACTTGACGCAAAATGTGCACTTCGCAAAATGTGCATTTCGCAAAATGTGCACTTCTCAAAATAGCAATTCTCAAAATGAGCACTTCTCAAATTGAGCACTTCTCAAAACGTGCACTCCTCAAAATGAGTGTGAATATTATCACAACGGGTCAAAATAAAAACCGTTTGCTTACTTTATTTTTTTATTATTTTGGACGATTTTTAGCACGATAATAGTAATTTATTTGTAAAAATTAATCACGTTCAGGAAATGTTTCATATTTTTTTAAATTATTATATCATTAATAGGTAATTTATAGTAATTATTTTAATTAATCGTATTGACTTACAAAGAATACAGTTCCCTATACACAAATATAGCGCAATTTTTTATGGTTTTGTAACTATTTTTTTTATATTCCTACATTTTGTAGGATAGTACCTACTTGCTGGTGGATAATCACTTGTTTACATCTTTATAAGCTATTTTTGATAATAATATAGAGTAGGAGATTTGTCATGGTTACAATTTCGTAATACGAAATAATAATTACCATTTAGAAAAAAATATTATTATTAATTTAAATTGCCATTTTAGTTTTCTACTTTTTTAGAAAATAGACAATTGAATTGTGTATTATTTATTATTATTAATAAAATATGACTACAGCATATATGAATATAATATGCATTTAATATACTTCTGAAGCGGGTATGATTGAAACGTACGGGCAAATTGTACCAGATCTGTATTAACCTTTTACAGAGATATGTATAAGCTAGGCTTAACTAGATACAACGGTAAAATAAAACTACACGGTACGTTCCCGGCAAGTTCGTGACGTCAGGTGCGTCGCGAAACAAGTAGGATGCGTCACCGCGGGGCGAGAGGGGAGGTGCGTCTAGGCAAGGCGAGCTCTTCCAATGCGTGGAAACAGCGGCGCACTGGCTCAGACTGGCGCTCGTAGCCGCGTCGGCTCCTTATATACCCGAGGTGGCGGTGCGCGGCGGCTCGTTGTGTGCGTGAGTAACGTCCCGACACAGCGCTGTTGTGTGACGCGTGGCTGTAGGCGTACGGTGGTGCTACAGGCTCCCCCTCTGGATGCGAAGTCGCCCCGACGAGTAGCCAGTCAAGATGAGTGCTCCACCGACGTAACTGGGCGAGGCGCGTGTCGTCGTGGTCGTCCTCGTCCACGAGAAGGCGGAGTGGCGCCCTCAGGATTAGGCCTAGGTTTAGGCGGACGCCCGCGTTTCTTCAGTGGGCGCACCGGCAGAGGAAGTGGCCCTGCCGCATGGCCTTGGAACGGAGTCAAGGCGGATGTATGATACACCCCAAGGGGTTTATCTGGAGTAGTGGGATCTGAAATCAAGTAAGATGAAGCACCATGACGTGCTAAGATTAGATAAGGACCATCCCTGCGAGGACAGAATTTAGCACTTATTCCTCGAGCAGCGTTACTAATCGGATGGGTAGTTGCTAATACCAGGTCACCGGGAGAGTAACCGGGATCTTCTCTACGTCTTTGGTCTACCATCTTCTTTCTGCGTTCTTCTAGATTCTCCCAGACATCTCTAGCCTCGCTCAATGTATTGGCAAGAAGTAGTAACTTCGGCGTAATTTCAGGCACAAAGTTCTCAGACAGTAAAATCTGACGAAAATCGTGAGTGTTGTCATCCGGAGTACGCAGTTCTCGTGCAAATGTTAAATACGCTGGCGTATGTCCTGTGGTGAGGCAGGTTGCGGTATTCATCGCAAACCGTATGCTGGGTAATTTATCACTCCAACTCCCATGGTCATCTCCTACTAAGATGGCCAGTTGTGTCTTTAAGTCTCTGTTTTTCCTTTCTACTGGGTTTGCTGCTGGGTGATATACTGGTGTGAATGTGTGCTTAATTCGCAGACAATAGGTTAATTGTTGCATCACAGCACTCACAAATTGTGGTCCATTGTCGCTTATCAGGCGTCTGGGCACACCGTATCGGAGGAAAACCTCGTTCATCAAAACTGCCGCACAATTTTCAGCGCTGGCAGTTTCCAAAGCAAATAATTCTATCCAACCAGAAGCAACATCTTCAGCGGTCAGTATCCATGTCTTGCCACTAGGCGTTGACGGCAAAGGTCCAAACAAATCAAAGGCGAGGGTTTCGAAACGTTGGTTGACAGGCGTGGTTTGGAGCAAACCAGCTGGTTTCAGGTTGGATGGCTTAAATCTCTGGCATTCAACACAGTTCTTAACATATGCTTCGATATATTTTCTCATACCCTTCCAATGATATCGCTTCGAGATGCGTTGGTATGTTTTATCACCGCCGTAATGACCCGCCAAAGGGTCATCGTGGTATGCCGAAAGAACGTTTGCCCACTCATGCTGAGGAACTACGAGTTGAGCCTCATCTGAGTCATCCGTCGGGTGATATCGATACAATAACCCGTTGTTCATGACATACCCTTTGTTGCTCCAGTATACGGCATTATCTTTACGTTCTGCATCCTCTAGGGCAGTTACGATACTGGCGATGTTCTCATCCTTAAGCTGTTCTGCCCTAATTTCAGATGATGATCTCTGTGGCATATCCACGGCAACGCTACACACTCCACAGGTGTTTTCGGTGCTTTCATCGCAAATAGGCCTGGATAGCGTGTCTGCAACCACATTCGTCCTACCAGGTGTATACCTGATGGTAATATCATAGGCCTGTATCTGTAAAGCCCATCTGGCTAATCGACCAGTTGGAGATCGCAAAGACATCAACCACTTCAGGGCTTGATGGTCCGTAACCACTGTTACTGGGAGGCCTTCAATGTATCCACGAAACTTTTTAATAGCCCAAACTACTGCGAGAGCCTCCCTCTCAGTTGTGGAATAATTGCGTTCTGCAGGGGTCATCAGTCTACTGGCATATTCGACGGGATGCTCGTTCTCTGCCTCCCCCTGCACTAAAACTGCTCCAAGTGCATAGTTGCTTGCGTCACTTTTGATTATATAACCTTTCGTCTCGTCGGCTTGACGTAGCACAGGTGTTGATGTAAGACGTATTTTGAGCTCTTGAAAAGCCTGCTCTTGTTCTGCTGACCAAGTCCATACTGCGTTTTTCCTAGTTAAACGGGATAGTGGTTCACTGATTGCAGCAAAATTTGGTATAAATCGCCTATACCAGGAACAGGTCTGCAGGAACGTCATCAGATGCTTCAGATTCTTGGGTGCTGGATAGGCTAGTATTGCCGCTACTTTCTCCGGATCAGCCTTCAGACCCTCTGGAGTAATAAAGTGCCCGAGATACTTAATTGTTGAGCAACAAAATCGGCACTTACTAAAATTTACATAGAGGTTGCTTTCCTTCAGCTTATTTAGTACCTTACTCAAATCTGACAGGTGTGCTTGATAGGTAACTGAGAAGATTATGAGGTCATCTAAGTACGCCAGCATCTTTACATTCTCCAGGCTAACTCGAATCCTGTCTATCAGACGCTGGAATGTAGAGGGTGCATTGCGAAGTCCAAATGGCATCCTCTTAAAACGGTACATACCGAATGGAGTTATGAATGCCGTCTTGTCCTGATCCTCGAGTTTCACCTTCACTTGCCAGTAACCAGCGCGTAAATCCAGGGTAGACATGAAAGGCGTTGGCTTAGCAGCATGAAGCAGATCATCAATGCGTGGGATAGGATACTTATCGGGGACCGTTATGGCATTAAGTCTACGATAATCAACGCAAACTCGTACTGAACCGTCTTTCTTCGGTACCATTACAACGGGTGCGGACCAGGGTGATGAGCATGCTTCAATTACTCCACCGTCCAACATCTTCTTTACCTCATTTCTTAACACAGCCATGCGTGGCGGAGAGAGGCGATATGGAGGTACAGAGATGGGGTTATGTTCACCCGTGTCGATACAGTGTTCAGCGAGGGTAGTGGGTTCCCCGCCTTTACCAAAAACTTCTTGATAATCCCATAGCACTTCCATCAGCTGTGACTTTTGAGTTGCGTCCAGCGTGTCCGATGAGACCTCTTCCACTTCCAATGATCCAATTTCGACATCATTGCTGCTATTGCTATGGTCGCTGGGAAAGAGCGCCTTGGAGTGTGGAGATAGTTCACACGGAGCATCGCGAAGCTGCATTTGGGCATCATGGACCATAAAGTCAACGAACCTTGGAGAATACCCATCGAATAATGGTCGGTATCGCTTCCTTGGACTCGGGGACAACTTAATTGGCACTACGCGATATGGCATCGTGTTTGTAGTGCTGGCACTCGTTACTGGGAGTGCGGGTTCTCCGCTGGATAATGGACTTCCCGTTGCTGGGGAGCATGCACTGGGTTGTGGCAGCGCTGGTTCCAGTACACCTTCGTCTCTTGGAGTTATCGATAGAGGAGAGATAAATTCAGACAGTTCGACATCTTTTAACATTGACCGCAACGGAGGATTATAATAAGCTGGTGTAGCTTCTACCCTAACCAACGATATCTCCTCATCATCTTCGTCTTGGAGGTCGAAGATGTCATTAGGGTGATCCTCGAAAAACCAGGTCTTCTGCGGAATGTTGAGTACCATCTTGGCATCTTCAATAAAGCCGACTCCCAACAGTGTGCGAGACTCTCGAGCTTCCGGGAACACGATAAAAGTAGTTTGCACGACACGGAAACAGATACTGACGGGTGCACTTACGGTCAAAACCTCTCTCGTCGTCTTCGTACCATCAGCCAGTTTTACTGTAAGCTGTTGTGTGTGGAATGCAAAACCGAGTCTTCGTAGACATTTATATAAGGAATATGATGCAACGCTTGTCTTTGCGCACGTATCAACGTAGGCGCTACCGGTAATTTTGCCTATGCCAATAGCAATAACCGGCCTAGGGCGTACATCTGCTTGGGTGGTAAGGGAACAGAAACTTACTTCAGTCTTTCCCACCTTTGGCACAGCCTTGGTACAGGTGGGGCATTTTGATCGAATCACCCCCGGTGTACCACATCCGTAACAGGCAAACGTTGGTGCAGAAGGTGACGGCGCTTGAGTACCTATAGCGGCATTCGCAGGCGCAAGTTTCACGTCAGAAGTACCACTACCAGAAGCGAGGTCCTTCTTCTCCTTCTTTCGACATGTCTCTATTGAATGTCCAGGCAATCGACAGTAAGAACAACGCTTCTTTTTAAACGACACCTTTTCTGTCTCTTTTCCCTTTCCTGTCCCTTCTTCTGGCATTTCCTTTTCAACCAGGAGCTGTTCCACTCCTCTAGCTGCCTTCACTAGGGCGTCAAGAGTATTGACAGTCTCGCGTGCCATTTTTACTCTTATCTTGTACCTCAATTGCCCGTAAATCAGATCAATTTGTTGGGTTTCTGTGTGTGGCTCTGGCATTTGTGCAATAAGAGCCCTCTTCTTAGCCACAAACACTTCTGTCAATTCATCCTCACCTTGTTTGATATTTACGATGTTCTGGTACAGCTGGTAGGCAGGTCTTTTAGGAGCAAAGGCGTGGCGAACTCTTGACACAAACTCTTCCCATGTCCTCACCTGATCCTTTATCCCATTCCACCAGGTGGCAGCCTCATCCTTTAAAATTAAGGGAACGCTCATGATGGCATCTTCGTCGGAGATCTGTTCTACAGACTTGAATACTGAAGCCGCAGCAAGAAAAGATTCTACCGATTCAGTATCTCTGGTACCATTAAAAGTAATCTTGCAAGTGGTGAAAGAGCCTCGTCGCTGTTGATTGCCAATGACTGACAATAACTTCTCGAATTGCTCCGTAGACAAATTCATGGTAGCAAGTGGTTCCTCCTTTATTTTCCTACTTAATCTTGACTTTGGGCTAGCCTGCTTTCGGGCCTTTACGTTGAGCGCCAGATTGAAGCGGGTATGATTGAAACGTACGGGCAAATTGTACCAGATCTGTATTAACCTTTTACAGAGATATGTATAAGCTAGGCTTAACTAGATACAACGGTAAAATAAAACTACACGGTACGTTCCCGGCAAGTTCGTGACGTCAGGTGCGTCGCGAAACAAGTAGGATGCGTCACCGCGGGGCGAGAGGGGAGGTGCGTCTAGGCAAGGCGAGCTCTTCCAATGCGTGGAAACAGCGGCGCACTGGCTCAGACTGGCGCTCGTAGCCGCGTCGGCTCCTTATATACCCGAGGTGGCGGTGCGCGGCGGCTCGTTGTGTGCGTGAGTAACGTCCCGACACAGCGCTGTTGTGTGACGCGTGGCTGTAGGCGTACGGTGGTGCTACACTTCCAATTTTTTCTTATTTCCTAGTAAATTGAGTACAAAATTTACTACATTAATATAAAATTGAGTACTTAATTTTTGTTTATAGAATTGTATACTTTGCAAGCGTGATCTATACTATTAGCTAAAATAATATATCTCATTAATAATTTTATTGTTGAAAAAACAATACAAATAGATGTAGTGCGCATAATGTTAAAATAAATGGCTGGAGTATTTATATTATGAGTATAGCTGACGTGTACTGAAAATACATTATCAAACATTTCCTGAACGTGATTAATTTTTACAAATAAATAACTATTATCGTGCTAAAAATCGTCCAAAATAATAAAAAAATATAGTAAGCAAACGGTTTTTATTTTGACCCGTTGTGATAATATTCACTCATTTTGAGGAGTGCACGTTTTGAGAAGTGCTCAATTTGAGAAGTGCTCATTTTGAGAATTGCTATTTTGAGAAGTGCACATTTTGCGAAATGCACATTTTGCGAAGTGCACATTTTGCGTCAAGTGCACAATTTGCGAAGTGCACAATCTGCGTCAAACCCTTTTCTTCTTATGAACGACTAGTTTATACCCGTGTTTTTGTCAGCGTGAATTTCGGTTATCTGCGGGGTTCTCATGTTTTATGCAGAACCCTAATTATTTTTCTAAAATATAAGTACCTAGCTTTAGTTACTACTTACGACACCTGCTATCTGCCAGTGAAAATTGGGCAAGCCGTTTTGGAAATTAGCCGGAACAAATAGACTGATAAAAAAATTAAAAACTTTTTTTTTGTGTAAGTATCTTGTAAACGTTCACATGCGTTTAGTAAGAGCCTGTTATTTCGACTCCAATTTTATTTATTTGTATAGATGCATTTTAAATCGTTGTCAGACTTTCGGGCTTCTGACTACCCGAAATGACTGTCCAAGCTCTAAGTACGACAGCCGGGACCAAAGGCTTTACGAGCTCTTCGAGACAACGGCAAGACGGTAAACGTTTACATGTTATTATATAAAAGTATACACATCAGAGCAATCTGGACCTGAGTAATTAAAAGACTCACCTACAAGATAATTCCCTCAAGCACTAATTTATGACATTATTTTTTAAATGTCGTCGAAATGCGTACCTTTATGACCACTAGCATTTCTGACGACATGCTAGAGATCCATTTGCAACCTTCCAAGACCCTTCCACCACAAATTAATCATATACAGTATGCATAAAACCGTTCCATATAAAAGCTAACATTTGTCATGTAAAGCTTGAAGCCCTTACTTGCAATGCAAATAAGTATAATGATAGATTGTGGGTAGGAAACTAACGGAATCGGGCGGACTTCGTCTTGCGGTCACTGCAGACAGATCAGCAATATTCTCCAGCAGTTGAAAATACCGTATTTATTTATATAGCGTAGCTTTATACTGGATGTAAAAAGACATAAGTATGACATAGCCGCTAGCTACGTATACTGGCCATCATAGATTGAGCAAAAATTCAAATATTTCTGGGATGAGACTTTTATACTTTGTTTAAAATCATAGTTTCTGGTAACGCGGAATGCAATGCACTAAAAATATTTTGATTACGGTGCATGCAAAAGTATCCCAAGGAACCTGGGGGTATTCAAAGTTTATTTAAAACTTTTAAAGCTTGTCTTTGTAATAAAAGGTAGAAAAATTTTGGAATTTAGACCTTCAATATTTCCGTAAGCAGTTGTTTCCCATTCATGGTCCATTAACAAGACAAATATCGCAATCTTGGAAAAAGAATGTTAGTTTCGGCTTCGTTAAGTGTCTTCACACTAGTTATCTTGGTCATGATCGGCATACACACCATTAATCAATAATTCAAAGATTCAAAATAAAAACACTTTATTTTAGCCTTGAACACTCGATTCATTTTCAATTAACTGTAAAAATAGATTTTTAGTTGCTTTGGAATCAATAAATAGTAATTTGAATTGGTAAATAAATGACGTCACAGATTGAATTTGCCATACAAAATCTATAGGGGAATCGTGCTTTGAAAGCTCATAAGAAGTACAGTACCCGGCGATAAATATTGCACATCGACCTTTATCGTATTTCGTATTATTTTATACAAAGAATAAAAATAACTATCAAAAGAAGCAAATAATAATTATTTTTACAGCTCCTAATAGATACCGGACTGTTTGTATTTCGTGCGACAGAGATCTCAGACGCTCTACGAAGCCGAAATTAGCCGATTGTCTCTTTCCAAAGGTCGATGTGCAATATTTATCGCCGGGTACTGTATGTCAATTGATTGGTAGTGTCTGCTATTTTATTTTCAACTCTACATTAGTTGTTTTTTTATTTCATTATCAATTAATACATGAAAACAGCTCAAGGATTGTGTTGTTCTGTCTGTGGTGAACGTTGGTATGCCGGTTGCCGTGGGTTGCGGAAAATAATAAGTACTTAGGTACGGGAAAACACAATGTCATACATAATAAAAATATTATGACCGTGAGAAAAAGTTATGAAATTTAATTTCTATGCTAGTTTTTATTTATTTATCGTAACATCAAACATACATAGATCTCCCTGACATACCTGTGTAGGAATGTAGGAATGTAGGAATGTCATTCTTGAAAACTACTTGACCTTTTAAGCTGAAATATGGCGAGTAGGGCATTTACAGGCAGAAGACATCAGCTTAGACAGGTTTTTTGACAGGGCCGAAGTAAGGGACTCTTTAACTTCAACGTGGACGATGTCGCTGGCGAAAATTGCTCCTTCATAAACAAGAGAGGTAGGTAGTTATAACTAGGTACTTCTCAATTTAAGTAGAGATATATTGCCATATTTCACGCTTCCTCGACTTGGCAACAGGAAAACGAGAATAAATCATATAAAATAAACTAACAAACCATCTGTCATAGGAAACAAAACAAGAACAGATGTTCAAATAGAACAATTAAAATCAAATAGGTATAACAAATAACAATAGTATTAGTAATAAAGATAAAACTGCTATTAAAAAGTGTAGCAACATCATTGACTTGCTCCGCGGCACCTCCGTAGACCACCCACGTCTTGCACTATGAAACAAAACATTTAGGTACATGTTTGATATGCGTCTGAATTGCTGTCTGTGCGTTGATCTTTTTTATGATGGGGGAATAGTGGCTCACTGTGCGTTTACGACTTTATGTAAGCATTCGTGTTCGAGTTGTAAAGTGTGTAATATAATATCCTGATAGGATTTTTTATAGTGCTACTGTTAAGTTAAATTGGTACTTATAAAAAGCGAGATGCATAATGTCATCAATCGTAATACTTAAAAAGAGTTTAAGGTCAGTTAATTAAAAATAACTGACTGCAAAACTGTCAATAAAACTATTGGCTGGAACTACCTATAAAGTTTATTATTATTCAACTATTCAATTGAATAGAACCAATAAATTATGAACTGGTGCCAAGTTTTCTTTGTGACCAAGACTTTTGTCGAAGAAAGACAATGATTTCGTACTTATTAACAGTAATATTTTACATCACATAGTCAAAATAAAATAAAAAATATTTGAAAAACAAAAAACCAAAATGTTGAAAAACCGTCTACAAAAACTTTCAACAACATACCTACTAGATTCTATTGCCAATTAAAAGCCGTAAAAGCGTACAAATAACTTTTTTCTCCCATAACGGGACGTCTGAGCAAAACCGGGTTTTATTAATAGTTGCGCTTGCGCTGGTAGGTATGAAGTTGTATTTATAATCAGGCGCCAGCGGTGACAGACGGATAAACAGGCTTCTGTTCTGTCGGTCATTGAATTCGAAGCCAGTTGTCACTAAGTCGCTATTATTTATAGCCTGGCTTTGTACATGTAAATAGGTTTCTAATGTAATAAATTAGCAGTTTTCCCTTTATGTTTCGCTGTTTCGGTGCCGTTTGATACTCGGTAGGTCTGAATTAAGTGGGCAATTTAATGGACAATGCTGACATTGCAGGACTTAATTGAATTTGAAATTTTGTAATAGGTAGATTTTAAAACAAAACTAACGACTTTTTATCTTAAAAAAACCAAAGACAAAGACAAAAGCTCAAAAGAGCGAAACCTACCCCAAACGGCAAAAACTGCCTGCCAAAAACACCCAAGAGAGTATTCTATTTGGTAATCTTGGAGGCTCGGTAAATTTTAATACTAAAACATACAAAATTTTGGTTGATTGTTCCCGTGACCCAAGGGCTGGGTACTACCTTGGTCAAAGGCTTTTGGGCACATTTTCAGTTGACGGCAATGCGGATGAATTTTTTTATTTAGTTTTAGTTTTTTTTTAGTCTGATTGTTTTTATTTTCATAATTAATTCTGTAAATATTGTACATGATAATACTTAAAAAAAATTACTTTCTATCTAAAAACAAATGTTACTCTTCATTTCCAAGGACAATTTTCGTCATAAGTTTCTACAAAGACTTTTTCCCTAGGTAAAAACAAAGCTTTTCAGAGCAGACAGGTCGATGACAAAGTCCATTATAGTATCATAAAGCATCGTGTAAGCGATAGCATTTTTACGAGCGAGTATACTTAACTCCGTCATCGTTAGCTCTATAATCGCTAGAACAGTAGTAAACATGCCTATTAAACGTAAACATATTCGGGCATGCCGGTTCCAAGATGGCGGTGGGTGGAAAAATGTTCTAGGAAATAGCTGCGTTTCTCTGGATTGATGACATCAAGGAAGAAATGAATGGATCGTGTGTTTGAGGGATGATTAAAATGAAAACGACAGGTTTGTCAGCTGAACATATTTTGCTTTTGTCGTAAGGAATATGGGGTAAAGGCAGGCTGAAGAAGAGGCATAGTTACAAGACAAACTATATGTATACAAGCTTAGTTTTTGTTTATCATTAAATCAATCTATCTCAAATAAGGGACCAAACCGAACATCCCAACGAAAATATAGAGATGATCCATGCAATTATGTTTGCGTAACTTGAAAATATATGGATCATTCCACCGGTGCTTTGTTTGAAACAAAACACTAAAAAGTTGAGATGGAATACATAACATCGTTCTTTTTTCGAGGTCGGTTAAAAAATGTCGGTAAGCCTAAGCTGTGAGTGGAGCGTTGAACGACGAAATATTGGAAAACGATTACCGTATTTTATAATGACAGTTACTGTCGGGACGGATTAGTGTTCATACGTAGAATTTGCAACGGAGAACGGAAATGCTGACAATTTTGCCATCAGTGAATGCTTCACCGCATTTTTCGTGCTGCAGTCCGCTTTGATTGCGACGCTGCATCATGGCGTAGCACAAAATTATCTAGTGCAGATCATCTATTAAAATTGTCTGTTTTTAATGTTAAAATAACAGCTTCTTAATAAAATAATGCTGCATAATTATGATACCTATTCACAAGTACCGACTTATTCCTCACAATATTAAAAAATATATATTATTTATAGTCTTTCTGTCTGTCTGTTTGTTCCGGCAAATCTCCATTACTGATGAACCGATTTTGACGGGACTTTCACTGACAGATGGCTGATAACTTAACCACTTTTATTTTACAAAAAGAATAAGGGTACCGCGCAAAAAAAATTGAAACCTGCTGAAAACCGACAGTCATTTGTTTTAGGGTTTTATGAATGTATCCAGCGATTTCCGTAGCAAACCGAATCTACCTTATCATAATATTCATCAGCAATTTTACGTTCGCTCCCGATTGTCTCGCCTCGCTAACAAAGTGTGAAACTAAGAAAATCCTTGCAAATTGTGTCTGCTTTTAAATCTTGAGAAATCTGAATTTAAATGTTCACTTTGTTTTTAACAACCTACTTTAAATACATTACGGAATGCTGTTGGGGAGCTTTTTTACGCTCGAGCTATTTTTCTTCATTGCTTGCGACAGGAATTAAATCTTTGGGAATTATAGTCGAGATAAAGATGACTTTGCGGGTTCATCTATAAAGCGCAGGCCACACCGCCAGCTAGCGGGCGGGCGGGCTAAGCGGGCGAACATCGTTTCACCTCTTTACATACTTCGGTTCACACCGCGAGCTACCGACTAACCTAACGAGCTAAGCTAACGAAATATCCGACGATTCCCAGCTAGCGGGCGGGCGGGCTAGGCGGGCGAACATCGTTTCACCTCTTTACATACATCGGTTCACACCGCGAGCTACCGACTAACCAACGAGCTAAGCTAACGAAATATCCGTCGCTCGTCTGTCCGTAGTTTTCGGTGTGAACCCCATAGTTTAGCTCGCCAATATTTCGCGTAGTTTGTATAGTTTCCTTCGTTCGCTTCGCCCGCCCGCTTAGCCCGCCCGTCCGCTAGCTGGCGGTGTGGCCTGCGCTTATGTGTGAAGAAAGTAAAATGTATTTTGACCACTAATCAAAAATAGAAAAAGAAAAAATAGACATATTTTGATACAATTTTCTTAGAACATGTAGCTTTACTTCAGGTAAGTAATATAACAACTAGGTCACATGTGTTGTATTTTCAACTACGAGTCACACAATTTCTAGACGTAGGCACTCTATATATTTCCGTCGGACTTAGTCTGCCACTCGCTCCGAACATTGATATTCCTAAGCTTGGATCTGCAGACTTTTCTCTTATGAAACACGCAAAGCCTAGGGAAAAGCTTTTTATTCTGTATGACTAAAAACAAAATTGCATTGCTTTTTACTTTGTACAAGCGAGGTTTACACATTTGCTTAGAAGCTTTTTTTCTAGATCTATGATGGTTATCAATTTAACATTGTGAATATAAATGGCAGATGTGCTTAGAAAACAATATATCAATATAAATAGTATTTATATTAAAAAAAGGAAGTTAAATTGTTTATTATCACAAAAATACTTGCATCTAATAGGGCAAAAACTACAAAGGAAAAAATTACTTTACTTTCCGAAGTCTACACAAAGTACAACTTAGGCGTGATGTTTTTTACAATCGTTCTAGTCTAAGATAAACGATACGATTCATATATCGTTTCGATAAAAGTAAACTAGTACCCATAACTTTCTTTTAGCACGAACAAACTACTAAAATATCCAATTTTTCTACCCAACCAAACAAAATCACCCTGACTACAAGTCTAGAGATAGAGCAACAAACAATAGCGTCTGAGATCCAGGCACTCCTCTACAGCTCGTTAAAACAAGGACCTACATTCTGCTTAATTGAAGACCGCCTCATCTCCACTTGGTTTTGTCTCCCGGGCTCGACTATGAAATGTTCCCGCGTCATAATTAATGCTGCACTCCCAACATGCTAATTGTGGTAGACGTGTGTTTGCGTATTAATAAGGGTTCTGTTTGCAACTAAGGACCTGGGGTGGAATTAGGTTATGTAGCTGTCGTTGAAGATTTCAATCGTTAGATAAGCCTGAGCTTGTCATATGACGGTCACATTCAGTTTCATCTGTTTTGTCATGAAAATACAGTTTTATTTGAACGAGATGTGTAAGTTCACTCTTCTTAACATTGACATACGTCTACCTACGATTTAAATCTTTGGCTTTCCTTATGTTTGTATTAAATAGTGAAATGGCGACTGGCATTCTTACAAAATGGTCTGTCGCCTTTTCAAACTGCCGAAAAAATCGACTTGAACCTATAAACTTGAGCACAGAGACGATCAAGATCAAAAAGGTACCTATTCTTCAAGATTGAATGCGTCAGCTTCTATATATCTACTTCGCAAAGGAAACCCTCGTAATAGGCAAATGTTACCGGCAATAAAACAAGGATTTCAAGTCCATTTACAGGGTCGACAGACAAACGGTTTCTCGAGGGAACAAAGAAAGAAAGTAATAGCACGAGATTGTTACCATCAATAACATTTCCGAACACAAGTTTTATTTTAGGAAGTCGTTTGTCAACGTCGCCATGACACCCCCGCTCCTGAAAGCCAAGGTGTTATGAATTTATAACTTGTATCGTATAGTTTAAGGACCAAAAGTAACTCATAACTCGTGTGGAATTTTATATGCGGTCGTTTGGGACAGACCCTAAAATAATATTTACAACGTTCCATTCCTTCCAGAGCTGTTTTTATGTAAAAATGTAGGCCAACCACTCCAGGCAAGGATAAATAATTGCCATCAGCGGATATTGGAATAAATATACGGGGGTGTTCAGTCTTACAAGGGTTTTACTTTATCGATAAAATATATCCTGGTTACTAAATAACTTTCTTGCTGTGATGTGCAACGTGGTAACCGCGTACATATCCGAAAAATTCAATATACGGGAAACGTGTATTTTCTTATAAAAATACTACACCGCTACAGAATTTTGCAGTAGAAATCGAATTGGCGCAATTTTCTCCGTCAGCCACCTGCCCAAGTGTCCATTCCCACTAGCTGCTTAAATTTTAACCTGCATTTAGAGTTCTAGAGTCTCCAGCCGCCACTGAGATGCATTTTATATCTAAGTAACAGTGCTACTGAATATTTAAGTATTCTTGATCCCATTTCTTGGAATAAAATAGGATAAAATCGTGGTCCATTTCCTACGAAGAAAGCATTAAATTGTATGCAAGACAAAACAATTCTGTGCACTCATAAACATTGAATCCTCAGGAGATAGGTACTACCGCATTCAGTATTGTCTATCTCAGTGAGATATTATACCCAACTGACCTAGGTTATGTAAAAATATAACAAAAATACTGCAAACAAGAGACGGCAACGTCTGGAAAATATTCAAATCAGTTCATATTTATTCAGGAACAAGTAGAAGAAATAAGTAAAGGCAACACAGCATCGTGTATGAATTTGGCAAGCACAAATGTGATGGTTACGTTTGCCGCAATAATGTGAGTAATAAAAATATTTTCGTAGCAGCCGAGGAATTCGATTGCGAAGTTACCAAGCTTCCAACTACCTTTCAGTTTCAAACACGTTTTCTAAAAGGAATGAAAATATTTACGATGTATTCGGCAACTGGCGCCGTTTCATTTTACTTTCGTATATCTAAAGCAACTTATTCTCATTTGGAAGACTTTACAGGGCAAACCGTTTCTTACATACTTTGTACATGAAATACCTAACAGACTTTGGAAGTATTTTGCCGAATAAACTCAACTTTCTCTAAATGTTCCAAACTTTGGCATTAATAATACAGTTTATAGGATATTTGCAAGCATTGAAACCACTTCCACTGCGGAGGGCTTCTAAACTTCGTTGTTGGAAGTTCTTTTGAAATATTTTTATAAAGATATTTTACGAGACCTGTCACAACTTTTGTGTGAAAAATAACTCTTTGCCGTGACTGGCACCTGTTTAACGACGTTTTTCAGAAACTTTTTTTCGCCAAGGACAAAGGTTTCTGAGGCGTAAAATTATAACAAAAACGAATCTCACCAGAAACCCATTAGGGCAGAATGGTACGGAAGTTTGAAACAAAGCCCTTTATTCTTCCATCTTACGCCCAATTTCACTTCAAACACCACGAACACGCCTCTATTTCCATATTATCTACCCTTTCGGTACATAAAATTTGCTCGACGTGTGTATTAGGCGATACAAACAATGCACCCTCCCGTCCCTCGCCCTTTTCATGTAAATGCCACGGCAAAAGTCCATTTTCGATCCAACCGACGGGTATTTTAGGCTAAAACATTATTCTCCACAAAATCTAAAACTCGGCTAGAAATAACAGACGCTAGGGATTACTCCACGATACGATCCTAAAGTTTTCCGTCTAATATGTATATTTTACAAATAGGGCATCGTCTGCTCATGGGATTATCTTGGAACCGGTATTAATATTCAGCAGTTTTAAAATTCTTTCGAGATGTTCTTGAATTCAATCCTTCTAAAAAATAAATGTGGAAAATATTATGTCTTAGTAACACGCGTATGAAAGTACGAACAGATTTTGATGCGGTGAACTTTAGCTTGGATTAACATCTATAGCTGTTAATATAAAAGATTTTTTTGTTAGTTTGTTGAACGCATAAATCTTTGGAACCACCAGTCGGATTGGAAAATTTTTTATATGATAGTCAGACTCATCGGGAATAGTATAGCCAATATAACATCACGCTACGACTCACGGACCGGAGTAGCAATCAAAGAAGGAACTTAACGCGAGTGAAAAATTATAGAAAATTTGAAAGTTAACAATCATGTAGTAGGATCTAAATGAAACCGCGAGCAAGAGCTAGTATTAAAATAATGTGCTTCGTGTTCTGTTATGGCGTGGTGAAAGAAAACACCGTGTCGGCTGTTAATCATCAAGAGTGGTGTCAACTGAGACGCGTGTGGGTTACTAATGGTGCTCATAAGTAGGCTCGTCACGACTTGAATATTTTATTAGTTTTGGTGTTATTTCAAGGGTTACTGTAATTCAAGCTACTTTAATTTAAACCATACCTTTAAAATTTTTTTTAATAATTAGGCTCATCAACAATTGATTACACACATTTGTAACGAAATTGATACGCTAAAAGTAAACTTACAGTGCAACATTTAAAAAAAAGAAATGGGCTAACATAGCTTTAAGCGCTTGTTATATTAAATGCCACCAAAAACATATTAAATAACTAGCTAATCAGCAGACGAAGTCGCCGAATAAGAAGAGTCCTTTCTTGGAGTTAAAAGATACCCCGTAACAAATTTTATCAAAATCGGTTCAGTGGTTTAGCGCACAAGCGTAACGTAACAGACAGATAGACGGAATTACTTTCGCTTTTATAATATTAGTGTGAAAGTATGGATAATAGACAACAACAACATTGTAAAACTACTTTTGAGTTTAGCTTCCTAAACGGAAAAGGAATGTGTTTTGCAGTTTTGATCTCTGACAAAGTTGTCTCCAACCAGGAAAGCATAGTACAGCAGAGTCTTCACTTAGTGAGTCAACGATGATTTTTCAAAGAATAATATAAGTACATCGCCCTTTTCACCTTAATTAATTATTAACACGCTCAATTCTCAATACAGATATACACATATCAATAAACCAAGATAACGTATTCAATCCACTTCAGATAAGCCAGAGGTAAAAATAAACCTTCGCTATAATAAGGTAGCCCTTATCTACAACGCCTACTAAGGTCACTACTAGATATACAATGGCTTTCTGGAACTAAAAACGTCATGAACTGCCATTGTTCGCGGGAAAGGGAAGGCACGACGTTTAAATACTGTCTCACTCCCACCTGGAACATTAACTAAGTCTTCAACCGCAGCCGTGATCTTCATTCTTATTGGATTATTTAGAAATAGTAGCAAAACATAATATTTTTATGGCTTTCTTGTTTATGCCTTAAGTAAGGGATCTATTCGACGATAGGTCTTAAAGAAATTTAAATACTTCAAGTTGTAAAATGGCACCTAACTGAGTGTTTTTATTAAGAGTTTACTTCGTGTGATTACAGGAATACTGCAAAGTATTAATTTGACTTCCCTTGGTTGATGTTTTAAAACAGTTTTATTTAGCTCGTTCAATGTAAACTTGACCTTATTCTTTCTCTGTTGGATAATAGAGATTTGAGATCTGCTATTTGTGTAATATTTTGTTCTAATTATAATAAAACTAAATAGAAATTAAAATCTTAACAAGTGAGTTTCTTACTCGTTCTTCTTCATAGAGGTCTTGTCCTACCTACGTTTTGGAACGATCAACTAGCTTCAACTTTCTGACTAGCTGACCGGCTCCTTGACAATTCAAAAGTGTAATTAGTTTATTTAAATAAATGCTTTGACTTTGACTTTTCGGATGTGTATTTTCAAGTTCAGATACTTCTCTAAGTTTAGTTTTTAAAGTTACATCTTCAAGTTTGTTAAAAGTGTGCTCTCTATTAAACTTTACTTTATTAGACATATTATGTCCATGAACTATCTGAAATCCGGGTTCCTATAATCTGGGTCAAATTCAAGTATTGTTCGGATTAAAATACGGCAAGTAATTAAATAGTTACTCTGTATACTACTCGGTCAAATGTCAATGGTCCTAGTCTAGCAATTTACCCAATTGACGGACACGTGTGACGCAAATCGTTTTTCCAAATAACTTAACATACATAAATTCCGTTACCTTAGTTCCTGGATTTTTAAATTATTTTCAAACATAGGCAAGCCTCTTACAACGCGACTAGCTCCTGCCTGCGATTTTGTCCGCGTAGATTATTTACTCGCTTTGTGTAACGTTTTTGGTTACTGCTGCGCTTTCTTGGGTCGTAGCGTAATGTAAAATAAGCCTTTACTATTCTTCATGAATCTGGTTATCATATACAAAAAAGTTTGCCAATCCTACATTACTTTTTACTTGTGACTTTGACTACTGGTAGTTTAAGGGATTAGCACGTTTAGACAAACAAACAAAAAACTTGAGAGGTGTCAAGGGACGCCCGGATGGAACGAAGTTATATGAGAGAGAGAGAGACAGACAGAGAAACACGCGCACGCCGCACGGCTTACAACTATAGCAACTTTTGGTCTTAAAAAAAGTGTCGTTACAACTTTTGGTCTTATTTTTTTCGTCTGGCCCCCTTTCGCAACGCGCGATATGGAACTTCGTTCCAAAACTCTTTAGCTTAGTCATATTGGTAGATAGATACTTAGATGTGCCCAAAAATAATCATCAGACAATAATTGTTTGCACTTGATGGATTATCTATTATTCCAAACCCATTAAAATAGTCAATAAAACTGTCTACACTTCCATTCTTTACTTCCTCAATACATTTCTTCAAAGATCTTCCGAACCCAAGGGACAGAGGAACCGGAACTGTATCCTGTCGGTGGTTCCCGCGATGAATAATTTATGGCATGTCGAGTCGCGTGCGCATTGATTGACGATGGATCGTTCAAACTGATTATTTGAACGATGCCGATGACATCAGAGAAACTTACGTTATAGTACTGCAAGAAAAAGCTGTTACAGGAATTTGGGACTACATGTGAAAGGGATTTATTAGTAATGATGTGAAATCAAGAAAGATTGTCTGATTCGTCATAAAGATTGTGTCTTAGCTGATACTACATAGCATAAAACAAAGTCGCTTCTCGCCGTCTGTACGCTTAGATCTTTTAAACTTCACAACAGATTTTAATGCGGTTTTCATCAATGGATAGAGTGATTTAAGAGGAACGTTTATGTATCTCTAATTCATCCGTGCGAAGCGGGGGCGGATCGTTAGCAATGCAAAGAAGAACAAGAAGAGTTTGCTTGCTTGAACCCGCTTATATCAGGAACTACTAGTCAGATTAAAAAAAAAACGTTTCTTAGCTCGTTTATTACGGAAGGTTATAGGTTTAACATCACGCTAAGACCTACGGGAGCAGGGCAGTAATGTAACGCAGGTAAAACCGCGGAGTATAGCTAGTATGAAGACCTGAATTTCAATAAATCAACATCACCCGACGGATTCAGAGAAAAGATTTCAAACATGTTTTAATTTAAACACGTCACGCATTGAAACAGATTCTTTGAACGATGACTGATTTTGGTTTATGGGAGTTCCCAGTTCCTGTCTCGATTATAATCTTCCAATAGTCACAGATAAATCGGTGAATCAATCGTATGCTAACGAAAAGCCGACATCGACAATTCAAAATTTCAAACGTTTATGTCTTAAATCTGATGGACAAATAAAATAATCTTAGTACCAATGACACGCATGCCATTGATGACACGCGACAAAATAATTAGGGCATGGCAATAATAATTGACAAACCTATTTATTTGAACGAAATCACACTGATCTTTTACTTTATACTTTAACTTTATCGCAGGCGCCGACAAAGTCGCGGAATAGAAAATAGCCTAGGTACTTTCTTGGAATTCAGACTTACCCCGTACCAAGTTTCATTAAAATCGATGCAGTAGTTCAGTCGTGAAAGCGTAACAGACAGAGCTACTTTCGCATTTGTAGGTAATAGTAGTATGGATAATAGGATAGGTAAAGATGGAAAAATAGTGAACATTAAAATTATTGTATATCATTAAGTGGAGTAGAGAGTTAAACGTTAATTTCTCCATTTTATCACTAAGTCAAGATAACGATTCATAAAACGCACGATCACCAATAAGAGTCTAGCTGCTCGCCATTCCTGTCCTAGGTCCTTAGTGATACTGAGAAACAGACCTAGCACTTGAACACTGAACGGCTTCAAGAAAACCCACTTAAATATTCCGTCTTCACAGTAATCACGGAATAATTTGTCGGGAAAATCGATTGTTGGAAAGGCGACAGTTGTAGGAAAAATTGAATTTGAGAATATGTTTTGACTATTGACTGCGTGTGTACTAACCATTCATTGGAGGAACCTTTTCTTTGAATGTTGTCATTAGATGCGTTAACGATACAAGTGTTAATAGCAACGATTGCATAAAAAAAGCCGACCAAGTGAGAGTTGGATACGAAGGGTTATTTGGCACTACTTACTTAAAAGAATACGTCTCTTGTTTTTTACTTTTTTTATTGTTGCAACGGCTAAACACACTGATAATTTCATAGGTATGTCTATTATGGTTCAAAAGATACATACCTGTTTGTAACAGTCATACGGACGAATGGGCAGCAAAACCTTAGTAATAAGGTCCCGTTGGCACCCTTCGATCATTCCATACTTAGTTATATACACAGATACAACTTCACCAATAAATCAGTTATGGAAAATTATATTATTAAAATAAGCCCGTACCCTCTGCTGGGAAAAGGCTTTCATTCATTCATTCCATCGGTCTTGACTTTGCGCTATGTTTTGCCAACCCAAATGATGACGGAACGTCCCGCCACCCTCTTCGTGGTAGACCACGAAAGAGATGACGAAACGCCAATTCGGGACACCAATTTTAAGGAAAATATTGAAATGTATTTCACGCAGCTTGCTTGACAGTTTATCATCATCATCATTATGTCAACCGACAAATAGGACATTAGCTGGTCCCATTAACTTGACACAATGGTGACTGAACACCAACAGCCACTAACGAATAATGACTACTTAAGCCAAATTATATTCTGTCAACCCAACAGAATTATTGCCAGTAATTTATCCACGAAACGGCAACAATATCGTCATGTCAAAGTTTTCGTACAAATTGCTCATCAAAATATCACCGTTTAATCCTCATTACGGGCTGTTACAATCGGCTGTCAGTCGCCTGACAAGCCTGCCTGTCCTTTTGTGAGATGATGGACGTATGAATCGACTGTGTGTTCGTTTGTGTGTGTGATGGTAATGTGATGTACAGTAAATGTTATTACTTTGTGTTTCTTACTGTTGGTAATGAGAATATTTAAGATGTGTTATCTTCGAAGAATTAAACTGTCTGAGCTAGGAACTGCTTAATAAGCCTTGTTCGTTTTGTGTTACCATTTAGTGACTGTCATCTTAAGTCTATTGTGTTAAAAGTCTCCCTCGTCTAGGTGAAGTAAATTAAATCTAGCTGTCAATCCGTTTCATCAAAGCTCGCCTCACGTAAATTCATCGAAGGATGCTTTAATGATATACAGCCTGTAACAAAAACCCTGTCCGATCCTTAAGGGTATTATTCGGCATCGTACTGCGTACACATATACGTAACCATTTAATGGATTTGAGATTATTATTTTTCCCCAGTGAATATAATTAAATTAAAATAAAAAATAAAAACTGATCAACGGCAACACTGATCGCTCGACGAAGTTCACGTGTTACTACCTTCAGTTTTTTGTCAAAGAAGCCGCCTGAGCGAGACGGTTTGTATGATCCCGTGTCATGAACCCGCTTTGTCGCGTGCCGCCAAACAAACTTATAACGAAAGAAACCTACGCTACGTCATACCTGCCTACGCGTAGGTATCAGCTGATATTAGGTAGGCTTAGTGATCCGGATTTCAGACACATTCTCTGTATTTTGTGTTTCAGACATAATTCTGTTTATCAAGAAACAATTAATCGAATTAAATGTACCCCTGATAAGGGCTTTTTTTAAATGTGTTGTGCTTTTAGCAATGTACTTACCGACTGCAGGTGTCAGTTAATTAAAACGTTAACTTGTTGTTGTTGCATAGGTACTTCGTGCTCCACATTCCACATGTCCACCTCTAACACTAATACACATTCGACACCTTTTCAATAAATTTGCACGTACTCTTTGCAGCGCACTTGTGTCCGATCTAAGTAAGTCGAAAGCTGCCACAAATCCACGTTCTAAGCACATCAACATATTAAAATATTCCTGATTGGAATACGACATTGTTCGCGAAACGATAGTGCGTGATACGTACGGACGTCCGATCGAAAGCTATCTCCACGAAAGACTGGCGCCGGCGCCGGCGCGGGCGCCGCGGTAGGCAACCAGTCGGCGACATCAAAGAGTCGGCGACTAGTTGAAAGAGTGCCTACAACGCGGTAGTGTAGGGCGGTGTTCTTTGAAATAAAAATAGGTAAAAATAAAAAGATTTTGCCGGCGGGTGGAGTGTTGTCAACTTATGAAAATTTGCCACATTCAGGGTTCAATTTCGCATGGATTATAAAAATAAAAAATCAATAACTTTTGGTTGTTATGATTTACATTTTTATAACAATTTTTTCTAGCACGTATGTTGAACCAGGAATACGCCTTTAATGGATCGGACAGGGTTTTTGTTACATAGTGTATAATCGACTATTTCACAAGTTACTTCAGCAAATAAGCGGTCTTTCAATGTATGCGTTTGATGCCAGACTCCGGCGCTGGAGCATTCCGGGTGCGACTACACCCGGATGATTGTCTTTTTTCACAAAGTTGTTAAGTGACTATGTGACATTTGTCGTTCTGCAGTCGTACGTGCTCGGTACCAGTGTCGCACGGCGCTCTCGACGTGTCTCTATAAAGTGTTTGCCGGTTGACACATGTATTGCATTCATCATTTTCCTTTTCACGTGTATTTCCACAAATTGAGGTAAGGATAAGCATTTGGCATTAATCACCAATTCACCACATTTCTGTTAAAAGAATTTCCTTAAAAATAACAATAGGTAAACAGTAATTCCTTCTGTTTATGATGCTTTATTAATTGTGTTGTGATACCTACGTGCTACCTCATACATGTAACAGGGCTATAATTGTTGTAATTTAGGGCTGCTTTTAAATCGTCAGATAACTCTCATTGATTTTTCAATCCTTGCCGATAACTTTTATTTAAAAACATTTTACCAGATTATGACAGTTTTTGTACAAAATATGTCTCATCATCTGCCTAGCCTTTTCCAACTATGTTGTGGTCGGCTTCCAGTCTAACCGGATACAGCTGAATACCAGTATTTTACATGGAGCGACTGCCTATCTGACCTCCACAACCCAGTAGCTACAAAAATATGTCTATCAGGGTCAAAAATAGGTCGTCAAATAGGTCTAAAAATTTCTATAATAGGTCTTTTAAATTGTATAACTATTAAAAAATCAGCAATGAAAACAGTTATAAGAAGTCTTCAACAAATAGAAAAGCGGAGTAGTTTTTTCACTTTTTGCAACAACAACGAAACAGGTATTTATTAAAAGAAATTAAAGGGTCACTGAAAAATCTTCCACATCATAATAAAACACACCACAAGAAGGGGTAAATAATTAACGGTCGTCGATGCAAGTCTGATGAAACTTGCTCCAAGCATAATTTCGTTCCACACTAGTCGTTATGTCTGAGAGGCGTGGTATGTGCCTATATATCATCAGAGGGTATAAAGTCTCGACGACATTTTCTTTAAAATTACTTTGTGTGCTCGTTTTTCTTTTATTGGTACTTAGGTAAAGGTGTGTGCTTATTGAGGTCTCTGTGGAGGATTGGCTGTGTTTACTTGCTGAAGAGCTTTTTTTGTTTGGTTGTTTGTTTAAACGTGCATATTTCTGGAACTACAAGATGGATTCAAAAAGTATGTGTGTATATGATAGCCAGATTCGGGAAGAATAGTATAGGCTATATAACAACACGCTACGACTTACGGGAGTGGAGCTGTAACCAAAGACGTAACATAATACGCGGGTGAAAAAAACAACGCGTGCAGTGTCGCCGGCAGAAACTAGTAATATAAAGTTAAAGAGTTTTTGTTTGTTTGATTAAACGCGAAAATGTCTGGAATTAGTCAACACACACATACATAACATCACGCCTGTAATCCCCGTAGGGTTAGGCAGAGGTGTACCCATTAGTACACCCACATTTCGCCAGTTATGTTTAAGTCCCATGTAATAGGCAAATTGGCAAAAATATTTGTGTCTATGATAACTAGATTCATGAGGAGTATCTATACATATAATAAAATCGTAGAGACGTCAAAACTGTACATTTAATATTTTTGAAAAAGAGAAAGTGCTTAGGGGTCGGTGAATGATACTAATGTCGAAAATATTTTTTTTTAAATTTTTGTCTGTTTGTCTGTTTGTTTGTTAAAGCATCACGCAAATACTGCCGGATAGATTTTGTTCAAATTTTGAATGAATATTCCACATTTGCCAAATTAGTCCATAGGCTATAAATTATCACGCTATTTGCTTTGGGGGATTAGCAGACTACAACAGATTACCTCAGGATTGTAAAAAAGACGAGACAAAATGTAAAAATATTGTAAACAGCTGCAGACTGAAGTTCTAAAATAATAAGCTATATACCTATACGTACGGTGTCACGGGAAGAAGCTAGTTGCAAGAATATACTTGAATATGTTTCAAGGCTAACGCTAAGGGTTATTGAAGTTGAAGTTTACGACTACAGGCACGGTTAGACCTTAGTGGGGGCTGAATTTGAGGTCACACGAATACGACATTGAATGTGGAAGTTTATGTGATAAAAATATGTCGTAGTAAAAGATGTACGCATATTCCAATACTTTTAATACGGATGGAAGGGACGGGTGTAGCGAAAACTTTTATCGTCTGATTTAGTATAGTATAATAATAATTCTAGACATACAAGAGTTAATTTACTGTTGGTTATTTAAAAAAAAATCTTCTGTGCCATACATTTTGCTAGTGAAAAACTTTCCACATGCACACGGTCACCGTGCCGTGATGCACGTGAAAAGGGGCTAAGTGTTGCACTTTTATGGAACAGCTGTTTTTTATTTTATTTTTTCAATGACAGATTAAAAATGTTATAGCTGGGGTATCTAGAATCATGTTACGATGTCCATTCCACCCGTCATAGTAACCTACTTCATTACAATCCACACTCATGACATCCAATTATACATAGTTTGTGACTCGCGGATTCACACAAAGAGAAATATTCTGACATCGGTAAAGGAAAACGTGAGGAAACCTGGACTTGCAATTATTATATAAGTCTGAAACCGCCAATGCGCCTTGAGCAAGCGTGGTGATCAGTGCTCGTGCCTTCTCTGTATGAGAAGAAGACTGCCCTGCAGTGGGACAATCTTCTTTCTTTCTTTCTAGAAAAGAAAGAAGAAAGTGGGACAATAATAAGCTGATATTATTATTAGTACATTCTACAAGTTACTCATTTATTCATACTTTGCCCTCCATTCTAATCACAATTTTTTTCAGATATTGATCGGAGTTTAAAATAACATAAAGGAGCAGAAAACGTACGCGCTTTATTTTTAGCTAATCAATGTAAAGGGTACACGAAACCCTCATTTTATCGCGCAAGTAATAAAATCCTTAGACGTAATCTGCAAAATAAAAAGGAAATGTCTAATTTTGGTTAAAAGCTTTCTGAAAGAAGTGCCCTTTAAAAAAATTCAGAATTATAGAAATCTTTATTTACGATTATTCTAACAGTGGCACATTCAGACATACGACGGTTTACTTGGAACTGTGTCTTTTTCCCTAAAACCTAGTAGGTACATCGGAGTTGTCTGCCTTGTTGGTGTTGTGATCGCAAGTGCGACTGCTAAGCGTTGGGTTCGATTGCCAGGTCAGGCTAAGTGTTTTTGGATTTTTTTTTCCATTACGAATTTCTCGATAATAGCCCGGATTTTGGTAGTTTGTGGTGTGCTTTGGAAAGCACGTAAAGCCATTGGTCCTGCACCTGACCTCACCTCGGTCGTGTCTGATGGCCGTCCAATTAGAATATGAGAATCAGAGAAGAGGGAGTACACCCGTGTTTGTGCATACATTTGAGCACTATAATGTCCTACGTTCTTGGCTGGTCTTCATTGAGATTGGCCGCCATGATTATTAGTTCGAAGTTACAAAATTCGTCACGGAAATATTTTCGAAAAGACAATTCGCGACAAATTTCTTTCTGCACGCAATCATGAACCCTACTTGCCTATACATATAGCATAATATATCTTACATTATGTCGGGTAGCTTACCGAAACAAAGGTCACATAGGTCCCTAAAATATTTCTCCAACCGAATGTCGGAGTACATTTCGGGGCTTACCATGTACCATTCTTTATTACTAACGTGCGCATACAATGTTTATACACCAGGGGTCTGAGTATGAAGTCTTAATTTTCAATGAGTTCGTTGCGTAGTCAGTACTCATGTTGCTGGTCACGTCTCCACACCTTATGGGCATGGGAAATACGTTACATATGAAGGTCGTCTATACATCCTCTTATATTAATTTTGTAGGTACTTTCGTTCTGATGAGAGTTTGGCTTTTAAATTCGAATGGATTATTATAGTACCTATCCTTCAGTGTCGATGTACAGTTAAACAAGCTATTTGATGTACAGGCACCTTGTACCTATATGTATAAATGTACTTTCAAATAATGAGTAGTCGAATTCTTTTACATCACTTTACATCACTCTCTTAATTAGGGATGTTACCGAGATCGTTATACTTATACCTACCGGAACTGGAATCTGACGCGGATACAAATGTGTTAAGTTATGGGCAAGCATAATAATAGGAACATAATCAGTCTGAATGAGTGAATTATAAATAATAATTCACCTTATAAATATGTACTTACATAAGTACCTAACATGCTATAAGTACCTAAATATAGTCAAATCTTGTACCTACGAGCGCGTTCCAACGTTCGATCTTTAAAATCTTCGATTGAAAAGTATCGGATCCAAAGGCGGAGGTATAAAATCAATCGGAAGTTCCATAAAATTCCAACTCTAGTATAAGTAGCTTAAAAAGTTATTACGCAGACAATAAATATTGACACTGTAGAAGAACACAAGAATATTATTGCTAGTATATAGGTATGTTCCAATGGTCACCCAGTCAAATGCATCCTGTCCTGGGCATTCAGACCTATTCTTAAAACAGTACGTGCTGCTACGAGCCTACGATAGACAGTTAACCTTCTTTGTGACTATACATGATGTGTATTGTTTCACACGCTCGTTCAAAGTTGTACCTACTTATTAATATCTATTCGAGGGAATACCTGCAAGCACTCGTAGATAATAATGTATAGTAACGAATAATATATCTTAAGTTTAGTAGTAACCGATAAGCCAGGAATTCTGTTGAGTGAGAATTAAACGACATGTGTATTATTGTTATTGCGTATATCAGGTGACCATTTAGATATAATTTTACTACCTACTCGTCAACATCTGTATTGATTGTAAAATTATTATTCTGTCTATGAAATTAATCCTTTTTTTAGTGACACTTGTATATTGACAAAAAGAAATAGATCAATTTGTAATGGTGGACAAAAAATAACGGCCACGGGTACTTGTGCCAATATTTAAAACTACATTATTTTATTTTTTTAGTACCTATACTTAGCGGTTCAAACGATACGGACGGACAGACAGACACCAAAGTCTTTGTAATACGGCCCCGTTTGGCACCCTTTGTGTACAGAACTGTAAAAACTGAAAACCAAAGTATTAAGTCTGATTTTTTACGACATCGCTTAAACTAGCAATAAATAGTTAGGTTTGGCGAGTTTCGCCAAAAATAAAGTTTATTCTTCGAACTCTAGTTCATTTGTCTTACATTCCGGACTTCCTTTCTTCCTGTTTATTTTTTATCCGAAACAGGCCAGAACTCGCGCGGATGTCCATAAATCAATCGATTCCCGATTTTGGCGCGCTATATTTTACCTAGCGGGAGATCGATGCTATTCTTATGGTAATCCTTTTTTACTGGGTCAGGGAGGGTGGGAGGTGCTTGGGCTAAGTAATAAGAGCCGCACGGGTCGATCCATCAGGTTATCCAAAGTTCCGCTTTCGGGTTTTTAAAGATGGTCACCCATCCACTGACCTACCGTGGGTCTTTACACTCCTCCGCGCCTTGGAGAGCACGTTAAGCCGTTGGTCCCGGCTGTCATACGTGGATCTTTAAAAGTCATTACGGGTCGTCAAAAGCCCGAAAGTCTGACAACCAGTCTTACGGTTTTACAAAAAATAAATACACGTGATTTTTCACTACACTCCCCTTCCCCTCTCCCCCTTTTGAGCCTCACCTAATTAATAGACGATCCCAAGGAGTGGTCTCCTTGGGATCTCTAAATTAATGCTCGCGACGATTGCACCAATTGTTGAGCAATTATCTTTAATTTTGATTGATTTCCACTGTATACTTTAAAAGTTATTCATGTAAATGCATCTAAAAGACTATGCAGAAGTCAAATACACACATCAAAAGTGTCTAGGGATCAACATCCCTAATCAATGTTAGGGATGTTGATCCCTAGACACTTTTGATGTGTATATAATTTCTACCTTATACCTTACTTTACACTTCGTCTAACATCCGCCCAAGCAACTATTAAACTCCTTCTGAATCCAAAGTGAACTGAATTTATTTGTGTGAACCAAGTCAGTCTATATTTGGCTTAACACTTCTGAAACTCGGCCAGACGACTCGAATAAAGCGGGATCGATTTATGTAGCTTTTGCATGTGAACTACTTTGAACACGAGACGGAATTTGTGGGTTATGTACCCAGCCAGCGATGGAGGGGTCAAGGGGTGGTTTATTTATGGAAATGCAAATTGCGGAAAAGTATATGGTAGTTATACATTGACATTTAAATGGTGCAAGCGGAAGTTTATTTTTACTTCAAACTAGAACTCTCCCCGCGACTTAGGCCCCTAGCACACAGCGTATTTTAAACGCGCAGACGACGCGCAGGTGACGCGCGTATACGTGCTTCAAACGAGATTTGAACGCAACCTTGTAACCTAAGCACACGGGGCGATCGTGAAATCCGTCTATACTGCGCGTATGAGCGCAGTTACAGCCATCATCAATACAAACGCAAACCATCATCAAAACAAACGCAACAATCAGCATTTACGGCGCCGAAAACGCACGTTCCTGAAACGCGAGTCGTCTGCGCGTTTAAAATACGCCGTGTGCTAGGGGCCTTAGTTCGCGTGATTTTTCTTACGGATCCTTATTTTTTTTTAATAAAATATAGCCTATATAGCACTCAGTGATAACGTAGCTTCCAATTTGCGAAAGAATTTTCAAAATTTGTTCAGTAGATCCAGAGATTACCTAAAACCTCATAAACTTGACCTCTTTACTTATAGTATGTTATGTTATGTCTAGCGACTAGGGTTAATGTAACTCTTGCGTAGATATCAAGTACTTATAAATACTGTTTCTCAAATTCCAGTTTTACTGAGCGAGGCCATCCTACCTGATGACCAGTTGGAGGACAAGACTCTCAAGATCACGGACTTCGGTCTGGCCAGGGAGGTGTACAAGACCACCAGGATGTCCGCCGCGGGAACGTACGCGTGGATGCCGCCTGAGGTGAGGAACCATTCATCCCTTTCTTATTATTTGGAAAGCTGACATTCAAAGCACCTTCGATACCTGAAAGCTTGACAAGATACGGGGTAAAAAGGATATCGACTGTTCCTTATATTTTGGCCGTGTAGGTGTTGCCCTTTTTTTATAGAACAGCTAATTTCTTTTTTAATAACCAACAAAAAAATCATCGCTAAGGGGTCTAGAATCATGTCCCATATAAAAGTTTTCGATACCATGTCCCTTCACATCAGTAATAAAACCGGCTGTCAATTTTTTAAAGGATTTTCACAGTTACGAGTATCATGCTTATCAAAATACGATATTTGACAACAGATGTAATTCAAAAATCTCTCTATGATCTAACTCCTTTTGGTCTTATGATACTTTGAAAAAGTATGCATAGGATAGGGTCAGATACACTACGAAATGCCTTTTTTTTTCTTTTAACACCTACAGCAAAACTTATCAGTAACCTACAGCTATCAGAAGTATGACTATGATGTCAGATGTAGACCTAATTACAATAAAACATGTCAGCTCCGTACATGACCAATGACTATGTAACTCCTACGAAATCCAAGGTGAGACGGGCAGATCGAAATCAATGCCCACACCGCATGGCCGTGAACTAAAATACGTTACTTATGAATTAATTACTGGCGGTACAGTATCGACAGTTCTTTCATTGTTCGGTACCGTATGAGGCTTTGTTGTAGTTCAAGTGTCGATCTCATGCCGTGCGGAAGGTGGTTTGATTCCGGTAAGAAAATATTTCTAGGAACATAGTTTATATAGCATTAATTTAGTCTGTCAAGTGAATAAGTTCACACAAAAACCATTTGGGACTTATTGAAATTAATCTGGTTAAAGTCTGCCAGGTTTGGATTATTCTTTTGTGTGTGCTCGAGCTAAACAAAATGCATGATAATTGTCTAGTTTGTAGCTGGGCTAATAACCTTAGCCTGTTTATTTAACTCCCGGTTTCTCGAACGAAAAGTTACGAAACTGCTGTGATTTACTATTGATAATTCAATCAACTATAACCACAAAAAAATTCGCGCGCTTGACAGCTATTTTTCGTTCAAGATATCGGGTGCAAGTAAAATCACTCCTACTAGCTTCCTCGTGATTTAAAACCATAAAGTTTCCTATACTTATCCGCTTCATCTTGCATTCCAGGTGATAAAACACTCAACATTCTCCCACGCATCAGACGTGTGGTCCTACGGCGTGTTGCTATGGGAACTCCTCACGGGAGAGACTCCATACAAGGGGATCGACGCGCTAGCTGTAGCGTACGGGGTCGCTGTCAACAAGCTTACGCTGCCAATACCCAGCACCTGTCCTGAACCCTGGCGGGTGTTGATGGAAGGTAGGTCTGTCTTTATGTGGGCTGTATGGGAACCGCGCACAAGTTTAATCAATGATGAGCCAGATTGACAGATTACCTCAAGGTCACTTTGCCTACATTCACCGAGGGATACATTGACAGAGTAGCACTGCTGAACTTAGATAGTACTTACACACACACACACACACACGTGCTTGATGCCTGAAGGATTCATTAGGATAGGAATCTATAAGAGACCTATCAGCAGTTCTTCGTTCGTTGACACACCAGTACCTAATATGTCTTTTAGCTTTTCGGCTATGGCTGTACCTGAAAACGTAAACGGAGTTTGTGTCATATACGGATCTTACACTCAATATTTTCTGCTCTAAAGCAAGCACCATGTTAACATTCTCTATCTCTTTCTCCACAGCATGCTGGCGATCAAACCCTCGCGAGAGACCCCTATTTCCCGAGATCTTGGAACAACTAGAGAGGATCAGACAGTCTGAGTTCACGCGCGCGCCCCACGAGTCTTTCCACACAATGCAGGACGGATGGCGGTTGGAGATCGAGGAGGTGCTGCGAGATCTCAGGAGAAAGGAGAAGGTACATATGGTGTAAGACTAAGAATGCAGGAGTAAAGATTTCCTCAGAAAACTGTGCAGTCTGACAACAAAGACAGTTGTTGCTTGACAATGACATCAAAAATAACATCTACTTTGTGGACCCCCACCATTTTGAAGGGTTAACTGACGGCACCGTGTTCATAGGAAACCCTAGCTTTAAGGGCATATACAGCTATGCTGTGAATAGTGCCAGAGATTAGGTCTAACGATCTTCAAAGGTTCACAGCATATTTAGATAAGCTTGATCCACTTGTAAATATGCTGGCTATAAACATCCACACCTATCCAGCCTTGACTTACTCTTCTAACAATAAATTGGTTAAAGCACTGCTTAATGGTGGTAAACAACAAATATAATTAAATCAGATTTGATTCAAACTCGTTTAAAATCGTGTTCGTTAAAGATGTATTTGGTCAGAAAGCTTCAGGGTGCTAAGTGTAAGAATTTTATATGGGGAAAAGCGCCACCTGCTGGTCACTAGGAGAAACCTAATTTCCCATACAAAATTCTAACGCGCTCGCAATCGAACGTCAGTCGAAAAAACTCACATTTATCACCCTGATCAGTAAATTTTATCTAATCTCATGTATGCTAACTCCATGTACTAAAACTACATACATCCATGGTAAAAGTTTCCATAACAGTGTTGCTTCTACCCCATATAATTTATTGTAGAGTAGAATTTACTAACTAACCAACTAACATAGTAGTTACTTACTACTTCTCTTTGCTCTGTCTACTAACAACTAGGTACTAATAAAATGTATTTTCTCACAATGCTTGCGGATAGGAATGCAAAACTATAGAAGAGGTTAGTGATTGATGTTTTAGATTGTGTGTGTGTTGAGAATATTCTTATTATGCTTTTAATTAGATTATGCTTTTGCCCAACAGTGGGACAGTAAGGGCTAGAAAAAAATATCTTAAGCTTTTATAATTGATTTATAATTATGAAATTATTCTTAGTTGTCAAAACGAGCCAATCCGCAATCACTCATTAAATTAATTATGTCAAACTTACACAATAATATGCCAAATGTGTTCCATTACTGTCTGGCAACAACAGTTTTAAAACTGTACAATTCAAACTGATTTAAAATATATCTGTATTTAATATTTATAATCATTACAATTACTTACTAAGAAAAATATTGACATGGACTGGCTCATCTTGACAAAACTAAAAATGATAAAGTGGCTGGAACTTGAAACAATATACCTAAGGGACCGCCTCCACAAGCGAGAGAATCGCGGCGATAATATCGCCTCGATTCTCTAGCTGGTGTAGGCGGTCCCTAAGTTATAGCAGCCTGTTCATGCATGTTTATTTTGTCCCTAAATTAAAATGCCATTATTGTTTCTAGATAGTAAATTTTCTGTTAAATGTAGTATTCCCTAACCATATGAATAAGGGGGTTATCAAAACCTCCAAAGCGATATTATGGTTCAGCTTCTGCCCGCGAATTCGTCCGTGTTATGTAACGTCTTTAGTTACTGCTCCTCTCCTGTGAGTCGTAGCGGGATGTTAGGTAATATCATGATGCCTATACTATTCCTCATGAATCTGCTATCATATACAAAAAGATTTTTTCCAATCCGACTGGGTAGTACCAGAGATTAGCGCAAACAAACTTCAGCTTTATTATATTAGTATAGATTTTATAAATGTAATCATGTAACATTTAAGTGTGTAGTGTAAATTATAATTTTTCTTCAGAAAATAGTTGCGTTCCTTTTGTATTTGTCGTATTGTAGTATTGTGTTATCCTAATACCTATTATACTAACATAAAAACTGCCGATATCGCATTATGTATATTGTTCGATTTGCAGCATACTGTTTGACCAGTTTTCATAAATTAATTGAAAAATGAACACTAACTCCACAAAAACAGAGTTGAAAATTGCCTAATTGCGTGCAATATAACAAATGCCCCTCAAAGTTATATTTTGCATACAATTTTCAACTCTATTTATGATGAGTTTAAGTTCATTATCAATTGAAAACTGCTCGAGCTCTGTAAACGTTAAACATTAGGTAACATTTATAACTAAAGGGGTGATTGTGACACCATGCTCGAACATCTTCTACCATTCATTCATTATCCTGCTCATCTTTCCAGGAACTCCGCTGCCGTGAAGAAGAACTAACTCGAGCTCAGCTGCAGCAGCGACTGATGGAACAGAACCTCGCCCAGAAGGAGAGGGAGCTGGAGATGAGGGAGATCGACCTGGTGGCCCGCGAGCTACACATACTGATCTTCGCGAGCAACATGTCCGCGAACCAGCCGCCGCAGCCTAACAAACGGAAGGGTAAATCCATACTAATATTATAAATGCGAAAGTAACTTTGTCTGTCTGTTACGGTTTCACGACTAACGCGATTATGATGAAATTTTGTACGGGGTAAGTTTGCACCACAAGGAAGGACTTAGCCGCAGGCCACGCTAGAGCGACTGCGGTGAGCGGCGGCGACCTGCGGCGGCGGGAGGAGTCTAGACGCTGCGTCTTGCCGCTGTAGGGTGCCACGTTGAAGCGGCCGCGGGACGCGTGGTTTTTAATGTTTTTATCTGCTATTATTGCGCGGGGTTTAAAATGGAACGCATGGAAAACGCAATGGAACGCGAATTTTAAATATATATTAAAATATAATAATATTATTCTCTCTCTTTCTCACTCTTTATAATAATATTATAAAGAGGAAAACTTTGTATTTTTGTTTGTTTGTAATAAACTCAAAAACTACTGGACCGATTTTAAACATTCCTTCACCATTAGAAAGCTTCATTATCTGCGAGTAACAGGCTGTATTATTTTAGAAAAAATGGGGGTCGCGAAAACAGACATACACGCGGGTGGAGCCGCGGGCGACCGCTAGTTACAAATAAATAAAAATGAATGTTATAATGATTTAAACAAAAACAGGCATCAGTTTAGTGAATATCGTAGACTGTACGATGAATTACGCCAATACAAGACATTATTTCACTAATAAACTCCTCCGTATTTATGTTTTGCATCGCGGATAATTCAACAATATTAATAAATCCGCAGGACGCGCGAACTCGTACATTCCCTCCGCTGGACGCGGTCGCCGGACGCGCACGCTAGTCGCGCCAATATGGCCGCCCCCGTTCAACCCGTATTATTGTTTTTCCCGCTCATCGCAGACGCAAGACGCGTCGCGCCAGCGTGGCCTGCGACTTAGGCTACTTTTTATCCCGCGACTTCGTCTGCGTGCGTGATAACCGATATTTACGCGGACGAAGTTGTGGGCAAAAACTAGTTTATTAAAATAATCTTTATACAAGTATAATAATGATAGCTAAAAGGACTGAAAGTAGGGGAAGGCTTTTTTTTGGGCCTTGCTTGATATAGCTTTTGCTAGTGAATTTTCATACAGTCCATTTTTTAGAGTAATTTTTATATTAGAGTAATAATTTTCAGAATCGGACTGTAATAATATAAAGCCTTTATCTGTCAGGGATACATAGCTTCATATTAGAATAATAATTTTCAGAATCGGACTGTAACAATATAAAGCCTTTATCTGTCAGGGATACATAGCTTCATATTAGAGTAATAATTTTCAGAATCGGACCAGTAGTAGTTCTGCAAATTAAGACGTTCAAACAATGAAACAAACTCATCAGCTTTATCATTAATTTTAATTACGTTATTTTTTTTATATTAACCCTATAGAGAGAAGAATTTAGTTATATCCACAACAATATAATAAAATATTTGTGTGGCGTCGTAGTTCTCTAAAGAATTTCATAATAATATTTAAGCCTTGAACCAACCCTTTACAAGTTACTCATTCTTACAACATAACCTCGCATGTCTAAACAATTAAGCCTGGGATACATTAGGGGGCAAATGAAGAAACATGTTGCGGAACATGTCCCTCAACAACTACGTGAAGTGTCCCGCGACAATTGACATGGAACATTTTGCTGGCTACACTAGTCAGTGTTTATAGAAATGTCGTGCGCTCGCTCTCGAGGCGGGAGCAAGCAACATGCCCCGCGTCACGTACAATGTTGCGGGGCATGTTGCGGGACAATGTGCAACGTTGCAGCGTCACGTAGATTGAGTGTTGCGCGTCATGTTGCGGGACAAAATGTTCCCTAGTGTATCCGGGGCTTTACTGTGAGTTTTCTCCAATGGCTCAGTGCGTCATCTCATTGACCTAGTGACCTGATTCGGGGTTCGACGCGACCTTGCTCATAATTTCTATACGACGACAGTTGGATGGTTGCAGTTGATTGATTGCATTTTGGATGGTTGTGGTATCTAATGTGTATGATGAATATGGTAGATGTATTAGTTTTTATTTGATGGATGTAATTTAGATTAGGTTAATATGTCTTTGTGGATAAAGGTGTCAAAAGCTTTTTTTTTGTTTTTGTAGTTGAATTTATGAGTAATAAGTCAAAGTCCTAAATTATCCCATGGGAGCACAAAAATGGGATGAAAATTATCCTGTTTTAAGTTAGATCAATATCTATTTGGGTGCAAGATATAAGTTTATTCCGTTCATCCGTTTAGATGTGAAAGAGTAGTTCTTCTTTCTTTCTAGTAAATTTTCACGTTTATAGTACTAGGTAGTATATATGCAGTTATAAAGCTGATTTATTAAATAAATTTGGCATGTTTTTTATCATAACTTGACATAAAAACATCTTGTTCCAGGCAAATTCAGTAAGATAAAGCTCCTGAAGAAGGACACGATCTCCTCTCCCCTGGACTTCCGGCACACCCTCACCGTGCGACCCTCGGAGGACGAGTCTAGCGTCAAACAGCTGGTGGCCGTGGCCAAGGACACGCCCCCCGGATCCCCCGCCATCATGAGGGCTATTGCCCGTAGGTTCTTTATTATTAGCTAGCTTCTACCCACCTGTGGACTATCCCACTGGAACAAGTACTATTCTTTGCAGTTCAGTTAAAATTCAGATTTTAAATTTATGAATTTTTAAATCAAAATGCTGTTTTTTAATTTTCGAATAAATTCGAATGTTGATAATAGTATTGTTTTTTTTATGTATTCGGTATCCATTCCAGTACCAGCAGACGGCGTAAAGGGCAAGACGTGGGGCCCGTCCACCGTGCACCAGCGCTCGCGCACGCAGCTGCCGCACGCGCCGCCGCACCCGCGCCCGCGCGCGCCGCGCTTCAGCAGCTCCGCGCCCGACCTGCCCCCTGCCGCGCGCACAGGTAACGTGTCCACGCGACCTGCGCTCACCGCACACTCCGCGCGACTCGCACGCGCGCCCGAGCGCGCTCCCGACGTGCCGCGCAAGCGCAGCGGCAGTCACGACGACCTGCTGTACGAGAACACGTCGCCGCGCCGCAACCGGTTCCTGCTGTGCCCCATGTTCACGTCGACGGCGGACATCCCGCACCAGTACGACACGGTGTTCGACGTGCCGCTGGAGCGGGCGCGGCGCAAGGGCAGCCACGGCGAGGTGAAGCGCAGCTTCCTCAAGAGCATCCGCTCCAACAGCCTCGCCGGGCTGCTCGCGGTCGCGGGGAACCTCTCCTCCGAAACGACGGAACTCCTTCGAGACGACTAGTTTGGGCTAAAGTTCGGTTTAAATAAAATCGCACCGTTCACGAGACGAATGTTCGAGAAAATACGATAGAAAATACAAAAAAAAACGAAAAATTCCGTAAATCATGTTTGTGAACGGTGCTGCAGTTTTTTGTTTCTGAGCGAAATTATTCCAATACTTTTTTTGCTACTATCTATCTGTGGACAGTACAAAAATGTTGCCATATTAAAGACATATCATTTCTTACTAACACATTCCTCCACATTGCATTTGACAGATTTAATTTCTTTTTTAATTAGTTAGAAAAACCATACCTTTTTAAGTGAAATAAAGACAACAAAACTTTACCCCAAACTATAATTTCGAATTATACGAGATCGATATTTTATTTCTATTCTTCCAATGTCTTTACGAAAAAACGAGTTCACCTAAAATTCGATTATACTTCGACGCGAACTAATTTATTTTTCGAAAAAGACGAAAATAAACTCGAAAAAGAAAATGGGCTGATACAACTTTCTATTTGTAAATATGTTACTTATTAGTTAATGAAGTTCCAAGGATTTGATTTTAGTACGTAAGGTTTAGACTGTAAGGATTTTAAAAAGACTTATTTTTTTAGTGTGTATTGTTTAGTCGTTACCGGTAATACCAGTGTCTGTCTTTTTACGTAAACATATTCGTATTTTACCGCGGTAAACTACAATAAAAAAAATGGAAAAAATATATGTTTTTCGGTAATCATAATATAAAACGTTAAATATTAGGTATTTATTTCAAGAAAAATAGTTTACCGTGGTAATTATTTCTATTTTACATGCAAACTTTGACAATCCTAGGATTTTATTTGAGATCTGTTATTTTTTTTTACAGCAATAAATCTATCTTTAGTTTGTTTTACTTTACTGCTGTTTGGCCAGTTAACTTTTATTTATTTTTTATACTCGGAGAAATAAAGATCACAATAGTGATTATTTTTAGTTTTAGAACTTACAAAGAAAATGTAAAGTTATCATTTTAATAAGTAGCACTTCGTCCCGGGCTTCGCACGGGTGAAATTTAGATACATAAACCTTCCTCTTGAATCACTCTATCTATTGATGACAACAACCGCGTTTAAATCCGTTGTACATACAGACGGTGAAAAGTGACTTTGTTTTATATTAAGTTGAGATAATATTACAATTTTAAAACAAGATGTCGTTAAATCCATTTTTGAAGTAAAATTAATGCTGCTTTGTTATTTGCTTGTTTATTTACAAAAGTTAAATTGGTCAAACAGCAGTAAAATGCATAACAGTCAATACCAGCATTTAGAAAAAGATATGAACGATAGACAAACTAGTAAATAATTTATCTTGTAGTTAGTAAATTATTAAGAAACTTCTATTTAAATTAAAAGACTACGTTTACTGTAAACTGTTTCGACTGACCGCAAATTTTTTATTTTGGATCTTGCCAAATTGTGTAAAAAAAATTACAATAAATAAATCATATAGGAAAAAAATTGAATAAGTACCTATTCTTTTGATGTGAAACATCCATTAGCGCACTTTGCTGTGACGGCAAACGGCATGACGCTCCGTCATACCGCCATGCCCCCGCTACGCCACCGCTCTGGGGGCCTACCGCGCCATCTCTTTAAATAGTACCATTTTAATATCACTTTGTAATTTCTGTTGTTGGAATTCCAACTCTCGGCGTTGAGCCGAGCGTTGAAAATTCAATAGTGCGCAGGGCAAAGTAATATTAAAAATACTTTAAGAGATTAATATTTTAAGAGATAGGGGTAGGCCCTTTTGTGTGTGTACGCGCGCATACTATACACTTCGTTGCTTCTCTGTATGAGCTGCTTATTTTTTTATTGGCTATTATTAATAAGAAATTTGAATATTCACTGAGATGTTTCACATCTGCCGGGCGTTCTGAGACGGCCATATTTGTTTTTTTCTTTATGAAATATTTATTGTAATTAAAGGAAAAAGATAGCCAATTGTATGAATGTTCTTTTTAGTAAATTATTTGTTTAACGTCAGCCATTTTGTCTGTTTACTTGCTGCGCTAAAGGAACCTCCCAAGACAACTTGCTCTATCCTTGTGAGTATGTTTTTTATTATTCCAAATTTATTAAGAACGCGTTCTAATTGAAAGTCTCTAATTAAGAAACTATTGAGACTTGCAATTGATTTTTGAAGCTACAAAATGTTGCCAATCTCAATTTTGTAAGTATTTAGTATTTTTGTAGATATTTTTGATAGTGCTTGAATTTTGTTGTTATTTCGGATGTAGATTTTTTTTAAAATCGAAATTGCATGTTTTAAGTTATCGCGAATAGTAGTCCTTTATAAATACCCTGTTAAAGTACCCTGGTCGTAAATATGGCAGATTAAGTTTAGCTTTGTAAGGGTTAGCACAGTAAGTTATATTGCTGCTCTGATTGATTGGTAATAAACTAAACTGTGAGACGAAATGAAAGTAGAAAATGGTGTGTAAGGTGTAATTACTTTCGGCATTTATTATCCTGTCCGCGATTATGCAATTTTTAAGCTCTATTTCTGTTGGATTTTTGTTTACTGAGGCTAAAATAAGGGTCAAATTTGCGATAAAAAAATATTAAGGTCAATAATTTAAAAAAATCTTTTTTGATAAAATTACACACAGTAAGCCAAAAAATGGCTAAGCAGTTCCGGAGTTTATCCCGGACAAACATCTTGACGCGAGATTCCTCGATCCTTGATCTATCATATTTGCGACAGGTTAGGGCCTCAGCACACTGCGTATTTTAAACGCGCAGACGACTCGCGTTTTAATCGGTATCTACGGCGCAGACAACGCGTGTTCTTGAAATTGTCTTGAAACGCGAGTCGTCTGCGCGTTTAAAATACGCCGTGTGCTGAGGCCCTTAGATGCTAGTTTCGATTAGAGCGCGTTCTCTCCTTGTCACAAACCCAAATTGTGACAAATGTAAGGGAACATTAGTATAAGTTAGTTAGTACTGTTTGGAATTGATTTGATTGTATAATATCGTTGTGTCGAGCGTGTGATACTCAAGTGTGCTAAGTATAGTCGTTTGTTTATTATTATTATCTGATGGCGCGGCCAATCGTCGATGAAAATGATCACAGAAATAATTGGACCCTCTATTAAAAAATCAATAAAGGTGTAATGCATATTATTTTACTGTTACTCTAAAAAGCAATTGGGTTGTTGACACCATAACCAATAATTCCAAGACATAACCTCTAAAGAAACACCTTATTTTAGCCTTGAAAACCCGATTAATTTTCAATTTACTGAAAATTAAAAAAATAATGAGGCTTTAAAATCAATAAATAGTTAGTCAATTGAGTCGGCAAATAAGTGACGTCACAGTCCGATATTGCCGTACTAAATCTATGGGAGAATCGCGTTTTGACAGGTCGTAAAAAGTACGTCAAGTGATTGGTGATGTCAACTATCCAATTCTGCTTATTTTTATTGTTTTGTTCAAAAAGTTATTGATGATTGGCCGCATCATTCTGCACAGTTTGTAATTTTTATCATTACAGTATCAGTTTTGACATTTTTGATATTTATATTCTTTTTTTTTCGTTTGTAAATTGTAAGCATTTGTTTGCTTTCAGCCAAGTTTTTTTTTTTGTAATTTTAAACACGTTATCTATAAGTGCTATGCATGCTTACCAGTTCATAGTATATGCTATATACAGTTTTTAAGGTATATATGTATCTGTTGTACTTACTTATTTGTTAGTTATTATGAATTTCGCTTTTATCACCACGTCATTATGGCACGCTTTCAAATGTTTACAATGATTCCGAATATCTAATAACGTGTATTTGGATGACTATATGATTTTTTGTAGATATTTTATTTCCGAATTCATTTAGCTTTTTTCGTAGATAAATTTTAGTTTTTTTTATATCTCGACTACATATCTACCAGATGTAGGATTCGCTTTGATATTTTAAATGGAACTCAAAGGACATTTTTTTAGGATTGGGTATGTATTAGACATTATTAACAAGTAATTCCAAGATATAACTTCTCTAAATGAACACAGAAAATCCGATTAATTTTCATTAAACTGTAAAATTTGATTTTTAATTGCTTTCAAATTAATAACTTGTAAAGTCGGCACAGACTGATGATGTCACAATTGTCTTTTGCCTACAAAATCTATGGGAGAATGGCGTTTTGACAGGTCATAAAAAGTACGTCAATTGATTGATGATGTCTAATATACCCTATTCACATAAAAGAATTTCAATCTTGATCTAAAATCATATAGGCGTCCAAAAGTAGCGAGTATGTACAGAGTACAAACTGTATCCCCTGTAACAATCAGTAACAATGTTCCCGAAGGTGGTGGAATAGTATTATACGATATACCTGATCGAGAGGCTCACGACGCATGAGTCATCTTAGAGCGGTGGACTGCACGTGTGTCCCAACAGTGAGACTTTTGAAACCTCATTAGTACATTCGGTAACGTCGATGATATTCTTTAATGAATCTGAGTTTTGTTGTTGAAAAATTTCAATTTGAAGTGTCGGTCGTTTCGAAAGTTTATTTTTTAAATTTATTTTACGGTTGACTTCATAAAATAGTCTTTATTTTCAATAATAAAGTCCGCATTTAGCTTTTATTTTCTTATCTTATTGGGGGTATTTTTTGTAAAAGATGATTTTGTTGTGACCGTTTTATTCAAAATATGACGTAGATTTCAGATAGTAGACAGGGACATACGGCAGGACATACCTCGATAATTATAAGACGCTCGAAAAACAATAATGTAAAAAAAAGATTATAGCTCTTCGGTGATCTGGTTCTTTCATAGTTATAATATAGATTCTTTTTTATATATCAAATAAACCTTTTCCATAAAATCGAAATTGGTGTATTTTTTTAACATGGGTTTACTAATCATTTAGTTACTAACAAGATCCCTTTAACATTCGAAGAACAAAATTGGAAAGAGCCATAGAGTTACAAATACAGATAATGAAAATTAGAACAGATTAAAAATCGGTGTTGGATGACGCGCTTACGCTTGCTCACTATGGCTATCCTAATTCGGGAAAGGTTGAAAATGATAACAAGTTATTATTAACAATGATATTTTGATTTGTTATAAGTTAAAAGTGCTATCAAGTATTATAATTGCACAATGTAAGTATAATAGATTCTTGTTTTATTTTGTTTGTTATATTTTTAGTTTTGCTTTTTATTGAATGAACTGTTTGGCATGTATAGTATGAGACCATTTATTTTTCTTGCATGATATTTAAAAAAAGAATAGAGGAAGAATGAAAGATTCAAAAATTTTTAGTTTATTTTTAGAAATCCTTGAATACTTTGTATTTTTCCTCTATTTTCATCTAATTTATTCATTTTATACATTGTTTATTTCACACTACGATATTGATATAAATAATATGTTTATTTCCTTGTATGTACATAAATAGCTTTAATGTACGGACTGTTTAGTTTTGATGTGAAATCATTGTAGACTTTATTCAGTCGGAATAAGGTTCATTTTCATTCATGTTACCTGAAAGGTAAATCGGTAGACTTTTAAGACAATACCTAATATGATTGTTTTCATTTACTATGTAGAGTTTTAGAGACTGTTATCATCTAGCTTTTCGTGTAATTAGTTTATTGTCTCTTCTTCAAAATAGAAACAAAAAATATATTTTTATTTAGTTACTTGTCTTATTCAATATTCAGATCTTTTTCTTTATCGTGTGGGCAGTAAGGTCTTACGACTCACATCCTAGTGTCAGAGTTTCTAAGCCGCCTCATGGGCCTCTGACATGGTTTGAGTGGAACAGTAAGTCCAGGTTTCCTCACGATGAATATTCAGATAACACCTGCTAATAATATAAAAATATAATAAAAAGTCATCTCTTACGACCGACGAAAATGACTTTAAATTCACACCTTGTGATCTCAGTCACAGAGAAGATATAATAATATCAGAGGTTTGCTACAGCTCCCAATTCAAGGTAAACTGTTTTTGTATACAAAGAAACAACTTAAATTGTCTATGATCCTTTCCTTTATCGTGTGGGCAGTAAGGTCTTACGACCCCACACCCTAGTGTCAGTTTCTAAGCCGCCTCAAGGGCCTCTGACATGGTTTGAGTCGGACAGTAATAGGCTGTTATAAATCTAGGTACACACATCAAAAAAGTCTAGGGATCAACATCCCTAACAAATGTTAGGGATGTTGATCCCTAGACTTTTTTGATGTGTATATTTGGGTAGGAAAACATCATCTATGATGTAATTAGACCATTATAAGGCCTTTTTGAAAGAAAAAAGAAACAAATCTAGTTGCCCTTTCTAAAAGGTAGCTTCGCATGAAGATTAATATGAGTAAAAAACTATGGAGTTTTCTAAAAATAAATGTGTAACAGTATTTCACATCGAAACCCAGCAGTCGTACACACAAGCTCACGCACGCACATATACACACTAATACCTATGTTTTCATTCACATAGGTTGTTTTCTTCCTTACACAGACTTCAGTCCGGACGACTGGGGGCCCGAGTTCCCGCTCTCGTCCGCTTCGCGATACTCCGTACCGATGCCTACTCTGTATTCTACTGAAGGTATGTTGAGTTTTAGGGGATGGAAGACGTCCCTAAATCTGTAATAAGTTCTTAGCTTTGTAGTATTTTTCTCATGGGTTTCGCTGTCCCACTACTGGGCAATGTCCTCCAAGACATTCCATCTCTGTAGCATACAAAAAAATAGATTGTGGATATCCAACATCCATGATCAAACCAATCGATCATACCACAAAAAAATTAAGACGCTCGTTTTATGCGTCCCTGTCTTTTTTACGACAAACTTTATGTTAAAAAAATGTATCGCACACCTTGATAATCAGTTTTCTAATTTGCTATGACCATTATAATTGTTTTTTTTTTTATTATTTTCGTCTTGTTCTCTATACCACTACTGGGCAAAGGCCTCCCCTTTCTCCTTCCAAAAGTAATTCATGATCGAGATACGTGATTCATAATAAAGAATTTTAAATATACATGATTGGTTTCATATTTAATTCATTTTTATTTGGCACAAGCCAGTTTGCGTTGTTGTTATATTTAGCAATGTGTTAACAATGTTTAATTCATATAAAACTTTTAAACATTTTATAATAATTGTTTTGTTATCATAAAACTTACAGGTTATAAGTTCAAAAAGCCCAGTATTATCGAGCTAGTCCTGTACAATATGGCGGCGTTGCTGGGCGGAGTGGCAGCTGGATATGACGTCAGAGTATCTAATGTCAGCCCGCTGCATCCTACGCTACAGCCGCATAGGTGAGAAAATACACCGATTCAACTAACTTTTAGGAACAATATCAATCTTATCTCAGTCTCAATCTGTCAAATAAAATATATGCCCATATTTTTGGACATTGATTGTCAGTGTGAATAGCGATTTTTTGAGCGTTTTTAGAATTAGGTACTAGACACCATTTACTAACAATTTCAAGACCCAACTTCTCTAAAGAAACACTTTATTTTAGCCCTGAAAATCCGATTCATTTTCAATAAACTGTATTTTTTTTTGACGTGCCAACTTATAATTCGATGGAGCCGGCTGCACGCACGAAAAAACATGACTCATGCGGCGTTACCTCTTTTGAAAAATGAAACCATTCCATCAGTATTTTCTTATGACGTTGTCACGTGCAACTATCGTCAGTAAACCGACTTTACAGACAACCGATTTTTTTTTAGTCAGTTGCCTATTGGTGCCCGGGTCTGGTATATGTTTGCACACGCACCCACAATGCAGGGGAAATTCGTAGTGTTATTAAGATGGCTCAATCCACCAGATTAAGTTCATTACACTGATATTCTATGGTTTAATATTAAATTAATTGATTTCAGAGCTGAAATAGAACCGGATCCACTTAGTTCTTCTGTGTACGAGGGGTTTGGATATGCACATAACACGTACCACGGCCCGACGAGGCATTTGCGAGCGCCGCTCAACGCTATTACTGGGTCACCTGTGAGTATTACAAGTTTATACCCTTAAAATACTGTTGTCATGTTAAAGCTGTTATAATTTGAACCTTATGTACGTGTTATAGAAGTCAATGTTCAATACAACTATCATAGAACATTGTTTTTTTTTGCAGTGTGACATTTGATTATCTAAATTGTTGTAATTTCAAATGTTGATCAGCACTTGTCTTGTCCACTGCTTGCTATCACGAAACCTAGTAAATGTGATGTTTGATCCCGTAGTTCAATAATAATTCTTAACCTTTTTTATTTCAGATTTCGGGCATCCAATCAGACGAACAAAAACCGATAAGGTTTACCGACTCGCCCACTCACTATGCGCACCCGTCGTCCTCGTCCGGCTACGGGCACTCCGCACAGCCTCTGTCCGGCACGTCCGGGCTCGGGACCAACTACACCTCCACGCAGCCTCCCACGCCCTCACCCCGACGAACCTCGTCGTCCACCTCCGACCACCTCGCAGACCTCTACCACAACTACAGAGAAAACTTTCAACCATCACCCTCACAGGACAGAGACTACTTCTATCGAGCTGAACCTTACACTTACGACAGAACGGCTGACTACGTCGTCAAGCACCCCCCCTATTACGGCTATGACGAATGCTCCTTCGAATACAGAGAGCCAACGCCCGACTACCGACCCTCACCGCAATACCTCACGCACAGAAGAACACCCTCCAACTCCTCCGCATCGAACTCCCACCCAGAAGAATTCTCCCCCTCCAGACAATACAGAAGTAAAGAGAAAAGAGAAGAATACAGACCCAAGACTGAGTACCCGCGTAAATCAAACGACTATTCGTTACCGAGAGACTTTTATAGACAAGACTCACAAGAGAAGAGCGAGGTGGAGCGACCTGCGAATTTAGGACTAGAACTAGGGCCAACAAAACTGAGATCAAGCTTGAAGAAGTACAACAAGAAGTCGAGTGCGTCAGGTGGGAGCTCGGGGGGCGGGACTCCGACCAATCCGACGCCTCCGGACAGTTTGACAAGCGAGACTGACAGTTCTTACGTGTCGGCGAGGGACGCGTCCAGCGGGTCGCAGTCGCGGGTGCGCTTCAGCCCGGAGACCATGGAGGGGCCCGTGGTGGAGCGCAGGCCCTCGCGGCACACGTAGCGAAGGCTGAAGAAGTTCGACGACTACCTTGTTTGACGCAAACTGTACATACGCTTGCGGGTAGTCCGAACGCTTCGCTTCATAGTTGTTCATTTAAAGTGACTGTACGCAGTTCTGATGATAGTGGACGTAGCCAAGGCGGGCTTGTGATTGTGGTTTGGATTGTAAGGTTGTTCTCTTGCATTTAGTTGAATTGTAATTACGATCGCATTTAGGGTCAAAGCACACGTATAACCTCTGCATCGGATCGCCTCACCTCTGCTCATCGACTTGTCTTCATCACTATTGTTCACACCATTGTCTTATCCAGCGACCCGTAAGCAGGCCATGTGAAAGCTGACCTCGAGGTGAGGCGATGTTACCGAGCTGAAAAGTGTGCGTTGACCTTCATATGTAAATGAAGAGACTTTTTAGTCTTTTCCTTATATCAAATTTCTTAAATCTCTGGCACCAATCGTAACCCAATATGTAATACATACATATCCTCAGTAGACAATTTGATATTTTAGAGGAAATCTCTTTTCATTAGAAACTTTTGTCAATGTATCATGAATGTTGGTCCAACTTAGATGTTGATAGGAAAGTCTTTGGCTACGAATAACTGCAATAAGCTAATGTATAAACGCGATTGTGTTCATTATTTAATGTATGCGTAGTTTCCATTGTACATTTTGTATGATACGTCGTCATAATAAGATGTATTTAGCCGTCAATGTAAAGCGAATCGCTCTTTCACAGTGCCTATCGCGCGGAAATATTATTATTGATTCCTAATTGCGTGATGTAGTGATTAAATATGATAATTTGGAGATTTTCTTTGGTCAAGGCAGCTTCGTAACGTAACGAAATACTTTTCTATACATAATAATACGTAGCGGGAGATCAATAGTTTATTTTTTATTTTATTTGCCTCGCTCTTTTCGGAGCTACCTTGCACCATTGAAGATCAATATTTATCTCGAATTGGTTTAAATTATATTCTGGTTTGATGTTAGCAATGAGGAATAAGTAGGCACAAACTAAGCATTGTACAAATTGTAAATATCTGATCATATAGCTGAGATTACCGTCAGCGACTAACTCTCTATAATGTGCGAGTTAATCTTTCGTTAAATTTATAAATAGTACAAATGTATTTGTAAGTGTCATCGTTTTCGAACGTCGGCGAAGAAAAAAAAACATATTTTTAATTCAACGTAATCAGTGTATATTTTGAAACTAACAATAATTAATATATTATGTAACTTATATCACTAAGTTGTATGCATTTTGTACAAAACGTTAGATATTTTTTACTGAAAAATATCAGTAAATTAGTACCTAGTATTGTGAGCAGCTTTTATATCCCACAAATAATGTAAATTAGGTAAAAAAATACTAGTCGGAAGTTTGCGGAAATCCTAAATATTGCATATCCAGCTAAAAATTGATATTATATTCGATATTACGCTTCCCTTACCCGAGAAACACTGGATTACTTTAATGATCGAGACATACTTAACAGTTTTTCCGTTCAAATAATCGGCCTATAATCGGGAAGCTTGAAATTATCACTTAAATTAGCGTTTAAATTAAAATTTAAGATGTATATCGGAAAATTCGAGTAATATTAGCTTTGATAATTATTGTTAGCCCGAATCAGTGCCTAATGTTTGCTGGAACGGTACTTAGAGATTAGCCTTGGAGAGAAACGATTTTATCAAAACGAATTTCTTATTTTTTTTTTTCTTTTACAATTTATTGTGGCCAGTAAATCATATTCGACTGGAAATTTGTGTAAATTATTTTTTTCAATTTTTATTTTCATGTGCAATATGTGAAATTATTTTGCGTCCATAATTAATTTAATTACTTATATTATTATTTATGAAACAAATCGTCGTGAATGTAACAGTATTTTATACAGTATTCGAAGTATTGTATATTCGGAAAGATATTATGTATGGTTGTATGTAGTATAATTTATTAAGTTAGCTTGAACCAGTGCCAATGTCGTCCAGTGTTTACATTATCTTTTATTTCCATTTTAGTACAAACCAAATCCTAACCAAATTATCGTAAGAATCTCTTGTAAAATTAAGTTTCAGTTTAACAAGTCACAAATTCTGAGTCAACGATTTAAAACGATATTTAAGTATGTAAATAATTATCTGAGATTCACGGCGCGTTTACTTAAAAAAAAACTCTAGTCCTGAATTTTTTTATTTTATTTTAATATCTGGCTTGTAATCGAGTGGTTACGAACGACTGGCGAACGTACTTCGAATGAAAAAAATGTAGTTTATTGGGCATTCCTGTGTTTTGTATACATTCCATGTTTTGAAGTGATATTATTGTAATCAGTGATGCGTTTAAGACGAGTGTAAAGGTTTTGTGTGCCAATAACATGAGGTGGGAGGATGCCTTACGTCTGTACGTTGAATCGACAAATAAAAATCTAGATTAAGCTTTTTATGAAGTCTTATTATTCCTTATCCCTTTTAACTTATTTATCCTTACAATATGTAGAGTACAATATAAAACAGGGGTAACTTTTCTAACATTTTCTCGGGAAGAATGTAAATTAGCAAGTCAATGACGTAAATGAAACTGTCTATCATTTAGATGCAAATCTTGGAACGAGAATACACAAGACATAATACAACTGGATTCTTTCTTGCCTAGCAATACTTTTTAATGCGTTAGACATAGAATCAGTAAACATAACTTGTTTATAACGGTTCAGCAGTTTAGGTCAATCGGCAAACAAATTCAAAACGTTATTATGTAGACCTAGTTATTCCTTGAGCTGGTTTTAATTTTAATGCTCGCATTCCACTAACTTTTTGATCCATACCCGCCGTAGTGACGAAGTTTCAATGAATAATTTAGTTCAAAGGCATAACAGTTGTACTAACACGCTACCCCGTCCGTGACTGACGCGTGAAGGCTATATTTTTAAGCATTTGTACCTACTCACGAGCGCGTTTTTACCGCGGACTAAATTTTGAACGCCCGGGTCGATGCAGAGTGGCAAATTCAGAACGTAGTAAAAGCCCGTGAAAACAACTGCTTATTCTCACTATGCTGGTATCACAATCATAATAACATATTCTATCTAGAAGATAATGTTGGCATAGTAAAAGTAATTTATCAGCGCCACACTCAATGAAAAGTACATGTGTGTACCTAAGGCATACTTGCAAATAACTAGTGTCCGACCGAAGCTTCGGCTTCGGCTTCGGCTTCGGCCACCTTCGGCCAAAAAAGCACCTTCGGCCAAATCTTCGGCTTCGGCCAGAAATTTGCCGAAGGTTTGGCCGAAGCCGAAGGTTTGCTAGTTGTCAAAATTTGAAATTTACTGAACGATGCTAGAGCGAGACGGAGAGTGTGCAGAGCAGCAGAGTTTCGCCGCGCCGCCGCACCGGACCAAACGAATCGCCAATATTTTATTACCTACTTGTATATGTTGGTCACTCAGCTCGTTATTGGGCTAAATCTCTAAAGCTCTCACAATATGTATCTAGTATATTCTGAGATCAAAGTAACTATCGTATTTCTCAAGGTCAATGACACCTTCGGCTTCGGCTTCGGCCGAAGGTTTTGGTGATTACCGATTAATCGGCTTCGGCTTCGGCTTCGGCCAGAATTGCACCTTCGGTCGGACACTACAAATAACCCATCCATTCAATAGCAGGTCGTGTTCTTGAACTCCATCGAGCCGATTGCGACCAATTAAATGTTCATTACACTCACACTTATCACTTTCTCTTATCGCTCGTACAAGGGTAACAAATGAGACGGGAGCTTTATGTAAAAACAATTTATTAAATACTGCATAACTAAAATACTATGTCAGTGCAATGTAAAAAATATTCTTAATCAGTAGGTAAATAGTGCTCTTACAGGCTAACTTATTTACAGAATACAAGCTTCTGTCCACAAAGGTGTTCTTAGAAATACATCGAAAATATAGGTAGGTACTCTTGGAGGTAGACCCTTTTAAAAATAGTTATGTTCTACACGTCCAAGTAGACAATACATTTAAACATGTTGTAGTAAGAAGGGAGTTGAACGGTAAATTATTAGCAAAGAGCACTTTTGACAAATCGATCGCACATTCTCTCTATAAACAATAGACGGGAAATTTTCTCGGGTGCTCATTTCTCACGGCACTTACGTAATTTTCTTCACCCGTTACAGTTTATCTTTTGCCCAAGTCTCGTAAACATTTATCACACAGTAACAGTGGTTGCGCCGGCAACACTTTAATCTCTTAGCGAATCAATTTGCAAAAGTGCCATTACTAACTTTGTACAAGAAAAAAACTGTAGTTACTTCAGATTTCAGTAAAATTGATATTTCTTAAATTATGCCTTTATCAACAGAGTAGTCTTACAAGTACGAGAACTATGTTCCATAAATACACAGGGAAAATAACTTCTAATTCAATCGAATGCTGAAATGTTAAACAAAAATCGTATCAAAAAACACCCTGTGACAATACTCCAATAGCATTTATAATTTAGGTTTAGAACCAAAGTTCTTATGTCTAAGCACTGGAAATTACCAGAAATATCACAATCAAGTGTCCTTACATCCGCCTAATCTCTATATCGTCTTATTTCTAGAGAATTTGAGTCCATTTGACTAGACACTAGTAGAAAAACTGTAGGCAATTTATGTTCTTAGAAAGGAAAGACAAATTAAGTCCCATAGGTAAGTAGCTAAAATATTCTCTCGTCTCTGCTTCCGATTCTAAGGACATAAGATAATATTTGTTTTGTGTTTAAACTCCATATTTATTTTAACAGACGTTTTTAAAATCCACTCCAAATCTCGCTTCGCAACTATAACAATCATGTCTTTAATATTATCTTAAAGTTTGTAATACTATCCAAAATCATGTTTTTGTGTATCTGGGTTACCTACAAGACTACAATCAGTCTATTGAACGTAAACAGTCCAAAATCGCAGTTAGCACTATAATTCTCACTGCAAATCTAAACGCCAAACATAACTTTTTCACCAGATGATTTATAGAGCCTACATAATAATCGCTGACTGAATTCAATAGTGGCACAAGTCAAAATTCATCAATTTGAGAAATCGCACAATTTAACTGTCGTAGATATATGCGTGCGCACTAATAAGCTCTTTGTTACTGCACTTTATGGAATGTAGTTGATGTTTGGTTTTTATTAATCTTAATGCATAAAATAAAGCTCCTAATTTAGAATAAGAATCTATAACTAAGTCAAAACTCCATAATTTTGACTTGTGCCACTATTGAATTCAGTCAGCGAATGTGCACAATGTTAGCGTGAATTCAAACCATAAAGTCGTTCTTAAAACATTTTTCGGCCTCGAATGATGACATTCGATGCGCGAATCGTGTTTATCTTAAACATTAGGAAGCAATAATCTTTAATAATAGTTCACCGGATTGGCGAAAAATCTGCACATTCTCAAAAAAAGTTATCACACCTCGACGACTGGCTATTCTATCTGAACAACCATTCCTATTCTTATTCTGGTCGTAAAATCCAGTTCGCCAGTCTATAATAGCGATACTTATTAAAAAACATGAGTTTGAATGCTTTTAAACAGGATTAAATTCATTAAAACTTCAATGCTGTCTGTTAAAATATTTAACAAAGGGTCCCCTACCTTCTTTCATTCTACCTGTCTTTATGTACATCGCTCATGCATGTGGCAAGGGGCCAATTAAATACACACAATATTAGTCCAACTGGTGTATCATTAAAGCGGAAAAATTCCATAACATGACCATCAATGCAGTACTCTTTAGAAGTGTTTCATATACTGTCGTTTCTATCATTTCCGGGAAGTTAACAATGCCTACTTTAGTGGAGAATGATAGTTTTATCGATTGCATGATATTCTGACCAAGTAAACTTGAAATTAATATAAACAAAATCGGGTATTTATTTCTGTATTTCCAGTTTGAACTGCTATCCGCTGTCTTGTAACCACGTAAACAATCATGAACACCTAACTAAACACACATTTTGGTGCGCAATATTCGCCCAATGCTTGCTTACATTTTCAGCTTCAGAATACAATGAGTGATATTTATTTTTATCGTCCGTATTGTAGTTTCAACACGATCTAAAACCGGTCTCCCTATACCCGCTCGATTTTACAATTATTATTTAAAACCTTGTATGCGACCAGCAATTTCAATCTTAAGAATTTGTTATAGTAGGTAGGTATCGCATTAATTTTTGTGTTCTTTCAGAAACGCGTCAGTGTTACAGCCTTGACCTTTGCGTTACATTCATGCGGTCTTATATTGTTTTATGAACATTATAAGCTACTTATCGCTAATTAAATCATATGAAATGAAGTTATCGCCACAAGATTTTTTAAACTCAAGGTATTAAAACAATTTGTCGTTCATTGTTTAGGTCCAGGAGTCTATTTCGGTGTAGTCGCTTTCGGCTTGTGCCCACAACAGCTTCCGCCGCCATAAATCTCGGATAACGGGAACAGGGAAACACGTCATAACATTTTAATGTCCGAAGTTTGATAGATACCGCCAGAATTTATGAGAATCTGCTGCCTACATTGCAAAATGCGACTCGCGTTACGCAAAACATAACTCTCCATGTATCTATACGAAAGTCATTTTTTATTCACTCGGGTTTTTGCGTTCCAAATTGAATCTTTAGATTGAAAACGAGTCAAAGCAATCAACGAGATTAACTAGACAAGCGTCGACATGAATTAAGATAAATTGTAACCACTAAAACCAATAACGAAGACTACAATGCAAACAAAAAGGATTTCGTGATTTGCTTACGAGAACAGTATTGGAATTACTGTTTGCTTAGTTGAGTATTCGAGGAAGATAAGACTTAGGTGCCCGATTTTTAAACATACCAAATGTTACTGGTGATGAAGAAAAAAAACTTGGCTGTTCTATCAGACGACTCATTAGCATAGCATCTGTACGTTTACACTTAAAAAGTGGAAAAAAAAACTATCGGCGTCCTTCGTTTAAGCATAAATGCATGAGTGCGTGTCAAGTCTAATGTTACTTCTAAATATTATATGTAATTGTTTAAAACTGACAAATTCATATCCATCAACCTCGCATAGCAACTGCTCGAGGGGAATTCACGTCGACGCGGTAAGCACCCATTACGAAAGAATTTAGGGGAATTATTTCGAAACTCGACCCTTAAAAACACCAAATGAGAAATAAACTTTTACGGGCTTCCATAACTTTGCAACGAAATTTTCACATTACAAAAGCTACGCGGTTTGACAAGCTATGATGTTCAAATTCTGAATAAGAAATTCCTGAACTAAAACGGACTATTTGACTTTTTTTTACGATACGATACGTGCGTATCTAATTCGTATACGTGTATCGTAACAAAATTGCGTGCACGATTTCAGCGGATGATATAACTTAGTGCTATGTATCGTACTAGCTAGCAGAGTGCTCGTCATTCTATAAGCGAAAATGAATGAATTTTGATCTGATTCTGAGCGGTCTAACAAAAAACATTCTTTGCATTTCTTTGTACATCGCCGGACTACTAATGTAGTTACTTATTTTACTGCAAAAAGAATTAGCGTTTTCAAAGTGTGAGACTATGACGTGGTCTTTACGCTACAGTTATTCAAATCATTGTTCGTAACCGCTCTAACTGAGGTGTTGCAAACTAAAAATACAAATTACTTGATTATAAGCATCTATCTAGCTTGTCGATAACGGTGGTTCAGGTGTAGAACTAAAACTAACAACATGTTAAATTGCCTTACATGTCTGAATTTGCATATCTTCCGCGTTTACTGTAAGAATAGTGGAAGATTTTTTGCACCTACAATTTTTGTTGAAACTTCATATTTATCAAACTAACCAAAATTAACATATTATCAATGTAACAATCGGCGTCATCAAAATCTTTATCGTACATAATCACACTAGTCAACTTCGTATCTTTAAACGCTTTGCTGCGTCGACAGTCTAATCCTTATGAAAAATCAATACACAGTACACACCCAACCCAAACTGGAAACGAATTCCTTACTTTGAAAGTCTAACATTCTCTATCCTAAAATCATTTACGAATACTTTGGGGTATTGTAAAGTTAATAACATTCGTGTGACATTGAAATCTAGAATATCAACTAATTCAGATGTTTCTACATTTACATATTATAAAGACACTAGTCCTCCCAGCCCAGACTAGTCTGGCGTCAGACATGGGGAAAGAGGTCGATGAATCTTGAGTAAATAGGTATTTGTTATGTATTTTGCCCTTGAAAGGACGGCGGGTCCTAAACTCATTGACCGAGAGTTTGCACACATGCGAGCGTCTCGAGATGTTTCCACCTAGGTATATGGTATTTTGATTTACAAAAACTAGACGAAACAAAACCTATGCTTACCTAAGCAAAGTATAGATTTAGTTATATGTCGTTAAGGACACAGACATAATATTGAGTTGATGTATTTTTATCCTCTTATAGTTACTTATTATGATTCAAGGCAGGATCCACATGGTCAGGACTTAAGGCCCGTCTATTTTGGGCAAGGACGAGATGTCTATGACAGCATCCTCAATACACTTCGTTAACCATACGAGTTTTTGATTTTACAAGCCATCAAACAAACAATTTATTCTCTGGGCCCAAGTAGGTAACGAATTTTGGAAACACCTATTTTGGAACACTTGTGTTCTATATCAATCGTGTCAAAGCTAGGCTATATGATGGGCAAGTTTTCGCATTTCATCTTGTGACGTCAATGCACAGGGAAAATGACGGGAAAGGCCGTGTGGCCAGAATGTATTAATACCTATGTACACAACACTCAGGGACGATATTATATCAATAGACCACTTAGCTGTCGAGTTTAGTAAGCTTTAATTATCAGTGCATTGGACCGAGTTATCGCCACAAACTACAGTTACGTCATGTGGATAACAATATACGTGTTACAGCGACGGCCTAACTGGCTGAACGTTGTCAGATATTCAGATCTTTGAAGCTCTAATTACTTTAGCAGAAACGTGCTTGGTATGACGCGATTGGGCAACATTTTTATGTGTATCCAATAACAAGACAGTAACGAAAAAAAAACGCAACAGTACCAAATGTTTTATAGGTAAAATAGGTACTTAGATAAAAAAATATTGGCTTGTAATATTATGTTCAGGTAGATATTTAATACCTGTGTGAAAAACATCGATGGTAAAATTTAGGGAACATATAGGTCAAATTGCATGTCCAGAATTGTTAACGATCGATGAGTCAGTTCGGGAGCTATTACTGCCGTTTTACTTTTGAAGTTGGGGACGTATGAGTCATGGGTTTATTGATACGAACAGTTGCTAATACAGGGCATGTATGAAAGATATTACTTCGACTTTTCAATTACCGGATTTTAACATATTCTGCGGCCATTTCGCTTGGTCATTCAATGCAACGAACACGTGCCAAAGTTTATAGTTTTTCTTATTTTACAACTTATGATTTATTGCAAGAAAAGGCATAAAAACTTAACAATTTAAATAGCTGACGGATTTATTGTACCTACCCAAAATGTGATAAAGTAACGGGACACAATCAACATGTAACTACAAAAGTATCAAAACTACTTAGTTCAAACAACGCTAAGCTATCCCTAGCGGACTAGAATTACTTAAGATTGACAAAATACGTAACGTTTAAATATGATACATCATTACTCACCATCTAGATGTCACGGCGTAATACTTACTTTCTACTTTCTCTCCTAAAACCGTTGTTTGGTACATAATTGTCCCAAGAGGCACGGAGGGATAGGCACCTAGTGCGTTATTCTAATTTGTGGCAGTCTATTGTAAGTAGGAAAATTAGTTTTGGACCACATCATCAATGTTGGTATTTCAGTATTATCTTATCGGCTTCCTATGCTCTGGCGCGTCCCCAAAGATAACAGTTATCCTTGTCGGTGTACGGCCGCGCGCCTGCGCGCCCTCTACGTCTACCTACCCTACCCTAATGGACTGATTCGAAGCCTTAAAAATGTATAAGAGATTAAAGCTCACTTTTCATTCGTCCACGACGGTACTAAAAAATAAATACATTCACACAGTATGTAACGTTACATTTTAGAAATTAGAAGGCCTGACGTGCTACTGCGCCAAAAATAATATTGAATAAGTAACTAATGACGGGATAAAACAATAACGGGAACCATAAACCCTGAGGTAACATAAACAAATAAAAACTTATTTCTGATCTCTCACTACGTACACAACATGCAATATTTAAGCGGTTTTACACAGCCGACCTGCCGCCGACAGACAATACACAAATATACTATGTACATGTTAAACTACTGCCACAAATAATTATATTAAGTATTATTACGTATATTATGTAAGTAAATAAAGGACACGAAGGGGCGGGGGATAAGTATATAGAAAAAAAAAATAGAGAAATATACAATAAACTCTATTTAAACATGAAATTTATTAAAGATTAAAAAACATACAATGTTTTGTTTTACACAAAATAAAAATACCTGGAGGGTTATGTCGGGCGCCGGGGCGGCATTAGCTGAGGCGGGGCAGCCCAGGCGCCCGCGGCAGATATACATAGTGCGACAGGTCCATATATAGTCCAATAATATAATACCATAGCATATGATAAAAGTGTACACATATAGGGTGAACACGCCAGTTCGCCGACCACCTCCGGCTCTCGACCACTTTGCGAAAATCAGGTAAAAATAAGGAAACCGAAGCGCGGAAAATGTTCGAATTGCATGCAAACGAACGGTCATTCAGTATTCTTCCTACGAGTCATCGTTTGTCCACTTATGATCGTTTGATGCCGCTCAGTGAAGTAATGAACTTAAGCTCAGTACACCAAGTCACCAAATTAAAGCTAAAATTACTGGACGGGAACATTTTCTAACGTCAGTAAAACATGTTATTATTTAGTTTTGAACATAAATATTATGCATGGCGTGTCAAAATATGTTTGTATTTACTTATAAACTAATAATCAATTGGAAATTACGAGTGTTTAATTAAAATAATTAGTGGTCGGTCAACTAGCTGCTAAAATTACGCTTCCGTTAGTTTACGACCACCTGGTCGGGAACTAGCTGAATTAGACTAGATAATTTTCAAAGATTGTGGACTTACTGCAAGATATAATGTGAAAAATTTCGATTTATTCTATTCATTTCGGCATAGCTGATTTGCTCGCCAGATTACGACCGGCTAATTGTATCAAAGAAACTAAACTGTAAGCCCTTAAAGTTCTCAAATTCTCAAATCATGGTGGTCGACAACGGATCAGTTGTCGACCACCATGATTTTACTCTGAAGAAAATCGACTAGTTTTTGGCGGTGTACAATTTTTTAATATATATTCCTTACCTACCTTACATAGAAGCAGCATATAAGATTATACCTGCCAGTTTTGTACGCTATAATATTAAATAATTGTGATTATAAAAAAAAAATATTAATGATTTTATTTTCGACTTTAATTTTGATAGTGCTTGAGTTGTTTTTACAGTGGCTTTTTACCGGTCGGGAACTAGCGGAAAAGACGGGCGTTAACTGGCATTAGGTGTCCGGGAACTGGAAAAATCACACTTTTCGATATATTTGTTAATTATAAAATAATACATTAATATAATTTAAAAAAATATATCAGATCGTGTAATTTAAACATTTTTCTTTCACATGTAGGCCCAATATCAAAATATTAACGCTTATTATCATAACTATGTGATTTTAAAGATGACAAGTCGACTAAGTGGTCGTGAACCGGCCTAATCACCCTATGATACTGTCAAGCCAACTAAAACTCACAAAAAGTCATGTCGCGCTCTCGCGAATATAAAACTATGTTAAATCTTACAAAAATACTTATGTGACTAATTTGAAATGCACATATAGGATCTCGCTTTCCGTCTACAAAAATAATCTGAAATTGGAATGAAAATCTTTCTTAAGCATTCGGCCTGGGAACGATCACAATAGTTACGGCGTTCACAACGTCCGTACACATCTTAATTATTTCTCTTCTGAGTCTTAAAGCTAACCGATAGAACCTGTCCGTTGAGCGTGTATCCATTGAGCGCCTGGATGGCCATAGCGGCCTCATCATACTCACGCATATTCACAAATGCAAAACCTTTGTTTTTCTTTGTCTCAGGATCTTTGATCACTTTTATGGAGTCGATTGCACCATAGGGACCGAAGAGTTGCCAAAGAGCCAGCTCCTCGGTGTCCTCACCAATGTTGTATACATACACTGTGGTCTGATGGGGCGCGGGCGCCGCGCCGAGTAGCGGCACGGGGCTGGCGGGCGCGCCCAGCAGAGGGAGCGGCGTGTGGTTGGTGGCAGCCATCGGGTTGAACCGCTGCTGGCCCTTGTTGATGAACGGCAGCGCCTTGCCAGGCGAGGGTAGCAGGGGCGGCGGAGACGCCTGTGGGAAACCAGGAGCAAACGCGGCCGGTCGCGCACCGAATGCCGCGCTGAGGTTGGTGCCGTTGAAGGCAGCTGGCGCGGTGCCGTTGAACACAGCTGTGGCGCCGTTGTAGGCTAGCGGCGCGGCACCCACCGCGACGCGGGGCGTCGGTCGCGGCGCGTTCTTATTCGCATTCGGCTTGTTGGCGAATTTGACCACGATGGCGCCCGCGGCCGGTATTGGTGACTGCCCGTTCATGTGTTTTATTGCTTCCTCGGCCTGTGGCCGCGTCTCGTAGCACACGAACCCGATGCCTTGTGACACCCGACTGTTCGTTATTACACCGAACTGACTGAATAAACTATTTAGACGTTCTAACGTCATGTCTGGAGGTAGATTGCTAATGTACAGGTTAGATTCCGTGTCAGGTTTATGGCTGACCTTATTTTCGGGGTTGAGAAGTGCGAATGACACTTTCAGCGTCTTGCCTTGCATGAGGAGGCCGTTGAACGCCGCCCGCGCCTTCTCGGCATCCTCGTGTTTCTCGTACTCCACAAAGCCATAACCCCGGTTCGCTATGAGTTTACAGCTCTCTATCTTGCCCATGGCGGAAAAGAGCGCGTACATCATATCCCGCGTCATCAGCTCGGGTATGTAATTGACCATGAGTTTGGTTGGTGACACATTGTTGGCGTCGCCGCCGCCATTCTCCATTTCGTTTTTTATCATTGTTCTTTTATTGTAAAACTACACTACAGAAAACAAAATACTAATAAAACTCACACTATGAATAGTTGTTTACTTCATTTGCGACATCTATAACGAACAAAGAACGAACACAAAAAGTCCCAGTCACACTAAAATGCCACAACGACGCCGGTTCACAAGTTCATCATCACACGAACGAGTTTGTTTTTGGAATGTTACCAGGTTTTGCCCTTTTTGTTTGGCAATTACGAAATGCAACTAGTAGTTAACTTATTACATTTCTCTTCATTTCTGATAATTGTTCGACTCGAAGATGATTTAATTAATTTGGCACGTGTTTGGATAGGTTTGGATATTTGGTTACTGTCAAATTAATAATTTTATAAATTTTTGATCGCGTGGCACATTTTTATGTTATTGTCTATGATGCAAATAACCGTTAAAAAACCTGTTCCAATAGCAAAAACCGCGCGAGTGACCAAGGGTTAAAAAAGCGCGTTCCAAGCTTGCTTTTAAAAAAACTATTTTGTCATTCACATACAAGAATAGAATGCAGTTATTTCATAAAATAAAAGAAACGATAATTATGGACTATCTTTTTCCCCATAATTGTCTCATAAAAAAAAGTAAAGCATTCATTCATTTTTTATTAGTAAGGGCGCCCGCACACATACAATTCCAAGTTGGCCAACTAAATCGCAAAGCATACCTATAGACTAGTGACTATGAGAGTCCGCACACTTATCCAACTAAATCGTCCAACTTTTCAGTGTATTTTGTATGCTGTGCGATTTAGTTGGCCAACTTAGAATTGTATGTGCGGGCGCTCTAGAGATCCAATATTCGATTCAATTTTTAAACTTAATCCTTTTTGTGGTTGGTTAAGAAAAAAAACAGGAATTTTTTTGGGAGTTGGGTGCGGCCACTATAGGAGCTACCGAAGAATATACGAGGTGGTTAGAATATCACTACTAAAAGTAGATTGATGTTAAAAAAATGGATACAATGTTGCCATTTTATGGAATTAGAACTGGCTCGAACTGGCTGGTTGAAGTCCTGTCACAGCAATCAGCTGGGTTTGTCAAGTCAAGGTCAAACTTGAACTTGAACTTGCATAGAATTATAATAAAACCGTAGCCCATAGATTCTAGAAAACTTCGGAATGTAGTTTGCACACGTTTGCACAAAATTAACAATTTAAAAATCGTAAAAAAAAAATAGAATTTTAAATAAAACTCAGTTACAAGTATGTTATTTGTACAACATTCAATTAATCTTCATCTCATGACCATCTTGTAATCCAGTTTGGCGGCTTCCATCAGCAGGATGCGTTTTGGCATGATTTTTCGTTGATACCAGATACGGCAGGTTTACCCAAAGGCTTGTCTACACAAAAGAACGCACCATATTTTTTTGCAACACCAGGGGGCTTACCATCACCTTTTAAGAAAACGTTCAAATGCCTGTCAGTCAACTTCCATTCAAAAGCAGGCCTGCTTAGGAATCGCTAAAAATCGTACCATGACCGTATTAAAGGTGAACGATTATTGAACGGCAATGCTTGTCTCTGCCTGCTTTGATGATGAAGTTTAGTCTTAGTGTTGTGAATAAACAACGTTCAAAAACTACGATATAATTCTCTAACACATTACCGGTTTTTTTTTAATGATCATAACTTGAATTTCTTAGATAAATACACGTTATAACTAAGATTATGTATTACAACTTACCATGATTTATTATCTAAAAGCTCTAAAAGCACAAGTTTCACGTTAAAAAAAACCTTTTTAACTCTTAAAGATACAATGTGATATTCAGAACGTACCTACGTTCATCAACTGTCAGCGCGTAAATATAAACAACATTTCACTTGATTAATAATTTAATGATTTTCACAGCCTTTTACAAAAGTAATATATAATGTTCGAAGCCCTACTAGACATTAAAGTCGATAAGAGTATAGAGTGCTTTTGGTAAATTTTGTTTCAGTCACAATTATTGTAAAAAAGTATTTTGTTGTGTTGTTCCTACAAAAATACACACATGGGTACATTTATAGTAAAGGAATTTATTGAAATATCGAAATACAAGAACCGCAATGCCCATAATCCAAGAAACATAACCTTTTTACAGGAATGCAACGGAGCCCCAGTATTCTTGACATCTCCTAGTCTACTAATCTGAAAAATAATATATCTAGTAATTCCATCCAGTGGAGAGCCTAACTAATTAATCATTATACATACCTATGTATTTAGGATGAAAATTAAAATAAAGAATAATACTCATGATGTGTTTTTATATACTTACATATACCTGCATATTAGAAACCAACAAAGTACACCATATGAATTTATGGCTCCTGCAGGCAATCATCTCTGTTACCAGTTTTTGTTCTTGTAAACTTTCATTGCATTTATATGGATAATATGGGTTCCTACTTATATGTATATATGTTTCAGTCAGTCATAAGAAAGTATCATGTGATAAATTATAATAACTTAATTTGTAAACAGGTAAAAATTAAACACATTTTTTTAAACTAGATGCGGTCATTGTTTTATTTTCATAAATTTACTGTGTTACATTATGTTGTGTAGAAACACATGCATTTGCAAAACATTTGTGATTGGAAATGTAGCACTCGATGGGCTAATCAACATCTCAATCGAGCCTTTAGTACATCAATGGTCCTCTCAATAATGTTTTGGGTCTTGTTATGCTTCTCAGTGTAAAAGGCTTCTGGAGACTGGTTCTGCATTCCAAATAAAATTGATGTCATTATTGTTTTTCTGAGTCAATACCGAGAATCTCCTGAAATAAATGGATTAAAAGATTACTTGCTGATGTTTTTCATTGTCACTTTAATACACAGCAAATTATGTTTAATAGCAAGGAACATACACAAGAAACACACTAGTGTAGTTATGCTCCACAATAGAAAATCTGATGAATTGATAACACTCACCTTAGTCTCTGCTTAGATCACTAAGCCTTTGGAGGATTTATTATTTTCATTATAGGTTCAAAACCCTCGCACAAACGGGGGACTACATCTTTTGATAGGCCTGTAAAATACAAATATTAATTGAGTATTGTAGATTTGTAGAGTAGGTTTTTATTTATACTTACATTACGTATTTTCATAGGTTTTGGTTACCATTGATGATTTTAAGTTATATCTTCTTACCTATATTAATTGATTCTTATTCCCTGTCATTAACTTCATTATTGTTATTTATTTCCCAAATGCAACGCCGTTGGTATGTTTTTCCATACGATTTTCACACTTCAATTTTATTATTTACATATTTCGTACTCGTTACACAGCTACAAAAATGAAAAAGTCTGGTTTAATTCGCTTACAATTCTCACCATCCACTTTAAAAACTCTTATTACATATATAAACCTAACATGTTGCCACGAATATCATTTTAGATTACAAAACGATGTTGAAAAAGCTAGTCCCATAGTAACTTTTTAGCAATCGCTAATTTTGACATTACAGCCGTTCCATTATCATTTTGCTGCTGTCAAATAGCACGTCATAGTACGAAAGTCTATACAAAAAAAAAGGTGAACGGTTTTGTAAACGTTAACTTAGCAGGCCTGTTACAGGCCTGCTATAACGATGTCATAGTACAAAATAGCGAGGCAGTTCAATATCCGGGCAACTTCTGCCCTGCTATAGAGGTCATAGTAAGGGCCCTGCTGTCTGCGGGTCAACCATAAACTATCAGCTGCTTCACAAATGACATTTAGCATGACATTGGCAAATGACATATGACACATGTCAGTTGGACAGACCATGAGACCACCAATTCTGATTTCTGACCAAAGCATCTCTTCTCTTGGCACATTTATTTTAATAAATTAATTAATAACATAAGTTGTTTTGAGAAGGTTTTGTGACTATAAATACTATAATTCACTGGTCCTTCTAATACAAACAGATCGAAGACTATTATTATGTTCCTCACAAATGTCTTATTCAAAAAAGCCAAGAGCAAGTTCGTGTTTTGAATTTCTTATCCATGATATTTCTCAAATAAATTGTGCAGCTAACACAATTTCACATTTTTTCCAGGATGGTTATGGTGTTATTGGAAAGTGTGGTGTCTGGTCACCAAGTAACGAGGATAAGAGAGCGTCTAGCTGATAAACTGGAGTTTATTCGCTTTGATCCATACAGTAAGTTTGTAGTACATAACTAACCTCAATGAAAAACCAGACTGACATTCTTTCTTTACGAACGAACTCGCATAATTACTTACTACTACTATCAGTGCGTGGGCCTCTGACAATAAACGTTTATATGTGTAATTGTAGGGCTGAGCTGAAGTTATGACCCATAGAAAGTGCTTGTTTTAATAGTTTCTAGTAGTATCCTGTAGAACGTAAATATAAATCAGCCAGCCCATCACACTTAATGTAAGTCAGTAAGGTACCTGATACTTAAAAATGGGCTCAGCATGTAAGTGTATAAGTATACCATGCAAGCCGTAGCAAGTATGCATGCATACCTTTCTTTTTAAGTATGTATTCCTCTTTTTATTAAAAACTAAATTAGGTTTGTTAAAATGATATAGGTCTAGACTCTCTGGAATCTCAAACTATAACGTAACAAGTGAATATTTCGTGGTAGATCTTGGATCCATGCAAGACATTATGGAAAATCATGTAATTTTTAATTTTTCCATAGGGATTTTATTTAAGAATACCAGCTTCTGTTCTTTCAACATGTGTACTACTACTATACTTTATATGCTTTTGTTGGCCTTATAATAGCACACTCAACCGCTGAGTGTTGGGTCCTGGGTTTGATTTCAATGCTGAGCAAAATATTATCAGTTTTCCTTTAGGAATTTTTCGATGGAGCATCCTGGAGTTTGGAAATCCGCCATGATTGTTATCTCATCAGGGTATGAGAGTGAGGGAAAAGGGACTGCAGACTGTGTTTGCACGAATATCTCCTGTGTAGTTTGTTAGTCTTCGTTAAGATTGTCCACCATGACCAAAATTACGCCCGTTGTGTTTCTACAAAAAATCGCAAGTGTGGCGCACACAACCGTATGTGTTTTTCTAAAACAAACGCACCAACTTTGTAGCCAGCCATGCTTCAGGCATGGCCTGCCTAATGTTCGCCTACAGTCAATGTGTAAAGAGGAATCTAGGTTGAACAGGTACTCATTGAATTATTTCTTTCAGTTCAACAGGAAAGTTTGTACAAGGAAAGGAAGAAGATTAGGAGCATAAAGTCATCATAGGTCTGTAAGTTTAATATTTTCAGTGTAGATATTAGGATGTAAATAATAAACAACATGTTTTAAATGTTATAATTTAGTTATTGTACTTTAAACAATAAACAAATCTTTGGATACAATGTGTTTCACTATATTTACTACAAAATTATGAAACCTCTGTAATTAAGTACTGCATGTTACACTTTGCTACCAAATATAATGTACAGAGCAGAGTCTAATATATGTTCCATATAATGAGTTTAGAATATATGCTTTACTTTCCAACTTCTTACGGCTAAGTCCGATACTGTATGCAATTGAAAGAATTTCAAAATTACATGTGCTTCTTTCGTCCAATGTGCCTTATTCAGACAAAAAGTGCTAATAGTGCTAATTAAAATAAATTTACAACATAAAACACCAATTATTATAATAATTTTCGTCACTACTACGTAGGACCCAGCCCAGATAAATCTAAATCTAATAAATTTTTCAAAAGAGAATTCTCAATTTATATAATATAGGCCAAATATTGATTAATACATAATATATCTCATATCACAATACAAGAACTAAATAATTTAAAATTTCGTTTATGATAATTTTAATAATTAAAATGATTTTTTTTTCTACATTTTCATATTTTAATACATGAATAATTTAATTATTCTCAATTTTGAATAAAGTGCAAATCCGATAATTTATCAACATTCAGTTTTCCAATAATAAATGTAAATATTTTTTTTTCCAATTAATAAACATTTTTAAACACTTATATTTTATTCTCACTGTATTTTTAAATCTATCTCAAATCTTACTAGAAGGTTAAATATAAGACTTACACCCTTAAAATACCTTTTAAGGCTTTATCTATATGTGTTCTAATACTGTGGCCACATGCACTGCAACCATGATATTATTGAAAATAAAATAATTTGAATGAAATTGACTAGAATGTAATATTAATGTACTTAGGCACCTAAAAGAATCTCTTTATTATTAAATATTCCAATAATTGAGTACAGCATTTATAATTTTTGTTTATAATTAAAAATATGTACACAATACAGATGAAATAATTTTGAAAATTTAATATTGACATCAAAAGAGTCCTTAATTGATTTAAAATCAAATAAAACTTATAATCTACTTATTATAAATGTACAATATGAGGAAATTCTTTGGCTTATGATAGTTTTACAAAGTATAATTATTAAGATTAAAAAGATTTGAAATTATAGGAAGTTGGTCCTCTAACGACACTGTAATGGTAGTATAAAATTTTAATGGAATGATATTATTTTTATTTATTTTTTAGTTATACATAAATGTACAATAATGAATGAAATATTCTATGACTGTTTTAATGTGGACTGGCCCTAAGCTTGAGAACTAATTTTCTGGGTGTCTATTCTTATAGTTAATAAATTACATAGAGATAAAATAGTGCCACAGAGTAGCGATACAGTTACATAAGGAAGACAACATATAGGCACAAATGCACTTTCAAATGTCCTACTTGCCTCTTCTATGTGTTTTTTCTATACAATATCAGAGTTTCTTACCAAGGAGATTTCTTAAGATATACTATACTTATAACAATTTTTTTTTTATCCTAATCTTAAATGATTCAGAATTAATTTAACAGATACAGATTTAACTCTTAGAACAATCGAAGAAAGTATGATTGATCCCATATCAACAATTTGAATTCTAGACAAATTATAATTATAAAAGTAGACAATGCATGTCATGGAATACACAAGAATAAGAATTAATTTAATAGAATAAGAATAATAATATAATTGGAAATAGTTTACGTATAATAATAATAATAAATACTTAAAGAAAATATAGAATAATAAAAGTACCTAAAAGACTAGATTGTCACTGAAATATTACATTTAATAAAATTATACCGGAAATTCTCTGAATATTCTTAGTGATTTAAAATTTAAATTATTTCCGTTATTATATAGAACGATGATTCTGTTCAGTTCAATTTCTAATTTGCTCATTTTCTAATCGACTTAAAAGCATGTTGTATAGTTTATTTAGAATATGTCTACATAATCGTAATGTATACCCGTAAATATAATTATCTGAATTCAATGGATCACTGACAATTTTATTTTTTTCGCCAATATTTCAAAAAAAGAATCAAAGTTGAATATCTGTTTTTTTTTTTATTGGAGGTTTGCCATTCAACATTTTCTGGTCCTAAATTCCGCATTGTCTATGGTTGTGTAATCAGATTAGATACAAATTGTCAGTTATCCCTCTAATCGCAAGTAAGTAACTTAGGTACTAAATAACTTACAAACTATAATTTATTAATTTCGAAAGGCCGAAAAATCACTTTAATTTTTTTTTTCTCGTTAATTTAATCGTTCCAATTTTTCGATAAAATTAATAGATATACAGCATACAGCTACCAACTTGGCCCAAAGCGGCCTTGTCAACAATTCTTTTCTTGGTCTGAGACCATAAACAGTGTTATCACCCTTATTCCCTTCAAACCAATCCACATTTCGATAAATAGGTACATTTAATTAATAATAGAATCAAACGATTAATATCTTAATGTTTAATAACGGCACGCATCAAGTATTATGAAAAATATATTTTTCTTTCACAATTCAAAATGTCGGCTTTCCCGCCAAGCGTGCCGTCAAAACAATCTTTTAATTACTTTTTTTTTAAACATTTTAACGCATAAATGTGATTACATATAATTTTGAAAATAATTTAATTTGTTCTACATAATCTTATTATCTACATACCAATTTAATTTTTAAATGTTGTATTTTTATAGTTTATTCTAGAGAGATCACTTATTCACTCACTTTTCAAGTCATTCGCTCTAACAGAGGAGCTATGTCGGGATACTTTCATGCAAAGAACTCCGTTTTTGTTGTCATGTCGAACTCGGACTCCTCCATCTTGTACATCTCGATCAGCTGGAACAAACACATGAAATTATTAGAACTGCTGCCCTACCATGAACTCTTATTGCGATCCAAAAAACTGAATTGTTCTTCAAATACTTAAGTCAATATAACGCATCAATTTATGTCATTTATTGACGTATTTTCTCTTATCGCGATCCAAAAACTGAACTGTTCTTCAAATACGTCAATATAACGCATAAATTGATGCGTTATATTGACGTATTTGAAGAACAATTCAGTTTTTTGGATCGCAATAAGAGTTCATGGTAGGGCATCTGAACAGAAAAAAAGAAATAAATAGGTACAGTTTATTTACGGGAAAATTACGCACATAACATAAAAAAAAAGTAAACAAAAGGAAAAAAAGTACAAGTCGGTATAAAAAAAAATACAAAATAATACATTAGCACAGTATACTACTCCGCAAAATACTACTATACTTCCTTGTTGGTCTCATGGTCGCAAACACGACTGATGCGCAAAGGGTTATTGGGATTTAAAAAAAAAATCGCTTTTTGACAGATCATAAAAAATATGTCAATTGATTAGCAGTGTTAACTACCCAATTCTCGTTAATCTGGAGAAAGTTCTTTCGGTTACAAAAGTTAAAGAAGTAATGTCACAGATGTTATACATACGTTATCAATATCCTTGGACAGCTCCTCCATCTGCTTGTCGTGGGTGACCTTCAACTTTTCCTTCTCGCGGTTCTGCTTGATGGTTTGGGTCTGGAAATATTGAAATTACACTGTCAGTAATAGAATTTAAAACCTTCATCTCGTGCTTATTATTTTTGTCGAATACCGTCAGCTTTTTATTCTCTCTCTCTTTCTTCCATATTTTATGAAATTCGGTTCGGTTTCGCCATTCAAGTCTTGCAACTTCGAACTATTCTGTCCTTCCTACATTTAGATAAACAATACGAGCATCGCCGTATAACATGTATTGTTTTAGTTTTTACCTTACAAAGAACTTACACACATTCGCTGATTACTTTGTTCACAAACGCTCACTAAGCAGTACGAGCAAAACTTAATTTATCATAACATCACGCCTGTAATCCCCGAAGGGTTAGGCAGAGGTGTACACATTAGTACACCCACATTTCGCCAGTTATGTTAAAGTCCCATGTAATAGGGGGCGAGGCTATTGCCATCAACCGGACACAAATCCAGACTTCGAAGCTGCTACTGAGAAATTACTGATAGAAAAACCCAATAAAACTTGCCCGATTTGGGAATCGAACCCAAGACCTCATGCTTAGCAGTCGCGGTTTGCGACCAACGAGGCAATCAAAACTTAATTTCTCCCACCTAATTTCTCCTACTCCATCATTGTTTATTAGCACCAAACTTTCATTCGTAGAAAAACACTTTCAAATGGATCTCACCTTCCTCTCATCCAAGAACTTCTTGGTGTTGTTCTGCTTCTTCTCTCGCAGCCGTCGATCCTTCTCCTGCTTAGTCTTCAAGGTCTTGTCGTTGGCGACCTCCTTGCTCGTCTCCATGCTGATCTTGGCTTGGCGGCCATTCATCTCCTTCAGCTCCCTGGAATTTGGAATAAAACACTGTTTGAAATAAGAAGGACGTCAATGATTCGTCTTGTTATTAAAAACTAGTGTTATAATTTTTTTTATTTTTACAACATAACATCACGCCTGTAATCTCCGCAGGGTTAGGCAGAGGTGTACCTATTAGTACACCCACATTTCGCCTGTTATGTTTAAGTCCTCTGTAATAGTGGGCGAGCTTATTGCCATCATCCAGGCTTAAATTCAGACTCCGAGGCTGCAACTGCCTAAAAGCTTGTTTTTTAAACAAGCTTTCATAATATTGCTTCGTCAGGCAATGTACATATTATGTATTCAAAATTCCAGTTAAATCTAACACCGGGAAGTGGCTCCAATTTAACTTGTAAGATTTGTACGACCAGAGAAACCACACCGGGAAATTCAAACCCAATGGCCTCCTTGGGATTTCCATTGACTGATTACATACTTGGTCTGGCTTCTTGTAACCAGAGATCAGTCACCTATTTCTCCGAAACACACCATCAAACAAGAAACAACAATTCAATCATCGGATAGCCATCAAATCTGTTTATATGACTATCATAAAACATATCCACAGCATCCGCTCGGCAAAATATGAATCACAGTAAAAAATAGTTTAGATTCAAATGTTCGAGTTTATTCACGTCAATCGCTAATCTATTGGAACATTGAATGTTTATGATATATCAAATAAATCTTAGGAGAGTGTTCATTTATTTACGTTGAGAAGTTAATCGCTGGTAATAAATTCTGTTTTACAAGTTTTATAAACAGACAGATGGTTCTAAAATAGCTTGTTTGGTGAATTATATATTTTGCGTCTATCTATACCTACTTAGCTTTTCTTTTTTAAGAGTAGGTGTGTTTTTTGCTGAGGCTTAGCGCAAACAGCTTATCTGGTCCTGCCATGATGTGAAAGTTTGTGAAGATGTTTTGATGTTTGTTACTCAATCACTCGTAAACCGTTAAACAGATTTGAATAAAAGTTGGCACATAGATAAACCATTTCCTGGATTACACATAGCATACTTTTTAACATAAACATCACGCCTGTAATCCCCGAAGGGTTAGGCAGTGGTGTACCCATAAATACACCTACATTTCGCCAGTTATGTTTGAGTCCCATGTAATAGGGATTCTTTTTATCCCGGTAAAGTGTTCCTTTGGGATAAGAGTTCAACTTAATTTACGGAAAGTTACTTTTTAGGCGATGCCGCGGGCAGAGGCTAGTCTCAAATATGTTAAACTTTGCCTAAGTATGATGTTACTGGAATATCACCGATGTTACTGAATATAATTGTAATACCTTCCTACTATTATTATGTTGCCGCGTCCTTACTTATCGGGGTTCATGTTGGAATTTAATTTAAATGTAATATAATAACTATGTAGTACATGATTGCAATAAATAACTAGTTTAAGTTTGTCTTCTTGTCTAGGTACTGAAAAATGGTTTCCATACGAAAATTACTCGAAGAAGCCCGGAATCTGGATTGACCCAGACTGCTAATTGAAAATTATTTCAAGATCTTTGACATCAATCATTATAATCGACTCCTATCCCTATTATGTCTTTTGGACTTCTTTATTCAATTTGTGAAATATGCTCTGTCTTGTCCTACTGGATTACTGGAGTAAGAACCTTAGTATCAAACTGAACTCTGACCTCTCATGTTTCCCCTCCAACTGCTTCATCTGCGCCAGCTGCGTGGCTTCCATCATCTTCTTGAGCAGGTCGCGCTGCTCGTTGAGGCGGCTGCGCGCGCTGGTCCACTCCTCCACGCGGTGCTTGGCCACCAGCTCGCTCCATGCCGTGGCTTGCTCGTTCACCAGCTTGCGGAACGATGCGTCGTTGCTCAGTTGGTCTTTGCTGTAAGGTTGAGAGGGTTCAAGGTAAAGGGGGATTTCTATTATGTACAGTCATTTGGTTCGATAAACAGAGGTTACCTAGAAAGTTTTGAAAATAAGTAAATTATAAACTCATAAGAAATCTATAAGATTTCCATGTGTTCTTTCCGAATTCCAACTTTGCTACCTCGTACCTTTGCCGCTCGCACCGCAATATTGAAAAAAATGGCGTTGGAAATCCTCTCCGACATCTCCTTTCCGATTCGTTTAATGATACAAAAAATTTACTACATAATTAAACTAGAAATTTCCTACAATTTATTTAGTTTTTTTTTTGTAAAATCAATAGTTTTAGTGTGCGAGCGCCGCAAAGTGCACTTCAAAACTTTCGGGTTCGCGTCCCCGACATGCTGTGATGGCGTAAAGGTTTCATTTCTGTCGGCAGTTCCTATGACGGCTTTTTTTTTTTTTTTTTATGTGTTAAAAATCATCAAATGACTCCTTCCGCCCTGGGTGGGGTGGAAGGGACTGTCAGACTTTTACTGACTAAAAAACCACCCTGTTCCTTCTGTTGCCCTTTACGTTCCGGGGCCACGGTATCCTGTTAAGACGTCCCGCAACCCCGGCAGGCGTTTGGCTCCTATTGGGGCCCCGTCCCTGTGCTGACAGCTCTTTGAGGCGCGCGCGAACAGAACGCGCCGTCGACCCGGGCATGGTCCTTGATCGGACGGCGAGCTACCCATTACTCGCCGTCCGCAAGCCCGCGTCCTATGACGGCTTACTTTATTTTTAGTTAATTGTTTCTACTCACTTCTTTCCCTTGATCATCTTCTCAAGCGCGGAGCACTGCGTCTTCTGCAGCGACATCTTCTCCTTAGAGTGACGCTTCCTCATGGCATCCAGTTCCTTCTGCTGCTTCCTGCCAGTCTTCACGAAGCCCTTCTCCTGGCGGAGGGACTCCACTGTGATCGGCTCGAACACTAGAGGAGGTTCTGAAATGAAATGAAGAGGGATAATTACATGATAAAGATTTTCTTGAACCACGTAGATAGACAGACCAGGTAGGCAGGTATGATAAGAATTGTAGGAAATGTTCGGAAGAGTTATCGCGGCTCTGAAACGCAAAGGACATTAAATAATTTGAAGGAACACGGGCGAGTCTCAGTCAGTAAATCTAACACTGCCTTCCAGTCCCCCCAGAATGGAAGAAGTCATTTGATAAATTCCCATTATTAAAAATAAAAGGATCCTATGAACAGTATTATCCCCAAAAGTAACATTGTCATTCCCTAGCCCATAAGAAAGGCAAAATATAATATTGACAAAGATGTAAACTAAATCATCGTGTCTTACACCACACCAAGATCTTAAGTTCCTTGACAAAAACGCACTTAAAGTCTTTCACAAAACAGCACAGCCTAATTTTCCAGCTAGCACAAAACAAACACAGAACCAATAGTTCCTGCAGAAAGTAAAAGTAAAACACACACAGTACCTAAACAAAACGACACAGTGGTCATGTCGTTCGACACGCTCGCACGCAGTCAACTTGAGCAACTCTCGAAAGGCGTCTAATAAGATATCTGATACGAAACATCTGTATCTTGAAATATTAAGGTAATACGTTTGGTGGGGGGTGTGAGTTATAAGCGGAGCGATTTGGTGCGGAATGCAGGTGATTTATTCTTTATTATGGGAGGTTTTTGGTAGAAATTCTAAAGAAGGCGGAAAACCAGACATTGGCCGTTTGAGAGTCTAGTGGTCGTGGAATGCTAGCAGATGAGTGCAGTAAAGTTTCGCCAAAACGACCCAACCGCCAGTCGTTGACGGGCTGGCGGTGAATGACGCTATTATCTTCAATTAGATTAATTAATCAATATGACAAATATATATGTTGCATTACTATATAGCAATAATATACACATCAAAAGTGTCTAGGGATCAACATCCCTAACAAATGTTAGGGATGTTGATCCCTAGACACTTTTGATGTGTGTAGTTCAATGTACATCCATTTATGCCTAGAATAAATTTAAAATTAATCAACTTTAAATATCCAAAATTATAAGGGTACAAACTTAATTAATCTCTGCCTACGTTAAGTTCTGAAGAATGACGACTTAAAAATGACTAGCATGCCTCCTCTAGGCGACCTCCTCTCTTTTTCTCTCTTTTTATTATACATATACGAGTGTCAGGAAGTTCCTAACGGAGGACACAATTTTTTTCTTCTCTTACTTTTCTTTATAAACCCGCTTCCTCCTGCACCTCGCCCCACACCTCACTATAGAATGATTCTTAAAATATCTGCTGCATGTCATATACTCCGCGGATTAGTTCGGTTAAACTCCTGCGTAAATACAGGTCGGAAATTATGAATCCAAATCTATTTCTAGCACAGTGCAGATCACATTAAGCTAAACACACTCGGGTAAAAATCTACAGTTAATGTCTACCATGATTTATTTCGAAATGTAGTGAACGAGCAAGTAAACAGAGTTGCAGTTTTGTTGATACGATTGAAATGTTTACTTTGAACAAAATTGAGATATTCGGTTGAATGGAATGCAGTGAGTAAACGGGTGAGCAGAGGGCGTGGTGTTTCGAATTGACAGGGAATTGGCAGTTGATTATCTTTACGTGTCTTCGGTGTTATGAAGGTTAACGAATAATGCTGGAAACAAACTGTGTTTTACTTGAAGAGTTATTGTATTTTGAATTATATTCCGATGAGTGTAAAGTTCTTATTATAAAATTGTTTTAACTTAAGACCCGCTTTTAAAGCTTTTAAGTGTTTTTAAAAATTCATTTTGTAATGAGATGGCATGGTTATTATTGCTTGAAATTGGTGACCTAGATGGGATATTTTTTTGCGTGCCGGAGTCATGACCGAGACAAAATTTCGCCAATTATGTCGAGATAATTCTTTTAGTCTTAATATATAAAAGCGAAAGGTGGTAGGTGGTATCCACTTATGCATCACGAAATATCGTAAACCGCTTGACGTACCTAGGTATAAAGATGAAATTTGGCAGGGAGGTAGTTTATACTTATAGCAGACGTCCGCTAAGAAAAGATTTTCCAAAATTCACCCCCTAAGGGGATGAAACGGAGGTCCGACATTTACGCGGACGAAGTCGCGGGCAAAAGATAGTTTAAAATAAACTTGTCGCATACAATTAAATCAAAATGTTATAGGATAGTCGTATTTCGTATACGAAAATCAATTTGTGCTTGCAAGTGCCAGCTAGACTTCAAGATGGATTTTCATTTTTTCAGAATCTAGGTATATTGTTGTTACACAGTCTTGCATCAGCCACTGCAATATGATGAATATCAAAAAATTTACTCAATCTTAATAAAAATCAAGGTAAACAATAAAGTTTATTTTTGGCTCAAGTTTACATAAACAATGTTTAATTTTGTTCTTTCTTACCACAGGAGCGCGGCAAAAAGACTATTATACTAGTATCTACCATGAAAAATAAAAATGATGATATAGTACGGCCGACGTATCTTGGCGGTATGAAGTTATAGCTGTTTGGCTGCGCAATGGATCTTATAGAAACGAAATTGTTTACTGCGCAGCAATCGGCTAACTTCAGAGCCGCCAAGATACGTCGGCCGTATTGTACTAACATACATTTTAAAATATATAACTAACTTCAATTTTCTGACTAAGGGTGCGGGCACACCATGCGTTGCGGCGCCGCACCGCACCGTGTGTACACTATGATTATTAGTATGTAAAACGACGCAACGGCAGCGCTGCGTCGACGCAACGGAGACGCAACGTACCGTGTGCTCGCGCTCTTACTGACCAACTAAAAAGCGCCAAAAAAATTTCAAACCTCGTGGGTCCAAAATTTTACTTAATACCTATGAAACCATTGTACCAGCTGGCGCGCTGACGTCCCTTCGACCCTATAGTCAAGTGCCTAATGTCATGTCATCAGGCCATTGCAGACTTAAAGGTCCAGTAATAAGCCATTTACATTAACTGGTGCCTAGTAGCTGACGGGTACATTCTAACATCTTCAAACTGTATTCCAACATGCAACATCATCAATAGGGTAGATGACACCACCAATCAATTGACGTAATTTTTATGACCTGTCAAAACGCGATTCTCCCATAGATTTTGTATAACAAAACTCAACTGTGACGTCACTTTTGTGCAGACTCAATTGACTAACTATTTATTAATTTGAAAGCAGTTAAAAATCCAATTTTACAGTGATTTGAAAATTAATCAGGTTTTCAGGGCCTAAATAAAGTGTTTCTTTATAGAAGCTATGTCTTGGAATTATTGGTTAATAGTGTCATCTACCCAATTTCCAGCCATTTTTAAAATCATATAGAATTGAACCAATAATTCATAAACCATAAACCAATAATTCCCAGACAAAACTTCTTTAAAGAAACATTTATTTTAGCACTGAACATACATACATACATAAACTCACGCCTTTTTCCCATAGGGGTAGGCAGAAACTACAGAACGCCACCTGCTACTATCCTTACATACTCCTTTCGCCTCATCTACGTTCATACATCTCATCATACAAGCATGCCGGTTACGAGTACTCCGCACCTGACCTTAGCACCGAAAACCCGATTAATTTTCAATTACTGTAAAATTACATTTTTTGTGGCTTTGAAATCAATAAATAGTTAGTCGATTGAGTTGGAAAATAAGTGTCGTCATATTACCATACAAAACGTATGATTGATTGATAATGATTCGTAGTGTCAACTACCCAATTGTTCTACAACCCTAAATAAACTGTATGACCAAAGCTATAAAGTTCAAAATGATATAATCCTACCTGCTTTCTTCTCCTCGATCTGCACTTTCTTCTCGGGTCCGGTCTCCTCGATGCCCATCTGCTTCACCTTGTCGTTCCGCGCGTCGGCGGCGCCCATGAACGCGCGCGGGTCTGACAGCGCCGCCATGAAGTCTGCACAAACAATTTAACTTTAATATATAATTACTAATAATACCAGCCAGTCCACTGTAGGGCAAAAGCCTCTTCCCATACAAAGAAGACACGAGCATTGATCACCACGCTTGCTCAAGGCCGATTGGCAGTCCCAGATTCATATTAATTATAAGTCCAGGTCTCTTTACGATGTTTTTCTTTACTGATATCAATGATATCCAAGAAAAACTTAGAAAGTTAATTTGAAATTGAATTGAAAAAGTTCGGACGACGGTACATTACGACTGAGACGTGTCTGACGGGGCGTGACTTTAAGAAGTATTCAGAAGCTATTGGCAAACCTTAATATTCATGATTTACAGTTGTCTCAAATCTATACTAATATTATAAAGAGGTAACATTTGTTTGTAAGTTTGTATGTTTGTAAGTTTGTAAGTTTGTATGTAGGGGGTAATCTCCGGATCTACTGAACCGATTTTGAAAATTCTTTCGGAAATTGGATGCTACGTTATCACTGAGTGCTATAGGCTATATTTTATTTTAGAAAAAATAGGGGTCCGTAAGATATTTGGGTTTTTCGGACCCAAGGTGTAAAAAATCATCCAAAAAAGGGTTGGGGTAGGGTACGATAGGGGTAGGGGTAGGTTAGGGTAGGGGTAGGGTAGGGTAGGGTAGGGGTAAGGTAGGGTAAGGCAGGGTTAGGGTAGGGGTAGGGTTAGGGTAGGGGTATTGGTAGTGTAGGATACCACGCGAACGAAGTCGCGGCGGGTCAGCTAGTCAATAATAATATGATATAAGTAGATATTTTACTAGGTAATTTTATTTTAAGGGTTTTACGACATTAATTTTATTAATCAATTTCTAAATTAGGGCTTACTATCTCCTACTCTTTTGTTGTGCCCTACAGGGTCCATATTGATCTCAATTATAAAGTTACCAGGGTCATACTCAGAAAAAGTGTACATTTGGTATCTTTTCTTGTCCCACTACTTCATATTAAAGTAAATATCCAAATTATGACAATGTTTCCTTTTTTACCCTCAAATTTTTATGTTAGTGTAATAAAGAATAGATTTATATGCTATTTTAACTTTAATTTTCATTAAAAGAGTATTTTTTTTGAATGTCAAAACATTGTTAAAAATTTCTCCATACATTTTTTTCGTGTCCCAATGACGATTACACATTTTCAGATATGAATTGTTACGAATATTCATAGCTTTACTTTACATAAACTGTGGCTATATTATTCTTGATGAATCAAGTAACTAAATAGGACCAAGTATATTCATCAATCATCTAGAGAAGAATTTATTTTTATTTAAATATCTTTGTCCCAAAATTATGAAGTTTCGTTACTCAGGGTTAGTACACGCAATGAAATATTGGAAAAAATACTTTATTTTAATAAATACTTTTTCCTATTCTGGCGACACTATAACTTACGTGAAAGTCACTGTCGCGGCAGCCTTTACGTTTTCTCGGTAGTCGTGAAGTCGAGATCTATCAAGTGAATAGGTATTTACAAAAAAATCCTCAGGGTGATAAACGACTATTATTGTGCTAAGTTTATTATATTTTTTGTTTACTTACTATGTTATTTTCTATTTTTATGTATTATCTTAACGAATACGCTCAGTGATGACATAGTATACACGTGGTTTACTTTAAAATATTTGTAGAGGTTAAAGTTTCTCAGATTTTATTCTCATTTTCGTTATTTTGCGTTACGTTACGAAACTGAGAAATTGTTAAGCTTAGTTCACAAAGACGAAAAGTAATTAAATTGTAATTATTATTACCGTCACGTAATTTGGATAAAGATTTTGAAGTGAGGGTAGCTAGTTCGCGCACATACAAATTCATACACTTGTAACCTACTTAAAAAAAAGAAGTTTTTTTTTTTTTTTATCTCATAACTCCTCAAGCTTTTATAATAATATAAATAAATCAAGATTCGAAAGACATGTGGCGCCACCTATTCTCATAAGAACGTTATTGTTGTTTTCCTCAGTAAAAGTACCCTATGTCTGTTTTTGTACACCTGACAAAGTATATGCGAAATTTTAGGAAGACCGGTTCAGTAGTTTAGGCGTGAAAAGGTAACAAACAAACAAACTTATATGACTGATTAGCCAAATATAATCACGTGTTTTATTCGCCCAATCCATGTGTACTATACCTTATGACATCAGTTTCGTGACGGAGATTCTCAGTATCGTTACCTATCAGTTTAGTTACAAATTTAAAATGTACACTTTTTCTGAGTATGACCCACCACCTAAGAATACATATTGAGATATTGATTAAATCGGCAATTCGTCAAAGATATTGGTTAAATCGTTAGATCTTTAAACGGTACCTACTATAATTTCAGAGCACATACCTTCAAAGCCATCTGGCACATAGATCTTCAGCTCAATGTTACAGAACAGCATGGGGAGTGACATGGGGAAGTTGGCTTCAGTCCTGAGCGAGATGTGTCGGTAGCCGGCCTGCAGCCCGTCCAGGGGCAGGATGCGTTGTCCGAGCAACTTGCCGCTCTCATCGTACACGCCGAAACGGAGGACTGCCAAGTCTGGCAGTACGACCTAGTGGAAAGAAGGTGGTTTAGAATGTTGCAGACTACTTTAACTTGGACATAAAGATCTTGCTTGACCGTTGGAGAAACAAAAGAGTAAATAATTTTTCATCCCACCATCTCGGAAAGAGTATTTTTAATCTTCAATATCTGAGTGGAAAAGCCGTTTTTATTCTCTAGAGGATAAAGTAAATTGAATTTAGAACATCGTGTGCACAAAGTTTGTGAATTAAAAAAAAACATTAAACCTATTTACTGCTACCTCTATGGTGCCGAAATATCATACAACTTTTTTTTAATTTGTTAAAAACTCAGACTCGGAACCTTCTTGGTGTTCTTTTTTCAATTTGCTTTGTACGCGGTTCTTTACGCGGCATTTTTTCACGTCATTGTTAAACCTATTAAAAACAAGAAACTTGAAAACAAGTGAAAAAACTAAAATGAGTGATTCTAGCGACGAGGAAGTTTGCTTGACGCCAACAGAATTGACTGAAACTGTTAATAATGCGCAAATGAGCTTTCTCCCTCAACAATCACGCGAGAAGTATTTAAAACAGTACGATATGTTCAACACGTGGCGACTAGCAAAAGGAGCCAAAACTTTCTCAGAAAACGTATTGCTGGCATATTTTATAGAATTATCCGAGAACAAGAAAGCAAGCACTCTATGGAGTACGTATTCGATGCTAAAAGCAACAATAAAGATGAAAAAAGACAAACATATCGATACCTATCCTAAATTAGTGGCATTTTTAAAAAGAGCCTCATCTGGTCATCAACCAAAAAAATCGAAGGTTTTCACAGTATCTGATATTGAAAAGTTTCTTAACGAAGCACCCGATTCCGTATATTTGGCGGCAAAAGTAAGTCAGTTGCACATTCAGTATCTACTTTAAGTATATTAATCTCAATTAAATAGTATACTTAGTAGATGTTGATAGGCATAATTATGCGTTCATATCAATTTTATTCATTTATCTACTACAATACTCTTTACGTTACAGGTTGTTCTTATTATTGGAATAAACGGAGCATGTCGAACTAATGAACAACTTAATGTCAAAAACATTGAGAAACATTCAGATGACTTACTATTAATTAATTTACCTAATACAAAGACAAAAAGAGACCGCAACTTCGTCATTCGCAAGGAATACGTAACGATTGTTGAGAAATATCAAGCCTTACGCCCGCCTAACACTCCAATCAATCGATTTTTTCTACAGTATCGCAATGGAAAGTGTGTTAGACAGCCTATGGGTACTAATAAAATTGGCAGTATCCCACGAGAAATAGCAACATTTCTTGAACTTCCAGAACCCCTGTTGTACACGGGTCATTGTTTCCGACGAACTTCAGCCACACTTTTGGCTGATTCCGGAGCTGATCTCCTGTCCCTTAAGCGCCACGGAGGCTGGAAGTCCAATGCAGTTGTAGAGGGATACATAGAGGATTCCATCCAAAATAAGTCTAAAATATGTGAAGGCATCGTAGGAGCCATTACACTGAAAGAGCCTCAATCGGATCCTTGGACTGGCCCTTCTACATCAAAAATAAGCCGTTATGAAACACCTAACCATCTCCCTCTCTCTCCAACATTCACGCCAAGGGAATCCGATGAATCGGTACAACTATTAAGTATGACAGATAGTTTACCGAAAAACAGTACACAAGTGACTAACACCAATATTACAGTACCAAACAAAAATATTACACTCAATTTAAATAACTGTAGCAACGTTACTTTAAAATTTTCTTAATTATACCTTAGTATTATTTTGTTATAATTTAAAGATTATTCTGTAATACTTACCTGTCATAATGTAGTAATTAATACCTAAACTGAAATAAAAGTGTACCTATCTTGTGATTGTAAACGTTTTTTTTTGCATTTAGTCATTTCCTCGCTGAGGTGGAATGAAAAGTTACGTGTTGCACTCGAGTGCAAAGATTTTTCACCTCGTGCCTTTTTTGATTCCCTCGCTGACGCTCAGGATTCTAATTTTGAATCACTCGCTGATCCTTCGCTTGCTCGGTCATCAAAATTGAACACGCGGTTAAAAAGCAACTTTGCACTCTTGTATAACAAATAACTATAGTCATTCCACTCCAAGAAAGAGTTCGCATACACGGGTGGTTTTTTAGAGGTTTCTGATGTATTACCGTAAAGTGCCACGTGTATGTTTGTTAAGTTTTTTACTAGTATAAAATATCTTTTACATCTGACAAAAAAAAGTATAAAATTAAGGTTTGGTGATATTCGCGATTATTACTTATATCTTTTACAAGCGCTTTAACTCAATATCAATCCAATATCGACCTCAATTTATCGGGTCTAATGCAAAACACCTCTAATTTATCTCTTTAAAAAAAACATCGAATAAAATAACCAATCACTCTATATATTACCTAGATGTTCGAGATCCCGTACTTTCGAACTAACGTACTTCGACATTTCAAACTTCGAGATTCCGTAACGGAGTCGTAATTTTTCAGTGATAAACATAATTATGTCAGTATGGTTGGCAAAAAAATCTGCTTGCATATGACAGTCGTAAGGTTTGCAAGAAAACATCTCCTTACCTTTCTGAACAAGAACGGCTCCTCATTGTAAACGGGGTTGAGTCCGTTGGCTGGCACCATGCGGGTCCTAAACTCCTTGCGGATGGTGTCTGATGGTAGACCGTACATGTCCACCTCCACGTATGTGCCTACCTTCTTGTCTGACAAGAACTGACCGGCTATGACCTGGTGACAATGTATGAATGGTTCATAATATGGTTTACTAAGAAGAGGCGTTGCCTTGTAGGTTCAATGTTAATATTGAAATGAAAAAACCTATTAATGTTTGATAGATTTTTAAGAATTTAGCGGTGCATTTTGTAATAAGTAGAGGTTTTCTTGAATCATAAGAACTGATATTTTTGCTTTAAGATACATTTTTCGGGATTTAGCTTTGAATTTTGAACCAATTAGGGTTATTTTTTTAATTCATGGAAATCAATTTTCCGTTATTTTTTGTAGCTACTTGCATGTTGTGTGGCTTCCTATTTCGAGGAATAGGTACATACAATCACACAAAAACACTACTTCTACATCTTTTGAAGAAGGTTGTTTTAATAAATAATTCATTAAGCCTCTTTTCGAGACCTCATAAGAAGAAGAGAAAAAGAGAGAAGAGGAGTTCTCAGGTACCTGCACGGAACACTGAGCAGCAATCACGCCATCTACCGGCGCATCGGCAAACGGATCGAAGCTCCTGTCAGCGCGTCTCATGAAGTCAGGCTTGAGGAGGTAGCCGCAGTTGCCGTTGTACTCGAACTTGCCCTGGTTCAGCTGCATCGGCAAGTCTGACGTCTGGAAGTTCAGGGACACCATCTGGCAGCCGGCGTTCCAGAATACCTGGGGAAGAAAGATTTGTAAATTTATTTAATAATGTTATTTATTTTTCGGTAAGCCAAAATGGCCGCTGGTTAATCGAGAATAGGAACCGCCGTTTGCAGATATTGTAGCATCAGCCAGAAATTCTTAATCTTAAAAATTTAAATGTCTCATAATTATGGTTCCTGATATTTCTTACATAAGAAGATGAATTGGACATGGACAGCAGTCTGCAGTTTGAAAACATAAATGATATCTTATCCTGCTATGCTTTAGGTCTCTTATTCAAAAACTTTTTTACTGCTTACAATCTTATAACGGTCCTTTAGATCTGTTGCGATGTACGCACAAGTTAAATCAGACTAAAAGTCACTCTATAGTGAAGTTTTTTTTTGCGACAAGCCCACGCCACTACTTCGAAAAACTGCAACTCCTGGAAGCCAGAATCAACAGTGGCGACCTCCAGAAAAGCACTGAGGCAATGAAAACGTTTCAAATTACCTTGGATCCCGAAACAAAATTAAGCAGAAAAGAACGCAAGGAGGAGGAGGAGGAGTAAAATTAAAAATATAATTTCCACTTCCCTCCAAATCAAGCAGGAGACAAAATAAAACTATGCTAATACGCAAAAAGGGCAGTTCACAACTGGGAAAACCACAAGACCGGATTTCACCATTAATTAATGGGTCCTAAAATGGTCCTAGTAAACTTCTTGCTATTCTTCTCCATTTTTCGTTCAGTTTTTTAGTTACCTGTGGCATGTAGTTGGAGGAATCAGCCCTGGTGCCTTTAGGGTAGATGCGGGACATCTGTCGCTTGTTGTAGTTCACGAAGTCGATGGCCTGTGTCTTCAGGTAGTTCATGCCGGTCGTCTCCGCGAATGAGGACATGTTGTGGTAGATGTTCTTTTCTGTAAATTTTATGATTATGTATTTGGGTACTTATTGGTCTTAGATAGTAACACATATTATTGTTCAAGTTATGGATTAGTTGTATAAGGAGCAATGCAAAATGATAAAGGGGAGAAGCTTACCGACGTTCGGTATTAAAATGTCAATCGATAAGTATCACCCAAGACAGCGCGTGCGTGGTGTAGGTACACTCAGAATTGTTATTCTATCAGTAAAATAAAACATTTTGTACATTCTTTACTTGTCTTTTCTGAACTGATGACTTGAAATAAGTAATCAGCCGAAATAAATACTTTAAAAGCCCCGTTTTATTAATGAGCAAACGACTCGTTCCACTGCTACTACTAGCAGTCAGAATTCTGGGTCCAATCTCTAGGGACCGACCTCCCACTCCACCAATATCTAATACCTACTTGACTAAATTGTACTCAATTGAACGGAACCTAATCCTTCATGCCAGATTTGATTTTAGCCGACGCCGCTCATTTTTAAATCTATAGCATCATCAAATTTTTACTGTAAGTAACCCCCACTTTAATATCTATTCAACATACTGTCAGCTTCCTCGAAACCCTGGAACTTGATGGGCTGCGCGTAGTTCACCATGGAGGAGAGCCAGGGGTGCACGTTGGTGGTGGAGCCGGTGTACGCCACCGGAGGGGGAGCGTCGTCACCCGCTGATGCTGCCTCCGCTACTATCTCTTCAGGCTAGGCGGGAGAGAGGAAAATTTTACTAGTGTAGGTTAATTATATAAGTAGTTATGGGAGAAAGTCTCTCAGTCTTTGGGAAGTGAAGGCACTTCCATTCCACCGCGTGTATGTATTGATCTTGACTGCCCCGTTGGTTTCATGGTCGCAAGCGCGACTGCTGAGTTCCTGGGTTCATTTCACAGCGGCAGCTCGGAATTTAGAAATTTATAGTGTGACACCCCCTCGCCTTGGTGTGCACGTGTCATCGTTTGTCACGTTCCTGATCCCTCTTGGGTCGTGTTGAGTTGCAGTTTCTGGCGCTATGATACGATACACTTAGTAATAGCATCCTCAAAGTCTGGATTTGTGCCCGGTTGGCATTAAGTTTGCCCCCTATTAGATGGGACTTAAACATAACTGTCGAAATGTGGGTGTACTAATGGGTACACCTCTGCCTAACACTTCGGGGATTACAGGCGTGATATTATGATGACACTTAGCAATAAAGTCTCATCAATCTTTTAACATTTACCTTTTTATCCAGTATAGCGACAGCCGACGCATCTTCCTTCTCCTCGTCTTCAATCACGAACTGACCCTGACGGAACAGCTCCAGCTCCTGCTTCTCAACCTCGGGCTTCAAGCGCTTGTTCTTGATGAGGATCTTGCGCTTCAGCGCTGACGGCGGCGGCAGAGGAACTCCAGGTTCCAGCTGGAATTGTAGTGACTTTGTATGTAGAAACAGTTGTTTGGTTTTTTTGTAATGGAGCTTGTGGCTTCATTTACCACCTGGGGTCATGGATAGGGCCTGTTTAACGTATCCAGCAAATCAATTTAAAAGCTGATCTTTAGTTGGAACTTTGACCTTCAATATCTCTATAACTAAAAGTTTTCCAGGTAAAAACCGGTGCCAAACATCGTAATGATGGAAACAGCATGTGATTCTCAGCTTCGTTTTGTGTAATTAATGTAATTTTTCGTACCACTTGCTCAAAAAAGTGACATTCTATGCCACAAAAAGCGAACATAACAATAGTCATTATTAATCTGTCAAAAACAGGGAAAGAAAATTGTACTGAATTTCATTTATCCTCTAGGGAGAGAATGTGATTTAAATTTGGAATACTTATGTATCGATATTAATACTGCACTACATCTGTGTTTACACCATTGAGTTCGTATATAAAGCATTAGACATCTTTTTGAAAAAGGAATACGCATTTATTATGCAGTTATGATTATTAAATAAAATTACGAAAACCGACGAGGCCGTATGAGCTTGATGCGTTTGCTTTTCCGACAAAAAAATATTAGTCTAGGAATTTGCCGCGTTTTTGTTTTCTTCAAATACATAAACGTTAAGTTTATTTTAATTTTTTTTTATAAATAACTTAATGTTCTAAAATGCATATCTCATACTTATTATTATTGTGTTAATTTTTTCGCAAATGGTACGAAAAGTAGAGTATTTTCCTCGGTGATAAAGCTGTCTTAGTCTTGGGTGAACTTAAATCCCTCGCTACACTCAGGACTCGCCTTAAATCCCTCGCTTCGCTCGTGATTTAAGTTTTTAACACCCTCGCTACGCTCGGGAGTAAACCTCGAGTCCTTCTTTACGCTCGCGATTTAAATCGTCACCCGCGACAGAAGACACTGCTTTATCCCCTTGGTTAATAATCTACTATTTGTGTAATTAGTCTACAGCTGTCAGCTATAATTAATTTTGACAGTCAAGAAACGTGGCAATCCCCACACAAGCATCGATATCTCTATTTACTAGCTCTTGCTTTTATGCTAGCTCGATTTCAAGTCAAGGCCCTCTTAATTCGACCCTGGTGCCAAATCCGTTCTTAGCTGAGGTCTCCTGCCTATAACTACTAGCTGGCAAATAAAATAAATAAAAAGCATACTATTTCATGTTTAGTCTATGGTTATGATTTCACTTTTATGAAATAGATTAATGGATCATTTATTGTTTCCCAAACATTTCTATAGCGACTCAAAAGCCCAAAATCGTCATCACAATAATACTCACAGGGTGTTCGGACAGCGCCTCCTTCAGTAACAGATCCCCGAGAATCTCATCACAGTACTTCGCCAGCTTGTACTGCTGCGCCTTGCAGCAATGGTTCTCAAACGATAGGATCACAGGGTAGTCTGAAGTCACGAAGGCAGTGTCTCGAAGGGCGTATATTACGTCTTTGAAGAGGATGTCGGTACACATGGCCATGCCGTGGGTGATGATTGGTTCCTCGTCTTCCCCTTTGCCGTCCCAGCAGTCGAGTTCTACGCATCTGGAAGGTGAAAGAACTTGCTAGTAAATACTATAATGTAGATAGAGATAGGTATATATAAAGTAGCAGTAGTAATAGGTATTAGTAGGAGGTATCTACTCTATTACAGGTGGAAGGGACATTACAACTTTTACCATGGATTCAGAACATGATTGTAGACCGGAGAACCATTAAAATTTTTAGTCGGTTAGACGGTTATACATAATTATATTAAAAAAAGAATCAGAGAGCACGTCTTTTCAATATAAAAGAAAAAGTCAATCTCTGATTTGGTCTTTTGTACAATTGATAGTGACCACAAGTGGCTAACTCTTTTGTGTATCAGATATAATGTACTCAATATATTTAAGAAGAAACTTAAGTACATAAAAAAGTAAAAAAAAAACAAGAAGAAAAGCCTTTAATTAAAAGCCACAGCTTGCGAAAACAGAGAAGCAATTACTAATACATCATCTGAGATTAGGTTAAACAACTGAACAAAGTTATAAACTCATAAACTCGTTAATTAATACGACGGTATTAATCTGTGTGACGGATCGCCAGCTGAATCGGTGGAGCAGTAGCCATTTTCTCTTGACACGCGGAGAAGGGAACTTGATGGAATAAGGAATAAGTTATAAGAATTTTTAACAGAATTTGACGAAGTCATTAAATGCTTTCATTTTTTAACTCCCAACGCTAAAACGACGGGGTGTTATAAGTTTGACGTGTCTATGTGTGTGTCTCTCTGTGGCATCGTAGCTCCCGAACGGATGAAGAGATTTAGATTTTTATTTTTTTTGAAAGAGGTACTTCTTAGCTAAGAAATTATTGCACACAGCAGAAGTCCCCCGACTGCGATGAAAATTTCACTTCATTATTAATACGTATTATTTTTGACTTTATAAATGTTAGCCTTTTTGTGTTACGGGTTTTTTAAATTTTTATTTAATTTTTGTATCAATAGCTAGATCTTAGCCTTTTTTTTATGAGTCCTTCCGCCCTGGGTAGGGCGGAAGGGACTGTCAGACTTTTACTGACTAAAAAACCACCCTGTTCCTTCTGTTGCCCTTACGTTCCGGGGCCACGGTATCCTGTTAAGACGTCCCGCAACTAGATCTTAGCCTTAGACCTTAGTAAACACGCTACCGCTTTTGTAACGCGCTCTAACCGCATCGCTCTACACTTCACTGTTTCATTCTAAAACGATCTACTTCTGATTTTGTTTTGTACAGTATAATTAACCAATTTTGTGATATGATGTAAGTAAAACTCAGCAGTATTTTATTATAAGCTAGGTACGCTTAATGGCACGTGTAAATCATTAAATAAATCTCTTAATTATGTTCTCTCTGTACGTGAATGTGTAATTGTTTTGAGAAAATAACTGACTGTATCTCTGTGTCTGTGTTCTGTATCATCGTAAATCGTAAATCTACCCTAAAATTTGCACCGCCTCGAAACACCAATTTATGTTGGGCAGACAGTAATTAAGTTAAGGAGTTGGTCCTTAGAGCGTGCAAGTGTGAAGGAATCGCGGATAAAGTGTATCAAGTTGAAACTTTCAGTAAGCATCTACTTTGTAAAGCTTCAGGAGAGTTTAAAGCGTCAGTGCAATTTCCGGGAATGTATTCAGTGAATTGGAAAAGTAAAAGCACTCTTCGTTGGAGTAGAAGACGCGTCTGTCTGTAATATTCTATTATAAGGAGAAGAGTTTGTAATTGGTGCAGATGGTCATTGGAAAATAATAAACTACAAGATGCAGTTCGGCATCTTCGTCTTTCAGGATATTGTCATAAAACAGATAATTAATCAAATAAAATTACGACACCTGGTCAGTAATTAAGAAATACTTAATTTTTTTTTTGTTTTGAAAAGTCACACACACATACACACTAAAATAATTTGAATAGGAAAGTCAGTTTTTGAATAATACCTGCACCCAGCCAACAAGACCTGCCGATACATCTCCACGGAGCTCTTGCCACCGAACTGTCGACCAGACAAGTAGGTGTTGTGTGAGGAGTTGATGTAGTAGTGGGCTAGGGGCTGGTCCATATCCATGTAGAAGTCCAGGCGGTCAAGGAATACGGGCGCGTTTTCATCAGACATCAGATAGCGGATCAGACCATCTTTTGTGAGGCATTCTGGAAGGTAAAGAGATAGAATATTTAATACTAGGTACATACAAAAACACGGTGTTCATACGAGAAACGTGTTTTTCGGGTCCCCTTGGACCCCCTTTAATTGTTATCTCAATCTTTGTTATAGCAGCAATACACACTGAAAATTTTACGTGTATTAAGGTTTAAAAGATACAGCCCTTTGAGAGACGGACGGAATAATGCTTCGTTGGGCACTCTTTGGGAATGAGCCTTAAAAACATGGCTTGATTTAAAGACTAGTGAATAAAAGGATCAATTTTTATATCAAGTAAGTAGCGGATGGAAGGGCCAGAATGAAGAATAACGGTCAGACCCAAAAGTAACCGAACCGAAAATTATGCCTTGTTTTTTAGTTTTCTAAGCAAAAAAATCAAGAGGTTTTGCAAGTTTTTGACTATTAATTTGAAATGAATTGGGTCTTCGGCAGCCAAGTCGCAACCAAGTGGCGTTGATCTACATTTTGGCACTTACACAAGGCTATACTCGTACAAACTTAAGTGCTTTTTAACTTGTTTACTGTTTCTTACAGATAAGCTGCCAAAATTCTCTAGCTCCAATCAACAGACTATTTGTTTTTACAGCGTGGTTGCCAAAATGCTGATAAAAGATGCAAGTTCAGTTTTTCTGAGCACAATTTTTTTTCGTAAATTTAGTATTAGCCCATAACTGTAGGTACCACTGCAGGAAAAATGTTTCTTCTCATACAGAGAAGGCATGAGCATTAATTAATCATCACGCTTGCCCAAGGCGGATTGGCGGTTTCAGTCTAAGTTATAAAGTCCAGGTTTCCTTATGATGTGTTGATTCACCAATGACTGTTAAGTCCAAGATAAACTACGAAGCACATAATATATGAATTGAAAATGTCACTTTTGTGCTTGCCCGGATTTGAACCGATATCCTCATGCATGGCGGAATCTTAACCACGGCATTTTTAAATAAAACTCAAAATAAAAGCCACACTATACGCTCATCTAAACTAACATTTTCAAGAGAAAAAGGTGTTTATTTATTTATTTATGTTCGTAAATGGTAATCGTTGAAATGGACTGATGGGACCTAAGACCAAATTTATGTCTGGTCTTGTTAAATATTTAAAATCGGTTCGGAGTTTTAAACCGGAGTAATAAATACTCTGATGTATTAGTACTGGCTCTGAGTTACCACTCTTCTTTAGGCAGAGTCGTAGAAAGGTATAAAGAATTAACGATTCTCTGATATCTGATCTGATGTCTGAACACCTTTGGGACAAGCCCGCCACAATATTCCTAACCTTAAGAGCCAGAATTAACACTCTCGACCGTCAAAAAAGCGCCAAGGCCATGAAGCTTGACAAGTCCCGGTGAAACAATTCAACTGTCTTGGATCCCGCAACGAAATTAATCAGGAAAGAATAGCGGATGAGTAAGAAAAACAATCTCTGAAGACACATTATGACGCCGACCGTACAGTTTTGTCATCGGATTAGCTTCGGTCGACTGCTAAACCGGACTTTCCTGATGTGCCTTAAATATTAAGGCCTACAGCCAGGGCTTAAAGCTTATAAACTAAGTGACTACACGCTGAGGGCACCCCCTGGAGAGGACAGCAAGGGGATAGGCTGGATCGAATCCTATTTTTTGTGTAACACATAGGCTGTGGCCAATAAATTCATTTTCTTATCATTTAAGATCAAGACACTTACTGTCAGTCTTAGCTTCATCGCACTGTTCATAAGTATTGATGATCTCAGCAGCTCTCTTCTCGTCGTACAGCGGGTACAGGATCTCGTTGAGGCGAGGGTCTCGCTGCTTCTCATTCAGGAAGTTCACGAACTGGTCCAGGTTGATGCGGTCTGACTTGCCTTGGGTGCTGTAGAAGAGATAGGAAATGGTTAGCATAGAGAAATATATGAATGTGGTATATGATTATGTATTGTATGAGTATATTTTATTTTACTTCAACATGGGTGGAAAGTACATCATAGGCACAGACTGATTCAAATTTTACTACTATTATATGTAAATGCGAAAGTTTGGATGGATGGATGGATGTTTGTTACTCAATCATGTCAAAACGGCTGAACCAATCTGGATGTAATTAGACACAGAGATAGACTATAGTCTGGAAAAGCATAATTGGGATAATTATATCAACTTTGACAATCAAAAAGTCAGAAAAACATAATTATCTAATTGATATTCCTGCCATTACAAAACCTATAACATAAATAAATTCTAGCCTTCAATTAAATCGTAAAACATCCAATCATTCGTAGTCTGTGAACTGTAGAGGGATTAAGTAAAGTGTTCACATAAAACAGTTGAAAGTAAGGTAGGTACGTTTAAATCTTTAAGCTAACCGGGGCCGTGGTCCCCCGTCTCCCTTAGGAGCGATAAAACGGGACTTAGAGAATCCTATCAAGTGAATGGACATGGAGATAAATTGAGTGTTTCTTTAGAATACAGATTTTTATGTGCTTAGTGCTTTTAGTGATTATTTTTGTGAGTGCAAATCTGTTTGTATTTTGGTTGTTTTTGGACATTTGGCAACATAGCATGAGTGTATGACTTTTTAAATTGAAAATAGGTACCCGTTTCGTACATAATATTAATTTAGTATAAAGGCATACAATTTTACGTAGGTTGGTTGGTTTAAATTAACCCTAACTAGACTAGGTTACGTAAATAATGTAGTTTTACTAACAAATTACTTTGGCCAGAGGCTAAACATTGCCATCCAAAGTGGAAATTCTTTTGGGCACATTTCCAGTTAACGGTGATGCAGAAGAATTTTTGGATGCCATTTAGTTTTAGTTTCTTTCCTTATTATTGGTTTTTTATAGGTAAATATTGTACAAAAAGGATAATAATAATTCATCATCATCTGCCTAGCCTTTTTCCCTACTAAGTTAGGAATTTGGGATCAGCTTCCAGTCTTCAATCCAGCAACTGGGTAATACGACATCCCTCGGTAAGACTGGTTGAGCTTGGTGGACAAAAAGGATAATACAATAAAATATATAAATCTTTATACTTACATAGATCTAAATAGCTCCTCAATATCATTCCTTGGGCAGATCTTGTGGTACAGAGCGTAGAACTTGTCAAACGTGAACGCATCCTTCTCCATAGCTTCATTCTTCCCTGAAGGCAGGCCAAGTTCGGACAGGCACTGGTAGACCAACTTCTCAGTCTTGCCTGATGCGAAGGTCCGGGCTACCACCTTTACTGGAACCTTTCCGCGAGGGTCCGTCAGGAAGCAGAGGCGCATCCAACTGGAAAAAGGGGGTGATTAGTAAGGGTTGGGGAAAAAGTGAGATTTTATTTGTCGGGAGTTACAGCTGTGCAATTCTATAATCCGATCCAGACTGTCCCTTTGCTGCCCTCCCCCAGCGACGCCCTAAGCCGAGGCTCGTACAGTCGTACCCCACAGGGGGTGCCCTTAGCGTGTAGTCGCTTAGTTTGTAAGTTGTTTTAAGCCCTGGCTTAAAGAGGAGGAGGAGGCCTCAATTTTTAAGGCACCACAGGATAGTCCGGTAAAGCAGCCGACAACCTCATAGGTTGACCTGTGAGATGCCATACCGAAAAAAAAAAACTGTGCAATTCTGTAAACAGTCGATTTGGTGACTTTTGATGAAGTAAACTGTCATATCGGGAAACTGCTGGATGTGAGCAGCGCAGGACTGGTCATTGTGGCGATCTTTAGGGGAGGCCAATGTTTAGCAGTGGACGTCTTTCAGCTGATAATTATGATGATGATGATGACAATGAAGCTGTCAAACTACCTAATGCTAGGGGTTGACTGTTAACCTCAAGTTTCACCGAGGGAGATAATTACGGAATAGACAGTCGCTATGGATATGATTAGCACAATATTAATCAGACTTTTTAGCTTTTGCCCTACTTGGGTTTCTTGACACTGAACGGACATATTGAATAGTATTTTATTTTTAATTAGCGACCCGCCCCGGCTTCGCACGGGTGCAATGTAAATACATAAACCTTCCTCTTGAATCACTCTATCTATTAAAAAAAACCGCATCAAAATCCGTTGCGTAGTTTTAAAGATCTAAGCATATATAGGGACAGACAGACAGACAGACAGGGAAGCGACTTTGTTTTATACTATGTAGTGATAGTGATATTTCGTAAGTAGGTATAGTAAAAGCATTAAATTCAATAACAAATATTGCCGCGTTTTCGGGGTCAAGTCTGTTCGTAAATTAAACCCGATCTACAAAACAATTGTTCGCTAGGAACACTGGCTGGTAGTGCCGATAAAAATTTACATGCTATTAGTCATAATCATAATAGAGTTGCCGGCCACGTCAATTTTCTTTTTTTTTTTGCGACCTGATTTACATCTGCATCCGAATGAACATTCGCCTCATCTCTAGTACGTATATCGTATTCAAAAGCCCACACATCTCAATTCATTACATAAAAGTGACTACACACCTACCTAGGTATCTAGCGCATCGCAAACGTCAAGTAACCATTGAATAGCAACGTATTCATCGCTTTGAATGATACTGCTATTGAATACAACTCATATCTACCCTCCTTCATTGAAAGGCGCCGCGTGAACTACGTGTTAATTTATAACGGCGATGTTAGTGAATACATCGCCTGGTACCTGGTACTGATAAACTGATAACTGCCTTCATGGAGCTTTTATACGAAACATGTTGTGTTGGTATCTGTGTCAATTTACTTATTGAACTTGAACCTTTAGGAAAACTAGGCAGGCTAGAAGCTTTTACTATTGATTTATACAAATAATAAAATAACAAAAAAGTCACAACGGTACCTATATTGAATATTTTTTTTTTAAGAATACTTGGGGTATGATCTGCAATTGATACCGAAGCCAAAAATATAGTTTTTAGAATTTTTGTCTGTTTGTCTGTATGTAGGTATGTCCGGGATAAACTCATAAAGTACTGGACGGATTTGAATGTTTTTTTTTTGTTGTTTAGGTATTAAGTCTGGGCAACATATAGGCTATAATTTATCTTGGAAACTTGAACACCTGATGCAGAACCGCAACAGACCACTAAAGAGATACATAAATGGCACCATAGCAAAAATGGTTCCACGTTCTGCTGAGAGAATAAATTTGAGATTTGGAACACCTGGACAGTCACCTGGGTTCACGCACACGAAGTCGCGGGCAGCAGCTAGTTTAAAATACATGACTATGCGGAGAATTATAAAATTAATTAATAGCGATAGCGAATTGGGGGTGAGCTTTCCGAGTATATCTTTGATATTACTGAGATCGGTAAAGAAAAAAACATCGTGTCTCCGGTGTCTGAAATCGCCAATCCAACTTGAGCAAGCGTGGTGATCAATACCTTCTCTGTATGAGAAGAAGCCTTTGCCTTGCAGTGGGACATTAATATGCTGATATTATAAGTGTGGGTGATCTATGTATATGTTATAGTCAAACCTCAAAGCGAAACTTTGAGGTTTGACGCTCCTAGGTTTGACTAGTCAATCCTCAGGTCTAACTTGAAGCCTTAGTCAAAGTCCAAACAATTGAACTTGAAAAATAGGAGCGATAAAAAAGCATTTTTACAAAAAAAGATAACCGCCTTCAGAAAATACAAAATAAAAATAACTTTAGTTTTGGAAGTCGGCGGCTTTGGTTTTGTTTTTTGTTATGTACCTAGGTAAGTATTGCCACCGACTTCCAAAACTTAAGTTATTTTTATTTTGTAGTTTCTGAAGGCGGTTATCTTTTTTTGTAAAAATGCTTTTTATTTTTCACTTTTTAGTGCTTGTGTATTAATGTTTGAAATCCTTACAAAAAGCCCTTTCAAACAATACCTCACACGATATATTTAATTTTGGAAACTGGTAGGAGGGGGGTTGACGTACCCCCCCCCCCCTTTTCCTTCAGTCAGTCATCGACTACACGTATAAACAAAGCAATTTCACTTGTTACGATATTGCTGCTGTGATTCTGTGAGGAGTTCCATTCCATATCTCCGAAGTTCATCATCAGATTATATTGAAATAGTGACAATGGGACCACACGGGAAGCACCAGCTTTCAAATGTGACATTTAATTAATTTTTCTAATGTGATGTATTGACTGTTAGACTGATTATTGTTAAATTATTATTTTTTTCTTAATGTAGGTATACATTCAGACACAATGTAAATTGTTTGATGAATAAATAAATAAATAAAAAAAGAATCATGAAAATCGGTTCACCCAGTCGCAAGTTAGGAGCAAACAAACATAAAAAAAAATACAGTCGAATTGATAACATCCTCCTTTTTTTGAAGTCGGTTAAAAATAAAGAAAACATGCATTTTTGTCAGAATAATAAAATAAAATTTACAACCGAATTGAAAGCCTCGCACATTTTTTATCTCGGCTTAATATAAAATTGAAAGATCCATTTTGTCTACTGTTACTACGGCTACTGTCCATTCAACGGGTGCATTAGCTTCCATAATAAAATTAAATCGATGTTCCTCTAAGAGAAAACGTTGAAATGCGTAGGAAAATTGTGTTAAGTACGCTTGGGTACATGAGCTGTCATAACCACAGATTGGCTAACATGGAAAGGGCGGATATAGCGCTATTAATATCGCTTATACAGGACGAATTTTTAATTCGCTGCGTAACGTTCGCGGGTGAAAGAAATCATGAATGCGAACAACTTTTTTCAACCCTACCCTGTAATATGAAGAAAAAAATTAATCAGTTGTTTCATTCATTTTGATCGTCATTTTTGTGGGGAACAGCACTTTTTTATGTTTCGAAATTGGTCCCGTAGCAGTTCTTCATATTTATGAGTATTTTAACCCCCTGAAAGATGCAGTAATAGTTATTTGTTATACAAGAGTGCAAAGTTGCTTTTTAACCGCGTGTTCAATTTTGATGACCGAGCAAGCGAAGGATTCTAAAATCAATCAAAATTAGAATCCTGAGCGTTAGCGAGGGAATCAAAAGAGCACGAGGTGAAAAATCTTTGCACTCAAGTGCAACACGTAACTTTTCATTCCACCTCAGCGAGGAAATGACTAAATGCAAAAAAAAAACGTTTACAATCACAAGATAGGTACACTTTTATTTCAGTTTAGGTATTAATTACTACATTATGACAGGTAAGTATTACAGAATAATCTTTAAATTATAACAAAATAATACTAAGGTATAATTAAGATTAAAGTAACGTTGCTACAGTTATTTTAATTGAGTGTAATATTTTTGTTTGGTACTGTAATATTGGTGTTAGTCACTTGTGTACTGTTTTTCGGTAAACTATCTGTCATACTTAATAGTTGTACCGATTCATCGGATTCCCTTGGCGTGAATGTTGGAGAGAGAGGGATAGTTTTCACTTGTTTTCAAGTTTCTTGTTTTTAATAGGTTTAACAATGACGTGAAAAAATGCCGCGTAAAGAACCGCGTACAAAGCAAATTGAAAAAAGAACACCAAGAAGGTTCCGAGTCTGAGTTTTTAACAAATTAAAAAAAAGTTGTATGATATATTCGGCACCATAGAGGTAGCAGTAAATAGGTTTAATGTTTTTTTTTTAATTCACAAACTTAGTGCACACGATGTTCTAAATTCAATTTACTTTATCCTCTAGAGAATAAAAACGGCTTTTCCACTCAGATATTGAAGATTAAAAATACTCTTTCCGAGATGGTGGGATGAAAATTATATTATTCAATTAAAAGTGTTTTCTATGCAATGCAATGTTTACTAACATAGTTTGTATAGGTGTTACTAACAACAATATGAATCATTTGTGTTCGAAATAAATAAATAATAAAAGATTTTTGTATAAGCTTATTATGAGTAATCATTGTCAACTTTGAATTACAATAGTTCAATAAGTTTTATACATATTTTAGTAAAGCTATTGTTTGATTTAAATAAATATTTTTGTATGCAAGAACAATTTTTTCTAGATTTTAGCTAGACCATGAAACGAGTTTGGTATTTCTTAAGTGAAACGATTAATACAAGCTTGAGTAATAAAATGCCAGCCTATTATTGTCCCACTGCATGGCAAAGGCTTCTTCTTCTATTAAAAATGCCTTTATTTTTATAAAAATAGCACTCTCCCCGCGACTTCGTTCGCGTGATGTTTCTTACGGATCCCTAATTTTTTATAATATAGCCTATAATATAACCTGTCACCCGGGGATAGTGTAGTTTCCCAACAGTGAAATAATTTTTCAAATCGGTTCTGTAGTTTCGGAGCCTATATAATGCAATCAAACAAACAATCAAAGCTTTCCTCTTTATAATATTAAAATATAAAATAATGTAGTATAGATTTAAAAATGTTATTTACCTATACGTAATTAATGTAATCAATGCTCGTGTTTTCTCTGAAAACACGAAGAGTTATTCTTATTATATTATTTCTGATGACCACGCTCACGCGCTTGCTCAAGGCGGACTGGCGATTTTAGCCTCATAATTAATTATACGCCCAGTTTTCCGACGATTAACACTAATTACGTTAAAACTCTGAAACAATCACTTAACAAAATTACCCCCAGGTTAGCGCTAACAGCCTGATTCATCCGCCATTTAATAATCATAAATCAGTTTAAGTAATTCCGTCTTCTATATCGGTAAATCATAGAGGGTCATTCTACATAATTTATATCCTCGGTAAGTGTATTAACTCTAGAAAATTACTGGTTGGAAGTTAATTTGCAGAATGGCCAATCTTTGGGAGTGCGAGTTCCGTGAATCTGGGAGTGTAGTTGTGCTATCTAATTTATTTTACGCTTTTATTGTATTAGTGTTTAATTGTATTGTGTTGTGTTGTTGTATTACCTACATAATTTTTAAATAAAATGTATGTTTTAAAAGAAGAAGCAGGGTTGGTAGACTCCCTAGAAGTAGGACCGATGACTTAGTAAAGACATAATGATGATGCCTCGTTGGTCTAGTGGTCGCAAAGCGCGACTGCTGAGTATGAGGTGTTGGGTTCGAGTCCCAGGTCGGGCAAAGTGTTATTGAGTTTTTTCTATCAGAAATCTGTAGCAGCAAAGCCTCGGAGTCTGGAATTGTGTCCGGTTGATGACATTAGGCTCGCCCCCTATTACATGGGACATAAACATAACTGGCGAAATATGGGTGTACTAATGGGTACACCTCTGCCTAACCCTTCGGGGATTACAGGCGTGATGTTATGTATAATGATGATGACTTGTGATGCACTTGTGTAGTGCATCGAAGTCGGTTAGTGTCTCACTTCATTTTAAAATATCTAACGAGCCTCTGCGAGTTGGTTTTTGCCTCTGGTACGCCTTTCAAAGGTCAAAGACCCCATGGTCCCGAAATATTGTAAAGACGTAAAATAAAAACATTAATTATAATATTTTTATTATCTCTAGGGCATTCGCCTATATCGCTATCCACAATACAAAAGCCAAAGAAATATATATTAATTTGAATTTGTATTTTTCTAGAAACATGTACCTAACATGTACCTACCTACCATAACATGATTTGTAATATGTATCCATTTATTCCGTCGACAAACGTGGGTGGTTACGTACTTACGTCGAAACTTTGCTAAGTAGGACAACATTCGTTAGTGAATATTAGTGTTGTACCCTATCGGCTACGCTGGAGGGTACAACACTGTTACTGACTAATGATAAGATAGTAATTATTTTCGGAAAGCACCTGCATGCTTTTTTGTTTTCCTGACACATTACAATCCTTTAAATTGTGTTAGGTTTTTAGATATTTTTGATTCTTTTTAAGTAGAATGGAGGGCGTTGCAATCTTTTTATATTTTTTATACGTTATATTTTTTTTACTTTTCTTTTATAAAAAAAGTTATTTGTGTCAGCGGCTTGGTTATTTTTGATATTTCAGTGTTGGTCTTATACTAAAAAAATATATACCTAGTCAAGAGTAATTTCACCCCTTGAAAGATACGATGTAAATTAAATACATCCTGTATAAACACAGACACAGTTAAATCTTTTCTATAATTAGGAAATCTCTTTGTTTAAAACACTTTTTTAATATCTCCTGTTACACTAGCTTTTGCTTACGACTTCGTCCGCGTGATATTTCTTACGGATCCCAAATCACTTAAAAAAATATAGCCTTTATTATTCGCTGATAATGCAGCTTTCCATAGGTGAAACAATTTTTAAAATCGGTTAGTAGTTTTATAATTTACTAGCTGTCCGCCGCGGTTACACCCACGTCTTTGGTTACTGCTCCGCTCCCGTAGGTCGTAGCGTGATGGTATATAGCCTATAGCCTTCCTCGATAAATGGACTACCCAACACTGAAAGAATCATTCAAATCGGACCAGTAGTTCCAGAGATTAGCGCGTTCAAACAAACAAACAAACAAACAAACACTGCAGCTTTATAATATTAGTATAGATAGTATAGATCTATTACAAACAAATCCAAAACTTTTATCTTTAAAATTTTAGTTTGGATGGATTTTTAAAATGAGGTAGACGACTTGTATAAGTCAGCCATTATTGTCACAGACGAAGATCATTAAGTCATGTTCCACGTAGTTGAGTCTTGAACACGCCACATTGAACAGACAATGTCTTTCTTTTGCGCCACAATATAGGAGAGAAACTGGTACTTCCAATGTAAAGATGAAACTGTAATATATTTTTTTAAATCTTGAGTTCTGTAGGTAAGGATCTAATTTACGCATACGTTTTAAAAATAATTGACGCAAGTATCACTTGAGAAAGCCGTTTTTATTTTGTGTTTGTAATTTTTAGAACATACACACATACATACATAAACTCACGCCTTTTTCCCATGGGGGTAGGCAGAAACCACAGAACGCCACCTGCTACGATCCTTACATACTCCTTTCGCCTCATCTACGTTCATACATCTCGTCATACAAGCACGCCGGTTATGAGTACTCCGCACCTGACCTTTCTGAAGAACCTCACCAATAAGGTTTAGAATATGGTTAGCGGAAAAGATTTTTTTTGGAAAATCCACCAAAAACGTCGGTAATTTGCACTGGCTGGCTGGCTGGTAGCTAGTGAATTTTAATTACAAACTACTTGTACCTAAATGTCCTTATAAATAGCAAATTAATTCATACCTAAATAGGATAGGACTAGATAAAACGTTCTCAGAAATATTTTTGACAGAGGTAACTACAATGCTACTACTTATCTTAATATATTTTTCAGGTTTTATATTTCACAAAAGAACCCTAATTTTTTTTATTTTACTAAACCCTATTTACATGGTATATTTATTTATTCTACTTAGTTCAAGGCGCCATGTTTAGTATACCACCTTTGAACTGGTCAGTGGCAACATGCCAGGTTACAGTTGCTTCTTATTTAAACACAATGGGTCGTAAACTAACGTTTAATTATGTCTATTGGTTTATGATAATCTTTGTTGTTAAGTACAGAGAAGTATAGCCTCTGCTGATCTAACTTAAGTAGGTAAGTTTGAAGTTACTAAGTTTTATAATGATCAACATATTTGGGGGTTACATACTTCTACCAAAATGAACGCATAACATCACGCTTGTAATCCCCGAAGGGTTAGGCAGAGGTGTACCCATTAGTACAGCCACATTTCGCCAGTTTTGTTTTAAGCCCCATGAAATAAGGGGCGAGCCTATTGCAATCAATCGGGCACAAATCTAGACTCCGAGACCGCTACTGACTTTCTGATGGAAACACCCAATAACACTTTGCCTAACCTGGGAATCGAACCCAAGACCTCATGATCAGCAGTCGCCCTTTGCGACCACTAGACCAAGAGAACTATTATGTTCTATCAGCCTCCATCATAATGTCATTGACCTTCGTACCTATTTGCCTAGCTAAGTTCAAGTGATCTTTAACTGTTCGACGGTTCACAAGGCTAGTGAAGTGGAAAGCTCTCCTTCAAAACACCCTAATGGCTCTGAACTCGCTAACGAACGCTTTTACGTGATTTGGTGAACCATTGGAGCAAAGAACCCTGAAAAATTGATGGAATGATGATAGAAATTCAGAAAATTAAATGAAATGATAAAATGATTTCGATTAAAGGAAACGTTACGAGATGTGGGTGTACTCATGGGTGCACCTCTGCTTAACCTTTCGGGGATTACAGGCGTGATGTTATGGTATTTGATAGATTTGAGAGAACATAATGGCATGAAGGAGTTAAACTACAATAACTACCTTTTTTCCGAGGACAGAATGAAAGAATCTTAAACATACTCGTAAAAATAAAGCAGGTATTATAGCGGGTGTATACCACCGTCCTTTTCTTTCGCTGTATGTTAGTAAGAGATGCCTATTCTCTAATTTTGTGTAGTTTGTGAACAAGGGAATTGGCACCAATATCTCAAAACAATTGAAAGCTTACATCTCAAGTTTGAAACAAAGAGAAAGCTTATTAGTGCATCAAAAGAATAAATTGTTTTAATTTTAAAAACAATTGTTTGTACCCTGTGGTGGCAGGACGTCTGCGTTGTTTCTCTTTATCGGTATTACTTCTCTGAATTCCGATTGGAGTGAAAATAAACTCTTTGATGTTATTCCTTTACCGTTAATTACGATTGAAGTTTTTTAAATATTAAGAGCGTTTACGCCGTACGACATTTCATACAAAGTCAAAGTCAAAACATTTATTTCAATTAAACCATTAACAGGCACTTTTGAATTGTCAAGGAGTCGGTCAGTTAGTCCGAAAGTTGAAGCTAGTTGCTCGTTCCAAAATGGAGGTAGGCCTCTATAGAGAAGAACGAGCAAGAAACTCCACGGCACGCGGCACTGTTTTAAATTACAAAATCCTGGTTACATTATTCTTGTTGATTTTACAAACTTGAAGTCCTTATTTTTCGAACGAAACTTCCTACGCACAAACTTCACTGACTCACTCACTCACTCACCCACTCACTCATCACGAAATATAAAAAACCACTTGACGTAAAAAGATGAATTTTGGCAGGGAGGTAGAATATAGTTAGTAGACGTCCGCTAAGAACGTATTTTCCAAAACTCACCCCCTAAGGGGATGAAACGGGGGTCCGCCATTTACGCGGACGCAATCACGGGCAAAAGCAAGCACTTGTTTTTTTAATTATTTATGTTTGGACAGTATTTCAGAATAAACCCCTTACAAAGAATAGAATCGCCCCGTTGCGTGTGCATTAGAATCCTTGTTGGCAATAAACTATAAAATATTTCAACGTTAAAATCTCTTTTAAACTTTAATCCCGACTCACCCCCGCGCCCTTATTCCACTCCTTTTTACCGGTAGGTACCTATATGCATTGTGAAATATTTTACGCAAACAATGTTTGCATCATTAAAAGTCCGCGTGCAGAGTTAAGGGTCTAAAGTACTTATTATATTTCTATTATGTTACACGTGTAGGGGAAGTACCCCCGACAAACTAAATAACCACTATTACACCAACCACGTGTATAAAACTGCAAGCACGAGATAAAAAAATATTGATAGAATTATTTTTTACTTTAAACTTGTACTGCTAAGCATGAGATCTTTTTCCATCAGGAATTTGCCATACTTGCGCACACTCACAACTCACAAACACTACAATACCTCTGATTAAAATACAAAACTAAATATAACTTTTTTTAATACATGTATACTACTTAAATTCAAGAATATTTTATTAATGTTATTAAGTTATGTTATCATTTTCTTTTTCTGCATTTACGCTTTTATGTTCGGTTATCAATATTTTAATGTATAAAATTTGTTTCAAGACAGTAATGAGCTATTGACGCAAATTCGAGGTGAGAGCCTGGTGATCCGTCACACAGGGTATCCTAGTATGGACTCCAGTCTCTCACAAAGGATCATGCTTAGCACACTTTCATTAATTTTATTCTATACTATCTTGTGTATCTATTTACGTGAACCTTTGTGAAGAGTGAAATAAATAAAGATTATTATTATTATTATTATTATTTATCAGTAGCAGCCTCGGTGTCTGGATTTGTGCCCGTTTGATGGCAAAAAGCTTCGTCCCCTATTTTAAGGGACCTAAATATAACTGGCGAAATGTGGGTGGTGGTTAGGAATACTCTGCATAACCCTTCGGGGATTACAGGCGTGAAGTTATGTTTTGTATGATATGTTATTATAATCAATTTGATTTATTTCAAATCCCAACTGCCTCATAATAGTCAACGCGTTACTCGACCGATATCAAGAAATTACCCCTTTGTAGGAAGTTGACAAGGCTGGTAACACACGAGCCACTCACACTCAAAGGGCTAGCCACAAGATGTGGACTTCATTAGTGAAACAGTCTAGTCTGTTTGCTTTTGACGTTACCACAGTTCACTGCACCTGTGTACATGAATAATGAGAGCTACAATTAGGGTTGCCCACTCTTTCCCTGTCAAAAATAGTAGTTTTAAAATGATTACCAATAAAAATATAGTAGAAAGCGAAAAGATTAAAAAAAAATTGTAGGTAGGTAAAAAGTGAACGTACTGTCAACTTTTCTACCAGAATATTCAGAAATAAGTGCATTTTTAATTTGTTCTGCTAACAGCTAGCTTTCCTTTATGATAACGTCTTGAGTAGTGTATTTGTTACTTTATTCTAAGTTTTATATTGTATGCCTACAGTGTAATACTGCTGTTTGTTATTCCTATCAAATAAAATAAAATAAAATAGTTCTTGACGTTTCGTTTTACGCTTATACAATTTGAAACAAATATTATTGTTTTAAGTTTGATGCCTTTATAATATAGTTATAATATAATCTAGTTTTAATTTCTTATCGGAAATATAGCAGTCGGGCCCCTAATATAGTAGGATACTATATTACACCCTACTAGGGTTGGCAACCCTAGCTACAATTTGCGGCAACGGCTTGTCGTCCATGTGTAGTGAACCTATGTTTCAGGATCAGTAATTCATGTTATCTTACTGCTAAAGATTGGATGGATGGCTGTTTGTTGCTAAATCACGCCGGAACGGCTAAACGGATCTGGATGGGCACAGTGATAGATTATAGTCTGGAATAGCACATCAATACCTTTAGGCTCAAAGGGCGTATCCACCAAAACACGACTTTTCAGGAGAGCCCAAAAACAAAACCCAAATTTTAAGAAAATCTATGTTTAGCAAACCAAAAATTATGGCTGTATCCACCATTTTTTTTTGCGAATATCGATGTTTTAAATATACCAATCGATAGAGGACGAAAAACTAAGTAAGACCGCATTAAAATCTCATTTTGGCCAAAATGGCGTCTACGCCCTTTGAGCCTAAAGGTATCGACATACGCTTTTTATCCCGGAAAAATGCACGGTTCCCGTGGAATATATTTTTGTGATAAATCTTAAAATACTTACTTACTGTAATACAATATTTATGTCAGCAAAGCTACAGGCAAAGCGTTAATTTTTTACCAGTTCCAATAGATGTCATTAAAAAAATGGTGAAATGTTTTCAACACTGATTAAAAAATGGTTGCACCAAACCAAAAAAAAAAAAAACAAATGATATTTAAATTCCGAATAAATTAAAACATTTATTATTTGCCTCACTAGTGGTGCTTCGTTTCTGATCAGTGTTCGAAATTCAAAATGCCGCGGCCATAGATATACAAACATCATTGTCTGTAGGTCCACAGATAATAAAATACATCAAGATAATACACCAAAAACACCAATTAACTTAAAAAATTATTAGTAAAAGCAAATGATAATAATTACGTACTGTTTCATAAGGTTCGTCCGAGGGCAGGTGTTGCTAATTTTGTTGTTGTGGAATATCTCCCGAATAGCCTCTTTCCATGCCTTTGACAAAGAAAGCGAATGAACGAATGAGCATGCATTACCTCGTGCAGAATGACTTGTGAACTTTCCAGGTACTTCATCATAAATTGAGAACTTTATAACGTCAAATGTGTTTTCAAATTTAGAAACTCACATGATTTTTGGAATGGAGCTCTTTTACGCGTCTTGCTGTAGGAGTTAGCTGGCAAAAATCGTCACGTTAAGGCGGGTCTACGCTAGACGAACCGAGCACGAGCCAAGCACAAGCGGAGCCGTTCTCGGCTTCGTCGTTTCCGGCGTCAAGTGTGGACGTACAACGAACCTACAACGATCACTGTCCTCGAGCGTGAAGCAAATCCCTTTGTGTTCGTCAAAAAACCGACAACAGGCGGAACGCAGCCGAGTACGAACGAAATGCTCGCAGCGCGCTCGTTCGAGGCTTGTAAGTCGGTCCACACTAGACGAATTGTGTTCGGCTCGTGCTCCGCTCGTGCTCGGCTCTCCTAGCGTAGACGCAGCTTTAGAAGGCGTCATGCCGAGCAACTTTTCATTATAGTACTCTGTGAACTTTTCCTTTCTTTCTCTTTCTCTCTATCTCTTTCTATTTTTTTTCTAAGTTGAACATTCAACTTGAACAGACTTGGTCTGTTCTGCTAACTGAGAGCGTTCAAAAATCTAGTCACAATATTGTCGCAGCGACAATCAATGAAACTGAGTCCGAGATTAGTTTGCAATCGTCCCTAAACGTTAGTAGAATCACCTCTCTTAGTTTTATGATCATTCTACCTATAGGAGTTTTATTTAGTTCAGTCTGAATGACTAATTACTGAAAAATACAACCCTGAACGTTCACTCGTACTTATTTCGAAAATAATCAAATTAAAAAACAATCTTTTTTTTAACATTTACTTTCAATTTTTATTTTTGTGAATCTTTATGCAGCTTATAGATTTTTCTACATGAATCTTCCATAGCTTTAGAAGCTAAAATTTATATAAATAATTTATAGAAGAATCGACATAAATACGATTGAGTTTATCCAACAATTAATATGAGCAATGGTCTATCAAAACTTTTAAGTAGATATCCATCGTATTAAGTGACAGTTTATATTTCTTTGAGAGCATTCTTCATAATTCCATCCTAATTGAAAGAGAATTCATTAACTTAAGAATTTATTTGTCTAATCTACATCATAATAATAAAACTTTGGCCGTCCAGTAATGAAGATTGAAAACAATTAGATTTAACTTCATTCAAAATAAAATAAACTCAAAAGACACTGAAATATCATTCAGTTTAATATCTATAAATCATGAGTTCTGTTCAAATATTATTGTTCAATGATTTTGTATTACTTACCTCGGAAAGTTAACAAGACATTCACGTCAACACGAAAATAATAATCACAACATAATATTACAAGAGGCGTCGAAGCAAGTTAAACGTACAAAAGCGAGCTATTCTATTAATCTCACTTCCTAGCACATAAAATGGGTCATATTACAAATCAGCTCAAAGCGCTAAACTGTCTGGGACATAAGCTTGACAGCGCCTTGTAATAGAACTGTCCTTAACTATACCGCAACACAGTTAATATTTCAGGCAACTTGCTTCAAAGCCTCCTGTCACTGCCTTATTTCCACTGCCTCGAAAATAGCAATTATTACTTGTTAGTAGGCAACATTTTAAGTACTTGGTATTAATATTAATCAGGAAAGGACATAGTAATGAAAGCTTTTATCATGGATTCAGTACATAATTCTAGCTTTAACATTTTTCGTCAGTTAAAAAAAAACTGCTTTTCTATACATTTTGACCATGTAGGTGGACTTTTGTATAGAATAACGGATTTTTTAAAAATAATTTGCGAAATATCTTAGCGCTGGGTTCTAGATTCATGTGTATTGAATTCATGGTAAGCGTTTCTATTACAATGTTTTTTTTTACCCGTTATTTGTCATTTAGTTAAGTTTGATTTATACGTATAAGTTTGTCACGCTCAATCCGAGGCAGTGCTAATAAAGTAGTTAATCTAAAATAGTCACCAACACTGATACCACAACATTAATAATTAAATTAAATCGCCGTGAATCCAAGTCTATTGAAGCCATGCCTCGTAAGCTTGCTATGAACTTACTGCTTCTTTAGACATGTCATCGGACAGACGTTGTTCGCTTTGACATTGTGGGTGATCCTCCTGAGTCCTTGCAACCATACCTTTTTGGAAATACATCGATTAATTTTAAGGCTATCAAAAAATAGGTGATGTCAGTTGAAGTCTGCCTCGTGAAAAGCAACGTTGATGCCTCGAAGTGAGTAATTTTGTGAACTTTCAGCGAGGCAAGAGTGCAATAGTGGGCAGATGTAGGCCAGTGTTGATGATTTTTGTAAAAAGGCCTTGTTTTGCGTTGCTTGGTATAAATCCTTGATATTTAATGGAAAAAATTAAATTTCGAACGTGTATAGCTTGAAAAGTAAATCTGGCACTGGCAGTAACCCTAAAGACGTCAATGAAGATTTATCCAGTTTAAACTGGTAAGATCTAGTTCAAACTGACCTTGGCAGTAGCAGCATCAGGACACACCACATGCTGGTAGTTGATATTGATGTAGTCTGTACCGCTGCAGATCGTCAACGACTTTTCTTCTAGATTTTCCCCATGTTTGTTCACCAGATTCATGCTAAGTTTTGAGTCCTGTGAGAAAACAACAAAACATTAAAACTACGGAAACAAAAAGCACACGAAGATATTATAAAACTTGTGATTGGAAGACGATTGAGTGCCTATTGCAATCCACTGCTGAATAAAGGCCTCTCCTAAGTGTGCCGGTAATGATCATAATACCTAGCGACACGGTTGGGGTAGTGGCTGAGCGATTGGCTGCTACGCTGCATATCGCGGATTAGGTTCCCGTACGGAACAAATAATTCTAATCTAAAACTTACAGGTATTTGTTGCGAGTCTGGTTGTTTGTGTATATTTTTGAGACCGGAAATGGTTTCCGAGTGGGGACAATTTCCTAGTGAGTTAACAACTTTAAAAAAAAATCCCATTGCTGACCAAAACCCTCCATATTCCTTCCCTCAAATCATTATCAACGTTAACCCATCTCTTACTGCCTGTAGGTACAGTGATTCAAATTAATCACTCCCCCATATATTCTTTAGGGGATCGTTCTGTTATTTTCGTTCCATTTCCGCCTCATTACGGTTGATAAAACGCCCTCGGTCAATTGAAACAAAGCCTTTGCTCCTCACTATGACGTCACTTGTTATACGACGTACGACTAATATTTACCTACATTGTTTGGAAACGAGGAACTACATTGTTTTTGGCGATTGAGTATTATATGTAGTGGATGTTATGTATGTTTAGTTACCTGTGGGGATTTAAATTTTAGTTTTTTTGGGTGTTGGTAATTGTTTTTTGCGCGGAACCTTATCTATTTACCTAAAATAAAAGTAGTTACTTCCTATAACATCAGCTTTATGCTGGTGAAAGTCACGTTAAAACAGGTCCATTCGTTTCGGAGTTTAGGCGGAACAAACAGACAGACAGAATAAAGACGGACAGACGAAAATTAAAACAAAAATCTTTTTTTGGTATAGGTAAAGTACCATGGTAACATTCAAATGCATTTAGTTGTGTTATTTTAACATAAGTAACACAACACAAAACACTTTTTTATTTATTTGTTTAGATATAGATTAATATCGGATATTCTCGTGAAAATATTTGGTAGTTATTTCCCGAGACCGTATTATCCATTAGCTTAATATCCGGCGACATATACGGGTTTATCCAAACTCAATTTTCAACTCAAATAAAGGCAGTATCCGACCTTCTACATGGATGACCTAAAATTGCTTGGACAAACATTTTGTGTCAGTAACTAATTTTATTAGACGTTCCCCTCATCAATCTTGATTTGTCCTGAAAATACTAATGGGTTGTTTTACCGCCTTTTTTTAAGATCCGGGTAACTTATATGCCAGAAAATTCCATTCAATTAAATAAAATGTAGATGTGCAATAAAAGGTAGATAGAGGACTGGTTCATTTCTAGGGTTCTTTATCCAAAAGGTCTAAACCAGCCTTTCTCAAAGTGGGCGATAATGCCCCCTTGTGGGTGCTGCAGGCCTAAAAGGGGGCGGTAAGAGAAAAAAAGACCCAGAAAAAAACGGGGCGTTGTGTAGAGGCTTGGGGAGCGATTTGTAATTTTATCTACTAGGTGGTTTTCAAGTGCGTGATCTTAATATTAGGGTAAAAGCCGGATAGTCGCCCCGGGGGTATAGTTGCCTGATTGCAATTACTCTAGTTTCGCGAATGAAACACATGTTATTTTATTTATCTATCGAGAGACTCTGCAACTACAACTAAGTTGACCGTGTTGCATGTCTCTGTGCGATTGCATGGGACGGCTAGGTGCGATCAAAGTTTTTGCGGGATAAATGTCCTCTGTCGCGACGAGGCATCTATCCTAAATGTAATTTATATAGAGATGGCAACTATCCCCTATATGGGATAGTTGTCCCAAAATTTAGAGGTCCGCAAAAATCGCCAATACTCTGGAAATATCAATGATAATATTTATTCCTTTCATAAATTTGAAGATAATAAACCAAAGTAGTTACCCGTTTAACAAATAAAGCATATCGCTTTTTATACTAAGAGATATGAAGTAATTTCAAAAAGTGGGGCAACTATCCTGGTTTTACCCTATGCGGTCGCACTTGTCCGGTTTTTCTATTTATATGGTAGAGAGTACTTAAATCTTAAGCCTGATTAAAATTCAGCTTTTCTTAACAAAGTCAGTCTTCAACATAAACTTTCACTTAAAATACTTAATTATGACATTAATTACCTTAGGCACTCCTCCGGATCTGACGTCACTGACTTGACACAGCTCGACGACGTCACCGTCCTGTAACAATGAATGCAGATTATGTTAATAGAGTGTTAATTGAAATACAGTGACAATCTTATTGAGAAATTATAACTGAGAGATAGAATTAAGGTTTTAGGAATTGATTCTGGGTGAAGACCAGATGCCTGCAGGCAGAACCGAAGAAAAATCGTCCTCCCTTCATTATCCAGTTTTTAATAGTAAAACCATATCGTCGGGATTGCCCAGTGGTTAAGGCTGCCGCGTCTCATGCACGAGGTTTTAGGTTCGTAACCAGGCATGGGTAAAAGTACCAAGACTTTTTCTATTTCATATAAGTCTGAAATCGCCAATCCGCCTTGAGCAAGCGTGGTGATCAATGCTCGTGCCTTCTCTGTGTGAGAAGAGGCCTTTGCACTACAGTGGGATGACAATAGGCTGCTATTATTATTATTTATACTAACTTCTGCTCGCGACTTCGTCCGCGTAAAAGCGGGTTTCTCCATACAAACTTTGGACCCGTTTCATCCCCTTAGGAGGTGAATTTTGGATAATCCTTTCTTATCGGATCCCTACGTCATATAAAGAACACACCCTCCAAGTTTCAAGTCTCTACGATCAGCGGTTTAGGCTGTGCGTTGATCCGTCAGTCAGTCATTCAGGACAAAACATTTTATATGTATAGACTAGCTTTTGCCCGCGACTTCGTCCGCGTATATGTCGGTTATCGCGGACGCAGACGAAGTCGAAGTCGAATAAAAAGTAGCCTGTCCTTTGTTGGGGTTCACACTTACCCTGTACCAAATTTCACACAAATCGGTTTAGTAGTTTAGGCGTGAAGAAAAGACAGACAGACAGACAGACAGAGTTACTTTCGCATTTATAATATTAGTTAGGATTATATCAGAGTGTAATCAAAAACTCACTAAGCTCACAAAATTGCCCCATAAATTCACGAGGTTGAATTTGTACCAGCATAAGCCCCACTATTATTTAAATCGTACATAATTCAAATTGAATTCCTTCGTTAAACAAGGATCATATAGGATCGTGCTGATGATGAAGAGGTTCTGGCAACTCCAATTTGTTCGGTAAGCTTATTATTCCGGCAATTTGCCTTCAGACGCTAAAATCGTTGGTTGAGGAACTAATTACTTTGTAGTTAGAGGTCTACATTCTATGTTTGAAGGTTTTAGTTACACCTGAGTTAATATTTCGAAAATACGTAACTCCGTTTACATGTTTTTAGTGTTTAGTAGAGCGAACTTTAGTTATTTGTTTATTACGTGTGTTGATTATGAATTATTATGTAAATGGGTCAGAATCTACGTGTTTTGACGACATCGTTGGAGCAGTGGTTGAGCAATTGCCTGCTGCATGACCTAACTTGCAGGTTCGATTCCCGCGCGAAACTAATATTTGTTTGGCCTACAGATAGTTGTTCCGGGTCTAGTTGTTTGTGTATGTGTGTTTATACATATATTTGTAAATGCACCCACGATACAGGAGTAAATAGTACGTGGAACGTATGTTTTAGTTCTAATTGAACTAAAATATTGACAGTATTTTGTACATATTTTAACTATAGAAGGAAAATCAACCTTAGTTCTAATAAGAAATGAGTGCTTTAAAAAAATCAATTCTTATAAATTATAGACACAATGATTAGTTCCCACATAAAGTAGGACAATGCTATTTTTCAGAGGCGGACTGTGAATGAGTAGGGCCCTTGCCTAACACTACTTGGGGGCCTTGATTTACCTACTGGTTTATTTTCAAAGCTAAAAATAATAATATAATACTTAAATAAGCAATAACTATTAGAGTAAATCAGACACATCCTTAGAAATGTAGCTTAGCTCAAGTGGAACTGCAGTCAATAGTCTATTATTATAATAGATAGTCAAGTTTGCCATTATAATCCAGACTGAATTGTAGTCCAAACCGAAGGCGTGAGAATAATGGAGCAGAAAATGTTAAGATAATATCATTTTTAATATTTTTAAACTTTTAGTTTATTCTTTTTAATAGGGGCCCGGGGCCCTTTATGTTCACGGGGCCCTGCAGCCTTATACATAGATCCGTCCTTGTAATTCTTCATATTTTCTAGAAACTATACACCCACGCTACTAGAATCTTAATACTCAATACTCAATACTCAATACTTTATTGCATTCCATAATGTATACAAGGCTGGTAGGTAAATTAATGAGAAACAATTATGGACCCTGTCGGGCACAGCAAGTTAGTTTTTTAGAGGAGAGGATGAAGCGCTTTTGTTAGAGACATAATAATATTGAAATTAAGGAAGTAAATCTTATATTTAGATATTTAAGTAGATATTATTTATGAGTAGATTTATATTAATTTTGTTTATTATTAATATTTCTATATTTATTTATTTATATATTTATTTATTTATTATTAATAGATATTTTCTAAATTATATATTAGGTAATTATTTTATATATTTATTTTTATATTAGCTGTAATTTATTATTAACTAAATAGTAAGTAAGTAATTAAAGATATTGCACGGTAGATAAGGTAAATAGATGTATTAGGTACTACTTGGTTATTCTAATTATCTTTGTTTCTCTAGGAGGAATTTATCTTTGAAGTATTCGTCAATTGTGTAGTAAGTTTTATCTAAGAGAAATCGTTTTAGTTTATTTATAAATATATTGTTTATTTCTGTGTTTTTTATGTATTCAGGTAATTTATTGTAGATTTTTATTGACGTGACAAACGCACTAGAGGAGTGCATTTTTAATCGTGAAGTTGGCAGGTTGAGTCTATTTCCATGTCTAAGTTTGATTTCTGTTTGTATGTCTTCTCTTTTGCTGTAGAATTGTGGGTACTTCCTTACAAATTTGCAAATTTCAAATATATAGAGACAGGGTAGTGTTAGGATGTTTAGTTCTTTGAAGTGTGGTTTACATGAGTCGGTGTCTTCTATGTTAACCAATGTTCTTATAAGTTTCTTCTGTATTGTAAATAGCGAAGGAGCGTCTGTACTGTTACCCCATAATATTATTCCGTATTTAAGCCAAGCGAACGCGTACGCATAGTATGTTACTATTGCTGTTTTGAGATCTGTACTTTTCTTTATTTCTCTGAGGGCATATGCAAATTTAGATAGCTTTGTTTTAACTTTCTGTATGTGTGGTTTCCAGTCTATGTGTGTATCTATGTCTAGGCCTAAAAGGGTGAATTTATTAACTATTTCTAACTTGGATCCTTTGTATTCAAAATTTATATTTATTGGGGTTTTTTGTCGCGGGTGGAAAGTGATCTTTGTTCACTTGAATGGAAATAATCAGGATGTCGATGTCGATAGACATTGTCGTCTCATAACTTATTATCGTAGGTATCCTTGTTTTAATTACAGTACCTATAATGTATTACAACGCAATAGCTTGAGAAACGGAGCTTCTGAAACAAAAGAAACTCGTAATGGAATATTTAGATCGATCAGAAAGAACGGAATGGCAATGATATGATAAGTATTCACTTTGTGTCTTTTTTTAAAGTTGTTTAAAAATTATAGTTAAAAAATTACCAACATATTATTAGAAATTACCAACATAATATAAGACAATTTGTAACTAACACTATGGACTCTGATTTAATGAATTTTTTTATTAATATTATTACCCACTACTTATTTTAAAGCAATGTGGTTTTTTCTATATCAAATTATGTACTTAAGTACTAAGTTTATCTTGGACATCACTTATGAACTCAGTGAAGGAAAATTTCGTAAGGAAACTTGGACTTCAATTAAATGTAAGTCTGCAATCACCAATCCGCCTTGAGCAAGCGTGGTGATATGCTCGTGCCTTCTCTATATGAGAAGAGGCTTTGCCTTGCAGTTGGACAATTTTAGGCTGGTATTTGTAATTCAATTTGAAGTAATCTTGAATGAGAGGATTTCTGCTTTCAAGCAATTAACTTTAACTTTCTTACTAACTGTCTGACATCTTGACAGTTCAAAAGTGTCTGTAAATGGTTTAATTGAAATAAATTCTTTGACTTTTCGAAAACTTTATTTTTCAATAGGTTTTGTCCGTGACTTCGTCCTCGTAAATGTCGGTTATCGCGGACACAGACAAAGTCCCTGAATAAAAAGTAGCCTATGTCTTTTCTTGAGGTTCAAACTTACTCCGTTCCAAATTTAATCAAAATCGGTTTAGTCGTAAAAGCGTAACAAACAGATAGACAGACATACAGAGTTACTTTCGCATTTATATTATTAGTTTGGATTTAAAAGTCAGTATAAAGTAGACACCGTCATCTATCTTAATCTTTCGACTTTATACAACTTAAATAGCATCTTTAAAGCCTCAATCCAACTCAAACAGCAAAATCTTCAATTAAATACCCTACCAGCGCAATTTCCACCATAATTTCACCCCACAAATCGCCCCTTTCCTGCATACGACACAGAAAGTCCCCCTAAGCATTTAAATCATAATAACTACCTCTCAGTGCTGACCTTTTCACGAACCAGTCTTGAACACTTGTGCGACAAAGGAAGCTATCCTCAATAGGAAATGAACTTCCTGACTTCGTCCTATTGCATGTACTAAGTAACTGCGTACCTACCACGTAAATTGTATTGTAATGGTACTTCTTGTAAAATGAAATGGAAATTGGCTGCCGATTGTAGTCGATTTGTCGAGATATAGGTACTTCGACTCGTCTCAGCGGCAATTTTTTTTAGTGATAATATTGCTTGTCTGGGTTGGTCCGTGGATGGAGTGCCCATCTTTGAACACAGAGACTCCTCCGTGCCTAGGAAAGCATTTTAATAAGTTACGACTTACGGGTCGTCAGAAGCCCGAAAGTCTGACAACGCAGTCTTACCAAGGGGTATCGTATTAACCAGTTAATAGCGCCCCGCACTCGTACAGTTTGGACCGCGGGAAACAGCACGCGCCGTTCCATCCCTCGCTCCGACCTGTACGTGTAGATGTCTTGAAGTGCGGGTCTAACATTTCGATACAGTTCGGAGCGAGGGATGGAACGGCGCGTGCTGTTTCCCGCGGTTCGAACTGTACGTGTGGGGAGCGCTAAGTGGGTTGTGGAGGTCAGATAGGCAGTCGCTCCATGTATAATTATTACTAGTATTCAGCTGCATCCGGTTAGACTGGAAGCCGACCCAAACATAGTTGGGAAAAGGCTATGATGATGAGGTAAACTTGGAAGTACTAATAAGATTACAAAAAAATCTTTCACTGATCCGTCCATATAAAAAAAATTATAATCTGTATAGTGGGTTATGCCTATGACGAACGTCTTAATAACCAATCCTGGCTATGAATGGAGACATAAAATAACCATTAAAGTAAAGAAGAAGATAAGCCGAGGCAGTTCCTAAACTTGGAGACACACGTCTAACTTTTAAAGTGCCAATTAAGACAATGCCTAGGATTAGAGCTTCAGTTCAAACTGGTATAAGACTAGGCCGGCTGTCAATTATCGCTTACGACGTAGGTACATAATTATATTGTGTTGAAGATACTTAGGCCGCTATCACACGGACTGCACCACAACAACCGCACGCAGTCTCTATATTCAACTGCATGCAGTTGTACGTTCGACTTCGTGCACGCGGTCGGCTGCAGTCGAGAGAAGTCAATATCAGGTGTATGCAGTCGTGCCTTCAACTTCACGCGGTCGGCTTGCAGTCGAGAGAAGTCAATATCAACTGTATGCAGTCGTGCCTTCAACTTCACGCGGTCGGCTACAGTTGTAGCCAACCGCGTGAAGTTGAAGGCACGACTGCAGCCGACCGCGTGCAGTTGGTATCATGACTGCACGAAGTCGAACGTACAACTGCATGCAGTTGAATATAGAGACTGCGTGCGGTTGTTGTGGTGCAGTCTGTGTGATAGCGGCCTTACGGCTGTCTGCACAACGAGCTAAGCTCAATTTTGAATCACTCTCAGCACATTATCCGTCGACCTTATCCCAGTATCGCAGTTTGAAAGGAAACGTAGCTGAAGAGGAAATTAACTTCCTAACTCACACTCGTGTAGGATGATACTGACTCGAGCTAGATATGGCACGCGACACTGAAACCACTTGGGTCCTAACTTGTTTAATGCGGTTCACAGTAATCAGCTGCCAAGCAGTCTTTGAAGATATGCTTTAGGATATCCAGAAAGAAAGAAAAACTGTTTATTCATGCGAAAATGACAGACATAACATGAGAGAAAAAATAAAAATTGTACACAAAAGCAAAGAAGAAACAAGTTAACTTTGTTAAAATCTAAAAAAAAAATCAAATGAATACTAAAATAAATATGCGCCACTACCGCGCGAAAGGGCTTACGCTCAGCATAATGCCAAGCCCAGTGCAGGGAGGCACTAAAACCACGGCGCTGGTTTTCAGCGTAAGCCGGCGGCCAGATGACTTTTGGTAAAATGAGTGATGCGCCCGGCTGTCCAGTAACAATTTGTATCACAGATTCCTAGGTTTTATTTCCGCGTTGGAATATTCCATTAAGAATTTCAGTAATACCACGGAGCGCGGAAGTCGGATAGCCCTACGCCTGATCTATAACATCACGCTACGGCCCACGAGAGCGAAGCAGTCATCAAAAACGTAACTTAATGGGAGTGAAGCCACGGGGTTTTGCTAGTAGTGTATAAAGTCCCTTTGAGACTATCGAATGAGTCATAACCCTAGTTCCGCCTACATGAAAAGTTGAATTATCTTCAGCATATGAAATTAATTGCTGATGTTTTTACGGAATAGGCCCTTTAAATGTTACCCGTGGGCGTCGTAATGTGAGTAATGGTTTCACTACGTCAAACACATGGGTTGTTCTTAGATTTAATGGGGACAGACGTGTAGGCTGACTGACTAAAGTCTTGTATTCACTAGGGTACATATTTCCCGCGGCAAAGTCGCTAGAGATTTCAGGCTTAGTCGCAGGCCACGCTAGAGCGACTGCGGTGAGAGTCTGACGACGTTTGGAGATGTCGGCTGACGTCTTGTATTTCGACTTTTCAATTCTATTTAGTAACTTCAAAGGAAACAAGCTACTATAATTAAAAAATTAAAAAACACGACTGCAAAAATTGCACATATTTGTACTTTGTTTACTCGTCAGATTTTTTTTACGACGTTTTTTATTTAGTGTTATATATTTTTTAAATCTACTTGTCAAATTCTAGACGATAAACATAGACACGACCAAATTCATTAAAAAAATAAATTGAGGCTGGTATTAATTTACGTTTTAAAGTGACCACACCGGTTTCTTTTTATTTTTAACTAGCCTATGTTACTCAGAACGATGCAAGGATTGTAACGATACCCCACACATCTAAATCGGTTCAGGCGTTTAGAAGTTATGGTGGAATAAAGAAACTCACATACATACATACATACATTAACCCTGAACACATAACACTCCTTTTTTTGGGGCAGTCGTGTAAAAAATGTTACCATACCTACTACAACTAATAGTGTTGGAGTAGTGAACGATTTTGCGTAATGAACGAATGATAAGAATGGTTTAATACCAAGTTAAGTACATTATTTAAGTTCATTCAATTTCGTTCATTCTTACACCACCTCACTATCTTTTTTTTGTCAATACTTGGTAACCCTTTATCTGTCATGTTACTGAATAGAATTAAAAGTCGAAATTATAGTGATCTTTTTCTTCCAGATTAATTTAGTCGACTGCCTCGTTGGACTAGTGGTCGCAAAACGCGACTGCTGAGCATGAGGTCTTGGGTTCGGTTCCCCGGTCAGGCAAAGTGTTATTGGGTTTTTCCATCACTTTCTCAGTAGCATCACTAGACCATCGAGGCAACGGGAAACGACAAATTAGTTTACAATTTTAGTAACTTTCGTAAATGTTCGTATTCTAATACAATACTATACTTTTAATTTGCTTACATTTTTGACAAATCTTTGACATTGATTGTAGCTGAGATGAGATTGCGACTTGATTTTCTACGTTTCTTGTTACGAGAATTATTATTAGCCTTCCTAATTTCTACCCCTATTAGTTGCTCTTTTATACATTTTGTAGATAGGATAAATATCGCGTCTAGTCTAGGCTTCTTAGTCTTTAGGTAATTCAAAATCTTGTACGAGATTTTAATATTTTTTTTAAACTGGAAACGTCATCAAATTATGGTGCATTTCTAGTAACTTTCATAAACGTTCGCAATCTAATCTCAATTTCAATATGCCAAAGATACTTTTAATAAAATTTGCCTACATTTTAGACTAATCTTTGACACTAACGCAACGAAAATTAGCCTTCCTAATTTCTACCCCTATTAGTAGCTCTTATTAGATAATACAGATTTAATGTTAACAGACGTCTATGAGTGATACAGTTAGTGACGTTGACGTTAAAGTCATTACGTTAACGTTTCTATTACGTAACTACTTTCGTCGTCAACATGTGAAGGGTTCCGCATCCGTGTCGCATTTCAATTTGTTAATGAGCAATCTGATCGATTCTAGTAAACCGAATCGGTCGTAATTACAGTTCTATTTTGATTCTATTTGATAGAATATTGTTCTAGGAATGGTTTCTATTTTATTTTTGCTTTTGCCCGCGGCTTCGATTCGCTTGAGTTTTCTTTCAGATATCTATTATTTTTATAGTTAAATATAGCCTTTATGCCTAAGGGATAACGGATTAACGGTAGCTTCCTATTAGTGGAATATTTTTCAGAATCGGGCCTTAGTAGATCTGGAGAATGAACAGTTTTTTATAATATTAGTTTATTTAGGTAAATTAACCCTGTAATGGTATTTAGTGGAATTCGTGTACCTACAAGTAAAGATAATAAATGTTTTAAGAATATTCATATTCGTTCCTTCTCCTAAAAAAAACCGTAACGATATTTGCCGAGATGTTTAAATCTGTATTTAATCTTCTTAATAAACTATTATTATATTTTTTTAAGGTTATAATTATGTCATAGGCATCGATTTATTTATGACATATTTATAGTTTTTACCTTTTCTAGATAAACAATGATAAAATTCAAAATGGCGTCCTCACACTAACTTGTCCTCTAAGGCTTGGACCACATCTGGCAGCACGGAATCGCCTTTTTCCGTCGCCCTTTCTCTTTCTGTCGCTTAGAACTGCCATTTGCTAGGCGGAGACAGAAAGCATAATGCGATAGCACGCGGCGAGGCGATCGCATTATGCTTTCTGTCTCCGCCTAGCAAATGGCAGTTCTAAGCGACAGAAAGAGAAAGGGCGACGGAAAAAGGCGATTCCGTGCTGCCAGATGTGGTCCAACCCTTAGATCAACGACAGTTATTTGTCAAAAATATAATTTTATCGTCTTTTAAGAGAAAATAATTTTAATTAAATTGTTTGTAAAGAAATTGTAAAATTGTGTGTCAATAAATACAAAACAATAAATTTACATAACTTGATTCATTAGAAATTCTATTTCACTTTCAACCCTTTATTCAACCCATTAAAAACACCCACCCACTAAATCATACGAGACACAACCTTCCTCACATTTCAGTTGAACTAGAGCTGAAATGGAAATATGATTTATGCATCCGTACGAAATATTTAACTCAGCTCCGGTTAGGTGAGAATAGGGTTATCGCTCAGTGGAAATAAAAAATATGTGCGTTATGTTCTGTACGTAAGAAAGACCTAAACGTTTTTGAAGTGAAAACTTCTTTAGCGGCGTTGAGCACTTTTTCTGTAATGGGTATAAAATCTTAAACTCGCGTCAGGACACGTGCGCGTCAGGACACGTGACCTGATCGAAAAAGCGTAAGACGGATGGAGAGTAGACAGCTATCCCCTCTCTACGGCGCGGCGAAAATGTATGCCTGGGCCTACTGTTTCGTTTAGACAGCGCAGGGCGCTTGCGCGAATGTTCGTGTATGTTAAACGTAAACGTAAACGTTAATAATCAAGTTTTCACTTCTGCCGGCACTCCCGGAGTGCAACCCGTTTTTTTATTGGTTACTCTCCCATACTATCAAATTGTCAGGTACAGTAAGCGGTCATAAGTGCAGTAGCACGCTAAGGTTTGAACTGCTGTAAACACCTTTCGCCAGGTATGTTTAAGTCCCATGTAATAGAGGGCGAGCCTATTGCCATCAACCGGGTACAAATCCAGACTCCGAGGCTGCCTTTTTTATTCTACAAAATTATGTTGGTTGAGGGTTGGGAGTTGGAACCCAGATTATCTCGTGTAAAGGAAGTCCGGAAGATTTCTAAACGTGACCCGAAGTTTTAACGACTTAATGTAAGCCAATAAAATATGGACGATAAGTTTTATTACACTTTGTATGGCTTTGCTCTTAGCTCACGTGAAATTTTCGGAGATGCTCGAATAGTTTCGGCCTCGTGTTCCGAGCGAGGTCAGGAGTCACGAGTTGTCAATAAAAGTGTTGTCTACAGTGGAAGGTCGGTTTTAATGACTTTTAGCTGACCTACAAGAACCTTTTTTATTACAAACTAGCTTATACCTGCGGCTTCGCCCGCGTAAAAAATAATTTTCCGTAAAGCGAGTTGAATTAGACACCCCCCCTAGGTTATTAAGTACGGCACGGTAACTCATTACAATGCAAGTAATTGATTTAGGTTTAAGAAAGAAATAGATAAACCACATTAGCTTAAATTTTTTTTTTTATTATTCTCAACTGGCACACTTGACTGACTGTTCAGATGGGATGGGTACAATTCTGCCTAGCTCTTTTGTGATTACAGGCGTGATGGTATTGTTATGTTATTCTTAACTGATTCTTTAGATTTGAGTAGGTATCTTGCGTATCCGTATTAAGCTTAGATAAAATTGTTCCAAGATCTTAGAATTCCATCACATCAATACTTTTTAGAGTAAAAAGGTGAATATTAGGTGTTACTTTTTTATTCCGTCTGTAAAATAATTGTGAATACGAAATAAAACAAAATGGCGACTCTTTTAGCCCACACTCGGGGCAAACCAATTTATAAGTTTATTAATCGATTTAGTAGTAAAACTATTGCATCTATGTAGAGCAAAGGCTAAGTGCCTGGGGAAATCTAGAAACCTAGGCAAGCTTTTAGCTATTTCCTAGCAACTGTAGCGATGCAGAATTGGAGCATGCAACTAAATAAAGTTTCAGAAATTAAATCAAGAAGACCTTTTTCCTAATTTGAATGCTGTTGGCGCTTTTATTCTTTAATTGATGCTGTCATCTGTCAATGTCAGCTGTCAGTGTGTGACATCTGTCAATGTTAATTTTAACATTATGTCAAATGATTTGCCGGTAAAATACCCAGCATTTTTCTTTTCTTTACCAATTGTAACAAGATGAAAAGACATTACATTTTTATCACGAACTTTTAATGTATTAACCCCAATGAATACTGAGCTTATTTGTTAAGAACCTTAGGTATAAATTGGTCTATCTACGAGAAGTTTATCAAGCCGTGTGGAGAAGAACAGGAAAACCAGTTTTTGGTATCCTTAACATAGTTAACATTCGTATTATTCATATGAAGCACCCAAGTATCGCCTCGAACTATTAATCGCCATAGACAATTAGTTCAAGGTTTACCTCGTAAATGGCCTTCGAGAAATCTCAACTTAATAGAATAGAAACAATAAAGTTGCTCAAGCAATCCACACTTAAATTATTTAATGCGAAAGTAACTTTTTCTGTCTGTTTGTCCGTTACCACATCTCGGCAAAACCATAAGGATAAAGTCATAGACTATTATTAAATCCGCAACTTCGTCTGTGTCCACGGTAAACGACACGCCCACGGAAAAAGTCGCGGACAAAAGTTAGTTATTGATAACATGGAGTTCCACTTATTTCTCAGAATTATAGTATCATTAATTATTAGAACCCTAACACTAATGAACGTAGCAAAGTAACATTTGTTGTAAAAAGGGAGTTGCCAAGTAACGCCTTGCGGTATTAGTAAAAGCTACTTTTCCTTAAGAAAAATAGGGAAGTTAGGGTGAACCCGAGTTGATTTATTAGTAAATTACTATCCTACTAGCCGGTGTAATTAAGGGCTTCAGGCACAGAACAACCAGAATCCAAGCTTTATACTAACGCCCATGCGTAGGTACACTACTACACGCGCAGCTATGTGTGCGTGACCTGTCACTGACAAGGCGCGCGGGAAGTGCGCCGGCGCGGCGCCCGCTCGGGTACAAACCGGTTTGAGTCGGCTCAGCTAGCGGACAAACTTAAGGTGTGCCAGCGACAGCGGTCGGGTACGACGCGGACACAGTAACTATATTTATTTAGACGCGGTTGTTAAATTGTTTTTAAAGATGCCAAACTGTTGCACTGTGTGTACAAATAATGGTCGAAAGAACAAAGAGACTTCTTTTTATGTATATCCAAAGGATCTTGTCAGGTAATTATCTATATCTACTTATACAAACACATGCATAATGCTTATTACAGAAGTACCTAACTATTTATTTACGAGTAGGTAATATCCAGAACAATTACGATACAACAATTAAGAAGTAGGTAAGTACCTAAATATAAAAATATTTCATAAGGCTTTCCCTTATGAAATAATTTGCTATGTTTGTACCTACATAACAAATTATTTAAAATCAAAATACGAAACGATTAATACGTCAATATACCTACTTGGTATATTGACGTATTAAGATTCGTTTCGTATTTTTGTTTTAGTAGGTTTGTAGAATAGTAGGTACTTAGGTACCTACCAAAGTATATTTGTAAGTCGTCTTAGTAAGATTTCATTTGGTCTTTTCTATTAGATAGGTAGGTACCTACTTAACTTACGTTCGAGAAATAGTAAAACAAGGAAGGAAACATTATAGGTAGTTTCGCCATGCATGATCGTCCGTGCGTAAGTCAAAGTACCGAGTGACAGCCCTATGAAAGTAGGTAAGAATTTTGAACACTGTTAGGAAACTTGGATTCTGGTTATTCTGTGCTTCAGGTATCCGTTTTTGCTAAATGGCATTACTGCTTCATTTGGTAGGTTAAAAAACCGACCAAGTCGAGTCGGACTCGCATACGGTGGGGTTTCGTAACTTATAAATAACCAATTAAAAAACGAACCAAGTTGAAAAAAAACAGTACTTCAAAGCATTTACTAAATGTTTCTTATCTAATTAGCCAGACCTGCCTGCCCAAGTACTAATTAATTGGGTCAACTGTACTTTCACAAACGCAAACAGAAGTAGGTACTTACAGTTTTAGACAAAAACAAAAAGCCTATTCTACAATAATAAAGGCCCTCACTCCCTGTCATCGCATTGAATGCGCGAGCGCGCCCCACTTGCATCGCTGCGTGTATCAGTTCAATCTAGATCGGCTGTCAACTACAGTAGTGGTAAGCGGGACAAACCTGTGGGAGGGAGGGAGTGGTATTGACAGGTTTCAAGTGGTCGGTGGTGACGGGCCTTTATGTAGGGGGAAAGGGAGTCACGTTGTTATGGATTTTATTGTCTGGGTTTTATGTTTGTAACGTGCGCATTTGTTGAAAAAGGTTTGAAAAAACTAATCAGTAGGTATCAACGAACAGTTGTTAGTACAGCAGATTTCGTTTTAATGTTCTGTACATGGCATAAAACAGGAGAAATCGGAGAAAAATATACGTTAATTTTGCTGTTAAATTGGTGGAATTTTATTTTTGAAATGAAAATGGAAACCACAAAGTTGGTATGTTCTGAAATCCTACGTGTGATGACATTTTCTTCAGACTAGCAAATAAAGTGATATCTAGTTATTTAACCGGTACTTTTTTTGTTTAGTATTTATATTTTTTTTTACCTTACCATTATTTACTAAAACGGTACCTTTTTCTTACAGGAATAAATTATTTTTTTGAAAAGATTACTCAATCCACATGCACACCGTAATTACGTATCAATTTGAAATTAAGCTATTTGACAGGAGCCTGATTAACCATAAAGCAAGATATCAGTGCCCCTATCCTATCTACAAAATATCATCAAGTTTCAAGTATACACATCAAAAGTGTCTAGGGATCAAAATCCCTAACATTTGTTATCATTTGTCATTTGTGTTTTTTATGTGTGTACATAAGTATTGACCAATACATGACTAAACTACATTTTTATAGAGCGCACTTTCGGGGAGGCCCTAAACATATAAAAAAGTACTCGGCATTCTTCACGTTTTACTTTTAGGAAGAAAATCACGTAGAGCATAAAAATATGTTAAGTATTTGCATACTTCTCAAACTTCTGAATTCCTTACTCCGAAAACTTTTTTGCCCCGACCTTTTTGTTTGACGTGGAGAGAGCATACTTTGTCAGACTTTCAGAGAATATTAAGTGAAAATGAGTAGAAATATTGAGTGATAAGACAAGTTGGTTGAAGATATGCCTCCTAACTTTTATTTTGTCGTTTTCGTTTATTAAATAATTATGTTGGTACTTAGATTTGCCTGCATCTAACTTACTTGTATTAACTTGTATTATCGCGGACGCAGACGGAGACGCGGAATAAAAAAATTGCATATATCCTTCCTTGGGTTTCAGACTTACCCCGTACCAAATTTCATCAAAATCGGTTTAGTGGGTTAGTCCTGAAAGTGTAACAGACAGACAAAGAGACAGAGTTACTTTTGCATTTATAATATTAGTATGGATTTTCTGTCATTGTAAATTAAGCTCATTTTTTTATCATTTTTGTATCTACCATATTGTATGCAAATAAAGATATTAAATTCTATTATACTACAAAATTACGTCTCACAGCTCCAGCAAAACAGATCAATCAAACACTCTCATAAAACAACTGCCTATATCACAATATAAAACACCCTAAACGCGTCATTATCGAGACAAAGAGTCTATCTGCGGCTAAACGGCTATCGGTTGACCCATTTCGCATCATTTTACCCATAACAGGCCACAATAGCTGAACAAAGGTACCTTGGACAATAGACTTCCCTCAGAGGTACTTCACTGGGAGTAAGTACCTGGTAGTTTCCGTCGAGGGTTTGCAGAGGCTTTATTTGTTTGAGGGGGAGGGGGGGAGGGTTGTTATTATGTTGTGGGTAGTGTGAGCTGTAGAGCTAGGTAGCCTGAATGGTACCTAGGGTTTATGGAGAGAAATTATTGAGATATCTGATTGCTTTTGCGATGTAAATGTATAGAATATTGTGCTTTGTTGTATTGATAACATTGTAGCTGATAAAGATAATGTGTAGATCAAAAACGGACCAGATACCAAAACAAAAGGTTACCAAAAACAAATAGAATATAGCTTATAGTCAAAGTCAAATCATTTATTTCAATTAAGCCATTAAAAGGCACTGAACGTCATATACAAGAAAAAAAAATTTAACCTGGTTGCCCCTTAAAAAAAGGTGGTTTAGTATGGAGAAAAGGAAAACGTCCATAAATATACTCTTTTTAATGTTTTACAATACCGTAAATGCAATTTAGGTACCTTGCATAAAAACTACTATTTCATAGTACGTAAAAAGTATTACAAATTAGGAATTAACGGTTCGCAAATTGAACCAGCCACACGCAGCCCAGCAGTCCATCGCTCCGCCGCTACGCCAACCGTATCATCAAATCAATGTACAAACACAATTTTCAGCAACAATATTCCCCAGACAAACAGAATTTCTTTACAAAATACACCCCACCTCTCAGTGATTCCATCAAAATCTACGTAAACAAGATCAAACAAAATAATTCTTGTGACAGCGCCATTAAATCTAATTGAGCACCAGGTCTGCTGCCCCTTTCATTAGATCCTCGGGGTAAATACACTGTGACACGATTTAGCTGAGAAATGAGTGTTTATGTTGCAGTCAAAACTCTTAACCAGACAAAAGTATTTTGAACAAGTAAGTAGGTATTTATTTCAGACAAATTGAATATAAATTATATTCAATAATTAACCTAACCACAAACTTGTGTATAAAGAAAAATCAGTCAAAAGTAGGTACTCTTGACTATAAGTTTTCGCCAATAACACTTTTAAGTAACATAACAGTCAAATGTACTTTTGCCCAATACAGTTAGAGAAGTTAAAAAAAAACTTTAAATGCAAAGGACCATTGGCATTTTTATATGAATCCTTGGCTCATTTTTCAATATTAGGTACCCAACAGTGATGAAACCCACATGATATGAAAGAGAGTGTATTAGAGTGTACTTAATTTCAATTAATGACAGCTAAGTTCAAATCCAGCGCGTTCACGGTAATTTCAAAAAGGAAAAGACAACCGCCTTCAAAAACTACAAAATAAAAATAACTTTAGTTTGGAAGTCGGCGGCTTTGGTTTTGTTTTTTGTTATGTAGGTATTGCCACCGACTTCCAAACTAAAGTTATTTTTATTTTGTAGTTTTTGAAGGCGGTTGTCTTTTTTTGTAAAAAAGCTTTTTATTTTTACATTTTTAGTGCTTGTGTGTTAATGTTTCAAATCCTTAATAAAAGCCCTTTCAAACAATACCTCATACGATATATTTAATTTAGGAAAATGGTAGGAGGGGAATTGACGTACCCCCTCCCCCTCTTTCTTCAGTCAGTCATCGATACACGTATAAACAAAGCAATTTTACTTGTTACGATAGTTCTGCTGTGATCCTATGAGGAGTTCCGTTCCATATCTCCGAAGTTCATCATCAGATCATGACAATATTTCTATGGAACCTATTCGAAAGTATACTCTTTCAAACAAAAAAAGAATCATCCAAATCAATTCATAATTGGCGGAGTAATCGGGTAACATACATACAAAAATGCTCACAAAATAAAAAGCACTAAACCAAATTGGATGAAATTTATGGAACCAAATGGCAAGTATACTGCATCGAACAAAAAAAGAATCACACTAATCGGACTAGAAACCTCGGAGTAATCGGTGTACATACATAAAAAAATTAAAAAAAAATACCGGCCGAATTGAGAACCTCCTTCGTTTTTTGAAGTCGGTTAAAAAGAGCTTTGAATTTAATAAGCTGCATCACAGTTGGGCAATATTTTAACCAATGATTTTCAGACAAAATTAATTTTGACTGGTTAAGAGTTTTGACTGCAACTTATACAAGACAACGCCCTCGAAATATGTTCCCTTTTGAATTTGTATATTATGTATAGGTATGATAATGTGAATATGGAATGGAAGAGGGTATCATGTGTCGTGTATCAATATATCTGTGTCTGAATAGAACAGGTAGGACTAGACATTATAGTTCACTAGCGACGCGTCCTTGCTTCGCTTGTGTTTGTTCTACTGATATAGTGACATATTAAAATATCGAAATGTCTGTGCTATATTACGGTTAAATATTGATGTACTAGCTTTGGCCCGCGACTTCGGCCGTGACCGTTTCTTGGGGTTCAAAATTTCATCAAAATCGGTTTAGTGGTTAAGTCGTGAAAGCAGTAACAGACAGAAAAATCCCTAATGGACATTATCCAATAACACTTTTTGTCCAACCTGGGCATCGAACCTAGGACCCCACGCTCAGCAGTTGCGCTTGCGACCGCGATATCAACGGGGCTGTCAAATAATATAAGTCAAGTAATATTAATACAGATGTGTACCTACACCATCTAGCTTCCTCTCGCAATTCCTACGACCTTATACAAAAGCCACTCTGACTAACAAATAACACAAAGAACCTACCGTAGCACCCTCCACTTGGACAATACAAATAAAAGAGAAAATCCTTCAGGAAGTGAAGAGGACAGACTCCATAAAAAACCAGACGGCATTATTTATTACATGACAGTCAGAATAATGTGTTATTCGTCTTTATGCGAAAACATCGCCGGTAGCCAAAAGTTTGTGTCTTTTCAATGGAGACAGCAACGCCCTCTGTCGGTGAATATTTGTCGTAACCATGTGTCAAGGTCAAGAATTAAAGTGACTCTCTTAAGGTGAAAGTGTTTGACTTTGACTTTGACTTACGTCTTTTTGCACTGTACTTCGTCCGTGCGAATGTTGGTGATCGGCGATGTGTTTTTTTTTTGCGCGGATCCCTAATTCTTTTGCTAAAATAAAGGTAGACTTAATTACTCATATCATCAGTTATCTACTAGTGAAGTCCCGCCAAAATCGGTCCAGCCGTTTAGGAGATGAACCGGATGAAAATGATATGGAGAGAGAAAGAACTCTTGAGATCTCTTCTTTCTTTCTTTCTATAAGTAGACAAATTAAAAATCGCTTTTCTATACTAATATTATAAAGAGGAAAGATTTGATTCTTGATTTGCATAAAATAGGCTCCAAAACTATTGAACCGATTTGAAAAATTATTTCACTGTTGGAAAGCTACACTATCCTCGAGTGACAAAGCTATATTATATTTTCAAAAAAGTTAGGGATCCGTAAGGAAAACCACGCGAACGAAGTCGCCGGGAGAGTGATAGTTTGCTATAAGTACGGTGTAAACATTCAAAGGCTTGGAGTCTTAAGGACCTCGTAATCTTATGAAGGCCAACAGAAAATCATATTTGCAGCTACATCAAATAAATTTTCGACATGTCTTTTATATCTTTTTAGATGTATGGGTATTTACTCAACGTATTTAGGTACGTACCAACTCACTTGTGTAAAAATTTACTGAGACTCAAAAGGACTGATTTCGTATTTTCTCTCTCTGAATGTTCATTGACGAAGAGCTTGAGTTGGAGTACCTATAGGTACTTTTCCTAATTGTTTAACCTTCTTATGTAAATAACTAGCTAATGCCTGCGACTTTCTTCGCGTCAGTCTGCTATACTAGTCTTTAGTTCGCGTGAATGTCGGTTTTCACGGGGATTTATTATTTTTGCGCTGAACTCTAATTCTAGAAAAAAAAATTGCCTGAGTTACTCCGTGAACATCAACTATCTACTGTTAAATGGTAAGGTCCCGTCAAAATAGGTCGAACAAACAGACAGACAGACCAACAGATAGACAGATAAAAATGTTGAAAATGTTTTTTTCGTGTCAAGTAACGAGTAAATATTCATATTTGTTTTGTTTGTTATAATGCCAATATTCCAATTTAATTCTTGCGCCTTCCAAATTTTCCTACCATCGCTTGATAGTTAAGATGCACTGCAATATACACTCTATGACATTGGAAGACCACATACCTACCCCGACTAATAATCAAGTACCTATCATAAAGCAGCTTATAGTTTAATCCAAGCTCCTTTTACAACCCTTTTATCCCCTTTATACCCCCAACCAGTGACAATTATTAGCAAACGTCTCCCAGTTAGTGACACACATTTTGAAAGACATTTCAAGAAGAGACTTGAAGAAGGTCAGTGTCACTAATGACTGCTCGTATAAACACCAGGTCATTATAAAGTCCACGATTCTCTCTGAAGGGGCCTTTCAGAATCATCCCTCACATACTCGACCTTGTACACTAACGACGATGGAAAGTGGACCCTGTAACCTTCGCATAAAGTGTTCTTCGGCTTGAGAGCTCAAAATGTTTGTAACTCGACGGGTATTTGAATTTTTGTAAGAGGTAGCTTCTGCCGTGAAATGTGATATTAATTTTGGGGAAAGACTTTCAGAGGCTTTGCGAAATATCAGGAAGTTTTGTTGCCTGGATTTTGTTGAGAGATCTTATTTACTTAAGCTGTTTATAATGTTGTAAGGTTTATTTTATACCCGTATTATAATATCAGTTATCACGATTTTTTTTTTGCGCGCAATCCATTTTTTTTTCTAAAATAAAAGTAACCTCAGTTACTCTTTCTGTCAAAATCTGTGCAGCCGTTTCAGAGACCAGTCGAGACAAGCCAAAAAAAATATTTTTTTTTTTGTTGATTATATATACTATAAACATTCATAAATGCATTTAGTTACTAACTGTTATTTTGATATTACAGACACTTCAATTTTATTTATTTTTATAGATGTAGGTATATGTAGATTCACGTGGATAGATTAAATTAACAATAGGCTTATAATAAAAATACAGAGGCTTTTGAAAATGTTCATGAAAAACACTTTAAATGCGTATCATAGGACCACACAGTTAGCGCAGTAGTTGAGTGATAAGCTGCTGTCGTGCATGTCGCGGCATCGCACGAACGCACGGAACAAATACTTGTACTCGAAGCAAATACTTGCATGAGCAATAGGCAGTTCTTTCGAGTTTGGTCGTTGCGTATATGTACGTTTATATATTTGTGAATGCACCCGTAATATAGGAGAAATTCATAGACTGAGGCAGAGTTTTTAAAGCAAGAGTCCAGCACGTGACTCATGGTCACGCCTACCAACAAAAGAAAAAAGAATCACGGTCTTTTGAGACGAACTCGAACATCAACAAATTACTTCTAAGGCTATGACTCTAGACGCTCCACGCATATTGATACGACGAACTTCAATAACGAAAACAAACGAAGAAACAAACAGTATCAAAGTAGAATCAACTCCAATCCATCTTGTCACGGGTTTATCTAACTTTATTGCGAATATTTCTAACGTTACATCCACCGCCATTTTGTTACGAGTTGGCATAGTACGCGTCAGCTGTTTATCATGCCACGTTTCGCCCAAATTACTTTACGTATCTTCTGTGTGAAGCGAAAACAGTGGCGTAACTATACTAAGGTTTTTTCGGTAAACCGTTTTTCTTAATAAAAAAAGAAAGTAAATATATTTTGCGCCTAAATCTTTGTGACATAATATTTGGTCCCGTACGGTACGGGGTGTACCAAAACACATCATAGAGCCGTTAACTATGCATGCTGGCAAACTAAGTAACATTTATTTTTAGTGTCAAAAATAACTGTAACGCGTAATGTAAGTACGTAAAACATAGTGCTTATGGGTGCATGTAACAGTACAGGGTCCGTGAGGATATTCAAAACTTGTTTTCGTAAAAAAACAAAAATAGTTAAAACTGACCTTTAATATCTCCGTATTTAAAAGCTTCCCAGGTATGGTCCAGTACAAAATAAAACTATCACAATGATGGGAAAATACGTAATTTTAACTGTCAGTTGCATTAAGTTTAAACCTTTTATGTCTATTACCAGCCAGTTCTATCTGCGTTCTTAAAAAACATGTCCAAAAAATTGGTCCTTTTCTCCGCATTAAAAATGATGAAATTCGGGGAGAACAGTTGGCCTATTGTAAGCTTCAAATGCCTTCTATTTTTAAATTCAAATTTTCATCTAAATTTTCCTGTCTCAAAATCCCCCTCTTAACCGTCAAAATCTCTTACTCCATTTTATCTTTTTAATAATTACACCCTACAAATAACCTCGTCATCATATTACCATTCCGGGGCAGATTTGCGTAGTACCCTCAAATCCACGAGTGACCCTAATCACCCTCTAATGGGGCGGACAACCCTTGATAGCGAGGTCAACGGTACAAACACTCCTTGGGTGCTCCCTTAGGGAATGACTAAATTAATGTTTGTAGCCAACTGATTTGATTACTTGCTTACTTGGAAAATAAGGAAGGTGGATAAACCGTTTGGAATTGTAATCTATTCTAAAACGTCTACATTTTCTATTGGAAACTGAAATTTTCTTTTTACTTATAGTAGATACCTAACCTCTCCACAATTTTTTTAAAATTCAGATATACTGGGTATAAAATGAAGCTGAAAGTGAAAATTTATACAAAAAAAAATGTTTCTCAAAAATTATTTTTGCTTAAACGGTTATGTAATGTATCTTTTTTACACTCTGTATAAACACTCCTTTCAATTCACAACATGTCTTAACCTACAAATTATATTTAAAAATGTGTCGCACAATGAAATAAAGTGAAAATTCAGCCTCAATTTGCTGTTAAAGCTAATAATTTCCTAAATAGGACAGACCTCTTTTCAACGTTCCTCTTTATTACATTTCCGATGTCAGATGACAGCTGACACAGCAAATTTCCCAAGTGTTACTGAAATTGGAAATGAGCCCGACTGCCTAGCGTATGAATGAATAATTTCACGTCTTATTAAACTTCTATATTTTCCGGCGAGACTCTCGTTGCTTTGAAGTCTGACAACCAGTCTTACCGAGAGCTATCGTACTACCCAGTTACTGGGTTGTAGACGTCAGATTAGCACTCACTCCATGTAAAATACTGGTATTCAGCTGCATCTGGTTAGACTGGAAGCAGACCCCAACATAGTTGGGAAAAGACTAGGCAAATGATGACTCTCGTTGCTTTGAAATGGGAGAAACCGGGCACACAAACAGTGAAACTAGTTTCAAACTAATGTTGTTATAATAAATAGGGAATAATTGTTATACCAACAGAAATTATACGAATAATTAAGAGCAGTTTTGGTGGAAACTAGTTTGAAAACACAATCAACATTTGGTTTAATGTGTATTTTGTAATAAATTATTTTCAATGATAGCACAACTGTTACTAATAATATCAGCCTATTGAAGTCTCACTTCAGGGTTTGCTCTGTATGAGACGAGGCCCAAAGGCCTCGACATTGAAGGCATTGATCACCACGCTTGATCATTGCGAATTGACGATTTCAGACTTTTATTACCAGAGAGGTTTCCTCATGATGTTTATGTCAGTGATGACCAAGATAAACTTACAAAGTACATTTGAATTACCCTTTGCCTTCCAACGGGTACAAAAAATCCCCAAACAAGAAATCGAACGGGTACCTAAAGACAAAAAATACATTCTTAGAAATATAAATGTTGACAGACAAACTGGATTGCTAATACATTGAAGCTAGATGAAACAGCCCAGCGGACTGTCAAGCCATTACTTCTACTAATGTTTTGTTATTAAGATGAATCCTTAAAAACGCGAATTGATAGAAATATTATCTTGTTTATATCAGTTGGTGAGTGAAATGATATATTGTAATAGGTAATAAGTTCGTTCACGTATTGCTTTACGACGTGAGGTGAAAGATATATGGAGGTGAAGAATTGAGTTGGAAACCCCAATATCGAGGCGTGTATTATGGCTTTGCTAAAACAGCCTGTAACGCATACATTATAGGGTTCATACATAGTAGATATTGTGTCTCGGAAAGCACGGTAAGCTGTTGGTCCCGGCTGTCATATGCGGATCTTTGACAGTCGTTACGGGTCATCAGAAGCCCGAAAGTCTCACAACCAATCTTACCAAGGGGTATCGTATTACCCAGTTACTGGGTTATGTCGATTCATGTAAAATACTGATATTCAGCTGCATCTGGTTAGAATGAAAGCCGACCTGAGGAATTATAGGAGGATGTATTAGGTATTAAGTTGAGAATACTGTCAGAAAAGCTAACCTTAACAAATTATCACTAACTACCAAAGAAAGACGAAATAGTAGAAATCATAAGGGCTGGTTCCGTAGTAAAACTTATTCGTAATGAAGAGTACAATGACCCCTTAAAGGAAATTGCTTAAACGGTAAACAACGTTGTATACAACGTGTAACAGAATAAAAGCGAGTCTGAAAGTAATTTGTTTAGAATTATAGATGTTGTATTGTTGCTGTAACTCAATACTCTAATTAGGTACAAAATACTCGTTGTGTAGTAAATTGAAGTACAATACCGTTGTTTTGAAGGAATTCTGAGTTCATGTTCGGGGTTTAAAGACACATAACAAAGCCATAAGCATACTGCCCATCAAACTAAGCAACATTGAGCAAAAAAAATATTGATGGGAAATTACTTTTATTTTTGCATGCAGCAATACACTGCTCATGTGGTATTCAAAGTTTAGTTATTGTTTACGTAAAAAAAAAGTCGGATCTTCGACTTTCAATATCTCTGTAACCAGAAGGTTTCCAGGTATGGCCACAGATTAAAATCCAGTAAAAAAGTCGACGATTTGTTGTTGTAGCGGCAATAGAAGTACGCACTGAAAAAATTCAACTCTCTACCTGTAATGGTTCATGAGATACAGCCCGCTTATATACAGAGGGGCGGAGGTAATACGGTCCCGATGGCACTCTTCGGATACGAAACTCCTAAAATTGATCGCAATTATGAGAACAACATGTAACATTCGACTTCGTTCAATGTATTTTTACATATGCAATAATACTCTCTATTATTACTACTAATGAGAATCACAATCAAACCGAGTGCATTCTAATTAATTCCCGTTCATTCTGTTATCAGAACACGTCATTGTTTATTATGTGATAATAATGTGTAACTTTAACTTGTTACAATCATGTTCTACGTATAAACCAAATATACAGATTTGTGTAAATTAATGTTAATTATAACATAATATTGAATTACTCATAGCTTGTTGACTTTACGGAATTTGACTGCCTTGTTGGTTGGCGGTCGCAAAGCGCGACTGCTGAGCATGAGGTCTTGGGTTAGATTCCCAGGTCGGGAAAAGTGTTATTGGGTTTTTACATCAGGATTTTTTAAGTAGCAGCCTCGGAGTCTGGATTTGTACCTGGTTGATGGCAATAGACACGCCCCCTATTCCATGGGACTTGAACATAACTGGTGAAATGTGTGTGTACTATGGGTACACCTCTGCCTAACCCTTCGGGGATTACAGGCGTGATGTTATGTTATAGTTAAAGATTTAGCTAAAAGTATAGGCTCAGTGCTAAAAGAGAAGAATTAACTAGAAATTCTCCTCAAGGTAAGATCGAAATCACTATGACAGCGCCAACACTTGTTATTTACTTAGTAATTTAATGCACAGCGACAGATTTCCCAAGCGATATACATATTGACCTAGGAGGAGAAATTGTTATTGAATTTACTATAGTTATCAAGGTTGTTTGGCACCAAGGGAGATGAAAGCTTCCTCAGTAGTATTGGAAACAATTAGATGAAGGTAAATGATCTGTAATTGTTTTTCGATACCCTAGACGTTTTAGAGGCTACATAATGGTCAATGGTCAAGATCGATCTATGTTAATTTAGCAGTGCTAAAGTTTAGAGAACGGTTTATATTTTTCTAGCTTCATAACATCTGCCTAACCTTTTCCCAACTATGTATGTTGGGGTCGGCTTCCAGTCTAACCGGTTGCAGCTGAATACCAGTATTTTACATGGAGCGACTGCCTATCTGACCTCCACAACCCAGTAACTGGGTAATACGATATCCCTTGCTAGCTTCTGCCTACCGGTAAAAAGTAGATTGCAGTTTAGAATAGCCTAAGCCCAATCCAGAATATAATCTATCTGTGTGCCAAACATCCAGATTCGTTGAGCCGTTCTAGCGTGATTTTGAGTGACAAATCCATCCATCCAAACTTTCCCATTTAAAATTTTAACAGGATATAATCTTCAAAACGAACCTAACCATCCACTATTCCATCTCCTAAAACTCTAGTTCAAGAACTAACCTAAAATCTAGTTCTAGGACATAAACAAACCGCGAGCTAGATCCTCTGGGAAATACTACCTCATGATATACTGCTGGCGGATTAAAATTTGTCATTCCGTCACATTTTGTATGAACCGAAATTAGTTTTCAACTCGTCCTGGTGTCGCTGTAGACCTATGTCAACGGTGACGGATGAAGGAAATATGTTTTATTTGTTTTTTTTAGGTACCTGGTGAAAAAGACTTCACATCAAAGTTGCGACAAACAAATATATAATTAAATAATAATACCAACCTGTTATTGCCCCAGTGCAGGGCAAAGCCGTCTTCTCATACAGAGAACGAACGAGTATTGATCACCATGCTTGCTCAAGTTAGATTGGCGATTTCAGACTAATATATTAATTACTACCAGCTGTCCCTACCTGTATGCCCTCAAATTCGTTCGCTTTTTTTCTTTTTTGCGCGGAACCCTATAATTTAGTCTAAAATAAAAGGTAGCCTTGTTACTATGTAACATGAGCTATATGCCAGTGAAAGCGCTGTCATAATTGGTCCAGCCGTTGAGCAGATTAGCCGGAATGAACAGACAAACAAATAAACAAAAATTTTAAAAATTGTTTTTTTCGTGACTACCATGTAAAAATTCATATTTATTTTGTAAGAAGCTGTTATTTTGACACTTTATTTTAGCCTAATAATAATAATAAAGATTAATCATGTTAAAGTTCAAATATAAAATCCGGCTTACTCAATTTCAACGAAAAATCCGGCTTAACGGGCTGGTGGTTCAGCTTTCCGGATTTAGGATTCGGCAACCCTGCCTGTTATGAGAACTGTCCTCGGAAATTCATTAAAACTTCAGAATTGGGATTAACACATTGCAGTCTCGACACCCAGGACAGAGTTCTCTTCATCCCAAAGTTAGTCGTAATTCGAACATGAATTTCCTAATGCACACAGTATTTGAAGCTTTGTTTATGTCTGTACAAGGTAGCTTTTAGAGGTCCAATTACTTAACGTATCGTAGTATTGTCTTGTCTTGTCAAAGGCTTAGTGAGATCTGATAGGTTTGATGTTCCTGTTATTCAGAATAGATGTTGTCTCTTTCAATACAAGGCGAATTGAAAATATTTTCAGATGGATAATATTTTTTTAAAAACGTCGTCGCCTCTTTTAATTTCTCTGCACATCACTCAGCCATTGCGCAGAAATTGTCACGTAAGGATAAAGCGTGATGCCTCCCCAGGCGACATCCTTCTCTTTCATTCTATCTCGTTCTATTTTATACGTGTGCATGCGAGTATTGAGATTCGAACAGCAAGCATTGTGCGCGGCCAGCTGTATAACCTCAATTCTAAATACTCGTAATTTTTATTAAAACTTATTTTTTGTTTTAATTTTTATTGTGTGATTATTTTTTATTGATGCCACGTCATCATACTGCTCGCCTACGGTACACGACAATTAAATTGTTTCTGTACTTTAATCTAATTAGTTCTAAGACCCGGCTTACCTTGCCATCACTTTTCCAGTATATGAAGAAGCCATACTCGTCCACTTTGAACAGGCAGTTCTGTTCAAACTCTGTGTTGTCCTTCTCTTCTGTCCATCGGTCAAAGGTGGCACCCTGGGGAAGAGAAATAAGTATTTTATACGAGAGTATTATAGTAAACGACGCTTATAAAAGGAAAGTATGGACTCTAGGCCATTTTTTTGGGATTACGGGCAAGTAACTGGCCAACTCCCTAACAATTCAAAAGTGCTTTAAAAGTATTTTGACTTAACTTTTAAAACCACTTTTTGGATAAAAAATAACGAGTGTCCCTATCCATTTAAGACCTTATACAACCTGAATTTTAATCCTTTGCAAATCTTTCAGGGGGTGAATGTACTCATGAATATGAACAACTTTTATTAAGGGACATAGTACGAAATGTGAAAAAAAAAACAGCTGATCCATACAATAATGTACTACATTTCGATCAAATTGTATGGATCAGCTGTTTTTTTTTCACATTTCGTACTATGTCCCTTAATAAAAGTTGTTCATATTCATGAGTACATTCACCCCCTGAAAGATTTGCAACGGATTAAAATTCACGGTGTATAACTAAGCTTATTTTTGTTTCTCCTAATTATATTTTCGCTTAACATTATTTACGCAAGACCCGAGCTCGGATGGTACGGTTGGCGAAGTGGCTGCTGCGTTACGTGTCGCGGGTGGGATTCTCGCATGTAACAAATATTTGTATAACAAAGACTTGTTCCAGGTCTGGCTATCTGTGTATGTAAGTTTATTATATTTGTGAAAGTACCCACGATACAGGAGAAAAATCTAGTGTGGGGTAATTTTTTTTTTAAGAAATGAAAGAAAAGAATGTTCTTCTCATCGTTGCAATCATTTTTTGTTCTAGGCCATATCTGGGAACATTCTGGTGAAGGTTAAAGTTCCAACTATGGCTATGTGTTGGCTTTTTAACCAACTTCAAAAAAAGGAGGAGGATCTCCATTCGTTTGAACCTTTTTTTTACACCATGTATTTCTGTATTTTATTTTGTGATATCATGCCATTACCCCGAGTCCTTTTTGACCTAATAGACGGTAAGTACCAACATTGAAGAGGAACATGAAAAAGTTACGATTTTATTATTTGACACCCGAGATAAAAGTATTTGATTTCATTTCTACGAAAAACGACACTTTTTTACCGCACATAATTTTTACGTCAACTTTTTATGAACCATTTTTATTCTGCATGGCTCTAAAGCGTGGCTTTTAACAGCCAATTAAAACCGCGGGTTCCGTTGAAGGGTCTATAAAGATCGAGCCGTTTATTGGCTGTATTTTTCATCGTGTCAATAACGCTACTGTCATTGGTTACTTTTAGAGTCGCAGCAGGGGCCTGTCATAAACAGAGCTGTTTGTACATCGTAAAATGGCGTTGTAGTACCAATTAGTAGCAATTTTAAAAGTTGATTGGGACTGAAGACCGTAAAGGCTGATTAAGATAAAACTAAGTTTGAGTTATACTTTTTTTCTCTCAATAGGTAATTTAGCTGATGCTTCTACTATTAAAATGTTCTAAGGTTTTAAGGTTTTCTGTGCCATTTCTATAATTCTGTGCTGTTAGTCATGCCTTGTCTCGTGAAGCTATCGGATTGCTTATCATCTTCGCTGCTAAGTAACTGCTTCTAAGATTGTTAATCTATCTATCACTCCTCGTCTGAAAACTTCCTAAAGGACCTGAATCTGTGTTACTCATTGGCGTCAAAATCCCATACAAATGCGAGAACAAAATAAAATTATGGTATTATGTGTTCAAATCAAATGGAAGAGACAAACTCGTGATATTTGTCTAGCCAAGCCGGAGCAGAGGTGAGAAGATTATGTGAGCGCACCTCGACTGAGCGGCTTACGATGCCGCGTCGTTGGATAGATACGGACAGTAAGGCGCTCCACCCACTGCCCCGCGCCCCGTCGCGTAGCGCGGGATGGCAGATTTTACCGTTGTATGCAAGTATCTCAATTTATATAGAAATCACGCCTAGCACAACACACTGCCGACGCGGAAACGAGCGGGAAGGCGCACCGCGCGCAGATTCTGCCAATCTGCGCGGGAGCGCGGGGCGTGCCGCGGGATATGACACACCGGCTCCGCAGCCCCGGGCGTGATTTTATACTGCAAAGACGTTTGCACGATGGATTTCGACGTAGACAAATTTATTTAGCGCGAGGCCGTCGTAATCTGCTTCACCGCGCGGGGGAGCAGATTTCACCGCTAAGGCGCTCCACCCACTGAAGATGCGTCCCGCCGCGTCCCGCCGCCGCGCGCGGCGACGGAGGCGCAGATCTGCCTTACTTAGCGGTGAAATCTGCTCCCCCGCGCGGTGAAGCAGATTACGACGGCCACGCGCTGAATAAATTTGTCTACGTCGAAATCCATCGTGCAAACGTCTTTGCAGTATAAAATCACGCCCGGGGCTGCGGAGCCGGTGTGTCATACCCCGCGGCACGCCCCGCGCTCCCGCGCAGATTGGCAGAATCTGCGCGCGGTGCGCCTTCCCGCTCGTTTCCGCGTCGGCAGTGTGTTGTGCTAGGCGTGATTTCTATATAAATTGAGATACTTGCATACAACGGTAAAATCTGCCATCCCGCGCTACGCGACTGGGCGCGGGGCAGTGGGTGGAGCGCCTAAGTAAGGCAGATCTGCGCCTCCGTCGCCGCGCGCGTTATCTGTCGCTCTGCTCACCGCGGCGGGACGCATCTTCAGTGGGTGGAGCGCCTTACTGGGGATTGGTGTGGGGGTCCAGTGATAGAGGGGAGCGGGGACGTTCTAATTTTACTGGAGCGGCAATTTTCATACTCGTATTACCAGTATTGCATGCCCTATTTTACTTAATTTTGAAAGGGTGCTGATATAGTTGAGTTATCACGACAACCGTAAACATTCCAACTTTTTGGCTTCTTTTTACGTAAACTAGTTTTGACGTAAATGTTATAACAAAAAAAAGAAACTAAATTTTAATACCCCCACGACCCATGTACTGTTGCGCATTCACAAGCACAATATGCCTGCATGTCTTACATTGTCCGCTACCATGAACAGTGATATGAGTGAGTAATCGTTTTCCAGCAATATTTTTTGCTTAATGTTACTTAGTTTAATGGGCAGCATGCGCTGCTCCGTATAAGAAAGAAAGAAAAACTGTTTATTCACGTGAATGTGACGTACATACATAAAAATTGTTGTCTACAAAAGCCCAAAACAAAATGTATGTCAAATGCATGTGCACAACTCTTAATAAAAATCATCCGTCTGTCTCTCCCTCTATCACTGGCACCATACCCTTACGTATCTCCACTTAGTAAGCATGTGCGATTGACTCTGATTTACGGCGTGATCGGCACACGGCCTGACTGAGGCATCTCGCAAGTCTTCACGTAACGAGAACTCGGGACACAGATTACATTACATTATCTATGATCTTTGTAGGATTGAGTGAAACTGGTGGTGGGTACCTACTTATTTTGCTCATAATAATAGAAGTTCGTGAAGTGAATACCGATATAAAATAAGATTTGAGATAAAATTTACGGGTACACAATTTCTCTTATCTTACAAAACAATCGTTTTTTTTATGGAAACTGGTAGATACTGTACTTGGAACTGGTACTAAGTGATGGGTCATTGGGTAAAACGGTAGAGGGGATATTAGACTCCTGACAAATAATGATGTTCGATGGCTTTGCTGCTGTAATCCATCATCACACTTTATATGATAATTTCTGTTATCTACACATATAAAAAAAATATAATAGGTAATACCAGCCTAGTATTATCTCACTGCAGAATAAAGTCCTTTTTTCATACAGAGATCACACGAGTATTGATCACCACGCTTGCCCAAGGCGGATTGGCGATTACTGACTCATAAAGTCATAATATGTTAATTATTTTTATCTTCCTTCCTAACTTCGTACTTTCGTAAGTCGTTGTTTTTTTTTCACCAATATGAAATTGAATAAGCCACATTGTCCCAATGGCCCAGTAGTTAAGACGCCTACCTCTCACACATAAGGGTGTAGCTTCACAACCAGGCACGGGGCCCCAATAGACATGTAAGCTTCAATACATACCTGAAGCAGTAGTTCAGGGACCGGGATCTGCCAGTTGAACTCAAACTTCTTGGTCATGGTGCTCGCTTTTCAACACCTTCCCTCTCAAAGATTTAGCATGCGGACATCCTTGACGCCCTGTGGACAAAGAAATAACAAATTATATAATTATATTTATAGGGTTATTGTAAGTTTGATTTAAAGGACACCTTTAGCTAATCAGTAAATGAGATTCAAAACAAAGTGTTAATCGGAAAAGAACAGTGGAGTAGTCAGAATAAATATAATTTGCACTTTTACAGGAAGTTAAGAAAAAGAATTAGGATTCCGCATAATTGTCGTGTTAACGGGCATAAGTTAGTGTTGTATATTATTATTATTAGTATACAATATTGTACCCATATCAATGGTGACAAGTAAATGAGAACCCTATAACCATACTAGGAACTGTTGCTGTATCTTGTTTAATTAAAGTTTGTTGATGTTAGTCGACATCACTGTGTGCAACAGACAAGGTATCTAAACAATATAATCTCATGTCAAGTCATTTGATTGGCTGCTGTTTAGTACAGACATTCCCGTGATCAGAGACTTGGATTTGGCTATTAGAAATTAGTTATTTCTTTTGTCGCACACTAGGAGTTTTTCCTGTATCGTGAGAGCAGTGAATGTTTTTTTTTTTTTTTTAGGTGGTAAAAATCATCAATTGACTCCTTCCGCCCTGGGTGGGGCTGTTGCCCTTTACGTTCCGGGGCCACGGTATCCTGTTAAGACGTCCCGCAACCCCGGCAGGCGTTTGGCCCCTATTGAGGCCCCGTCCCTGTGCTGACAGCTCTTTGAGGCGCGCGCGAACAGAACGCGCCATCGACCCGGGCATGGTCCTTGATCGGACGGCGAGCTACCCATTACTCGCCGTCCGCAAGCCCGCGCCTACGGTGGCCGGATGTCGTCTCTCGACGTCCGACGCCCTGAGCAGTGAATGCTTAAATGCGAATCCCGCACCCCTGGCCATAGGAACTTTTTCTAAAACCAAAGGAGTCACTATCACTGCACTTTTTGTTGTAATTTTATAACTCAAGAAATCTTCGTGGAGGTCTAGGGAAGGTTTAAAAGGTGAGAAAAAAAATAAAAAGGGGTAGGGTAGGATACGGTAGGGTAGGGTACGGAAGGGTATTGGTAGGGTAGGGTAATGGTAGGGTAGGGTAGGGTAGGGGGAGTGTAGGGTAGGGGTGGTGTAGGGTTTGGGTAGTGTAGGGGTAGAGTAAGGTATGGGTAGGGTATCGGTAGGATAGGGGTAGGGGTAGGATACCACGCGAACGAAGTCGTGTCGGGTCAGCTAGTAAAGTATAAAATCTTAGTGAAAAGCTTTAAAAATGGTATACATAATAATATACACATCAAAAGTGTCTAGGGATCAACATCCCTAACAAATGTTAGGGATGTTGATCCCTAGACACTTTTGATGTGTGTATATAGATTCTAAAACAAAGCTGTGCCACCAAGATAACATAACTATTTACCCTCCCTGAGTGATAGCGTGGTATTATCTCGGTTAAGTGTTTTTGTTGGCCAGGCGGCCTAAGGCTGCGATTCCACTTGAGCTAAGCTAAGTTACGTTGCTAAGGATGTGTCTGGTTTACACCAATAGGACTGCTTTAATTAATATTTTAAGCTTTGAAAGCGGTGTAGCTTAAGTTTAGCTCATATGGAACTGCAGCGTAAAGCTGGGGTATGGTTGTCACTTGACTAATTATCTCGGTCTTATTTTAGGGGCGAGAGGCGGGCGCCTCAACTCCTGGACTATCCAGATCCCAAGCTGCGTCTTTATTAAATTTTATTACGATCGGTTCAGTGGTATTGTCGTGATGAGGTAGCAAACGAAGCCATAGAATTACTTTTAAAAGTGAATAGATATTATGGCGTTGTATCTATACAAAAAATCGTATAAGATGGCATGTCTAGGAAGATTAGCTAGTCGACACAATAGATGATAGTTCAACGAATTTGAACTGCTGACCTTAATCGTCAATCAACGCCTTGATGCTGTGGTTAGGCTCAATGCACACCGCCGGCGAATTCGTTGAAATAAAATGTCATGCACATTACATTACGGACTTTATGTACACACAGCAAAATAGATAGGTATGCAGGGTCGTCAGATATAGTTGAAGTTTTCTTAGAAACCGATGGATGTTTACGAATGTAATTTAATTTGAAACGTAGGTAGATAATAAATAGTTCTTTATTTAGGTTGTTTCAGTCAAAGACATCCATCGGTTTCTTAGAAAACTTCAACTATATCTGACGACCCTGCATACCTATCTGTTTTGCTGACTGTACATACTCAGAAAATCTGATTCCCGCGGATTTCGGGGAATGAAATCCTACAATGCTCAACGAGGATTCAGTTCCGTTTCGTTCTGCGGTTATGTGCTCAGAGATCATAGATTAATCTAGTGAATACTTCAATTGAATGTAGTGATGGCTAGTGTCCCGTCTAGGGTTTCTTCGGTAGATTGAGGCTTAGAAACACGCTGTGGAATTAGTTCCTATGCTCGTTTTAAAAAAAGAAGTGCTTTACACTGCAGACTGTATCACTGAGTCACCTCACTACATATTTTTCTTTTAAAATTCCGAGTAACATTAGGAATTTATCTTGTATCATGGGTGCTATAACAAACATATAAACTTACATTTCAGAAATTGGTCATCATCATCATCATATCAGCCGTAGAACGTCCACTGCTGAACATAGGCCTCCCCTACAGATTTCCAATAAGACCGGATGGAAGCGGCTTGCATCCAGCGCGATCCCGCGTTCTTAATCAGATCGTCTGTCCACCTTGTGGGTGGACGTCCTACGCTGCGCTTGCCGGTGCGTGGTCTCCATTCATCCATCCATCCATCTCCATTTGAGAAATTGGTGAAATGAGGCAAAACGTTACATCGAAGGATGTGAAAGTAAAGGGGGGAGGCCTTTGTCCAGGAGTGGGACAGTAAAAAAAAAAAAACGGGTTGCACTCCGGGAGTGCCGGCAGAAGTGAAAACTTGATTATTAACGTTTACGTTTACGTTTACGTTTAACATACACGAACATTCGCGCAAGCGCCCTGCGCTGTCTAAACGAAACAGTAAGCCCAGGCATACATTTTCGCCGCGCCCGCGCCGTAGAGAATGGATAGCTGTCTACTCTCCATCCGTCCTACGCTTTTTCGATCAGGTCACGTGTCCTGACGCGCACGTGTCCTGACGCGAGTTTAAGATTTTATACCCATTACAGAAAAAGTGCTCAACGCCGCTAAAGAAGTTTTCACTTCAAAAACTTTTTTAAGTATTTGTTTTTATTTTTAATTTTTATTTTTCAGATTTTATACAAACTTGTTTCTACTTTGCTTTTATGTACAATTAATTCTTTTCTTCTTTTTACACGACTGCCCCAAAAAAGGAGTGTTATGTGTTCAGGGTTAATGTATGTATGTATGTATGTGAGTTTCTTTATTCCACCATAACTTTTAAACGCCTGAACCGATTTAGATGTATGGGGTATCGTTACAATCCTTGCATCGTTCCGAGTAACATAGGCTAGTTAAAAATAAATAGAAAACAGTGTGGTCACTTTAAAAAGTAAATTAATACCAGCCTCAATTTATTTTTTTAATGAATCTGGTCGTGTCTATGTTTATCGTCTAGAATTTGACAAGTAGATTTAAAAAATATATAACACTGTAAATAAAAAACGTCGTAAAAAAAAAAACGGGTTGCACTCCGGGAGTGCCGGCAGAAGTAAAAACTTGATTATTAACGTTGAGCATGTTTGATATTTTGGAATGGTTAGGGAATAATTTTGCACCAATTGCTTTATCAGTATAAAAGTACTATCATTTATGTGGTAGAATACAATATTCATTTATTGCGCTATCGTACACAAACATGACAATTTATATTACATTAAAAATTTAACTTTAAAACTATTACAATTATCATTCGCGCAAGCGCCCTGCGCTGTCCTACGCTTTTTCGATCAGGTCACGTGTCCTGACGCGCACGTGTCCTGACGCGAGTTTAAGATTTTATACCCATTACAGAAAAAGTGCTCAACGCCGCTAAAGAAGTTTTCACTTCAAAAAAACTGACGAATAAACAAAGTACAAATACACACATCAAAAGTGTCTAGGGATCAACATCCCTAACATTTGTTAGGGATGTTGATCCCTAGACACTTTTGATGTGTATATGTGCAATTTTTGCAGTCGTGTTTTTTAATTTTTTAATTATAGTAGCTTGTTATGTTACGTGCGATATTTTCGCGTGAATAAACAGTTTTTCTTTCTTTCTTTCTTTCTAACCAAAACCGCGACACGTAGCCAATAGCGATGCCGCTGCGTCAACCGTGTCATCAAAAAAAATTAGGTCAATGCTACCATCCACCATCGCATGTCAAGCTAAACTTAATCAAAATCTTTTGTCAGTAATTCCTGTCAAGCCAAATTGGACCACAGACCTCGTTAGCTATCTTATCTAGGGCCTATGGGGTCGTGTGCTGACCCCATCTTAAGCTCGCTTACTGCCGAACTTGAGCCCTTCCTAAGTAAGGAAAAATGTCGGATATTCGCGAGGGTACGGTCTCTTTGAGTTTTTGTGTAATTTAGGAAGTATTTCGAAAGTTTCTTTTGGTTGGTTTAAGAAAAGGTTTATACATTGTTGAAATTGCGATAGAGTAAGTAATTTGTTAAATGCTAAGGGTGTAGGGTTCTACGACTTTAGGTTATTTAGCTGTTGGAATGGGGAACGTCATACGTTCAAAACTGCCTTTTATGACCTAATTGGAATTAATAATTTGACTTTTTTACTATGCACTTATGCAGTAAGTTTTCTACTTCTGCCGATGTGAAATGATTGACGCAAAATGATGTTCTGAAGTCGAATTAAAAGTTTGCTCAACTACTCAGACTACCTACCTATAATAGGTATGTAATAATAATCCTAACTAATATTATAAATGCGAAAGTAACTCTGTCTGTCTTTCTGTCTGTCTGTCTGTCTTTTCGGCACGCCTAAACTACTGAACCGATTTGTGTGAAATTTGGTACAGGGTAAGTGTGAACCCCAACAAAGGACATAGGCTACTTTTTATTCGACTTCGACTTCGACTTTGTCTGCGTCTGCGATAACCGACATTTACGCGGACGAAGTCGCGGTCAGAAGCTAGTAAAATATAATAATAACAAGTACAACAAGTAATAAACAATAAGTCACATTGCAGTAGACTAAGGTTTATGCCTATTAAGGGTTAGGCACAGGTGCACTCATTAGTACACCCACATTTCGCCAGTTATGTTTAAGTTTCATGTAATACGGGGCGAGCTTAATGCCATCGACAGGGCACAAATCCAGACTCCGAGGCTGCTACTGAGATATTCCTGATTGAAAAATTCAATAACACTTTTCCCAACTTGGGAATGGAACCCAAGACCTGATGCTCAGCAGTCGCGCTTTGCGACCACTAGACCAACAGTCGAAAATAAATACAACAAACATTTTTTTTTAACATACATACATAAACTCACGCCTTTTTCCCATGGGGGTAGGCATAAACCACAGAACGCCACCTGCTACGATCCTTACATACTCCTTTCGCCTCATCTACGTTCATACATCTCGTCATACAAGCACGCCGGTTACGAGAACTCCGCACCTGACCTTTCTGAAGAACCTCACCAATAAGGTCAGTGTAGGTCTTCCTAGGGCGACCCTTCCTTGCGTTACCACTCACCTCTGCCATATAAATACCTTTTGTTAATCGTCTTTCACTCATCCTCTCAACATGACCGAACCATCTAAGCATACCCTTTTCTATCTTTGTCACTACATCCTCTCATTTTTTTTTAATTACCGCCGAAATATTGTACCTGGTCGTTGAAACATAATTTAGGGCAGAGTTTGTTATGTAAACAAACGAATGTTATCAAAAAGCCATAGAAAAGCGAGGGAGAACTTTCCCTCGCATTTTCTATGGTATCCTAAAGGAACTTGTTTACTTCGTTCAGTTGATATTAAATTCACCTCACGTTTTCCTCACTCGTTAGAAAACGTGCCTGAGTTTACAAAATGAAATGATTTGTTCATAAAAGTTGCCAGGATTAAAAATTGAAGGGCTTTTAGTACTTTGTTTTGGGTGAAATGGGTTTTAAAAAGCAGTTTGAACTTTTTGGAACGTTTTTGACACTGAATTGGATTGGGTTCGCTTTTTACAATGAGTGTGAAAGATTATTACGAAAGAAAAAAACGAGATCGATTTAATTTTTTAAGAAAGTTTACTTTTATCTCTTGATTAAGATTTAGGTTAGGTAGAGGTGTACCTATTAGTACACCCACATTTCGCCAGTTATGTTTAAGTCCCATGTGATAGGGGGCGAGCCTATTGCCATTGCCATCAACCAGGCACAAATCAAGACTCCGAGGCTGCTACTGAGAAATTCAAATAACACTTTGCTCGACCTGGGAATCGAACCCAAGACCTCACGCTCAGTAGTCGCGCTTTGCAACCAACCAACGAGACAAACAGACACTTCAATTTTATTTATTTGTTTAGATTAATAATAATAATTCATTTAATTATTCAAGTGACAAAGACTCATATACACACAATTCAATAAATAACACAAATAATACATTAAACACACACATGTTACATTAAACACTCCGACACAACACAACAAAGGTAAGTACGTTCTTTTTTTCTTTAATATTAGGTTTTTTCATCGTCCAAAAAACTCTCGTTAAATAAAGAAAAATATATACCAAATCGTAGGTATACTTACTACATAGAAAACACGTCTATCAAATACCTACACAATATTATCTACAAAGGCTATCTCCTGGCAGTGGGGTCAGCACAGATCAAAGCGCACATGTACCTAATTGCGCATCCTTATATTATTTAGATAGGCTTATCATGTAGACAAAGTCCATTATGTAAACTTGAATAGATTCCACGGTATTGTGATGTGTTTTTTCGTCTCTTAGTGTATAAGACATGGTGTTATTTATGGGACAAGCCCGAACTTAATTAATGAACTGTTTATTATATACTTATAATGTTATAAATGAAACGCGGGACTCCGTTGTATACAATTTTAATGAAATACACCGTACACGTAACACTCTTAACATCACAGAACAAAGTATATAGGTAGGGACCTCAAAACTAGGGGCGCGGGCGCACACAAAGTGACACATGCGACACGCGCGATGGATTTTCGTGAACTAAACTGCGCGCGGCTAGGCTCGCGGAGGGTGGCGGGGATGTCGCACGACGGGGTAAAAAGGGATACCAGGGTCGCACGCTACACTCTCCCCCTTTTGACCAAGAGGCGAAATCTCATTGGTCAAACTCCTAACAGTAAATAGCAAACCTACGGTTGGACCTTCCGGGGGCGACCTCTGCGGCGCTTCGGAACAATAGGCTCCGGACACTCACCACCTCTGTCATGGTATCTACGCAGATCCGACACGTGGTACTTACCCACAACTTCACCAGTCTTCTGCGAGGTGAGAGCATATGTAGTAGGACTCACCTTCTTGGAGACTACATACGGACCATCCTGTTTCGGTATAAACTTGGAAGTAACACCTTTGGATGCATTACTTAAGACATGTGTCTTCATAAGCACAAGATCACCTTCTTCGAACGGATCTGAAACACGACGGCGTGAATCCGCTTGATGCTTGCGAAGATCCTGCTGATGCTCGATGTTCTCTTTAGCTTGAGAGAGAGAATCGACAAGCTTCAAAAGGTACGGTGTGATCTGAGGGACCAGATTCTCAGATTCGATGACGGCTCGTAAATCAGCCTGGACAGAGAGAGGGGAACGAAGCTCGCGACCGAATGTCAAGTAAGCGGGAGTGGAACCGGTAGAAATGGTAAATGAGCTATTTAGAGCAAAACGAACGAACGGTAGAACCTCAGGCCATTGCTTGTGATTGCCCTCTACAAGAATAGCCAGATGAGCCTTCAAGTCCCGATTTCTTCTCTCTACCGGGTTGGCCTCGGGATGATACAGTGGTATCAGATTCTGTTTCACACCTAAGACAAACAGCGCCTTCTGCATTACATCCGCTACGAATTGAACTCCGTTGTCTGAGATCATACGCCTGGGGAGTCCATACCTCATAAAAATCTCACCCACTAAAGTTTTCGCACAGATCTCGGCTGTAGCCTCGCTAAGGGCAAAAAGTTCAACCCACTTACTAGCGGTGTCCTCTACTATTAAAACCCACCTTTCACCTTGAGGCCCTTTAGGTAACGGTCCGAAGAGATCAACAGCGATGATCTCAAATCTTTGAGCCGGTACAGGAGTCTGGAGTAAGCCAGGTGGTTTCAGGTTTGAGGACTTGTACCGCTGACACTCCGTACAGGTCTTCAGGTAGTCGGTTATATACTTCCTCATACCTGGGAAGTAGAACTGCTGAGATATGCGATGAAGAGTTTTCTGGATACCCCCATGAGCGGCGGTCGGCGAATCGTGACACTCGTACATGACTTTGCTTCTCAGGCTCTCCGGAACGACCAGCTGAGGCTCTTCAGCATCAGAATCCTCTACATACCTGTACAATACTCCCTGATTGATAAGGTACCCTCTATCCGACCAACGGTGTCCTGACAATTCATCAGCGCTTTCTAAGTCAGTGAGAATCTTAGCTACTTCTGGATCGGACAATTGAGCTTCACGGGTGGATGTGGCGTCCCATCGTGGAATGTCCACGGTGACCGGGCAGACACCACATTCCGATGTACTATCTATAACCGGGCGGCTGAGTGTGTCGGCTACCACATTAGCCTTTCCAGGGGTGTACTCGATTTGTAAATCGAAAGACTGTAACTTCAATGCCCAACGAACAAGCCTACCGGTAGGCGATTTAAGCGTGAACAGCCACTTCAGGGGTTGGTGATCACTCCTGACACATACCTGGTGACCATCGATGTAGCCACGGAACCGCTCCACTGCCCAGACAACGGCCAACGCCTCCCTCTCTGTGGTGGAGTAGTTCCGTTCTGCTGGCGTAAGGAGACGACTAGCGTACTCGATGGGGTGTTCATCTTGTGGTGACTCCCCCTGGAGTAAGGCTGCACCTAAAGCGAAATCGCTGGCGTCCGTTCTAAGGATGAAAGGTTTTAAGTAGTCCGGCTGGGTCAGAATGGGGGGTGAAGCTAAAAGAGACTTAAGCTGTAAAAAGGCGTTAGCTTGATCCTTACCCCATTTCCAGGTCTGTGACTTTTTGGTCAGACGCGTAAGAGGTTCAGCCACCTTGGCGAACTCTGGGATAAACTTGCGGAACCATGAGCAAGTTTGGAGGAAGGTGCGAAGTTGCTGGAGAGTTGTCGGTTCCTTCATCTCTAAGACAGCACTTACCTTCTCTTCGTCTGGAGATATACCATCATGAGATATCACATGGCCAAGGTATTTGAGCCGGTCTCTGGCAAACACACACTTCTCTCGGTTTGCTCGAAGCTTGTACATACGGAGACGCTCGAATACCGCACGCAGATCTGCTATATGGGACTCCAGGTCCTCCGAAATAACCAAAAGGTCATCCAAATAACCTAAAATAGTCTTACCACCAAGTGTAGACCCTGATCTGAAACGGTCTATGAGCCTCTGAAACGTCGCTGGCGAATTCTTAAGGCCAAACGGCATACGTTTGAAGCGATAGGTACCAAAGGGCGTGACAAACGCAGTCTTATCGCGATCGGCGGTGCTTACCTGCCAATAACCACTGCGAAGATCTAGGGAACTCATTACACAACCCTTCTTGGTCGACTGTAAGAGCTCGTCAATACGCGGCATGGGGTACGCATCGGTTTTAGTAACAGCGTTCAACTTTCGGTAATCGACACAAAACCTATATGTACCATTACGTTTCGGTACCAAGACGCACGGTGCTGCCCAGGCGGATTCACACTCCTCGATCACGTCCTCCGCTAACATCTTGTCTAACTCGGCGTGCATGATTTCCTTCTTGGCAGGCGTAAGGCGATACGGCGGCAAAGCAATAGGCGGATGGTCGCCGGTATCTATGTGGTGTTCCGCAAATGGTGTAGGCTCTCCGACTATATCAAAAATGTCCGAGTACTCACATAAAAGATTCTCCAACGTCGACCTTTCTGACCCTGATAACATGGCGCCCTCATCCGTCCTCAATACGTTCGCCGAAGCACACTGAATGGGCGCGCGTTCAGATTCCCATGACAAAGTGTAAAGTGTCCGAGGCTGATCCATTGTACGCCAAGTCCAATTAGAAAAATCGATAACCATCTTAGCTTTAGTAATAAAATCAATGCCTAACAGAGTATCGTTGCTAACGGCCTCAGGTAAAATAATGAATTCAATAGGTATCGATAATGAAGCAAGTTGAACATTAACTATCGTCAGTAGGACATCACTATTTCTAACAATACCATCCGCAAGCTTTAACGACATCGTTTCAGTGCGAAAGTTTGAACCAATACGTTTTAATAAGGAATAAAGTGAATAACTCGCAATACTACGACGCGCGGCGGTATCTAACAACGCGGTACCCTGATATCCCTCCACACACACGCGCACTATAGGCCGACCCTGCTTATTATTATCGATAACAAAATCCGAACATGACTTCTTACTATCTACATACACAGAAGAAAATACATTTTCTGTCTTAACATTTGTGGTACTACCTCCGGCACTATCTTGTTTACCTTTAGGACAATTAACTCTAACGTGACCTTTTTCACCACAATTATAGCAACCAGTGCCAGAGTTAGTAGAAAGGGAACGTTTACTTAGCTTATCACATGAGTCCCGTACGTGTCCTCGCACCTTACAATACACGCAGAATAACTTCTTATCACTGTTATCACTTTTGCTCACACACTGATCACTACGCGGCGATTTCGCTCGCGGGGCGCGGGCAGAGCGTACCGGCGGCGGCGGCGTCGAACTCGATCCCGGAGCGACGTGTTGCTGCGCGCTTTCGTCGAGCGCGGGGGGAGCTTTCGTAGGTAAACACGACGACGACGGTGACGCGGAGTTCTCCGATAACGATTCTTCTATGCTGCGAGATTTTCCTATCAGTGATTCAATATCACTCACAGCGTCTCTTGGTAACCGCTTCCTGATTCTCTTGTGAAGTAGACCATAAATCATATCTAGTCTCGCCTCCTCTGGTAACTGATAAGGTAGTTTCGACAACAGAGATCGTACTCTTACGATAAAAACATCGGCGCGTTCCAACCCTTGCTCAGCAGCGAAAACATCTCTGTACAACTTGTACGGTGGTCGTGGTATGCCATACATCGAACGCAGGCGCTTGACAGCCTCTGACCATGATGTAACTTCATGACGGATGCCACGCCACCAAACCGCTGCTTGTCCATGTAGTAACATGGGGAGTCCACGAAGTGCCATCTCATCGCTGACTGAAGCGCAATCCATAAACATCTCGACGGCGTCTATGAATGCCTCGACCGCCTCCGGATATTCCGACGAACCATCGAAGCGCGAGGTGCATTTGACGAGATTCCCAGAATAAGATGACGGTGTAGTGCCGGAGTTCACACTGGGCGGCGTCCCTGAGTGCGATGTCAGTAGTGACTCGACGAGCTTCCGGTTCGCGTCGGCCTGCGCCGAAGAGAAGGCGGCCAGGAGCGACGCTAACTGAGTTTCCGACATAAGCACAGGAGCCACAGGTGTCCCCGTCATAGTCAGGGTTTCATCGTCCGAACTGGAGTCGTTATTACGAACTTTACGCGGCGGCATTGTGTTCACTAAAAGTTCCGTGCACTATCGAACAGTCTAGAACATCGGCCCATACGTTGGGAGCCAGTATAATGTTATAAATGAAACGCGGGACTCCGTTGTATACAATTTTAATGAAATACACCGTACACGTAACACTCTTAACATCACAGAACAAAGTATATAGGTAGGGACCTCAAAACTAGGGGCGCGGGCGCACACAAAGTGACACATGCGACACGCGCGATGGATTTTCGTGAACTAAACTGCGCGCGGCTAGGCTCGCGGAGGGTGGCGGGGATGTCGCACGACGGGGTAAAAAGGGATACCAGGGTCGCACGCTACATACTTTTATATTATTAAATTATTATTTATTGAATGAGCTCGCCCCCTTTTACATGGAACTTAAACATATTACATGGAACTTAAACATAACTAGCGAAACGTGGGTGTACTAATGTGTACACCTCTGCCTAGCCCTTCGGGGATTACAGGTGTGATCGTGATGTTATCTTGTAAATTAAATTACATTTGAAAACTTTAACTATATCTGACGACCCTGCATACCTATCTATTTTGTTGACTGTACCTACGTAATATCCTCCCGACCGAATTTCGGTTGCGGCGGTCAATCTCAGACTTCTGACGAGGATAATCCGTTGATATATGACCATTAGTGTAGAATATATGCGTACACAGATGAACATAATTATAATCCTGCTCTGACTTTGCCGTAGTCGGATGCAAAAAAGAATGAATGAATTTTTAACCGACATCAAAAAAAGGAGGAGTTCGACTGTAGGTATGTATCTTTTTTTAATATAATTATGTTTACCGGCTTCTCGTACAATTATCGATTTACAAAATTCTGGAAGTCATCGTTGGCGGCTTTGGTTCTGTTTATTGTTTTTTATTGCCACCGACTTCCAAAAGAAAAGTTACTTATATTTTACTTTGTAGTCTTGAAGGTTGTTGTCATTTTTGTAAAAAACGTTTTCTGTAAAGTTGTACAAAAAATCCAAGTAGGGTCATTACGCTGGATCGCGGCCCTGCGTTGTTTCGCGGCCTCTTAGAGGACCAACCGTATAAATATTGCAAAAATAAGAATTCTATCTCACTCTTGCCAACGCGTTGTGGCACTTTAAAAAGATGGATAGTTACAGAATGTCATGCCTATTCAAATTAGCCGGTTAACCTTATCCATGTGCCGGAACTAAATCGTCGATTTTGCCAGCCGCGCTGTCAGCGCTCACACGTACGCAAAACTGCGAAAAAATTAGTGAACAAGTCCCGCTTCAAAAGTAAATATTTCAAGTTAACGATTACTTATTACTAGTGTGATTGTTTTTGAGTTATCATAGTTGTTTGTTTCATGTTATTTTTCATTTGTTTTGGGAGTAAATCACTTTAATACCAGTATTTTCTGGGGGCCGCCAACCAAAACAATAAATTTTTAGTAGAGTTGGTATACGGCCGGGTGGCCGCGGCACTAGCTCATTGAATGAACTAAGTTTGCTTTCTTTCTTAATAGTAATGTAAATAAAGCTTCGCTTTGTGCAACATTTTTCTATTGTTGGTGTTGGTTTAAATGACATAGTTAGTTCACGGCCGCCAAAATATAATTTTATACGGATTTATAGCTATCATGTGGCCGCAAACTAACACACGCTAACAAAACAAATCCGGTTCGCGGCCCTCTGAAAATCATATGAAAAATAGAAGGCCGTTATCTGACTATTTGAAAATAGAGGAGTCAGTTTACGGCCACTTCTTTTACACAGACTGTTTTGGTTGGTGTTTAGATATTTTTGTTACCTATTACAGATGTCTACGAAAAACATGGCATGTCGAATTTAGTTACATCCGATTTTAGCAGCCTTGAGTTGGGAACAGTGGTTTCTCTGGACGAAAAACCGAAATCTAATCTCACTATCTCTTTGAGGCGCGCGTGAAACAGAACGCGCCGTCGACCCGGGCCTGGTCCTTGATCGGACGGTGAGCTACCCATCACTCACCGTCCGCAAGCCCGCGCCTACGGTGGCCGGATGTCGCCTCGCGACGTCCGACGCCCTGGGCGTCTCCCGCGGCGGCTGGGGCGTGAGGCGGAAGATGTTCTCTCCCTCACGCGGCCCGCCTCTTCCTTTGCTAGCATTACTGCTTCGCAAAAGGAGGTGACTGCAACCCATTCCCTCTCGCCCGGAGCATGGCCTGAACCAGGTCCGGACGCGAGAGGTCGCCGCCGCTTATCGCCTATCGACCTGCACCGTATGCTCCACCGTGTCCTCCGGGCGGTCCACACAGTGATGACACCAGGGCGTTTCCTCCCGCTGAATCCGACACAGGAACCTCCCGAAACAACCGTGTCCGGTGAGGATCTGCGTCAGGCGGAAGGTAAGGACGCCGTAGCGCCTCTCTAGCCACTCCTCAAAGAGAGGTCTTTCCACACGCCACTCGTAAACGTGCTGGAGGACTGTCGCCTCCAGATCCCATGGCGGCAATCCGGCAAGGAGGCTTGCCGCTTCGCCGGAGATCGTGCGGTATCCCCGGATCATCCGGATGGCCATGACCCTCTGGCATGCGACCAACAAGACTGGTGGCCGCCGCCTGATGGTGGGGGCCCACACAGGGGCCCCGTAGAGGGCCATGGACCGCACGACTCCCGCGTAGAGCCTCCGGCAGAAGGCGCCTGGTCCCCCGAGGTTGGGCAGGAGCCGCCAGAAAGCAGCCCCAGCCCGGTCCAATCGCGGAGCCAGACGTCGGAAGTGCTCCTTGAAGCTCCACCGGCTGTCAAAGACGAGTCCTAGGTACTTCACCGTCGACTCGACGCCGATGTGAACCCCTCCCACCGTTATTTGGGAACCCGACGGTGGCGCGTTCCGAATATCATGAGAGCACTTGGCCTCGGACTTGTTCAATGCCACTTCGAGTCCCAATTGCCGGATCCTTTCGACGACTGTCGCAACCCCACGTGTCGCTAGGTCGGCTGCCGCCTGGTGCGACTCTCCGGCCGGCCCCCCCTTATATCGGGCCCTGACTGTTAGATGTATGTTCCTTTCGAAGTAGTGGTAAATTTTATCTTGACTTTCAATAAGTTATATAGTCCGTTGAATAGAATATTTAAACTTTAAACTAATCATTATGGGGGGGGGGGGCGGCAAAATTTCGGCCGGCCCCGGGCGGCAAAGACCCACGCTACGCCACTGGAAGTATGGAAGAAGAATAAATGAATTACCTAGAGGTTAGGAGTTTTGAATGAAACGTGGTCTCTTACTGTGGCCTCATTAGCAAGCTCAAGATAGCCCAACGAGCTATGGAGAGGGCTATGCTCGGAGTCTCTCTGCGTGATCGAATCAGAAATGAGGAGATTCATAGACGAACCAAAATTACCGACATAGCCCAGCGAATTAGCAAGTTGAAGTGGCAGTGGGCAGGCCACATAGCACGCAGAACGGATGGCCGATGGGGCCGTAAAGTTCTCGAATGGAGACCACGCACCGGCAAGCGCAGCTTATGATGTCCACCCACAAGGTGGACGGACGATCTGATAAAAACCGCGGGATCGCGCTGGATGCAAGCCGCTTCCATCCGGTCTTATTGGAAATCAGTAGGGGAGGCCTATGTTCAGCAGTGGACGTCCTACGGCTGATATGATAGGAGTTTTGAATAAGGAAAGAAAGGAGGGAAAATAGAGGAAGGAAAGAATAAAGGACAGAGCGGAAAGAATTGTTGCACAAATTATGAAAGTGAGTTGGGAGAAGGTAAAATGCTGTAGAGATCATAATGCCTGAATAACGAGATAGTAGTGCGTGATCCTAAATAAGATTAACAAATCTTGTGGCAATAAGAGATGTTAGAAAAGGCAAGGTAAGTTAGAGCACATGAAAGGGACGAATATTGAAGAGAACATGCTTTTTAAGAGTAAATACATTTGATTGACAATCGCGATCATATGCCATGATGAATTTTATGATAGGACCATTAGGTATGGCGAAAAGTGTACGTAATAATTGTATACAAAACTGGCGGCCGAAAACTAACTCTAGGGTGGCCGCGAACTGAAAAAAGTGGCCGTCAACCGGCATTTTGAGTAAATTTTAGGATTTTATTTATTTAAAAAAAAACTGTTAGAATAGTCCTCCAATAATTATGTCCAAAAATAACTTGATGATATCTGCTACACCTGCAGAAACAATCAGAACCTAAATTATGGACATATCATACTAATTTCAAAGAGCAAAGTTGGGAAGGCGACTAAAAGGCCGCCAACCGGTGCAACGACCCTACTTAATTCGCTAATTCCGAGAGTTGGATGTTGCATGAAAATTCCCATTTGCATGACACAAATGTTAACAAATGGCCCCAAATTCTCATTCAAATTGATTGACAATAACAAATGACGATGCGCTAATTTGGAATCGTGAATAATTGAGCGGAACTCGAATATGTATGTACTTACATTAATTATTTTTGTATTTGGGATAAGAAATTGGAAAAATTTTACATTATGTCAACCATTTATCATGTTGACCTTATTATTTAGTTAGGTACTAGCTTCTGCCCGGTTAGTTTTTATGTTACTGCTTTGCCCACTTTTTTTTTTTTTTTTTTTTCGTAGCGTGATGTTACATAGCTTATACTATTCCTCATGCATCTGGCTATCATTTACAAAAGAATTTTTCAAATCCGTCTGGTATTTCTAGAGATTAGAGCGTTAAAAACCCACCAAAAAAAATTTTTTTTTAATGTGATTTCGAGCATATGAGCGCAACAACGGCTAGCTCCAATGAAGTGCAAGCCGTATTCGTGATGCTGTGGTGCTTATACGTCCAAACATGTTTAAACACTAATGGCATAAAATTATCTATCCTTACTAATATTATAAATGCGAAAGTAACTCTGTCTGTCTGTCTGTCTCGCTTACACGCCTAAACCACTGAACCGATTTTGATGAAATTTGGCATGGAGATAGTTTAAGACCCGGGGAAAGACATACGCTACTTTTTATTAGACTTCGACTTCGACTTCGTCTGCGTCTGCGTCCGCGGTAACCGACATTTGCGCGGACGAAGTCGCGGGCAAAAGCTAGTTATTTATAAAGCCAATATCATAGACATTAAGATTATTGTAATGTGTTTTATATCATTTTGAAAATCAATCCTTTCAAAATACATCTCTTTGATTAAACCTAACTTTTAATAGAAGTTCCTCGTAATCAGTCTTCCCAAGTCATCTATTAACTCGTAAATCGTGAAGTGTCGCGAGAGTTATGACTCTAAGTGGCAAGTTGCCGCAACTCGGACACCAGTGTCGGACACTAATGGATTGCGGACACAGGCCGCAGTAATGCGGTAATGGCTTAGTTGGCTTGTTGGAAAACTTTATTGGAAAAGTAATAGTACCTATTGACTGCCCCCCGTTAGTCTGGTGGTTGCAAACGTGGCTGCTGAGGGTGGGGACCTAGGTTCGATTCCCAGGTCGTGTTTAAACGTGGTCGGTTACCAGTCGGTGATAACCAGATCCATGAGGAATATAGTCAATATCATAAATGTGATTAATGTGTGTCATCTATATCTATACTATAATATTATAAAGAGGTAACATTTCTTTGTAAGTTTGTATGTAGGGGGTAATCTTCGGAAGTAATGAACCGATTTTGAAAATTGTTTCACAAATTGGAAAGCTACGTTATCACTGAGTGCTATAGGCTATATTTTATTTAAAAAAAAATTAGGGATCCGAAAGAAAAATCACGCGAACGAAGTCGCGGAGAGAGTGCTAGTAGTATAATATTAATGTGAAAGTTTGTGAAGATGTTTGTTACTCAATTACGTGTAAACCGTTGAACAGATTTGGATGAATATTTGCACATAGATAGACTATTTCCTGGATTTAGACATAGGATACTTTTTATCCCGGTAATATGTTCCCTTTGGAATAATAGTGCAATTTACTTTACGGAAAGTTACTTATACGTAGGCAAAGCCGCGGGAAGAAGCTAGTTGGCTATACAGGGTTATTTTTAAAACACCAGAAACCTGAAAATTGGTTATTGTACTCATCATTATGAACAACTTTTTCTATCGGACCAACAAAAAAATCAGCTGTTTCATACATTATGATTGTGTTGTATAGCATTTTTGTAGGGAACAGCTGTTTTGTGTTCAGGGTTGGTTCCATAGAAAAAGTTGTTCATAACAGTGGCGGCTGGTGGGTTATCGAACTGGTGGTGCACTTTACTAAAATATTAAAATTAGAAAATGCAACAAAACAAAAATTGACATAATATAATTATGTTTATTTTTTATACATTAAATCAATGCGACGACATTTTTCTGAAGCGAAATGTTCAATCACCTTTTTATTAAAATCGGGTATTAACACCATACTTACACAGTATAGAATAAAAGTTTTCGAAAAAATCGAAACAAAAACTAAACACAATTACGGTAATATATGTAAATAAACAATAATTAACGCGTCACACATACAGTGAAACTATACTAGTAGTCTGATAACGAGATGTCAATCATGGCTGCCGTCGTCGCGCGCGTCGTCGTTCGTCAATTCGTCAAACATCGGATGCTCTCGGCAATCCTCGGATCGCTCGTGCGGCGCTTGAGAACCCACTCATACTCGGTACATTTCTATGAACTATCTTCCGTTTCACGCGTCAGGCGTATTAACTCGTATCTCCTACAAGTTATATTAGCAGTCCTCGTGCACTCGCCGAAGCGCACGAGAATTTGTCTTTACAGGAAAATAAGTCTTAATAGTTTAGTAAAGCGCTCAAACTGTTTCACCATAATTGGAGATTAATTTTTTTATAGGTACGTTTTTGTATGTTTAAAAATAACTATTAAAATGGTAATTTAAAAATAAAGATGAAGTACTTAATATTTTGTAATTTTTGATTTTTGAATTGGTGGTTCAGCGCACGAGCGCACTTAAGGTACAGCCGCCACTGGTTCATAATGATGAGTACAATGACCCCTTTTCAGGTTTCTGGTGTTTTAAAAATAACCCTCGTTGGTCTAGTGGTCGCAAAGCGCGACTGCTGAGCATGAGGTCTTGGGTTCGATTCCCAGGTCAGGCAAAGTGTTATTGGGTTTTTCCATCAGGAATTTCTCAGTAGCTGCCTTGGAGTCTGGATTTGTGCCCGGTTGATGGCAATAGGCTCGCCCCCTGTTACATGGGACTTAAACATAACTGGCAAAATGTGGGTGTACTAATGGGTACGCCTCTGCCTAACACTTCGGGGATTACAGGCGTGATGTTATGTTATGTTATGTAAAAATAACCCTGTATAACATCACGCTACGCGCAACAAGATCGAATCAGTAATCAAAGACTTAACATAACGAAAAAAACACACGGTCGATGGCGCAGGCAGAAGTAAGTATTTATCTTATCTACCTAGGAGTAAAACTAGGTACCTAATCTTTGCCGTGGGCGCGCCACTTCGTCGCACGACAAAGAGTGACCAGTACAAAGGACAATGGAGCTAAATACTTGACTGACTTTGCTACTAATTAACGTATATTGTTTCAAAAGGTATTTTCCAGAAGTTACAAGTTACTCTCAGAAAAGCTTTAGAATCAATGATGTTTTGTTTTGCGGCTGGATCAAATTGTGTAGCTTTTGTTAACGTTAGTGGGTAGTTGAACAATACTTTTACAGAGAAGAACAAAGAGAATCTTTACAATGATTGTGTGGAATTCAAGAGTGTAATTTTGTTAGGGAATTTTTACTGTCATGTCAACGTCTTGCTTGTGAACGGGTGCTGTCAGTTGATATCAGTCGTCTCTTAAAATTTTTTGTTTATACATATATAAAATTGTGTCGAATACGTACACTGAAAAATTTAGTTTTGTATAATTTAATATACATTTATATCTATTTTGTAACTGTAAATATCATGCCATATATCAGTCTATGTGCCATTCCAGACTATAAATCTATCTCTGTGCCAAATTTTATCACATCCTTTCAGCCATTCTGGCGTGATTTAATTACAAACATTCATCCATCAAAACTTTCGCTTTTTATTACTAGTATGATTTGAGTTTGAGTGAGTTATGAGTTTTACGAACCATAATTAGGTGATATAGGGGTAAGTACCCTGCCGGGGTTGCGGGACGTCTTAACAGGATACCGTGGCCCCGGAACGTAAAGGGCAACAGAAGGAACAGGGTGGTTTTTTAGTCAGTAAAAGTCTGACAGTCCCTTCCGCCCACCCAGGGCGGAAGGAGTCATTTGATGATTTTTACCACCTTAAAAAAAAAGTAAGGGTAAGTACCTATTCCATGGTTAGCACAGAACACCTATAAACTACAGATTACAAAAACACGTTCCGGGTTCACTCAAAAGCCTGACATTTAAGTTTGCAAAAGCATCCCAAAACACAGTAGAAATTCCAAGCACGGAGTAACGTTATTTGAAAACTACTATCGTAATGTTTTCAGTATTTTCCCAGGCTGCTACAGCGCTTTGCATACGGGAGCAGATCGTAAACTATCAAGCGCTCTAGCTGATTTATTTACAATGTGACCTGGTTTAACTTGAACTACCGAGCTGTGCTGGGCTTGTTCTGGGTAAAGAATAATAAATATTACCAGCCCCTGAGGAAGAATAACGTACTGTGAATTCAAGGTGAAATTATGAAATTGTTTCTATTACATCACGCCTGTAAACCCTGAAGGGTTTGGCAGAAGTGTACCCAATTAGTACACTCACATTTCGCCAGTTATGTTTAATAGTCCCATGTAATAGGGGGCGAGCCTATTGCGATCATACTCGTACTATATTTAATTTAATTAATAAATTAGAACGTCGCTATAAATCAAATCATTTTGTTTATTGCAATCACTTTTCAATGTACACTTACAGGTGGTAAAATAAAAAATAGAAATAATAGAAAGATACATACATAAACTCACCCCTTTTTTCCATGGGGGTAGGCAGAAACCACATAGAAATAATAAAACAATAGTTCAGAAACAATTATGGACCCTGTCGGGCACAGCTAATCCTAACTAATATTATAAATGCGAAAGTAACTCTGTCTGTCTGTCTGTCTTTCTGTCTGTCTGTCTTTTCTTCACGCCTAAACTACTGAACCGATTTGTGTGAAATTTGGTACAGGGTAAGTGTGAACCCCAACAAAGGACATAGGCTACTTTTTATTCGACTTCGACTTCGCCTGCGTTCACGATAACCGACATATACGCGGACGAAGTCGCGGGCAAAAGCTAGTTTTTAAATAAGTAGAGAGAGGAAGATCGCTTTATTAATTTGTCATAAGTTTGAAATATTTTATATCGTTTTAAGTACTTTATATTTCCATTCATTCACTTATTATAATAATATGATATCTACAATTCTATCATTCATTTATAATTTATTTAAATGAGTAGCACAAATTGTGACATATAAACTACCTACCTAGATAACTATCAATATTGTGAAAGGAAGAACTAGAAAGTAGGTTTATAATTAAGTTATCGACTGAACTAATTAAATAATACGGCCATCTTATTGATCCGAAGCTGGGCTTGGTCGTTGCCAGTCGGGTTTACTAGGAACTTAGTTAAAAATTATCAACGCTATAAAAGAAAAATCATGAAAGTTTTCAACTTTTACTATTATGGGATAATACTTTTAATTTGAATATAATTTAAATGATCTCAATACTATTACATATAAGAATTGCTATCTTTTCTAAAACTTTACTTTTATTTTTTATTTTATTTTTAAGTCAAAACTATGTTGTTTTGCCCTGACAGGGTCCAAGTAACATCCTTATACATGTTATATAGAAATACATGATTCTATTATACAGCCTGTAACAAAAACCCTGTCCGATCCTTAAGGGTATTATTCGGCATCGTACTGCGTACTCATATACGTAACCATTTAATGGATTTGAGATTATTATTTTTCCCCAGTGAAAAAAAAAAGAAGAAAGAAGAAGTAATTAAATTAAAATAAAACATAAAAACTGATCAACGGCAACACTGATCGGACAGGGTTTTTGTTACATAGTGTATTAATAGAAATACATGATTCTATTCTATTCTTTTAAATATATATAAAATAAACCTTCAAATCTAATTTCCACAATGACATTAGGGAAGCCAGTGTTCGCTAATGTTATTACAGTATTATGACGCGTTAGGCCCCTGGCCCCCGGGCCCCACGTATGGGGGCCACGGTAATTGGATTTATTTACTTATTACTGCAACTCGTGCGCAAGGTCGACGGATTTATCGGGGTGAGCGTCAGTGTCGTATGTTTTGCCGGATTTAATAGAATAAGGGTGAGAACTAGTATTGCTCGCAGTGTTTTGTATTTGGATGGTATTATTGTATGAAAATCTTACTCGTACAAAGCCAGCCGGGTCGCTTGTTGAATAAAATTCTTTGTTCGACTAAAAATAATAGATGGTAACAAGTCCTACTATATTCTATCTCATGTTTCGGCTACTAAGTCTATTCATTTATTTATTTATTTAAATTGATACAACAAAAGGAACAAAGGCGGACTTAATGCCTTAGGCATTCTCTACCAGTCAACCAAAGGTGGTGAAGAGATAACATGGTAGGTGCAAATTATTGTAAGAGCGTAAAACAACAAAAAAAAACTTTAAGATCTTAAAATAATTACCTACTTATAATGTAAAGTATGTACACACAGCAAAACAGATACGTATGCAGGGTCGTCGGATATAGTTGAAGTTTTCTAAGAAACCGATTGATGTTTTGGAATGTAATTTAATTTAAAACGTAGATAATAAATAGTTTTTTATTTAGGTTAAGTTTCAGTCAAAGACATCCATCGGTTTCTAAGAAAACTTCAACTATATCTGACGACCCTGCTTACCTATCTGTTTTACACGAGAACAAAATAATTAAAATACCTTTTTTTTTTAGGTGTTAAAAATCATCAAATGACTCCTTCCGCCCTGGGTGGGGCGGAAGAGACTGTCAGACTTTTACTGACTAAAAAACCACCCTGTTCCTTCTGTTGCCCTTTACGTTCCGGGGCCACGGTATCCTGTTAAGACGTCCCGCAACCCCGGAATTAAAATACCTATCTCACTATTATGAATGCAAAAGTTTGGATGGAGGGATGGATGGATGTTTATTACCCAATCCTGACAGCAAGGAAATTTTTACCGTCATGTCAACGTCATGTTCGTGAACGGCTGCTGTCTCTATACTCCATCTATCGGATTGATACAATGAAAAATTTAGCTTTGTATAATTTAATATCATCTGACTACTATTATGATTGTGAAAGTTTGGATGGATGAATGTTTGTTACATTCACTCAAAGTCAAAGTCAAAATTATTTATTTGCGTTAAATGTGGTATACAAAGATGGTAAATATAAATACCTAAAATTTCAAACACATTTCGTCATAAAAATGGCACGTAAACATTACTATAGTTTTAGGTTACACATCGTTTGGTAACTACTCTCATCACCAAATATCGAAAAATGCTTGACGTATAAAGATGAAAGGTAGGGAGGTAGTTTATAGTTAGTAGACGTCCGCTAAGAACGGATTTTTCAAAATTTTCCATATTTCCCCTACAGGTATGAAACGGGGGTGCAAAGTTTGCATGGAGAAATCAACTTTGGCGCGGACAAAGTCACGGGACTCACGGGCAGAAGCTAGTAATTAAATAAAAATACTAGGTATTAGGTATCTAAAATAAATCCGCGAATATAATAATTTAGGTTACTAAAAAAACGTCAACAACCGATAACAACATTAGCAAGGTCACACTGGCTCACACAGACTTGTGTCACAGACATGTCTGTATTTATAGTATTGTGATAACTGACGGTGTGGGTGTGTCGCGTGCGCAAGTAGTGACTGTGTGTACGATTCTCAGGGGGCCTATACCGCCATCTCTTAAATTTTTCTAAAATGTATGGACTAAATCTGTCTGAAATAAATGAATTACATAATAATATTATAATATTAAAACAGTATTATTTTAATATTACTTTGTAGTTTCTGCCATTGGATTTTCAACTCTCAAGATTCAAGTCATTGAATGTGAATTATTTTTTTCGATTGTAATGTTTTAATAGTACTGCTTTATTTTACATTTTATTTTATGTAATTTTATACACAATGTATATTGTTCCGAAATAAATGACTTATGACTCAGTCCTCTGGCTTATTTGAATTTTTTACTTTTCTAATCATGATTTTGATTTTTTTTTTACATAAAACACCTATTACTTCCTAGTCATTATCTCAATTCCCAAATACACACATCAAAAGTGTCTAGGGATCAACATCCCTAACAAATGTTAGGGATGTTGATCCCTAGACACTTTTGATGTGTATATTTGCAATTAACGGGAGCACAACAATTAAAACAAATGAATCACACTCGGTGTTGCACTCAGTAAAGCATTTAGTATCGGAACTAATTTAAATGGGTTCCAGTTTTAACTAAGTACATACGTACCTACTAAATTAACAGCCCATTCGTTTAAGCATTATTACAGTGGTTTATTACTACGAGTTATTTAATAAAGTACTTAGCTGCCTGCTGACAAGGCCTAATCTGTAATCCCCGAAGAGTTAGGCAGAGTGCACCCACATTTCGCCAGTTATGTTTTTTAAGTCCCATGTAATAGGGGGCGAGCCTAATGCCATCAACCGAGCACAAATCCGGACTTCGAAACTGCTACTGAGTAATTCCTGATGGAAAAACCCAATATCACTTTGCTCGACTTCGGGCCGGGTCCGGGAATCGAATTCAAGACCTCATGCTCAGCAGTCGCGTTTTGCGACCACTAGACTCACGAAGCAGTCCACAACAACATAACATATAACATGATTAACATTGATTAATTTGGATAACATTATGGTATTAAATGAAAAGCTGAACACCGACTAATTTGGCCGGACACAGATTCCAAAAGTTTGACTATATCCAGTTTTATCCGGACGCCTAGCAACACCCACCCCAACATATCAAAATCCTTTTCACGACTGAAAGGAACTGAAACGACCTTGATACAAAATCACTGATACAAAAAACTCGTTATTTACTGTGAAAAGTATTTCCATGTCACTTCCCAACAGAATGTCAGGCTTCGTCACGCTTTTCGTCACGGGACATTTCATCAATAGTGTGACAAATCGTTACGTCACTGTGCCATAGGCGTAGGCGTGCCGTTTATTTACCTGTCTATAAAAAACTTATGAGGATAAAATGTTGGTTTAGTTATTGATTTTTTTTTACTGGTCTCATGGCGAGACTGCTAGGCGTGGGTTGGAATTCTAGGACAGACAAAGTGGCTTTTTACAAGCTTTTATTTAGCTTGCGCTGTTCTTAAGTATTAAGTTGTCCTTTCAAAATTTGCAAACCATTTTTGACCATTTCTGGGTATCCGATTGAGCTGAAATTTTGCATACACCTTTAGTTCTGATGACAATACAATGTCCAATACTCAATATTGTAATAATTTTAAATTAAAGCTGGTTTTTTAAAATAATTTTATTTTTCTCGCGTATTCTGCCTCACTCCTGGGAAAGGTCTCCTACTCCTTCCATACTTCACGTTTCTATGCCTCATTCCTCCAGTTTTGGAAGAATCCGTCCGTTGCGCCATCTCCTTCGAGGCGTACCGTGATCCTAACTTACTGGCTATTGACAAAGTGTTATTAGGTTTTTTTTCTTTATGAATTTCTCAGCAGTAGCCCGGTATTTGGAAGTTGGTGGTGTAATACCATCGTGCCTCGGAAAGCACGTAAAGTCGTTAGTTGTGATCTCTCCCCCCGGTCGTGTCAGATTGTCGTTGAATCGGACTATGAGAGTGAGGGAAGAGGGAGTGCCCACCTCCAACCTCGACTCTAACCTCTATTCTATTTAGACCTTTCTCAAAGAAGAATTTCGGCCGAAGGGTGTCGTGTATCGGCGATTCCGCGGAAGCCCACGCGACACCACACAGCGCAACACGACACCGTCACTTCGTGTAAATATAGATATAATATGTACCTATTAGTTTATAGTTATTGAACTTGTGATAATGTATTGTGATTTATGGGCCTTGGTTACCTAAAATGAAGGATTATTATTACGTATTAAAGGTCACCTAAAGGTAAAGATGGAGTACCTAAATTTTAGTTTACTTCAGAATTACACACATAAAGGTACAGAATACCTACTGCTGTTCTGATAAAGCAGAAAGGTATAGGTACACGTGCTATCTCGAAATGTTGAAGAAAACCAGCGATTGATTTTTATAGCGGTACAGCAAGTATCAACATTGGTTGGTTTATTAAAGCTATTTTCGGCCAAAAGCCGGGGAAAAATATTCATGTTATAAAATTCGCTGTATCGTGCGAAAACTGATTTCGCAACGCCGAAACCGGGTAAAACGCGCTTTTTCATTTTTACAATCCTTGTTATTCATTGGTTTTTCTTTTCGCACGGTTTATTCGTGTCGTATAAAGTTTTCAGGCTCAGATATGCGCTGTTTCTGTGTTGTTTATGTTCGAATACAGCCTTCAGGGGTAAAAAGATACAGTCGGGTACACGTAAAATATTTGAGTTGCAACTGGGTCATATTATATTGGAAACGGTAGGGTATTTGATACGCAGATGTGCCCCCTCTGTACATAATTACGTCAAAAGAAAAGTGGCATTATTAAAATCAATGAGCTCCCACGTTTTTCAAATGAAATCGATGTTTTAATAGCAAAACAAATGAAACACGGTTTTTCTGAATAGTTTAAATATTTGGTAAACGGGGCATTTCACGTGAAGCGGACAACGAAAAAAAAGTGAGGTTCTGAAAATCGATCATATTCGGCCCATTTATACTTCTAGTGGGTATGAATGTGAACACAAAATATTTTTTTTGTATAATGTATATTTCACAAGTTATGGGTTTCTAAAGAATTGTCGTAATTGAAATATCGATTTTATAAAAGTAATTTTTCGAATTTAACAAATTTATAATAAAATATTTAACATAGCGATCCATATTGGAAAAACACTGTTCTTTTTAACAATGAAATAAAATTAAAAAAAAAAAATATTTTTCACTTCCAAAACCGGAAGTAAACTTTTCAAACCTGAATTTCAGTCACTTCGACCAATTTTTTTTTTAATTTTTTTTTTTCAAAATATACCTTAAAGTATATTAAAAATACCCTAGAAAGTTCAAAGTGGGATCTCTATTAGTTTAGGAGTTAGATCGATTAATGTACATACGCGTCGCAATGGGCGTGATATCTGGCGCTAGCTTAGGTCGGTTGGTGTGCGTGAAACAACATGTCTTGTATAATTGCTGTGGTATAATAATTATAACATAATAAAACAACATTGTAACAACGCAAGAACTAGTTTATTTTGTTATTTTTACAACTTTACAGTGGGAATCTATGCTGGAACTGGTTCTTTTCACAAGAAGGCCACTGGTTGTTGGAATAAAGCTGTGAAACTTTTTGGTTCCTGGAATGGTGACTGTAGACGCAAACCGGGGTTGCAAAAAAATTCTCTGGCGTTCTATATCGTCTTTAGAACTGAAGTAAATGGCCGTTTGTTTTAAAGATGATTTTGCCCAATCGTATAATCGCATTGGTGTTACAATTGCTTTACTTGGAGGTAACTGTAGACTTGCACGCGCAGCTAAACGTTTGAGATTCCCTCCTAGACCATCGCATGGCCCCTTTCCGTGAGACGTTGCATGAAAATGCAACTCTGCATCTGCATTAAAATCTTCTTTGTAATAAAAAAGATTCACAAAGTTGAATCTGTTTTTAAAATGTTGGGAAGCCCCGTCGGTTATATATATAATTTTAGATCCAACTATTGATTTTTCTAAAATATGCTTGTGTAGTACCTTTTGGAAAGCATAGAAGGTGGCTGTGTCATGTTTCAAGTCGTCAGAAATCATAACAATGCTGCCGTGCTTTACTTCACTACCGTCTCTGTAGTAAAAAACCGACGTTAGAAGCGTTGCCTGTTCGTTATTCCAATGAAAAGATTGAGCAGCATCTTGGACAACAAAACTATAATTTTCTGCAAAATCACATTGCACGAGAATTTGACCTTCATCGATAGTCTCCTTAAGAGTTTTAAAATAAAGCGCCTGTTCCTCTGCAATGTAAGCATGAGGTTTCAAAAGGTCCAAAGCGTCGCATAACTCATCTACAAAATTATCAGAAGATAAAAGTTGAGTAGAAATCGTGAAGCGGTCTGTGCCAATCCATTTTTCATACTGCACGTCTGTCACTTGATTGTTATCAAATATGATTTTTAAATGTTCTCGAATTGCACTTAAGCCCGGACAAGAATTACAGCGTTCGTTTGGCGGTGTCTTTGTAGTCATTAAATGACACGACAGTTTTGGATTAAGACACATCATCTTGCGAAGGCAATCCTTATACGATGAAAGTTGCATGGCAGTTCCAGCTGTAAGATTGGCAATGTCTCCTCCATTCAACATCAACTTTACGTTTTGATGGTAAATACAAACACATACCATATGAGTTCCAGAGTCACCTGCGAGGATACATTGTTTGGGTCTTAGTGTAAAAAACTTTGTTAAGCCTACCTTGACGTTCGGATATTCATCTTTGAACCTCTGATAAAGTTCATCAATGTTACAGAGCAGAAGCTGTTTTTGTATGTGCGTTCTTTTTCCATCATCTAATTTAAGGGATATAAAGTCTTTTTTACCGGGCATTATTCGGCTAATGTCTTCTCGTAGATAAAAACCTTTCACCAAGTTTTCGGTCTCGGCTGGTAGTTTACGGCCACCGCGTGGGTTAGGAGATGACAAGATGCCGAACTCATTGACAAGTTGTTTTGCTTTTCTTGCTTGCCGCCTGGAGGTTCCAAATTCATCCGCAAGTTTATTTTCACTCCATGACGTAGGTGCTACAGTTAATATCATAGTCTTCATAGAAGTAGAAGTAGAGGGATCATTAAATTTCTCTTTTAGCTGCTTCAAAATCTCTTGGTTTTCTATGGTTGTGTCGGTTTGGGTTGAATTATGCTTAAACTTATCTTCGGGAATGAACGGCTCATCTTGAATGTTTTGCGAAGGTTCACTAGATGTTTGACTGCATTGCACAATGTTTTCATTAGCTACTGGAGGTGTTTCATATAAAAGTCGTTTCCTACAGCAGGCACATACGTAAATATCTCGTGAAAAGCCCCACTTTAGAGCTAAACATTCAGATATTTTCCTTAAATTTTTATATTTTCGATGAAGTACCAAGCGAAATGGATTAAAACATCGATCACCGTACGGCGCCATTATAATAACAACTATCTTAAAATGCACACAACACATTCAAGTCGCCGAGAGGTTAAAGCAACACTAAAATACGAAACCGCGCCAAGCGGTCCGCGTGGCGTCATATTTCTATCTCTTTCTTGTACATAGCTTGTCTTTATTTGAACACTAAGTATACTTCACGCTGCTAACAGATGGCGTTAGTAGTCACGTTTCGCAAATAATAAAACTTTTCTACTGCGTCCTAAAAATGTTTTTGTTTTTAATTAATTTATATTTGGGTTAAGTATTATTAATATAATTATATATTCTACTAATATTATAAACGCGAAAATTTGTAAGAATGTATGGACAAAAACTACTAAATGTATTTTGATGTAACTTTGCAGTAATGTACCTAAGACATCAAAATCTATCCTAATTTATAAAGATTGGATATACCGGGCGGGCAAAAGCTATTATATTATATTAATAATACTTATTCCCCATCCTTGTAAGAGTTTAAATACGCTGAAACGAGACAAAATATTAATAAAGTTGCAAGTTTTAATGCAATATCGCGCAACCTACTCGACCTATGCAAGCGCCAGATATCACGCCCATTGCGACGCGTATGTACATTAATCGATCTAACTCCTAAACTAATAGAGATCCCACTTTGAACTTTCTAGGGTATTTTTAATATACTTTAAGGTATATTTTGAAAAAAAAAAATTAAAAAAAAATTGGTCGAAGTGACTGAAATTCAGGTTTGAAAAGTTTACTTCCGGTTTTGGAAGTGAAAAATATTTTTTTTTTTAATTTTATTTCATTGTTAAAAAGAACAGTGTTTTTCCAATATGGATCGCTATGTTAAATATTTTATTATAAATTTGTTAAATTCGAAAAACTACTTTTATAAAATCGATATTTCAATTACGACAATTCTTTAGAAACCCATAACTTGTGAAATATACATTATACAAAAAAAATATTTTGTGTTCACATTCATACCCACTAGAAGTATAAATGGGCCGAATATGATCGATTTTCAGAACCTCACTTTTTTTTCGTTGTCCGCTTCACGTGAAATGCCCCAAACACTAGTTGGATATCCAATTACGAGTCAGGTTAGGTATTTATTTGTTATTTCTTTAATCTATGTTATAATTCCTATGCTTTATGGTCGTTTTTAGAAAAACACTGTTGCAATTAAAGAAAATGTCCATTGCTGGATAAATGCTTTCTGATTGACTCTAATATTACATTTTTATATGGCAGAGGTGAGTGGCAACGCAGGGAGGGGTCGCCCTAGGAAGACCTTATTGGTGAGGTTCTTCGGAAAGGTCTGCGGAGTACTCGTAACCGGCTACTTGTATGACGAGATGTATGAACGTAGATGAGGCGAAAGGAGTATGTAAGGATCGTAGCAGGTGGCGTTCTGTGATTTCCGCCTACCATGGGAAAAAGGCGTGACTTTATGTGTCCATATTCAGCCAGCAGAACCTTTGGATACCTTTATAAAATGAACAAAAGATAACACCAAGATGCTGAAGGTACACATCTAAAAAAAAACTTCTACATAAATAAGTACAAATCGAGTCACAATTTATAGCAACCCATTTTCAAACTCTTTACTTACTCGATTCGTATTTCAATTCCAGAACGAATTTGATTCATTCTGAAAGAAAAATCGATGTGATTAAATCAAGACTCAATTTTAAGATTGAACGTAGAAACGTTTAGATATAGTCTGAGAGCCCGAAGTCGCTAGACCTTCGTCATTTATTTATTTACTAACATCAATGTTAGGCCTTTAGCGTCTGACTGAACAAAAAAAATAAAAAACTTGAGAGGTGTCAAGGGACACCCGGATGGAACGAAGTTATATGAGACAGAGAGAGAGAGAGAGAGAGAGAGAGAGACAGACAAAGAAACACGCGCACGCCGCACGGCTTACAACTATAGCAAAAAGTGTCGTTACAACTTTTGGTCTTAATTTTTTCCGTCTAGCCCCCTTTCGCAACGCGCGACAAGGAACTTCATTTCAACAAAACGAAACCCAGAAAAAAATATGAAATAGTTCTGTTTCATTTTTCAAAAGTATTACAGAGTAGGTACGAGCCGTGATAAAAGTTATTCGTATCCGTATCCATGTATCCATGTATAATTTCACCCCTTAAAAGATGTGTAGTGAATTAAAATCAACCTGTAGATTAGAAAGCGTCGTATAAAAGAATAGCTTTGCACTTTTATGTGTTTACTTTCATCCCTTTTTGGGGTTCCGTACCCAAAAGATGCTAAATAGAACCCTATTACTACTGTCGACTGACTTGACTTTGTGTCCGTCCGTTTGTCTGTTACTAGGCGGTATCTTCTGTACCGTAATAGATAAACACTTGAAATGATTACGGAGTGTGTATTTATTACTATTACTGTTGGTCGCGGTTGTCATACGTGGATCTTTGACAGTCGTTACGAGTCGTCAGAAGCCCGCAAGTCTGACAACCAGTCTGACGAAGGGGTATCGTGTTACCCAGTTATTGGGTTGTGGAGGCCATGTAAAATACTGATACCCAGCTGCATCCGTTTATGCCGGCCATACAGGATCCTTCCTATCGTCCAATCGGCATGACGATACCGATTGGATCAGTTAGAACTGACAGTGTGTGGGAGTGGATTGGCATACTTGACGGCATAATCTAATTTCGATTCTTTTGGCTTGATCATTCCGATTGGATCATGCCGATTGGACCGTGCATGCGGTCTGCGCGATCGTCAGTTCAGTTTGGTCATATCATGATTTTTGCCGGTGGTGGACGTCGTGCGCGCGCTCTCAAGATGACGCAAAATACAGCCCGGTACCGCGAAGTGCTACTAGAATTTATTGCTATATACCAAAGTGCCATTTTTACGAGTAAAATGCCCAAAACGGCTAAAACATCGTCGTCTGTCACCGGTGACACCATGGCTTCAACTGAACGTCGCTGCCAATTGGACAATTTAAACTGATCGTAAGTGGTGTATATAGACGAACTGCAGATTGGATCAAGCCTGCAGCGTCATGCCGATTGGACGATAGGAAGTATCGTGTATGGCCAGCATTAGACTGGAAGCCGACCCCAACATAGTTGGGAAAAAGGCTAAACAGATGATGACAGTTAGGTATATAAACAACTAAAAAAAAATTTAAAAAAAATATTTTACCACTTTGTCGACGTAATTGATATATATGTATACACACTCCTACAAAATTACATAACTCGGACAGACAGACATGACGAGACTATAAGGGTCAAACGTGATTTTTTTTTGCAATTAGTTTTTAATATTGTACGGAGGAACACTTCGTGTGCGAGGCCGATTCACACTTGGCCGGATTTTTCAGTAACGCGTGCGACCTCTACTTGAAACGATTGACCCTTTTTGCTCCCAAGAGTATCGTAAATGTTGACTAAAGACTCGCAATAGAATACAAAACCATTGGGAAAATCAATTCTCTTGCCAAGGCTGGTGATTTCCGCATTAACCTAGATACAAATACACATTACACATTGAAGCGTCTGTTTGTAAGGTAACGGCTTTTTACTAAATGCATATCAATATTTACATGATACATGAGTCAAAACACCCTTATTAATACCAGCCTATTACTGCCCCACTGCAGGGCCAAGGCCTCTTCTCATCCAGAGAAGGCATGAGCATTGATCACCACGCTTGCTCAAGGCGGATTGGCGATTCCAGACTTATATTAATTATAAAGTCCAGGTTTCCTCACGACGTTTTCCTTCACCAATGTCCAAGATACCTTATTTTTATTTTTCTGTGTCTGTCGGTTTTTTTCCAGATAATTCCTGAACCGACTGGACCGACTGGCAGACTATTACTTTAGAAAAATAATTTCACGCAAAAAAATATAACGTGGGCATAAACTATACTAAGAGCCTGTTTCACAATCTTCGAATAAGTTCCGATTAAATTATTTGGCAGATTATTTCATACAAATTCTGTTCCGTTTTTGAAAGTATCTGGTGAATAGCGTTTAATCAAAGGTCGTGAAACAGGCCCTAAGTATATTAATATTATGAGTAGGTAAAGTTTGTTTGTAAGAGATAATCTCTAGAAATACTAATCACAAAAAAAACACTGATTGAAAGCTACTCAAAAAATATTAAGACCAATAATTGAGATAAAAACTATCCTATCTTTTAAGTTGGATCAAACTGCACACGGTGTGTAAATTTGATTAAAATCGGTTAAGTAGTTTATGAGTCCATCCCGGACAAACCACGTGACGCGCAATAAGTACTTTGACTTCAACGAGAACGAAGTCGCGGGTAGAACCTAACCACCTAAATATTTATGTAACTTCGTAAAAGGTCCATATATTTCATAACTACAAGCAGTTTTAACAAGTAAATAATATTGACAAATCGTTGATTTATAGCGTGCAACCATTAGTCATGTCATTACGTTTAACACCCCAGTAAAATTTGTAATGACTGTTTTGGCGCACTTAAGTTACCGTGGTTAAAACGTATAATAATATTATTCTACTTGCGTACGCGCGCGACTTCGTTCACTCGTTTGAAAATTATCATGGGGTTTTGTATTTTTGCGCGGAACCCTAATTCTTTCTTCATAACATAATATCACGCCTGTAATCCTCGAAGGGTTAGGCAGTGGGTGTACCTTATTAGTACAGCCACATTTCGCCAGTTATTTTTAAGTCCCATGTAATAGGGGGCGAGCCTATTGCCATTAACCGGGCACAAATCCGAACTTCGAGGCTGCTACCACAGAATAACCAGAATCCAAGCTTCATACTAACGCCAGTGCGTAGGTAGAGGTACACTACTACATAGTATGATAAATTATGTAGGTACATATTATTATATAGGTATCCCGATTTTATATATTTTCAATAACCGAGTGACAGCCCTATGAAAGTAGGTAAGAATTTTGAATACTGTTAGGAAGCTTGCATTCTGGTTATTCTGTGCTGCTACTGAAAATCTTGATGGAAAAATCCAATAACACTTTTCCCGAACTGGAAATCAAGCCCAAGACTTCATGACTACTTCACCACTAGACCAACGAGGCAGTCCATCAAGGGGTCCAATCCACCTTCTCTAGATGAAAAGAGGCCTTTGCCCCGCAGCGGTACAATAATATGCTAAAGTATCATTCGAAGACGTATAACAAAAATAAATCTAATAAAATATTGGCGTTTTCTTCCAAACGATTCATCATTTCAACACTCTGTCAAGGCAAACAGATAAATTCTTCTCTCATAACTTCCCTAATGATGCATTTTTTGTGTTGGAATTGGAAGTAATAAAAAATAAGTTTAATAGCGGGCGAAGCCGCGAACTAAACAGATCATGGGGATAAAAATAGGATCAAAGATAAACTATCAAATAAAGATTCGTCCTTGCTATCGCCAGAGGTTGAAAAACGCAAGTTTGTAGAAGGAAAAGGCATTAAATTGTCCATTTTTACGAGTACTTTTAATGTGGTTTTAGAACTTTGTGTGTGTTTAATGTAATTGTTAAACTGTTTTTTGTTAATCTGACTAAATCTATAATTATTTTTATTATTATTTTTTGTTTATGCACTACGCAGGGTCCGTAACGTTACTTCGAGAGTCATTATGTTCGATTAACGAAAAGTCGACTGAACGTTTGTTCGAATCATAGATATAGTAAAAAAGGAGATATGGCGTGGAGTTCAAAATGTATAGAAAACCGGTGAAGCCACAATTGCCCCTCCATAACGCTAATATTGCACACACAGTTCTGTCAAAACAATACTACGAACAAGTGCACACACGCGACATCGATAACTCAGTCATTTAAATATAAACCTTATTTCTTAAACCACAGCGTACTTTTTCGGTATAATTTACTCACACTAAAACAATTATCATTGTGTGTTGTCGGGACTAGGGGGCGGGTCAAATACGGCGGACCAGAGCAGCGGACGCACCATGCGACATTACGGCTTATCGAGGTTTCGTTATGTCAGTTTTACATTGCTTGTTTAGTCACTCAGTGACAGACTGAGGTGGTTGTAAAAGAGCAATGTATTTAATGCAAAAATAATACAGTCGGAGTAATTTAAGAAAACAAAAATAAAGTAGTACAAGTGAAATATATTTTACGGATTGTTGTTTTTCGTGATTTTTAAGACAAAAATTGTAAAATACTTGTGGTAACTGATGCCATGACTTCTGAAATTTTTGTTTTGGCTTCTATTTTTACAAGAAATCACTGAACAAGACGGCATAATCGTTTTTTTAAGCGGTTTTATCACGATCGCGGTTGACAACACACTAACTCGCGGTGACGGTTATTTTTTCAATAGCTGAGCGAAACGCTCAGCTCCACGTGGTCACCGACACGCCCCCTTGCCACTTCTCCTGCTTTTAATATTTCTGTGGTTCGAATGGACTTTATTACGAAACAACCTTTTATCGCCAAACACTACTTCGACTGAACGATTCATCGAATATTTATTAATCGATGGACTGCTCTTTCGAATGAGTTTTAGTTATTAACATAGTTTAATACCTAATTGAAGTAAAATTATAAAAGTAAGATTTTTCATCACATGTTATTTCATACATAATCGAAGAAATCAAGATATCATTCTTCCCGTAGATTTAGAAACATGAAATTTGGTGAAAAGGAAAATATAAAGCACCGAAAGAAGAGAAAAAATGTTTATTATAAAAAATAATTTACGTTACGATATTCCCACAAAATGGCGCGGTGGCTTAGCGATTGGCTGCTACGCCGCGTGTCGCGGGTACGATTTTTGGAGGGAAAAAATATAATAATGTCTTAATTGACACAAAAAATAGACGTGTGTCCAACTTTAGGCACTGCCTCGACTTATCTCCTGCCTTACTTATCTAGTATACTTAATATTATAAAGCTGCAGTGTTTGTTTGTTTGTTTGAACGCGCTAATCTCTGGAACTACTGGTCCGATTTGAAAAATTCTTTCAGTGTTAGATAGATTAGTTATCAAGGAAGGCTATAGGCTATATACCATTACGCTACTACCTACGGGAGCGGAGCAGTAACCAAAGACGCGGATGTAACCGCGGCGGACAGCTAGTAATAGTTATATTAAGACTACTAGCTTTTGCCCGCGACTACGTCCGCGTGGAACTTGTTTATATCGTACTAGCATACAAACTTCCACCCCCTTTTCACCGCCTTAGTTGGTGATTTCTGGGATAAAAACTATTCTATGTCCTTCCCCGGGTCTTAAACTATCTCCATGCCTTTCATCAAAATCGATTCAGCGGTTTAAGCGTGAAGAGGTAACAGATAGACAGACACACTTTCGCATTTATAAATATTAGTACTTATGGATTGTGTTATTTATGTTTTAGGTAATATACAAATCGCAATTCAGCCATCCGCCTAAAATCATCGTTTCTATAAATGTACTAGCGACCCGCCCCGTCTTCGCACGGGTGCATGTATTATACATATAAACCTTCCTCTTGAATCACTATCTATCTATCTATCTATCTATTAAAAAAAACCGCATCAAAATCCGTTGCGTAGTTTTAAAGATCTAAGCATATATAGGGACAGACAGACAGACAGACAGGGAAAGCGACTTTATTTTATAATATGTAGTGATGAGTCACGCGCGGCACGGCACGGCGGCGGCAGCAGAACTCGTTCATAATGCGACATAAATCATTTTACACGTTCAGTTTCATTGTGGCCTTGATACTCGGTTTTTAATAGAAATTATATAAACAACATAATAAATAATATTTAAAACAGCGCTGAATACTGCGTGTGTAGGTATATTTCTTGTGTAGGTACGGTTACTGTTTCCTTAGTGTGGTTTTTGAGGATAATATCGTGTTGTTTTATCATTCAGGAAATGTACATTCAATGTTAATACATAGTAATCTATACAAATAAATAAAATTGTTTGTAAATTCAAAATAATTTCACGATACTCCCAAGCAAAAACCTTTTTTTGTCCTTCTATCTGTTTGTTTCGGCTATTCTCAGAAACGGCTGGACAGATTTTGACAGACTTTCAGTAGTAGATAGCTGATGTTATAAGGAGTAACTTAGGGTTGCTTTTATTTTAGAAAAATATCTTCGGATCAACGCAAGAAAATTTAAAAGATGACAAAGCGGTATATAAATTAATTTGTCCACTTTTGAAGCACAAGTCAATATGTAAGTTGATTGTTAATAAAGGCTATTATTATTATTAATAATATAAATTACAGCACGGTGTAACTTATGATAAATTTTATCTATTAGAAATGTTAAAAAATATCCATTAGTTAAAAACTTCAATATAATACAAGAATATAAATCATTCACGTGTTGTTTTCAAGGTAAGTTACATATGCTAAATAACAAGCTCATTATAATATCTGGAACATGTAAACTAGTATAACTAACAACAGTCGATGTGTTGCTAAGTGGCGCACTATAGCGCCATTGTACGAAGTTTCCAGAGAATAACGATTTTATAATCACTATTATCTAATCATTTCTTATTCTCTAAGAATCTCCTAAAAAGTAAACTTAAGGTTAGATTTCATCCTGCCGGGATTGCGGGACGTCGAGGAGAAGGGTTGGAGGATACCGTGGCCCCGGAACGTAAAGAGCAACAGAAGAAACAGGGTGGTTTTTTAGTCAGTAAAAGTCTGACAGTCCCCCTGGAAGGACTCATTTGATGATTTTTAAAAGGTTATATGTCATCCTTTTTTTTATGCGCGGTGGAAGTCCTTATGGACTTCTCCGTCGTGGGGGTGACGGAGGGGCAAGCCAGACTCTTACTGGCTAAACCGTCGCAGTGTTCCACCTGTGCCTATGGCCAGGAGTGGCGGGATTCGCGTAAGCACCGCTCCCCCAGTAGGCCTCGACCCGCTGTTCATCAGCGGGTCCCTCTTCCCCGTACAGCCATTTCCATAATGGTGTGATGTTATTATGAGATATCTTACTAGATTTCAGTGCTTACTTTGTACATCTAGTAAGATCCGTACTTCAATTCCCTAAAGGCGGGTCTACGCTAGACGAACCGAGTACGAGCGAAGCACAAGCGGAGCCGTTCTCGGCTTCGTCGTTTGCGGCGTCAAGTGTGGACGTACAACGAACCTACAACGATGAACGACCTCTGTCCTCGAGCGCGAAGCAAACCCCTTTGTGTTCGTCAAAAAACCGACAACAGGCGGAACGCAGCCGAGCACAAACGAAATGCTCGCAGCGCGCTCGTTCGAGGCTTGTCAGTCGGTCCACACTAGACGAATTGTGTTCGGCTCGTGCTCCGCTCGTGCTCGGCTCTCCTAGCGTAGACGCAGCTTAACACACTTACCCCACGGTTTCTCGCACGTAAAATTAATGTGACAAATTGTCAAGCTCGTGTAAGCAGCTGTGATTGGTTAACCTAATTACTAACAAGTAAGGTGTGTTAACCAATTAGGTTGCTTGTCACATTTAAACCCAGATAAATTCAATCAAGTTGGGAAAAGGTTAAGCAACTGATTCAATCTTCACCTATATTCAGGGTTACACGTCCAAAAGGCAACGGAACTTAAACGCAGGGCCGGATTATCTAATTGCCTAGGGGCCCTGAGTAGGTTAGGGCCGTTAGTGAAAATTAAATTTGAAGATTTATTTGTACAATGCCTAAATGAAAAATACGAATAAAAATAAATAGAAGTATTTTTTTTTTTAATTTGTTAATTCTTTTTCTAGATATTGAATGGAGTGACAGATTCAATATAATTATTTTTTCTGTATCCTATAATAGGGTAATTGAAATGATTTGAATTTGATTTTGCCTCTTGTGACGACATACCTTTGTAAAGAAGTAAAAAATAAATTGCGTTGTAGTAATTAAAATAATTTGGAGCATACAAAAGGGTAGGTAAAGGTGCCCCGAGACGTGTATAACCTAGGGGCCCCGACCACGATTAATCCAGCCCTGCTCAAACGGATCACTCGACACTTCACACCAGCCATGCATGATGTATGTACGTACACCTCGTTTGTCCGAAGGTCCGCGACCACCGGAATACTAATTGTCATCATTGACACACGGAAAGTGAGAAGGGTTTCTCTCCTTTACCGTTGGCAAATTGTTGAAGGATTGTTTGAAGGTAAAGGTGGAAGTTTACAAAAGGGATGTCATGTAGAAAAGTGTTTGTATTCCGGTCGAATAGCGTCAATGTTCTTTTGAAGACGGGACACGTTTTTACAAGTCTTTGAATTGAAAAGAAGTACTTTGATGAGCAAAGAATTTATTACTTTTGACGAGCGATTGGCTGCTGTGTGGCGTGTTGCTGTTTCGATTCCCGCACGGGCCAAATGTTTGTATGGCCTACAGATAGTTGTTTCGGGTCTGGCTGTTGGTATATGTGAGTTTATATGTTTGTAAACGCACTCTCGATACAGGAGAAATTCCTAGTGTGGGACAACGTTTTCAGTGGCCAATTTCAATGTAGATTAGTACCTACACAGGCAAAAATCATAGTGCATAGTGCAAGTGTGTGCACAACCATAGACCTCTTTCTCTACTCTCACAGTCCGGTGGGACAGTAATCCGACCCGACCGAAAAATCAGGCACCACATGTTTTTTTTCGTTTGAGCTCCCGTGGCTCCGACTTTGAGTCCTTAAACTTTATCATAATTATTAGCTATTGCCCGCAATTGAATTTTCGTACGGCTCCTTAATTCTTCAAACAAACTTCGTATTTATAATATTACCAGATTTGTTTTTTCTAAATTTTCAATAAATCCGAAATCACATCGAATAGACATTTATTATGAAACATCTTAGTACCTACACTTTTCTCTTTTTCCATGTAGGTAGGTTATAGCGAGTTAATTCCACAAAGAAAATGCATGAGATCTTATCTACAAGTATATGAAGGCTTGTCACTTATACATTCAATCCGTGTTCATAATGGCTTGTCTCAAGTTGACATGTTTTACGCCGTTATGCATCAGTAAACACCACAAGGCTATATAATGTAAAGTATTATTTCTAGCCATGGAACAAAAGGATTAAGGACTTAAGGCTGATTTTGTCTGAAGAATAAATATAACAGTTTGACATATTTTCTATACAAAAGCTGTCAAACCGCCCTGTTTATCCCTCTGTTAAGAGCTGTCTGATAGTTGACAAAATAGCCCTTAGATTTAAAAAATCTCGTGTCTCGGTGTTTGTGGTCGCACTTCTCCGAAACTGAAATCTAGTAAAAATAATTAAATCGCTACACTCTCGGCTCTACTACTCTCTTGCCTTCAGTTCGAGTTACAATTCAACCTCGACTGAAATGGTAAACTTGTACCTATCATAATGGACTATTATTGGCCTAATTGGTTTCCTATAGGTACCATATATATACACATAGTAAACAGTTTTTTGACAAAATGGTATCTACCTAATTAGTTTGATAAATTCGGGGGCCTACCCAAAATGGGCCCCACAAGATCACTGTCCGCCCCTGCTAGCGGTAGCCGTAGTTTCACGCTTCAAGAGTAAAGCCGGCTTTATATGTAGTAAAATCATTGTTTCCTGGAAGCTTCAATACTGCGATATTACATTCTCTTCAGTCGCAAATTCCCTGGAATCGATAATGTGAAAAACCACAACCGAACTGACAATGGAATACTGTATATTGAATCTGTAAGCAGCTGTAACCGCAGCGTCGCTTGCTTCTTGAATAGGTACCTTATCCTTATGTACCTAGACCTACTAGCTTATGCACGCGACGTTGTTTGTGTAATTATCGGTTATATGCGGGTTTTTATTTTTTTTGTACGGAATCATAATTATTTTTCTTAAATGCACTTCTTATAACATCAGCTATGTGCCAGTATAAGCTAAGTCACGTCGAATTCGGACCAGACCTTTCGGAGATAAGCCGGAACAAACAGACAAACAAAAAAATACAATCTAGTTTTTGTATGCATTTAGTAAAAAGCTATTATTTTGACATTTTAAAAGGACACTTTAATTTTATTGATTTGTATAGATAAAGAAACTTACTAGGTATGTAAAGTATTAGGTAAATTATAATAGGGTACTTAGATGACACTTTTTATGATCTGTCAAAACGCGATTCTCCCATAGATTGCCATAGAACTGTGACGTCACTGTTGTGCCGACCCAATTGACTAACAGTAACTATTTATTAATTTGAAAGTAATTAAAAATCTTTTACAGTTAAGAAAATTAATCGGGTTTTCAGGGCTAAAATAAATTGTTTCTTTAGAGAAGTTAAATCTTGTAATTATAGGTAATGGTATCAACTGCCCAATTGTAATTAAGGTGTTCATTGATGCACAGTACGCCCCCCCCCACCCCCCATCTCTATTTAATTTCCGCACAAAAAAGTTCCGAAAAAATCTTAATTACTGACTGGCTTTGAAGTGAAAACGTGTCGAGTAAATTAACCTTATTTTATTATTTAAAGGGTTAACAAAAAAAAGCAATTATAAATATAAAACCGGGTAAACTTTGGCACCAATTTGTATTTAACAGAGGCGCGAAGCCGAACCAAATTAAACTTCCAGGAAAAGCCTGCGACTTTGTTTACTTTGTCGGTAATCACGGAGATTTTGTGCGGAATTGTAATTCTTTTCCGAAATTAAAAGTAGCCTAGTTACCTCTTATAACATTAGCTATCTGCCAGGGAAAGTTTCGTCAAAATTGGATCAGCCGTTTCAGAGATTAGCCGGGAAAAACAGACAGATAGATAGACAAAAATTAAAAAAAAAAAATGGTTAGTCGTGTAAATATCGTGTTAACATTATTATTAAAATTTGTTTTGTATAGACTTATTTATAATAGTACTATCCCTGCTTTTCTATTCCGTGGTTTTTTTTCCTATATAATAGCACTCCCTTAGTGATAAGTGTGATAATGTAGCTTCCAATTTGCGAAAGAATTTTCGAAATCGGTTCAGTATATCCAGAGATAGGGTAATCTACACTATTATTAGTATAGAAGTATAGATTATACATTCGTACACTGCAAGCTTTGTGGTCTACCCGCCGCCACCAACACCCAAACAATCCCAATTATTAAAATATTTTCGTTAATAGCGTCAGTAATAACATATTCCGATAAAATGATAACATAATATTATCCAATAATAATGTTATTCCCACCCTAGCGTGACTGCGCCATACTTAGCTTACGCTACGACAAATTGATCGTAATAATATGGCGGCTGTAACGACCGCTTATATTGCCCGTGTTATAGTTCAACTAATAGATGTATCATACAGGCTTGTTTATTGTTGAGTCATTGATTTAAAAACCTTTTCTTGATTTTTAGAGTTCCGTAACCATAGGGAGCTGTCTCTTGAACCGTAAAAAGTAGATACTTTAAATTTTCACAGAATGTGTATGGCCGCTATAACAACAAATAATAATAATAAAATTAAATTTTAAATTACAAGGGATGGGTTTTTAGCGTTTTTGCTCAGTCTTAATATTGCATGTGCGAGTCCGACAAGCACTTGCCCGGTTAGTTTCTTTGAATACGGTAAGCTGTGTTGAGAAAATGTGAAAAATATCACAGAAGTATAGAAGTGCACTAAATGCGACGTTCAATAATTATTGCTATTGTCGATTTAGTGCTTGACTAACGTTTCCATTATTTGCTTTTCAATCACTACACTGACTTATCATAAAGTTGATCAAAGCTGTAATGGAATATTGCGGCTTGAGATTCATTGCCTTGTTAATTTTCTGTGGCTAACCACTAAATAGTTCTTGAACATGCTTGCGGTAGATATTACGTTAGTTACAGGAGTTATAAGTACGTGTAGTTATAACACACAAAAATAATAGAGAATTGAAAACCGTTCCCTTTAGGAAAATAATAATATGGCGTGGCGGTCTACATTTTTTTTTTCTTAATGGCTCTAACCCTAAAACCCCCACACAAGTCAAGCCTATGAAAATAATTGAAATTAAATCGTAGGCGGAAGATTTCTGTTAGTTCAGGATATAGTAAGTTAGCGCAAGATAATTTATTTTCATTACAACATACGTACCCCGACATTACGTCGAAAATTTATAGGGTAGTCTCGGGTTAACTCGGGTAGGACACTTTGGGCAGTGTTATGAACTGGCCAACAATAAGCCGTAATGATATACTATATTCGGTGCCGTCCTACCATAGCATCAATAGGTTTGGATAGAACTATATTTCATACAATACCTCTATTTATTGTGACGCCTTTACTAGAATGTGTCTACTTATATTACAGTAAATAAATGCTGCTATCTGCAATGACACATAAATGTCAACTTGTATACATAAAAGCGCTTTGGTGTCGCTCCACAAAGTGCGTCGCTAGCAAAGTTACTTATAAAATATTCAACAACCCACGTCAGTATTCAAAAAGAAAATGCTGAAGCTTTCAGCATTCAAGTCAACAAAGTGTTTTATGCCTACCCACTTGTGGAGTCTGCCTTTAAATGAGCCTCGAAACAGGACAATGAAACTGACAGTTCGTGTTTAAGGGAAGTGTCATGGCGGCCGCGTTGGCGGGAAAGCGTTCCGGTGACGGCGCCATCTTGCATTGTTTCGCATGAAAATATCTTTTAATATTACCCCGTGGAAGATACTAGAGCTAAATATCGTGGCCACAGCATTTTTGCATATTTTTCTAGGACAATGCCAAAAGTTCCATTATTACTTTTGTATTAATAATGTGTTGCTTGGCTGTGTCGGTCTCGGCTTAAAATAAACCGTCCCTTTTCTTCCCACACTTTCATAAAAGTAAGTATGAAGTGAAATTTGCTGTTACCACCTACAACCGAGCTTTTGGAGCAATAGGTCAACTGACGCAAAAGTTAATATGTTCCTAATAAGATATTTATGAAAACTGGTCTGCGCACACAATCAAAGTCTTAACAATACGAGTATTTACTAACCTTGTAATATATTTTGATTTCATATAGGTAATAATAATAGTACTAAACCACTATGGAGCAATATTATAGAACTTTAAGCAAACTGTAATATCGTTTCACAGACAGCTTTGCTTTATATTATAGTATCAGTTTGCTTGCGAAGTGTACAGTGAAAACAGCGAGCCATTTCCTTAATTGACTGGCTCGACTCAGTAAACAGTTAAACAGCCTTGTTGTTATACTAAAGAGCTTTGGAAGTTTCGCTTTCATTATTAAATGTTACTTTTACACTGTATTCAAAATGGCTTTTGCGTTATTTATAAGGTAAAGAAAATGGACACCTCATTTTCTTGTGGCGCATCGAAGTGAAAGAAGGGATTAGAATTTACAGCAACCAGGGGGCCTACCGCCACCTCTTAAAACAATCTTATTTTAATATTACTTTTTAATTTTTGTTGTTGGATGTTCAACTCTTGGCGCTTAGCGAGCGTTGAAATTCCAACTGAGCGGAAAGTAATATTAAAAATAAGATTGTTTTAAGATCCCCGTCTCTTAGGCCCCCAGAAGGCCAATTATACTAATAAAATGCGTTCAAAATCTTGTACCAATCTCATTTCAGGGACAATCAATGTCAAACAGTAAATTACAAAGGTAAATTAGAAGAATTTTCGACACATTGAGAATAAGATTGGATTGCGATCGTTCTTGAAAGTTAACAGAATAGCCTCTTGAATACTGCATTTAAAAGTTTGCCGCACAAAAGAAGTTATTAGATACTACATTATTTTGTTTTCAGTAAGCTTTTCTGTTTGTCATTGTGTCTTGGGTTATTCATGGGTAAATCGTAGATAACCGTCATAATTCTGAGGCAATGTTTAGCAAACCAAACAAGCAAACGTCGATGAGAATATAATATTTTTTAATAGAAAACTTCGTGTGGTTTTCAGTTTCACACACTCTTAGCATCTGCCAACAGGAATTCCATAGGTATGTAAACACGCCTAAAGATACAGAAATGTGGCGCATTCTCAGCGCCACCTGCTGTTTAACCTATGAAACTCTGCAAGTTATTGTTTAACTTCTAACTCATGTTTAACCGACCGTTGTTTATGTGCTAGTATTTGCTAAGGTACTACCTACTTGCTTTGTTTACGCGTAAGTACGTAGCCTGTAAAATATAAAAGGCAGATTTATTTGTAACAGCTTTTGCCCAGGACTACGTCCGCGTAAATGTCGGTTATCGCGGATGCAGACGAAGTCGCGGAGTAAAAAGTTGCCTATGTCCTTTGTTGGGGTTAAAACATAACCTGTACTAAATTTCATCAAAATCGATTCAGTGGTTTAGCCGTGAAAGCGTTATAGACAGACAGACAGACAAACCCTACTCGCATTTATAATATTTGTGTAGATTATTCGTTACATGTGATAATGGTAGCATGAGGTTGTTATCGGGATGTTCGGATTATTCTGCACACACACACACTTATATTTAGATATTATTACGTAAGTAGTAGCAAACATTTAAAACGTACGCGTTTCTTAAAATAAGTCAAGTGGTTTAATAAAATTTATGCATCATAAAACAAACAGAAACAGCTAATAAGTAGACGTTTTAATATAAATACATTTTGAAATTATTGCACATGACGTAATAATACCAGCCTATTTCTGCCCCACTGCAGGGCAAAGGCCTCTTCTCATACAGAGAAGGCATGAGCATTGATCACCACGCTTGCTCAAGGCGGATTGGTGATTTCAGGCTTATATTAATTACAAGTCCAGGTTTCCTCACGATGTTTTCCTTCACCAATGTCAGTGATGTCCAAGACACACATAAGAAAGTACATAGGTATTGGTACTTGCTCGGATTCGAACCCACAACCTCATGCATGAGAGGCAGCCGCCTTAACCACTGGGCCATCACGCAAATGACGTATAGAATTATAAATTTTAGATAAGCCCTTGGATAACCCTAATACCCCTTAAAGCTGCTTCAGCTAAATTCAGGTTAACAGCGTGGTAATGAGAGGATTATCCGTATGTAAAATGCAGATTACGATACCAACTCCGTATACTGGCTATAAAATTTTGATTGTGATTTAACCCTGATTTACTATACCTGGGTCAATTTTCAGTGTTGAGGTTTATGACGCCCGATATTTTTACTACTAGTGCAACCATCCATTGACAAAAAACAAAAACATAAATTATTTTAATTACATTTAACTTAAAGGTAATTAAAATAATTTATGTTTTTGTTTTTTGTCAATGGATGGTTGCACCAGTAGTAAAAGTATCGGGCGTCATTAACCTCAACACTGAAAATTCACTTACCTACAATATTCCAAAAATCAACTTACCTCTAAAATAATAAATATTTGACGCAATCTTACTGACGTCACCGAAAACCATTTGCTAGATAGATAACGATTTTTATCTACGTCATCTCTGACGTGACGTATACTAAGTATTATCCTTTCGAATCAGCCAATAGGCGTGCAGGGATTTAATTTACATCTGCCAAAACCATAGCTAATGTTACTGAACAGTGTCATTAGGCGCGGTTTTAACTTCCGGTAATTAACTTATTCACGTTAATAACGTAAATAAGCCAATAAGAGCTGTTGGTTGGGCTTTGTAACTAAAACCAGAGAATTATTTATTAACAAGCTTCTGCACGCGACTTCACACGGCATTGTCCTGCACGTTTTTTTGCAGTATACGTCTTAACGTATAAATAGTGACCATACAACGTACATAGATCCATTCACACGTCGATTGTACTGCAAAAAAACGTGTATCGCATAAACGTTTAAACGCATACTCAACGGACTTGTCAAGCAAATCGAATGAACTTTGACGTATTCGGTTCGCAGTGGCATATGGTATAGCTTTGTCTCCTTGTGGAAACTGCGGTTATTCGTTTTTCACGAATGAAAATTTACCATATGAACACCCGGTTGACTATACGTTAAAAAAACGATTACAAAAAAACGTGCAGGACAATGCCGTGTGAACGAAGCCTAATAAGTATAACATAACATCACGCCTATAATTATTGAAGGGTTGGGCAGAGGTGTACCCATTAGTAGGAAGGAATACCTACATTTCGCTAGTTAAGTATGTTTAAGTCCCATGTAATAGGGGGCGAGCCTATTACCATTCGGGCACAAATCCAGACTCCCCGAGGCTGCTACTTAGAAATTTCTGATGGAAAAATCCAATAACATTTTGCCCGACCTGGGAATCGAACCTAATACCTCATGCTCATCAGTCGCGCTTTGCGACCACTAGATCAACAAGGCACTCCGGCAGGCATAATAGGTATATGATAGCTTTAGTCAATAGAAATAGTATACCAAGACTATATGTATAACATCACGCCAAGACCTACTGGAGCGGATAAAACTGCGGGGCATTAGCTAGTTATGACATAGTAAGATTATTTACATACGTCGGTAAACATGTTTTATTACGTCAATAAAATAATATTAAAACGTATCTGACGTAAATAATATGTAGCTTCTGTTCTGAACCGTTTTATCAGTGGAATTAAAACCACTAGTAGGTACGGAAAAAGTCGTTTAAAACTTCTGTTTTTTTAATCACAATTATTGTGTGCAATCTATACTAATATTATAAAGCTGCAGAGTTTGTTTGTTTGTTTGTTTGTTTGTTTGTTTGTTTGTTTGTTTGAACGCGCTAATCTCTGGAACTACTGGTCCGATTTGAAAAATTCTTTCAGTGTTAGATAGATTAGTTATCGAGGAAGGCTATAGGCTATATACCATCACGCTACGACCTACGGGAGCGGAGCAGTAACCAAAGACGCGGGTGTAACCGCGGCGGACAGCTAGTAAAATATATACAGCATGTAACAAAAACCCTGTCCGATCCTTAAGGGTATTATTCGGCATCGTACTGCGTACACATATACGTAACCATTTAATGGATTTGAGATTATTATGTTTCGCCAGTGAAAAAAAAAAGAAGAAAGAAGAAGTAATTAAATTAAAATAAAACATAAAAACTGATCAACGGCAACACTGATCTGACAGGGTTTTTGTTTCATAGTGTATAGCACTCAGTGATAACGTAGCTTTCAATTTGCGAAAGAATTTTCAAAATCGGTTTAGTAGATCCTGAGATTACCACCTACAACCTCACAAACTCACAAACTTTACCTCTTTATAATATTAGTACCTACCTATAGATTATGAATATTATTGTCCATTACATACTTTACCTACTTAGGTAAAGTATGTAATGGACAATAATATTCATAATTAACATGTAGTAGGAGAGCTACTGGACCGTCCGAGTAACGGTGTGTCTGTAAGGCTAGAAATTCTTATGGTGATGAGTCATAGTTGCCTAAGTACAATGACCATCGCCTGGCACGCCTCAGCCCTGCACTTCATCAACCCTATATTTTTGAAAGTGTAGAAAAAATTGAAAAAAAAAACTTGTTCCTGTGAGCTTGAAATTTTTTTACCATTTTGTTTATTCGTTATTAAGTTCAAAAAAAAATTGACAGGCATTTTCGATGAGCACAAGTACCTGACAGGCGAGCCTGAAGGTGTATTATGTGTACATTAAAATAAACTTTATTCTGTAAAGTTGAAATTTACAGATATGTTTCTTTGAGCGATTTAAAGTAAGTTGGTAGAATGACAGGCGGTTCTGGCTAGCATAAGTCCTTGCCAGGCGAGGGGAAAGATGCTATGGGAGTGCGTGTGAGAGGCGTAAGTAGCATGATAAATCATATCGTTGATGCAAATCACATTAATTAAAAATAGAAATTATGGGTAAAATATATTTTATTAGTTGTAACATAATGTACAGTCAGCAAAACAGATAGGTATGCAGGGTCGTTAGATATAGTTGAAGTTTTCTAAGAAACCGATGGATGTCTTTTAGTAGACATTTTTATTTGGTAGAATGACAGGCGGTTCTGGCTAGCATAAGTCCTTGACAGGCGAGGGGAAAGATGCTATGGGAGTGCGTGTGAGAGGCGTAGCATGATAAATCATATCGTTGATGCAAATCACATTAATTAAAAATAGAAATTATGGGTAAAATATATTTTATTAGTTATAACATAATGTACAGTCAGCAAAACAGATAGGTATGCAGGGTCGTTAGATATAGTTTAAGTTTTCTAAGAAACCGATGGATGTCTTTGACTGAAACTTAACCTAAATTAAGAACTATTTATTATCTACGTTTTAAATTAAATTACATTCGAAAACATCCATCGGTTTCTAAGAAAACTTCAATTATATCTAACGGCCCTGCATACCTATCTGTTTTGCTGTGTGTACATAAGACTTTAAAATTAATCTTCATTATCTGATAAGTCATCATCACTTTCTTCGTCATCATATGATTCTTCATTGTCGATTTCATCATCTAAAAAGAAACAAATTTTGAATACATTACCTAATAATAACATTAAATCTCGGATCTTGCGCTCAATTATGTAGAATTCCATATATTTTTACAAAATTAAGAATTTTTTTATTACCTTCAATGTGTTCTTCAGCTTCACTTGACTCATTCTCAGCAGTATTGCGACAGCAGCGCCGCCCTGGTAGTTGTTCATCGAACTAAAGTCTCATTTTACGTGGCTATAGATATATTTATGTATATATTTTAATAGATATGTATTTAAATATAGCTTAATTTGGTATTTTCGTACTTGAATGGTTGAAATTAATGTGTATTGTAAAAAAAACCGCTAAATTAAACAATCGTAAACTTTAATTTTGCGGGTTTTTTACCATACGCATTAATTACAATATCAAGTGATCACGTAAATAGCAATATAAACAGCATAGGAAAACAGAAAATGGGTATTGTACGGAATCGCCTGTCAAGGACTTATGCTAGCCAGAACCGCCTGTCATTCTACTAACTTACTTTAAATCGAGGATGTTTTCGAATGTAATTTAATTTAAAACGTAGATAATAAATAGTTCTTTATTTAGGTTAAGTTTCAGTCAAAGACATCCATCGGTTTCTTAGAAAACTTCAACTATATCTAACGACCCTGCATACCTATCTGTTTTGCTGACTGTACATTATGTTACAACTAATAAAATATATTTTACCCATAATTTCTATTTTTAATTAATGTGATTTGCATCAACGATATGATTTATCATGCTACTTACGCCTCTCACACGCACTCCCATAGCATCTTTCCCCTCGCCTGGCAAGGACTTATGCTAGCCAGAACCGCCTGTCATTCTACCAACTTACTTTAAATCGCTCAAAGAAACATATCTGTAAATTTCAACTTTACAGAATAAAGTTTATTTTAATGTACACATAATACACCTTCAGGCTCGCCTGTCAGGTACTTGTGCTCATCGAAAACGCCTGTCAATTTTTTTTTGAACTTAATAACGAATAAACAAAATGGTAAAAAAATTTCAAGCTTACAGGAACAAGTTTTTTTTTTTCAATTTTTTCTACACTTTCAAAAATATAGGGTTGATGAAGTGCAGGGCTGAGGCGTGCCAGGCGATGGTCATTGTACTTAGGCAACTATGACTCATCACCATAAGAATTTCTAGCCTTACAGACACACCGTTACTCGGACGGTCCAGTAGCTCTTGGTCTAATGGAACAACATTGTATTATTTCGTGCCTGTTTACTTAGACGATATGTATTCCAAAATAACAGTGTTAATTTAATTTTGTCGCTTACCTACTAATAAATTCACATGTTTTTCCGTTAAAAGCAAAATTTTAAGACTTTGATAAATACGAATGTACAACGGAAAATGTATAAGTACCTATATAAAATAAACAATAGCAACATTTCGCTTTGTAAGCGTGGCCGCAAACGGGCCACACGCGACAGCCACAAACGCCGCCACATGAAGCTGGAAACGGCGTTGTGGCGACCACAGACGTCAACTGTATGCGGCGAGTCTATATGTGAAGCACTGGAATAAGGTTCACAGCCCTGGTGGTATCCTTGGTTAGGTAATTTAACTAGAAAGTTAAAGTTATTGTTAGTAAAGCTTAAACACTATGTTAGTACCTTAAAGTACTAACATAGTGTTGTTTGTTTGTTACCTTTTTACGTCTAAACCACTAAACCTGAAAGTTTGCATATACATATATATACTACGTCAGATGTATAGAAACGGACGTAGGGTACCTTTCATCTTGAAAAAAAGTACTGTTCCCGAGGAAAACAACAATAACGTTCTTATGGTAATAGATGGCGCCACATTTCTTTCGAAAAGGGCATGGGCTACTACTCCCGTGACTTCGTCTGACCGACCGGGCAAAAGCTAGTTTAATAATTATAAAATAAAATACATATACCTAAAATGTGTGAAAACTGCAGGAAATATGTCGGTGGCGGCGTTTTGCGGTTGTGGTCGGTGGCCCGTGTGCGGCCAGTCTTTTTTTTTTAGGTGGTAAAAATCATCAAATGACTCCTTCCGCCCTGGGTGGGGCGGAAGGGACTGTCAGACTTTTACTGACTAAAAAACCACCCTGTTCCTTCTGTTGCCCTTTACGTTCCGGGGCCACGGTATCCTGTTAAGACGTCCCGCAGCCCCGGCAGGCGTTTGGCCCCTATTGGGGCCCCGTCCCTGTGCTGACAGCTCTTTGAGGCGCGCGCGAACAGAACGCGCCGTGCGGCCAGTCTAAGGTAAGATTCAGACCAACCGGCTCGGATCGGATCGCATCGGAACGGATCCGTACGCATGCGAACGGATCCGTACGCATGCCGCGGCAGCCGTACGCATCCGTACGCATGCCGCGGCAGCCGTACGCATCCGTACGCATGCCGCGGCAGCCGTACGCATCCGTACGCATGCCGCGGCAGCTGTACGCATGCGTACGGATGCGTACGGCTGCCGCGGCATCCGACGGACGCGATCGACGGATGTAAAGTTGCATGCAAATATGAACTATAATTACTGTTGATACATTTCAATGTTCTTTACCGCATTGTAAAATGCCGTCCGGGCCGGGCCGATACGAGCCGGTTGGTCTGAATCTTATCTAACAGAAGTTTCTTCTCACAGGAATTTCGTTATAACAACAAACGAATTTCCGACGAAAGCAGAATATTTCAATTTCGTTTCTATTATACTTGTAATATGGTCTCTTTATCTTTCTCGTGGTCTCTGATTTCGACTGTTGTTTAGCGAAATTACATCTCCCTAATTATTTTACTTTCCTTTTACATGTGACGCACATTGTTTGTTTTTGTTTCTGTGATTTCGTGGATAAAAACATGAGAAGGTTGTAACCTACTAGGGTTGTAACGGAATTTTTCTTAGCGGATGCGGAGGTTAGCGGATGCGAAGGCGACAGTGGAAGTGAAAACAATATTAGTTCAAGATTTTTTAAAGATATAGTGTACATATGATTTTTTTTTGCCTTCTTTTTTTTCCAAAAACTGTTGCCCCACTCTAGAAAAAATTCCTTGGGTACAAAATATTTGTTCCGTCTTGAAATAGAATCCGATACACCCCGCGTAGAAGCCTATCACTGAACCACTGTGCCAAATGTGGCGTGAAAATCTTGAATTTATGAATTCATCGAACATAACCTACACACCTATGGGGAGGGTTAGGCAGAGGTGTATACCCATTAGTACAATGGTATTTGCTATTGGGTTTATCGACACTGTAAGAAAACCCGACCACCAATCTAAAATAGACTTAGTACCTTAAGTGACAAGGAATTTAATCATAAGCCATTATAATGATCAATGGCTTGGGATAAAAGGTTTGTTCACAAGCTAAGCGTATATACCAGATTATGCGGTTTTCCTCAAATATTTGAATAGGTGAACAACTCAGCGACTATTTCTATGGTCGTACCTCACCGTCAGATGTAATCCCTCTGGGCCTCGGGCTTAAGCTGAGGGTACACACTCCGTATCGCCTGTTTGAATGAAAGCCGCAAATCGTTGTTAGTCATGTTTCCTACGTTAGATATTAAACTGCTATGATTTTTTGGGAAAAGATGGTCCCATGAACAGTGATTCTTTTGTGTACAAAAAAGAAACTGGGTTGATACTTACGTCTGTAGGTACTTACAGTCAATAAAAGAGATAGATATGCAGGATTGTCAGATATTAGTTGAAGTTTTTTTAGAAACCGATGAATGTTTTAAAATGTTATTTAATTTAAAATGTAGATAATAAACATTTCATTAATGAAGTTAAGTTTGAATTGAAGACATCCATCGGTTTCTAAGAAAAATTCAACTATATCCGACCCTGCATACCTATCTCTTTAAGAATTTCCCGCAGGAAAAAACATATAATATATGTTTATTGTATGTTTTCAGTTTCAGTCTAGCAACAATAAGAAGTACTGCTACATATTTAAATGCAAGTCCTAAAAAACTCCCGCTACTTTTAGTGCCAAACTAATCGATATCAAACCTACACACATCAACAAATCAATAAGCTAAGAACAAAAGAAATCTCGTTCGTACCTACGTACGTACCTACGTCAGGGGGTAACAAGCGTATAATGCAGGGTCTATCTGAGCTATAAATACTACGAGTTCCCTCAGCCACGCCGCATTAACTAAGATCTTGGGTCAGTAAACATTTAGTTTATTTATTTACGATAGAACGCGTATGGGTCACAGGACTTATGCGTTAAGGCCCAACGTCATAAAATCTCCATATTCTTTATTTTAACATTTATTTTTAACACATATTTTTTTTAAGAAATTACAAATAATATAGGTAGTTAAAAAAATACATACATACATAACATACATAAACTCACGCCTTTTTCCTATCGGGGTAGGCAGAAACCACAGAACGCCACCTGCTACGATCCTTACATACCTACTTCTTTCGCCTCATCTACGTTCATACAAGCACGAAAAAAAAAAATTAAAAAAAAAAATGTATAAAAATAGTGCTCCGCCTGCAATGAGGTGGTAAAACCCAAGCTACTATTTAGTTAACTTTAACAGTTTAAGCCACTTCTTTTTTAGATTTAATTAAACATGGTCTAAAATAAAATTCCTCCAACAAAACTATAGCAAACAAAACATAACCCTTATTCATGTTAAACCGCAAACCACATCGTTAAGAGTCCGTCCTGTGGTTTAGCCAGACTTTAGACCGAGCTACAGTAGAGAAAAGTCCGGAATGATGAATTAGAAGACATTAGGTAATATCTATTTTCTGTGTTGTCTTTCACTTTCAAACACAAACGATAAGTAAACAAACAAAAATAAAGTGCTCATCAGACGAACGGAATAAACGCTGCGAGACAGTGAAAAATATACGCACGATAATTTACAAGTCTTGTACATTTTCAGTTACATATTTACATTTCAAACTAGTTTGTGTACGCCATTTTGTTCGCGTGAATGTCGCTTATCATGGGTTTATTACGCGGAACCCTAAATTTTCTAGTTCTATAATAAAAGTAGCCTATTGCTAGTTATACATTAGCTATCTGTGAGTGAAAGTCCCGTCAAAATCAGAATAAGCCGACAGACAAAAATTTAACCAACATTGTAAGTATGTTCTGTGTAAACATTCATATTTATTTTGTAAAAGTCTGTTATTTTTACACACACACAATTCGGTGTTAATTATTTATACCTACATTATGAAGGTATATAGTGATACAGTGCATAACTGACTTGTAAACAGTTGAATGTCTGTCTGTCATTTTAACACATTCTAAACTAGAATATTTTTAAAATTGACTTGGTATGAGTGTCTTACCCATTCTCCTCCATACGAAACTACCTTTTGGAATGAGAAACTAGATACAACTACAAAAAAGTACCTTTTATTGGTCTAATTGAAGTAAATGATTTGACTTGGAATGGCAGAACTCGTGAGAGTATTGTTCTGTGCCTCGGAACTATAGGTGAATTATGTTTTACTTATAGTCCGAGACAGTGACACGCCGCCGACTTACGCTGAAAACCAGCGCTATGGTTTCGAGACTTCGTGCACGGGCCACGGCATTACGCTGAGCATCAGCCGTTTCGCGCGGTAGTGGCGCATATTTCCTTCTAAGACAATTTATGTTTTTAAATGTTTTAATTTTTCAGTTTTAATACCATTTTTTTTTGTTATGTCCATCACTTTCGCGTGACCAAACAATTTTTCTTTTTTTCTTTGTAGGTCTAGGTACTTTTGTTTTGTGGACTTTTTAATAATATAATTACAATAAACATAGATACGGTAATAGGCGGTTGGCAATAGGCTTGCCCTCTATTACATGGGACTTAAATATAACTGGCAAAATGTAGGTGTACTAATCTGCCCTGGTAATCGATATAGCAGTAAGTCAAAAAAAGGCGGTTTCGAGAAAACGGCGCGCAAAGATTTTGGTTACAATTTTAGAGTTTGTGATAAAACTATACACTCGATTTTTATGTTCTATATGTCAAAAGAAAGGGAAAAATGTGTTTTTTACAGTAGAATAATATTGTTTTAAAATCTTCATCAGGGTTATCGTAAAACATAACAAACCGTGTCTTCATTACTATACTCTTCACTAATTTAAATTAATATTTAGGTAAGAGGGCAGTAACTGCCATTGATACTGCTCTCTTGCTTAGTAATTTTTCATACCGCTCTGTTGCTTACAGAATTTTAAAATAATAAATTTAAATTTTATCTTAAAACAGCAGTAAGGGAGCGTCATACTGCCCTTTACCTTAGATCTTGAAAATGATTTAGGCTATTTTACTATGAAGTATAGAACGTTACTGCTTTTTAAAGTAGTATTTTAAATTAGGTATCAGGATTTCATGAGCAGTAACGTCTACGAATAGTGGGAAAAGAAGAAAAAAATCTTTAATAATAAAATCAAAAATCGTTTTATTCATTAAAAATAATCAATGAGAACAATCTAAGATAGTTCTTGGAATTTGGATTAACGCTATTAAATCAATTATAAACAAAAAACTTCTTTAGAAACATATCAATAATCAAAATTTAAGACTTAATCAGACAGATCAAAAAATATCACAATATTGGTCACCTGGTTTCACGAAATTATTCTGATATACAGTGAAGAGCTTCTCGTATTTGTTTATAGCTGGAGGGAGGTCAATTATTTCTTGGACTTCAGAAGCGTATTGCGGCTCCAAGAGTGGCCTATGACATAAATATTTCGTGTCATCTACCTTTATGTTAGAAAGCGCAAATGTAGTCTTTGACCAGTCTTTGACCAAGCTCCTTAAATAAAGATTTAAAAAAAAAAAAAAAAAAAAAGCGCAAATGTGCTTCCATTTGCGAAAACCAAAGTGAAGGCTTCTCCAGATAGAACGGTGGTACCCTCACGCCCACGCGGAATGTTTCCATGAGTTTCTCCCCTCTATTTTGATCGGTAATGTTCTGTTCCATTCGTGTCCTTGTTGGGGTCACCAGTATAGAGTAAAGAGTGATATCTTCGCTATTATGTACTTCAACACAAAACAAAAGACAAAAGAAAACATGACATAGCGTAGAAAAGTAAAACAGTTCAGTGTAAGAAAAAGGTCGAAGTAGAAAGAAGGAGTATACAATAAAATAGGTCGGAATAGTATAGTACAAAATTAAAAGTTATGTAAATATTCGCCCACACTTACAATCTAACTTACGAGTAACTTCCGTTTAAATTAGATAACATAATCAATGGGATCAACAATCTTAGTTATAATTATTTGGCATACTTAACACTTATAAAATAAAATGAAATAAAACGCGAAGCGAAATGGCCGAATATTTTGATCATTATTTGTACCTAGGTGGCACAGCAGCAACTACTTACGGTTTCTTATGCCATGTTATTTAAGCAATAAGGGAAGGTACTGTGTTTATATTTGTATATTTAGGAGACATCCATTATAATTAATATCTTAAAAGTGCAGTACAGCTCCATACTGTATATCTTACTAAGTAAATTCATTTGGTACATTTGGTCTAAACAAACGAAAAGAGCAGTATGTCAGAGATTTACTGCTTTTTTGTTAAGGAATTTGTTAATACAAAGCAAAAGGGTAGTATGTCAATGAAATACTGCTCTTTTACGTAGTAACTAGATTTATCGTACCGTTCTTACTGCTCTTTATCAAATAAGAAAATGCATTTCTAATTGACGTAGAAATATAAAACCTAGATAGGAAGAAAGCTCGTTAGACGTACATTCCAAATCGATAATAAAAAAAAAATGGCCACCTTCGACTTACTGCTCTCTCGATTACCAGGGCAGTAATGGGTACACCTCTGCCTAACCCTTCGGAGATTACAGGCGTGCTTTTATGTTATAGATACGGTACTACTAAGTGTCAAGACGTAACAATTCATGTTTATAATGATCGGTAATGGAACACAAACATAATTTGTTAACTGTTACTGCCTGAGAGTTCGCAAATCCAGTTTGTTTACTCAGCATCTGATTCGCTGTTTGATCTAAATCATTTGTATTGGATGCCGCTTCTGTTGGCGTTTTGGAAAAATAATGGCTAATAAAGCTTTGATAAGTCTTTGTCAAGTGTATTCAATGGAGATGCTGTTATTGAAATTATGTCAACGTAAAACCAGAACTAAATATACATACCTATATAACACCACGTCTGTAATCTCCGAAGGGTTACGCAGAGGTGTACCCATTAGTACACCCACATTTCCCCACGTAATAGGGGGCGAGCATATTGCCATCAACCGGACGCAACCCCAGACCTCGTAAGTATGTAGTATTTTATTTCTAGAGCGTCAAAATATGCTCTATATAAACGACCTTATCTTTAGATTGCGTTGACTTAAAAGTTAGATTTTTTTAACTGCTCCATAGGTGGCAGAGAGATTTTAGCTTTATACCTCCACGCGTTCCTGGAGAAAAGGGTCTTGACAGACATACAGACAGACAACAAAGAAATCCTATAAGGCGTCCGTTTTTGTCAACTGATGTACGGGACCCTATTAACAGGTGAGTTGCCTACTTAATCAGTGAGTACCTATACACCTGCTAACAATGGTATTGTCGATGTGTTGCCGACCATGACCAATTTCAGCTACATGACCCATGACATCAGAATTTTGAACACACACTCAATACTCAGCTCATGCTGAAAAACAACATTGTCATCTAACGATGGTAGGTACTGAAGCGACCCCAGGACGTGGGGTCACTGTTTGTACCGGGAATATTATTATCAATCTACTGTGATTGAAACACTTTATGTTCGTATACGACTTCGTATAGGTATTGAATAACTAGTTTCTGCCCGCGACTTGTCTTTACGATCAGCGGTGTAAGCTGTTCGTTGATGTGTCAGTCAGTCAGTCAGTCAATCAGGACGAAGTATTTTATATGTACACACAGCAAAACAGATAGGTATGCAGGGTCGTCAGATATAGTTGAAGTTTTCTTAGAAACCGATTGATGTTTTCGAATGTAATTTAATTTAAAACGTAGATAATAAATAGTTCTTCATTTAGGTTAAGTTTCAGTCAAAGACATCCATCGGTTTCTTAGAAAACTTCAACTATATCTGACGACCCTGCATACCGATCTGTTTTGCTGACTGAACCTATATATATAGATAAATAGATTAACTTGTTATAATATAATATTTTTTCACGAACAACACCTCGCTGAAATGCAGCGAGTACAACACACGAACTAACGAGTATAACTACATAATGTATTTAAATAGCTAATACTGAAGAGTAGTAATTACTATGTAAAATAGCCGACACTTTTTGACAAACATTCGTTACATAATGATAGCTTTTTTGCTTAGTATGTAGTTCTGTTTTGGCCGCCAGTTGTAGTGACGGTCTATGATATTTTATCTTATTTTTAACTTTAGAGTATTTAGCTCATGCATGGACACCTTAAATAAGATTGTATCTGACTCAGTCAGCCAGTACCTACAGTACCTTAGATGCCGACAAGTTCAGAGCGTTTCCACACGGAATCTCATACAAATTTTCGAAGTCCAAAATCTTGAAACGTAAAGAGTAAATTGAGAACATTTTTGTAAAAATGACTTACAACTTTGAACTTCAATGTTTAGACTTAAAAGTTTGGACTTGAATGTTTAGACTTAAAAGTTTGGACTTGAAAGTTTAGACTCGATAGTTTAGACTTGAAACTTTGTATGAGATACCGTACGGCCAAAAGGCTTTTAACCAAAGATGTGTAACAATCAATTACCAATAAATACTCAGTCTATTGCTTCAGTTTATTTCCGATAAACACATGAACTGATTGAGCCGATAACTGATTGATATCAGAAGCCGACTTTTTACGTGTAAATGCTGATTAGCCACGCAGTATTAAATGAAAATGCCGACTGCGTTCAGTAAGTACTAACTAACACGGTTCACTTTCGCCTTTCAATTTGGATGAAGCAACCAAATTGAATCCTGTTAACAGAAAAGTGAATCATACAATGTCGACTGTTCGATACTTTTCCCTTTTTGCGCCTAAGCTTTCAATCAATTTGGTTGAACTGTGTATTGTGAAAGATAAAAATATATTTTATCTGTAAAACTTGAGTTTACACAAGTTTGTAGTAAGGTGTTGGGTTAGGATGATGACGATTAGAGGGGATGTAATGGCAGAGGGCATGGCTATATGTCGTGCAGGGTTCCACAGGGCTCAGTCCTGGGCCCAAGAATCCCCGGGATATGAATAGGAACAGGAAGGAACACTAGAATGGGTTTTAGTCATCCCAGGATGGAGGGCATCCATGTGGATTTAACGTTACACCACGCCTGTAATCCTCGAATGGTTAGGCAGAGGTGTACCCATTAGTACACCCACATTTCGCCAGTTATGTATTTTACTATAAGGAATTTCTCAGTAGCAACCTCGGGGTCTGGATTCATGCCTGGTTGATGGCAATAGTCTCGTTCCTTATTACATGGGACATGAGGATTTTAATTTTATAATTTATTTTTTAGTTGCCCTTATAGTTAATACCTATGTACGCACTCTGTGAAAATTTCAAGTGTCTACTGACCTATTACTATTTGATAGAAACAGCCCTGTGACAGACGGACAGACAGCAGAGTCTTCGTAATGGCACAGATTAACTATGGAAATAGGATAGTTTAACAGCCATTAATATGTGCAGAACCCTAAAAGGTACAAAATGGCTTCAAATTTTTCCATACATTTCTATGGCATACAAAATTAAACTTGTTTATGTATACATAGGTACCTAATACATGCATAGGTCGTTGTATAGAGAAACTAATAGCTTAATTAACACTCCTAGTAGACAAGGCCAATCAATTTGTAGCTACTTGTAGGGGATATGTGGGTACACATATATTAAATCTATCTACTACTATCGCAGGCTTGAGCAGTTTTCAATACTGTTCTAATATTTATTTGACCTACCTGCAGATAGGTAGTTGTTTAGGTAGGTACCTCTTACCCTGTAGATATGTATTTAGGTACTTCAGAGGCTTCTGGCCAACTGAGTCATACAAACTCTTTGAATTATCCATGCCTCTCATAGGCATGGATAATTAAATAGAATTTTTTGACAGACCGTGACTAAGGCTGACGTGAAAAAACTAGATCAATCAGTCAGCCTAGCCTTTTCCCAACTATGTTGTGGTCGGCTTCCAGTCTATCTGAATTCAGCTGAATACCAGTATTTTACATGGAGCGACTGCCTATCTGACCTCCACAATCCACGGGGTAAAACGATACCTCCTGGTAAGACTGATTGTCAGACGACGATGATTGACGACTGTCAAAGATTCACGTATGACAGCCGGGACCAGCGGGTTAACGTGCTTTCCGAGGCACGGAGGAGTCTCGGTGTGTAAAGATGGTCACCCATCCAAATAGGTACTAACCCTGGCAATCGTAGCTTAACCTGATGGATCGATTCGTGCAGCTTTTATTACTTATCTACGAGCTCCTCTCGATATAATAATCTATTTAGTATATACACTATGTATATACTAAATAGATTATAGTGATTATAGTCAGTGTTTCCGTTGATCAGTTTTTATGTTTTATTTTAATTTAATTACTTCTTCTTTCTTCTTTTTTTTTTTCACTGGGGAAAAATAATAATCTCAAATCCAATAAATGGTTACGTATATGTGTACGCAGTACGATGCCGAATAATACCCTTAAGGATCGGACAGGGTTTTTGTTACATGCTGTATAATACACAAAAAAATAAACTTACTTTGACTATTTAATCAGTTTCCAAACTATGACTCCAGCACCACAAATACTCTATTGGTCATACGGTAAACTACTTGTGACTAAACGTATTATCAGGGGCTTATCACCTGTTATCAACATAACAATATCATTTGTGTTGGCCCACTATGTTTATTTTCATTTTAGCTGTAACTTTACGTACCTATTCGTGTTACTGTAACTGGAAATATTATACACTGCTTTCGGTATTATAATACCAGCCTATTACTGTCCCACTGCAGGGCAAAGGCCTCTTCTCATACAGAGAAGGCACGAGCATTGATCACCACGCTTGCTCAAGGCGGATTGGCGATTTTAGACTTTTGGTTTCCTCACGATGTTTCCCTTCAACGATGACAGAAACGTCCAAGATAAACTTAGAAAGTGACACCATTTATTGAGTGATGAATTGAAAAATTCACTTATGTACTTGCCCGGTATCGAACTCGCAACTTCATGAGAGGGGGACGCCTTAACCACAGGGTCATAATGACATTTATAGTAAATCCAGGGCCCGATCTAAGGGGCCGCAAATACCTGCCGGGGTTGCGGGACGTCTTAACAGGATACCGTGGCCCCGGAACGTAAAGGGCAACAGAAGGAACAGGGTGGTTTTTTTGTCAGTAAAAGTCTGACAGTCCCTTCCGCCCCACCCAGGACGGAAGGACTCATTTGATGATTTTTACCACCTCAAAAAAAAAAAAAAGAGGGGCGATATACTCTCCAACATACTCTCATGAATTTTTGTATACATATTTGTTCAGAAGCCGTAGTAGACTAACGTATGTGAATATTGTACAATTAAAACAATATCACATACTAGCACTCTCCCCGCGACTTCGTTCGCGTGATTTTTCTTACGGATCCCTAATTTTTTGATAATAAAATATAGCCTATAGCACTCAGTGATAACGTAACTTACAATTTGTGAAACAATTTTCAAAATCGGTTCATTAGTTCCGGAGGTTACCCCCCCCCCCCCTACATACAAACTTACAAACAAATGTTACCTCTTTATAATATTATTAGTACTTATAGATATGTATACATATATCACCCCATCTTTGGAATAGAAAGCTCATGACTTATATTATGGTGTTAATGTAAAGGGCGGCGAATATTTTTTTTTTCCCGGAGCGGCTAAATAGCTAGATTGGGCCCTGCGTAAATCGACAGTAAATTATTCCGATTTTCCCGAAACCGTATGTTTTTATTTTTAATAGCACGTATTTCTAGTTAGTGTTAACACGCCGATCGCTTCCCGAAACATTATTTTTATCTCGACTAACATAATAAACAAAACAACGTGATTTGATGATTTTCACCAGAGCAGGAAATATATGTAGGTATTGATTTTTTGTTAAACAATGAACAGGTGTTATTTAAGTATTAGTTAAGAAATAAATATAAATAACCCTTTGGTTAGCAAGAGTATAAAAATGAGATGTTTTGCAGATGGTCTGACGTAAGTTTACGTAATAGGCGTTTTTTTTTTGTCTTGTAGTTGTTTGATGTTAAATTATACGAAGCGATCGCTCGCCGAGCCTACTTTTTTTTTTGTTTTTTATGTATAAATCATTCCCCGGTGACGTCCCGATTTTTATGTCCCGCGCGGGACAGCACTGTCCCGGTTTTTGTGGTATCTCCACGGAGCAGCAGAAATGAAGAGTGCTGAGTTAAACTTTATAAAATAAACAAAAGAATCTCAATAAATCTCACGTTTAAGTGAGATTTTTGGTTTTTTAATCGTTATTAAAAACTATTATTCTTAACTGCCAGACACTTTCCGTTGGGAAATACGTCAGCAAGACGCTTTAAAGTTCCGATACCTTCTTAAATACATAATTTCTCTATGTATTCCCTAAAGGAAACGGATACGCTTTCATACAATCATAAGCCGGGGTTGTAAAAGATGAAAGTAGTGTCTGAAAACAGCCAAACCTTCGCTGAAAATTTCGCTAATTTTGTCAATCTGAGAACAAAGTTATAAGTGATTTGGTATACGTGAATTTTGCTGAAATGCGTAATAAAAAAGATTAGCAAGTCAGCAACTTTGCTATCAGAGCTGACTGAAAAATATAATTAACTGGAGAACCTTCTCTTGCACCTTAAGTTAACCAATCTGTACCAGGGTTGCGGAATTTGTTCGAAAGAGTTACCGCGGCCCTGAAACGCAAAGGGCACTATAAGGAACACGGACGGGTTTTCAGTCAGTAAAAGTGTGACACTCCCTTCCGCTCCGCCCAGAGCGGAAAGAGTAATTTGATGATTTCCCATCCTTAAAAAAAAAAAGAAAGTTAACTAATCAAATTGCTTTTTCTTTTGCTAGTTGTGTGAGAGTTGACCTTACCCTTTTTTTTCGCTGGTGTAAACTCATGGATACCCTCGGTCTTGGGGGAATGGATGGGTTATATCGGACTCTTACCAATTAAAACCCTATAATTCCTCCTGCTACCATAAGTCGGGAGCCTGGTATTCGCTTAAGCATGATCCGTGCTACCGACTGTTCGAGCTAGGTACCTAGTATCTAAAGAAACTTTAATTGGAAAAGGTCTGAAATGTAATTGGAGAAAGTAGGTACCTTCGTAGGTACTACGTTTCTTGACTGGGTTCAAATTGAAAAGTTGAAAGTTAAAATTGAAAGAGTGCTCAATCGGAAACTTTTTAAATTATTTTCTAATTAATCACTTACAGTTTCAGTTGGAAACTAGTTTTCATTTCTTTTCTTTCTTTATTCAGGAAAAAACTAATAACTTTAGAGTCTGGCTGGTTAGGCCATATACCTACAACCTTTTTATGAATATCCCTATGAGATAGACCATGTTTGAAATAAGATAGACTTGACAGTCCGCCACGAAAGCTGGCAAGACGCGATTTTGACAGATAAAAAATATATTTTGAAATAATGCATTTAATTAATAAGTAATACGAAATTATAATTAAATTCGTGATTTAATCCCGTACTTATATTGATAATTTCGGTACAGTAGGTAACCCACCAACCAGGGGTTAGGTACCACATGAGATTTCAACGTTGTAATAAAAAAAATATTTAAAACAAATCCGGCCGTGTTTTTTTTAAATTACCAATCCTATTTAGTTTTTTTTCCGTATTTTACAAACATTAGAAGGATAAATATGGATAAATGCCATTCTATAATTAAAATGATTGATTACGTTATTGTATTGACAAACCGTAAAAATAAATGCCTAGCATAAATAAATCATTGTAATGTAAATAACGAAATAATGTTCATTGGTAGCGCTTTAATCAATTATTGTTACTTACCATTAGGAATTTCTCGTGTTACAGGAATGTTTGTATTTCAGACCAATCAGTTCTAAAATTAGATACTTACCTACTTCTTCATAAAATAATAATCTACTCTGTGGTTCAAATAGTTTTTGGCATGCATGCGCTGTTTTTTATTTTCGAATTACGAACCCAAATTCAATTTGCGATCTGTCAAACTTTTGACAGATGGACTTGCGTTTCTCAACCTTTTTGTTTCAATCGATGTAATTATTTATTTTTCTGGAAAAAATACAGTTTTTGTTTACGCCAGACGCCGTGCCTCACCTAAATAGGTATACAGTAGACTAAATAGAGAATTGTTTAGACAATGAAATCCTTCAGTTTCGATGGAATTTTAAGTGTAAATCAGGCAGAGGCACTCGTAAAAAGACACCATTACTACTGTGCTGCTGTGCAATAAAAAACTAACGATCCACAGTCCGATCGCAACTATACATCAACGAACAGACAGACAAACAAACCCGGTATGGATTGAACCTATTAACAGCGCATTGAATTGTCGAAACGTGACAGCTTAAAAGATTATCTCCATACTAACCTTAAATGAATGTGTAGATTCCGTGCTCTGGGCGCCACGATACACACAGTAACAACTGTCCACGTCGCGATATCGACAGGAATAGTATTTATTTGATTTAGGTGAGGTTTTTTGTGTTATCACGCGCCCGCGATATCCCGCAATCGCGGTGTGAGACGCTGCCGCAGCGGAGCGCTGTCGCGGACTGTGGCACCGAGCGCCGGCGAAGTGTGGCTGGATGGGTCGGCAGGCCGCGACACCGCGCATGCGCGCCGGCCAAGGTCATGCGCGAGAACACCGCTTGTGTACAGGCGCCGTGTTTACACACCGACTATGACCACTACAAATAACGCAGCCACCATTGCGCATAAAGTCCCCGCGATGTTTGAATTATGAGATTTATGGCACGCAGTGTAACGTAACAGATGGTCTGGTATGTAGTGATGAAAAAATTCCATATTTCAAGTTATCAGCTGAACTGGGAGGTGACGGTTATAATCACCACGCCCACTGCTGCCGGTGATTATCCCACAGGTCTAAGAGGAAATGAATCTTCAGTGATAAGGCATATCATAATCTGTAACTAATGTTTATTGACGCTGGCATGAAACATTTCAAGCATTGAAACTTATTTAGCCAGTGTTTGCCAGTGTTATAAACATTAAGTACCTACCTACATAAGTTACAGTAGTAGAAAAATTAATAGTATTTTTCGGCATGGACAAAATATAGCTTTAATAAAAAAATTAATAGGTACCTGTATGTAACTATTTTAATAAATAAAAAAGAATAACAAATAAACTTATATTTAAATAGTAACTCTTATTGACTAAAAATAGGTGATAACTTCTTAAATAGACACTAAGAAATAAATATCTAACGAGATCTTATCAAGCTAGCAAAATAACTTAAAAAACTAAATAAACGTCAACCTTAACAACTTAGTTCATGATTGTAAATGGAAAACTATGTTTTTATTTACTTATATTATAGTTTAAATGTTATAATAGACCTCCATCAAAACTGATTGAAAATCGTTACAACAATTCATAACCTAAACATTTCTGTTCAAACAATGATATTCTAATAAACAGATATGTTATACCCTTACAAAGCAACAGAAAAAAGTGTTCCGCGCCGAGAGGCAGCACACATACACACTTTTCATTCATTTTACATTTCACTACAAAAGGAAAAGGAGTAAAAAGGATAGCTTGATAAAATCAATAAGAAAAAAAGTGACAGCTAGATGTTGTCAATTGCGCGTGAATGTAAACAGACATTATTCGAGCCACCAATGTGACCAATCACCGCACGTTGGCATCATAGACTAACAAATTAACTAGGCAGAAGGTACAAACCGTGTGTACAGAATTTGTAGCCGGGATTTGTGCCTATGCAACGAATAAACTCTCTCTTGCTGTTGTCACATAGTAAAGTAATATAAACGATTCATTAATTCTTTGTTTACGATGTCGGCGACGAAGACCCCATGCACGTACGTACTATAACGCAAGTACAGTTAGTGATATTTTGTAAGGACTTTATAGTTAAGTTTAATTTTTGAAAGGATTCTATAATTTGTTTTTTTGAAAGGATTTTAAAGTTGTTTTCTTATGTTTTATTGTACTTATTAGGTAGGCAGAAACTTTAATTTACTGATAAGGATATTAGGAAACTTGTCTGGTTAGAAAACATAACGTAAGGGAATTTGTGCAAAATTGGTGTATTATGTCTTATTGGAACGATGTTAGCGTAATCCAATTAGAAAAGTCTAGTAGGATAGTAATTTGAAAGGTTTTTGACGAAAAATTGTATGATAAGGAATAATTACGTAACTTGAAAATGAGGTTTTTTGTTTATGGAGGAATATTAAATATTTCTATCATATTTTGGTAAGATCACATAGAAACAAGGTTTACAAAAGGAATTGTAAAAATCTCGTAAGTATTGTAAAAGTTATAGTCGATTGTTCAAAGTGAAAATGTTAAAAGAACAATTTTTACACTTCAATGTTCTAGAGTTTTTGTCAGACTGTATTTTATCATTATGTAATTGATTTTAAGTATTAAGTATTAAATTATAATGAAAAGTTATTAAAAGGGAAACTAGAACTCTGGAGTAAAGATGACTTTACTGCCTAATATTCGCATCTGTACTTTTATTCTATGTCCGGAGTGCACGCATCCTTGTCGTACTCACGACAAAAAATGTATTTTCCATCTCTTTCTTTTTTCTAACCTCAAAATATCAGAATATTAGGAAAATAATTGAAATATATTAATAAATCGAAGTATATTGCGTACTTACGTGTGGCACAGAACAACCAGAATGAAAACTTCATACTAACGCTCGTGCGTAGGTACACTACTACGCGCGCAACTATGTGTGCGTGACCTGTCACCGACAAGGCGCGCGGGGAGTGCGCCGGCGCCCGCTCGGGTGCAAACCGGTTTGAGTCGGCTCAGCTAGCGGTCAAACTTAAGGTGTGCCAGCGACAGCGGTCGGGTACGACGCGGACACAGTTACAATATTTATTTAGACGTGGATGTTAAATTGTTTTTAAGGATGCCTAACTGTTGCACTGTGTATACAAATAATGGTCGAAACAACAAAGAGACTTCTTTTTTTGTATATCCAAAGGATCTTACCTATCGGGTAATTGTCTATATTTACTTATACAAACACATGCTTAATGCTTATTACAGAAGTAACTATTTATTTACGAGTAGGTAATAATATCCAGAACAATTAGCGATAAGGCTTTCCCTTATGAAATAATTTGTTATGTAGGTAAGTAGGTATATTGACGTATTATTCGTTTCGTATTTTTGTTTTAGTAGGTTTGTAGAATAGTAGGTACCAAAGTATATTTGTAAGTCGTCTTAGTAAGATTCCATTTAGCCTTTTCTATTAGATAGGTAGTAGGTACCTACTTAACTTACGTTCGTGAAATAGTAAAACAAGGAAGAATACATTATAGGTAGTTTCACTATGTCCGTCCGTGCGTAGGTAAGTCAAAGTAATTTGATTAATCAACTTCAAGAAAGTAAGCAATGTATGTACCTATCTATGTATGTGTATCTATTTCATAGTATGATTAATTATGTACATAAGTACCACCTGCCTACCTATTTATTTATTTAATCATAATACATACCCACTATTATTATCTTAATCTTCTTAAAATATAGAAGTAAATTAAATGTTAACAATTAAATGTAGGTATCCCGATTTTATATATTTTCAATAGTGACAGCCCTATGAAAGTAGGTAAGAATTTTGAACACTGTTAGTAATCTTTCATTCTGGTTATTCTGTGCGTGTGGTATGAGATCCCTTGTGTTTTATTAACTTTGGTATCGTAATTGGTACACTTTCTAAACACACACGATGGCATTTTGGATGGTAATTACGTAGCAGCGCGCAACGTATCACTCGTAGTAGTGCCAGACCACAGATATAGATAGACATAGATAACGCAAGTATCACGATCTGTATGAAAACCAAGCGTGCCATTTTTTGACTACCTATTATGACGTCACAAGCACTATTTAGTGATGGGAAAATCAAAACGATTCAAAGACCGCCGCGTACGGCGCCCCCCTCGTCCTACCCCCGCCATGCGCCAGCGGCTCACCCGGTCTGGCCCGGTCAGCAGTACGCTGAAAGTCTTTGTAGTGAGAGGTTGCGTGCTCGAGCGCTTGCGTTCCGACGACGTGCTAGTTTTTGGATAATTTGCCATATTTTTTTAATAACATAATAACATATAATAATAACTACAATAACAATAATAATAAAAATATAATAATAATAATAACATAATTTAAATCGATTTATGAATCGATTTTATGACAGAGTAATGAGATATACAGAGGAATGAGATAAACAGAAAAATGAATGACAAAATAAAATTCCTGATCTGCTTATAAGGCAGTTAGGAATATATATTTTTAACAAAATTGTTAGTATTTCCCTAATTATTTCTTGTAATTGTTGTAGACTATCAAAATGTCGGAAACAAAGACAAAATCCAGAGAAGAAATTTTAGAAGTAAAACGAAAAGCATGTAAAATACGTTATAATAAAATCAAAATAGATCCAAAATTACATGAGCTACGAAAACTTTTTCCCTTCAACAAAGCTTGCTTCCTCAAAATGTATTGAACAAATAGTGCTATGCTTTGTTGGGAACCAATCTTTGTTTCCCGTCGCCTCAATCCATTTTTGTTTTAAATTGGGTTCATGTAAAAAAATCACGAAAACTAAAAAAATCACGAAACGTTACGATTATTTATTAAAATTGTCTACAAAGTACTTATATAATACAAAATCATTCCTCTGTTTCCGAAATCGATTCTTGAGAATCGATTTGTGTTGCATATGATGAACAGCACTAATCGCTAAAATTGACAGAAAAATGATAAAAGTCCCTGTACTACAAAACCGAAACGATATACGATAGTATCGCTTGTTTCGATATTCATTACTTGTTAAAGCAAAACGTCTCATCGACCGCTCCAAGTAAAAGCTGCAATGTAATAGGAACGTTTTGTTTTTCTCAAATTTGGTATTACCAGGTATTACTGAGGGTATTCTATTAAAAATAATTGTTTTTTCAATTAATTACGCATAATATTAATCAGAAAATGACTTACCGATGGAAGGAAACGTTTACTTTATTATTTCTCCTCGCATTTGTACAGTTTTTACAATTTATAACAGCACAATTAACCATTTTAATATTTTTAACTGACGTCCGACTAGCGCTATGCTCCGATGCAGACTGAGCGCGAAATTGGCCACTTACGATTTTTGTACGTAAGCTAGGCACGCGAAGTAGTTACTCTCGCGTTATCTATGTCTATCTATATCTGTGTGCCAGACACAGACTAAAGGCAATGCGTCCTAATTAGGACGGTTTCTGGTCTTCACGTTTTGCGCGCTTATAACATATCTGTTTACTAAAATATCATTGTGTTCAAATCTGTTTTATCTTTTTAACTTTACTTACTTATATGATTTAAAACTTCATAATATCATCTAACATGATTTTAATATAAAACAAAAATAACTCAAAAAGAAAATAAATAGTTACTTAACTCACTAAAAATAAATAAAAGTTTTAGATACACTGACTTTGGAAGTCGGGATTTTTTTACCCTTCTAGTAACGACATTATTATACCGCCACATACCTACCTACATATTTTGTTTTTTTATTAGGTAGTGTATTACTTATGGTAAAGATTATGCACTAAGCAGATTGTCAATTCTACAAATAAAAATCGTTCAAAACCTATTTGCAATCTCATTTCAGTCAATGACAAAAAATATAAGTAGGTAAGTAGTAGTTTTTTGACAGATTCGAGATTAGATTATGAATATGCCTAAAAGTTAGTAGAATTGCAGACTAATTATTTAACAAAAAACTAAAATATAAAATAACAGTCTTAATAACAGCCTTGATTTTAACAGGTTTGAAAAAAATTAATAACTTCTACCTAATCTTTAATAAAAATAAACACTAGACAAAACTTTGAGGATCAAATTACTCATTAAAAAAAAAGAAAAGCTTCTAGCTCTATTTAAGAATCTAAGTTTTCAGAGGGATTCTCTCTCAAAGCTCTAAAGAAAACACATGACCAGCATGTCATTTTCTACTGATCTTCAATCATTTTCAACTTTCTGTTCAATTTCCATCTTAATAACCTCTTAGCTGGAGGAATGACCGTGTCATGTTCCTCCGTACAATGTCTCTTCAACTCCGAATACTTCCTAAACCTCGACCCGCAGACCAGACAGTCCACAATCACCTTCCTAACATTATGAATGGCCCATTCATGATCCCATTTCTCTTTCAAACTTTTGAAGTACTGGTAGCAGAACCTACACCTGAATTTGGTCGTCGTTACCTTGGTATGCGAGCACCTCATATGCTTATTCAGCATTGACTCAAAATGGAACACTTTCTCGCAATATCGACACTTGATAGGCCGATTCTTGTTGTGATATTCCATATGCTGGGATATCATTTTCTTGGAATTGAATTTGCGTTGGCACATGTCGCATTGAAAGTAGGTGGTGCCGTGTATTTTTTTGTGTTTGGAAAAGTTGCTCGAGTCGCTAAAGGATTTATCGCAGAATGTGCATTTGTATAGAGTAAGTTTAGCATGCTCCCTCAAATGGGCTTTGTATCTATCGATTTTGGTAAATACCTTCTCCTGGCAGATCTCACATCGGATGTTGAGGACCCCGAATTTATTCACGGGGTTTTTGGCAAGAGTACTCCTTATCACATGCTCAATGAGGTGCCTCTTCAGGTCTCCGATCCGATCGAACTTTTTATGACAAACTTCACAGGTCTGGAAAAATATTTATATTGCGTTAATTATGTAAGACTTGATGTCAGAAACTCCAAACAGGTTTTTAAGTTGTAGGTGACATGTCATATTTATTAATAAGTTATTCAGCTTGTCGAAATAGTTATTAGGTACCTACAGCGCTGCGAGTAGCGTCGCGCTACTAAGTAGGGAATAACAATGGACAGTTAGGATCATATTAAATCACATCAGACCTTCTTGGTCTACTGCTACTAAACCTAGATTTGGTCATAGACGACTGCAATGACCTGCCATTAAGGAAAATGGGTAAAAACATTTGGCGAACATAATGTTAGGTTGGACTACATCATAATGTAGTCCAACCTAACATTATGTTCGCCAAATACACTAGCACTATAGCACTATCTTTCTATAATCATTACAGTGTCATAACACTGTAATGATTAAAGAAAGATAGTGCTTTTTCTTCACATAAGGCCTAGTCCTTGAGAGCTTAATTTTATTTTGCAAAACGCAATAAAGTCCAAAATTGTTACTGAAGTTGCCAAATCCAGCGATTTTTGGCTTTTTTTGCACGAAGTTTTAACATTTAATTGCTTGACAACTCTTATACTTAAGGAGTGTAGTAAATATTATAAAAGTAAATGTCACATTGAGTTGCAGTAAAAAAGTGCGAGTGGCACACGAAGAGTTCCGTACCGCTGTAGACAATAATTAACACTACATACAAAAAAAACAAGTTTATCTATTGTATGGGGATTCCCTTGTTTGTTGATATAGCGGCAAAAGAATTTAGACTGTGAAAATGTCAACTCTCCACCTATTACGGTACATGAGATGCAGCCCGCTGATCGACAGACGGACGGACAGCGGAGGCTTCCAAGTCCCGTTGACACCCTTCGGATACGAAATCTTAACAAAGGACAAAGCATTTACCTTGTTACACTTCCTCGCTTCCTTGTTCGGCAGGCGATGAGATCGAAAGATCTTATTAGACATCACCTTCGCGATGACGGAGTCAGGAGTTTGAAGATTTTCATCCTCCTCATGTTTCACAATGTCTTCCGTCACCGAAATATCACTTATATCTTCAAATAGACCTTCAACAGACTCAGATTCACTGGAGTTTTTTGTGGAGTTGGAGCTTTTATGATTTTTCTGATGAGCCGTCAATTCTGATAAAGTTTTGCAAACAAACGAACACAATTCACACATAAAAGTGAAGTGGAATTTTGACGAATGTGCGTGCAGCTCTTGCACCGTGGAAAAACTCTTAGAACAGTTGTTGCAGTGGAACACTCGAGAATGTATCTTCCGGTGATTGCGTAAGGTGAATTTTGACGCGAACACTTTGTGGCACTTGTTACATTCTAGATCTGGGTCGCCGTGTCCGAGGCAGTGTTGCTCAAACTTTTCTTGGTTTTTTAAGCTTTTTCCGCAGTCAGTACACATGAACTTGAAGTTGCTGGAGACGGAGAGTCGGTGGCTGCTGACCATGTGCAGCTTGAAGGCAGACAGTTGGTCAAATATTTGTTTGCATTTGTTGCATTGATATTTTTTCGCGTGTGGATTGTTTGTTATGTTGGACTCTTCTGAAATAAATAAGAAAAATTAAATTCATTATCATAAATTATATAAATAATAATAATTATTAAGATATTCTGGGATTATTATTGATCTACTAAGTACTGCTACTATGTTTAAGTGACAATATATTTAAAAAAAAAAACAAAAAAACTCAAAAATAAATCAATCTGTATTGAAAAAATGTCCCAAATTAGTTTAAATGGAATTTGTACTTTATTATGTGTGTGTGATTGATACTTATTTATAATTAGAATAGAATGTAAGTGTACAAATAATTTATAAATGAACCTATATTTAGATATAGATAAAAATAATGTTCACTCATAAACAAGTTTTAAATACTTAATGAACTTAAAGTAAATAACTAAATTATTATTTAATGTATTAAATATTTATGTGATTAATAAGTCATCTTGAATGACTCAATGTATTTATAGGCCTTTTAAATTATTTTCAAAAAACTAAATTAATTTTTGGTGCTGGAAAATTAAAAAAAATATTATTAGCTTTATGCAAATGCTGACCATTGAAAGAATTTTAATTAGTTACATTAACTTGATTTGTAGGTAGGTATAGGTATTTACATAAAGTTTTATTATTTCTTTATGTACCTATCTATTAGCTATCATTGATGAAGGCATTACTATAATATTTATGCTTATTTATTTTTATCTCTTTATTTATTTATAAATAACCAACCTATAGTAATGGTTTGCACCAGAAATCTAAGTTCTAAAGTATAAAATGTTACTCATAATGTGGCTTACCAATAGTAATTTCACTCTCCACTTCACCAGCTCCAACGCACTCCAACGAAGGATCATTAATGGAAATATTCTGAACCGTCTGACCAGACTCAGAATCATGACCCAAAAACAATATAGTCTTCTGCTGCCTCGACATGGACTGTATATTTGTAGACATCAGCTGTTTCAACGCTTCATTGTCCGTCTTCAGACCAACAAATTTTCTCTCATCTCGTGCCCTTGCATCCTTCTCATTGATAATTTCTTCGGACAACTGAGATAAGAACACACCACACTCAAACTCATCTTCCCCATACATATTATAGCTGTCGGAATTTTGAACATTTTCTTGGAACTTTTTAACCGCTTTTTGTTCTTCACGGACAGGAGAGTACCGAATAGCTTCATTGTAATTATACACATTTTGTGTAACATAAGTATTGTGCTGTTCGATAGTAACGTGGTTGTCATTAGTCTCATGTATGGTATAAGTCTCCAGTGGTGGTGAGTCACAACGGTTGTAGACGAACGGGCTTCTAACCGGATCAATCCAGACTTGAGAATCATTGTAAGCTGGTATTGTTATTTGATTCGCCTCAGTCAGAATCACAGGTATGTTGTCAAGGCTTGAGTAACTATTAGGTGTTGCGTACCTGATGTTGATTTCATTTCCTTCCATCACTTTCACATTACAAAAACCTTTGTATATGGCAGTCTCGTTGCCTTCTGTGTCTGGTGATGAGATGTTCAAGTGTATAAACACATTTTCTGACAGATCACAGTTTGTCTCCAACGTTGTACACACTTTCGGTATGAACAGAATTGGGTAAGGCCCTTCGAAATTCAAGTTACACCCTTCGCCTTCCATTTTTGAAGTTTAAACCTGGAAAATACGGAGAAATACATCCTGCTGGCAGTTCGTAGCTCAAGTAAAACCAAATGAAGGTAAATTAAGAAAATAAAAAAATGTAAAAAGAGATTTTTTTAAGAAATTGAAGGCGTTTTACCTGTTGTCGCTTTGGTGCCTGCCAAGAAAAAGGGTGAGCGGAGGTAGAAGTAACAGACGAGTATTTTGAATATAATCCAGGCTACCCTCCATTTTTGCTTTTTTTACAATTATTACTATTTTTTGAGGGTAAGTAAGCTCGCTTACTAATATAAAAGTTAACTAAGCACTTTACACAAAACAAAACAAAATTTTTAAATCTTTTTTAATTGAACATTACATTGTTTTGAAATTAGAAACACACGAAATCAAATCACCGTCTACCGAGTTTGTTTTGTTTATTTGAATTTGTTTTCGTTTGAGTACAAACTTGGAAATGCCGTTAAGTAAATCCAAAATAGCCCTTATCACCTTCCATTAAGGTACACATAACATTCTATTGAGTGTCACATTTAAAATGTTACATTTGACAAGCGTTGCGTTCGGATTTACGCAACAGTGAACACATTGAACAAAATGATGACTGATAAAAATAGAAATAAGTAATACTGAGAATTAGATAATTATTTGTAAACAAATATCATTTGAAGGTCAACTTTTATTTTGTTAGACAATTTGATTCTATCTTTGGATGAATCAAACCCATAGGTACATTTATTGTTAATCTTTATTGTTTGCATTTTCTGTCGTCGTGATGGATTTTTTTGCCTATTGACCTATATCTATAAGCTAAAGATGACGTCACGTTTCTAAACGTTAAAAAAAGAACTTCTTTTGTAAAAAAAACAGTTTTATTATTAACAACATAAACCTAAACCTATTTAATAACAATAACAGTTTTTGGTACCTACAGCAGATATTTAATTTTAAATTCATTATCGATATTTTCCCATTATTAATTGAACGTAGTCCTCGTATGCACTGAGTCTAACATGCATGTCGGGTACGCCGACGAAGGCACACGGAATGGCCCAGGATGTTATGCCGATCTGAGATCCCGATTTCCTTGACATCAAGGGACTGCCGGAATCACCCTGGAAAACAAAGCATCATTTTTATATTCAACATATATTATGAGCATGAGATCTTGGGTACGATTCCCAGTCGGGCAAAGTGTTATTGGGTTTTTTCATCTGGAATTTTTCAGTAGCAGCCTCGGTGCCTGGATTTGTGCCCGGTTGATGGCAATAGGCTCGCCCTCTATTACATGGGACAGTTATAACTGGCGAAATGTGGGTGTGCTTGTCGCGTCGTGACGCGAATGTAAATAAATAAATAATTGTAAATAACGAGAATAACATGGCAACACCAGTGAATAAGGCATAACCACAAGTAGACGATTTACTCTATGACGAAGATGGAAATTTATCTATGGTAAGTTCACTTTTGAACGAAGCGTCGTGTAAACGGCCATTTTGTCGGCGTCCCGCCCAGAGGAGCAACGCGCCGGTCAACGGATTGTTACAAAGCTAAGTAGATAAGTAATTCGGGATAGAATTGAGTAATATTACGTAGCCTGAGTAGTTGCTAATTAGAGAAATACTGCATGGGGCTACAGTTGTAAGCTGGTGCTTGTAGATCATGAATTATAATGTAGAACAAGTAACGCTGTAATATTAGAGTCTGCCGAGCTGGCTTCGTGGTAGACACGTGGCAGTGAGGTATGACTGGCTTATACCAAAGCATGCATGTGCGTATTCACCCGAGAGAGACGGTGAGTTATGTGTGGTTGAGACCACTGGGAATGTGCCCAATAGATCAGAGTGGCGTGGAGTAATCCAGCCTAGCTGATACGAGTGGGTGTGGCTAACGAGCTTGCCGTGGCGTGGAGTATATCACACGCCGACACCCCTAAGAGTATGGCAGACGTGCCAGCCATGTTGTCAAGTAGAAGTAAAGTTTCCTAACTTGCCATGGCGTGAAATAAACCGCTGGTTCCCCCCTGAGAGTCTGGCCGACGTACTGGCAATATAGACTGAAGGGGGAAGAGAGCGAGGGTAGACCAAGACAGGGTTTGAACCTCGCCTATCTGAGAGTTTGCCTGGAGTAATGGAGTGTGACCTGATCATACTGACCTCCTAGCTTACTGGTTGTGCATGAGTATGTCATTAACGCTTTGATATGTCTACAGCTTAGGAGAGGTGGCATAGTCACAGACCGACTTAGTCGTCCTGACGAAGCTTCCCTCTCCTCGCCCGTAGTGTGGAAGTAGTTGGCATCAACGGGCATTAACACCTACAGGCGGTGACCAGCAGCGGTGAGCAGCTACGCAGAGGCAAGGCACAGGCAAGACCAGGGCAGGTGAAAGTTCTGCGGAAGGAGGTGAAATAAAGACGTGGACAGTAAAGCGAGGTACGATACTTAATATTCATTACTATGAAGGATTAGTAAACCATTCGTGCGCCTGCTTATGTAAGCGAACCCAAGGCAACTAAACTACATTCCTCCCTATGGCTTACAAAGAAGAGCAGGGGCGTCACGACATGGTGGAGATGCTGGGATAAGAGAACATCTAAGAGCTTGGTGTGATAACCCACCTATCCATAATATGTAATTTGGAATATTACTAGACTGATGAAACTATTTAAGCATATTTAATTACCACAGCAACGTGGCCAAGAGATTTAGTATGAGAATAAGTTTGTCATCAATACAATAAGGAATGTATGATGCCCGTCCATGTTTCACCTTCTTGTGCATAAGCCTATTGATATGTATGAACCTTGCCTTAAGGAGGAAAGCTCCCTAAGTTGAGCAGCTTGTATAAAAGAAAGCTTTGTGCTAACTATTATGATTGCAAGTACAAGATAGCAGCTTGCATGAAATTTGAAATGTGTGTTCGTAGGTGGACTTAACCTAAAGAAATACAATTAAAACAAACAGATAACAATGCTATTATTACCATTTAATTAGAACTGACATTAAATGCAAATTATTACTTGAATATATTTTTACTATTTATTAAAACAAAACTTTATAAATCTACTTCTAAAAATTGAAAAGAGATGGCGTTGGTGTGCAATACGACCAAGTGATTTATGAGTGCAATGATTTATTAATTGCATGATTATTCATTACGTGATAAATTATAAATTCATAAAATTTGTAATGATGATTTGAGTTATAGATGTAATATCGATTAATATTATTGAAAATCTATCAAATGTCAGAACCATCACAATAGTACCAACCTAACGGTAAACGAATTGTTGTCATTTCAATACTTTACTATTGAATTGAGCTTATTTCTCAAACGTAACTATGGACGGATAATGCCTAGCTTAATTAAGCAAGATTATCAACTTTAAATCAAGTTAAACCCAAGTGAAACAAGATTATTGTTTATAGGACCACACTGCAATTCACTGAACCGTAAAACAAATACCTGTCAACATTTCCCACGAATTGACCTGTCACACGCCGCGCCGGTAAAACAACCGAGTGATGTCAAATTATAAACAAACTTTGAAGCAAACGTTGAAAAACATATTGATAAATAATTGAGAATCTACAGCCACCAATCAAAGAGTATTGAATAAACTATTCAGGTGAGTTGTGATTGTTATGGCTTAATTTCTCTTGAAGTAATGAGTGATAGTTATTGTACTTTCGAGAATAACGTGTATCGTTTGTTGACGAGAACGAAAAGGATGTCTGTAAAATTTATATAAAGAATACTGAAATGTGACAAATCGCAGTGAATTACATACGTAATCGTCGAATTACTCGTGTTACCTGTTCTAATCTATGGTTTTATTTGCGTGATGTAGGAGATCTACGGCACGATATCGATCAAGAAATTTTCAAAATTTAATAGACGCCTACATCAGGAAGGGTGAAACTCCCTCTGTGTGGATAAATAACAAGCAGCCCACGGGATATTTCCCTATTTAAAGTAAAGCAGCATATTATAAAGTTATCAACAACCGAAGAGATAAAACTAAAGCCATGGATACCATCTTACTTAATCGTTTGTCAATGATAACCAGCGAAATTAAACGGAACTCTGACCTATCCACGACCCTCTCAGTTAATAATGCAGAAGGAATACAAGAAGCGGAGATTGTTGCAGCTACACTTAGTAAATTATTAAACAGATTCAGTGAAGACTTAAACAACTATTTCCGTCTGATAGACCATCCTTCTGCGGACGATGTAAGCTACATGTCACAGATCCAGCTCGAAGCGGAACAGAACCTTGTTCAACTTGAAGTGAAGTTACGATCACAGAACAAGAGTCACTCCAGTCTAGGTAGTGAAACAGTAAGCAGCAAACTACCCAAACTCCAATTACCTGAGTTTGATGGTGACATCCTGCAGTGGCACCAGTTCTGGGATCAATTCTGCTCCAATGTAGATAGCCGAAACATAGCTGACGTCGATAAACTGCTGTACTTACAGGCTTCAGTAAAGGGAAGAGCGAAGGAGTCGATTGAGGGATTCGACACTACTGGAAAAAACTATCAGATTGCAATTAAAACTCTACAGGAAAGGTACGGAAGTTCCGTCCACATGATTGATGCCCACTACGCTGCGCTGTCTAATGTGAAGCCTGCTGATAAGTCAGTGAGCTCATGCAGAAACACTCTCAACAATATAGAGAGACATCTACGAGTATTAGAGTCACTAAAGGAGGATGTTAACCACAGTCACCTCCGACACTTGATCTTTGAGAAATTACCAGAAGATCTAATATACGAATTAAAATTGAAAACAACAAGCAGTTCGATCAAAGATATACGGAGACATCTCGAATTAATAATATCAGCAAGGGAAGATGCTAGTAGAATCGCAACTGAAGGAAAACCTAAAAACGAATACACCGTCGAATCACTACATGTAACACAGGAAGATAAGAAATCTAGTGATGCCCGTACAACTAATAAGCGTCAAGCAGAAGAAACTAAATATAAACCAAGAAATAAGATTGGACGACACCATGCCAATAGAGATAGCTCACTTCGCAAGAGAGAACACAGTAAGCGGGATGATTACAAGAAATTTAATGGGAAAGCAGCAAGAGATCTACGAGGGAAGAGAAGAAGATTAGAATGTATCTTCTGCAAGGAGAATCATTATAATGATCAATGTTCAAAGGTTAAAAGCATCGCGGAAAGAAAACAAAAACTAAGAAACCGATGTTTTGGATGCTTTATAGAGGGACACAACGTTACAATCTGCAGACGGCAGAGAAAATGTATTTACTGCGGCAAAACCAACCACAACAGAGCCTTATGCCCCACCAAATTTTCAACACCATCAACAAAAACAGAAGTAGCGATGACAACAGTAGGGTCCAGAGGATCCACAGCGTTGCAGACTGCCATAACCCATGTTAAGAAGCTAGGAAGTAGCAATGAAGGTAAATACAGAATTTTATTAGATTCCGGTTCACAGCGATCTTATATCACCAAGAGTGCAGCTAACAAGCTAGACTTGAAGACAGAACAAGAAGACAACCTTACAGTATTTACATTTGGATCAAAAGCACCTCACGAATTTGTTAGCTCCGTTGTCAAGTTGGGATTGAAGACCAGATGTGAAGGAATGAGAGAAATCTATGCTAACGTCGTACCAACAATAACTAAAGGAGTCCCATACCCCAGGGAAGAATTAAGCAAATGGAAAAATAGAGAACTTCTCGCAGATGATGGATCACTACAAGACCAAGTAGATATCTTGATCGGCAACGATTACTACTTCTCATTCATGACAACTGAAAGAAAACAACTGAACGACAATTTATACTTGGTGAAGTCTAAATTCGGTTGGATACTGTCTGGAAAACTAGAAACTAAACCAACGGAGACACTATCGGTACTTACTTACTTTCAGAGCTCAATGGAAACAAAATTAGAACCACCAGACTTACCTATTGAACAGGGTAATATCTCATTCCTATGGGAACTTGAATCCATCGGAATCAACGACTCTCCGAAAACCAATAGAGAAGAAGAAGCTGTCGATAATTTCAATAGAACCACTACTATCAGCGAAGGTCGATATACAGTCGCTTGGCCTTGGAATGAATATCCTCCAGCCCTACAGTCTAATTATGGTCTAGCCTACGGAAGGCTAGTGAGCCTGGTGAAGCGATTAGATAAAGAAACCCTTAAGGCGTACGATGAGACACTTCAAAATCAAGCGAAGAATGGTATTATAGAAGTAATACAAACACCCACAATTCCTAAGGATCATCCAGTACATTACTTACCACACCATTGTGTAGTTCAGAAAGGAAAACCCATTAGGATTGTATATGATGCCTCAGCGAAGAGCGGTGAAGGTAAAAGCCTTAATCAATGCCTGTACTGCGGACCGCTAATGTTGGAAGACTTAACAGGCCTGCTGATTAGATTCCGACATCACAGAATCGCGATATCTGCAGACGTGGAGAAAGCATTCCTACAGATTGCACTACATGAGGCAGACAGAGACGTGACACGATTTTTATGGATTAAAAATATCACCAAACCAGTCACTAAAGATAACTTACAATGTATGAGATTTTGCAGAGTACCCTTTGGCGTAATATCAAGCCCATTCATCTTAAACGCTACTATCAAACATCACTTAAATGGATCGAATCTACAAATAATTAAAGAAATGGCAGATGACATATATGTTGACAACCTTATTACAGGAACCTCAACAATAGAAGAAGCCGTAAAATTATACCGAGCCACCAAAGACACCTTTCAACAAATCTCAATGAATATGAGAGATTGGTGTTCCAATTCAAAGGAATTTATGAATCAGATACCGGATACAAATAAAGTCAGGAACGTCAAAATTTTAGGACTTATGTGGAATCTAGAACAAGATACACTCGAACTCAAGTTTGAAGTCAACACAGAAGCATACAATAAACGAGGCGTACTAAAAGTTATTGCATCAATCTATGACCCATGTGGATTTGCTACCCCACATATACTGTCAGCAAAATTATTCCTACAAGATCTGTGGAAACAAAAATATAAATGGGATAAGACACTTTCAGAAGAACAACAGGATAAATGGAACGAGATAAGAGAAGAATTAGAAGAAATACACAAGATTTCCATACCCAGATGTTATGTAACAGATACAGAGAATTACCAAATACATTGTTTTACTGATGCTTCTTTGAAAGCGTACGCAGCAGTAGTATACTTAGTGAATGAAGAAAGTATACACTTCATCATAGGAAAATCTAAATTAGTACCTATAAAGGATCAAGATAATCTGAAGATACCACGCTTAGAACTATTGGGAGTACTCATAGGAAACAGACTCATTAAATTTGTAATGAAACAACTCAAGATAAAACTAATTAGTCAAACATTGTGGACAGACAGCAAAATCGTAATAGAATGGCATAAATCAAACAAACTCCTACCTCCATTTGTAGCGAGACGTATCGAAGAAATAAAGAAAAACAAAGAATTAATAGTAAGATATGTCCCATCTGAGTTAAACCCAGCCGATGTAGCAACCAGACCTCCCACATTGAATAAAGATAAAGATAAATGGCAGAAAGGACCAGATTTCCTGTTGAGAAACCAGAAGTGGTGGCCCGCGGATCGCGGCGAAGAGACAATTTCTTTTCTGACCTGTGGGGAGGGTCCGACGAACGGAGAGAGTGCAAGACTCCTCAAAAAACACAAAGTAAAATCCATCACTAAGCTAAGAGAAATAGACAACAAAGATATACCGAGTGATAGGATCGAACAGATCAAGAGATTACAAGAAGAATACTTTCCAGTAGAGGTTCAGGAAATAGAAACAGACTTGAGCCGCAATCTAAGACTGTTTAAAGACATCGACGGGATATTAAGATGTGAAGGACGTATGAAGAATGCCGACTGGTCATTTGACAAGCGATACCCAATACTCATACCTAAAGAAAGCAACTTTACCAACGACATTATAAAGAAAACACATGAAGAAAATTACCATGTCGGAGCTAACCATACGTTAAGCCTGATAAGACAAAACTATTGGATTCCACAAGGAAAAGCTCAAGTATTAAAAATCATAAAGAAGTGCCCGAGATGCGTTAAACATGGAGGAGGACCATTTAAGTTACCACCAACCCCAGCCTTACCAGCAGAGAGAGTAAATTACAGTGCACCTTTCACTTTCACGGGTATAGATTACATGGGCCCACTATTAGTAAACGAGAAGGGTCCCAACAAGAGATGGATTTGCCTCTTCACATGCCAAGCAGTGAGGGCAATTCATTTAGAAGTAGTCAAAGACCTCTCTGCCGAAGAAGGACTACGAGCCTTGCGAAGGTTCATAGCAACAAGAGGAGTACCGACTCTAATCACCTCCGATAACGCCCTCTACTTTAAACTAATAGCTGAAATATTATCAAAAGAATATTGCGTAAAAGAAAAAATTCATTGGAAATTTATCCCACAACTAGCACCTTGGTTCGGAGGATTCTACGAAAGACTCGTAGGAATAGTCAAGAACTGCATGAAAAGAACACTACAGAAACATCTACTAAACGACTCACAGCTAGCGACAGTAACTAAGGAAATAGAAGCAGTAATAAACACACGCCCACTTACCAGCGTAGACTCAGAATTAGATCAGATTTTGAAACCAGCTGACTTCCTCACCTTGGGAAAATGTATAACAATGGAAACATCCAATGCAAATGAAGAAATAATAGGAACTGTGACTAAAACCGAACTAGTAAAAGGATGGAGGAAAGCCATAATAATGACAGAAGAGTTCAAAGAAATGTTTATAAACCGATACCTACCGAGCCTAAGAGAAAGATATCGACATTCTCATAAAGAACCAAGAAGTACGGTTAAGGTGGAACCTGAAATCGGTCAAGTCGTGCAGATCAAAGGAGAAACAAAGAATCGAGAAGGATGGAAAGTAGGGAAAATATCATCCATACTCAGAGGAGCGGATGGTCTGTGTAGAGTAGCTAAAATCAAAATAGGAGACAAGGAATTCACTCGATCCATAGCCCATATTTACCCCCTTGAAATGGATGACAATGACATAGTTGAATATGAGGCTAATAACATATGCGACGATGCAACGGAACCCCCAGAAATAGTATGGGAAGAACACCCACTACTGAAAAATCGTCCCGATGAAACTCCAATAGAAACCCCAATAGAAATAGTAAATAATGAGAATATTGACACAAGAGAAGAAGGGTCAGAAGTTATTCAAATGAAAGATAGGTCAGAGGAACAGTCCGACAGCAACACTCCAGATGCAATACCCGACTCCAGCGAGGAACCAAAACAGAGAAGAAGCGCGGCCACTAGAGCTCTAGAAAAGATAAAGGAGTGGACGCGCCACCTCCTAACAGTACTCTAGCCAAGCCTTCAGGCCGGGAGTGTCGCGTCGTGACGCGAATGTAAATAAATAAATAATTGTAAATAACGAGAATAACATGGCAACACCAGTGAATAAGGCATAACCACAAGTAGACGATTTACTCTATGACGAAGATGGAAATTTATCTATGGTAAGTTCACTTTTGAACGAAGCGTCGTGTAAACGGCCATTTTGTCGGCGTCCCGCCCAGAGGAGCAACGCGCCGGTCAACGGATTGTTACAAAGCTAAGTAGATAAGTAATTCGGGATAGAATTGAGTAATATTACGTAGCCTGAGTAGTTGCTAATTAGAGAAATACTGCATGGGGCTACAGTTGTAAGCTGGTGCTTGTAGATCATGAATTATAATGTAGAACAAGTAACGCTGTAATATTAGAGTCTGCCGAGCTGGCTTCGTGGTAGACACGTGGCAGTGAGGTATGACTGGCTTATACCAAAGCATGCATGTGCGTATTCACCCGAGAGAGACGGTGAGTTATGTGTGGTTGAGACCACTGGGAATGTGCCCAATAGATCAGAGTGGCGTGGAGTAATCCAGCCTAGCTGATACGAGTGGGTGTGGCTAACGAGCTTGCCGTGGCGTGGAGTATATCACACGCCGACACCCCTAAGAGTATGGCAGACGTGCCAGCCATGTTGTCAAGTAGAAGTAAAGTTTCCTAACTTGCCATGGCGTGAAATAAACCGCTGGTTCCCCCCTGAGAGTCTGGCCGACGTACTGGCAATATAGACTGAAGGGGGAAGAGAGCGAGGGTAGACCAAGACAGGGTTTGAACCTCGCCTATCTGAGAGTTTGCCTGGAGTAATGGAGTGTGACCTGATCATACTGACCTCCTAGCTTACTGGTTGTGCATGAGTATGTCATTAACGCTTTGATATGTCTACAGCTTAGGAGAGGTGGCATAGTCACAGACCGACTTAGTCGTCCTGACGAAGCTTCCCTCTCCTCGCCCGTAGTGTGGAAGTAGTTGGCATCAACGGGCATTAACACCTACAGGCGGTGACCAGCAGCGGTGAGCAGCTACGCAGAGGCAAGGCACAGGCAAGACCAGGGCAGGTGAAAGTTCTGCGGAAGGAGGTGAAATAAAGACGTGGACAGTAAAGCGAGGTACGATACTTAATATTCATTACTATGAAGGATTAGTAAACCATTCGTGCGCCTGCTTATGTAAGCGAACCCAAGGCAACTAAACTACATTCCTCCCTATGGCTTACAAAGAAGAGCAGGGGCGTCACGACAGTGCTAATGGGTACACGTCTGCCTTGCCCTTCGGGGATTACAGGCGTGATGTTATGTATGTTTATTATATTTTTGCTTTATGTAACTCAGGACCCTTGGGTCCAGGATCTTTGATAGGCGTATGAGGAGCCGAAGCCAACTCGCAGAGGGCCCTATGACAGCTTTAAGATGCAATAAAACACCAACCGACAATAATCCAAGCACAACCCAAACACACTAGTGAGTTATATTTTTAAAATCGACTTACATAACATAACCCTCCTCTTCCATTTTCGTCCTCCAATGCTCTTCTTTCATCTGTGTGGAGGGAGCAGATCTCGAGGGTTGGATCAACGACTGGTGCTTGAGGCCACCACATGGCGCTAGCTTCCCGAATCGCATCGACACAAGCCTGAGGACTTAGGGTGTTTACTTCCAAGATCTGAAGGTTGAAGGGAGTAATAGCCGGCCGTGTCTGGAAAGAAAAATGTCCTGTTACAATCAACGTCGTAATTATCTCTGACTATCCGACCAAGTAGGAAAGACCGTTTACAGTTGTGACGTCATACAAAATTATTTGAAGGGGACGAATGTGGGATTTGCAATGCTGCGGACAGTGGACGGGTAGTGTCTAATTTCTTGGTCAGATTTTGGTTTTCCATATAGACCTACTTTAGGCAACGAGCAATCAACTTCAACTTTCTGACTTACTAACCGGCTCTTGACAGTTCAAAAGTTTCTTTGAAATAAATGCTTTGACTTTGACTATGATTTTTTATTGGTCAAAGGTTACTAAAATTTTTACCCATAAGCTTGAAATTTGTGTTATTACTATGGGTTATCCAGTTAAACGGCAGAAAATGACATGTAACTTGATTACTTACAGCCGTCCAAGTGACCACCGCCCGTTCGTGCGGTAGTGACGCATATTTCCATTTAGGGCGTAATTTTTTTTAGAACATATTTTTTGTTTAAGGCTTTTGTTAACAACAATTGCGTCACTTTCTCGTGAATAAACAGTTTTTCTATCTTTCTTCTTGGTCAAGACCCCGCGCCTTTTAATAAACGAAATAAAAATTGTCTTTTACACAATAAAGCCTTAGAAAGGTCACAAAATACCTCGATTCCGTATAGATATCCGTACAGCTATATGGAATGTAATCACCTACACATCTCCCATAAGCCATAAAACATGGAGAAGGTCACTATATTATTCGCAAGACAGAATAGGCCAGTCATAACTCCTTTTTATGGCTGTAATCTTAATAACCCGAAATGTTCATTAAATATTATTTCTAACTGCGTAAATAGCCCTTGGCTTTGCTAACCCAAAGCTAATGTTTGTTTTACCGAAGTTGAAGAAAATTTTGATTCTATTTTATTATGAAACCGTTTTAACAATGGCAGTAGTATTTTAATTGGAGGAATCTGGGTTGTCTTGAATTTAAGAGTTGTTTAAACTGGCCTGTTTTTGTTCGCTGCTCACTTTAAGGGTAGTTTGCCTAACAGTATTTATTTTTACGTGCTAATATAAGTTCTATAGGTACCTACTTAGATATCTGCTAATAACTAAACGTGTAAGTTATCGCGGCCCTGGAAGGTAAAGTGCATTAGGAGGAACACGGATGGATTTAGTCGAAGGATGAGTTTTAGTCAGTAAGACTGGGCGGAGCGGAAGGGAATGTCAGAACATTCCCTTCCGCTCCGCCCAGAGTGAAAGAAGTCATTTGATGTTTTCCCATACATGAAAAGAAAAAATGTAGAAAGAGACATTAACTATAACCTGAAAGCCTGAAACAGTGAGTCAGGGTCGCGGCAGGCCACGAAGGAGTTGAACTGGACGAATTCCTCCAAAACTGGAAGGAAGAGGCATGAAAACGTGAACCATGGAAGGAGTGGCCTTTGTCCTGGAATGGAACAGAATAGGCATAAAAAAAACTATAATGGAAAAAGCAGATATCTAAGTATAAGTTCTATACTTAGATACTTGCTGAAAGACCCTAAACGTGTAAAAAGAGATGTCGTGCGTAATGGAAGAAGCAAAATCAATACATTGGGGCTTATTGCTTAGTGACCTATGTTTATTTATAAATTACTCAAACTCTGGGAGCCTACCTGAGTACCATTATACACCTATCTGAAAATACCTTAGGCTGCTTTGGGTCTTTTACGAACGTCATCCACCATATACAGCGTCATGAGGATTATTATAGGAATTGGGTATTTGACATATTTAAAAAATTGAACTACCAGTCGGATTTGAAAAAAACTTTTTGTACATAGCCAGATTCATGAGGTATTACTCGCATGAATTTGGTAATCGCGGCTATCGCGGGCAGAATCTAGTAGTCTGTGTTGTTGTATAGACTACTAGCTTCTGCTCGCGACTTCGTCCGCGTAGATGTTGGATATTGGCCATCTTATCCGGTTTCTCCATACAAACTTTGGACCCCCGTTTCAGGCCCTTAGGAGGTGAGTATTGGAAAATCCGTTCTTAGCTGACGTCTATTAACTAGGTATAAACTAACTCCCTGCCATCTTTATACTTCAAGCGGTTTTGAATATTTCGTGATGAGTAAGTGACCTTTCGCTTTTATATATTTAGATAAAACATCGCATGGAAAAAGAATTAGGGTTCTGAGCAAAAAACCCCTTACAAAATCGCAGGCCTAAGCTAGTAGGAACTAAACCTATATCCTAGCTCTATATTACTTACCCTGACCAAACCCCATCCCGTCACATAACCGGGCTTACCCCCAGCAACATGGTCGAAGCTAAGAGCCACCGGCTGCACCTTCTCGTTCATCACTAGTTCCTTGATCAGGCATAGGAAACCAATGTCGTTCTTCATAAGGACGGAGTCCCATTCAGGGTGGATGTGGTAGTCTTCAAACTCGACTGCTGTGCCACCTGATCTGAAGTTGTTAGAGCCTACAACTGCATGGAAAGATCTGGAAGAAGAGAAATTGACGGTTCGATATGCATGGCAGAGAAGATGAAACAAAATAATACGTGGTAGACCTCTTATTGTAAAATTAAAAAACACAAAACTTAAAATAACATCACGCCTGTAATTCCCGAATGGTTAGGCAGAGGTGTAGGTACCCATTAGTACACACATTTCACCAGTTATGTTTAAATCCCATGTAATAGATGGCGAGCCTATTGCCAAAAAAAAACAACCCATGTCAAATACCTATGTTCCTATTTTTCAAAGCGGTAATGATTATAATGGATATATGGATTATTATAACGCTGAAGGACCGCGGACGTACATTGTACTGTATTTGCTAGATAATAATAACGCATTAGGCATTTTGAATTAATTTGACTCAATTTGACGTAAGTAATTATTGGGAGATTGTGGGTAAGTTCAGTTGGCATCTACTGAGTGAGAGATTGACAGTCCATGATTGAGCAGCTTTTCCAATAGACATAAAAATTGCCATTTTTTGTTGATAATCCACTTCGAATTATATAGGTAGGTACTTACTGCATCAGACCTCCCGGCACCTCATACACGTCAATACAATGAGCTGCAGTGAGGATGAGTTTCGGCAGCACGATGGACCCTCCACAGGCGACCATGGTGATCGCGTCTCCGATCAGGATCGCTGCCATATAGGGGGCATAACCTTCAGGTGCTTCTGCTCCTCCTATGATATGCGGCGTGAAGTAGCTGTCCAGGTTTAAGGTGGTCGGTGCCATTTGAATGGGGACTCCTGGAATTTAAAAAGATTATGTTGTGCTTTTGCAGGAAATATTAGAAAATCTGGTGCAATCTGGGATATCAGCCTTATAGAAATTGTATCATTACAGGCACCCTTCTTTCTTTATAGTGTGGGCATTAAGGTCTTACGACCCGACACACCCTAGTGTCAGAGTCCCTAAACCGCCTCAAGGGCCTCTAATATGGTTTGAGACACTATTACAGGCACTATAATCGTCGGTTCTCCACACTCATTGATGTAATCCTCGAATATAAACTGTTACATTACTACCGCATGATCCGGTAAAGGAACGCTTTTAGATCAATGCTGGCATAGCCCATGCTATTACAAGAAAAAGTTAAATAAGTATGAATTCATATTTTATACATACCATTGATGTAATGTCTTAGAATAAAAATTACAGTGAATAACACTTTGAAATGCATTTTCAAAAAATTATAATACTAACTAAAATTGTAAGGTACTATGTAAAATTCAAAATGTCCTTCCGTATCACAGTAGACCCTGTAACTGATACATAATTATCAAAATCAATAATATTTATACTTATTAAAAATAGTCCGTTGACTGATAATCATAACATAATAAACGTAAAATTGAATAGCATTAAAGTTGACTTTGAAATCTAGTCGCTTTCCCAGAAGGTTACGGGCAAAATGATAAAGAATTTAAGTACTTAGGTACAAACTCGAAGCAGTTATAGGAAACTAAGTAAGTAATACATACTTAGTTAAGTCGATCGTCAGCCGCATGCACAGTGACCGCTGGCAGAGTCTCCACGCAATGGGTCCCTGAAGATGCGTACCTCGATCTCTTATAAAAAACATTTTTACTTTGCCCTGCACTCTAATGGTTTTTCAACGTTCGACTTAGCGCCGAGAGTTGAAAATGTAACAACTGAAAGGCCACCTGAACACATAAGACGAAGGACAGTTCGAGATGGCACGCAAATAAAGTGGTTTTGTTTTTGTAAAGTTGTTGTTTGTTCCAAAACATAGGTAGGAAATTATGGAGAAGAATCAGCAAAAGACTACGCGGACGCTCTTTTCAATTAAGGATGTACTCACCTGAAGAAAATCTTTACAGCTGTTACAAGATCCCGAAAGGTCCCTGCACCTATCAGCAGGTCAATCACTAGAACATGATTTGAAACATTACCTACTTAGCTTAGAGTTTGTTTACCTACATTATTACAAATTGATTTGTAAAATCAGACATAATTATCGCATCAAGGTTACGCATGAGGAAAGTGCATTCAACGTAGATTAGTAATGTTTTGACTGAGGATATTGTACTATGTATGTTGTCTGTCTGTAAACATTTAATTGAAAAAAAATATAAATAAACCTTGCCCCACATTTAAAATTTCTCGGTCCGCCACCGCTACAACTGACAGTCCCTTCCGCCCCACCCAGGGCGGAAGGACTCATTTGATGATTTTTACCACGTCAAAAAAAAAAAAAAAAGTCGTGTCCGGTGACCCGGTGCGGCCGTCACCCACCGGCCACACTGACTCCAGCCTTACTTTCTGACCTGTCTCTGTTTGGGCGACGGACTGAGCTACAATTGTGCACTCGAGAAGCACTCTGGCTCAGAGGACTGTACAGCACAGCTGTGCAACACAGCTCTGCACAGAGGACTGTTTTTGATTCCTATGTTATGAAAGTGCTTGTTTAATGGCCAGTGTCCGGTGATGGTCCCCGTTACCAGGCACAGGCTGCTTCTGTCAAGGCACAGCAAGCGCCTGGTCAGTTTATGATCAAGGGATGGCACGGTCTTACTGGATTGTCTGCAGCCTGGTATCGAGGTCCACCAGCTCTCGGCCTGTGCGTGAGTGAGTTAAAGGAACCGTCTGCGTAGTTGACTGAAGGGGCGGGCACGACAGGTCATTCCCTTATCATGAACAGGTTCATATCTCGACTCAGGTTCATCTGTATCTTATCATAAGATTAACGTGTCTCACTAGTGAATGAATGTTTGTGTATTTTCGGAAATATCTTCTTATCAAATTAAGAAGTGTCTACAAAATTATCAAGGTTAAGCAAAGTGCAACAAACTGATTACACACTTTTGTTTATTAATTACTTAATTGTTATCTTTTACTAATTTTATTTAATGAATCGTAATATTTTTGATGTCAAGGGCGAGAGTTTGCCGAAAAACGTTTTAGAAATAAAAGGGTTATTAGCCCAATATTATCAGTTATAGACTAGAAAGGAATGTTTTGTATATATAGTTAAAAACTAATTAGGAAGGCATCAGTAATTGCAATCAATTTTATAGAAATGGAAGTCAATAAAGTGAAAATGGAGTTTATAGCTTACGCAGTTTTGTTAGGAGTGATAGTGAGAGAAGGATACGGTATGGAATTTTACATACTTATCTAAATATATAAAAGTAAGAGGTCATACACTCACCTATCGCGAAATATCGCAACCCGCTTGACATATAAAGGTGAAAGGCAGGGAGCTAGATAATAATTAAGTAGTAGACGTCCGCTAAGAACGGATTTTTCAAAATGCACCCCCTAAGAGAATCAAACGGGGGTCCGACATTTACGTGGACGAAGTCGCGGGCAAAAGCTAGTTTCACTTACTGACTGGTCTTTTGTCAGTAAGAGTGTGACAGACCCTGGCGTTAATCCCTTCCCACAATTATGTCGGGGTACCTGGGAGCGTACGCACCTTCTGTGATCCCCGCCAAATAACTTACCTCAACATTTCGCGTACATCTAATACATTACACTGACCTCACCCTAAGTGGCCAGCGCATATCCCGCTTTTTAAAATTGTCATTATAAAATTTACTTTAACGCACATGATTTAAATCCCCAACTTGAATAGCAAGCAATTTGCTGTGACGGTGCTAATACTGCTGGTAGTGACCGATGAGTACAGTACCTAATGTAATGTTCCAGGAGTACCACTACTACCTTCAGAGCACAAGCCCTTCATCATAGGTGGGGAGGACGCAACAGAAGCATATGCTCCATACATGGCTGCCCTGATCTTTGGCGACCGCGTGAAGTCACTGTTGTGTGGAGGTTCCCTCATCAGCAAGGTCTTCGTGGTGACGGCTGCCCATTGTGTTGAACCCGTCAAATCGGAAGACGAGACTTTGTTACAGTAAGTGATCATTTTTTTATGTCCTGTTGGATGACCAGGGTTGCTTTCATGGTCTCAAGGCTGGCAGAGGAGGTGAGGTTCAGTTATTCAGAAAGTTGAAGTTAGGGATGGTCCATCGTCCACAAGATACCACAATGGTTGTGTGAAATCAAGTGTATGTTTTTTTGGTCGAACGCGCGATTTCTAAACCGAAAAATTAATTTACCCGAAGCATATTTAGATTATAGCTGTAGGTATTTCAAGATAATATTCTAAATATTTTTAATACATCTCACTTCACCTCCACCTGACAAAAACTTTCCAAAAAAAAACAATAGTGATTAATGGAAGACTCTTAGTTGCAAATGAAGATGACTGATCACTCAAAGATAATTATTGTACTGCTTCCACAGGACCTTCCACATCCGAGTAGGATCTAACCAATGGAACTCTGGAGGCACTTTATTAAATATCAAAGACTTCCACATGCATCCTCAATGGGACCCCAAGAACATCAAGCATGATGTAGCAGTATTAGGCACAGTGGAGAAAGTGGTACTGGGAGACAATGTAGCTCTCATTGGGATGGCGTTCGACGATGTCGCTGACAACGAGAACTGCCTGGTCGCTGGCTGGGGACGGACTGGACCTAGGATTGAAGGAGACGTTATTGTAACTATCTTGTTTACTCATTATAATTTCTCTAAATAGGGCTTAGTCATCTCTTAACTGCCATGGCTTACATCTTTATTATTTATCCTTTTATTGCTTTATACTCATCTTCATTGAGAAGCAACAAGAATATTGTAATCAGGATTTTGTAAAAACCTAACTGAAAAGACTGTCCGTGGAGCTTTTGTGCTCGTTATTCTCCATCACTCAAAACAACAGTATGCTTAAGAAATAACGACTCGACTTTGACTTTCATAATTTAAAAATCTCTGATTGCATTTACATATCGTTTAAGTTGTTACAAGTAGATTCGTTTCTTAGCATGTTTCATGCGATGCAGTTTAGCCAAGCGATTGGCTGCTGTGCAACGTGCCGCTGATTTGATTCCCGCATGAAACAAATATTTCTATGATTTACAAGTAGGTAGTTGTTCCGGGTCTGTTTAATTGTGTATATTTAAGTTAAATGGGTGCATTGATCAACGTCAACGCATCCATGAAATAGGAAAAACCAAAGAAAAAGAAAAATCCATGAAAACTGCCATCCCATTATTACTATAAACATGCAACAGTTTGGATGGATGGATGTTACTCATCAAGCCAGAACGGCTGAACGAATCTGGATAAAATTTGGCACAGAGATAGATTATAAGTCGTCTGGAATAGCACATAGGGTACATTTTATCCCGGAAAAACATACGATTCCCTTGGGACAATATCACAACTTTGACGCGAATGAAGTCGTGGGTTGAAAGAAAGATTGTATAGGTACTTAGTTACAATTTTTTTTTCCAGCACCTGCAACCAACGCCTGATAATCTGCAAGTCTTATACATGAACACTCTGGCTCACAAACTGTGCCAGAAACTAATGAGTGAGGTCTCAGGGGGTGCCGCGCCGCCCATCCAGAGCGACATTGAGATCTGCACCTTCCATTCCCGAGGACACGGCATGTGCATGGTGAGTAGACAACATTATACACGTTATATAAAGTTAACATCAGAAGGCGAATTCCCGTAATTAAAAACGTTCAAAATCTATAAATTAATTTTCTAGTAATACTTAACGTTATTCCAACGTAAACGACTAATAAGCTCCGGTATTTCCCAACAAATTTATATTTGTTAGGAAATAAAGCAGCTTAAATGCAGTAGACATTACTATTAGCCAATTACAAAAACTACTTAACAAACTTTTGACTTATCCTTCTGATTTTTTTATTCTCTTTCTGTGTCTAGGGTGATTCAGGCAGTGCCCTCGTGAGGCGAAGCACCAGGGAACTGATCGGCATCGTGTCCTGGGGCTACGACTGCGCCGGTGGGGCTCCAGATGTATATGTCAGAACGAGCGGAGTTAAGGATTTCTTTGAGCCTTTTCTCAACCAGAATGACGACTGATTTGATTGTTACATTGTTGTTCTTATCGCTGTTAATAAATGACTAAGTTTAAAAAACAAACCTGTTTTTATTGGATAGTTTTTGCTCGCGGCTTTTTTCGCCTGGAAGTCTAAATCAAAGTCGTTCTTAGCTGTACGTCTACTACCTATTAACTACCAACGTGTTTAGGCAGTGAGAGAGAGACCGCTGGACCGTTGTTCCGATGGTTATAGGCTATATGACGTCACAAAATCCAATACCCTTAAAAAGCAGGTTAATAACACGAAATCAAAAAAAAAAATTAATTCACTGTTTCATGTTTTGTGGTCTAATGAACGGTGTTAATAAACACATTCCAATAATCTACAAACAATTTAAATCTGGTATATAATTACTAATATTGAAATAAATGTTTTGACTTTGACTTTGACTATACAGGGTTATTTTGCAACCACCATCCTCGATAACCTTATCAATTGATGAAAAAAAAATTACATGATTTTCACCATTGTCCGCTACTAAAATCACAATGTGTGGAATAAATACAGTTCAACAATAGGTTGTTGAACTTGACTGCACACGCGCTTACCTCAACATTCGGGAACGCACATAAACAGCACGCACTACGCCCCCCTTGCTGCGTGTCTCTACATTCTGATTTTTTACGGATATTTTCTTTTGAATGTTTTTTTTGTTTTTGTTATTACTTTTCATTTTTTTATTCCTCAATTGATAAGGTTATCAATTCTAAATAATTTCTGAAAATTCGGATGGTGTTTGCAAAATAACCCTGTATGTTAAACGTTAAACGCACCCACGATACAGGAGATATTCGTAGTAGGTAAGGCAAAGTTAAAAAAAAATGCCACCAATAACTTTCAAAGTATTTATTTAAAAGTCATCAATTATTTACAGCCGAAGTCATAAAGTAGCTCGAAGTCCGTGAGCAAAAGCACTTGATTCTGAATCATTCAACCAGGTCCATCTTCAGATCTTCAGACAACGTTGGCTCTCAACCAGTTCTGGTAAGCGCTGACCCTGACGAACATGTCAGGGGCTCCACGGGCGCAGGGGAAGCCCCAGGAGACGATACCGAACTGATGGCCATTGTCGGCGCGTCTCAGAGCACTGCCAGAGTCACCCTGGAAGAAGGAAAGAAGAGTTGAAATACGCAGTCAATAATAAAACTAAACATCTTATTCCTAATTTAAATGCAACACTGGATGGATGAATGTTTGTTACTCAGTTACGCCAAAACGGCTGGATATGGATGAAAAGCACAGAGAAAGGTAATAGTCAGAAACAGCACTTAGGCGTACTTTTTATCATGGAAAAATGTAAGGTTAATAAGATAATTTTTGACTTTTGCCTTAATTCGGAAATTTAGGAAGACCAAAGCAATATTAGGGTGAGTAACAATAGGAACAGTTGCTTATTCTAAGCTGCGCAAGCAGTGGCGTAGCTACCCAGGGGCTAGGCGGGGCAGTGCCCCGGGGCCCTCAAGCACAGGGGGCCCTCGAATCCTTACCAGAAAATCTCGATCGAACGGAAATTTTTAAAAATTTATCCCAATAAATATGACAGGTTGCAACCCGACTTCAACTCAGTTGAGAGAAATTCGACACACACAGTTAAAAAATTGCAGTAGGGCCCCATTTTTTCATTTGCCCCAGGGCCCTTGGTTACCTAGCTACGCCACTGTGCGCAAGGCAAGCTTATCCTGGGGAATGTCTACTTGACCACGTCTAACCGTATCCACTGCCCACGATCGGTGAGTCCCACCTGCCAGCCAACGTTCCTATAAGTGTTTTGGGTGCAGAGATGAGCATCTTTTGCGGATAAGAGTTTGGTCAAGACTGGTTCTATTGCCAAATTATGAACCGACTTCGGTTGAAAAAATATTGGCAGACAATTTAAAATTATTTCAGTTTTTATGACTGTCACATTCCTCTTCATCAAAATTCTTTTAAATTACTAGTCTACGACTCATTTGCAAAAAAAAAAAAATATAATACTCACGTTGCAAGTACCAAATCCAGCGGAGTGGAAGGTGCAGACCTCGATATGTGGCTCAACTGGGGGAGCACGTACGTTCAACTCTACAGAGGCGCGAGCCACGCGAGCCACACAGTCGTTACCATCAAGGGTGGTAGGACGCAGCTCCAAAAGAGTAGCAGACAAAGCACCGCCAGCCTAGAATGTGAAGAACGATGTTCACAATCAACTGAGAGATTCGTAGATACATACACACTGAATGAATCTGGAAGTGCTAAATAGTGAGTTATTGTGATATTACGAGTAAGGTTAAAGATTTTACATCTCTAGAATGTCTCGTGTACTACATACGTATAAGTTATACAACATAACACAACATCACGCCTGCAATCTCCGAAGGGTTAAGCAGAGGAGTGCCTACATTAGTACACCCATATTTCGCCAGTTATGTTTAAGTCCCATATAGTATCTATTGCAATCAACCGGGCATAAATCCAGACTTCGTAGCTACTATTGAGAAATTCCTATAGAATCCAATAACACTGCCTGGGAATCGAACCCAAGACCTCATGCTCAAATTGATTAATTGGCTTAGTAGATAAAACAAAAATGTCTTCGTTTCGCGGATGGCAATAAAATTAAGATGTGAAACACACACTACATCACACCACTAATTTAATTAGCATGTAGGTACCAGGATAACCTAGGTCAATTCGTTCTACTTATTAAAGTTTATCTTATAACTTACCCTGATTCTGCCCCACCCGGCGACCCTAGACGGGACACCACCTCCGACGAAGGAGTAGTCGATGGGCACGATGTTCACGAGGTTGCTGAGGACAACGTTGGAGCTGGTGATGAGGATACCGATGTCGTTCTTGATGGTGGCAGAGACGTAGTTGGCGTGGGTGACGTTGCGAGCCAGGGTGTAGGCGGCGCCGCCGGTGTTCCAGCGGTTAGTGCCCATTGTCACACGCAGAGAGCTGTGGAAAGAGATTTGTAACATCAATACGATGTAAAAAAGAGATGTATATTATGGCATAATAACAGATAGTTCAATATCCTTTGAAATAACGTTCACATTGTAGCGACATCTATCGCACAGCATGCGAACTACAACTCAATGTCTAAATCGCGCTATCAGAGTTTGCCGCGATATTAGCATAATTATATACAAAATCCCGACAATAACCGTCGGGCAGTAGCCCACCAGACACAACAACCGTCTGGTCGGAGGATCCTCCCTTTTCAACGGAGGATGAGAAACTTTACTCCCTGTTTCTCTCTCTGTATATATTATTTTCGTAGGCTAATAAACAAATAAGTAACCTAATTTCATGTGGTCTAATATCATATTTCATATATTATAACCTTTTGCTCTTATATCATTTAGTATAATGTTAAATTATAATTTCCAATTTGTATAATATTCTTTTTACTTATATGTATAACATTCAGTAGACCTAATTTTTTACAGCTTAGGCTCTAGACAGACGGACTGCATTTCAACTGCAATCCAACTGCAAATTTGCAGTTCGGATGCAGTTTGAATGCAGTTGACACGACTGCAATAGAACTGCAAACCAACCGTGCAGTCCAATTGCAGTCGGCGTGCAGTCGTGTGAACTGCACACCGACTGCAATCGAACTGCATCCGAACTGAGCGGGGGCGGAGCGTTAAAGTAGTGCGGGCGGGTGGGTATGGTGCAGTTCGGATGCAGTTCGATTGCAGTCGGTGTGCAGTTCACACGACTGCACGCCGACTGCAATTGGACCGCACGGTTGGTTTGCAGTTCTATTGCAGTCGTGTCAACTGCATTCAAACTGCATCCGAACTGCAAATTTGCAGTTGGATTGCAGTTGAAATGCAGTCCGTCTGTCTAGAGCCTTATACAAACAAATACTTCAATGTCAATTTTCCTTACTTGGAGAGAGAGCCGCCGCTGAACACCGCAGCGATGCAATGAGCAGCAGTCAACACCGTACGCTGGGAGATCAGAGAACCTCCGCAGAGGAAACTCCTCACCAGCACTCCGCTGGACATGGCCACCATGTGAGGGTGGCTGCCGATGGCCGCCTCGGTGCCACCGACGATGCGAGCATTAGCGTCGGTGTGGTCGAAGAAGATGGACATGTCATCTTCGGGCGTTGGGAGGGCTGGAAGACGAAATTCGTATTGTAGTAACTGACTAAGTATGAAGTGTTCGGAATGAGTACGTATGCTCACTATATTTTTTTTTGTTTCTTCATTTTCTTTTTATTCTTGGAAATTTTCTGTACCTGTGAACCTATCACCTACTATGTTTTGTTTCTGCATGACCCTTTTTTTTTTTTTAGGTGGTAAAAATCATCAAATGACTCCTTCCGCCCTGGGTGGGGCGGAAGGGACTGTCAGACTTTTACTGACTAAAAAACCACCCTGTTCCTTCTGTTGCCCTTTACGTTCCGGGGCCACGGTATCCTGTTAAGACGTCCCGCAACCCCGGTTCTGCATGACCCTAAGGTAGACTAGTAGAAAATGCCCAAGGCATTAAGTCCGCCTTTGTACAGTGTATTTTTTTACATGTGCATAAAGTTTTTTTTATAAATATTTTGAATGAGTGCTTTTTAAATTCATTGATCTAAGAAGTACAAACTGTCTGAGAGTAAGTACTTTCTAAGTTTGGTTTGGTCCCGGCTTGATTGAGAACGATACGACTTATATTTTACCCGACTGCGCCAGTAAGAGGGTTATGTTTTTCGAGTGTATGTATGTATATTTCTTCAGTACGCTTTGTAACCTAAACGGCTTAATGGATTTTAGCTTGAGAGGCGTCGTTCATATCAGCCTATGGCCGTCCACTGCTGAACATAGGCCTCGCCCAAAGAGCGCCAACCACCCCGGTCTTGGGCAGCCCGCATCCATCCGCTGCCCGCCACCTTCTGTCATCAATCATCAATTGTGTCTCGTTACGTGGGACTTGAGTAATTAAATCGTCGGTCTACCATGCAGCAGGGCGTCCTTCATCACGTTTGCCTAGACGTGGTCTCCACTCTAATGGAGGTGTCGTTGATCGTCTTAATTGTAACTATTGTAAGAGTGGCACTAGGTATTTTAATATTATACAAATCAAAATGGCCGATTTCCGACACCATAGTATGTCATCAAAAATAATTTTTCCCCAAATCCTGTCTTCATTAGTGATGAGGGATTATTCAGATAATTTATATACTTATACTCTTTATCACCTTAATTAACTAAAGTTCATTGTCTTATCAGATAAATAGAGCTAATTATGACAGGTAATTAATGAAAAAATCATAGGCACGTGACCAATGATAAGTACTAGATAATCGACAGAACCACTTTGATGATACGGTTGGCGCAATATCTGAGCAATCGAGGGTCCTCCGACCACTCTATTTTTAATTTATATAAATCATTACAGAATATCACAGCAGTCATCGATAATATTGATATACCTCCATGATTTTATAATGTCCTAAATTAAGTCTCAAAACCTTTTTAAAATGATTAGCAAAGTAGTCGATAAAGTTAATTTTACAATAAGTAATAGATAACAAACGACGGTTATCAGATATAAATAATTAAAATACACTGATTTGTAAATTACAGTTAGGTGCAGTCAAATACTAATCTCGTAATCCAATCTGTTTGTTCAAACTTGGCTGAAAATTTGTAAATATAACGAAAGATAAGAATTGTAATTAAAAAACGATTAGTGATTGTGATTGGGTAATTAGGGTTCCGTACCTCTATCGGCAAAAACGAAACCCTTATAGAAACTCTTTCTGTAGATGGTTCAGTGACGGTCACTTTCGATTGATCTACAGATACATCTCAAGCTGCGTTTATAGGAAGCTCCACGGTAGCCCGCGAAATTCAAATTTTCTTACGTTTTTTGCAATTTGCAAGTCAGTATTAGGTTTAATGTTGATTAAAGTATGATTCGCGGGCGTAAGAATTAAGTGTGTATTTTCAGAATTATAACCATTTAACTCAGCAATAAAACTCCATAGGGCCAGGTAACCCGAAAGAATGACTATTTTATGAAATCTTGATATTTTAGGATTACTTATACCGACTTATGTAGTTATTATACTGATTTTAATAGTTATAATTTTGAAAATACATACTTCTTACGCTCGCGAATCATACATTAATCAACATTAAACCTAATCCTAATACTGACTTCAAATTGCAAAAAACGTAAGAAAATTTGAATTTCGCGGGCTACCGTGGAGCCTCGCGTATCGCAACACGTGGGAAAGCTATCGATTTATCACATTAGTTTAAGAACTTAAGTACTTATTAAGGTTAATTAAAAAAGGTTTATTATTTTTTGGGTTTCTGTTTTTTCGGCGGTTTAATTTTTTTGTTAAAAAGTTTTTATTTTACTGTATATTTTTTGAGGCTATAATCTATTAATCTACTAATTACTACATCCTTAAGTTTTGTTTACTTTTGTAGTAGCTAAGTTAGTACTTACTTTACTTCAACTCAATATTAAAATCTGTGAGTGAACAATCAATCATCAATCAAGCAATGCTGTCAGCCTTTTGGGCACTTGCCCCATTGACAGCGATGCGGATGAATTTTTTAATGCCCTATGAGGTCTCCTTTCTGCCTTTTTTTAATAAATTGTACATATTTTACATTTACTTTAAGGTTTTATGTTTAGGTATAAATGTATATATAAAATAAATAATAGTATCATCCCCTGTTTTCCTACACGTTTTTCTTTTGGGGGGTTGGTAAAAATCATCAAATGAGTTCTTCCGCCCTGGGTGGAGCGGAAGGGATTGTCAGACTTTTACTGACTAAAAATCCATCCTGTTCCTTCCGTTGCCTTTGCGTTCCGGGGCCACGGTATCCTGTTAAGAGGTTCCGCGACCCCGGCAGGCGTTTGGCCCTATTGGAGCCCCGACCCTGTGCTGACAGCTCTTTAAGGCGCGCGTGGAACAACCCGGGCCTGGTCCTTGATCAGACAGCGAGCTACCCATCACTCACCGTCCGCAAGCCCGCGCCTACGGTGGACGGATATCGCCTCGCGACGTCCAACGCCCTGGGCGTTTCCCGCAGCGGTGTTTTCCTACCCTTAGGGTTGGAATTGTATATGTGTTCAAATGTATATTGGACCAACTTCGGGGTATACCCTTTCCAACAAAAACGTCCTCCGTTTTTTCGTCGGTTGAAAAAAAAATAGAATCTTGGTCTACTCACCAAAGCACCCAACCAGGAGCGTAAATACCAGAAGTCCGGTTTTGATGTCCATGTTTAACAACACCCGAAGACTGATTAATAGTTTTACAACACATGCTCATATTTATAACAATCATTAATAAGATAATCATTAATAGCACTGATTGATTACCACTGATAAGCTGGACAAAATAGGTAGTAGGTACGCAATAGTGCCGTCAGCGAAGTTTTATCACTGATAGGCGATAGCGTTTGGTGACGGCCTCGTAGGCCTCGTTTAATTCTCAAATATTGAAAACCCAATATCAATCAGCAATCCGCAATTCTCAGTAGCAATCCGGAGTCTGAAAGCTGGTGGACAGAGGGCAGGGCGGAAAAACTAAATGATAATGATGATATTTAATAATAGCATTTCCAAATGATCAGTGCACAAAGTCCATGCTGGGGGCCTATGCTAGTGGCGGACCCAGTGGGGACGCTAAGGGGCTCAACCCAAAAAAGCATCTGAGTTCTTCTGTGACAAATCTTAAAGTGAACTTGATATTATCCTACCTTTATTATCCATTATCCTGCCTAGGGTAAAGTTTAAATGACGTGTGCAAAAATAAACGGGACAATCGACAATCTGGATCCGCCACTGGCCTATACATTTCTAAAACGTCTTCTCCTTCTTTTCTAAGTTCAAAATAAATGTAACTGAAACAGAGCTTTTTCAAAAATTCTGGTGGCTTGATATTGGCTGAATAGATATTATAAACATACCTATTCGTTTTAAAATGTATGGATAAGTTGTTTTGTATTTGTATCTATGGGGTCTCCAACCAACTCAAAACAGCCTCTTAGCCTTGATTAAGAGAACTTCTCGAGATTTTGGGGCGCCTCAGGACTGGCCCAGGGCGGGCCAGATATTAACATTCACGTCAATAAAAAAAATATACATTAATTTTATTACCTTAATCGGGACCTCATGGATCTCACGACCACGACCGGTCGCGGTGACCGCATTAATGGCCATCTGCCCAGTTGTGGCCTAACTCTCTTCTCCATTGACTCCATTAGTTTCTGCGATCATTGCAGCAATGACCCTTCCACCTAGTTCGTAATTCCACAAGCTTCGCTCTTAACAACTTTTGTATCCAACGTAAATGGAAAAACCTACATTATTACATTTGATAATAACATAAATATTATATCTTAACACTGTAGATAATAATCTAGTGATTATTTTCATCATGAATCAAGTTTGTTATTATCCAATGAAAATGCTTTAAAACGTAAATTGGCAATACATACCTACCTAGGTACTATTAAGGCGAGCACATTCAGAGGAAAATATGCTGTAGTGTCTGTTCTGCTGTAGTGTTGTTTTGACAGGAATTTCTCAATAGCAGCCTCGGAGTCTGGATTTGTGCCCGGTTGATGGCAATAGGTTCGCCCCGTATCTATTCTATATCTATACATATAATAAAACAGTAAAAAAACTGTGTCTGTACATTGAATATATTAAAAAAATAATAATTGAGGGGGGTTTAGAAACAGTAATAGAGCATGAAACCAAAAAAAAAATTCTGTCTGTTTGTCTGTGTGTCTGTTTGTCTGTTTGTCTGTTTGTTTGTACACGCTAATCTTCGGACCTACTTGACGGATTTGAATGATTTTTTTTTTGTTGTATAGGTATTAAGTCTGGGCAACATATAGGCTATAATTTATCTTGGAAACTTGAACACCTGATGCAGAACCGCAACAGACCAGCTAAACTATAAGAAATACAAAAATGGTACCGTAGCAAAAATTGTTTCACGTGATGAGCATTTTCTGCTAATAGAATAAATTTGAAGATCTGGAACACCTGATGTGGAACTCCAAGAGCCCAGCTATACTATATCATATATGTATAGGAATGACGTCTTAGCAACAGTTGTTCAGCCTGATGAGCACTCTCTGTTGTCGTATAAAATTTGAAGATCTGGAACACCTGATGTGGAACTCCAAGAGCCCAGCTACACTATAACATATATAGGAATGACATCTTAGCAAGAGTTGTTCAGCTTGATGAGCACTCTCTGTTGTCGTATAAAAGAAGATCTGGAACACCTGATGTGGAACTCCAAGAGCCCAGCTACACTATAACATAATTATATAGGAATGACGTATTAGCAAGAGATGTTCAGCCTGATGAGCACTCTTTGTTGTCGTATAAAATTTGAAGATCTGGAACAGCTGATGTAGAACTCCGAGAGCCCAGCTACACTATAACGTATATATACATATATATGAATGACATCTTGGCAAGAGTTGTTCAGCTTGATGAGCACTCTCTGTTGTCGTATAAAAGAAGATCTGGAACACCTGATGTGGAACTCCAAGAGCCCAGCTACACTATAACATAATTAGATAGGAATGACGTCTTAGCAAGAGTTGTTCAGCCTGATAAGCACTCTCTGTTGACGTATAAAGATTGTAGATCTGGAACACCTGTTGTGGAACTCCAACAGCCCAGCTACACTAGGTATAATACATACAGGAATGACGTCTTAGCAAAAGTTGTTCACACTGATGAGCACTCTCTGTTGTCTTTTAAAATTTGAAGATCTGGAACACCTGATGTGGAAATCAAATCTATCACTAATTTCAATGTATAATTATAAAATAACATAAGCTGGGAGTACCTCCACGCGGTGAAGGCGGTAACAGTTTAGGACTGATTTTCGATGAAAATTCTATGAATCATTGAAAATATCACTTTACTGACTAAAACTCCCATTTACTATTTTCGATTTTGACGACCCCGTTGTCGCTAGCATAAGCAACAGGATCCGCGTACGAAGTCGCGGGCAGAAGCTAGTTACATAATATGGGACTTAAACATAACCGGCGAAATGTGGCTGTACTAGTGGGTAACACCTCTGCATAGGTTATGTTAATATGTACTTACCTACATACAAAAATTATCATATTAAACTGATTGATTTTGGTGGAAATCAAAAACCCGAATATTACAACGATTAATTATTATCAATGATGAGTAGGTAAGTGATCACCCTGGGTATTTTAAATTCGGATAATGATTTTGAAAGCGTGTTGTTTTGGGGGCAGTGCTTACTTATATGCCAAGGCAGTGTACGCTGTGTACGACTCAATCGCGGCGGTAAGACCCCTCTTTGAGGAGTGGCTGGAGAGGCGCCACGGCGTCCTCACCTTCCGGCTGACGCAGGTCCTCACCGGACACGGTTGTTTCGGGAGGTTCCTGTGTCGGATTGCACGGGAGGAAACGCCCGGGTGTCACCACTGTGTGGACCGCCCGGAGGACACGGTGGAGCATACGGTGCAGGTTTGCCCCGCTTGGGTACAGCACCGCCGTGTCCTCACGGAGGCGATAGGCGGCGGCGACCTCTCGCGTCCGAACCTGGTTCAGGCCATGCTCCGGGGCGAGAGGGAATGGGATGCAGTCACCTCCTTCTGCGAAGCAGTAATGCTAGCGAAGGAGGAGGCGGGCCGCGTGAGGGAGAGAACATCCTCCACCTCACGCCCCAGCCGCCGCGGGAGACGCCCAGGGCGTCGGACGTCGCGAGGCGACATCCGGCCACCGTAGGCGCGGGCTTGCGGACGGCGAGTATTGGGTAGCTCGCCGTCCGATCAAGTACCATGCCCGGGTCGACGGCGCGTTCTGTTCGCGCGCGCCTCAAAGAGCTGTCAGCACAGGGACAGGGGCCCCAATAGGGGCCAAACGCCTGCCGGGGTTGCGGGACGTCTTAACAGGATACCGTGGCCCCGGAACGTAAAGGGCAACAGAAGGAACAGGGTGGTTTTTTAGTCAGTAAAAGTCTCACAGTCCTTTCCGCCCCACCCAGGGCGGAAGGAGTCATTTGATGATTTTTACCACCTAAAAAAAAAAAAAAAGGCAGTGTACGACTAAACGCCGACAGACACTACGCCGACAGACTGAAGGTATGAACCAGAACGAAAAATCATAATAGAAAAAATGTAGGTAACTTTCGTCTTCGTCAAGGGCCTTCGTCAGACTTTTTACCGACCGATTACCGTATCGGGCGATTATTTTATAAATTCGTCGGCCATCTTCTTGTAGGACATGTGCGTTGGTATATTGGAATTCATATTATGTTCCATTTCTCTCCGACAAAAATCGGTCTCGGTCACCGATTATAAATTATCGGACGTGGATGTAGGCCGTAACGGCCTGGCCACAGCTAACGGCGGCGCGAATTGCGGGGCGTCTGGAGTCGCGTCTTGCGGTGAGCGACTCAAACAAATGGTAGAGAAACTATGAAGTATGCCACAGCTACCGCGGCGCGACCTGCGGCGCGTTGAGCGTCGCGAACTGCGAATCGATGAGCGTCGGGCGTTCTCGGCGGCGACGGGCGGTGCGTCTTGCGAATGAAACAAATGTACTAGCGAGTATCGAGGCGGCCACAGCTCAGAGCGGCGCGCGCGGCGGCATCGGTGGACGCATTCGGGATCGCGCGACCGAAACAAATAATTTTGTTTTTATCGCGCGTTTTTTTATAAAAGTAATGGATACGGAACAATTTATAAGCGAAATATTGAGTAGACCAGCAGTATGGATGTCAAAACATCCACATCATAAATATAGGCATGTTATAAAAAAGTTGTGGGCCCAAATAAAACAACAATTTCCTGTTAATAGTGGTAAATATTTATTACCTATTTTTTACAAGTAATGTAGATACGGCAATTTAGTTCAAACTTTTGATGGGGGCCATTTAATTTAAACTTTTGATTAATTTTAATAGTTTAGCCGTTCTCTAAATACGTCCACCGCTGACGCCGCCGCGGTCGCAACAACTCTAGCTGTGGCATACCATCGCAATTCGCGCCGCCCGCCGCGACTCCAGACGCCCCGCAATTCGCGCCGCCGTTAGCTGTGGCCAGGCCGTACGTGACTTTTAACAACCGTTAAGAAAATCGATCCTGTATCATGGCGTAAACAATCAACAACATTTACTACGATATCAAAATAACTACCTACTCAATCCAAGCCACACGCACATAAACTTTATGTAATAGGAAAAACACAGGAGATAAAATTATTTGTATTTCCCTAATCTGAAAATAGTAATTATCTGATCATAATCTGATTGTATTTCTTAATCATGTTTGTTAATGAATAGATTGATAACTGTAGGTAATTTATACATAAGTAGGTACCTACTTATAGCTTCTTTCTTTATCGTGTGATCAGTAAGGCCTTACGACCCCACACACCCTAGTGTCTAGTTTGACATGGTTTGGATGGAACAGTAAGTCTAGGTTTCCTCACGATGTTTTCCTTCACCGATGCCAGTGATGTCCAAGATAAACTTTAGAAAGTAGGTATATGAATTGAAAAATTCACATTGGTACTTGCCCGGATTTTAACCCACAACCTCATGCATGAGAGGTGAGCGCCTTAACCACTGAGCCACCACGTGCAACCGTACTTATAGCTACAAAAGAACAACGTCGCCACTGTACCACTGACGTTACCTATTCAATAATTCTGAATCTCCAAAGTTCGATGAGGAAAAACGATACTTTATTCGGCCTATGTTTGGGGCCTTTTTTTTAAGGATAGGAAATCATCAAATGATTTCTTCTGCTACGGCCGGCGCGCACACATGTGGGTGTCGAAAGCGGTGGCGTAGAGGGGGCATGGCGGCATGTGAGATCGTCATGCCGTTTGACGTCAGCGCAACGACTTTACTGCCAATGCGCCAATAGACGTTAAACATAATAAAATATGTATGCAAAATTTCAGCTCAATCGGATAACAACAAATGGTCGAAAAATGGTTTGCAAATTTTGAAAGGACAACTTATTTACATACTTACATACGAAGTGCAAGCTAAATAAAAACTTAAATAAAAGATAAAAAAAAGCATTTTTTTAAATTAATATTTATTATATTATTAACTTACAGCAGAAATCATAACTCATAGCCCAAATATAGAATCAACCCATCCCAGATCATTAAGGGCATCAAACAATGTTTGCTCGCAACCAGCTCTGGTAAGCGCTGATCCTGACGAACATGTCAGGGGCTCCACGGGCGCAAGGGAAGCCCCAGGAGACGATACCGAACTGCCGGCCGTTATCGGCGCGGATCAGGGCACTGCCAGAGTCACCCTGGAAGAGGAGAAAAAAAAGAATACACCATAACATCACGCCTGTAATCCCCGAAGGGTTAAGCAGAGGTGTACCCAGTAGTAGGTACATCCACATTTCGCCAGTTATGTTTAAGTCCCATGTAATAGAGGGCGACCCTATTGCGAACAAACAGGCACAAATCCAGACTCCGAGGCTGCTACTGAGAAATTCCTGATGGAAATCCTCAATAACACTTGCCCAAATTGAATAAATTATTTTAAACCGACCGGCCATTTGTAATTTATAATTTATAATTGATTTAATTATTTTTTTCTAATTGACTCATTTATGTAGATATTTTCTAATTTATAATTTTAGAATATTAGTTGAATTTTATTTTAATGTTACTTTATTCTAATTTTAATTGATGAACAGTACCTACCCGGCGATAAATATTGCACATCGACCTTTATCGTATTTCGTATTTTATACAAAGAATAAAAAGAATTATCAAAAGAAGCAAATCATAATTGTTTTAACAGCTCTTAATAGATACCGGACTGTTTGTATTTCGTGCGACAGAGATAACGCTCTACGAAGCCGAAATTGGCCGATTGTCTCTTTCCAAAGGTCGATGTGCAATATTTATCGCCAGGTACTGTATGTTCTAATTAATAAAATATTAGTTGAATTTATTTTGTATTTTTTGATAATTAATTTCTAAAGGATGTAAGTATATCTGTGTTTTAATTTTATGGGTGTAAATTACCTGAAATAAATGGATTTATTATATTGTGGTTATCTTTAGGGGAGGCCAATGTAAAGCAGTGGACCTCATTGGGCTGATATGATGATGAATAGTTACTGTAGTATTGACATAAAACCTATTTCGTAGGTTGTTATAGCTGGCTGGTTAGAATATGTTTGTGTTTGTTGTGAGTGTCATTTGTTTTTTAAAAATAAACCAGTTAGACTCCAACCGCCGGCGTTTTGCTACTTATTACATTGGCGACGAGGATAATATTTTTAGTGATTTATTAAGTAAAGATAATTAAAAATGCCTATCGGAAAGTTAGAACCATTTGAAATTAGTTCTAAGCAGTGGCCAGCATATATTCGGCGTGTGGAGCAGTATATTGTGCTCAACGAAATCAAAGATGTGCTGCGAGTTCCTTTGTTGATTACCGTAGTAGGTGAAGTCACGTACGCACTGATGTGCGATCTTTGTGCTCCTAATCATCCAGAGACCAAAACCTTCGACGAGTTAGTAAAGGTGGTAGCGGACCATTTAGAGCCGCAACGGTCGGAAATTGCGGAACGCCATGTGTTTCGCCTACGCAAACAACACATTGAAGAATCCTTGACGGTATACTTGCAAGAATTGAAGCATCTCGCAACCACTTGCAATTTCGGCACTATGCTTGAAGAAAATCTTCGCGATCAATTCGTATCTGGTCTAGCAAACAGTGCGATGCGGTCGCGCATCTTTGCGGAGAAAAATATAAATTATAAAGATGCGGTGGAGCTAGCTCTGGCTTTGGAGGCTGCGGAAAGGCACGCGGAGGTGAGCGGCGCGAGTGCGGCGCCGGCGTTTAGCGCCTCGAGTGCGAGCAGCGAAGCGGGCGAAGGCCTGCATGCAGTGCGCGGAAGGCGCAGTGGCGGCGACGGCAGCTCGCGGGCGGCGCAGGCGGCCGCAGGGACGAGTGCCGCGGGCCGCAAGGATATGGTCTGTTGGCGGTGCGGGCAGGCACATCGGCCAGATCGATGTCGTTATGCCCATTACAACTGCGATAGTTGCAATCAGAGGTGATGTGCAGAAGAGGACGTAATGGTGATAGTGCTAAGGAACAATTTTTCTTAGATGAAAGTTTTGAGGATGGATTTTATAACCTTCATGACGTGTCGGTACAAGGTAACAAACCTTTCTTTATTAAGCTTAAAGTGGACAATGTTTTCTTGGATTATGAGGTTGATACCGGTAGCCGTATTTCAGCCATTAACGAGGCCTGCTATAAGAGACTGTTTCTATGTAAAAGAAAAAAAAATGATAATGTCATTTTACGTAGTTATACCGGTTCACGTATTGATCCTCTTGGTTATATTGTAGTTAATGTTACACTAAATAATGTTACGGCTAAGGACCAAGTTTTATACGTTATCAGAGGTGGTAGTCATCCATTACTCGGTCGAGATTGGTTGCAAGCGTTAAAAATTAATCAAATCACTTTAAATGATATAATAGATGATCAATTTGAGAACCAACGGTGTGTAGACTTTCCTGAAGTGTTTAGTGATAAGTTAGGTACTTTTAAAAAAACGCTTAGTCTACAACTTGCTGTTAGCACTGGTGTATGTGTACGCGCGCGGCCCGCGCCATTAGCGCTGCGGGGCAGGGTCGAGAGGGAGCTCGAGCGGCTTGAACGAAATGGTTCTGTTCACCGAGTTGAACATTCTAATTTTGGCACTCCAATAGTACCTGTCGTGAAATCTAACCGTGAGATTCCAATCTGTGGGGATTACAAAATCACAATTAATCCGAAGTTAAAACGAGACTTTTATCCTACGCCGCGGCTTGAAGGATTGTTTGCTAATCTTAGAAATGGTGAAGAATACACTATAATAGATCTTAGACACGCGTATGAACAGGTAATATTGGACGAGGCCTCACAGAAATGTACGGCTATTACGACACATGTAGGTACATTTGTTAATCGCTGGGTACCGTATGGTTTGTCGTGTAGTCCTGAAAATTTTCAGAAATTGATAGAAGAAATGTTATGGGGTGTACCAGGCACCGTTGTGTTTCTTGTTGGCATTTGCGTCACAGGTCGAGATAGACACACGGATTTGTGTAATTTGCGGGCTGTACTGGGCCGATTACGTGATATGAGGTTAACTGTAAAACTGAATAAGTGTTGTTTTGTGCAAAAAAGTGTAACATACTCAGGCTTTATTTTTGATAAAGAGGGGTTACATCCGGACGCTACAAAAATAGAGGCAAATAATAATGCACCCGAACCTAGTGATACTACGCAACTAAAGAGCTTCTTTGGTTTATTGAATTATTGTAGAAAATGTATTCCAAATCTTAGCGTATTATTATGCAAACGTGTTTTGGCTTATAATGTGGAGGGGCCAATTGTGCTCTCAGAGGATAGCAGCGGTTATGGTCTTGATGCTTTCTTGACGCACGCTTATAATGATGGGTCGGAGCGGCCAGTTAACTGTGTCTCGCGAACTCTAAATTCTGCTAAAAAATTCTACAGTCAATTCGACAAAGAAGCTTTAGCAATTTATTTTGGGTTAACGCGGCGTCGTCAGTACTTATTTGGCAGAAAGTTCGTGTTACACTTTGATAATAAACCGCTTAGTTCTATATACGGTGTTAAAGGCGGTATACCACAAACGGCAGTTAATCGTTTGCAAAGGTGGGCAATGCAACTGTCTGCTTACGATATTTCGGTGGTGTTTGTTCGTTCGACAGACAATGTTCCTGCTGACGCATTATCTTGTGTGCCGCTATCACTTCGCCCATCTGATGCTATTAGCTATGTTAACTTCGTAGAAGATAGTTTACCGATTAGTTTTAAGGAAATAGCTAAGGAGATCAAAAAGGATGTTTTGTTGAGCCAAATACTTGGCTATGTTATGTTCGGTTGGCCGTCGGTCGCAAGTTGTGACGCAGAAAAGCCGTTCTCTGCGCGAAAAGAACATATTGTATATTATGTATCACAGGCACTGACTAAATTTTTATTGCATCGTAATTGTGAGCATGCGATGACTGGGGTGTCGCCTGCGATGGCTTTGTTAGGTTGTCGTTTACGTGGACGTTTAGACGCGGTTAGGCCGGATGTGGCGGCGGTGGTGCGTACAGCACAAGACCGACAGGTTGCCAACGCAGGTGGTACTTACAGAGACGTTAGGATGGGTGATCCTGTTCTGGTGCGCGATTATTCCGTTAGGGGGAGTAAGTGGGCTGAAGGTCTTGTAGTGGATAACACCGGACCGGCTTCGTTTAATGTTGCTATGGGTAATGGGCGCGAATGGCGCAGGCACCAAAATCAACTTATTCCAGTTAAAAATCAGTACTCGTTATCGCGCACAAGTGCTGGATTGCCAACATCAGAAAGCTCAAATGACAGGAATATAGAATTTGAGGAATTGGTCTATGCGTCGGATGAGGCGGAGACGTCAGAACCTATGGCAGTTCCTCCACAACAGGTGGAGCCTTCGGTCGAATCGTCGACTCCAGTTCAAACCGTAGGCTCTCAATCTCCGCCAAGTCCCAATGCATCGAGCACGAGCATTACACACGAGCATTGCACGAGCATTACGTGCCTACAACCGTATGATAAGAAACTTAGAATTTAAGGAGGGAAATATGTAGTATTGACATAAAACCTATTTCGTAGGTTGTTATAGCTGGCTGGTTAGAATATGTTTGTGTTTGTTGTGAGTGTCATTTGTTTTTTAAAAATAAACCAGTTAGACTCCAACCGGCGTTTTGCTACTTATTACAGTTACGAAGAAAATTAACAAAATACTCACGTTGCAAGTACCAAATCCAGCCGAGTGGTAGGTGCAGACCTCGATATGTGGCTCCGTATACACAGGATTGTTAAACTCGATGGATGCCCGAGCCACACGAGCCACACAGTCGTTACCTTCGATTGTGGTGGGTGTCAGCTCCAGGAGAGCATCAGAGATGACCTCGCTAGCCTGAAATCGGGAAATGTTTAAGAATGGTTCCAAGGCTAAGAAAAAAATGCTATCTATGATGGTAACATCAACAATAATGAGTTTTTCTATCAGGATTAGTCCTCAGTAGCAGCCTCGGAGTTTGGATGTAGGCTCGGTTGATGGCAATAGGCTCGCCCCCTATTACATGGGACTTAAACATAACTGGCGAAATGGGTACACCTCTGCCAAACCCTTCGAGGATAACAGGCGTGATGTTATGTTTATGTATATTCCACCATAGCTAATGCCCGCGACTTCGTCCGCGTCAAAGTTGAAATAATTATTCCACAGGACAGGAACCGTACAATTATCCAGGATTAAAAGTACCCTATATGCTATTAGGTGTAGACTATAATCTATCGCTATGCCAAATTTGATCCAGATCCGATAAGCAGTTCTGACGTGATTGAGTAGCAAACATCCATCCATCCAAACTTTTCAATTTATAATAGTAGGTAATAATTTAAGATTACTTATTTTTGTCTACGTATCATGTTCGTCAAATCGTTCACGTTTGGCTATTTCTAGTTTAATACTCTTTCTTTATAATCATCAATCCTAATCATAGTAAAGGTTTAGAGATGTGCTGAGTCGCCGTTTTGAAGAATCGAGTCGACTCGAGTCGGTTTATGCGGTATTCGCGTCATGACTCGAGTTCTATGTTTGGTACTCGAGTCTAGAATTCGAGACCGTTACTGATTTTAGTAAAGTTTTATTGACTCTTGACTCACACTGGTCTTGCCCCATCCAGCAACTCTGGCGCGGACACCCTCGGCGATGTAGGAGTAGGTGATGGGAACGGTGCTCACGTGGTTGGAGAGAGCAACTTTGGAGGAGGTGATGAGGAGACCGATGTCATTCTTGATGGCGGAGGTTATGTAGTGAGGGTGTGTCACGTTGTGAGATAAACTATAAGTGTTGCCGCCAGAGTTCCAGCGGTTGGTGCCCACTGTTGCACGTAGAGAGCTGAGGACGAAAGTGAACCTTGGAACATTAATAAGATTTACCTACCTACAGGTTTTATCTTGGTAAAAATAACGGAGAGTAAAACTCTACTTACAACCCGGTCACATTATCTCGAGACCTGGCGTCGATGACGTCACGTCGCGTGCGCAAAACAAGCAGGTATCATGACTGCACGAAGTCGAACGTACAACTGCATGCAGTTGAATATAGAGACTGCGTGCGGTTGTTGTGGTGCAGTCCGTGTGATAGCGGCCTTAAAGTTTCGTTCCTATTCACCCCTGCCTTTCTATTCACCCCGTTTTACGTTAGGTATCCAAACTCTCGCATTTATGATAGTAGGAAGATTATTATAAAATTAATTTCCTTACTTTGTAAGAGCTCCCCAGCTATACACATGGTTGATACAGTGCGCAGCAGTCAAAACAGTCCGTTCGGTGATCAGAGATCCTCCGCAGAGTAAACTTTTGATCAAGACACCGGTGGTCAGGACCACCATGTGGGGGTGACTGCCTGCAGCCGCCTGGGTGCCGCCCATGATATGCGAGCTGGCGTCCGTGTGATCGAAGAACATGGACAGATCAGAATCGGCTGCTTCGACAGCTGGGGGCGCTATAAATATTGGACAAAGATTAGAAACTACTTAACATGATATCATGATTGAAATCAAATTATTAGTTAACCTGCTTAAAGACGTTCAGGTTCGGAATATCCCTTTCCCATAATGTCCCTTGGTTTCAAATAGTCCCTTTCCCGAAATGTCCCTTTCTCATAATGTAAATTTTCTAGAATGTCCCTTTCCCGAAACTTCCATTTACCATTCTCGAAATGTCCCATTCTCAAAATGTAGCTTTCCTACGACAAGTACGTTTAAACTAGGAATATATTATAGTTATAGTCAATCAACTTTTAATCCAAGACTTTTACGCCCAGAATGCTGCGCTTGCGCGGCCCTTTGGCATACTTCAAGGCAAAACTTTCGTGACACGGTGAGGATACACATTTTGGTATCTATTTTAACTTTTTGAAACATCTCCAAAACCTTTCTGAAAATAATTGTAAGTAATACTAACATGTTCTCCAACTTACCAAAACACACAGCCAGGAACGTAACCACCAGAAGTCCAGTCTGGATGATCAGGTTTAACACCCGAAGATACATAGTTTGATTACCTAACAATACCTACTAATATTTATAATATTAATTATCTATTTGGCACTGAATAGTTTTCTTTGCAATTAAGCTGAAAAGCAGACAAATCTAATACCTACTTTCGAAGCGTCATAAAGCTCAGTGTAGAACAAAACACGAAACTCCCGATAATTTAAAAAATCAAACAGTGAAAAAAAAAAGGTCTCCGTCACGGGTCGCCCGGCAGATGTGAAACATATCAGCGAAATATTGACAAGTATGTCAGGTATAGTATAGTAACAGTTGGGATATAGTAAGAAGCTCATACAGAGAAGCAACACAGAGTATAGTATGCGCAGGCGCACATACAAGGGAGTCGAGAGCAGGGCCCGATCTAAGGGGGGGCCGGCCGGGCAAATGCCCAGAGTGGCAAAAATGAGGGGCGGCAAAATTGAGTGTGCCGGGCATTGACAATAATTATATTACTGTGCCGGGCGGTTGCACGAAGTCCAACATACTCTCATGAATCTTTGTAAACTTGTTCAGAAACCGTAGTAGACTGACGTATTTGAATAATAAACAATCAAAACAATATCGCTTAGATAGCATCCCATCTTTGGAATAGCGAGCTCATGACTCATATATGGTGTTAGTGTAAAGGGCGGCGAATATTATTTTGCCCGGAGCGGCTAAATAGCTAGATCGGGCCCTGCAACGGCCCAACGCCGGCGACGCCGGCGGCCGGCTGCGACGGCTCTTGCCGTTTGCCAAGAGATGTTTAACATCAAATTAAACACTATATTTGGTAACATAAAGTATAAAGTTGTACGAACATCGATGCGAAAATCTAGCCGGGTAATGACTTTTAGGGCGAAATAAAACATGACGACAAGTGAGCTAGGTTAGTCATTAAACTCGAGGCTGGATAGCACGCAGAACCAATGGCGAGGGCATAATGTAGCCGAGAGTGTAATGATCAAATGCTCACGCGTTTCATACGAGGTTTTTCAACACACTTGTGACAAAAAAACATTGATTCGAAAATAAACATTTTTACAATTATTTCATTTAACATGAGTGACGTTCAGACAATTTCTTCTGTTTCAACAAAATGTCAATCAGGGTCAACAAGAGACTTTACAAGTGGCCAGCAGCCAAAGAGATGAAACGCAAAAGGCCACTAATTGAATAAATATTTTGATATTATTTCTTCACAAAATGTTTTTGCTACGTAGAGATTAATAAAAAAAGACCATTGCCGCACTATAACAGTAATATACAAATAAAATGATGTTGAACAAAAATAATGATGATAGGGAAAAAAGGTATTTGCGGTGAACCGCAGAAAATGAAAGCCACCGGCCGCATGCGCCTCGCGGTCCTTATTTTGGACAGCACGGCTCTAATATAAAATAAAAAGCACTTTTGCAAAACACACTGAATTACGAACCTATAAACGGTGCAATATGAACCACTTTTTCAAGCAAGTCTGTTGAAAAATAATAAACAATATATTTGCAACTAGTTTATTTCGTAAGTGTAGAAAGTACGGCGATAATACAACATAATATCACATTGCTCTTATACATAACCATAGCCAGAAATAATTACCATTATACAAGGTGCAGTTTTTTAGAATACACCTCTTTCAAAAGACAGAATCGCCCCGTTGTGATGCGGTTGGCAGTATCGCGCGACTATATCACTGTGTGCGTGCGGGGTCAACGCCCCGCCTGTCTCTAAACCCCGCGGCAATATGGCTAGTTCGAATTCGAAAATCACCTACTTACTATAAATAACTATTATTTTTTTACCTCCTAGGACTTAGAGCGGATGCTAAACTGCACCTTGTATAACAAAATAGAATCTCCGTTTTAGAAGTCGGTTAAAAATTACAAATATTAGTGTAAGAATATTATTTACACTTTTTACTTTTAGTACCTAAGTAATTATTTGGTGGGTAAATAGTGTAAATGCCATTACAGTTACTTATAATGTAAACACGAGACATTTAAATCATATGATTTCATAAAGTAACATTTCAATAATGATAAGTTTAAAATGATTAATAGAAAGAAGCGAAGAGATTCCTAAAAAGTAGTAAACGGTAAACTGTGACGTCACATATTTTCCAATTCAATTGACTAACTATTGATTAATTTAAAAGCAACTAATCATCCATTTTTACAGTTAATAAAAAATGTATTGAGTCAAAATAAAGTGTTTTTTTTTTACCTTGGAATTATTGGTCAATGGTGCTAACGATCCAATTATCCCTCAAATAAATAAAAAATACCATTTGATTTTTTCATAAAATAAACACAATGTTTATGTTCAACGAATACACTTTACGATTACACTAGATGTGAAGGTAGTCTTATTCATATAGTTTTGAGAGCATTTCAATCAAATTTAAACCTTATATCAATGTACAGAAAAGTCACAATGTTTGTAGTGGTAACGCCGGCACAGTCAGTGGTCGCCCCAGTCGGCGACGCAGTGTCCGCGGCAGTGCGAGCGCGTCACGTGCGCGCGGGATCACCGCACGAGCTCGCACAGCACACGCACCGCCTCCGCTGACACCCCCTCTAGGGCCAACATGACTGAGAGCTCGTCGTCTCCTGTACAAGAGAAACAATTGGTCTAAAGGCTGTTTTCTTAAGTAATTTATTATTCAATTTTACCAGCTACTCTGGCTATAACGGCTGGTAACGGTCCTATAAAAAAAATCATGACCTTGCTGATTATAATAACAGAGTTATAGCACTGGGTTCCGTACCTAAAAGGTACGGAACCGGTAAAGGACATAGAATACTTTTTATTTCGAGACTTTGTTTTATTTCAAACTTCCTGAATGTCGGTTATCGCGGATGCAGACGAAGCCTTAGATAAATAAGAGGAATTCAAACTGAATCCGTACCAAATTTCATTAAAATCGGTTCAGTGGTTCAGTCGTAACAGACAGACTGACGTAATTACTTTCGCAAATTTTATTTAAAATAAATAAATAGACTAGTCATTCAACTAACAATAAAAATAAAATTCTTACCTCCACCATCCTTCAAAACACCTTTCGGAATATCATGATACACTAAGAACCCGCTCAATATCTTCTTGACATCATCATCACAGGCACCGATCCGGCGACTGCTCGGCAGACCAAGATATTTCTTCAAAAACGGCGTCAACCTCGCCTCCCAAGTATCAAATATGCTTGAAACTTTCTGCTTGATCGCTAACGTGAATTCACTGGAGATCAGGGGCTCGTTGGAAGACTCTTGTCCGTCGACTTTCATTTCGTTTAATGTACGTCGGTTGTGGTTCTCGATTTGTGAGAGCAAGAGTTTAATTTGCCAGATATGATATGATGAAGGGTCTGGTTTCATTGTTTTTATTATCTGTAAGTAGAATTTTATTTTGATTAATAACAATAATACCAGCTTATTATTTGTCCTACTGCAGGGCAAAGGCTTCTTCTCGTACAGAGAAGGCACGAGCATTGATAACCACGCTTGCTCAAGGCGGATTGGCGATTTCAGACTAATTTAAGTGCAGGTTCCTCACGATGTTTTCCTTCATCGATGTCAGTAACATCCAATTAAAAATTTTAACGTAACAAAGAACTGTCAAATATCTATGAATGATAGCCAGGACCAACTGCCAAACACTTGGCTGCTACTAAAAAAATCTTATTGGAAAAACCCAACAACACTTTGCCCGGCCTGGGAATCCAACGCTCAGCAGTTGTGCTTGTGACCACGAGGCCAATAGAACAGTTAGTCTTAAAATTACCATAAACATATTATTATTAATATTGGTTCGATTCCCGGGTCGGGCAAAGTGTTATTGAGTTTTTCCATCAGGAATTTCTCAGTAGCAGCCTCGGAGTCTGGATTTGTGCCCGGTTGATGGCAATAGGCTCGCCCCCTATTACATGGGACTTAAACATAACTGGCGAAATGTGGGTGTACCAATGGGTACACCTCTGCCTAACCCTTCGGGGATAACAGGCGTGATGTTATGTATATTCTTTTGAAAGAAAAAGGGGTATTTAAAAACTAATATTCCGTAACATCTTACCTTCAAAAACGTGGTCCAAATAGGCAATGCACACAGTATGTCCTTGACAACACACTCATAGGTCACCATGCCCATCGTCTGCAGATGTTCCTGCTCATCTTTAGTATACTTCCTGCACTGGCACTGCCTGTTCATCCCCACATCCTTCGCAGCTTTCTTCTTCTTACACAGCACCAAACAATCGGCACAAACATTGGGCCCATCGTCTTTAAAGAAGTATTGTTTTACGAAATTTCGGACTTTGTCATCATTGGTAAAGAGTTCAATGTTGTCTGTGCTGCTGGACCAAATGTTGGATTTGTCGAGGGTTAATGTTTGGGCCAGTATTGTGAGGAAGCCTTGTGGGTCGTCGAGGTATGAGAGGCAGCCGGCGCGTTGTTTTATGTCTATGCACCATGAGTATTCGAGAAATAGTCTGGAATTAATAAATGTTTTTTTTTAGGTCACATGTTCATCCAGACAAGGTCAAGGTCATGAAGCACAGCAAAGTAATAGTAATAATAGACTAGCTTATGCCCACGACTTCGTCTAGATGGAACTCAAGTAAACATACCATAAAATAAACCATACCCTAGGCAGGGGTCACCAAATGGCGGACCGCGGTCCGTATCCGGACCGCCGACGGCGACGTGTATTGTGCGGACCTTAAGAAAACACTAAACTTCATACTAAACTATTATTTAAATATGTCAGAATATATGTAAATAACTAGCTGTGCCCGCAGCTTCGCTCACGTGGACCTTAGTGTTACTTAAGGAATTAAGTATTGAATGCCTTGCCCTCATAATCCTCCAAGTGGATCTAATGGTTGCAAAGGTGGCTTCTAAGGCCCGGCGTCCACTATCGGTGGGCATCGGTGCGGCTCTGTACAGCTCAGGCTCCTTACGGCGGCCTTGGGCGGCTTCGGGTGCCTGAGAGCTGCTTTGGGCGGCTTCGGGCTGCCTCGACAGTCGTAAGCATACCTAAGGACACCAAGGCTGTCTTCGGGTAGCTCGGTGGCATTTTCGTGGCAGTAACGTCGCAGAACAGTCATAAAGTTCGCGCGCCTCCATTAGCTTGGCAACACCCAGAGGCAACAGCCTCATTAATAACACGTTTTAAATGTTTGTTTTATTTGACGATGACAGAAGAAAAAAGTACATCATTGCTTCCAAAGCTTATTCACCCAAAATCTTCTTTTTTTTGCCTTAAGGCTCAAAGTGACTCTTCTTCTTCAGCAAGATGAACAATGAGAACTTATAAGTCCCAATCCACCATTATAAATACACACATACAACTGTTGTCACGTAACGTCACGAATGCTCTGTGACGTGTCTCCCACACGAACTATTCCAGTTTTGCCGAAGCTACCCGAAACCATCCTCAGCGTTATTAGGTATGCTTACGAATCCCGAGGCAGCTTTCAGACGCCCGAAGCCGCCCGAAGCAGCCCTCAAGCGCCCGAAGCCGCCGTAAGGCGCCCGAGCTGTACCAAGCAGCACCGATGCCCACCGATAGTGGGCGCCGGGCATCAAAGTTACAATAGTAGGTTTTTTATATAAGGAATTTGTCTGTAGACGCTGGGACTCTAGATTTGTGCCCGGTTGGTAATTGGTTTGCGCCATACATAGAACTAAAACATATTTCAAGTAAGGAGGGTGTATGGTATGCCTTCAACCTCTTTCAAAAATAATATTACTTATTTTCGTTCTAAACCATTAAAACGCGCTTTAATATTACACCTCACATTGTAGCTTTGATCTGTAAATGCTCAAGACCGTATCCAACCGCATCTGGTAATCAGAGCAACTGCCAATAGAATGTTGCGTGCTATTAACCAAATAATTATGTTTTTGGACTAACTAATTTTTTTTCAATAACAATTAAAATAGCCATTGCCATACAAATCATAGATTGATTGATTAATGATTTCGATTTCAAAGGATTTTGTCTCAGATTCACGCGATAGTGCATGTGCGTCGCGACCGGCAGTTAGACGCGCTTCGCGTTCTTCAGGTGTCTCGCGAGACCTAGCACTTGCTGTTCGAACTCTCTGAGAGCTCAAGTGAGTTTGTCTATCAAGTAAGGACTCGAGAGTCACGCGATAGTTGATGAGTCTCACGATCGGCGGATAAACGTGTCTCGGCCATTCACTGTTCTCTCGAATCCGAGAGGCCCTCGTTCGAGAACGATATGAATTCAGTCGAGATTCATGCTGAGCTGAAGTTTCTGTAGCACGTATCCTGGCCCGATGTTCCTGAGATGCAGTAAGTCTCGCCTCAAGATCTTCTTCAGATTTCTGTGATCGAATTAATCTCAGCCTTTTAGCATTTTTGCTGTAGGTACTGGGAGAGGATCGATTTTCTTCGAGGCATTTTTAAAATGTATAAGATTATCTACTATAATAACACAGTGCTATATTTTAGTAAACCTATATTTTAAAGGTACTTAACATAAATGACAAAGCCGTCAGCCGTAGTGACGGTCTGTCAAAAGTATAAAGAAGCATTTATCTCATAGGCATGGACAAATTAAGTAGTATTCGTTTTTTTTAGTTTGCCTTTATTGACTGCTTAGCTCCTGGAAGGTATAGCGTGATGATAATTATTTGAGATGTTTAATCCGCAGCTATCTACAATATTCATAACAAAAAATTGAACTAAACAGTTATTTTATGGTATTTTTATAGAACAAAATTAAATGTCCGACGTGATTATTTAAATTGATATATCTTTTTTTGTTTTGAACCGATTTAAATAAAACAAACACTAAATGTTGAGTAAAGGGTACCCCAATACATTACTGAAAACCGCTCTTCATTCGGTTGAGCCGTCTCTGAGATTAGCGTGTTCAACGGACAGACAAACAGACAAACAGACAAACAGACAAACAGACAAACAGACAAACAGACAAACAGACAAACAGACAAACAGACAAACAGACAAACAGACAAACAGAAAAGAAATCTAAAAATCATTGTTTTGGGTTCTATTGCGTTGATAAATGCCCCCAAAAAAAGTTTTTCTCATAAATCTCCCATGTACAGACAGCGACCTGTTACAGATTTATTATATGTATAGATATAGATAAAATAAAAACTTGTGTCATTTTAGTTTAGTCCAGTTTTCCTTAGTAAAAATATATTATGTATTTTATTTGTTACTAGCTGACCCGCCACGACTTCGTTCGCGTGGTATCCTACCCCTATCCTACCGATACCCCTATCCTACCCCTACCCTACACCTACCCTACCCTACCCCTACCCCTACTCTACCCCTACCATACCCCTACCCTACCCCTACCCTACCCTACCCCTACCCTACATCTACCCTACCCCTACCCTACCCTACCCCTACTCTACCCCTACCCTACCCCTACCCTACCCCTACCCTACCCCTACCCTTACCCTACCCCTACCCTACCCCCACCCTACCCCTACCCTACCCCTACCCTACCCCTACCCTACCCTACCCCTACCCTACCCTACCCCTACCCTACCGTACCCCTACCCTACCCCTACCCCTATCCTACCTTACCCTAACCCTACATTTCCGACTTTTTTTTTCTTAAGAACCTTCTCCTGACAATAACAAACACAACAAAAAAAGAATTATCGAAATTGGTCCAGCCGTTCACGCGTGATGCCGTGACCAAGGAAAACGGGTTTCATTTTTATATATATAGATTACCAAGTGGACCGCGACAGTCTCATATTTTTCAAATATGGACCTCCAATAACACTAATTGGTGACCCCTGCCCTATGGCACTCGGCAATAATGTAGCTTTCCATCAGTAAAATATTTTTCGTACCACTTGCTCAAAAAAGTGACATTCTATGCCACAAAAAGCGAACATAACAATAGTCATTATTAATGTGTTAAAAACAGGGAAAGAAAGTTGTACTGAATTTCATTCATCCTCTAGGGAGAGAATGTGATTTAAATTTGGAATACTTACCGATATTACTTAATTATACTGCACTACATCTGTGTTTACACCATTGAGTTTGTATTTAAAGCATTAAGTAGACATCTTTTTGAAAAAGGAATAAGCATTTATTATGTTATGATTATTAAATAAAATTACGAAAACCGACGAGGCCGTATGAGCTTGATGCGTTTGCTTTTTCGACAAAAAAATATTAGTCTAGGAATTTGCCGCGTTTTTGTTTTCTTCAATTAAGTATGTACATAAACGTTAAGTTTATTTTAATTTATTTTTATAAATAACTTAATGTTCTAAAATGCATATCTCATATATATTATTATTGTGTTAATTTTTTCGCAAATGGTACGAAAAGTAGAGTATTTTCCTCGGTGATAAAGCTGTCTTAGTCTTGGGTGAACTTAAATCCCTCGCTACACTCAGGACTCGCCTTAAATCCCTCGCTTCGCTCGTGATTTAAGTTTTTAACACCCTCGCTACGCTCGGGAGTAAACCTCGAGTCCTTCGTTACGCTCGCGATTTAAATCGTCACCCGCGACAGAAGACACTGCTTTATCCCCTTGGTTAATAATCTACTATTTTTGATCGGACAAGTACTTCCAGATAATATTTCTTCTTTATAGAAACAAATATTTTAACTTCTCCATAATATATTATGAACGTGGACGAGGCGAAAGGAATATGTAAGGATCGTATCAGGTGGCGTTCTGTGGTTTCTACCTTACCCCATGGGATAAAGGCGTGAGTTTATAAAGCGTAACTGTTTTTAATTACAAGCTTTTATTTAGCTTGCACTGTTAGTATGTAAGTATGTATGTAAATAAGTTGTCCTTTCAAAATTTGCAAACCATTTTTCGACCATTAGTTGTTATTCGATTGAGCTGAAATTTTGCATACACCTTTAGTTCTGATGACAATACAATGTCCGATACTGAATATTGTAATAATTTTAAATAAAAGCTTGTTTTTTTTTTAAAAAAAACTTTTTTAACAGTAAATTATTTTATAATCCTAAAAATCAACACCTCCTCCTCAACACTTGTAAATTCACAAGCTATTAATCATTTCAGTGTATACTTACTTCAACTGATCCCAATTCCGATCTCTCTGGAAGGTGATGGGCCAGTAGCGCGGGTCGTTGATCTTTACCTCTTTCAGCGTGTTCAGCTCTGGTATTATGCAGGGAGCCTTCATCTCTTTCACTACGTTGTTGAGGTCGATGACCTAGGATAAAAATGAAGGGATTCAATATTATATTGGCCAGTTACACTGAGATTTAGTTATACTGAGAAACTAGCGAATTAAACTATTACGCTATTCATTTCTTATCAGTTTTACTAAGGTTTAAAATAAAAGCTAAATAAACTATTTTTAAATAAGATATAACAACATTAAAATCAAAATAAAATTGCAACTAAACGGTCCCCAAAAATAAACTTGTTTTTAGTAATTAGTATTAAATGTTATACGGTGGCACAGAACCCTTGACTGGTTTTTTTTTGTACTAAAATTACCTGTATATGTGCGTAACACAGCTTCTCTGTGCTGATATCTCTGGGTAGTATTAATCTTGCTTCAACAGCCAATACGTAAAGGTGTCGGAATGCTTGTAAATGGTACCTATGAAATAAAAGGAGGCATTAAAACACTTCCTAAGACAAGTACTAAGCTGGTATAAGTCCAGGTTTCCTCACGATGTTTTCCTTCACCGATGTCAGTGATGTCCAAGATAAACTTTAGAAATGAATTCTTTGAATTGAAAAAGTCACATTGGTACTTGCCGGGATTTGAACCCACCACTTCAAGCATGAGAGGCGGGCGCCTAACCACTTGGCCATCACGAATTCACGACACTATGCGTTAACGCTGTCATGTGTCTTTTACACCCCGTATTTTATGATGCGTATCACCTGTTGTCTTCGCTGTGTGTGGGGAACTTGGGGAAGAAGGCAGCTAGTAGCGCTGCCACAGCTGTAGGTGTAGTGCTCAGCGTAGCCCTACCTCCCCCTAAGAAGAGGAGCCCTATGGTGCAATGGACTGCCATCTGAAATTGGAAGAAAGACAATATATAACTCTGTTTGTTATTTTATTACGGCAAAACCAGTAAACCGATCGTAATGAAATTAGACAAAGAGGTAGCTTGGGATTTGGATTAAGACAATGGGCAATTTTAACTAGAAAATGAATCAGATGATCCATACATTGTAAATGTGTATAAGTATGCTGTACTATTTTAGGGAACCGATGTTTTTTTTTCTATATCAAATAAGTAATCTATAGTTCAAATAAAGTTGTTTTTCTTTTTTAAAGTTTATTTGTATTTTGTTGGCAGTTTTCAGAAATTGTATGCATTGTATATGTCACACGCAATATGAAGTGATCGCGGTTGATTTCGCTGTCAATGCTTAGAAGAACTCCATTATCTATCTCCGAAGACACTAATCAGATTTTCACAGAAAAATCATTTCACTAACTTCAGAGATACATATTTAAAAGTAACACAATTTGAATGTTTTGTCGGTATAGATAAAACATAGTAGTAAGTAGTGTAGTAGTTGGAGTAGTACCTGTCCGCCGTGCGTGAGGGGGGGCGCGTGTGTGGCGGCGGGGGGCGCGGGGGTGCGCGCGCGCAGGCGCCTGCACAGGCGCAGCACGCACACGTCGCCGCGACCGCACATTATCTGTGGACAATCAACAAATATCGACGTTTTATCTATACATTTAAAATGCTTTATTCTTGAATGACTGACTGACCTGACCTGCAACTAAGAGGGCGTGTTCTTTGTATGACGTAAGCATCTGATAAGAAAGGACCTTTCAGAATTCACCCCCTAAGAGGATGAAACAGGGGTCCAAAGTTTGTATGGAGAAACTAATTTAGACGCGGACGAAGTCGCGGGCAGGAGCTAGTATAATAAAAAATCTCAGATTTTATGCATTTAGTCAGTAACTTACCATCCCCGCCGCCAGCAGACACACACACAGACACGCCTCCAGCGTGGAGCGGCCTGCGAGCTCTGCGACGCTCTTGCCTCCCACAGCGATGAAGAGCCGCGCGTAGTGCAGCGCGACGTCGCGCGCGTCCTCGTCGCCCGAGCCCGCGAAGCGCAGCCCCATCGCGAAGCATGCGCCGGCTATTATGTTGCAGTACGCTTGGCTGGGGAAAAGAGAAAAAACTAATTTAAAAAAAAAAAAAGAAAAAAAAAGCTTGTTTTTAAAAATATTTTTAAAAACAAGCTTTTTAATTTAAAATTATTACAAAATTGAGCATCGGAAATTGTATTGTCATCAGAACTAAAGGTGTATGCAAAATTTTAGCTCAATCGGATATCAATAAATGGTCGAAAAATGGTTTACAAATTTTGAAAGGACAACTTACATACATACGAACAGTGCAAGCTAAATAAAAGCTTGTAAATAATAATAAAATAGTGCCATATAAGATGGTTTTCGCAAGGTGGATCACTTAAATTTTGCTTTAATTCTAACTTTGTTTAAAATTGTTATAGCTTAATTCATTTATGATTTAAAATCTTTATTTCTCAAAAAATAATTACATTACATACTTAACATAAGAAAAAACTTATTTGTAATCAGAATAAATTAAATTATTATTATTTGCATAAAATAAATTAGGCGACGAGTAATACTCAATAGTTTTGAAAAATGCTAGAATTTGAGAAACTGGATCTATTATAACTCGAGAGGTTGGTGCCGAAATACAGGTTCCTCTTAGTTCGGCAACAGCTGCTAAAACTTTTGTGTACTATATACTGTTACTAGCGACCCGCCCCGGCTTCGCACGGGTGCATGTATTATACATATAAACCTTCCTCTTGAATCACTCTATCTATTAAAAAAAACCGCATCAAAATCCGTTGCGTAGTTTTAAAGATCTAATCATATATAGGGACAGACAGACAGGGAAAGCGACTTTGTTTTATACTATGTAGTGATATCATAGCATCTATATGTAAACCTTGTAAGTTTCCTATATTGTGTGAAAAATAAAAAATAAAGATTAAAAAAAAAGGAAAAAAAGTTGTTTATCTTCTTTTTGTATGAAATATTCATATTCATGAAGAATAGAATAGCTACCATCACGCTACGACCAACGGGAACGGGACAGTAACGAAAGACGCGGACGAAGTCACGGGCACACTTACTTCATAGCTTCATAATCGATGTTATCCTCAGTCGGTTTGACGAAACAGTACGGCTTTATAGAAGCCGGTACTTGAGCCTCCACCCAGTCTTCAGTCGGCTCTATGCTGTCCCATAGAACTAATCCTGAAATAACCAGACTGACTTTAATATAGTTACACTGCGTGTTATAAAAAAGTCAAAATTTCAAAAAAGTAAATTTTTAAACAGTAAAAGTCAGTTCCCAACTATTTATAAGCGGTTGTAATAGGGGCGATTTTACAACAAAAATGTATATTCTGATGTGCTGGCGACTGTACAGTAGCGGTCATAAGTGAAGTAGCAATCTCACAAAGCAATATAATGACACTTTGGTTAAACTTACGACCTTTCGACGCCTTATGCGAATTTTGAGGTGTACGTAGGTACTGTGTTTATACTTACACACTTATACTGTATGGTGAAACCATACACTAATAATGCACTAATGCTTATTCTGCATTTTTACCTCATTTCACTAATTGATATTAGTCGAGCATTCAGTACACCACTAGCGGTCATCGCGTGTGCTCCCTCGCTCCTTTGTATTACTAAACCTTTGGTCCGAGTAATATATTTAATTTAACGTTATAAGCAGCAGTATTATTTAGCCAACTTCCTAACTTCTACATAATTATACACTTACACAGACACTTATACACACTATGTAGGTATGGCCTGTACCGCATGTTCACAGCAATTCAAACCTTAGCATGCTACTGCACTTATGACCGCTTACTGTACACGTACCTCTGGCAATGATCCTCAGCATGAGCAGGTCGGGTCGCACGAAGTCGAGCTGGTAGGCGGTGTGCGGCGGCTCCAGCCACTGAGCCAGCGCCGCGCTGTTGGAGCGCAGGTACAGCAGCCCCAGCGCCAGCGTGGCGCCCGGGGACGTCACGTCCAGGTTCACGGTGGCGCCCTCGCGGATCGCGAACGAGCCTTGCTTGTATTTCTCTTTTTGAGAACCTTTGGAAGATTCGGTTAGATCAATCAATCCGACCCCAACATAATACGATACCCCTTGATAAGACTGGTTGTCAGACTTTCGGGTTTCTGACGACCCGTAACGACTTTCAAAGATCCACGTATGACAGCCGGGACTGCTGGTCTGCGGCGCTTTCCGAGGCACGGAAGAGTCTTGGTGTGTAAAGATAGTCACCCATCTATGGACCAACCCTGGCAAGTGTAGCTTAACCTTATGGATCGACCCATGCGACTGATATTACTTAACCACGAGCTTACGTTAAAAAAGCAAAAACGTGCCCTCGGTGCCAAGCTACTAAACTTTATAATTAGTATAACTTTTAGTCATCTTATGTTAACACAGATCTAATATAAAGGAAACAAGTCAACTAATATAAATTAGAATTAATCGATGAACGTGATGGGTTTTTTTTTTATCTAGTCCTTAGATCTAAAACGTTGAAACTCACCAGTAAGCGGATGTTTATCTCCGCCCAGCATGTATGTGCGCAGCTTGTGCGCGAGCGGCGTGAGCGCGGCCCCTCCCCCTGCGCGTGCGGCGCCCGCCATCACCAGGCCCAGCGCCAGCCCCGCCGCTAGCGCGTAGCCCTCACGCTCCACGCAGTTCTCCATCTCGGGTCCAGGGGGCTTACCTATGGTTAAGGTCATGCTCGTGAACGAGTGCTGTCAGTTGGAATTGGTCATCTCTTAACTGCTATGGCTTACATTTTTATTATTATTTACTACTGCTTTATATTCATCTTCATTGTGATCACATGTAGAATCAACAAGAATAATGTAACCAGGATTTTGTAAAAACCTAATTTAAAAGAGTGCCGTGGAGTTTTTTGCTCGTTCTTCTCCATAGAGGCCTACCTCCGTTTTGGAACGAGCACTAGCATCAACTTTCGGACCTACTGACCGACTCCTTGACAATTCAAAAGTGCCTGTAAATGGTCTAATTGAAATAAATGTTTTGACTCTGACTTTAACGTATTATTCATTAGTGAAAGCGCTGTCGTATAACAGTCGCCCATTTAGAGAAGGATTTTTACCACCGAAAATTTATTTACCAACCGTCATCTTAAGAGCCCTTGTTAACGACAACGGATAACGGCCCGATTTTTATAACGTGCGACGGGCCGACGCGCAGTGTTCAATAGGTTAATGTGGGCGTTTGTTAACGCGACTGGCACATACCCGGTGCAACGAAACTCAACGGATGCACGAACGTCGCCCCTCGGCTCGACGGCGGTCGGTCCGATGCAGTGGACCACGTCATTCTATAGAAGTGCGTTGACGAGGACGGATGGGCGCACGTTTTTACATAAGACTCTTTTTCTAATAAAATAGGATGAACCCGTAGCCTCTTCCTTTTTTTTGTAGCTGTTGTTTTTTGTATAAATAGTATAATAGGCTAGAATAAGCTTTTTCTTTGCACTCGACATAACGTACGTGCACTTCTTTGCCCTTCAAATACAGAACTGATATCGACAACAACCGACGCGCTCACGTTATATTTAGCGGATCGTGTACAAAGGTAACCGTTTCGCGTCGGCCCGTTACCCGTTGACAAAAACGGTCGCTAACAAGAGCCCTTATGACGAGCATATAGTAGGGTTTTGGTGTGTAATAAGGTTCAATTCACACAGCCACAGAATTTGTCGGAATAGAATTTTGTGCACATTTCAAAATAAACTTTATATTAATTGCATAACGTACAAATGCAAAAAGCTGATAGGCTCGTCTTCCGAAAAATTCTCACGAATTCCGAAGGACCGAATCTTACGAGTTCTCGCGCAACATGGCTACCGTTCTGCGATGTGGATTAACCCTAATTGTCAAACAAAACTGCATGAAAATATTTAAATTATTTGTGTCATAATCTATTGCAAAAAAAAAATTCTCTAAAACTAGTAATAACGAAATCCTGTAAAAAAAATCCAGTTATCATTTTATCGGCAGTAACCAAAGACGCGACTCCATAGAGGCCTACCTCCGTTTTGGAACGAGCAACTAGCTTCATTTTTCGGACTAACTGACTGACTTCTTGACAATTCAAAAGTGCCTGTAAATGGTCTAATTGAAATAAATGTTTTGACTTTGACTTTGACTTTAATAGTCTAAACTCACCAATCTCATTAAGCAGTACTTGCGCGTAATGCGTATGCGCAGTAGCCTGGTATATAAGCCCCACGCCGAGCAGTGCAGCCACCAGGATATTCTGCTGAATATCCAGCTCGATGGATGTGGGTGGGAGAAGGGGCTCTAGATGAATGCTCATCATTTTAGTTGCTTGAACGTCCATTGTTCCTGGGGGAGGAAATATTAAGTAAGAAGTGTCCATGGTCCATCGGAACTTTTAGGAAACACCCCCTCTTATTTGTTAGGATGGTAATTATACCATCCTAACAACTATACTCATACTTATACTTATAATATTATAAAGCTGCAGTGTTTGTTTGTTTGAACGCGCTAATCTCTGAAACTACTGGTCCGATTTGAAAAATTCTTTCAGTGTTAGATAGATTAGTTATCGAGGAAGGCTATAGGCTATATATCATCACGCTACGACCTACGGGAGCGGAGCAGTAACCAAAGACGCGGGTGTAACCGCGGCGGACAGCTAGTTTGTAATAATATTATAATATTTATTACGAAATAATAAGGTTTGTGTGGTGCGTCAAGTCTTATCTTTCATGGCGCGTATTGTAAGAGCCTCTGTAAATGAAGATTGCCTATAGTTTGTTCCACTATAGAGCATAATAATCAGTAATACAGATTTTACGCAAATAACAACAATTAAACAGAGACTTTTTACATTAAAAATAAATAAATTGAGGCTGGTATTAATTTACGTTTTAAAGTGACCACACCGGTTTCTTTTTATATTTTACTAGTCTATGTTACTTGGAACTATGCAGTGATTGTAACGATCGATACCCCATACATCTAAATCGGTTCAGGCGTTTAAAAGTTATGGTGGAATATAGAAACTCACATACATTAACCCTGAACACATAACACTCCTTTTTTTTGGGCAGTCGTGTAAAAAAGAAGTTATGTCTTGGAATTAATGGTTAACGGTGTCAAAAAAATGGTGTAAACAACCCAATTATATAAATTTTATGGAAATAGATTGAAAATTCCAAATAATTAACTACGCGTGTCAGCACAGGGACGGAGTCCCAATACGTTGGGCCAAACGCCAGCCGGGGTTGCGGGACGTTTTAACAGGATACCGTGGCCCCGGAACGTAAAGGGCAACAGAAGGAACAGGGTGGTTTTTTATTCAGTAAAAGTCTGACAGTCCCTTCCACCCCACCCAGGACGGAAGGGGTCATTTGATGATTTTTACCACCTACCTCTATAAGTAGCAGCCAAGCCCAGCAGCAGTCCAACGCTGATCATCTCGTTACACTTCACGAGGTAGTCGTAGATGTTCATGAAAGGCATGTCTCGCAGGTGACCGTTCAGTCCCAGCGCCATGAGGAAGCCCGCGTGTTCCGTTGACATTTCTGCTGTGCCCTAGTCAAATAGAATTTTAAAGCTCAAACTCAAACTCTTTATTACATTCATGTGTTACATAGTCGTTACATATAAGAGCGTCGTAAGGCATTTAATACAAACTTTCAAGTTCTTGAATGAACCGATTGAATGAAACTTCCTATGCATATTCAGGATACATAGTTAGGTCTAAAAAATTGTGAAGGTGCGTACGGATAGCGCGTTCCTGTGTTACGCGTAGTTGGAAAACACTGTCCACGCGTACATTGGATACGCGTACAGCTCCTGTACGGACCGCCGCGAACCTGTACGCGAGGTCAATCGATCCAGAGCGCTCCGCGAGTTCGAATATTTTCATTATTAAAACTCGAAGAACACGCGTGTTTATTCATTTTGCCGTCCAAATGTAGCGTAGCCGGCCCCGTGCGTCCTCTTTGACGCGCGACAAAAAACCGACTGACGATCGGCTCGCGCTCGAGTTGACTCGCGCGGCACGCGTACCCCAAGAGTGAACGCGTAGCTGCAGGTATGAACTAGGCGTTCCGGATACGCGTAAACTGAATACGCGTACCAGGGTACGCGCAATCCGTACGCAGCTTGAGAGAACATTTATGAAAAATTGTGTAACAGCTAAATTCGACCGATTTTAGGTTTTCCATAGAAACAGACATTTCCAAAATGTCCGCCACCACTTACCCTCGGTTTATTGTAGATGACCCACTCGGAGCCGATGGTGAAGCCGGACAGCGGCACGAGCGCCAGGCCGGCCGCGGCCCCGTTGTGGAAGCTCGGCCACGCGCCCGGCGTCGCGCCCTCGCCCCCCGCGCCCCCGGCGCCCCCAGCGCGCCCCCGCCAGCGCCCCCACACGCACACGCGCGGCACCTCCACCGCCTCCGTGGCCGGGCACGGCACCGTGCGCAGGCTGGCCATGCCCCTGACAAACACATCGAAACTCAACACTAACTCATATCAAGAAAAAAAAAAGCAAAACACGGCTTCAATCCTTACTTTAAAACAAAAGAATAAGATTTACGTTTATGTACGGTAAACGTTTTTTTTTTGTTATTAATGACATTTCTAGCACTCTTGGTCCAGAAGAGTTTTATCCTTCTACAAAGCTAAATCAATATAAATATGTATAACACTCGAAAATTTCTATTTTTTCCTGGTAAAAAGAAACTGTAACACTTTATTTTGGAAACAATAAAAAATTAAGGTACTGCTGTCAAAAAACCACCATGTATCATCGTTTTTTTTATTTTTTAACGTGACTTATTTCTGACGCTGCTACATAACTACAACTTGTAAAAATCATAAAGATTCGATAGTTTACAACACAGAATTAAAATAAACCAAAAACAAACCCACCTCGCAATCGGCAGCGCCATAGTCCTCGTGCTGACAGCGAACAGGTACTTGTCTTGCTCCTCAATAAAGTCGTGGTCGGACACTTCGGGACGTTGTGTCAAATTAATCGTCACGGGAATCGAAGACTGAAGCAGGTTTATTACTTCAGTCATTCTGGAACAAAGACATTTAAATATACTTAAGTTCTGGATAATGGATGTTCATAGAGTTTCTTGTTCTTCTTCTCCATAGAAACCCTACTATTTGAAACGAGCTACTAGCTTCAAGTTTCTGATTAGAAAGAAAGAAAGAAAGAAAGAAAGAAAGAAAGAAAGAAAGAAAGAAAGAAAGAAAGAAAGAAATTAAGAAAGAAAGAAAGAAAGAACAAAGAAAGAAAGAAAGAAAGCACATAGGTGCTTTTTATCCTGGAAAAATGTATGGTTTCCGTGGGTTAATATCACAATTTTGACGTAAAAAAGTAACGGAAAGAAGCTATTGTTCAATATTCAAATGTTTTATGATAGAAGTTTCGATATCGATAAAAAAATGTCCTCACCTATGATCTCTCGGATACAGCAAACTAAGTAACTGTGTGTTGAGATGTTCCATGCCGGTGATGACGTCAGCATCCTCAGGGTTGCTCCTCATCGGCTCCACCGGCCGCTGCGCCAGGGTGTACACCGTGTCTTTCTCCAGTACTTCTAGAGCTATGACTAATTTGTAAATAGACCATGTTATTATATGTATTTTTTAATTATTAGCCTTTTTTGTCCCACTGCAAGGCTGAGGCCGGGTTTCCTTCCGATCCTCTCTCTCTTGAGCTAATGTAGACCATAATGTTCAGTTAAAGAACAAAATGCCCAGCAAGCTTTGCCGTCATAAGTATACAAAGAAAAATAAGTTTAATTGTCACAATCAGTGGTTCCAAAACAAAAAAAAAGACAGTTGAAATCCAATAAAACGAAGTGGTGGTGACGTTTCTCCCACAGCTTGTGTCTCACCATAGATGGTTAGTCCTGGACGGCTTGTGTACATTAGAGAAATCTCTTCCGTCTCTTTGGTCTACCCGGAGCTGTTGTGTTGTTGGAGTGGACACATCAAAATAAGCAACATTGAAAATAAGTTCCAAGTAAGTTAAGTTGGAAGTAAGTTATTAAGTGGACTGCCTCGTTGGTCTAGTGGTCGCAAAGCGCGACTGCCGAGCATGAGGTCTTGAGTTCGATTCCCAGGACGAGCAAACTGTTATTGGGTTTTCCATCAGGAATTTCTCAGTAACAGCCTCGGAGTCTGGATTTGTGCCCGGTTGATGGCAATAGGATCGCCCCCTATTACATGGGACTTAAACATAACTGGTGAAATGTGGGTGTACTAATGGGTACACCTCTGCCTAAACCTTCGGGGATTACAGGCGTGATGTTATGTGTTAAATCAGAATCCACACTACAACAGTAACTGTACTTACATTCCATATAATCCGATGCAGTCTTCATCGCATGCGCCACTTCGGCCTGGTTGGCCAGGTCCTCCCTCATGACCAGGTTGTAGGCGGCCGGGGGCCAGTCCGCGGGCGGGGAGCTCTTGCAGCGGCTGAACACGGTGAGCAGCAGCAGCCCCAGCGCGGGGGGCAGGCTGTCCATGTCGCGGAGGGTGATACCTGGGGGGGAAGAACGATTGATCAAAATCAAGATAAATAATACTATTATAGCATATTATTGTCCTACTGAAGGGGCCTCCTTCCATACAGAGAAGGCACGAGTAGTAATCACCACTCTTGCTCAAGGCGGATTGGCGAAATCAGACTTATATTAAGAAAATAAACAGTTTATTTTCTATTAATTAAAACTTTAATTTTATTAACATCCATCGGTTTCTAAGAAAACGTTTCTGGGGTTGGTCCGTGGATGGATGACCATCTTTGCATATCGAGACTCCTCCGTGCCTCGGAAATACGTTAAGCCGTTGGTCCCGGCTGTCATATGTGGATCTTTGACAGTCGTTACGGGTCGTCAGAAGCCCGAAAGTCTGACAACCAGTCTTACCAAGGGATATTGTATTACCCAGTTACTGGGTTGTGGAGGTCAGATAGGCATTCGCTCCATGTAAAATACTGGTATTCAGCTGCATCCGGTTAGACTGGAAGCCGACCCCAACATAGTTGGAAAAAGGCTAGGCAGATGATGATGATGAGTAGGGAGTTTACATACCTTTATCACAAGCCATGATAACGGCCTGGCAGTAAGGCGAGGTGTAGGTGTTGGTGTCGCGTCTGGCGCGTGGAGTACTGCTCGCCGTCACCGTGTCGCGAGACGTTATAGTCTGTACGCCGGCGGAACGACCGCAACCCACTGTTGTTAGGATCTGGAAACAAATGATTTATTTATTAGCCTGTTCTGTCCCACTCCTGGGAAAGGAGGGCTCTCCTTCCATCCTTCCGTTTTCCAGTTTTGGAGGAATTTATCTAGTTCATTCTCTGCTAAGACCTCGTGTCTCAGTGCACCAACTTTGTGCTACTTGGGTCCACAGTCCGTTTGCGTTTGCGCCGGCTTACACACTATTTAATTGTTGATTGAGATATAAAGAGTAGTGGTCTACATTTCCAATATTAGTAAACACGTGAACACTAATTATTTTTAAAAATATATTTTAACCGTCAATTTTTTTGTAATACTTTTTACGTATTATGTATGATATACTCGTAGTAAAGATTATGTATGGAGTTTCATGCCCATTCTTCTGAATACGAAACTACCTTTTTAAAAAGGCCTGGGAATAATCCTGAATTTGTTTTATTTATTTTGAATTTGATTTTATTTAAAAAAAATATTTTAATAGTAATTTTGATTTTAATTTAATTTTATGTATTGTTGTGTGTATGGATTATGTTTATCTGAATTAAATGAATAAATAATAAATTGTGTGATGTATTTGTAAGCAAATTATTCAACGTTTATTTGTAAGAAACACAAGATCTGTAGCTAGATCAATAAAACGAAAAAAAAAAGAACGACATACGCACCTCAATAATATCCCTGGACATATTGTTAACGTCAGCCAAATACGGGTAGTAGCCCACATCCAAATCCTTCAGCATAGAATTCAAATACGAGTACACATTCGGTGGATCCCGGCTAAAGTACACAGGTTCACACAACTTCTTCAAACTACCCTCATTTATCTGCGACTCTTCTTCGTATTCTAAATTCAAATCCGTAGGGAAATCCAGCCAGTAATGATTGACGTACGCATCAAGTTTCAAATCCTTCGATATTTGATACAAAAACGTTGATAACGGTCGCAAATTACTCCATAAAAGGGTATTTAGTTTTATTTCTTCGTAAACTAAGTGTAACGAGTATAGTACTTGTAAAACATGAGGAAATAAGAGCGTATTAGTGTTGAATAAGGTTGATTTTTCAGCTTCGTTGCTTGTTCGTTTTCCTTTGCGATAGCCATCGGAATTTGGTATAGGTAGTTTCAGCATTGTTAAGGAGTGTCCTATGGCTTTATGCATTTTGGAGTTGAGGAGGAAATCCCAGTCATCTGGGGTTCCGTCGCTTGACGTTCTTTGTTTTTTCGTGGCGACTTCCGCATGGTCGATGACGTCATCGCTCTGTTTCGCGTGCAGTCGTTCGACGTCGTAGCCAATGAGAGAGAGTAGAAGGTTCGAGAACATCGCCCATTCTTGTTCGGGGGTTAGGTCTTGACTGCCGGGTGCGTTGCGGACGCCGTACCATTTTATTATGACCTGTGGAAAGAAAAAATAATAATATTAGCGGACCTGACAGACGTTCTCCTGCCGGAACGTTGACTTGCAGCGCCACCAACATCACACAAATTCATTATAGTCTGCCCAGCCGTTTAGGAGAAGTTCAAAAACATACACACATACAGCAAGGATTATTTATACTAATACTATTAAGCTAAAGAGTTTGTTTGTTTGAACGTGCTAATCTCCTTAACTACTGGCCCGATTGTGATATTTTATTCGCTAATAGGAAGCTACGATACTAGTACAACTAGCTTCAACTTTCGGACTAACTGACCGACTCCGTGACAATTCAAAAGTGCCTGTAAATGGTCTAATTGAAATAAATGTTTTGACTTTGATATCCTTGAGCTATATTATTAGCAAAAGCATTAGGTATCTATAAGAATATTCACGCGGGCGATGTCGTAGCTAAAAGCTAGTTAAACGTAATTATATATTTAAAGATTTACAACATTTTAGTGTATGACAAAGGGTAATTATATCAAGTTTTTAATGAAATGAAAGTTTTCCACCATCTCAACCTGACTTCTACTTTCAATTTGACTTAATGAATTTTTTCAACCAAACTACTACTTTTCTTCGAAAAAAACATAAGTATCTCACCTGCATAGTAACATCTTTCGGCAATATAGCCCTCAACGCAGTGTAACACCGAGTGACAAGAGTAGAACAAGTCAATGGCGGTAACGATATCCGGTACATTGAACCGGCTTCAAACTGCAGGGTGAGACGAGTACCGGCCGCGTCGCAGAGACCACATAGACCTGGGAAAACAGAAAGTGATTGATGAACGATTTTGAGTCTTTTAATTAGCTAAGTAAGTTCTCTTACAGCTTGCATGAAGAATTGTGCGGTCGGGGCGCTCCTATTATGAGCGAACTTACTGACGCCCGTATATAACAGAAAGAGATAGATAGAAAGAGAGGGTAGTGGGATTGGGAATGCACAATGTCATTCAATAGTCCAAAGTGTCAAAGTTATTCAACCCTACCACTATTATGTTTAAAGTTGATTTTTCTGTGACCCAGGCAAACAAAAGCAAAAATATTCCTTATAGTGTCTCACCTAAGCTCTCTTTTTGCTCAATCCTAGCCGTGGAGGTATGAGGCACTGGCGACAGGAGATGCAACGCTGAATCATCGAAGTTGGAGGTTTCATTACATCTGCTTGGCAACAAGCTGCTGCGACGAGGGAATGGGGACTGGAAGGTGGCTCGCTTGGTGTACGGGGAGTCTATTAGACGGGCTAATACACCGCCTACGTGGACCTGGAAAAAAAAAGTTAATAAAATATATAAAACAATTTAAAGGATTTTTAAGGCTATTCTCAAGTATCAAGAAAGTATTTCCCTCAAATACACTATTCATAAAACTTAACCCTTATTATCTGACTGTGTGATAAAAAAAAGGAGTGGGGGGGGGGGGGATTTATTAGTTATTACTAAACTGTTTTTAAGTGCAGTCAATTCTCTAAAACAATTCTTAGAGTAACTGCTACCTCACATATCCAATGATACGTGAGGTAGCATATTTAACTGGATAGGAGCCGAGGTGTATGAACTTCACTAACCTTCCCAACTACATGATTCCCAGACTGCAATATAATATTCCCAGCTTCGTCGATCAATGCGATCATATTCAAATGTTCCAACACCACAGCATCCTTAGCCAACACAGTGGAAACTGCCCCAACCATAAGATTCGTCTTAGACGTCTGTCCGAGTGAATGTGACCGTTGCAACCTCACTATCTGCAACCTACTCACACCTCCCACCTTTGCAATAAAACATAGATAGTCGTGACCAACTAGATCAGTATGTAGGAACGTCTTCATATCACTTGCAGACTCGATAGGATCTCTCCGTATATTTTGAGTATCCGTCCAAATATGCTCCAAGCAAATATCCGGATACAAAGGCAATGCTGGAGGGTTCTGCGGACCATTGTTAGCCATCATGGAAGTGTAGGATGCTTGGCCTATGGAAGCGTGTGGTGATAGGCCTTGTTGGTGGAACACATTGGCCATTGGACTGTTGATTCTTGACCGGGACATAGTTGGAGTGGTTGGTATCTTCTTAGATTGGTACGGACTGCCTAATCCAGTTGCCCAGCTGGTGGCGTTTCTCTGGCTTTGCATCGGACTGCCAATGTAATCACAAGATTGGCTGAAGACTGTTGTTGTAGAATTCATATTAGGACACATAGACAAGCACTCATCGCGTACAGTCTTCCGGATCCTCCAAAGCGAATGGTTTCCTAATTTCCAGTCATACAGCAGAATTATGCTGGGGTTTGAACTTACAAACATTATTTGCAGATCCCCATCGTTGTAGTACTGAAGACCTTGTGACGGTGACTTCATCAAGATAGGAGTTACCTCATCCAAGGGATGTGTTAAAGAGAAGCAGGTTGGTAGCGAAACATCCTGCTCAAAATCAGACACAGAATCGGGACGCAATTTCGAACTCATGTTGAATGGGAAGTTGGTCTTTGATTTAGAAAACACACTGTTTTGAGAATCATTGAACTTCAAAAAGGAGTTTGGTAGTATGGAGTTTTGAGACGGTGTTGCCTCCTTTTCCAATAAAACCCCATACCTCATTGGCCAGACTTTTTTGACTTGAAACGGTATACTTGTAATATATTCTCTCCCTTCATTTGCATATACTTTCATGCATTTACTATCTATTAACAGAATAGCTGGCATGATCTTCGTCTGAATATGTTCGGTGGTATCTTCAATCTTTATATTTTTCTTTACATCACCTATTTGGGTGTTCAAAGCGTCTATAAGCATAGTGTTTTTGATATCAACGTGGAAGTTGCAGAATGCTGCGTGTTTTATAGGGTTCTCTATAGTGTAGCAGGCAATGGTTTCTCTGTGTTCTGGATCTGATAGCTTCGTTGCTGGAGTCGAGATTAGTCCTGGAAGAAGAAAATATAACAGTAATTCAAATTTTTTTTAGCCTGCCCTAACCTGTACTAAAATTTATGACTTCTTTATTTTTGTTCGAAAAATCAGGGAAATTCTACTAAGTTTTAGAAACAACTCTAGTCTAATTACAATCTTAATCTGTCAAATATGCCTAGAATTTTCAATTTTTATATTGATTTTCACTTAGATCATATTTTGAATATTTTCATCTGGTAGAATTGGCCTCCTGGGCCAACCTGAAGCATAAATTCTTATAGGAAAATAATGGGTTCGAAAATGGGTGAAAAAAGTAAGTTAAGCTGCTTCAGGATAACTCTTTTGAACATAGTCAAATAGACTTTCTAGATCTACTACTTACCTTTGGACCAAACAGCAGTACACCCTTTCACATACAATTCTTCCTCATAAGAGCTATCAGTCTTCGGATTTATAGTAGCCTTAGAACTCTTACTTGGTCCTGAAGCCAAGTTAAACTTCTTGGACATATTACTAGAACTGTTTGCGCTACCACCGCGAGACGGACCCGCAGAGTTCAAGCCTTCCGTATCCATCTTCTTCATCCCGCTGATAAGTTCTGATTTGATGGAAATGTTGAAGTCATTCTTGAGACGACTTGGGGCTCGAAAAGATTCTGAGTTGTACTCGTATTTTGAGTCTTTCGGCTGCTGTGGGTCGTCTTCAAAGTCTGCAGCAAAATTTATTAAGTTATCATAATTACATTAAGTTACAACATCTTATCTTGGCTGCAACACAAATGCAACATATTTTTTCTAGCTCCTGCCTAGTACTTGGTTCTTGTGTGAGAAAAACATTATATAATTAGTAAAAGTCCCTTTTACCTTGACATAAAATTTTAAAAAATTAATGTAGTGGTACTCATTTATGTAGGAAAACAGTGTCAATACTGTACTGCCGCCTGCTGCTGTCTGCTGTATCTTTTATATTATAAGTACAAAACTATTATTAAAAAAATACAAACCATCACAACTCTTATAATAAACCTCCCGTATACACCACCACTCCTGTTCCTCTGCCTCCCTTGACTCCAGCAGGCTCTCATCTTTGATAGCAAAGTTGGTGAGCTTGTACAGCAAGGAGTTCTCCGACGCTGAGGTGTTATGCTTGCTGTAAATCTGACCTGGGTGCCTGGCCAGCACTGTTCTGCCGTGTGGCACAAACTCCTGGAGATTGAGAATAGGAAGATATTGTATACTGATATTTTCTTTATGCTATTCAAAATAAACAAACTTTCTAGGTCTAAAAAGGAAATACAGTCATGTAACAACCGAAACATCACCTCATAACATTGTTTTCATGAATTTTTTTTTAGTTGCGAATGTAAAAAGTTTAGGACCATTAATTTATTGGGGCTATTTATCAAATAAAGAAATTATTTGGACTAACCTCATGACACAATGTTTATTTGACTAAATAAAGGTGTTAGCATTAGAATAATGATATGGAAACACAAGGGATTAAGACTCCTTACAGAACATGAGGTATAATACAAAAGGTAACGGGTTAAGTGCAGAATTTAGCATAAAAAAAAAATATAAAAACAATAACATACCAGAGGTTCAGACGCAGCGATCATAGTTTCTTCATCCAGATTTGAAACAATATTTGTAACTACACACACACGTGAGCATAAAACGATTTGTGTGAGTTCTTTTATAGCTCACCACTGATCACAGAAATAATTCGTTAAATTTTAGCTTATTTGTAACGAACGAATTCCCATCTTTACAATATTGACAATTTGACAGGAGCAGGGGGAGGACACTCCCATACAGTGACCGATTTATAGACATTTTTTTAAAAATGCGACATCTGATATCGTCATCCGAAAACAAATTATAATAGTTACTTATTGTCACCATAGATGGCGACACTATCGATGAATTCTAAATTGTGGTTAATAATATAAATTAATTATAGTAGTTTTATAACTGAATTTAGAGATTTTATTTATAATTGCAAATATGTTCTTATCTATTAATTGCAAATATTTGTTTATATTATAAAAAATGCCTTACTATTACAATTACTAGCAACACAGCAAGGTTGATTAAAAAAGTCACAAAATGGCGACTGCTCCTTGCGTATGCGCATGTTTGTAGTTTTCGTTCTATTTTTGTGTTTTTCTTCGTGAAATTAATCCGCCGATCCACGTTGAGTTCAGTCCTCTCCACCAAAATATACGCAATATGCAGTAGCAGTAAGTTATAGCAATTAGCTGATCCACCTTTGCATAAATGGTTGAGATTTGAGAAAGAGGATACGAATCCATAGAATTTTAAACCTATTTTTTTATATGAGTAAATAATTATAAAATTCTATCGTTATGTATTCTTAATATCAACCATTTATTCAAAGGTGTGTTAGCTAATTGCTATAACTTACTGCTACTGCATATTGCGTATATTTTGGTGGAGAGGACTGAACTCACTATACCTACACACACACACATGCATACATGCAGTAGCAGTAGTACCTTCACACACACATACGTAAAAGTTTGCGGATGACGTTAATAGATGGCGCTATTTTGCTGATCAATTGACATTTGCGGTCTACAAAAAAGTCGGCGAGTGGGCTCTCTATACCCGTTATATTACTTTACTCTATGGACAGGAGTATGACATAAAATGGCACTGACAGCCGGTAGTGTATCGAGCGTTTCGTTTCACTTACAAATTTTTACTTCACTCATCAAGTTATTTTTAAAATAAAAGTAACAACAACAACAAAAAGTTAAAGGTTTCCTATCTATTTGCATAAAATTTTAAGACCTAATATAACTTGGCATACTTTTGTTTGTCCTAATTATATTTTCGCATAATATTATTTACGCATAACAGCTTACGCATAATTTTTTAAGCATAATTTCTCTAATCATAATAATGATTAGGCATAACATTCTAAAGCATAAATTAAGCATAACTTCTAAAGCATAAATTTATTTTTTTGCCTGCATACACCAGACATGCAGGCAAGCATACACCAGGCATGCAAGCAAGCTTGCAGCTGGCAAGCAAGCATGCAGCAGGCAAGCAAGCATGCAGCAGGCAAGCAAGCATGCAGCTGGCAAGCAAGCATGCAGCTGGCAAGCAAGCATGCAGCTGGCAAGCAAGCATGCAGCATGCAAGCAAGCATGCAGCATGCAAGCAAGCATGCAGCATTCAAGCAAGCATGCAATATGCATCAGGCATGGTTTCTGTCACGGCTCCGGCGCTGCGGGCCTTCGGCGGCCCCACACGTGCTAATCGTCGCAGACGGCTTTCGCTCACCACCGCAGCTTCGGCTTGCTGGCCGGCTACGCCGGCCAGCCTCAGCCGCGGCGGCTCGCTCGCAGCCGCCTGCTCCTCAGCCCGCGGGCCGCCGCGCCCCTACGCGCCTACGCGATTTTTAATTACACTCTAGGGGTAGGGCAGACAAGACTACGTGGAGTCGGTTTTGCAGCGATTCGGTTCTGTCACAAACTTTTGTAGCACGACATATTGAATTATTAACCAACAATATTATTTCATTGTTACAGAAACTATAGCAATATGGTTTGATCAGAATTATGTATGGGGCACTGCAAGTTCACCACCACTATTTCCACCCAAAGTCTGGAGTACATATCAACTAAAAAAAAGAAAATATACCTACATCATGCAGAAGCATGGCACAATAGATTTGCACATTTTGTGGGAAAACACCATCCTGGATTTTATTTTTTGGCAAAAAAGATTGTTCAAGAAATAAAACACCAAACCATTGAAATAGATAGACTTGATGTCGGAACATCAACAATTCCAAAAAAAAAAGAAAAAATACACAAAAGGACTGAAAAAATTATTAGTAAAAGATGAATATACTTCGAAACTTGCATATTTACAAGCAAAAAGTAGGCCTAGTAACGTTATGCGAATTAAATTTATGCCAAAACAAATTAGCCTTCAAGATAATTATGCCAACATAAACTGTATGCCAAAAAAAAATATGGCAAAGTATTATTATGGCAAAACAAATTATACCAAAACCGTTATGCCAAAGTATATTAGGAAAAAGAATATTATGCGAAAAGAAGGGATCCCAAAGTTAAAACATCATCGTGTTCATTGTAACACGATTTTTTGTGAGATTTTTTTGCATAGAATCTTACAAAAAAAAAACAACAATTTTATCATCCTCATGAAATCAATGAACACGTTTTCACACACGTGATCATCTTACATACAATAGGGCAAGTAGATTGACTTACATAGTGGTGTTTTCTCTAAATAATAATAATATACTCGATATACAATTCCACACAATTGATAACTCTAACAAAAAAACTCAACTTTTTTTTGTTTGGCCCAGTATCAGCTACAACACCATCCGCTACGAAACCATCATCATCAGGCAGTATCTAGTTGTTACTTCTTCATAAATCAGGACTATTGTTATTCAAAATGAGCAATGATTGTGTAATATATTTCATGTGAAATCACGCAATGGTACGGTCGGCGACATAGGTCTTATTACTGCTGCACTAGCATTGATCACCAAAAATTTTCATTTTCGGTCCAGCCGTTTAAGATTTCAGAAGCATTAGAATATATAAAGATATAAAAGTGAGTGTTAATCGACCTATGTCGCTAACCGTACCATTGCGTGATTTCACATGAAATATATTACACAATCAATTGTTATTGTATTGCATTTAAACCTATACTTCTATCATCAGTAGGGGAACAATAAAACAAAAGCATTGTTAATATGAATAAACTTTATTACTACAATAAAAGGATATGAACAGGTAAACACTTTGGGTACCGACATATTATGCCCTAACTTATATTATAACAGACCAGTGTTTCTCAAACTACATAAAATTTCCCGTACCGATACAAAAATCATCAACAATCAATTTGCGCTACAACAATGTACTGTTTGTTCAGAATATTTTATATAAATACATAGCACAAAGTGATTGTGATTATCTTAAAAATAACGATAATAATTCATTACAATACCTACATTGACTTGCAGAACCTCGCAAGTGCTCAGAACTGCGTTTCTTAAAATAATTAATACAGATCTTCCAGCACCATTATTTATTTAAAATCGGATCTTACAGGTTTTACTTTAGAGATTTCCATTTTAATCTCACCATGTCCATAAATATATATTTGTGAAGGTTATATAATTTTTAAAATTGTGTGATTACTCTAAATTCCCTTTTTCGACACTGGCCCCTTCTCAATTAGCCTAATACTAGATTTTTTTTTCAATTTAAAATAAGGCTCTATCTTGACAAGGCAAAATATATATTCTTCATAAGTAATCTGTAATTTATGTAGATATTTATTTATTTATTTCCATTGTAAAGCCCTGTAAAGCTCATTATTAAAAATCTCGTAAGTATAGGAACCGTCAAAAGCTCTCCACTTTCTAATAAAACGTAACAATCAATAATTAAACTTTACATAAAAATCAACAATTATTTAGTTTAAAATCTACGTGAAAATTAAAAAAAGTTTGAAAAACAAAAAAAAATGCAACATGAATAATTAATAAAGAGTAACATGATAATTTCGACATTTGGAATGCCACAATATTGACGAGTTGTTTGGATATTTATTATACATAATATTTTATATATTACCTATATATTACATATACAATATCTACAGCCTAGCTTTTCTATTCTAAATACATTTGGTCTTTGGATGAGCATGTCACATTATGGCTTGTGTCATCGTTTGTAACTTTAAAAAATATAAGTGCACTTTTCGAATTTCGTACTTGATCATTTTTTTTTCATTATAAACCCTAATCTAGACTAGACCTGCAAACGAAATCTTCACGCCGGCAACCTTAACATAGGAGATAGAATAAAATCACAGAAACCTCTTAAAATCCATTACAAAAATAAACAAGAACAAAAATTTGAGAAACACTGTTCTTAGAAACATGTAATCTACTACATTTATATTGACATTTATTTTATAACTTAAAATGGTTTCAAAATGATCTTATACATTTTAGTTTTTTTTTTTTGCTTTTTCTCACATGAAATTCGTGAATTTTTCGATAAACTTCAGGTACCTAATAGGGACAAGATTAATCTAATCAATGTACGTTTAATCGAATTTATGATAATTTTTTTTTGATTTTTATGATGAGTAAAACATTTTTCATGACGTTTGATAAATAATAATTATGAAACAATGATGATATATTTTTAAGTTAAAACTAACAACACTATTCAAATATTTTTTTTTTATCACAAAGAAAAGTTTGGCGAGTTTGACTCGCGTGATACGGCCGGTATTCTGAGGCCTCATCTGGCAACTATAAAAACTACTATCATCTCCTCTTTCGCCAATTGCTCCATCTTTATAAATAACATCACGTTTCCTTACTACAAAAGATTTTCCAATACCCCATATAGTTGTTACTTTATTAAACTTCAGGTCAGTATAAAATCTTCCAAAAGATAATTAAAAAGTATAAGTATCTTTTATCTATGTTTTTTTTAGATTGGGACTTTTGTTGAGTTATCTACTATATACCATTGACTAAATAGAGGTTCTGTAATATATTATGTACAGGGGATTGCATGGGCACTATCTTAAGGTTTTTCTACAATAGCTTTAACAGAGGTCCCAATCCTGGCTGGAAATAGTTTACCATAAAGTTTGTCATGCTGGCCTGACAGCTATGTGGTACTAAGAGGTGGACTGTCAGTCTCAATACTTACAGTCCTACCAACGTCCTCATTTCAAGCTATCTGTCCTTTTTACCCTCACTACTTATCTGTGAACTAAAAGAGGACGGCACTGTCGATTCATTTCACAGTTAAGTTGGTCTGACTGTAGTAGAAGTTTTGGCTTGATGCATTAAATCAATCACTGTGAAATGACCTGCTATTAAGGTAGATTCAAACCATAGCGATATCTATAGGTACGAGGCGAACTTGAAGTTCTTATTGGATAATTTACATTGTGTAATGCAGCCAAGTACGCTGTTACAATTCGCCACAAATTATTGAGTTATAATTTTTGATTTTCGGCTGACAGTCGACCACGTGTGCAGCATAGCAGTATCAAGCCACAATTTATTATAACATTTAATTTAAAGCTACTGATATAATTTATATTTCCAGCCTTATACAAATATTTCCTTCCTCCAGTTGCCATAATATTAGTTGTGATAAATTCGCTTTATACAAAAACATGTGACTCCCGTCACTAATGTATAATATAATATTATATAAATGATAACCATTGCACGTATGCAATTAAAACGAGAAATAAGTCACCTTAAAAATGCAATGCAGTCTATGCATATGGTGTCTTACGTTTTTTTTTTAATCTCTAAATTATTAAGGCGATTCAAATAACCTAGCTTTACACATAATGAGGTTTACAATTATCTTAAAATGACTTATTTGTTTGGCGTTTTATTACCGTTACGATGTGATGAAATGGCGTCGACAAATCCCGCGACACCCTAATAAGATATCATAATTGTAATTTATTTGTATCTCTTCTTACTATAAGTAAAATTCATTATGCTTTGTTGTTATTCGTGAGGACATAATATCTATCACTCTTATGCTTTCTAGTCCTAACAAAGCAATATTTAGCAGCCTAAATGACGTAACTAAAATTAGGTATACATATAGTTCTTTTTTTTTCTATTTTCAATATAAATAGTTCTATAGCTACGTTATAAAAACTACAGTTAAAAGTGTACAATAATATTAATTTTTATGCGTACAATGTAAAATTAGATCTATATATAAATATTATCTGATTACAAAGTAAATAATATTTGGAATATTTTTTAAGGCTAGTTGTGTGGTATCTTATACCATGGAAGCGTGGGAGTCGCTTGCTTTGGCGGTCATGTTCTGTATGATGGAGGAGTCCTCCAGCTTGGACGTGTTGGACGCCACCTCGGCCAGCGTGGCGAGCGCGAGCAGGTCCACGCTGTGCTGCGACTGATTGCTTATCTCCATGTTCTGGACCGCGGTGCGCGGCGCTTCCGTGGCTATCATTATTTCGGGACTTATTTGACGCGTATTGTTCAAGTTGACGGTCGAGACCATGCTGTTGATCTCGAGTCTCGTGATGCTGATCTTCCTCGGCTTCCTCTTCTGGCTGCCGATGACCGTGTCGCGCCAGTGCTCCACCATCTCCCGCCTGTCGTCCAGCATGGACCTAGGAACTGAATTGACTATGTGTGAAGACTCCTGCGCTTTCGGTTTCAAATTGATGGTTTTCTTCTTGCGTTTGTTTTCGCGTTTCTTTTGTTGGAACTTCTCTAAGCTAAGTGAGGGCAGAGCTCTTATTTTAGCGTCTAAGTCGAAGTCTGCAGCCTTGAATGTTTTGTTACCATTATTGTCGGGTTCAGGCGTGTCGGTAATTTCGATTTTATCGTCGCTGTCGGCCGGCTTCTCGACAGTTGAGTTGTTGTACTTCGGCTCGTCCTCCGCCGTGTCGTCCCGCAGACTGCCAGGATCCCAGCTACAGGCCGCGCTGTAGTTCTCGTCTGGCTTGTCCGAGTCTCTCTTTTGTCGCTTGTTGACTATGAGCCCTCCAACAGCCATAAACTCCTGGTACCTCTTCCCCTTGCACGATCTACCAGACCTCATGTTCTTCTCGTCATCAGAATAGTTCCTCTGATACCCGTACTCGTCGTCCTTAGAATATCTCTTATCAACTATTTGGTCTATCACATCCTGGTTAGTGAACTGGTCGTTGGGTACACCGTAGTATATCCTCTTCTTGTCGTCATCAAAGTCTTCCTCGAACAGCCTGGAGGTTTCAGTGAGTGCGTTCTGCAGCTCACGTATGCTCTCTTCGTTTTGAGGGCCTTTCGCCTTGGCCCTCTCTATTAAGTTATGAGATCTGTATTCGTTTGGTGTTGAGATCGCGTTGAACTTAAAGCATGGGGGTGAGTAATAAGGGTTTGTAGTTTGAGTTTCAGTCTTAGTGGCTAGGAGGCTGCTGAGGCCTCCCATTTGGGCTTCATCGGCAAGCTTGCCGGGTGTGAACATGGAAAGTGGTTTAGATTCAGCTTCGAACATTTCTTCTTTAGATTTTTTGTTCAAGTCTACTTTAGTGGAGTTGTTATTTGTTTTCTCCAGTTCGGAGTCGTGATGTTCACTGTTGGGGGACTCTACGGGCTTGTCGTTGGACTCTCTGGGCCGGGAGGACAGCGTGCGGAGCGGTGGTGCGGGCAGCTTGTACCACTTGAAGTCGGGGTTAGCGCTGAAGAAGGCGTCTTTGTACTGGAGAAATGAAGAGCAAAAATAAGTATAATTAATAAAGAATGAAGGTTTTCTTGCAACATAATTTTTGTACCAAGCAGTTTATTATAGCCCACCTGTTTAGCAAGACCTGTGTAGCAGGCCTTTTCTTCCTTGTCCAAGTTGGCCCACCACTCGCCGAGGATTTTAGTAATGGACCTGTAACGTAACAATTACTATAATAGTTAGAGTATAAAATCGTGTAAACTTTGTATCTTATCTGTTTTTATCGAATGCTTTACTTGAAGTGGGTATGTGGGAATTAGAAGTGTGTTTTTATACTTCAAGCGTGATGTTTAATGGTCGTGCCTTCTTTGTATGAGAAGAGGCCTTGGGACAATAATAGGTTGGTATTTGTTTTATTCCAAGACACTTCCCTTTTCTTCTGAAATGATAATAGGTACCTCTGTGGCTGTTTCTGGAATTGCAGATGATCATCGTTGATAAAAATCTTCCTGGGCGAATTTAGATGGAAGCGAGCTTGAGATGACCTGTCATCTCACTTGATGCGAGACTGACTTCAAGCCTACAGAAGATTTTTACAGCATATACCGGCTGTTTGTTTGTCATCAACATGAAGGCTTGGAAAGACTAAATGATGGTACTCCCATGACGTGTAACATACCTGTTCTCAAGATTAGGATATTTATCGCGCACGACGCTCCTGTGCCGCTTGCAGAAGATGAGGAACGCGTTCATTGGCCGCCGCGCGTGATGCGCCGGCTCACCGTCTTGCTCCTGATCGTGCATGTTAAACTATCTGAAACAAATGAATGGGAGAATTTATTTTCTAGTCTTTTGCTGAGCTCTTCATAGACTGAGCAGAGAGCAGAGAGCAGAGTGACTAGAGTTATTGGTGGACTTAATGCTGTTACCTATAACCAACTGGACTGCCTCGTTGGTCTAGTGGTCGCAAAGCGCGACTGCTGAGCATGAGGTCTCGGGTTTGATTCCCAGGTCGGGCAGTGTTATTGGGTTTTTCCATCAGGAACTTCTCAGTAGCAGCCCCGGAGTCTGGATTTGTGCTCGGTTGATATCAATAGGCTCGCCCCTTATTACATGGGACTTAAACATAACTGGCTAAATATGGGTGTATTAATGGGTACACCTCTGCCTAACACTTCGCGGATTTAATACAGGCGTGAATGTCATAAGTCATTTATTTATTTGTTAATACAGATACAATAAATAGTTGTTAAATAAAAAATTACAAGCGCGCTATGTTATATACCTACCCGAAGGCGTACAAATTGTCATATATGTTATGTTGTTTTAACTTTTTTACAATAATAAGTACATGCTTAATTAACTTTCAGTGTTGCATCTGTATATTATGTACAGCTGTGTTATCAACAGCTATGTGATAAACTTATCATGCAATATCAACATGATAATTAATATAAATCAATGTGTCTCAATTTGTGTTAGGAAAATTTTAAAAACCAGTTCAGTGTGTTTTTTGTTTACTAGGTAGGTTGTTGTAGGGATGTCAGGAATGCAAATGAGTATCGACATTATAATAATATCGTATCGATATTTTTTGGAAATATCGATGTCAATGGTAAAATATTCATTGAAAAATACCGCCTTTTAAAATTTGTATTATTTATTTGTATATTTTATTTATTTGTCTGAAAAAAAAAAAACGATTAGGTATATATCTTTTCTATAGTGTAATTTCTTTATTAATTACTGAAGGGACAAACATTGATTTCATTTTCATTCAAAAATAAACTTAAAAACAAAACCTAAGAATAATTATAAAATTATAATATTTTTGTTGATAATCAATATCGGTCCAAAATCGAACAAATAATATCGATATATCAATGTATCAATATTTTTTCGTCAAGCCTAGGTTGTTGTGAAAAAAGCCTCGATGACACTGGGCTAGTTTTCAAGCTGCTAGTCGGCGAGTTCGCGAGTAGCTTGTAAACTTGCTCCGTGTCATTGAAATTTTTACAATCTGCTTTTAAATATCCGATTGTCTGTCAGTCGCTGGCTTTTAAACTCGCCGACTAGCAGCTTGAAAACTAGCCCAGTGTCATCGAGGCTTAACCGGTACTACGGTAAAAAAATAAATAAACAACATGATAAAGCAGTCCAGTTATCTTTTTTATAGTATTTAAGTAGGCAACAAAGTACAAGGAAAATGATCTTCCTCGGCGATTGAATTAAATATTTAATCTCGCTTTTAAAAATGAAGTAGATCTACTTACTCAGGCTATGAGACGAAAGAGAGTTCACCTGTTTGCGCACACACCTTGTGCACTATAATATCTCCTGCGTTTTGGCTAGTTTGTAGAATAACTCGTAAGAATGTTAGAACATCCTAACTAATATTATAAATGCGAAAGTAACTCTGTCTGTCTGTCTTTTTGTCTGTCTGTCTGTCTTTTCTTCACGCCTAAACTACTGAACCGATTTGTGTGAAATTTGGTACAGGGTAAGTGTGAACCCTAACAAAAGAAATAGGCTACTTTTTATTCGACTTCGACTTCGTCTGCGTCCGCGATTACCGACATATACGCGGACGAAGTCGCGGGCAAAAGCTAGTAATATAATTATAATAAGTAAACCTATGTCGTATAAAAAATAATCTTGAATAATAAATCATATTTTTTTTGCCTGTAGAAATAGTTATACCTAAGTGATGGTTGCATAAATAAATAAAAATAATTTTTTAACCGTTGCCCCACACTACCATTTCCTTCTGCGTTTACAAGCATTATTATCGAAACGTCAATCGCTTAGCCACTGTGCCATAGTCTAAGTCAGAGATGACAGAGACAAAGTCTACGATAGAATGAGCTGATCATTCATTTGTCAGTCAGTGAATTAACAGTCAGCCTGTAGATCTCGAAGTAATATTTGGAGGAAATCGTCATATTTCTACAAGCTTTTATTTACAAATTTTCAAAATTTGCATACCATTTTTCGACCATTTGTTGGTATCCGATTGAGCTATAATTTTGCATACACCTTTGGTTCTGATGACAATGCATTACTCAATATTGTAAAAAAAATAAAAATTAAAGCTTGTTTTTAAAAATATGTTTTTTTTTTACTCCTCATCTCATCACATAAGAATTTCACCACAGTCAGCAAGAGCAAGCGTCAGATACACATTGTGCGCTATCATCTGTTATCAGCGATATCAGGTTTCTTTGCCAAGTGCAGTTTCCTAACGTGATAACGATAACGGGGGTCGATGATCGCTGTAACTTTGCTATGTATGTTTTTGTTTTTTTTTGTGTAAGCAGGACCTTTAAAATCTATCAATCTGCCTACCCTGTGCGTCATAGTATTTTGCATGGAGCGACTGCCTATCTGACCTCCACATCCCAGTAACTGGGTAATACGATACCCCTTGGTAAGATTTAAAATTCAGTTATTACAAGCTTTTCAATTCAATTCAATTCAATTTATTTTGTGAACATAGGTGATTACAGGTGTTTTTCAATATACATGTCTATTGTACAAACCATGTCCCGCCGATAGGCATACAAAATCTAATTACACTTTGCAGTGGAGATAAAAGAAGCAACAATGTCAAATTTATGCAAGCATGTCAAGTTATAAATTATCATAATAATGTCAACAATAATAATGTAAAACATAATGTCAAAAGTTTGCTAAAACACAGACAAAAAGAATTACAATTAAAAAAAAAAAAATTTACTAACTTAACTTTTATTTACTATCACCTGTTCCGGAGTCTGTGGCTAATCAAATCTGAGCTGAAATTTTGCGTAAATGTGCAATTTGCATGACAATGCAATATAATCATGTCACAAAGCTGGTCTGAAGATGGAGCTAGAAAGTGGACATAGGAATTTTATCAAATCTTACAAGTTAAATTTGACCAACATCCCGGTGTTTGTTTAAGATGAATTTTTAAATATATATGCAAATTGCATGACGATGCAATATAAAAAGCTTGTATTAAAAATATATTTATAATCCTCCAATCGTTTAGCTTAAATTAAAAAAAAAATGACAATTCATAATATTGGCCATCATTGACCATTGTGTACACAACCACACCAAATTACAAACATCTCAAACCAACACAAGTCTAGAAGAGCCAAGCAATTAGGTGTATTTTTTTGCAAAGATTTTTATCCAGTTTGAAGGACAGTCTCTCAAAGCCACAATGGAGCTTGAGAAGACCCCACTCGACGTCGTCGCCAACACGATCATAAAGTTGCTACAAGATTTTTTTGCAATTTTTTATGTAGTTTGGGTAGTCTCATCTAGGATGTAAAAAGCTTTGTTTTTGGTCTGAGCAAGTTGAGTTGTTAAACGTAAAATATATGAATAATCAAAGATATAACTTTTTAAGTATTATCTTAGACATGACATGACATGTAAACACTTCGTTATATTGTGCTCCCGTTTAAACCTTTACGAAAAATAGTGAAATTAGTTTTTGGACCATATAAAGTGGATAAAAGTGAATCCGGACACACAAACTCGCTGTGATAGTGTTATTGACAGTTTTTGGTGCCTAATAATAACAAAAGTGTAAAAATTAAAAACTATCAGACCGATGTCTACCAAACATAATCTTTTTAGGGCAAAACATATAATAAAATACTGACATGTTCGCATAGACTATATATTTAAGTGCAAAAGTGCTAAAATACTCGAATAACCTCACAACATTTCGTATTATAAGAGAATTTCCTATTTTTATTCATCTCGTGATCCGTTTTTTATTTGAATCACGGTGTTATTGACGTGTCTACAGCACCATCTAACGCAAATTATAAGAATTTGATCGCCTTCAATATTGCCTCACTCAAAATAGTGTTACCAGCACAAATAAATAATTAGTGGTGTTAATTGCTGCGAAACAACGACATCTATTGACTGGAATACACCTACGGCATCAACACCAACACGATCGAACATTTCAACGCGTCTGGTACTGTACGTGTGGTGCAACGGTAATACGCCCGCCTGCAAGGGTATAACCATCGTGACCTGAGTTCGATTCCGACTAAATTGGAAATTTTTTATGATCTTTATTTGGAATATCAACAATTAGCATCATGAATTTCCTAGAGAATATAACTTTCCGTCGTACCCGCACCAGATCAGAACCAACCAATGATGACAGTGATATAATCTCACAAACACTGGATAATGCAACCTTGAATAGTATGCCAGACATGTCCGAGGATGAAGACGATCAATTGTCAACATTAAAAGATGAGATCGATAAACTAACGGCGCAATTAAACAGTGCACATACTGAAATTGAATTATTATCATTAGAAAATAAAAATTTGAGACAGGTGAACGAGGATTTAATAAAGAAAAATGATATTTTAAAGAAGATTACTTATAGTCCAGCAAAACAGAAAAAACAAACTCCAAAGAAAAATACAAATAACTCCACAAAAACAAAACAGACACAAACTGTAGAAAACATGACAACAGATTGTACACCTTCTACACGCGAGACATTGGGGAACAAAACCGAAGATATCAACTTAAGGGCCTCAAGCACTTCTCAAGAAAGAATACCACATACAAATAAAACAGATCCACCTCTGAAACATAAAATATGTCTACTGAGTGGTGAAACTTCCAGCAGAATATACAAAATAACTCAGAGAACTCAATTATGTAATTTTGAAATATGCCACTATCGCAAGCCTGATTGTAGTCTGAACATTTTATTAGATAATATTGACGAAAAAGTACGAAACTTTACATACTGTGATTATTGTATCATTTATATTGGCGAAGTACATTTTAGGAAAACGTATAATTATATTGAACTTGTCTCGTTTATACGCGAAAAACTAGTTGCTTTAAAACACACAAACTTTATAATATGTTTACCAACGTTTAAATATATGGCTAACAGTAATGTAATGTATAATAGCCGAATTGATATTTTCAATAATCTACTTTGCATGGATGCGGAAACACACAATTACGCATATATATTAGATTCAAATTTAAATCTGCCGTATACGTCCGACACATACAGCCATCGTTCTGGCGCTTTGAACAGTAGAGGTTTAGATATTGTTATATCAGATCTCCAGGATCTCGTCCTGGATATAAGTGCCCTGAATGCTGCACCCTTGGAGGTTGACTGTTCTCAGAAAGATCAAATGAGTACTTTATCAGACCCACAGACAAAAACCAACACCAATGGTCAGTTTTTTCTCAAATAAATATATTAATGTGCTGCATCAAAATATCGCAGGCTTAATAAACAAATCTAATGATCTCATTATTTGTTTAGATGACTTAAAGGAAAAATTAATTAATGTAGACATTTTGTGCATAACAGAGCATTTCATTATGGAAGGATATCAAAATCAATTGTACATGCCAAATTATTGTTTAGCTGCTATTTATTGCCGAAAAGAAAAAAAAAGAGGAGGCGCATGTATACTTGTACGTAAAGAATTGCAATGGAAAGAACTGCCTAGAATAGCGAAGTTATCAACACCAGGAGTTTTTGAATGCTGCGCCATAGATTTAATTCATTATGAGTTAGTTATCGTATGTATATATAGGGTACCAAACGTAAACAATCTAAATGACTGCCTGGACAAACTCGAATCTCTCATGCAAACATTAACACATACGAGAAGTAAGAATATTGTAATTGCTGGAGATTTCAATATAGATATGCTTAAGCAGAATAGCCAAACAAATGCATTTAAATATCTTCTAATGAGCTTTAATCTGAAACTAGCTTTAAAACAACCGACTCGCATGGCCAGCCAAACATGCATAGATAATTTTGCGCATAATTTTAATAAAGCTTGTAAGACTGACGTGTTAGAATTTGCATTGTCTGACCACACGGCACAATTAATTCGCTGTCCAGTCAAGAAAATATGTACTATTGGCTATTGGTTTACAGTTATAAGAGATTACAATATGGATAATATTCTAAAATTTAAAAAGTACTTGAGCGAACTATCTTTTTCAGACATATACAACACAGATGACCCCAATTTAGCATACAATGAATTTCTTTTAAATTTTAAATTGATATACGATCTGTGTTTTCCTAATAAACTAATTAAAATAAATACTACTAAAAAAATTAAGTGGCTATCAAAAGGTCTTAAATTATGCAACCGAAAGAAACGAAAACTATTGTGGCAGTTAAGATTAAACCCTAACAAATCAAATAAATCAATTTTCACAAACTATTCTAAGTTATATAAAAAAATTATTCATTTGACACAAAGAGCACAAAATAATTTCAATATTAAAGCATCAAAAAATAAACCTAAAACCACATGGCAGATCATAAACCGTACAAAGTACAATATACCTAAATGCAATATCGATACAATTAAAGTAGAAAATAAAATTGAAACAAATCCCCAAAAAATTGCTGAAGCCTTTAACAATTACTTCATTGACAAAATTCAGGCCAAACTTCTAACCAATAGCAAACCTAAATCTTATGTGACAAACAGCGTTAGTAATTCAATATTCATGACTCCTTGTCTCCCACATGACATACATAAGCATATATTGTCTTTAAACAACACTAATAGTGTGGGCAACGACGGCATAAACACAAAAATACTGAAATACGTATCATTGGAGATCTGCGGACACCTAAGTCACATAATTAATCTCAGCATCAGCGCGGGTATTTATCCAGATGCTCTAAAAACATCTATTATTAAGCCACTATTTAAGAAAGACAATAGAGATCTGATGCAATCATATCGTCCCATTGCATTAATTCCAATAATTTCTAAAATATTTGAAAAATATATATACCGGGTAATATATAATTATGTTGAAGAAAATCACATAATAAGTGAGGAACAGAAGGGTTTTAGACAACACAAGACAATAAATATGGCCATATACGACTTTTTATACAATATCACTAAGAACGTAGATAAACGTACGCCTGTATGTGGCATATTCTGTGATATGACGCAGGCCTTTGACTATGTGCATTTTCCTACTCTTTTGAATAAACTCGAAGCTTACGGAATTAGAGGCAATATATTAAAATTAATTCAATCTTACATAACAAAAAGAAAACAGATTACAGAAATTAGGAAAATTAACTTAATAAATAAACGAGAAGAAATTTATCGATCATCAGAGCGAGAAGTAACATTTGGTGTGCCGCAGGGCAGCGTATTGGGCCCTCTTTTATTTATTTTATATATAAACGATCTACCCAAATGCATACAACATCCGCTAACACTATTTGCTGACGATAGCACCGTGACTATACCCTGTAAAAATCTAGAAACATATGAAAATGATATTAATAAAACTTTAGCTTCAGTCGTAAAATGGTTAGATGATAACAATTTAAAAATTAATTTAAACAAAACCAATGTAATTTACTTTAATCAACGAAACCCTTTCAAAAGTCAATTTATTATACACCATGATAACAATATTATACAAGAAGTTGAAAACACTAAATTCTTAGGACTGCAAATAGACAAGAAATTAAACTGGAAAACGCATCTATATAATTTAAATAAGAAAATCTGTAAATCGGCATATGCTTTAAGTTCCCTATCATCGATAATATCTATCGACGCACTCCTCACTGCCTACTATGGTATAGCAGAATCCCATTTACGATATGGTCTAATATTTTGGGGCAATTCAACTGAGAAAGAAACAGTATTCAAATCCCAAAAAAGATGCATACGGTCAATGTTTAAACTAAAGTCTACTGATAGTTGTGTACCATATTTTAAAGAGTTTAAAATATTAACTTTACCGTGCCTTTATATTCTAGAAGTAGCTGTATTTGTAAAGTCTAATCCAAATCGTTTTACACGTCTCGCAGACGTAGTTCCTCGGAATAGGCGTGATGATAGCAAACTACGTCAGCAAACCGCAAAAACAGCACTTATGCGCAAAAGTGTCTTCTGCATGGCCCCATTCATATATAATAAGTTACCTAAATCTTGGAAGGCGTTAAGTATCCCGTTATTTAAAAAGAAGCTGAGGACCTTTTTAGTGAATAAAGCCTATTATAATATTTCAGAGTTTTTTGCAGAAAAAGAAAATGCATTTGTTTGATTAGTTTTATTATGTTGAAATGTAAATACGCCTATCATTAATTTGTGTCTGTTTGGTCTTGTACCTGTCGCATGCCTAATGGTAAAATATGGCTGAACTCGAATAATTGTATTTTGACATCATGTACTGTACCCATATTTGCGAAATAAATTATCTTATCTTATCTTATCTTATCTTATCTTAGACATCACTGACATCGGTGAAGAAAAACACATAAAAATAACATCACGTCTGTAATCCCCGAAGGGTTAGGCAGAGGTGTACCCATTGGTACATCCACATTTCGCCAGTAATGTTTTAAGTCCCATGTAATTAAATAGGGGGCGAGCCTATCGCAATCCACCGAGCCCGACCGGGGAATCGAACCTAAGACCTCACGGTCAGCAGTCGCTCTTTGCGACCACTAGGCCAACGAGGCAGTGAAGTAAAACATCGTGAGGAAACCTGGACTTATAATTATTACATTTGGAATCGCCAATCCACCTTGAGCAAGCGACAAAAATCTAATTTTACTGTTAATTGAAAATATCAACATTTAGGGCTAAAATTAAGTGTTTTGTAAAGTTGTCTCGATATAAATGATGATGTCACGTACCCAATTAATCAAGTATAACTTGCCAGTCGCAGCTAGGAACTTGATACCATAAGAGGTGTGCACGAATATGAAGAAAGATAAACAAATAACATATTTTTTTAATCAGAAATAAGTGTAACATAACATGTAATTATCTACTGTGAGATAAATAAAGCAGGGGGGGGAGAGGTATTAGCATGTCATCATGTGTGTGAGTGTCTACACAGATTTGTCAGCACGTGTATTGAAAACGTGATGGCTGAAATAAAGGCTTTACGTTCCGATTAGTTTTAGTTTAGGTCATGTGAAAGGAAAGTTTAAAGAAGAACTGTTCGGAAAGATGTCTGATGTCTGTGTGCTGTTGGTGAGGAGGCAAATTATATTGTACGCCGATATTTGTGTGAACGATGAGAGCAAAATCTTGACCATTTCGATCGCAAATAAAATAATTAATATAAGTCTGAAATCGACAATCCGCTTTGTCTCGCTCCCAGGGGGGAGGTCATGGGGGTCATGAACCCCCTGGGCTGACTATTTTCTTTTAATTAGAATTAGGTAATAATGTAATCAAAACGGGGCCTGTCGACCTTATTATATGACCCCCCCCCCCCCCCCCGACTTGAAGGCTGGATCCGCCCTTTGACAAGAAGCCTTTACCCTACAGTGGGACTATAAGCTGACATTATTATTACTCTCTTTATAGCACAATTTCTTGGCTGTTTTATGATTACTATACCAGCATTGAATTGTCAATCTAGTAGCCTTGTCGACCGATCAATTTGTAAGGTTATTTTGCCACGATTTCCTTAAAAAATTTGCTCCAATCCATAAATTGTATGACTGTAAGTTTTAGTAGGTACTTGATATCAATAGAATTTCCTCGGTAAGTAGTCTATTGACTATGTTCGTGTTTGTAAGTATCGAAGGCACGAAAATTAGGTTAATACATCAATGATTCAACACAAGCAGTTTGTAAACGATAACGACGTAGGCAGTAGGGTTGGCAGAACGAATATACGAGTTAGGGTGTGTACACACTAGTGATATTAACGCCGGGCGAAATACAAGGTGTAATTTTGCATTCCAGGTTTTGTTTTTTAGAAGGTTGTCACAAAAGACATTATCTATACTAATATTATAAAGAGGAAAACTTTGTATTTTTGTTTTTTTGTTTGTTTGTTTGTTTGTTTGTAATGGATAAACTCAAAAACTACTGGACCGATTTTGAAAATTCTTTCACCATTAGAAAGCTACATTATCTGCGAGTGACATAGGCTATATTTTATTTTAGAAAAAATAGGGGTCCGTAAGATATTTGGGTTTTTCGGACCCAAGGTGTAAACTCGCTAAAACTCGAGAACGGCTGGGCCGATTTAGCTGATTTTGATTTTGAAATGTTCGTGGAGGTCTAGGGAAGGTTTAAAGGTGAGATAATATGGGGTAGGGGTAGGGTTGGGGTAGGGTAGGGGCATGATACCACGCGAACGAAGTCCCTAAAACAGCTCTTTTAATATGAAGTCGGGAAGTCGGTCTCAAGGGTAGGGGTAGGGTAGGGGTAGGGTAGGGTTAGGGTAGGGGTAGGGTAGGGGTAGGGTAGGGGTAGGGTAGGGGTAGGGTAGGGGTAGTGTAGGGGTAGGGTAGGGTTAGGGTAGGGGTAGGGTAGGGGTAGGGTAGGGTAGTGTAGTGTAAGGGAAGGGCAGGGGTAGGGTAGGAGTAGGGTAGGGGTGGGGTAGGGGTAGTGTAGGGGTAGGGTAGGGGTAGGGTAGGGGTAGGGTAGGGGTAGGGTAGGGTAGGGGTAGGATAGGGTAGGGGTAGGATAGGGTAGGGGTAGGGTAGGGGTAGTGTAGGGGTAGGGTAGAGGTAGGGTAGGGGTAGGGTAGGGGTAGGGTAGGTGTATTGTAGGGGTAGGGTAAGGGTAAGGTAGGGGAGGGGTAGGGTAGGGGTAGGGTAGGGTAGGGGTAAGGTAGGGTAGGGGTAGGGTAGGGGTAGGGTAGGGGTAGTGTAGGGATAGGGTAGCGTTATGCTAGGGTTAAGGTAGGGGTAGGGTAGGGGTTGGGTAGGGGTAGGGTAGGGGTAGGTTAGGGGTAGGGTAGGGGTAGGGTAGGGGTAGGGTAGGGGTAGGGTAGGGGTAGGGTAGGGGTAGTGTAGGGATAGGGTAGGGGTAGTGTAGGGGTAGGGTAGGGGTAGGGTAGGGTAGGGATAGGGGTAGGGTAGGGGGTAGGGTAATGCAGGGTTAGGGTAGGAGTATTGGTAGTGTAGGATACCACGCGAACGAAGTCGCGGCGGGTCAGCTAGTTAATGAAATAAAATTACGACCCCTGGTCGGTCATTAATAAGTACTTGTTTTTTTATGATTGTGTAGTATTTAAAAATACACCTTGTATATTTATCTGTAGAACTATCGCTGCGTGATAATATCGCAAGTGTGGGGACGCCTTTAAGAAAACGCATAATTATGTTGGTACTATTTTAGAATTATAGACGATGGACGTAAACAAAAAAACAATGGCCGCTTATCTCTTTGATTCTAAAGCCTGACAAGGTGACAACACTGACAACCCTGCAAACGTGGAATGTGTGTTAATTATGCGTTCACGATATTCTTTTTCCGTGCTAAAGTGAATTATTCAGGATATTGTTCTAACTTTAGAATGAATTGTCTGTATACTTGCTGTGGGAGGAGCATAACTGCATAACCTACCACCGCCAACCCCAGGCAAACTTGCCACTCAGATGTAATTTGCAGTGGCCTTTATGGAAAGCGCTCAATAGACTGCGCATCCAAGTAGGCTGTTGCATAATAACCTAGCGAAATGGGGGATTATAGATCCCACCGACCAGTGCAAGTGCAGTGCTATGTGCTACTGATCAGATGATGGTCCACTGCAATGCCTTACACTTACACTTTAGAGGACGTTAATGCCACTGATGTCGCGATAAACGTGGCTACCTAGTGAGGCTAAATAACTCCAAAAGGAAAAATAATCGTCGATTCGAAAAAAGAAGTCTGTAGAAATGACGTCAGTACGTCAGACCCATCTAGCTTTACAAGTTTGAAACTGTAAAAGAATTTCATAGACGTCAAAAGAGGTTAAGTTAACAGCCATAAATCAATTTAACGACAAGTTTTAACTACCGCATAGTAAAATCCGGAAAAATGGCTACCTATTAACTTTACCATAAAATATCTAGATGCTAAAAAAAACAATTTATTTCCTAATAAATATTCTCATCTTGCCCCAAATCCGAAGGTCGTGTCCCCATATCACATCAAAATCCCGTCTGGGTCCAACCTTGACCCAATGAGCCGAAGTATGCCGAGGCTGGCCGAAGGGGCAACGGCCCGTGAAAGTGAAAACTCGTGCGCACCGACCGCAGGTCGCATGCGCAAAGCGAAGCTTTCGACTTTTTCAAGTGAGTGGAATCGCAAGAATTTAGGTTACGTCATTTTGTAGTAGCTGTTTTTGTAGATTTATTTGAAAACTAGCTGTAACCTATACACGGTGATTTTAAAAGCGTTCAGTTACGTCTTCGGTTACTGCTTCGCTCCCGTTAGACATAGCGTGATATTATATAGCCCATAATATACCCTCCTATATCTCGCAATAATATACAAAAATATTTTAGTCAGTTTAGTGAGGAATTTGAATTACTTTTAAGAAACTTAAAAAAAATATGTTACAAAGATTTATTTCTCCAGCTGTGACATAGGTAAGCTTTGTAAGATTGCAATGAATGGCATGGCTAAAACTTTACATAGGTAGGTACCTGCTATAATACCAAATACTAAACATAAACGCAATTCTTCCCCTTATTCTAATCACCCAATTTATTAAACGAAGAACAACAACTGAAACTAAACAAACAAAAAGTAAACCTCGCAAATCTATACAAATATACCAATTAAAGTACTGATTGTACTAATCAAGCCTACATTGAACAGGATACATCGCGTTTAAAACACCTTGCACGCATGAAACAGGTTCGATGTTCTATCAAAATTGTTTCTAAAAGCAAGGTTACTCCCCCCCCCTTTAAGCTACTAAGACTCCAGTTACCACAGCACCGTAATAGCAAACGGTTGTCTAGTGTTTGGCTGGCCAATCAACCAGCTGACTGAATTCAAACCAACCGTATCACGAATTAAAAGCTATTATTAACTAAGCAAAGGTAAAGGGGGGATAGGTGTTTCGTATTCAGAACGCGATTTTTATTCTGCATCTACTTACAAGTCATTGGTGGAACAATAACTGTGGATTTTGATCTAATTAACAATAATAATGATTGGTAGTTTGACTGTGGGCTACCGATGAAACTTTATAAGAGATTTTGACGTTGAATTAGTATTTCTGAAAGTGGCCATGTTTTTTTTACTGAATTATAGTTTACGATATAAAAAGAAGAATAGGGATGCAGGGTCCCTAATCGCCTTTTTATAGGTATGGTAGTTTTCCTTAAAAAAATAAAAAACATAATAAAAGATTACTTCATTATCATATTTGGCTTACATTTCCTCATACGCAAGGATTTTTATTAAATTGTATTTTTGCAAAAAAAAGAGGCTTTAAACTGCATTTTTCTTAAATGCTTGTGTATAACTGGATGGATGATTAACAAAAACAAAATAAAAACAGATTCGACATTTAAAAGTCGATTGAGGCAAAAAACAATTACAAGCAAAGTATTGTTATTTAAAATGATAAGGGAGATGTTCTACCAACTTATATTTGCGTGTCACGGTGGCGTGCCTGCTAAAGAATAACGTCAAACATCTGTCAAACTTAGTACAATGTATATTAGTTCCCCATTTCGCCACACGCACAGATAAGTTTGTCGGTGTTTGTAATCTGTTTTGTTACACGTGTTGTCATAATCCAAGGTCGCGTTTGTCAAAATGTTTACCATGGTCGAGGTCGTCGGCCATTTTTGCGAAGTTTGAGAGAAGGCCATTCTTATGAAATGTACTAACGCTTAACGCTTTGACAAGTGCGTTAATTACTGGTTTATTGTTTTGGATAGAAAAACATGTGGTACATACTTAAATACTCAGAATAGAATCAGATATACCTACGTATATTAAATATTTTATTTTATTTTCATTTTTAAACACGATGATTATGATATTGATAACACTGAGTTCTATTAGGTATGTTGTTTTGCATTTGAAAAATATATTGATACTAGCTTATTATTGGGTTTGACGCAGATTGTGCACTTCGCATATTGTGCACTTGACGCAGAATGTGCACTTCGCAAAATGTGCATTTCGCAAAATGTGCAATTCTCAAAATAGCAATTCTCAAAAAGAGCACTTCTCAAATTGAGCACTTCTCAAAACGTGCACTCCTCAAAATGAGTGTGAATTTTATCACAATGGGTCAAAATAAAAACCGTTTGCTTACTATATGATTTTTATTATTTTGGACGATTTTTAGCACGATAAAAATATATTATTCGTAAAAAATTATCACGTTCAGGAAATATTTGATACATTTTTTAATAAACTTATCATATTATTAATAATTTATAATTATTATTTTAAACTAATCGTATTGGCTTACAAAGAATACAGTTCTCTATACAAAAATATAGCGCAATTTTTGATGTTTTTGTAACTGCTTTTTTATATTCCTACATTTGGTAGGATAGTACTTGCTGGTGGACAATCAGTTGTTTAAATCTTTATTTATGCTATTTTTGATATTAATATAGAGTAGGAGATTTATCATAGTTATAATTTCGTTCGCTCAGTTACGTTTCGTATTTACGTATTTTTTTAAACATGTTAGGAATTTACGTAATTTTTATGCCATTTTAGTTTTCTACTTTTTAAGAAAATAGAGAATTGAATTGTGTATTGATATATTTATTATAAATAATAAAATATGACTACAGCATATATGAATATAGCATTTAATATACTTTCTAATTTTCCTACATTTTCCTATTTCCTAGTAAATTGAGTACAAAATTTACGAAATATTATGTACTTACCTAAATTTTTGTTTATAAAACTGTATTCTTTGTAGGCGTCTATACTATTAGCTAAAGTATTATAATTATTTTATAACTAATTATTAAAAAAATATATAAATAGATGCAGTGCGCATCATGTTACAATTAATGGCTGGAGTATTTATATTATGTGTATAGCTGACGTATACTGAAAATACATTATCAAACATTTCCTGAACGTGATTACTTTTTACAAATAAACTACTGTTATCGTGCTAAAAATCGTCCAAAATAATAAAAAATATATACCTGTAACGCAGATTGTGCACTTCGCACAACGTAATAATTTTTTACAAATAAAATATTTTTATCGTGCTAAAAATCGTCCAAAATAATAAAAATCATATAGTAAGCAAACGGTTTTTATTTTGACCCATTGTAATAAAATTCACACTCATTTTGAGGAGTGCACGTTTTGAGAAGTGCTCAATTTGAGAAGTGCTCTTTTTGAGAATTGCTATTTTGAGAATTGCATATTTTGCGAAATGCACATTTTGCGAAGTGCACATTCTGCGTCAAGTGCACAATTTGCGAAGTGCACAATCTGCGTCAAACCCTTATTATTGTCTCACAGAGCAAAGGCCTCTTCTCTTACAGAGAAGTCACGAGTATTGATCACACTTGCTTAAAGCGGATTGGCGATTTCAGACCTCTATTAGTTTTTTAATAGAATTAGAAAAAATAGAATAAAATTTTATTCCTAAAAATAATTTAGATCAAAAACTAAAAATGTTTCCCTAACCCCCAGACTCACAACTTATTTCTAACTTGTCATTAAATTATTATAGTTAAATAATGAACACGACAGCTAGCAAGTCAGTCAAAACCAACTAGCAGTTGTCACGCGGAAAAATTGAAAAATATTTCGAATGCGCGTGCGCTTATCAATCAACAAAATACTAAAACAATAAGCAAGTGTGCGGGGGTCAACAATCAGCGAACTATGCGTCCCACACTTCCTGTTTGATAACGCTAAACACTAAGCTTTATGTAAAGAAAGTAAATTTAAAAATACATAGCAATATCTCGAAAATAAAATCCACTCGGCAACTGCGTAGCACTTCCAGAGATACAGACCTCTTAAATAATAATACCAGCCTATTACTAACCCACTGCAGGGCAAAGTCCTCTTCTCATACAGAGAAGGCACAAGCATTGACCACCATCAAGGCGGGTTGGCGATTTCAGACTTATATTAAGTCCAGGTTTCGTCACGATGTTTTCCTTCACCAATGTCAGGAATGTCCAGGATAAAATAAGAAAGTACCTACATTAAATGGAAAAAATGACATTGGTACTTGCCCGTACCCGGTTGTGAACCCACAGCCTCGTGCATGTGAGGCTACACCACTGGGCCATTACAATGGTGACAAAAAGTAAATATTTTTTCCGTCAGTACGGAAAATTATTTCAATTCTAGCATCCTTGTACGAAACTCGTGCTGACTCGTGCACGACACGAGTTATTTACCGATCATTTCCACAAACAAACAGCAATTCTAATAAAACCTATTTGTTCGAAACACGTGTACTTTTGCGTATTGATTTCAACACATGCGCCAATAGCGGCTAAACGATATTACTATTACTATAAGCAACGGGAACCGTCGGAGCGGAAGCCTAGCTATGAATAATTGAGTTAACAATTTGTTCGAGCTCCCTGCCGTGCCTTTTTAAACTCTAATACCACACGTTAAAGTAGAATTTCTGATAAAACTGAAGTTACATTTATCTAGTTGCATGTTGTTGGCTCTCAATCAATAAAGAACTCTATTACGTGGTGATTAGGTCAAATTTTAAGACTGGATTAGATGTAATGTTTGATGATAGCTATACAGATTATATTCCTCATAAAGCTATAATTAGAATGTCAGTATCTGTTTGAACCGTTTGACAGGTTCTATTAGAAACGACAGCTCCAAAAATTTTTCAACAACCATTTGAATTTGAAACTTAGCCTAGTGGAGAAAGATTTAAAGTGCGAGTTCTACTTCCTAGAGACAACCAGCTCAAGTTCATGGGTGACGTAATTATGGCGAGTTTCCAATTTCCAATGAAGCAGTTGCTGGTTTACTAACCTTAACCTAGGACTTATATCAACTAAGAGGATCTAGGAGTAACCTATATGAGGATCAATGGCCGTTGAAATTGAGTCTCATTTTCATTGATCGTGTGTCAAGGCCGTATATGAAACCACACAGCTGAAGCGGTTGAAATTAAATAACATAACTATTAATTAAAAGGTAAGACCTATAAATGAAGCTAAAAGAATGACAGTAACAGAAGAGTATATCGAAAAGCGAGATGTAATATAAGCGTACGTCAATATTATCGATTCGACAAACATTCAGGTAGCCTGACTGTGTTTCTGGGAAAAGGCTCCATAAACTACTATATTTCAATGAACTCAATATAGGTCAGAAGAGAAATACAGACTCAATCGTGATTGATGTAATTGGAACTATTGATTTTGTTGCAGCACAGGCCACAATGCCCAGTAATACATCATTAATAAGGTAGAATGTAAGATCGTTGATGTTTGGATAGTATGGGAAAGTTCCAGGGTTGCGGATTTTGTACGAAAGAGTTAAGCCTGGGATACATTAGGGGGCAAATGAAGAAACATGTTGCGGAACATGTCCCTCAACAACTACGTGAAGTGTCCCGCGACAATTGTCATGGAACATTTTGCTGGCTACACTAGTCAGTGTTTATAGAAATGGGAGCAAGCAACATGCCCCGCGTCACGTACAATGTTGCGGGGCATGTTGCGGGACAATGTGCAACGTTGCAGCGTCACGTAGATTGAGTGTTGCGCGTCATGTTGCGGGACAAAATGTTCCCTAGTGTATCCGGGGCTTTAACGCGGCCCTAGAACACAAAGGGTATTAGGAGGAACACGGATGGGTTTTAGTCAGTAAGGTCCCTTTTTCTTAGAATGCGTCCGTCATAATCACCTCTTGAGGTTATTCAAGGAAGCAATTGACTCAAAGCTTTCTCCACACACCCATATCGGTGCATAAGCTCGAAATAATGACTTTCATGCTTTGCTGGCAGCTAATGGTGTTCGTGCGAATGATGATATCAGTGACAGGACTGACAGGTAATACATTAAACATAAAATGATATCTATGTATATATATATCCTTCTCTATATCTATGACATAGGATAGGGTATATTTTCAATGGTCTAAAAAATACTTGGGACCAAATCCAATATCAAAACTTTGATGTCGTTTTATTTCTCGTTGAAACCGTTCCGTGCATGCTAACTACGGAAAATGGGTCATTCAGAGGCTCCGTTAAGCCAATAACGTTCCTGATGCAGTTTTAAAACAATCCACGTATGTAACCGGGAACTTGATGAAGTCTGACAGAATTCATTAGGTCCAATTAAACTTTGGCGACGAGAGTGAGCGCTAAAATAGGTTCTGCAGGATAGTGGACAAAAATAGCCTGTGATAGCGATATATGTTTCAATTATACGTAGAGAACCAGCAGTTAAGGTTGCGGTTTCGATAGGCATAGGGCAAGTACCAATGTGGCTTTTTCTATTCATGTTCTTTCTAAGTTTATTTTTTTCCATCACTGACATCGGTAATCATTGGTTAGTAAGGATTAGTAATCATCAAATGACTTCTTCCGCTCTGGGCGGAGCGGAAAGGAGTGTCAGACTCTTACTGACTAAAACCCATTCGTGTTCCTATTGCCCTTTGCGTTCCAGGGCCACAGTGACTCTTTCGAACAAAATCCGCATCAACCTGAACTTATAATTAATATAAGTCTGAAATCACCAATTTGCCTTAATCAAGTGAGGTGCCTTCTCTGTCTAAGAAGAGGCTTTTGCCTTGCAGTGGGACAGTAATAGGCTGGTTATAAGAACAATTAGAAACAACATTCAGTCGGTGTCATGAGCAAATACTCTGAATAGTTATCCATTAGACAGGTTGTTTCTTCTTATTTCTTCCCAGATCCTATGGAATTCGTGGGCAGAGATATGCTTTCTCATCCATCCTGCCTTATCAGCTCTATCATCTCAATATTCTCTTCATTTTAAGTCATATCATCTTTGCTTTCATTGCTCGTTTAAAATGCAAAAACTTTCCCCAATTGTTATAAAAACGGCAATGAACACAATCCCCTATAACTCTTTTCGAAGATAGGTCAACACAACTGTTTTCGTATAAAAGAATCTTATCATGCGCGTGCGACGCTGTTTACAAACACACACTTGGCACAATCGCCATCTTATTTTAGTGCCGGTAAAACGAAGGGACGGCCATTACTCAGATAATTAGAGTCAATTATGTAATTAATTAGTGTTATAATTAGAAACTTATTGTTATTATTGCAGTTAATAGATCTATTTGTTGATGGGTAAGCAGAATTGGAAGTCACATTAATATTGGTTCGTATACTGTCGCGCTATTAGGTCCTCAGGGAGTAAAGCGTTGTAGTTTGTATGGCGCATTTATGCGGCCTGTTATTGTCTTACTATAGCTTTGCGGAGTAAAAACCTTTCTTTGTACATAGAAGGAAAGGCTGACGAGCTGCTGACGTCAGAAAAGACAGGGGTTTCCTCACGATTTTGTCATTCACAGTGAATCAGTGGTTATTCCTTAATTTGTAGCACTTGGTAGCTATTGAAGTACAGAAACTGATGTTTATTTTTGGCACATCGTCTTCACATTCATACAAATTGAATTAATGTCACAACATAACAGCACGCCTGTAATCCTAGAAGGGTTAGGCTAAGGTGTACTCATTAGTACACCCACATTTCGCCAGTTATTTTTAAGTCCCATTATGCAATAGGGGGCGAACCTATTGCCATCAACCGGGCACAAATCCAGATTCCGAGGCTGCTACTGAGAAATTTCTGACGGAAAAACCCAAATTATTGTAAAACATTTTTGAGTAAGTATGGAGTTTCATGCCTAATCTTCTCTATCCGAAACTACCCTTTGTAATTTGTAAGGGACAACTAGGTTAGACATGGGCGCCGCCTTAAAAATTCTCGGCGGCGGCGCGCTGGCAAATTTCAATCGGCGGCGGCGTGGCGCCGGCGGCGTGGATTTCTACTACCTTTTTTTTATGGTAAAGTACGGCCAACGAGAAGCGATACGAAAGTCTACATTATACAATAATTCAAATTATGATAAAATTTATAAAAATAGACTATCCTTATGGTATTATTACAATTTGCCAGATAATTTTTAAAACTATATAAATCCAACTTTCAAAAAGTTATGCACCCCTGCTATTCCCAATGACCTTGCATGGGTTTTGTTTACATTTGGTATCGCTTCTCGTTGGCCGTACTTTAGTAAAAATCATCAAAATAATGAGTCCTTCCGCTCTGGGTGGGGCGGAAGGGACTGTCAGACTTTTACTGACTATAAAACCACCCTGTTCCTTCTGTTGCCCTTTACGTTCCGGGACCACGGTATCCTGTTAAGACGTCCCGCAACCCCGGCAGGCGTTTGGCCCCATCCCTGTGCTGACAGCTCTTTGAGGCGCGCGCGAACAGAACGCGCCGTCGACCCGGGCCTGGTCCTTGATCGGACGGCGCAGCTGCCCATTACTCGCCGTCCGCGCCTACGATGGCCGGATGTCGCCTCGCGACGTCCGACGCCCTGAGCGTCTCCCGTGGCGGCTGGGGCGTGAGGTGGAGGATGTTCTCTCCTTCACGCGGCCCGCCTCCTCCTTCGCTAGCATTGACTGCAGCATGCTGCAGTCAATGCCTCTCGCGTCCGGACCTGGTTCAGGCCATGGCCTGAACCAGGTCCGGACGCGAGAGGTCGCCGTCGCCTATCGCCTCCGTGAATGTTTAACTAAAACTCGCAATCTACTCCCTATCGTCTTATAGGCATTCCCCACATTAGGCGTGCGTGTTGCGGCGGTAAGACCCCTCTTTGAGAAGTGGCCAGAGAGGCGCTACGGCGTCCTCACCTTCCGCCTGACGCAGGTCCTCACCGGACACGGTTGTTTCGGGAGGTTCCTGTGTCGGATTCAGCGGAAGGAAACGCCCGGGTGCCACCACTCACGGAGGCGATAGGCGGCGGCGACCTCTCGCGTCCGGACCTGGTTCAGGCCATGCTCCGGGGCGAGAGGGAATGGGATGCAGTCACCTCCTTCTGCGAAGCAGTAATGCTAGCGAAGGAGGCGGGCCGCGTGAGGGAGAGAACATCCTCCACCTTACGCCCCATGCAGCCACCGCGGGAGACGCCCAGGGCGTCGGACGTCGCGAGGCGACATCCGGCCACCGTAGGCGCGGGCTTGCGGACGGCGAGTAATAGGTAGCTCGCTGTCCGATCAAGGACCAGGCCCGGGTCGACGGCGCGTTCTGTTTCACGCGCGCCTCAAAGAGCTGTCAGCACAAGGACGGGGCCCCAACGGGGCCAAACGCCTGCCGGGGTTGCGGGACGTCTTAACAGGATACCGTGGCCCCCGGAACGTAAAGGGCAACAGAAGGAACAGGGTGGTTTTTTAGTCAGTAAAAGTATGACAGTCCCTTCCGCCCCGCCCAGGGCGGTAGAGTCAATTGATAATTTTTAACACATTAAAAAAAAAAGGCATGCGCGTTCCTCGATCTAGTGAGAGACGCAGGCGCCGCGTGTGCGCCGCGAGTGCGCTGCGTAAGCGTCGCGTGTTGCTGCCGTGTGACGGGCGCGTGCGCGGCGCGCACGCGACGTACGCCTTGGCGTTTAACCCCCTTCAGTCAAGTCAGTCACAATTTGGACAGTGCCGTGTTAGCTCACGTCGCGTTGCTGTATTGGCGGCAGCGATAGCGGGCGAAGGGGTAAGAACGCGTCGCGAGCGCCGCGTGCGCACCGCGTGCACTCTCCACACACGCCGCAGGGCATCAAAACGCGACGCTCACGCAGCGCGCACGCGGCTCCCGCACTACTCACACGCCCGCCTTAATACTAATGAAAGTTTATTTACTGTAGTTTTTGATAATTCAGTCATTTTGGATGAGTCGATCACGAAAACAAATACACGTCTTTACGCCACTCACGCCGCGCGGTGAATGTCGGCGGCGGCGGCGGCGTGCGGCGGGCACACGGCGGCGCCGCGCCGGCGCGGCGCCCATATCTAAACTAGGTACATTAAATTTTGATATTCAAACAAAATGCCTTTAATGGTCTGTTTGAAATGAATGATTAGACTTTGACTTTGAAATAGAGATACCTATGTGATAACGATATTAAAAAAGTAGTTTTATTATTTTTCCGTAATTAGAATGGGGTTTAATTATGGGGAATGAGAATTTATTAAATATCCTTTATTTCCTTCCCCATTCTCATTCGTACACGTAGGTATTCATGGTTGGAAAGATTTGTTAAAAAACATAAAATGTTAAACAAGCTATATTTACGGAGCTAGTATTCAGTGTTAACGGTTGTTGCTCGGCTATCTATGTCATTGCCCCGAGCTAATTAATTTAGTCTGTAATTAATTAATTTCTGAATGTACGAACAACATTTTTAAATACAATTCCTATACCTATTTAATTGTTTAAATGCTAAATATGTTAATTACTAGCTTTTGCCCGCGACTTCGTCCGCATTTTCGGTTATCACGGACGCAGAGGAAGTCGCGGAACAAAAACTAATTTTAAAAATATTTTTGAAAACAAGCTTTCATATTAAATTATTACAATATCGAGTATTGGACATTGTATTGTCATCAGAACTAAAGGTGTTTGCAAAATTTCAGCTCAATCGAATAACAACAAATGGTCGAAAAATGGTTTGCAAATTTTGAAAGGACAACTTACTAACATAAAATATGTATACCTACTTTCATACGAACAGTGCAAGCTAAATAAAAGCTTGTAAAAAGTAGATTATTAAGTTAAGTTCCATAGTTAAATACTGTATCGCTCCCGTAGGTCTTATCGTGATGTTATATCGCCTATACTATGCCTTAAGATTCTGGGCTATTATATATCTACTAAGGATTTCGCAATTCGACTGACATTTCAATAAACAAAAAAATTCACTAGCTTTAGGTACCTATAGATGAACTCAAGAAAGAAATATTTTATGTAGGTAAAGTATACACATAAAACACATTTAATTACCTATGTGCTCGCTGTATACGGGCAGCGCAGGACCTAGGGTTGCCAACAGTCTAGAAAAGACTAAAGCGGGAGAATTAAAAAAAATCGAGTAGGGGGGGGGGGGAGTTGAAAGAAAATCTCAATGATTTATTAGAGCAGCATCAAAATCTGTCGAGCAGTATCTAATATTTGACGGCTTTATACCGCAACTTAATTTTTACATTTACTATTCGAATCAACATCTTCGAAAACTCGGCATAGCGAAGTATCGACGTGTGAGCGACGCGACGGATGCGTATCATTTTAGAAAAACCGGAGATATTATTGCACCTCGGGAGGTCGGGAGGTTAACCAGTATTACCTGGCAATCCGGGAGGGTTGGCAACCCTAGCAGGACCGGTCATTGTGGATTTGTGGCTATCTTTAGGGGAGGCCTATATACAGAAGTGGACGTCATTCGCTGATAAGATGATGATTAAAATAGTAAGTCCCTACACGTGTAATTTGTCTAATTATAACATTCTACTCTTAGTTACGTCTAATCCGATAATTATCGCGATAATTTAAAATCGATAGAATAAACGACCTTGCATTGACACATGTACCTATGTCATTTACTCAATACTATCTATCTACAAAACAGTTATTTCTAATTTGATAATGTCTTTCCACTTTCCATTATGTAAGTACCTACCACGTAAACAAGAACCTGTAATGTATAGTCAGCGTCAAAGAGTCATCGTGTTTTGATAAAGAATATAACGTATAATTTTTTAGACTAGTAATTATATGTAAATGGATTTAGTATATTAATTAGCTATAGGTTTATGACTTTTGTTGCTAACTGTACCTAGGTTAATTGAATCGCGGACGGCACGTGCGGCGTTCATATTTATATGCAGGGGATTGGAAAAGTGGAAACGCGCCTATAAAATACTTTAATTTATTTCTAAGACAAAAGACAACGATTCAACGTCATAAAAATTAACAAGAAAAAACAACAAAATTATAGAGTTTCTTGCCCATTTATTCAACACTAGATAAATATTTCTTAAAATAAAAATCTAGGCACATTAATTAAATAGTTACAGATGCTTAAACTGTTTAATGTCACTTCAATCAATCAATCTGCCTAGCCTTTTTAACCGACTTTAAAAAAAGGAGGAGGTTCTCAAAAGCTTTTTCACAAAAAAAGACAACCGCCTTCAAAAACTACAAAATAAAAATAACTTTAGTTTGGAAGTCGGTGGCAATACCTACCTACATAACAAAAAAAAACAAAACCAAAGCCGCCGACTTCCAAACTAAAGTTATTTTTATTTTGTAGTTTTTGAAGGCGGTTGTCTTTTTCCCGAATATGTTAGGGTCGGTTTCCTGTCTTAAGTTGATGCAGCTGAATACCAGTATTTTATATGGAGCGACAGCCTATCTGACCTCCACAACTCAGTAACTGGGTAATACGATACCCCTTGGTAAGACTGGTTAACAGACTTTCGGGCTTCTGACGACATGTAACGATTGTCAAAGATCCATGTATGACAGCCGGGACCAACGGTTTAACGTGCTTTTCGAGGAACAGAATTAAAGCCACTAATTAGTAAGTAATTAGTATTGTCATAAAGAGATTTTTTATAAGATGCTTATCGATACTGTTGATAGACAAAATTGTATGATCAATTGCCAAGTTACCTACGTCATTGTGTTTTCCAAGTCTCGGAGGAAAAGACGCCATCTCTTGATTGACAATGGTACTAATTATTTTGTAACACAATTACAATAAAAACACGTTCATAATTAGTTTATTATTGCTTTGACTCCGGTATTTACACACTCACTAGACAAGCACAGACTACTTACAGAGAACAGATGTAAGTATATTTTAATCTTACTTTTATTTTTCAAAAGTTTGGACTGATGTTTGTAACTCATTCACATCAAAACGGCTGAACGGATTTAGATCAAACTTGGCACAGATATAGATTATAGTTTGTAATAGCACTTTGGCAAATTTTTATTCCGGAAAAATGTTAAGTTCCCGTGGGATAATTAAACCAACTTTGACGCGGACGAAGTGTGACTCGCAAGTGAAGAATTTAACGTTAACACTTAAATTATTTTTACACTATTAATTAATTGTTGTCTTGATAATTATTCTACTTAGAGATAGTCCACTACATAAACTACTAAACACTGACAAACACTGAAGAGTTAAAAATTCTTAATCCTTTTAAAATACAAAACACTTATTTAGGTACTTAAAGTTTCCTTAAATTACTTCTAGGATTGTCACAAACTACAGAAACACAGAGACAGAACGACGCAAGAACTACTAAGTGAGAAATCCAAAATATTCTACGATCCCGTGGCGTAACGCGGCGCAATGGAAACACGACCGAATCAGGCAGAGGGCTGCAACAGACTGACATGTTAAATACAGCCGTTACAGTAACAGGAGAGAAAAATCCTAACTACCGTACCTGAAACTAGGTCACATTTCAGAGCACATCGATCTGAATTCCATGAAAGAAGATTGGATTTCGCTTCCTGGAATAACGGGGCTTGCGTACAATATTCTGCGAACCCCCAGGCTGTTGCATTGCGTTAGCCAATCAGGGAGCTCAAACAAAACTTAGTTAAGCAATCCGACGGCTTATGCACTATTATTGAATCTGACGTTGAGCTTTGATTCTGCCTGATAATGGACTGGACTAAGTAAAGCTCTTTCATGTCAATATCTGAAAGGTTTCTATTCTGGTGTAATTGTATTTCCATGCTCCTGACTTCGATAGACTAGTAAGACGATTTCCAATATTAAGAAGAGGATTTGAGATATAATTTATTATGAATAAGAAAGAGACAAATATTATTTTGATCAGACAGAATATTGATAGGAGGGTGTTGGTGTGATATAGTTTATTGTAGATTTAGTTTTACAATTGGGAGATCTTTAAACAGCAGATATCATGAGATTTTCTTACGGGATTTCCAGCAACAAGATCATTATCTTTCGGAAAAACAAAGCAAACATCTGCTGATTAAATTACCTATCTGAATTTTCTCTTTCCTTTCTTCCTTATCATGGTTTAGGTCAAAGATCAAGAAATACGTAGGTACGTGGGGATAACCCCACGCTCATCATTAGTTTTCTCTATTTTACGCAGACTGTCGTCAGACTTTCACACTGACAGACGCGTATTTTCAACCGACTTTGTTAAACTTTTCTTGACATAAAAGCGGATAGATCCCTCCAAAGCTGGGGGGACTGAGATTAGCCGGACAGACTCAGACATTATTTTTAGCAAAGAAATTACGATTCGCAAATAACCGGCATCCCGTAGCTAGTATCTTATAAAAAAAATAGTGCACCAAATAATCCATGACTACTTCAAAGCTAAGAAAGCGTACAAAATAACTCTTAAATGTTATGTAGCTAATTACATAAGCTTCCGCTCATTGAGCTGCGAGTTTTACGACCGACCGTTTAGAACGACTGCCTTTTAACAAGGAGCATTATTGAAAACAGTTAGTGATTCATTTTCTTATTGTTTAAGAATTAAATAAAAGAAAGTGTGATTTGTTTAGGTTTGGACCGTGTATTGTAATATCCTGTTTACAGTTTCTTTATGAAAGGCTTTTTGTAGAGAGAAAATAAACCTTTTATATTATATTAAAGGCCTCATAGGTCAGTATTCTTTGCTAGCATTGCTTATCTTTCTCTCAATCAGATGCAAAGTATTTGTCAATGCTTGGGCGGAATTGCTTCTTAGCATTTAACAGAACAGAACAGAGAAGAAGAAGAAGAAGAAGCGAACAGAGCGCAGCGTATGACGTCCACACACAAGGTGGACAGACGATCTGATAAAGGTCACAGAATCGCGCTAGATGCAAGCCGCAAACGCAGCCGAAGCCACGCAAATGCAGAAGTTGGAAATTAATGGAAGTCCGAAATCATTTTGAGCAAGCGTAGTGAATGTAGTGATGAATGCTCGTGCCTTCTCTGGGAAGTGGCATTTGCCCTACAATAACCGCCACTCATACTGCACCGCGCTCCGTCGCGTAACGTCGACGACGCATTGTCAGTGCGTTCTCATAAGCGTGTTTTGAGTTTTCTATATTATAATAATTGAGATACTTGCTTACAATGTTAAATCTGCCGCCCCACGCTACGCGACTTACAGCGGTGCAGTGTGGTAATCGCCTAATAGGCTAGTATTATTATTTAACAGAAAGTCCCCTTTCCGTCACCTACTTACCATCTTCGTTTATTAAATTAGTGTTGGACAGGAAACATGTAGTACATACTTCCTCGAGACGAGCGAGTTCAAGTGCTCATAAATAAACAAAAATGGCTACAAAGTTACTAATGAAAATGCATTTTGATTTTGTAAAATAGCTTGTTGATCAGATGAGAAAACCCAAGGCACAGTTTTTTCTGTTGTTACTGTGGTATATTAATCAATCAGAATATAAAAAATATGTTATAAGGGTTCAGATAAATAATATATCCTTTTTGATCCGGTGTGGATCTCGGTGTGGTCTCTGGTATTGCAGATGTTTATAGGCAGCAATGACCACCTAACATGGTCACACAACATGGCGCCGTATAATGCGTGAGCGAAAACCGTAAGCCTAAAGGTCTGTCGTTACCCGTACGCAAAATACGCGCTTAGACGTGGAGTTGCGGAAACCGGCCCGGGTATACTATACTATACTATACTATAGGTCTGTCGAAGAACTTCGTGGTTGTTTTAACCGGTAAGAGTCCGGCACAAAAAAAAGGTCACCCAACATAATCACTTAAGAGTTAAAAAAAAGTAAGATCTATTGTTTTGCGGTACATGGAATCTAATAACAAACAAAATGTGTTATGATTCACCTTAATTCGTAACGATGAGTTGCTCTTTCAGATAAGATAGGACTTATATTTCAACAGTAGTAAATCTTCAGTAAATTGCTTTGATCATTGCACAATGTCTCGCAAATTATTGAGTTTCTACATGCTCAGTGCCGTCAATACGGGAACTCTTGATAACGTCATTGGTAGAATTGCCAATTACATTACAAAGATCGAATACATCGGCTGTTGTGAACGTCTTCCTCAGATTGAGTCATCGTGTTTGTTACTTCGATATTATTATCCTTTGCAATCCTTTTACGTTCTATTTTGCATTCAGGACTTTCTTTTGTCAACTTTTTCATTTTCGTGATGGCCCAGCGGTTAAGCCAAGTACCAATGTAACTTTATCTTGGACATCACTGACAATAGTTACGGTAAAAATCGTGAGGAAACCTGGACTTACTTATAGAATATAAGTCTGAAATCGCCTATTTACCTTGAGCAAGCTTGTTGATCTATGCCTGTCAATGAATTCATTACACATTGGCATGGTGATTATCCCACGGGAATCTATGGGCTGTTTAAGATCTATATGTGCCTTTCGGTGGTGCGATGATATTGTGGCCGTGGCCGGCCCCACCTGGACTAGAATAGCCCAAGACAGAGAGGATTGGCATAAGATGGAGGAGGCCTTCGCCCTTAAATGGGCACCCAATAGATAGTAATTGAACAAATGATTATGAAGCAAATTTATTTTAATTTTAATCTATGAAAATTTTAATCTATTACATCAATCTATTTATTTAAAATTTTATATTGTTAATTTTGTTAATTAATTATGGTTGAAATGCATGTTTAATTATTACAAAGATTATTAGTTTTAAGAACCAAATGAATATTATAATTAAGATTTTATAATTATTATGTAACGTTTTTTAAAATGTTTTTGGGAAATAAAAGGCTTAAATAATAATAATAAATAATAATGTGCCTTTCATTCAGATCCGTCAGCGGTTCTGGCGTGCTTGAGCATCATACGTCCATCCATTCAAACTTTCGCATTTTAATAGTAGGTACTAGGTAGTAAGATTTCCTTACGTCAATGCGACGATTCCCTCTTCGTGTGTCATAATTTTCAGTCTTACACCATATTAGATGCTTCAATATTTTCTATACAGAACGGCGATTCTTCAACCGTGCCAAAATATGCTTTGTGCAGTGAAAGCTGACTGATTAATATGAATATTTTTAGTCACACGTGTAGCTATGTTGATGTGATATGCAGTTTTATTATCATTAACGCAAATATGTATGTATCAGATATTTATTTCCCTCGAGTCAGAAAATATTGTAGTAAACCGTTATTGCGCAATATTTGCACATAATTTGTTGTCCTTTATCTATACTTCTATAAGTTCTATACTAATATTATTAAGCTGAAAAGATTGGTTGTTTGTTCGAACTGGCTCATCTCAGGAACTGTGGTCTGAACAGAAAAATCTTTTTGCTTTATTATCGTAGAAGGTTATGAGGGTACCTAACAACACGCTATGATGACTCATAGGAGCGGAGCAGTAATCAAAAACACAAAACGGCTCAAAAATACCACACGGACGAAGCCAAGGGCTGAAGCTAGCTAATAATCTATCTTAACTTGAAGGAATAGTTTTTGTTTGAATGCGCTAAGAACTGCAGAACCGATTCTAAAAATTCTTACGGAAAGAGGAAACTACATTATTTATGAGTAGGTTCATAGGAAAAAAGGGAAACTGACAAAGTTCACGGTCAAGATGTACGGTAGTTGGACATACATGATATAAAAAGTCTGTACTATGACGGCCGAAAATGACTCGAGAAAAAGTGAAAGATGGTAATTTGATAAGTAAATACGTAGCCAGTGTAAATCAATGGTCGTTCCATCTCTGTGCGAGATTAGTACAGTGGGCAAACTACCGACTGATGTTGGTATACAATGAGGTCTTGGGTTCGCTTCCCAGGTCGGGCCAAGTGTTATTGTGTTTTTCAGAAATTTCTTAGTAGCAGCACCGGAGTCTGGATTTGTGCCCGGTTGATGGCGATATGCTCGCCCCCAAAATGGGACTTAAACATAACTGGCGAAATGTGGGTGTACTAATGGGTACACCTCTGTGTAACCCCTCGAGGATTACAGGCGTGATGTTATGTTGTTATAAATAAATGTCATAACAATATACTTATATCGGGATGTAAACCCACGCTGTGATTTCATTTCCGCGCGGTCTCGACTAAGAATAGCACAGCCTGTCAATTTCCGTTGCTGCCATAGTTCATAATATTCTACACCGTGACTTTTAATTCGTTGTACTTCCATATAGGGGTAACCTACTCATGAGTATGAACAACTTTTAACAGGTCTTAAAACAGTGCTTCCTCCCTCCTGCCCTTTTGCTGTGTCCTATAGCAGCGGTCGGCAACCCGCGGCCCGCGGGCCGCATGCGGCCTGTGGACGTCTTACTTGCGGCCCGTGACTGTTTTTATTTCTGAATGATTTAGGGTCAGTTCACACCGAGACGCGACGCGACGCGACGCTGCGTGCACACTTTAAAAAAGCGACTCAAAATATAACTTTATTTTCTACACTAAAAGATACACATTTCATTGTGAAAATTTAGAAAACGTTACACCACGCAGCACTACGTCGCGATGCGTCGCTCTACGCCGCGCTGCGCCGCGCGCCGCCGCGAGACGCATCGCGACGCAGCGGTGAATCGCCGGTACGCGCGATGTGCAATCTAGAGCGGCGACGTTGCGATGCGATGCGTCTCGCGGCGGCGCGCGGCGCGCGGCGGCGCGCGGCGCTGCGCGAAGTCACTGGCCTCTTCCAGTATCGTCACGTTGCGTCGCGTCGCGTCGCGTCTCGGTGTGAACAGACCCTTACAGTGGTTATTTTTAGCTATAAAGCCTAAATATACTTATAGTTTTAAAACTTTTGAATAACATTTTTATTTTTTCGTTGGGATATGACCAAATATACGTAGGCATATTGGGCTTCTAGGGTTAATATCACAAATGCGGCTGCCTTTAGTTTATTTTGCCACTTTGCGGCCCTTGCCTGCCAAAAGGTAGCCGGCCCCTGTCCTACAGGGTCCATAACGATCTCAATTATAAAGTTACCACCTAAGAATACATATGGAAAACAATAAAGATATTGAGTATTGAGGTTTCACATTGACGAAGTTTATTTTAAATGTGTGCCTTACGACATTTCATACAAAATTTCAAGTCCAAGTATTTTTCGAAACGAATGAACCGATTTTAATGAAACTTCCTACACATAAGCAGGCTACATAGGTCTAAAGAGTTAAATGAGAACATCACCATCATCATTATCTGCATAGCCTTTTCCCAACTATGTTGGGATCGACTTCCAGTCTAACCGGATGCAGCTGAGTACCAGTATTTGTGAACATGAAAAAAAAATGTGTTATAGCTAAACTCGAGCGAATTTAATTTCTAATTTCTTTTTTAAATAGGTAAGACATTTCGAAAATGTTCTAAACTATCTTTTTAGTCCTATGTATCCTGCTTATAATTATGTAGGAAGTCTCATAACCAATAAAACAGCCAAGTGCGGTGACTTCGCTAATTTATTATCCATTGAATTATTGTTTTGCTGTTGGAGTTCACATTTAGCAATTTTTAAATGACCCCGAGCCGGTGTGATGAGTATGATTAGATAATTCGCTTGTTTTGGTACGGAAGAACGTCCTAAGGTCATATAATATGTATAATTATATCGAACAATGGAGCTGTACTTAGTCGTGAGAAATAAAATGTGTTTTTAAAAAACTGTCACTGTAAATCAGTTATTTTAAAAATAAAGATTTTTAAATATTTAAAATCTAGGTATATTTTTACAGACGTTGTGCTGCCCGAACGTTGGCTTGCAGCGCCACCTACTGGGTCCAGTTGTGTTTTCAAACCATCCGGTAAGGCGGTAACCCATGATTCGGTCCAGCCGTTTAGGAGTTAGGTGATAAACACACGTACGGAAAAATATTTAAGATATAGCTACTTTATTCTATAGTAATGAAAAGCATAATGGTTTAAAAAGAAAAGTTGTTTGTTAAATGTAGATAGGTAAGTACCTATTTGTTTATTTTATATGAGTTTTTGCTTATTAATAAGTGTAGGGACTTATCATAATTAACCCTGTTGTAATACATAACAGAAAAACAAATAAAGATTCTAAAGGTCATAGGCTCATTATAAAAGTAAATAGGTATAATTTGCCATTCAAGTTTAGGCTTTAAATGGTGTACGTTAAAATGTTTTTTTTAAATGACAAGAAAAGAAAGGTGAAGGCTCGCGGGCGGTGGGTAGTAATTTAGGCAGGGCCGTTGCCGTTTGGGAGTGGTGATGTTATAATGAGAATGCCTATTAATCATAAAATATAGACTATATTTAATATAATATAACTGAAGAGATTTTTTTTGTGTGTTTGTCAAGACGCGCTAGTCTCTGGAACTACCTACCAGTCCGATTGGAAAAAATCTTTTCAATGCGTAAGGGGCGTCGCTCACACGATTAACAGTCGAGGTGCAGTTGAGGCGCGGGCGCATAAGAGGCACGCCGCAACAAGGTTTTCTTTACAAATGAATGGTAGTGCGCTCACATACAAGAGTTGCGGCGAGGGCGAGGTGAAGGTGGGGCGGAGACGAGGTGCAGGCGGGGCGGAGGCGAGGTGCAGGCGCAGGAGGGGCGCTCAAGTGTGCCCAAGCCACGATCCCACCGCCATTTTGTCATTTTGTCATTCAAAATGTGAAGGAAGCATAGCCGCCTGCGCCTCGACTCTACGCAGAGACCTATCCTCGACCGTGCTGCGACGCCGCACCGCCGCTGACGCGACGTCGCCTCGACTTTACCACTTTACCAGTGAGCGACGCGCCATAGTCAGATTCATGAGGTATACTATAGGCTATAAGACATCACGCTACGACCAACGGGGACGGAGCAGTAACCTAAAACGTAACTTAACACGGGTGAAAATACCACACAGACGAAGTTGCAGGAAGCAAATAGTTTTAGATAAAATTGCTATTGAATTTTCGCCAAGTCCGACATCTTTTTTTTTACTTGTGACTGTAGGTACTTAGGTAGATACTTTTTTGGTATTTAAATAATAATCAAAAACCATGTAAGGGAGCTACCTTAAAAAAATATTTTCTAAAATTTTATTTTACCACTTTGTCGGCGTAAGTGTTTTATTTTTAAGTTGGATCTTGGAATCATTGGTTAATAGTAGGTATCAAATAGCCAATTCAAAATCTAGATCAGATAACCTTAAGTATTAGGTTCACCATGAATAGGTCTTAAAGATTACCTATAGTTTGGATTCATAAAACCAGAAGTAAACTTAGGAAAACTGCATTGGGATTTGGGATACGTTGCCAAAAAAATGTATATAATCCAATGGATGTCATCCAATGGCGCCTCAGCCGGGTACTGCCGCAAACTCAGTAGATAGGTACCTAGCTAGGTATAATTGAGTAGTTGACACCAATAACCGACCAAGACATAACTTCTTTAAAGAAACACTTTATTTTAGCCCTGAAAGCCCGATTAATTTTCAATTAACTGTAAAAATAGTTTTTTTGTGGCTTTGAAATCAATAAATAGTTACTTAGTCAATTGAGTTGCCAAATAAGTGACGTCACAGTTCAATATTGCCGTGCAAAATCTATGGAAAAAATCGCGTTTTGACAGGTCATAAAAAATACGTGATTGATGGTGTCAACTAGCCTATTGGAAAGGAAAGAACCATCTTGATCAGCTAATAGGATTCTAGCCGTCCTATAAAATAAACAAGCGACATAGGTTTTCGTTTCCTTAATTCTGGTGGAAGGCCATAAGGTTAACCTTTGGCCAGGTGCGAGACGCAGAGGTTGAATAAAAAAAAACACAGAGTACCTAGTGTAAAAACAAAATTGACTTCTAAAAAAAATGTCTGTCTATTTTTGTTCCGGGTAATCTCCTAAACGGCTGCATTGATTTTGACGGGACTTTCACAGGGAATAGCTGATGCTATAAAGAATAACTTGGCTACTTTTTTAGAAAAAGGACTATGGTTCCACAAAAAAAAACTGCCGATAATCGACACTCAAGCGGACGAGTAGTTTAAAAAATAATAATTTGACTTTGAGGAAAGTATGGAAGGATGAAGCACTTTCCTCACGATGATTTTCCTCATTTTGTTTAGTTTCTAACCGAATATTCAAGTATTCTGTCCCTTTTAAAAGTCGTATAAATAGTGGCAATGTAAGGTCGCAAAGCGTCAGCGTCGTGAGACCCGATGCACCTGACGTCACACCGTGAAGGTCATTAATTCACTCCTATCAAGGTCATCTTTAATGAATTTGATCGTCACGACTTTTTGGCATAATTTGTGTAAAAATTGCCGCAAATATTTATAGGTCGTATTATAAAATAAAATGATGGCGTGTTGGCAATGAGTGTTTTGCTAAGTTTATTTTTGACTAGCTTTTGCCTGCGACTTCGCCTGCATAAATATTGGTTATCGACTTATCGCGGACGCAGACGAAGTCACAGAATAAAAAGTAGCCTAAGTCTATCCTTGGGGTTCAAACCTACCCAGTACCAAACTTCATCAAAATCGGTTCAGTGGTTTATTTGTAAAAGCGTAACAGACGCACAGGCAGACAGAGTTACTCTCCATTTCACTCGCTTAAAATGAAGCTCGCTTATAAAATGTAGCTTTTCTTATGTGAATGAATTTTAAAAATTGGTTGAGCACGTAGCTAGGCTAACCTACTTAATAATAATTTTATTTTTTGGTATGGTTAAGATGATAGATAAAATGGTTTAGATATAGGTAGGCGTTTCTAGACGCTCTGAACAATAACAAATCAATAGATACACAAGTGTTTTGTCAACTATGTTAGGTACCTACCTACCTATGCCATTCATGAAAAGGAAGGTTATTATTAAAAGCACTCTTTTCCCGTTAAGTAGGTAGGTAGGTATATTTAATATTCTAAATGTATTGACGTCGCTTATTAAAGGAAAGTGGCAAACAATGATAATATTACCACAAAAACCTACTGTAAAGCTGGGACTCCAATGCCGAAAAAGGGCACAACACTTTTTATATATATATGTATATTCGGAATCAGGAAAAAAAGGCCTATCTGCCTGATTTTTTGTGGATTTTTTTTGTAAAATGTTAGTTGTGCCTTTTTTAATTACGACGGCAGAATGCGGGCCCGCCTTGCTTCGATCCGCGGAATGAGTCGAGACTATGCCTCAAATCGAGGCGCGCCTCAAACTAAGTTAATGCTCAGGGCAAGGCGACTCGTTTCGAGGCTGCTCAAATGGAGTCGCGGCTTTACAAATAAGTAGGTACTTACCTAACTACTTGTCTATTGTTGAGTGACAATTATGTTACCTACTTATCAGTTTCATCATACAATGAAATGTGTACGTAATAACACAGTATAAATATACTACCAGTAATTGGACTCGGCCGTAACCTTGAATTAAATGCCTACTTTTTCGCTGTACCTACTCACGCGTTAGGGCTGCCCGCCGCCTATAGTATTTAAATTTCATCAACCTACTTGAGTTTCTTTCTAGTTTTGTGAATGTAAATATTATATTATTTTTTTAGTTTATTTAAATTACTTAACTATTTTAATTTAATACAAATAATGTTAAAATTTAAAAAACATAAGTAAATAAATATTGTAAACAAAAAGCCACAAAAAATGTAAATTTAGTTTTGAACTCAAACCATTTTGTAGACCAAAATATCGTATTAGTTAAGTCCATTATGTGATAAAACAGTATTCAAAAAATTACCTACCCTAACTTTACGTATTAAAGATCAAATTGGCTTAACTGTATTCTATAATATTGGCCTCCTTGAACAAGTCGTTCTTACTCATTAAGCTCGTACGTATAGAATAATTATGTTATCTACTGCTAATTGCAGAAGGTTCAAATTTATCTAACTTTACCATTACTAGGTATTAGTTTACCATTTATTACGGGTGTAAACATTAAATGTTAACATTAACACTCATAATCATTTCATAATGATATTTCGTCTATGGCACCCGTCTTTACTTTGAATTATGCAAACTAACAAAACACACATGCACCGAAGTTTTAACACATGCGTAAGTAGGTAGGTACCTACCGTATCATGATTCATTCAGAACCGCATAATATAACTACTTATTTCACTCGTCTCAATAACTTTCCGTTACTCTATTCGCTTTATTTATTAATCCAATTTTCGTGAGATAAAAGGAAATACTTATCCATTAAAAAGACACACAATGTACCTACCTACCTACTAGTAAGTAAAATTATTTTATAGTCTTACCTTTCAGAGTTTCCAGGTAATTTAAAAAAACTTATGTCTGGATGCGTTAATGACGAATTCATGCAACCAAAAACAGCACAATATTTTCTACTCGTCATATTAATCAAGATTTTTAGAGAAAAAATCGGTTATTCGCGGTTAAAAAACAACACATCGTCCGTTCGACACTGCGGTACAGCCGTGACTGTCTGCGCCGCGAGCGCACCTCGAGATCGAGGCGCGTAGGTATAGCTCGCATTTCGTCCGTTTCTATGAAGTTGGAGTACTGATTATCTTTATATTGTGGTAATAATGTGGTATCTACCTACCTACTATTACAAAATGCTAAGAAAACTCGGTACCTACTTAGGTAATAGTGATAGCCTATAAAGTTTTGAACGGCCTGCTGCAAGTAGGTAATTTGTCAGTCAAATGTTTTAAAGGCAGGTAGGTTAGCTATTCAAAAATTCACGACACTTTTTGAGAAGAAAAACATGCCACGCCAAGTCGCACTCTTGAAGTCTTGAATAAGTAATATATTTACCTACTCACTTATAAGAAATAGATGGTAGATGAGGCACCTACCGACTTACCTACCTACCTATCATACACTTGTACCTACTTAAAAAAAAAAACAATAATCATGCCCGACTGTGTAAACAAAACCTAAGATTCTGAACAAAACAACATAGACACAAATTAGGTCGTGTGCACAACGACCGCGGTTACTTGGCGGCACGTGATCATAAACTTCAATAAAAAAAGTATACTTTTATGTCGATGGAATTAAAAAATAACGAAGCGATTGGATACCTAGGTAGGTAGGTACCTACTTACTCACTACTCAGTCTATTAAAAGTTGTAAGTATGTAGGTAGGACTAGATACGTACCTACCTACTTAATTCATTTATGTACCTACCTATGATGTTAATTTTATTTAATTTCTCAGGCTTATGGCTTATTTGATACAGTTAACATAGCCACAATAACACCGATTGTGTAGATCTATACCAGACTACACGTACCTATATTCACAACTAAAATATACTTACTGGTGTTGTTGAATAATATTACTTGTATGGGGAAGTACCCATGTATTTATTTATGGATGATTGTATGAGTGACGCCCACCTCTAATAGTAATAAACGAACGATATATTTTAACAAGTAGGTAGGTACACGTAAACACTGCTATGTAAAAATAGAGAGTAGGGATGTAATTTCCGATTGCAATGCAGATGTAAAATACATCCGAATGCAGGCATTACAGCACATGTAAATTACCTTTCTACCTACATAGCACACACAAATGAAATGGAAAGCGAGAGAAAAATATGTTATTCGTGTATAAGGGTTATCGTGCCGATAAACAGATATAAAACACACTTTCGATGTTGAAGAACAATACTTTCTATGAGTCTCGAGCGTTCCATTTTTAGTGAAGTTCGCGGACGTTTGTTGCTACGCGATAATGCGAAATGCGAAGGCAATCTAGTCCACAACTAAATAGACGACATCATCAATGGAACTGTGTACTGCTTCTGCTAATAAACACTAAAATCATCGGCCCAGCAACGACGCGATTTTTGCTGCATAATTTTCAAGGGCACCCGTGCCCAACACAGTCTGACGCGTATGGACAACCGAAGGGGCCCCACGGATTCCTAACGATTCATGAATGAAACAAACAACATGCACTTATGGAAAACTACGCATCATCAACTACAAATTAATGAAATTAACACAGAAATAAAAGAAAATACTTACAAACTCGTCAGCCGCGATACGTGTATAATCACATACATGACGTCATTTGACGCAACACAAACCCGAAAAATCGAGTAAAATATATAGTAACTGCTTCGAAAACAACACCAACATGTAATATGCACGATACTTTATTAAATACAATACGATAGTTATGTCATTTAGAGCGATTTAGGACATTTTACAATATTTATTTGTTGTCACCGACTCAGAGTTTTGACAAGATGGTCGCGCACCGACTGTTTTGCTTTGGTTGTCAGCTGATACGAAAGACTGTTCTGCTTCGAACGAAATTGCGATAACCATGCTCTCGCTCTAGCGCATAAAAATCGAGCCGTTGTGAGAAAGAGACAAACACCGTGACTCTCTTATTTGAAAAGACTTCAAATATAACAAACGTCATTTTCTTGTTGCATTTATTATTGCAAAGGAAAAGTCGCAAATAAAACTATTTCTTCCATGTGATGAATTGAAAAGCGGTACGATATTGGTAATGAGATGTTTCTATTTCACAAGAACACGTAATCATGCATCATTTAGTTATATTTGGGCGTGACATATTTAGTTGTTTTTCATGTCAGTAGCGCCATCTAGATATGAATAGTGGATTTATTTTCTATCAAGTTCGGGCAAGGTCATGGTTGCGATTTGTATTTTAGCCATTTATTTTCTTAAATAACTGGAATGACTTCAAAATTGGTTAGATCTTATCATTAATGGTGTTTATGTATTGTTTGGTGTAATGATGGATTATTGTATTTATCAGAAAACGTGTAGTTCTCATAGTCTACGTGGTAGTTTAGAATTCCTAGGAGCTGCAAAGGTTAATGGATAGATGGCGGTACTAAAGCGAATAAAACCATTTTTGTTGTTTCAAAGAATGTTATGTTTAGCAAAGAGTTTTTAATAATAAAGGTAGGACGAGGATTGTGAGTCTTGGGTCATTTAGTGTGACAAAAATTTAAGAATGGACAGAGGAATAAAAGGGATCTGCTTAATTATGCGAACTTGCTACCTAGTTTCAATTTTGGTTGATTTTTCAGGTGGGTAGTAGGTGCCTATATGGTATTTGAGGTGCCTTACTCACTTAGATACGTTAACTTCTGGTATTTAAAATTATCTTACAGGATATTGTTTCCTTAAAATGGGTTCCCTACGTGAGACGTTAGCTCGATAGTAAATAATCTCGAAGAATTATATTCGGTTCTTGTATTTTTGTTACGAATATTAGGTACTGTTTCAAAGAATATTAACTTGAATTTTTATTTTTTTGCAGAAATACATTGCAAAGAATAGCCCACTTGTTCAGAAATTTCTTGAATTGTTAGTATCATTAGTGGCATCACGAGGAAAGAACGGCTTTGTAATGAGAACAATAAAATTCAAGTAGCTTCGCCTTCATCGCAACATCTTAACTACCTAGGGCTTTCTCACTTCACGGTTTAACACTAATCTTCAAGCGTAGGGCTGCCATCATCTAATTTTAAATTACCGATGCCGGACCGGACAAAAACGTCAAAAACACCGGACTGTTGGGTGAAATACTTTGTTGATAATAAAATAAAAATCGTTTACTTTCAGTTTTTTTAAAACGATTTCTTTTCATTGCTTACTTTTTAACCGACTTCAAAAAACGAAGGAGGTTCTCAATTCGGCCGGTATTTTTTTTTTTTTTTATGTATGTACACCGATTACTCCGAGGTTTCTAGTCCGATTAGTGTGATTCTTTTTTATTCGATGCAGTATACTTGCCATTTGGTCCCATAAAAATTTCATCCAATTTGGTTTAGTGCTTTTTATAATGTGACCATTTTTCTAAATTAAATATATCGTGTGAGGTATTATTGTTCGAAAGGGCTTTTATTAAGGATTTTAAACATTAACACACAAGCACTAAAAAGTGAAAAATAAAAAGCTTTTTTACAAAAAAAGACAACCGCCTTCAAAAACTACAAAATAAAAATAACTTTAGTTTGGAAGTCGGTGGCAATACCTACATAACAAAAAACAAAACCAAAGCCGCCGACTTCCAAGCTAAAGTTATTTTTATTTTGTAGTTTTTGAAGGCGGTTGTCTTTTTTTGTAAAAAAGCTTTTTTTTATTATATAAATTTTATTGCGCTTGCGACTTAAATGTCAAAAATCGTTACATAAGGAAAAAGCGGTTTGCCCAGAGGACCTTGCCTCTTTTCCTCCTTGTCTCTGCGCCTTTCTAATATTTTAATTTATTGCTTATTTTCTAATCAATCGGGATTCTCCTGACACAAAAAGTATCTTTTATTTAAATCGTACGACTCTCGGACCTCTGGAGAAATCCGGGGAAATTCGGGCGGTTAGCAGCCCTATTCAAGCAGCTGACTTAGGCATTGGTCTCATGTCAGCTTAGCCGTAACTCCGTAAGCCCTGACCAAATTCGTCATACTATGCAGTTAATCATTGCTAAGTGCAAAGTATATTGTAGATACAGTCAACAAAAGAGCTAGGTAGGTATGCAGGGTCGTCAGAATTAGTTAAGTTTTCTTAGAAACCGATGAATGTTTTCAAATGTAAAAGAAAGAAAAGTAGATAATAAACACTTCATTAATTAAGTTTTAATCGAAGACATTCATCGGTTTCAGAAAAGTTCAACTATATCTGACGAGCCTGCATACTTATCTTTTTTGTTGACTGTAGGTACCTAGTCAGAACACGCGGGTATTCTCCACAATAGCTTCTTGACTTGTACATAGTATTTCCATTATTATTGAGGTCCAGTAAGATCATAATATGTTAGGAGTTAAGTGGGGAAACTTAACAATAGTTGTTTGTAATTGTTTTTGGGATTTTCAGGCTTTGTGGTAGGTATGTGGTAATGATTCAATAATGTGTGATTACCTAATTAGTTTTGCATATTTCCAGTTGTTTTATTGGATTGGATTCTACCAAAAATACCTCCCTGCCAGAAATTTCTCAGTAGCAACCTCGGAGTCTGGATTTGTGCCTGGTTGATGGCAATAGGCTCGCCCCCTATTACATGGGACTTAAACATAACTGTAGATGTATTTACTAATGGGTACTTACACCTCTGCATAACCCTTCGGGGATTACAGGCGTGATGTTATGTAGCTCTCAAATAATACACTCATATGGACCACGTCAGCTTGATATACGACAATCAGTTACCTCTATAAATTGGTCCAATCAATGCCATCACAGCGAACAATAAAAAATTACGCATCGACCAATTACGTTTGACCTGGCTTTCTGTTTGATTGAAAGCGATTGGCTAATGAAATGTATGGGCATATATTGCTGCACGGCTCTGCAATTAATGGTTGAAATATGTTTCGAGTAATTGGAATGGTCTTTGATGAAAGATGTAACAGAGTTTTACCGACTGGATAATTATTTCGGAGGAGAGCATAAAGATTTTGTCTTAATTTAAAAGCCTTTCTAAAAACGTGTGTTATTATCCCAGGTCTACATACATTATTATACATACACTAGCTTGTGCCCGCGACTTCATCTGCTTAAAGGTCGCACCCCTGTTTCTTCCTCTTTGGAGGTGATTTTTGGGAAATCCTCTCTTAGCGCATGCCTACGTCATAATAACTATCTGCGCACCAAACAGCGCAATCCGTTCAGTGGTTTGTTTGAGCTGTGTGTTGATAGATCAGTCAGTCAGTTACAGTTGCCTTTTATACGTCTCCTATGAGTGAAGGGTCGCGCGAGATATCATAGAAATGGTTCTACGGATATATATCTCAATACATCTAATTAATAACACTGGTCAACAAATTTGTAACTTTTTTTTGTCACATGAAAACTTATATCAAATTTTGAATATACTAGGGCCACCAAACAATAATATATCAATGAAAAAAAATGTACACATCAGGTTTTCTTGTGACATCAAAACATATATTTTCGTAAAAAGTACAAAAATCAGCCACACTTACAGAATTATTTCCTAATATCTAATAAATACTTATGATTTTCTTAAATATTTGGCTTTTGGTAGGTCCCTTTTAAGTCTCCAACAATAGTCTGCTAGCATTCCTGGACTCCATTTCCCTTGATAGCGCTTCTCCATTAAGGAAATGTACTGATGGAACCTCTCACCTTGTTCGTCACTCACAGCACCCAAATTTGCCGGAAAGAAATCCAGATGAGAGTCCAGTATATGTATTTTTAAGGACATATTACACCCCAAAGCTTTATATGATATCATAAGGTTATTTATTAAATCTTTGTAATTTTCCGCTTTATGGTTACCTAGAAAATTTTGAATAACATTCACAAAACATTTCCAGGTGAGTTTTTCCTGATCATTCAGCTGAAGACAAGTTTGGATACTGGATAGTGTGTTTGGATTTGGTAGTAATACCTTTTGTTTGAGTCAAACAAAAATAACAATCACTTACATGATCTTTTGGTTCCGTCCAAATCATTGGTATAGCAAATGGCAAATGTCTAGGTTCTTGTTTAGCCCAACCTAATAGGAGCCTCACACATGTTACACAACATTTATGTGGAACCCAGGGTTTGTTTTGATTCCTCACAGGAAAATCAAAATAGTCTAAATAGCACTGTTCAATTAGTGATGTGAAATTTCGACGCTGAGATGTAAAAGTTAATTCTCCACACACATAACAAAAATTGTCCGGGTTGTTCAAAGTCAAAGTCAAAGTCAAAGTCAAAGTCAAATCATTTATTTCAATTAGGCCATTATAAGGCACTTTTGAACGTCATTACAAGAAAAAATTAGAATTGAATCTAGTTGCCCCTTCCAAAAGGTAACAAACACTTTCATGGCATATTTACGATCTAACTAACGTAAATAAAATGTAATTTAGCAAACACAATAGTTACAAAGTCGACTAAATGCAGTTATTTAAACAAAGCAACGTATATGAGGTCAGAAATGAATATGTAGCTGTCACAAGAAAACTGGATGTGATAGAAACAAAACTGTTATATATTTTTAATAAGGGTACACCAACATAAATAAAAATCATAACAAAGTTCATGTGACAAAAACAGTGTTTACCAGTGTAATCAAGTTATCAACATTATACAATATCTCCCTTGTACTTTCTGGGATGGCCTGGGTTGGTTAGAGTAAGATCACATAAGAGAGACACGTACAGTAGGGGTCATAAGTGGAGTAGCAATCTCACAAAGCCATATACTGTCATTTTATAACTTACGACCTTTCGATGCCGTCCGTCTGCGAATTCTGAGGTGTTCGTAGGTAGGTACTGTTTTTATACATAATCACTTATACACACAGATGTAGGTACGGCCTGTACGGCGTGTCTACAGCAATTCAAACCTTAGCATGCTACTGCACTTATGACCGCTAACTGTACAATGGCCCAAACAAGAGGTTAACTGCGGTATTAGCCCAGCAAAACTAAAACTAACTATACTAAACTAAATCCCCCTGTGATAATATCGCATCTGTGGGAGAGGCCTTAGAGAGGGGGTGTGATTACTTGATTAGACACGAAAGGAAAACGTGATTGTGGGTAATGAATTTATTTAATTTAGAAAGGTCTTTGTTTACACAAGTTTAAGATTATTAGTTCACTAATTCCCTGTTCCTAAAGTGTTTAGATAAACCCTCGACAGTTTTTTCTTTATAAATATATATAACATTACGTCTGTAATCCCCGAAGGGTTAGGCAGAGGTGTACCCATTAGTGCACCCACATTCCGCCAGTTATGTTAAGTCCCACGTAATAGGAGGCGAGCCTATTGCCATTAACCGGGCACAAATCCAGACTCCGAGGTTGCTATTGAGAAATTCCAGATGGAAAAACGCAACAACATTTTGCCCGACCTGGGAGTCGAACCGAAGACCTCATGCTCAGCAGTCGCGCTTTGCGACCACTTGACCAACAAAGCAGAAGTTCTTGATAAAGTAATCTATATTTGAGTAGGTACTCAGAAACACGATACCGTATGCTGCACTATTGAATAGATCAGGGGTTCTCTATCTTATTATGATGCGTCCCCTTTCTACAAAGAAAGAATATCCGCGCCCCCTGCCCAGATTTTATAATTTTAGGTTAAAAAACAATAAAACACAGAAACACATAATGCACCATTTATTTCAACATCAATAAATACAACTTTATTTTATGTTTTACTAACATTTATACAGATTATATTTACAAGTTAATACATAGTTATTATGTACATCTTTGGCAAGACATTTCTGACTAGAGTATTACAAGACTGGGTCTTCAATCAAGAGTCATAACTCAGTGGACCATCAGCTCCCTACGGGTACAATATAATAAAGGATTCAAGATGCTGTTAGATTGCCCCGTTACTGCAGTGCATCTAGTATGCTCACACAAGCTCACGCTGATGGCTTCCATGCCATCATTATAGCTAAACTGCTTAGTTGAGTTCTCGCTTCACGTATGGAGTTTCACGCCCATTCTTCTCCATACAAAACTACCTTTTGGAAGGGGCAACTAGATTCAATTCAATTTTTTTTCTTGTTTATGAAGTTCAAAAGTTCTTTATAATGGCCTAATTTAAATGAATGATTTGTCTTTGACTTTGCCTGCGGGAAATAAATAATATATACCACTGTGAAGTCACATTTCTTAAGAACTGTTCAGTGCACTTTTCGCCTCTTGTGTATCACGCTACGAGCGCCTGTTGCCCGCACCTTTCCCGGTCCCCGTTCCCGTCCCCCGCAGGAGAAGACTCAATTAACCGGTTTAGCCATAGATTAAATCTGCCTCATTGCCCTGCAGAGTGCAGGCGAGGTCCAACTGCATCCTGAAGATTAAAGCAGGGATCGAGGAACGATTCTTCGATAATTTGTGATATTGTTATTAAAAGTTTTAGATATAGAAATACAGTACAATAGTAAATAAATAATATGACGTTGAATTGTACATAGAAAAAGATTTTTTAAATTGTTTTTGGAGTTGTGCGTGTAGTAAAGGTAGCTAAAATTTAAATTAAAAAAGAAATCCAACGGCTTTTTCAACAAGTTTTTAAACATTGTCTACAATGCTGAGCATACATATTTAATTCCTTACACCAGTGGTTCCCAAACTGTGAGTCACGACGCCCTGGGGTGTCGTGTGACGGTAGGTATAATTCACACTGATTTTATAGTACAATCATTATACAGTTATATTTTCTAATAAATAGAATGGTAACAATTGAAAGTGTTTACGCTTTACGGCATTTCATACAAACTTTTAAGTCCTTATTTTTTAATTGAATGAACCGATTTCAATGAACTTCCTACGCGTACGGTCAACAACAAAAGTCGATTAACAATGTTACTTTTTTATATCATATAAACAGACACGAAACACATAATGTAATGGCTTTCAGAATTTCAGGCAACAGCTAAGGGTTTATTACATGTTAATTTTACATTCATTGCGTTTTACTTTTAATATTGTACTTAATAATTAGGATTTAAAAATCATAAATGTTAATCGACTTTTGTTGCTGATTGTACAAAGTTGAAAAAAAATCGGTTTATTGTATGAATAAATGCGGCGTAAACGCTCTTACAAATAAATATACATAACATATTTTACCTTTAAGTCCTTAATTTGTAATACCTTTTAAGTATTATGATTTAGTAGTTTTTATATAGGGTACGTACATTGCTTTCACGTGCCATGTCGTGTATGATTCTGTATACAAATATTGTAAACATTGATTTTAAAAGAGTACGTATGGAGTTTCTTGCCCATTCTTCTCCATACAAAACTACCTTTTGGAAGGGGCAACTAGATTCAAATCCATTTTGTATATGACGTTCAAAAGTGCCTTATAATGGCCTAATTGAAATATATGATTTGACTTTGACTTTGACTTTGACTTTAGTAAATAGATAAAGTAAACACATATACATTCACACAAATATGTTCTTTAAGAAGTACACAGTAAATATAAGTTTGGGAGCCCCTGCCTTACAGTACCTATACTATACAATACGAAAGTAATACCGTCGTACATACATATCTAGTTCATTTATTACTTATATACACGGTCATACATTATTGCTTCTCTTTGCTAAAGGAACATCACAACCACAGGATAAAATTAGGCGAAGTTAGAAAATCTAGAAATGCTTACATAGGATTCTAACCCTTATACTATTACGATAAGCTTCAAAATTCACTGTAGAAATGCAACAGGTAGCTGTAATAGGAACAATGTTAAAGGTCAGAGTTTTGTTTGCTTTGCCCGGGCTATGTCAACAATTACAACGGTTCGGGTAATGTTGATACATGTGAAGTTTTAGGGCAGTGTGTTTGGGCCTTAATTTTGTGATACATTGTAAAATGAATTATAAAGGGTAGTGTGGTAGGGGACATCATGACAAAGACTTTTACCATAGATTCATTAAAAAAAATGGTTATGGAAAAAAAAAACTAGCTATTCTATACATTCTGACCGTGTAGGTAACTTGTGTATGAAACAGCTGAATTTTTAATGTGATACAACTATCGGCGCGAGTTGTCAGTAAGACCGAGAGGAATGCCGTGACGACAAACGGCATGACGCTGTTATCCCGTGATGCCCATACTACGCCACTGGTCTAGAATCACATACTGACTCCATAGTGACCTGCGTTCTAACGTATATGTCTTTAGAAAATAGCTTTATAGTATCTCAAAGGGAAAGAAACATGAATTACTAACGGAAAAAACGATATATTCTGTTATTTATATTTTAAAACATGACAATCCTTTCAATATTAATTAGAGAACGAAGCGAATAAAATACTTCAAGATAATTACGAAACAATTTTTGATCTTATTTGATAGGTCGGGATGGCCCAGCCTCTCATGCATGCGAGCAAGTATCAAGGTAACTTCTTCAATCGCATGTACTTTCTAACTTTATCTTGGACATTATTGACATCGGTAAAGGAAAACATCGTGAGGAAACCTGGACTCATAATTAATATTTGAAATCGCCAATCCGCCTTGAGTAAGCGTGGTGATTAATGCTCATGTCTTCTCTGTATGAGAAGAGGCATTTGCCCTGCAGTGGGACAGTAATAGGCTGGTATTATTATACATGTAAAGATAGTCTTTTTAAAGAAGCCTCATAAGGGTAGGTAAGTATTTACAAATGAGTATTTTACAATTATTGAAAAAATGGTTATGCATTTCCTATTATTCAAATTGACCTTTACATTATTAATATTTATTACTTTTCTTATCCATAAACACTCGATTTTCGAGAGTAGACTTACGAACATTTATAAATACGAGCCTTCTTTTTTAATAAAAGGGTATCTTATAGACACAGTACTATATCTACTCAGACGGATAGATACATTAGAAGAGTACACACTAAAGCATTAAAGTACTTCTTAAAAGTACCATTAATCTTAAAAAGTACTACGTAGTTATACCAACTTGAGCTCAGACAATAATTTATAATTTATTTACAGACAATCACCGTTTTAAAATGGTGATGTTTGAATATTAATCACCAGTTTAAAATGGGTGATTTTTTACGAAACCTGTGTTTAAAACTACTAGCAATTTAGGATTCAAGTGTGACACTTGATAAGGTTTGGGGATGTAAGCTTCAATACTAAGTTTTTAATCCAAAGGAATTCATAATTATTTGTGAACACAGAGTAGTTATAAAATGGAATGCTAATGGGTCCTATCGCCCAATGACACAAACGATAAAAATCAACAGCCACTGAAATTATTCGCCTCGCATTTTGGTACTGGCGTGATCTAAATTATTCATTCGCAGTTAATTCTAAGGGTCCAAAATGCAATTAAAGCTTTAATTAGATCCACTGTTCTGTCCTGATTATTCGTCTGGCTTTTTTTTTTTTTTAATTTAAAAATATACTTCGTTTTTCTCCTTTTTTTGATCTTAATCAAAATATGCCTCGAGTTTTCTACTAATTTTGATTTCTAGTTACTTCATCTCTATATTGACATATCCAAGTGGCAAGGACCTAATTTCGTATCTACAGAAAATGAGAAGAAACGAACACTTCATTTACTACTTCATCATTGAAAAAACAAGTACTTGAGCGAGTCTATTCACAAGTTCAATCATAAACTACGTAGTAATCTCCTAGCTAGGTGCCGCAATGGAGTATTTTCCTAAACGCCTTTCTGAACTCAGGGTTGAAGATGGTGTAGATGACGGGGTTCAGGAACGAGTTGATGTAGCCCAGCCACGTGGTCAGGATGAACACGGTGACTCCTGGGGAGTAAGGGAGACCGAACTTGGAGCACATCGCGTCGATGACTGAGCATGTGAAGAAAGGTGCCCAGCAGAAGAGAAAGACTCCTGGAAGGAAAGAGAGAGCATTATGTTTGATTACTTCTTTTGTTTCATACGAAGATTAAGCATATTTCATTATTCATGTTTCAAAAGGATTTTGACTCTTATGTTTTAGGTTTATTTCCAATTAAATCTATTTTTAAAGAAACATTTTCATTTTATTTGTTCCGATTTGTCGTTTTACTGAGTTTTGTGAATTAAATTCGACTCTAAAATTATGTTTTAGGTATATATTGAAGAGGGACGCACCCTACTTGAATGCGACGTTAATATAAGGCATAACCAGGGGGGCAATTCTACTTCTGAAAACGATCACAATCTGATCATAATCTTATTCTGTCAAAAATCCCTCAAATTTTTCCATATTCTTTATTTCTTATTGTCAATGAGATGAGATTGCGAGTAGATTTTGAACGTAATTTAATAAGTAGATTTGACCTTCAGATTACAGTGGACAGTGGTCAGCAGTTCCCGCTACCCTGCTGACTGAAGTTCCCACAACATGAACTGTCCTCAAGTCTTCATCCACATCAGAACTGCTGTCTCCAAACTCACCTAGCACAATAGCAAGAGTCTGCGTAGCCTTCTTCTCCTTCTTGGCAAAGGACTTGGCTCGCAGCTTGCCAGCCCTATTGGCTCTGAAGATGGTGAACCTAGCTGCTGATGCTGCACTCCGGAACCGCCTCCGAGGAGTCGAGATGAGGGAGGTGCTGCTTATCCTGCTGAGCTTCTTTCTGGTGAAGGAATGAAGATTTTTAAAATGGTATTCTTTGATGTATGGATGCTGAAAAAACTTTTATTGAAACGTGTAGGTATACCACAGGCTAAAATAAGTTAATCATCGATTTACTCGGCTTATCTTACCCAATTATAAAAGAAGCTTAAGTAATAATAATAAATTCCGTTACAGATATTTTAGAAACAATTCAATAAAAAAAAAAATGTTTGATACTTACAAAAAACTAAAATGTACTTTTATTAACTTTTAACTTTACTTTATAAATATGCTAATTAAGCATAAGAAAGGCTATAAAAAGGGTAATTTGAAACCTAACAAGGAACATTAAAAAATTATACTTTATATCCTCCAGAGGGCGCCATATTGAACTTATTGTGACGTCATATAGCCAATATGTATAACCGTCAGACCATCAAAACGCTTCTACCCATTGGTCGAATTATGATAGGTATTTTAGAAGATGTTATTATGCAAATATATAAAATATGATAATTATACGTATTGAAATCACAAACCATCCTTTTGACTTAGCCGTAGTCGAGTAAGTAAGTTTTATTTATTTGTATAAACATAGTGAACATACATACAAGAAGAGATGGTGCGCAAACCACGATTGTATTTATCAAATATTATAAAAAATAATTATATTAAAATGTTGATTTAGATTCCTGCAGTTTATTTAATGATTTTACTTATTTATCTATCTTGTCTGGTAGGTACAGCTAAAAATTTACTAAGTTTGTACAGTATTTTCATGAATAAAAAATTTGGAAACCAAGTGACGACTATCATAAAACAATGTCCTTACAGACCCGCGATTGAAATATGGATGACGGTTAAAATAGATTTGGTTAAATTGCTCAAAAGACCCTTTGGAAGGAAATGGGTTACTTCGACACTTATTGCCAATGGGTCTGACCCATCGCTAGGACATCCTGTGACCTCTCGAAATTGGGCCCAAAGATGGTTGTAGTGTAAAATGGACCGGGCCATTATGGTCCCCGTTAAGGTAATCATTTTCTACAGGATTTGGGGAGATGAGAGCCAGAATGATGATACGGTGTGTTCAGAAGTACCTCAAGTACCTATAAGAGATATTGACACTGCAGTGCAAATAGTTGCCGCTTTCTGTGTTTTTTTCGTGTATTATATTTTGGACGGTTTTTTTTAAGTTTGGGATTTTTCTCACTAACTTCTGGTCGCGCCTTCGTCTGCATATACTTCAGAATTAAAAACGGGAGAAGAAATATGCTGTATTAAGCTAGATCAATATCTACATATCAGCTTTTCAGCTAATTCTGTTTAGCAGTTTAAGCGTTATAGAGAAACAAACATTCATTCATCCTCATAAACTTTCACATTTATAATACTCGTAGTTTCTATATACTTTTTTTAAATAAGTAAACAATAATTATCTATACTTTTCTATTATACTCTATCCAAAATAACAAACAACTTAGAAAAATGATTTTACTAAGCTATTAAATTGTTATTTCAATATTAGCGTATAACACGCTCCGTTATTTCACAATAAATATAAGGCAACGCAAACTGCTAGCCATATAAAAAAAGAAATATAAAAAAATGCTGTAATTTTTCAACAATATAACCGAATAACTAAGCTTTATTTGGTTGTTATTTTTTAATATAAACAAACAAATAAAATTGAAATGTCTGTTTTTAATTTCAAAATAACAGCTTTTTACTTCTATATGAATGTGTCACGGTATTTACAAATATGTATGAATAAATGTTTTTTTTTGTCTCTCTGTTTGTTCTTCTCGAAACGATTAGACCGAATTGGATGGGACTTTCCCTGGCAGATAGCTGATATTATAAGAAGTAAGTAAGGCTACTTTTATTTTAGAGAAAAACATTGTGTTCCGCTCAAAAAAAATAAAACTCCACAGTTAACCGACGATGACCGACCGAATGGCATAGGTGAGTGGCAACGCGGGGAGGGGTCGCCCTAGGAAGACCTACACTTACTTACTGGTGAGTTTCTTCAGAAAGGTCAGGTGCGCAGTACTCGTAACCGGCGTGCTTAAGTATGACGAGATGTATGAACGTAGATGAGGCGAAAGGAGGATGTAAAGATCGTAGCAGGTGGCGTTCTGTGGTTTCTGACTACCCCCATGGGAAAAAGGCGTGAGTTTATGTATGTATGTATGTAGTTAACCGACATTCAGGCAGACGAAATCACGGACATTAGCTAAACATTACATAATTTAAAACAAAGCCACTTCCCGCCGTCTCTGTACGTTTAGATATTTTAACTCCGCAACGGATTTGAACATGGTTTTTATGAATAGATAGAGTGATTCAAGAGGAAGCTTCATACGTATAGTTAGTATCTACATTGCACTCGTGCGAAGCCGGGGCGGGTAGCCAGTGCTTTAATAAATGGATAGTTATATTTACACACACTGAAAGCGATGTAAACTTGGAGAGTAAAGTGTAAACAAATGCTGTACTGGTATTAAAACTGTTTGTAAACTTTCAAGTTTGTATTTGCACTTCCAGTCTCCACCTATGCTCAGGATGCAGGCCAAAGTAATTATTTGACTTCCTGGGAGCACGTGCTCGCGGATTATGCTCAGTTATTGTTTTAGTTTTAGATTCATGTTTCCACTGCCTCGTTGGTCTAGTGGTCGCAAAGCACGACTGCTGAGCATGAGGTCTTGGGTTCGATTCCCAGGTCAAGCAAAGTGTTATTGGGTTTTTCCATCAGGAATTTCTCAGTAGCAGCCTCGAAGTCTGGATTTGTGCCCGGTTGATGGCAATAGGCTCGCCCCCTGTTACATGGGACTTAAACATAACTGGCGAAATGTGGGAGTACTAATGGGTACACCTCTGCCAAACCCTACGGGGATTACAGGCGTGATGTTATTGATTGATTGATTGATTCATGTTTCCACATGTTATTACTGCTCCAGTAATGTGAGAGTGTAATAGGTTTGTAAGTTCTTTGAGAGTATTTTTGGAATAGAATTTGTTATTGCTTAGGTTCTTTAGAAAGGTCAGGTGCGGAGTACTCGTAACCGGCGTGCTTGTATGACAAGATGTATGAACGTAAATGAGGCGAAAGGAGTATGTAAGGATCGTAGTAGGTGGCGTTCTGTGGTTTCTGCCTACCCCCATGAGAAAAAGGCGTGAGTTTATGTATGTATGTAGAATTTGTTCTAACTTCTGCACACTATGACATACGCGTGGTTACACACCTCTGCCTAACCCTTCGGAGATTACAGGCGCGATGTTATGTTATGTCAATTAAGCAAAAAATATTGCTAGTAAACGACTTTTATTTTTGGAGTGAAAAATAATTGTTTCCAGATATTTTTAAGTGCACCACTAATAGCTAGTTAGTTATTTTTAGCTGGAAGCTCAAAGCTGGCTTCGTCGGCCATCTTTACGTAATCCCTTGTTCGACTTTAAAGACACGAAGACAAGAGACCTATTATTAACCGGGAATTAGCGAAGCAAGCCTATTTAAGCCTATTTTAGTAAACAACCTAATGCAAAGGTTCCCAAACTTATTTTTGACGCGCCCCCTTTCTACTTTTCTTCTTTCTTGGCCTCGCCTTTTTCCGTAATGCGAGGTCGGCTTTACCAATCATGCAGTACCATTTGTTTTGATCTTATACGTCATCTTCCGAAAGTCCTTTTGGACTTTCGTCATCCATGTGGTTTGTGGTCTTCCTATTCCCCTCTCCTTTGTAGCTATGGAAAGGCACTTTTTGATGCGCCCCCTGTCTACAAAGAAAAATTATCCGCTCCCCCCTGCCCAGATAATATCATTTCAGGTTTTTATGACAGATTACAAACATTAGAGAGAAAAAAAACATTAAAGGTTTTTATTGCGAAAATGTTGAAAGCTTGATTCACACATATCTGTGAAGTCACAGTTCCGGTACCGTCCGGCGTCCAGTGATAAATTATTCTTTATCTAATAATTATCACTGATTCGGTACGGTGCCGGAACTGTGCCAGACACTGATATGTGTGAATCAAGCTTTAATGTCTAACTTTTATACCTGAGTATGTCATAAAATTCGTATGAAATACCGTAGGTACGACGTACAACTTTCGTAAACATTTCCTATTTCTACATAGTACAAAACAGACTTAGATCTTTTAAACTAAACATCGGATTTTAATGCAGTTATCATCAATAGATAGGGGATTCAAGAAAAAGGTTTACATAACTACATTGCACTTGTGCAAAGCTAGGATGGGACGCTAGTTTTGTAATGTATTATTAATTACACTAGTGGTCTACGCCCCCCTTGAGGGACGCGCTCCCCACTTTGAAAACCACTGACCTAACGAATACCAGATCAAAAGGGTATCAACAAGAAAACCGTGAAACCAATTTAACGAAGTTTTTGACTTGATGACTTGAACGTGACCTTTTAACATCGGAAGTTGGAGTTTACCCTTGAACTTGAAACTTTAAATTTTGGTGAAAACGGGCTTTGATTAGAACGAACAATGAAAATTGGCTTTTTTTAATTAACTGGTTTTGTGTTTCGCATTACGTTTACGGGGTGGAAGAGAGAAAATAAATCCGCTGTTTCTTCATTTTGACATTTTGATCATAATTATACAATAAATATTTTTCAAATCCGGTTGGTAATTCTAGAGATTAGCGCGTTGTTTTAATACATCTACACTAATATTATGAAGAGGAAAGATTTGTTTGTTTGTTTGTATTGAATAGGCTCCGAAATTACTGAACCGATTTGAAAAATTCTTTCACTGTTGGGAAGCTACACTATCCCCGGGTGACATGGGCTATATTTTATTTTCAATAAAGTTAGGGATCCGTAAGGAAAATCACGTGAACGAAGTGGCGGGAAGAGTGCTAGTTAGTTATAGATTACAATCTATGGCTACTTCTGATAAGCCTGCTTAATCTTCATGTATATTCATAGCTGCCGATCCAATACAGCCATCAACTCGTAACTACCTGACTCTCGATTGCTTTTATTATATTAATAAAGAAGATTAGTCTTAAGATTCTGTATAGGGGTTTATTGAATATGGAACTATTCGGTGTTCCTACCTAATGTACAGTCAGCAACAAAAGTCGATTAACATTTATGATTTTTAAATCCAATTATTAAGTACAATATTAAAAGTAAAACGCAATGAATATAAAATTAAGATAAAATAAACCCTTAGCTATTGCCTGAAATTCTGAAAGCCAGTACATTATGTGTTTAGTGTCTGTTTAAATGATATAAATAAGTAACATTGTTAATCGACTTTTGTTGCTGACTTCTATTTACGAATTCGACTTCTATTTAAGAATGTTATGTAAGACTAGCTTCTGCCCGCGACTTCGTCCGCATCAAAGTCGATGTATTATCCCTCGGAAACCATACATTTTTCCGGGATAAAAAGCCTTATGTACTATTCCAGACTAGAATTTATCTCTGTGCAAAATTACATTCAGATCTGTTTAGCCGTTTTGGCGTGATTTATAATACAAAGACAGTAAGATTTTGAAGAGATTAAATAATAAATTATTGCCGTCTCATCGGTCTATGAAACTGAGGAAAGAGCAAACACAGTTGTAGGTACTCACTAATAGGCAAGAACCTCTATATATCCACTCACGCATGTCCCTCTTCATCACCTAGTAAAATCTAGAATGCCTGGGCCGTAAAATATTCCGCCAACGTAATCTACCTGACGGACAATTCGCTGACTACCGTCTGACGGGACAGGCTGGGCCCAAAACAGCTATTAGCATTTATATTCGATATCAAAGAGGATTAACATAACAATTGGGTGGAGGGTAATACGGTGCACCTATCAATGTAATTAAATTGGTTAGGGATGGACCGATATCTGACATTTCGGATAATTTTGTAAAAAAAAATGCGGATATAACCAGAAACACTAAGTTATAATAATAAAGCTTGGACCCTGTTCCCGATGCCGGTGGGATACTATTTTTATACACATCAAAAGTGTCTAGGGATCAACATCCCTAACAAATGTTAGGGATGTTGATCCCTAGACACTTTTGATGTGTGTATATTTTTAAATGTTTTTATTGTTTTATATTAATATATAAAAATGTAATTATATATGTATATAAAATAAATAAATGTGAATAATAAGTACATAAAATAAGATGCATCGAAACACTTTATTATTAATATGAAATAAAAATGTGTACTGTAGAAGCTCCGGCTGGTTACGCTAAATGCAACCTATTTCTTATGAGATAAATATTACTTTTTATAATTAGAATAGAATAGAGACAGACCGTGTGTGGACAGCTGTCAAGCTTTAGCAAAAGAACTAGAATTAAAATATAATAATGTAAAAGTGAATAATATACGAAGTTTAAAAGTTCAATACGTGTTTCAATCATAAATAGATTGAATATATCCCGGTACAGTAACGACCCACGTCCAGGTGTTACGAAACATACATATACACATCAAAAAAGTCTAGGGATCAACATCCCTAACAAATGTTAGGGATGTTAATAGGGATGTTGATCCCTAGACTTTTTTGATGTGTGTACATACACACACAGTACATATGAAAAAGAAAACAAACGATAAACAATAAAAAGCTTAATAGTCTTGTCTATTTCAAACAAAACAATTAACAAGCTTCTAACTAAACGCTGCAGAAATGTAATGTTTTATTAATTGCTTACCGCTGTTAGATAATTACACTGTTCGCTTGCAGGCAACTCACATCAGCAATTTGCAAAATAATTATCGGATATGTAATAGCGAAACCGTGGTAAACTTCGGATATTTGATAGATTTCGGATTACGTAGACTGTGCGTTACATCACTAGTATTGTAAACGTGTTATACTCGACTTCGTCATTATGATAAACTTTTAATTGTTGTAAACATAATATTTTCCTGAATATCGACTTTCAATATTGTGAAGCAGGGCGCGCTACGGCGTAGCTAGCAATTAGCTACGTCGTAGCTCACACTGTGCTACGAAAATAGTTTCCATGATCATTCTTATAACGACTAGCTTCTGCTCGTGACTTCATCTGCGTGACATTAGAATTAAGCCAACGTTGTAATTATAGCACGGGAACATAAAATCGGGATACAAATTATCCTACATGTTAAGCTAGATCAATATTTTTCAGTGTGCTAAATTCGTTTGGCTATACAAGATGTTGTTTTGCATCCTCGTCAAATTTCAGGTGGTTGTCCTAAAATACATAAATAATCAATTGAAAATACAGTACCGGGCAATAACTAATAAGCGCGCGCGGGAGCGCGAGCGTGGCTAGGCACGTGCGCGAGTAGTACCTACGAAATTATTGAATGATCGTTGCGTATGCGTTGTGTATGTATTGTTTGCGTTTGTTTGTGTGTGAAAGCGCGGTTATAGCTAGTAACAGACGGGCCGCTTTTAAATACGGCTGGTTTACAATTATGGATTTCAGTAAACAGGAAAAAATATAAAAAAATACCTACTCATTTTATTGTTGATTTGGGTCGAGAATCATTAGCATAATTACGTCCTTGAATTTGACTAGGATGCAAATCAACAGCTTGTATAAGCGTTGAAAAGCAACAAACATTGATCCATCTATCCTCATAATCTTTCGCATGTATAATAATAGTACGATATTTACCGCCATTAGGATTTAAATACACCATCTTATTATAAAACAAAGTCTTTGCTTAAACCAGGTTTAAACCTTCGAGCCAGGTTTTGAATTTTGAACTTTTTATCGATAAAGATAAACACAAAAATTGGCTCAATGGTTTAAACTTGGTTTAAGCAAAGACTTTTTTTTTAAATATGGCCTTTAAGGTTTTTTTTCTATTATTTTTTTTTTAATTTCAATCTCTAAAAAAAATTAATTCAATAGGCATCATTGTTTTCAATCTTTGCACATTTCCAATTCTCCCCACGCATATCGTATTGACATTTAATATTTATTACAAAAAACTTTAAAACAAGACAAATTGGCTATGTATGTGTGTATTCATGAAGAGGTAAAGTTTCAGACTTTTTAACGAGATTTTGAAACAAGTAGCAACTCATTGGAGTTCCTTTATAAGTAGATTTAACTTTTAAGGGGTACAATTTGGCTCAATGCCTGTATCATTCATAATATATGCGGGGGAGAAAGTGACTCGAGATTCGAGAGACTTTTCGTGAGTAAAGGAACATATTTGTATTGTAAAGGGTTAATTATGTTAACTTATATTAATTATAATTTTCGTAGAGATAAACTACAATAACATGGCGCGCCCCTCCAAATTCAAAACGTTTGAAAGTGTTTGTGAAAGTATTTAAAAGACTCACAACGCATATGTGCGTGCTGAGATGGCTCCCGAAACAAAAACAAATCAGTGATTTGTTTCTAGACTAGCGGCGTCATTAATCACTCATTATTACTAGTATGGCGCTGCACTGACATACTCTATGAAAATGGCAGGTCTTGGTCTTGGTCTTGCTCTAGGACACAAATCCAGACTCCGAGGCTGCTAGTGAGAAATTCCTGATGGAAAATCCCAATAAAACTTTGCCCAACCAGGGAATCGAACCCAAAACCTCATGTTCAGCAGTCGCGCTTTGCGACCACTAAACCAACGAGGCAGTCGTTATCATCTTATATTTTTATACAAACAAATCTGAATTTGAATTTGTGAATCACTGATCAACAGTTTTCTTTAGATTTCTCTCTGAGTTTCTATATTCGTTAACCAGCAAATAAAGTCAAATGTCTACACGCTTTCCTTCAAGGGTTTGCCCTGGTAAACACACATAATTGGTTGTCATTCATCAACACGACGTCAACCGAGTTTAATATTAGGAAATTAAGTGAAAAGTTACATGAGAGCTCCGTACGCTTGGCAAAAAAAGTTCAGTGACACGTAAAAAACGAAATAAAATAGATGCTTTTTAAACTTCTTGCTTTAAGACACTGCATAAATTCATACATATACATAAACTCACGCCTTTTCCGATGGGGTAGGCAGAAACTCCAGGAAGTACATACTCCTTTCGCCTCATCCACGTTCAACACATCTCGTCCTACAAGCACGCCGGTTCTGAAGAACCTTACCAATAAGGTACTGCTACCATTTCTTAAATTGTAATGAACATAAAACATAACATAACATCACGCCTGTTATCCCCGAAGGGTTAGGCAGAGGTGTACCCATTAGTACACCCACATTTCACCAGTTATGTTTAAGTCCCACGTAATAGGGGTCGAGCCTATTGCCATTAACTGGGCACAAATCTGGACTCCGAGGCTGCTACTGAGAAAATTCTGATGGAAAAACCCAATAACACTTTGCCCGACATGGGAATTGAACCCAAGACCTCATGCACAGCAGTCACGCTTTGCGACCACTAGACTAACGAGGCAGTAAATTGTAATGGATAATACTTTATACATACACACATCAAAAGTGTCTAGGGATCAACATCCCTAATCAATGTTAGGGATGTTGATCCCTAGACACTTTTGATGTGTGTATTATAATACTAGGTTCTGCCCGCGACTTCGTCTGTGTAGATTTAAGAATAAAGCCAAAGTTCCAAATTATCTTAAGGGAACATTAAAACGTGATAAAAAGCCTATGTGCTCTTCGAAACTATAATCTATCCCTGTGCCTTTCATCGATTTCCGTAATATAAAAAACCTCGATTGTTGCATGTCAAGGCGGGCCACACAATATATGTAAGTACCTATGTTAAGTGACTTCCAAATAATAATAATAATATTATTTTTAATTCAGGCAACTAGGCCCATGAAATTATAATACATAAATAATGACAGCTATAATAATAATACATATTAAATATAAACAAACTTGCTACAACAACAAGTTACTGCAACAAGCTTGGTGTTGCTAACTGTACCAACCTAGTTCACAATTTATCACAGACACCACTGTGCGTCGTTCTCCTTCTTTTAAGTCAATTTACTTTGTTTGTTTTTAATTAACTACGCTGTCAAATATTATTACTGAGCCAGCTCCTACGACCCCATCTACCCTCTTGGGGGAATTTTAATAAATCACACTTTTAGTGGTCTGGTTTCTTTGCTTTAAAAATAGCTCTTCTTTTTATGAGCTTGGCACAATTATTGCGGCTTTTTTTAGATCCTCAAAAATATTTTTTTGTTTTTAACATTATGGGTTCTGGGATCACCAGATCTACTATATTTTGAGAATATAAGTATAGACTGGCTCTTGCCAGCGTAAATGTCGTTTTCCCCCATTTCCTCCCCTTAAGGGGGAATTTTGGAAAATCCCTTTTTAGCGGTCGTTTATTAACTATAACTACTCGTGCTTTGCTGCTAAATCTTTCTATGACAAGCGGTTTTCGATATTTCGTGATAGATAGATAGATTGAAAATGTAGTTTTGGGTTTTGAGCATCTTTGAGCAAAAAATATTGCAAGGAAGGGGTATTTTTTTAGTTTGAAGCATTACTATTTTTGATAGTGCTTAATGCAACGCAAAATCATTGTGCTTGCAGGTGCATGCTACAGTACAGGGGTCGTGGGGGTATTTAAAGTTTTAACTACACATTAAAACTGGTTTTCGTAAAAAAACGTGACAAAAAGTTTGATTTTGACCATCTTTATCTCCGTAACAAGTAGGTATAGTCTAGAACAAAAATGGTCGTAATGATTGGAAGAACTTTTGGCTTTTCAAAGTGTTTTTTACACCTGTTTTATGTGTGTTACAAACACACAGTTATTACAAAATGTAGGCTTAGTCGTACAAACATTAAAAGTCATTTATCACATGCCTGATGTCTGGCTGGCATGGCTATTTCCAGGCCCTGTCTGATGGTATCGCAGCTTATAAATGTAGACCGGTAACATGTAGATTTTTTCAAAAGGGAATTTGTGTCTATGTTAACCGAGAGAGACGTCAAATTGCTTTGCAAATTTTTTTTTCGGTGTGTTAAAAATAATCTTTTGTTTTATTAATTAGGTTCGTTTAAACGCGATAATCTCTGGAATTACTAGTCGGATTGGAAAAAATCTTTTTCGAATCTTTTTTTTTTTCGTTTTTTCTTTTTAATCTTTTTTTTCTTTCTTCTTTTTTTTTTCTTTTTTTTTTGTATATGATAGCCAAATTCATAAGGAACAGTATAGGCTATATAACATCACGCTACGATGCACAAGAGCGGAGCAGTGTCCAAAGACGTAACTCAATGCGGGTGACACTGCACATCAAAATACGAAGAAATCTTTAACTCTTACTTCTAAATAAACAGTAGGTATCCTACTCATCTGAATGCTAGTCTCGTGGTAAGCTTGATTGTTGAGCGCAATGTCCTAGATTTGAGTTCTAGAACGGGCAAGTGTCATTGGGTTTTCTATTTAAAGAAGTTTCTCAGTACTAGCCCGGAGTTAGGAAGTTGTTGGTCGACACCCTCGTGCCTTGGAAAGCACGTACAGCCTTTAGTCCTTAGATGCCTGATCTGATCGTGACCATCGGACTATGAGAGTGAAGAAAGGCAGTGCATCTGTGTTTGCGCACACATTTGTACAATATCACGTACTTGGCTAGTTTGCATTAAGATTGGTCGCCGTGACCAAAATTTGGTTGGAAAAATATTATAATTTTACTCAAATCTCAGATGCCTCACAAGCACCTCGATTAAGCTCGGTCCAAATAAGGATTTATCATTATTACAACCCATCTTATTCTCATTAGTCTTTACGAGCCGTCAGCTGTGCGCCCTAGTTGAGCTCTAGGATCGTTTAGTTCATTTTTTAAAAGCCTAGTGCTTCTGATAGTCTGGAGTAAGTGGTGGCATTAAAATGCGGTTATTTGAGAATTTGTTTTTGTTTTATTCTTTTTTAATTGGTACGTTTTGTGCTGGCTGTGTGAATTATATAGGGTGTTTGGTGCATCGTTTGCCAAATTGAATTGGCCGATAGGAGAGGTCATTAGCTATCTCTTCACGCCCAATAACTCTTTCTTTGTCACACCGGTTTTTTTATTATGAAATCTTTACGTGTTATTAAAAACGAAAGTAAACGTTTCTAGCAAGTAATTTTGAATTTGATACATACAACAGTACACATAAAAATTAAAATGAAATTTGAAGACTATACAAATGTTTTTTTTTTAATTTAAACATAAATGCTGAGTTTTGGATTATTCAAAATTAAAATTAAAAAATTGTTATAAAAAACCGGTGTGACAAAGAATGAGTTAGGCGTGAAGAGATAGCAAATGACCTCTCCTATGGGCCAATTCGATTTGGCAAACGATGTACCAAACACCCTGCATATTCGGATAAGTTTGCAAGTCCGACTCGTCCTAAGCTAGTTTTATTTGCATTTACATTGTTCTCATCGCATCCTTGACCAGTAGTGATGTTCTACAAAAAATCCCTTTTGAATTTAGATGAAGTGTGTAAGAGGTCAACTGGCACGCCACCTTATGCTAGCAATTGACAGCTCAAGCTTACCTCACCTCAAGTCACAGATGGAGATTAGCACCACTGGTCTACATATCCATCTTTTTTTATAAGACAATTACAGTCATAAAGATCATATAGGCAGTCACTCCATGTAAAATACTGGTACTCAGCTGCATCCGGTTAGACTGGAAGCCAACCCCAACGTAGTTGGGAAATGGCTAGGCAGATGAATTACAGTCATAAAGGTATATTCATATATTCCATTTTCTATAAAATCGCGATCATAGACTTCTTAAGCATTACATAGACAATAAAAGAATTCCATACACATATTTAGCGCTTTATTTTTGTGATCCACAATAAACCCGAGATAAAATTTAATAAAGCCTCATTATTTCTCTGCAATTAGGCTTTTATTCCAGTCTAGGAATATTATGAAAAATGTTTATTAAAGCTCATTTGCACGAGTACGGTTTCTCGTCAAATAATCTCCTGGCGGTTTTGCCATGGACTTTTTCTTGGTTACTGACGTGCGAGAGTCTCTTCTCGTGTAAATGATCCGTTTTTAGTCTCACGTATCCAAGATTTACGAGTATCATCCCGACCGAATTTCGTTTACGGGGACCAATCTCATTGGAGACTAGCCAAGCAGGAGATATTATAGTGCACAATTGTTGCGGAAACACAGGTGCATTCCCCCTACCTTCACTTTCAAAGTTTAACGGGACGGTAAACCGACACAATCGGGGAGAGTTTAGGTGCAGGACCGGCTTTACGTGCTCTCCGAGGGATGAGGGTGTCCCACCACCAACAACGTCCGAACTCCGAGTTGCCACTGAGAAATTCGTAATTGAAAAACCCATTGATACTTTTTGCTCGAGTTGGGAATCAAACCCAGGGCCCTACGCTCAGCACTACGATACCAACGGGGTAGTCAACAACGAGTCATCATCTGCTTAACCTTTTCCCAACTGTGTTGGGGTCGGCTTCCAGTCTAACCGGATGCAGCTGAATACCAGTATTTTACATGGAGCGACTGCCTATCTGACCTCCACAACCCAGTAACTGGGTAATACGATACCCCTAGGTAAGACTGGTTGTCAGACTTTTTAAGCTTCTGACGACTCGTAACGACTGTCAAAGATCCATGTATGACAGCCGGGACCAACAGCTTAACGTGCTTTCCGAGGCACGGAATGATGTCAGTAATGTCTAAAATAAACTTTAGAAACAGCAACAACAGCAGTCAACAACGAGTATACATGTAAATTTCACTCACTTTAATTCAGGCTTAGGCTTAGGAACTTCAGTCCCTTCTTCTGTCTTCTTCTCCTCCTTAGTAGTGGGGGAGGCTGGTGGAGTGTGCTCCTTGTCAGCCTCCATGTTGGAGGGGGCGTACCCCGAGTCGTTGTTCGTGTTGGGGTCCATCATCGGAATGGGGGATGCGAGGTTTGCCATTATGCTGTGGAACAGAGAAGATGTTAGAGGTCTTTTAATATATGGAAAGATTGTCATTAAGAACTTCGGGATAAATGGATTTTTTGTAGATTAAAACTATGACTGAGTAGTTGGTCAGGATATCAGGTGGGTTAAGGTGATGTAGTGTGTTTGGAATATTTATTTTTCTTGACGAAGATTTAAGGAAAAACCCAAAACTTCACAGAATATCTTATAATTTTATTAATGTTAGTAAATACATATAATAATTTTTAAGTTATTATCTGAGTTAGCCTCATGTGGACGATGCACAAGCGAAAATATAGTACTTTACTCGTTCATCACCCCCAAAAACCGTCTCAGAATAGGAGAGCAGATATTCTCCGCCACTGGCCTCAGAATACTGTTATCACTGTCACGTTGAGTTTTTTTTTCCAATGACAGCATAAAAGTCATCAGTACCTGGTCAACTTTCTAATAGTTCAAAGGACTAAACACCTCAAATATTGATTCAAATGTAAAGATGTCTACAACGAGTTATGAAAACTAATAGTCCATTCACAGCTCAAACAATAAGGAAACTGGCTCTTGATTCCAGTGAACATAATCTAGTCCAGAGCTTGCAAGATGGCGTCCACAAATCAAGTTAAACAAACCGGTTCCAACTGGATTTACCATCCACAGGCGTACTGATTAATAGTATTGTTTGTTTGCCCTACTGCGGTGGGGAAGTGTTATGTTTTTACGACATTCTGGATGTTTTTTTTGTTGTAATATTAATAGACAAATATTTTTTAACATAAATGTATTCCATATTTGTTCGGGACCTAATAAATATTTTGGTTCCTTTTTTCTTAAATAAGAAGTAATATAATGATATGTTTGTATCTTTATGTGATATAAATATTTTACTTTGACCCCCAAAATATGACCCTTTCCAATCAATTATTATTTACCTCATTGCCTAACCTTTCAGAGATCACAAACACAAGGTCAAAGGTCACACCAATAGATGAAGACATTCCCAGACTATTGACATCATAACAATCTCATAAACTCAGATTTATTCCTAAGTACACCTGCTACTTTACAAAATTGAACTTCTGAACTAAAATGGCTTCCAATATGGCGATAATTTTTCGAAACCAACGAACCGCTTGTAAGTGGTGCACTCAATTTACTTCACGATTTAAAATCCTTTGAAGTATTTTAGGTTTTCTGAAAGAATTCTGATGAGAGAAATCATTTGAGTGCAAGTTAATTTGAGGTCTAAGTAGTAATTGAGTTGTTCAAGCTAAGAGTAATGCTAGAATAAATAGATATTGTTGAAATTGAGAAAGGTGGTTAGGAGAAAGTTTCAATCTTTTTCTTTAGAGCTTTTTTCTTTTACCTTAATTAATTCAGGACGGTAAACAGGGCGGTGTCTGCGGGTACTTTTCGTTTGGTAAAGGCAAGATATTTTTGTAATTTCTTTCAACAGGCCTTTTTTTGTTTTCTAGGAGAAACTAAGAACTAAGAGCGGATAGTGTGGGATCCTTACATCGCCATAACCATTTTGGTGGTCACCAGTCGTACATTCGGAGAATTCTGTTTCCTCTTATAAGAACGCAATAGAACCCTCCCTGTGCAACATCCGTCAGGGCTCATCCCCGATTTATCACCAGCGCGTTAATGTATTCGATTCGAACAGATTTTCAAATCTATACATATAATAAAATCGTAGAGACGTCAAAACTGTACATTTAATATTTTTGAAAAAGAGAAAGTGCTTAGGGGTCGGTGAATGATACTAATGACGAAAATATTTTTTTTTAAATTTTTGTCTGTTTGTCTGTTTGTTTGTTAAAGCATCACGCAAATACTGCCGGATAGATTTTGTTCAAATTTTAAATGAATATTCCACATTTGCCAAATTAGTCCATAGGCTATAAATTATCACGCTATTTGCTTTGGGGGATTAGCAGACTACAACAGATTACCTCAGAATTGTAAAAAAGACGAGACAAAATGTAAAAATATGGTAAACAGCTGCAGACTGAAGTTCTAAAATAATTATTATCACGCTATACCTTCAAGGAGCTAAGTAGTCAATTATGGAAAACTAGAACGGCTATTTCAAGTTATTTGTAATAGAAGTAAATTGCCTAACAGTTCGACGACCGTCTGGCGAAACGATGGGCGGAAGTTCGGTCCCCAATGTCAGCATTTTTTTTTGTATTTTTTCTAATATATTTTTGAATGTTTTTTAATTTATTAATGAGATTTCCTAACAAAAAAGAAGTAGGAGTGCATATTTCCACCACAATTTTGATTTGTTTACGTATTTTTTTTAAGGAACTAAGGAACTTTTGTCTGTTTGCGCGACTGCTAAGCATGAGGTCTTGGGTTCGATTCCCAGGTCGGGTAAAGTGTTATTTAGTTTTTCCATCAGGAATTTCACAATAACAGCCTCGGAGTCTGGATTTGTGCCCGGTTGATGGCAATAGGCTCGCCCCCCATTACATGATAGTAAACATAAATAATGTGTGTAGGTAAGGGTATCGCATTATGGCCATTATTCTTAAACATTTTACTGCTGGATTGCTACAAAACGACACCAAAAAACTGACAATCCTTTGATATCAAAATCATTACGCCATAACTACAAGGAGCTACTCAACACTCAACCAGTGACGGACGGCCTATCTGCAAACATTTTAAGTATACAATATTTTATTGCCTGGGTTTAGCTAAGCCAATCATGGCACTACACTACTGCCAAGTATACTACTGGAGTACCGGTGGATGATAAATTAGCGAGGAGTGGCGAGTGTAATTTTTTTACGCAGTAATAATTAGTATTCTTTTCGTTGCGCTTCCGAATTATTGTATAAAAAGATCTCAGTGTAAGAAGAGTGATTAGGTACTAAAAAGAAGACTTCTATTTCAATGGCTAAATAGAAAGAATTTGGCAACAACCGGAAGTGCACCAAAATCAATTAAATCAATAAAAAAATCTGTTGCAGTAATTATTCTGTCGGAGAATGCCTCACAGACTTCAAGTTTTCTAAGTACTTGGTTTGATGAAGCGACTGTGATCGCAGCTGAGTTTTTTTTCATAGGCACCGAAAATAGAACATATTCCACATGCTTTAAAATCAAATTCTAAATGGCGCGGCTGTGCTGCAAGAGATGAATCTTTCCATCTTCGCAATAGATTCGCAAACAGGACTTAGTATTTCGTAGCGAGGAAATTACGTAGAGTATTGGAAGAACCTTAAGTACCCTGGTGTTGCATTGGACAGAGCACTAACTTTTTATGTACCTACATTGCCACAACACCAATCAAAAAGTAATTTGCTACAACACCTTATTTCTACCAACTGGGGAGCAGCACCCAATGTTTTTCGCACAACTGTCACGTCGCTATGCTCCTTCTGCTGGTGAATTTGCGTGTTCAGTGTGTCATTGACCAAAAAGCAATACCATCCTTAACGAGACGTGTAGAATTATATCAGGGCTGCCTGAAACCGACTCTGCTCCATAAGCTCTTACCATTGGCTGGAATTGCACCACCTATCATTCGTAGGTATGTATGATTGTATGTCGCATGCACAGATGAAACAAAATCAAGAATCCGCTTCCTTACATCCCCTCTATCAATATGCAGTAGCTCTGGGTAGATTGAAGAGCCGAAAGAGTTTTCTTCGATGCACACAGGCCATTCAGGACCAGGTCGACACCCACCATCAGACAACTTCCACCAAAAAGAGTTCAACCCCAGGAACACATGCCACTCTGTTGTGATCTTTAGTGGCCTACATGGAAAGCGCTCAATGGACTGCGCACTCATGTAAGCCGCTGTAAACGTAACCTAGCCAAATGAGGAGTTATAGATCCCGCAGATACTCAGTGGAAGTTCCCTATAGGTTTTGATTCCCTAGCGAGCGTCAAAATATGCGCCATAAACGACCTTATCTTTAGATAGCGTTGACTTAGAAGTTTAATTTTTCACTGCTCCAAGGGTTTGCAGACTTAAGTATTTTTTGGGTGGTAAAAATCATCAAATGAGTCCTTCCGCCTTACGTGGGGCGGAAGGGACTGTCAGACTTTTACTGACTAAAAAAACACCCTGTTCCTACTGTTGCCCTTTACGTTCCGGGGCCACAGTGTCCTGATAAGACTTCCCGCGACCCCGGCAGGCGTTTGGCCCTGTCGGGGCCCCGTCCCTGTGCTGACAGCTCTTTGAAGCGCGCGTGGAACAAAAGGCGCCGTCGACCAGGGCCTGGTCCTTGATTAGACGGCGAGCTACCCATCACTCGCCGTCCGCAAGCCCGCGCCTACGGTGGCCGAATGTCGTCTCGCGACGTCCAACGCCCTGGGCGTCTCCCGCGGCGACTGGAGCGTGAGGTGGAGGCTAGCATTACTGCTTCGCAGAAGGAGGTGACTGCTTCCCATTCCTTCTCGCTCCGAAGCATGGCCTGAACCAGGGCCGGACGCGAGAGGACACGGCGGTGCTCTGCCCAGGCGGGGCAGACTTGCACCGTATGCTCCACCGTGTCCTCCGGGTGGTCCATACAGTGGTGACACCTGGACGTTTCCTCCCGCTGAATCCGACACAGGAACCTCCCGAAAAAACCGTGTCCGGTGAGAACCTGCGTCAGGCGGAAGGTGAGGACGTCGTGGCGCCTCTTCAGCCACTCCTCAAAAAGGGGTCTTACCGCCGCGATTGCGGCGTGCCCGAGACCTGAGTATTTGATTTTAATTTCTGCTTGATACCACCACGCGTTCCTTAGAAAAGGGTATTTACAGTCAGACAGACGGACAACAAAGTGATCCTATAAGGGTTCCGTATTTGTTGACTGAGGTACGGAACTCTAAAAAAGATAATATCTAAAATCATCGATGAATCGTGATTTGTGAGGTAAAACTTTGCTTAGACTTTAAATAAGTCTATGTTCACAGGGTTTTGCTCATACTTTCTTCCAAAAACATAACAGTCAGATTCTGATTTCAGTTGCTCTGATTACAACTTGATCGGTCTTGATACTACATATATTGAAGCTACAATGTGAGGTACAATATTAATACAGTAGCTATTGAACTTGCGTTTTAATGGTTTGGGTTCAAAAAATAAGTGAATTTTGATACCACTTCATTATATTTTGGAAAGAGGTAATCTGAATATACCTTAAATATATATACAAAAGCGATAGGTCACTCACTCATCACGAAATATCGAAAATTTCGCGGGGAGGTAGTTTACAGTTAGTAGACGTCCGCTAAGTAACGATTTTTCATATTACCCATTTCCCAAAGAGTAGGTATGAAACGGGGGTCCAAAGTTTGTATGGAGAAATCAACTTTGACGCGGACGAAGTCGCGGGCAGAAGCTAGTTAGGAATAAGACTATCCTCATTTTGGTTTATTTTTCTATGATAAGCACGATTGCAGTGAATAAAGTGATAGGTTGGAGACATAAAACATTTACATCGACATCGCTCTATATATTAACCGAATAAACATTGTATTTAGAATTACTGTACCTAATCTAGCCTATCACACAGTGCCCATATAAAAAGGCAGCTAACAAAGACATGGCTTGCCAAAAACTAATGTAAGTAATACTTACAGCCCAGTCTCCTCCACCACAGCAGCCAGCATGAACCTGGCAGACCTGGAGTTGACCAGCTCCTCAGCATACGCTCCCATCTCTGTCCTCCCAAAGCTGCAAGAGGGAGACAACTATAACATATACCTACAGTTATTGGTAAATTAAATAATGCTTTCCCATTGAATATTTCACTTAAATGAAATTTTGTTAAAATGTTAAGTATGCTTATGTCTAGGTTTGTGGTTGGTTATTTTTCTGTAATATAACTTAATTTCAAAATAATTATAATTTTTACGCATCGAGCTTAATTACTTATTGACCAAGTTAAAGTCAAATCATTTATTACAATTAGACCATTAAGGCTCTAGACAAACGGACTGCATTTCAACTGCAATCCAACTGCAAATTTGCAGTTCGGATGCAGTTTGAATGCAGTTGACACGACTGCAATAGAACTGACTTTACACAATAGAATTGACTTTTTCAAAACGTGGTTTCGTATGGAGAAGAATGGGTAAGAATTTTATAAAATGTTATCTACTAACTCAGAATTTTACATGTGAATATGATGAAACTTGCACGAAACATTGTGTAATATGTACAAAGTATTACAAAACAAGACTAGACTAAATTAATCTATACTATATAATATTATAAAGCTGCAGTGTTTGTTTGTTTGTTTGTTTGAACGCGCTAATCTCTGGAACTACTGGTCCGATTTGAATGATTCTTTCAGTGTTGGGTAGTCCATTTATCGAGGAAGGCTATAGGCTATATACCATCACGCTACAACCTACGGGAGCGGAGCAGTAACCAAAGACACGGGTGTAACCGCGGCGGACAGCTAGTTTTGTATATAATAGACAAAATATGTTTGTATGGAATGCCTTACTTGTCCTCGTCCTCATCTTCATTGCTCCCCGACGCGGTATTGGTTGGCGCGTCGTTCATAGACCCGTCCAGCCGCTGCGTCTGCGCAACGTTCTCTATGACTACCGCGGCCGTACCGCTGGATACAGCGGAACTTATTGCTGCTGATGTCTTCTTCGCTATCCGCTGCTTTTTCGCTCTTTGTCGTATTGCCTGTTGAGAAAAAGATGTTTTAAAAATTGTTATTCTTATTTGATACTAACGACCCACCCCGGCTTGGTTCGCGTGCAATGTAGATGCTAACTATACGTAGGTGTAAACCTTCCTCTTGAATCACTATCTGTTGATGAAAACCACATCAAAATCCGTAGCGAAGTTTAAAGGATGCGAGTTTGTTTTAAACTTTGTAGAGATTGTGTTTTCAAAGATATCAGTGACTTAATGTGATGGAAACTTCCCTATACACACATAGTTAGCCATAACATTTTCATTAATAGATAGAGTGATTCAAGAGGAAGGTTTATACGTATACTCAGTTTCTACATTGCACCCGTACGAAGCCGGGGCGGGTCGCTAGTTTCACAATAAACTACTTCAATATGTAAAACATTCAACACAAAATATTCAAAGCAAAAATATTATTCGTTCACGAACTGTCAGTGAAAACCTAAAACAATAGACTGCCAGGTTTTCGTTCACTAGTCGACAGGTAACAATGTTATTTTAATACTTGAAAAAACATGGTTTGATACCATTTTGTTATTACAAACGTGGACATGAAGCAATGTTTTGTTCTATGCTTAGAGCTACACTTTGAGGTAGTTGACATGTTACTAAAGTCCCCGTCAGTGGCGTTGGTATGTATTTTATGAAATGAATAATGTTAACAAGAAATAGACCAAGAGGCAACAAGAAAAAAAAATTTTGATGATGTAATTTTTTTATTCTTGAGTGACACCACAGTTATCTGCTCCGGGTGCCACCCATGCTTGCTACGCTACTGGTCCCCGTCACGAGAAGCTATAAAAAAAAAAATGAAATGATGATGAATGAAATTATGTAAATAAATAAAGAACTTCTACTAAGTTACGTAGCGACAATTCAATCGACAACAAACAAACCCAAACTCAATTCAATTTACGTAATACGAAACTAACGAGCAATTTCACTTGGTCGGGTTATATTATAGCGATGTAAAGCGCTGTCACCTAATGTTTTGTGGTACTTTTTTTTTTTAGGTGGTAAAAATCATCAAATGACTCCTTCCGCCCTGGGTGGGGCAGAAGGGACTGCCAGACTTTTACTGACTAAAAAACCACCCTGTTCCTTCTGTAGCCCTTTGCGTTCCACGGGCCACGGTATCCTGTTAAGACGTCCCACAACCCCGGCAGGCGTTTGGCCCCATTGGGGCCCCGTCCAATGTTTTGTGGTACTGGAACGTGTTTGACACATGGAACGTAAACATTTGGGCCGTCATTTTGGTAAGTTCACGCTGTCACAGTATTTGATCAAGGGTTGCAATCCCCTGAATTTGTGTTTAAAAAATATTATTTTTAAATATTCTTAGCTCGAAAAATACAAGCGTTAGCTGCTATCTTTGCCAGGGTTGCGGAATTTGTTCGAAAGAGTTACCGCGGCCCTGGAACGCAAAGGGCACTATAAGGAACATGGATTGGTTTAAGTCAGTAAAAGTCTGACACTCCTTTCCGCTGCTCCCAGAGCGGAAAGAGTCATTTGATGATTTCCCATCCTTAAATAAAAAAAAAACTGCCATCTTTTCTATTCTGTCATAAAAAAAATATTTTACCGCAGCTCGAATTTGAATGGCAAGTCATTTACTGTGGCAGAGCCGTGTGTTATAATGAGCGATAACCTTAACTCATTACTTTAAGACCGATAGTTCAAGGTCATTAGTACATACCTACCACCTACCACTATTATAATCACATCATCATTATGTAAAATATTATGTCATTTTGCTTTGATTGGACACGGACAAGAATAACATGTAACTACCTATTAGGACCTCGATTTGAGTCAGGCCAGTGTCGAAATACGGCATAATAAAAAGCATGGTTAACGCAGTGACTGAGAGATTGACTGCTGCGCTGCGTGCCATGGGTTCGATTCACTCACGGAACAAATATTTTTATGACTTAAAGGTCTCCGGGTCTGGTTGTATGTATGTGTGTAAGTTTAAATGTATGTAACACACAGGTAACGTTTTTAAAAACGCCCAAGTGCGAGTCGGAGTCTCATAGAGGGGTTCCGTACCACCGTACAATAATTAACACTACCTATCTATAAAAAAAAACTTGTGTGGGGATCCCTGTTAATTTTTAACTTTCTTTAATTTTATTATTTTTTATTAAAGCGGCCATAGTAAGACACACTCCGTAAACATGTAAAGTTTTAAGTGTCTACCTATTGCAGTTCAAAAGATATGACAGACATGACCGACAGACAGACGGACAATGAAGTCTAGGTACCGTTTGGCACCCTTTTCGTACACAATCCTAAGAGGAAAGAAAAAAAACATCGAAAAGACCTAATCGAAGTACTCACCTTAAAAATACTATAATACAAAAACATCATGATAATGCAGGGTATGTAGAACGACCCCAAAGAGGAGTATATAACGTAGTCCTTATTATTGAACAGGCAGTCGCCAGCCCGCCTGTCAGACGTGTTGTTCAGGCCCAGGACGATGGGCGAGCCAATGGCGCCGGACACCAGCCACGCTACGCCAATCATGGACCAGACGCGTGCGTTGCTTTTGTGCTTCGCATATTTGATTGGTTGAGTCACTGCTATGTATCTGTGGACAAGGAAAAGAAGAATTTATTTCAAACTAGCTTTTGCCCGCGACTTCGTGCGCGTATATGTCGGTTATCGCGGACGCAGACGAAGTCGAAGTCGAATAAAAAGTAGCCTATGTCCTTTGTTGGGGTTCACACTTACCCCGTACCAAATTTCACACAAATCGGTTCTGTAGTTTAGGCGTGAAGAAAAGACAGACAGACAGACAGAAAGACAGACAGACAGACAGAGTTACTTTCGCATTTATAATATTAGTAAGGATTGGCTTCTGTTCGTAATTTCTTCAGTGTGGAAGTCAAATATACCATAAAACATAGTCAAAGTCATTTACAGGCGTTTTTGAATAATCAAGAAGTCGGTCAATTAGTCAGAAAGTTGAAGCTAGTTGCTCGTTCCAAAACAGAGGTAGGCCTCTATAGAGAAGAAAGAGCAAGAAACTCCACAGACAGTCTATAATTAGGTTATACTATGGTGACTTCCTCGTTGGTCTAGTAGTCACAAGGTGCGACTGCTGAGCATGAGGTCTTGGGTTCGATTCCCGGGTAAGGCAAAGTGTTATTGGGGTTTTCCATCAGGAATTTCTCAGTAGCAGTAGTTTATTTATTACAGCTCTAGTTTATTAAACTTGTTTCCTAAAAAAAACCGATAAAATGTAAGAACAGAATATCTCCATAACAAGAAAGTTCCCAGATATAGTCCAGAATAAAAAAATGATCACAATAATCAGAAGAACTTATAACTTTCGGCTTCATTAAGTGTTTTTTTACACCTTGTATATTCGAGTTCACAATTTTGTTGTTATTGTAAGTTGATGAAGCATCGCTATAACATCAAAGTACTACTTACTTATTACGGCCATCACAACAAGCTGTTCCTAAGTTAACATCGTAACCGTTAAGTTACCCAGAAAACATAGCTTAACCTGCCTTATTAAGACAATTTGGTCGTGCCATAATCACCGTGGTTCGCAGTTTTGGACAACGTTTAATGGTGTTTTTAGTGCGAACACTTTAGACCAGGGGTACCCAATCATTTTTATAATGGGACTCCCTTTACAGGTGTATTTGCTTTTTGCGACAATCTTATGAAAGAATACGCGTGTGTAGCTCTAATAGACATTAAGATTATTTATTTATTTATTTAATCAGGTTTGCCCGGTTAGACTGGAAGCCGACCCCAACATAATTGGGAAAAGGCTAGGCAGATGATGAATCAGGTTTGCCAACACTTCTATACATTAGATTTTAACGTTACAAAAAGATTACTGTCTTACCCAGTCATCAAAAACAAGCTAACCAACATGTTTAGAAAAGGGGTAACACATAAAAATTAAAAATTAACACAAAACATGACACTAAATAAAATAAAAAAGAATAACTAATGCTTAAAAAAATACACTTGTGGATCTAGGCTTTATATTACTTTACTGAATTATATAATTCTTCTAAGAATCGGAATTATTACTATTTATTAGAAAATATAATGTACAATGATTGTACTATTATGAATGAAAAAGACCTTGCGTGTACTAGCGAGGCGCCCTCAGGTTAATTCTGCGATGCCCCAGGGCGTCGCGACGCACAGCTTGGATACCCCTGCTTCAGACAATTTGGAAGGGTTTTGTTGTTATCTTTATGGTACGTAGAGGTGATAGTAGCAAGGTGGTACATGCACAGGTTAATGATGTATACTAAGCATTTGTTGTTTATTACCGTATCCTGTAATTTCAGGACCACTGCGGGAAGTAGTAAATCAAAATACCAGCCTATTACTGTTTCACTACAGGGCAAATGCCTCTACTCATACAGAGAAGGTGAGCATTGATCACTACGCTTGCTCAAGGCGGATTTGCGATATCATTATCATTATACAAGATGTAGTTTTCCATTCCCGTCAAGTTCAATTATGACAAATTCAAAAACTATGGAAATTATTCACAAAAGGAATCAATCAAAGTGATTCTCCAGTTTGAACTAGCCATCTTGCTGCTAGGTTTAGGCAGGTGGGGCGATGAACCCACACGCACACAATGAAATAGTCCCACGACACTGCCTATCGCATACCCAACGGGGCGATTCTGTTCTTCTTTGAGAGATGTATTCCTAAATACTTTCACTCATAAAAAAGTATTTATTAATTACTAGCGACCCGCCCCGGCTTCGCACGGGTGCATGTATTATACATATAAACCTTCCTCTTGAATCACTCTATCTATTAAAAAAAACCGCATCAAAATCCGTTGCGTAGTTTTAAAGATCTAAGCATATATAGGGACAGACAGACAGACAGACAGGGAAAGCGACTTTGTTTTATACTATGTAGTGATAGTGATTGATCAAGTGTCTAACTAACTCAATCTGATTATTTATGAAAACCTGTTTGCCGAGGATTCAAACCTGCACCTGGTATTAATTTTGAGTCGGTTTCCTCACGATGTTTTCTTTTACCGATGTCAGTGTTCCAAAATATTGCCACTAAACTAGAGGCAAAAGCAAAAAAAATCAATACATCTTGAAGCATAATATTAATATTGTCGGGCACTGACTGGTTGAATAGCAACAAATGAGGCGTGCGCTCTATGCTATCGCTCTCGACCCAGTGGCTTGAACTGTTCATATTATAACGGATCAATTTTGCTCCACAATAGATTCGCAAGGATTATCGCCAGGATGTGTAATACGGCTCGTAATTGGAAGGGTTCATTGAATTGAGGATTGAATTCAAGAATTTTGAATAATGTGAACAAGAAGGAGATCAAATTTTGATATTCGATCGAAAATGTAGGTTAGGGCTCAAAATTTTGCAAATTACGTACCTAACACAGGTAAAATACGCGTTGGGATAGAGCTGTCGAAATCACAGTCAAATTATTTTAATTAGACCACTAAAAGGCACTATTAAAGCAATCAACAAGTTTACCAGAAAAAAAAATCTAACAATCAACAAAACTACATTTTGGAAGGGGCTTCCAAAATGTAGTTTTGTATGGAGATGAAAAAAACTTCATAAAATGTTTAACAATTATTTGTATTTAATAGCAGTAGTAGGTAGACCTCTATGGAGAAGAACGAGCAATAAACTCCACGGACACTCACTTCAATTAAGTTTCGGTACAGTTCTGCTGCATTTGCCATAACCGAATCGAAACTGGCAATCGACTGAGCAGTTCTCTTGCAGCTGGCGCGGGTCACAATATGCAGCCAAACTCTAGACCTTTAATTGCCTCCAATGACAGTCACCCACGTCAGAGTAGTACCAATCTTTGCTGGAACCCACACGATCACAAGAATCTAATTAACAAAATCCATTAATCCTAATTAACTCATTGGCACGTGGATGCATAACTTGCGTTCCTGTATAGGCTTTTAATTAAGCTTAGTAATTAAGACTAGACCATAGGTAGTTGTGGGGACGAAACAGGGACAATAGATTGATGTATTAATGGGCTATCGAAAGGTCATAGGTACGTAGACGGTGTGGTGAACTATTGTGAACTTTAAGGCTTTAGATGCATTAATCAAAATTAAATGAAAACGATATTGTTGAATGGATCAGAAGGAGAATATTGAATTGATTATTGTAACGGTGTAAATTAAATAGTGTTTTAGATATAAATACTGTCTGATCTGAAAGCCAATACTACTAATTAAAAACGTAGTCAAGTAGTTCAAAATTTAGTCGTAATGTAAGTAGTCTTTATCTCAGCAACAATCAATATTAAAAAAATGCAGATCTGAAGTAGCTGGTGCAGTCATCCGTGCGAGTGTGAATCTTATGGCAATAAGTTAAGGTTTTATTTGCTACTAACAGTAAGTGAGAAAAAAATACATGTTATTTTTCCAGTTAGTAAGTTACCAGTACCATACCATATGAATGAAAAAAAAAAAGGATTTAGCTCAACATATTCACACGGAAACTAAGTGAATCAAGGAAAGAATAGGAAGGAATAGTTGTCGGACAAAATTGAACGACGAAGGACCGACAGTAACACTCTTTCCTTTGATTGAAACGCCTGGTTTTGTAAATTGATTTCTGAAAATAGGAAACTGAACTTGAGTTGGTGAGAAATGGTTTCTGGAATGATGTAGGTGTTAGGTAGCAATTTGGCTTTGTACTAACTAATTTCTACCCGCGATTTCGCCCGCGTGGTAGTGGAATCTAGGTAGGTACCATAAAGCTACCTATAGCTTTCGATATACGAAAATAGTGTACCTTTATATCAGTAAAGTAATTTTTGCAGCCGGACCAGAGATACTTTCATAAAATACAATCCCATTCTAGAATTAGAACATAAAAACAAAAAGCCCGACTGAGTAAAAAATGAAGCCGTTGAGTGGTTACGAGCAGACATAGGACATACATACATACACACACGTCAAAAACATAACCTTTCTTTTGGACTTTGCCACAGTCGGGTAAAAATGGATGAAATTTTGTCGTGGTGGTTTGTTTTGGTAGAACTATAACCCTACTTATGTTTCATACAAAACCACAAAGTAAACAACCCCTCTGCAAATAAAAATAGACCATAAAGTCAGAAAATACACTCAATTGATCAAGATAATATACCAAGACAAAATTACAACACATTTTGCACATTTAGAAAAATAATCGTAACATTTCTATTACAACAACGCCATGCAAAAATCGACATAATCTACATAACTATAAACAATACTGTTAAAACGCCGCTACTTACGTTTTTAAGAGGTACTTAGAATCCTATTTACTTGAGCTCAGCGCGATAATAAATTGCCTACATAAACCAAGCGTAGTTTACTTGGAACAGATGCCAATAATTAAGAGATTCGGTTGGAAGAAGATTCCATCTGGGCTGAGGTAATCAACATTAGTAGGCTTGGACTGTTTTGGGAAATACTCGAAATACTTCAAACTACTGTTGAAAACAATCAAAGAAAGGTAGAAGATGATTTAAACTTGTGATACTTATGTGTATGGAAGCAAAGACTATACAAGCTTTTACACATAACAGTAAAAAGAATTACAAATTAAAAATTGACGAATAAATCTATACATATAATAAAATCGTAGAGACGTCAAAACTGTACATTTAATATTTTTGAAAAAGAGAAAGTGCTTAGGGGTCGGTGAATGATACTAATGACGAAAATATTTTTTTTTAAATTTTTGTCTGTTTGTCTGTTTGTTTGTTAAAGCATCACGCAAATACTGCCGGATAGATTTTGTTCAAATTTTAAATGAATATTCCACATTTGCCAAATTAGTCCATAGGCTATAAATTATCACGCTATTTGCTTTGGGGGATTAGCAGACTACAACAGATTACCTCAGAATTGTAAAAAAGACGAGACAAAATGTAAAAATATGGTAAACAGCTGCAGACTGAAGTTCTAAAATAATTATTATCACGCTATACCTTCAAGGAGCTAAGTAGTCAATTATGGAAAACTAGAACGGCTATTTCAAGTTATTTGTAATAGAAGTAAATTGCCTAACAGTTCGACGACCGTCTGGCGAAACGATGGGCGGAAGTTCGGTCCCCAATGTCAGCATTTTTTTTTGTATTTTTTCTAATATATTTTTGAATGTTTTTTAATTTATTAATGAGATTTCCTAACAAAAAAGAAGTAGGAGTGCATATTTCCACCACAATTTTGATTTGTTTACGTATTTTTTTTAAGGAACTAAGGAACTTTTGTCTGTTTGCGCGACTGCTAAGCATGAGGTCTTGGGTTCGATTCCCAGGTCGGGTAAAGTGTTATTTAGTTTTTCCATCAGGAATTTCACAATAACAGCCTCGGAGTCTGGATTTGTGCCCGGTTGATGGCAATAGGCTCGCCCCCCATTACATGATAGTAAACATAAATAATGTGTGTAGGTAAGGGTATCGCATTATGGCCATTATTCTTAAACATTTTACTGCTGGATTGCTACAAAACGACACCAAAAAACTGACAATCCTTTGATATCAAAATCATTACGCCATAACTACAAGGAGCTACTCAACACTCAACCAGTGACGGACGGCCTATCTGCAAACATTTTAAGTATACAATATTTTATTGCCTGGGTTTAGCTAAGCCAATCATGGCACTACACTACTGCCAAGTATACTACTGGAGTACCGGTGGATGATAAATTAGCGAGGAGTGGCGAGTGTAATTTTTTTACGCAGTAATAATTAGTATTCTTTTCGTTGCGCTTCCGAATTATTGTATAAAAAGATCTCAGTGTAAGAAGAGTGATTAGGTACTAAAAAGAAGACTTCTATTTCAATGGCTAAATAGAAAGAATTTGGCAACAACCGGAAGTGCACCAAAATCAATTAAATCAATAAAAAAATCTGTTGCAGTAATTATTCTGTCGGAGAATGCCTCACAGACTTCAAGTTTTCTAAGTACTTGGTTTGATGAAGCGACTGTGATCGCAGCTGAGTTTTTTTTCATAGGCACCGAAAATAGAACATATTCCACATGCTTTAAAATCAAATTCTAAATGGCGCGGCTGTGCTGCAAGAGATGAATCTTTCCATCTTCGCAATAGATTCGCAAACAGGACTTAGTATTTCGTAGCGAGGAAATTACGTAGAGTATTGGAAGAACCTTAAGTACCCTGGTGTTGCATTGGACAGAGCACTAACTTTTTATGTACCTACATTGCCACAACACCAATCAAAAAGTAATTTGCTACAACACCTTATTTCTACCAACTGGGGAGCAGCACCCAATGTTTTTCGCACAACTGTCACGTCGCTATGCTCCTTCTGCTGGTGAATTTGCGTGTTCAGTGTGTCATTGACCAAAAAGCAATACCATCCTTAACGAGACGTGTAGAATTATATCAGGGCTGCCTGAAACCGACTCTGCTCCATAAGCTCTTACCATTGGCTGGAATTGCACCACCTATCATTCGTAGGTATGTATGATTGTATGTCGCATGCACAGATGAAACAAAATCAAGAATCCGCTTCCTTACATCCCCTCTATCAATATGCAGTAGCTCTGGGTAGATTGAAGAGCCGAAAGAGTTTTCTTCGATGCACACAGGCCATTCAGGACCAGGTCGACACCCACCATCAGACAACTTCCACCAAAAAGAGTTCAACCCCAGGAACACATGCCACTCTGTTGTGATCTTTAGTGGCCTACATGGAAAGCGCTCAATGGACTGCGCACTCATGTAAGCCGCTGTAAACGTAACCTAGCCAAATGAGGAGTTATAGATCCCGCAGATACTCAGTGGAAGTTCCCTATAGGTTTTGATTCCCTAGCGAGCGTCAAAATATGCGCCATAAACGACCTTATCTTTAGATAGCGTTGACTTAGAAGTTTAATTTTTCACTGCTCCAAGGGTTTGCAGACTTAAGTATTTTTTGGGTGGTAAAAATCATCAAATGAGTCCTTCCGCCTTACGTGGGGCGGAAGGGACTGTCAGACTTTTACTGACTAAAAAAACACCCTGTTCCTACTGTTGCCCTTTACGTTCCGGGGCCACAGTGTCCTGATAAGACTTCCCGCGACCCCGGCAGGCGTTTGGCCCTGTCGGGGCCCCGTCCCTGTGCTGACAGCTCTTTGAAGCGCGCGTGGAACAAAAGGCGCCGTCGACCAGGGCCTGGTCCTTGATTAGACGGCGAGCTACCCATCACTCGCCGTCCGCAAGCCCGCGCCTACGGTGGCCGAATGTCGTCTCGCGACGTCCAACGCCCTGGGCGTCTCCCGCGGCGACTGGAGCGTGAGGTGGAGGCTAGCATTACTGCTTCGCAGAAGGAGGTGACTGCTTCCCATTCCTTCTCGCTCCGAAGCATGGCCTGAACCAGGGCCGGACGCGAGAGGACACGGCGGTGCTCTGCCCAGGCGGGGCAGACTTGCACCGTATGCTCCACCGTGTCCTCCGGGTGGTCCATACAGTGGTGACACCTGGACGTTTCCTCCCGCTGAATCCGACACAGGAACCTCCCGAAAAAACCGTGTCCGGTGAGAACCTGCGTCAGGCGGAAGGTGAGGACGTCGTGGCGCCTCTTCAGCCACTCCTCAAAAAGGGGTCTTACCGCCGCGATTGCGGCGTGCCCGAGACCTGAGTATTTGATTTTAATTTCTGCTTGATACCACCACGCGTTCCTTAGAAAAGGGTATTTACAGTCAGACAGACGGACAACAAAGTGATCCTATAAGGGTTCCGTATTTGTTGACTGAGGTACGGAACTCTAAAAAAGATAATATCTAAAATCATCGATGAATCGTGATTTGTGAGGTAAAACTTTGCTTAGACTTTAAATAAGTCTATGTTCACAGGGTTTTGCTCATACTTTCTTCCAAAAACATAACAGTCAGATTCTGATTTCAGTTGCTCTGATTACAACTTGATCGGTCTTGATACTACATATATTGAAGCTACAATGTGAGGTACAATATTAATACAGTAGCTATTGAACTTGCGTTTTAATGGTTTGGGTTCAAAAAATAAGTGAATTTTGATACCACTTCATTATATTTTGGAAAGAGGTAATCTGAATATACCTTAAATATATATACAAAAGCGATAGGTCACTCACTCATCACGAAATATCGAAAATTTCGCGGGGAGGTAGTTTACAGTTAGTAGACGTCCGCTAAGTAACGATTTTTCATATTACCCATTTCCCAAAGAGTAGGTATGAAACGGGGGTCCAAAGTTTGTATGGAGAAATCAACTTTGACGCGGACGAAGTCGCGGGCAGAAGCTAGTATAAAATAATTATGTTCAAATATACATAGTGTTCACGTGTTTACAAATATTGGAACTGTAGACAAATACTCTACATATCACCCAACAATTAGAAAGTTAAAATTAAATGTTTATTAATAAATAACAACTAAAATATGTAGTAACCAGTTTGATTTTGTCTAAAATGTGTCATTGTCCTATGAAGCAGGACCAGCATGTTTTCAAGCATAAGAATGCTTTAAGATAAGAATCTTGAATATAATCCTCTATTCAATATAATCTTCGTTTTTAGGGCGTAAAAGTACTCAAGAATATGAAAAGCTTTTATTATATTTTTCATATTTTATTACCTTACCGTAACACAGTCTTTGGAGGTAAAAAACTTTTCTCTGTATACCCTAAATTTTTATAAGTACTTAATTATTATATCTTGGGTTTTGATTTCAATGCATGCAGGACCGGTCATTATGGGTATATACCCAGTTACTGGGTTGTGGAGGTCAGATAGGCAGTCGTTCCATGTAAAATACTGGTATTCAGCTGCATCCGGTTAGACTGGAAGCCGACCCCAATACAGTTGGGAAAAGGCTAGGCAGATGATGATGATTTTATGCAAATAACAGATATATATATGGGACAAGGGAAGGAAGATGATGAGATATATATCTCTGCATAGTAGGTATAAAATAAAGTCACTTCCCGCCGTCTGTACGGTTAGATCTTTTAAACTACGCAACGGTCTTTAATGAAGTTTTCATCAATAGATAGAGTGATTCAAGAGGAAGCTTTATGTTTCTACAATGCACCCGTGCAACGCTTTTTTTTTTTTTTTTTTTTTTGAGGTGGTAAAAATCATCAAATGAGTCCTTCCGTCCTGGGTGGGGCGGAAGGGACTGTCAGACTTTTACTGACTAAAAAACCACCCTGTTCCTTCTGTTGCCCTTTACGTTCCGGGGCCACGGTATCCTGTTAAGACGTCCCGCAACCCCGGCAGGCGTTTGGCCCCTATTGGGGCCCCGTCCCTGTGCTGACAGCTCTTTGAGGCGCGCGCGAACAGAACGCGCCGTCGACCCGGGCATGGTCCTTGATCGGACGGCGAGCTACCCATTACTCGCCGTCCGCAAGCCCGCGCCTACGGTGGCCGGATGTCGCCTCGGGACGTCCGACGCCCTGGGCGTCTCCCGCGGCGGCTGGGGCGTGAGGTGGAGGGTGTTGTTCTCTCCCTCACGCGGCCCGCCACCCGTGCAACGCTGGGGCGGATCTCTAGTTTATATAGGCAACCATTACTAAATGACTGATCCATCAACACACAGCTCAAACCACTCATTGAATTGCCCAGAAATTTGACATGCAGTTATTACGACGTAGGCTTGCGCTAAGAAAATATTCTCCAAAATTCACCTCCTAAGGGGATGAAGCGGGGGACCATTTGTATGGAGAAACAAGATTAGATCGCCGATAGCCGAAGTCGCGAGCAGGACACACGATCAAAATGGCAAGAACAAACAAGACACATTAATTAGCACTAAGATAATTTCAGCTTAAACAACTTATGCGATAATCTTTAGCCATGTGATTGAGAATAGATAACAAGAAAGAAAAGTAAAGATATTCTAAAATCAACGTCCACTTTCGCTACCGACGACAATAGAAAGAGATACCAGTGGGATTATGTAAAGTAAACGGACATTTAACTGTATTCAAATCAGTCCCCAAAAGGTTTTAGAAATCGGAACGGTAACATCAAGAATGTGGGTTAAAGTAAAAAGGGGTAGAAGTGTGGATCTTCCTTATAGGTAGGTAGGTGTACATCTTGAGTGAATAAAGATGCGGTTTTTAAATACAATTGCACTTGTGTTTGCACACACTTTTCTGCACTACGACATTTCCTGCGTACCTACTTGGCTAGTCTGTATTGAGATTAGCCATTGTGACCGAAATTCGGTCGTTACAATATATATTACATAATTTTTTGTAACAATGTGTTTGTACATGGGCGAATAATTACATAATTTTTAATTTTGTACTACTGTTCCGACCTATTTTTATTGTATACTCCTTCTTTCTACTTCGACCATTTTTCTTACACTGAACTATTTTACTTTTCTACGCCATGTCATGTTTTCTTTGGTCTTTTGTTTTGTGTTGACGTTTTGATTATTATAAAAAAAGCTATTTTACAAAAAAAGATAACCGCCTTCAAAAACTACAAAATCAAAATAACTTTAGTTTTGGAAGTCGGCGGCTTTGGTTTTTTTTTTGTTATGTAGGTAAGTATTGCCACCGACTTCCAAAACTAAAGTTATTTTGATTTTGTAGTTTTTGAAGGCGGTTATCTTTTTTTGTAAAATAGCTTTTTATTTTTCACTTTGTAGTGCTTGTGTATTAATGTTTGAAATCCTTACAAAAAGCCCTTTCAAACAATACCTCACACGATATATGAAATTTTGGAAACTGGTAAGAGGGGGGGTTGACGTACCCCCCCCCCCCCTTTTCCTTCAGTCAATCATCGACTACACGTATTAACAAAGCAATTTCACTTGTTACGATATTGCTGCTGTGATTCTATGAGGAGTTCCATTCCATATCTCCGAAGTTCATCATCAGATATTAAAATGGTGACAATGGGACCACACGAGAAGCACCAGCTTTCAAATAAAAAAAGAATCATGAAAATCGGTTCACCCACTCGCAAGTTGGGAGGAAAAATATCGTAAAAACTAAGCGCTTTTTTTTACTTCAAGTTCGAAGTACATAATAGCGAAGATATCACTTTTCTCCATATATGTGTTTGTTTGTTTTTGTGTTTGTAGTTTGTCTTTAAATCTCTTGAAGTCAAAACAGTTGTCAAATACGCAGATAAATGGCGGGTCTCGTCCTCTGTCTGCCCCGGAAGGGTACATACGTGACATGATAGCTGGGGGAGGGGAGGGGAGGGGGATAGGTCCGGGCAAGTTTTATCAACTTCGGAAGTATCCCGTAGATATGTGTGACTGGGTTTATTGTGATGACTGGTAGGGTAAATAGGGTACAAGAATATCTAAGTTAGATTAGCTAGGGTCTATTTTTGGACTGACCTCGGTTGAATTTGGAGTTGGCTCAGCAGTATGTTCTTAGTCCGTTTTTGTTTGAGTGAATCCTTTGTTGTTCTATATGTTCATACTCGTTTATTATACAACCTTATGTTTTGTTTACTATAAATCTGAAAAGGGGTCATTGTACTTATCGCTATGAACAACTTTTACTTTGGGACCAACCCAGAAATCTTGAAAAAATAAAAATCTAGTTATATCCGTACATTTATGTTCGTATAACTCATATTAAGATCGTTTAAAATCTAGACACAATCTCATCTTAGCGATAATCAATGTAAAAAAAAGTAAGTAAATTAGAGAAATTTTTGATAGATTTAAACAGAGATTAGATTGCGATCGTTCTTAAAAGAAAGAGTAGAATTGCCATCAAATCAAATCAAAATCAAATCAAACCACTTTTTATTTGTTAACACTGGTACAAAAATACAGAACTTATAGTTGATAAAACCGAGCGCTATGTTATGCCAGTAGCAGGCTTACAAATATAGTGAGCTAGCTCAAGATTACAATTTAAAGTTTCTAAAAAATATATTTGAAAATCATGCCATCTCGATGACTATGCTTTGTTTTAATAATATTTTTTTAGAAGACGGTACCAGCCAGTACATGGCTCCCACCTGCTTAAATCCTACAAAAAAGAAATCTATTTATTCGTGTTAAGAGTCACTAGCGTAGTCTAGCATTCTTGAATTCGACGGCGATGTAAAAACTGCTGTGTAGGTATACCAAGTATGAATCTTAGCTTAAACATAATATCTTACAGGAGCTAGTGCTAAATTATTCAAACGTTTTTCTCAACAAACACTTTGTTTTATCTCACAAAGTGTACAAAAGTAAATTCGTCGGAAATGTCTATTTACATCGTTTCGCTTCAAAGTGGCGCTAAAACGTTCTCTTTGACAACGCGTTGTATATCACAATGTTTAATAAAAGTCGTTAATATTACGTTTACTGAAGGAAATATGACAATGCTTCACTATTTTTCGAAGCGCCTTAAGATTAAAATGTTATGTATTGAAGGCTTCTGCTTCTCATATCATAATATGTTCGCAGGTTCGCAAAGTATGATTTTTTTAATTTCACATATGTACAGTCGCGGTCATAAGTGGAGTAGCAATTTACAAAGCAAATCGATTGAAACTTTGTTTAAACTTACGACCTTTCGACGTCGTGTGCGAATTTTGAGGCGTATGTAGGTACTGTGTTATTACGTTCCAAAGTGCCTTATAATGGCCTAATTAAATAAATGATTTGACTTTGACTTTAACTTTGAACACATCACTTATACACACAGATGTAGGTACGGCCTGTACCCCGTGTTCACAGCAATTCAAACCTTAGCATGCTACTGCACTTATGACCACTACTGTACTTTTTAGGTTTGCCTTGGACATCATTGGCAAACAGAATGACAGTATTTATGCTGAAGACATTTTTTAGTTATTATTGCAAGTGTTATTTGCTTGTATCAACCAGTAAACCAATAAACTTAAATCGTTAAAGTGTGAACCAGTAATAATTAACAACGACGATCAATGAATGTTGGCGTATAGATAATGAATTTTCGCATTTATAATATTACTAGCTTTTGCCCGTGGCGCCGCTCGCGTTAACTTCAGGGAACGTAGTTCACTCTATAGAATTTCTTTATAAACAAACTTTGGAGTCCCTTAAGGCGCGAATTTTGGAAAATCCTTTCTTAGCGCTTGCCTACGTCATAATAACTATCTGCGCACCAAACAGCGCAATCCGTTCAGTGGTTTGAGCTGTGTGTTGATAGATCAGTCAGTCAGTAACAGTTGCCTTTTATATATATACTTTGATAGAAGATACGGATTGTAATATCTTTCAGAAGCACAATGTTTAAAGAGATTTTACAAGAACATTTCAGCTTTTTACAGTCTGAAAAGGATTTTTGTAACGAAAGATTCTAATTCAAATTCATTTGTTGATATTTGTACGCCATTGTATAGGTGAAACTTGATGATCTGTTAAAATATTATTATTCTTATCTCATCTTATAAATTAAGACACCTCATTATCTTCGAAAGTATCTGTTACAAGCATTACAAAAGTATCAAATATTTGTAATTAATTAAAATAAACAAGTATCCGAGCATATTTTATACTAATATAATAGAGCTGAAAAGATTGTTTGCGTTTGTTTAAACGCTTGGGTTCGATTCCCAGGTCGAGCAAAGTGATATTGGGTTTTTCCATCGGGGATTTCCCAGTATTAGCCTTGGAGTTAAAATTTGTGCCCGGTTAATGGCAATAGGCTTGCCTCCTAGTACATGAGACTTAATCATAACTGGCGAAATGTGAGTGTACTAATAGGTACATAATCATCTGTTTACATCACGCTACGATATACGGGAGTGGAGCAGTAATCATAGCCATAACTTAACACGGGTTAAAAAAACTACGCGCTATTTCATAAAGTACAAAATATAAGGTAGACTCACCTGTCAACAGATATGGCGACTAAATTGAATATGCTAGACGTGGAGCAGATGACGTCGATGGCGATGTAGCAGTCGCACACCACCGGCGGCAGACCCCATACGCCATGGTTGAACTGTGGACATGGAAACACATTACATTAGGTACTGAGAATAAGACATAGGTACAGTAGCGGTCATAAGTGGAGTAGCAGTCTACAAAGCAAATCGATTGACGCTTTGGTTAAACTTACTACCTTGAGACGTAGTGTCCAAAATTTGAGGTGTACGTAGGTACTGTGTTATTACGTTCATAAGTGCCTTATAATGGCCTAATCAAATAAATGATTTAACTTTGACTTTAACTTTGAATACATCACTTATACACACAGATGTAGGTATGGCCTGTACACCATGTTTACAGCAATTCAAACCTTAGCATGCTACTGCACTTATGACCCCGACTGTACATCAATAAAATTATACGACTGGGTTTAGTTATGTCAAAACGAACAGAATTTTGAATATTTGACGCTGATTATTTTTAAATCTTTCAACAATTCGAATGTTATTGGTAGATAATGATGTAACAATTGACAAATTGACTAGTTTCTGCCCGCGAATTTGTTTACGCGAATGCGTTATGTTATGTTACGTATTTTCATAAATCTGGCTATCACATACAAACATTTTTTTGTAATCCGAGATTCAGACTCAGAGTAATTCCAGAGATTAGCGTGTTTAAATAAACAAACAAAAAAACTCTTCAGCTTTATTATATTAAATGTAGATTACTAGCTTTTGCCGGCGGCTTTGCTTGCGTTAAATTAGGGTAACTTAGTTTACTCCTACGTTTCTCCTAATTTTTTCCATACAAACTGTTTCATATTAGGGGGTTAATTTAAACTACTTACGTCTACTACTTACTTACGTTAAGCGGTTCTCGGTATTTCATGAGTGAGTGATCTTTCGCTTTTATATATTTCGATTTAGATTGACTTATTTGATTAAAACTAAGAACAATTACACGATAAAGATAACCAAACGTCAATATCGCTTAACGTCTGCGTGATATCATGTTACCTATTATTTGAAAGACAATGTATTCAAAACTTGTTATTATTTGAAAGACAATTGTATTCAAAAGCATCAAAGCCGTGACTTCGTTGATATGCATAACTTCAAAATTTCATCTAACTTTAAATCCAACTTGTTACATTTCTAGCTAGTTTCTAAAGGCATTGTTACACATGTTAGAAGCTAGTGTCAATTAGTTAAATAGAATTCATTAAGTCCAAATAATAGTCGTCTTACAATAGGGCACTAAGGCTAGGTAAGAGGTCGGGAGTCGAACCGAACTCTATTGTTGAAGAAACCTTTATGAAAAGACATCTTTGTGACTTTAATGTAAGACGAGGTGACTTCGAAATGGTTGGGGTTCATTCAATTTGGATGACATGGTTGGCTTTGTGGTTTAGTTATTGGCTGTTGCGTTGCGTGTCTCAGTTTCGATTCTCACATGGAACAAATATTTGTATAGCCTATAGATAGTTGTTACTACGGATTTTATGCAGTAAATTATACAAGTATCATCATCTGCCTAGCCTTTTCCCAACTATGTTGGGGTCGGCTTCCAGTCTTACCGGATGCAGCCGAGTACCAGTATTTTACATGGAGCGACTGCCTATCTGACCTCCACAACCCAGTGACTGGGTAATACGATACCCCTAGGTAAGACTGGTTGTCAGACTTTCAAGCTTCTGACGACTCGTAACGACTATCAAAGATCCACGTATGACAGCCGGGGCCAGCAGCTTAACGTGCTTTCCGAGGCACGGAATGATGTCAGTAATGTCTAAGATAATCTTTAGTAAGTACATATGAATTGAAAAAGTCACATTGGTACTTGCCCGGATTCGAACCCACAACATGAGAGGCGGGCGCCTTAACCGCTAGGCCATCACGACACTTCAACACTTATACAAGTATATAGAATTTTAATTATTTTATACTTGTGTTACAATCAATAAAGGAGATAAGTATGTCGTCATAAGTATAGTTGAAGTTTTCTTAGAAATCGATGGATGCCTTCAATTGAAACTTAACTTAATTAATGAATGACTTATAATTATCTACTTTTTTAATTAAATAACATTTGAAAACACCATCGGTTTCTAAGAAACTTTAACTTAATTATGTATTTTATTTTGAGTTTTTATTTTGTTGCTATCACAATAATTTATACTTACCATGTTACCTTTGGTCGACTGGGAGATTGGTGGTCGAATGCCTAAGGCATTCTAGTTGTATATAGCTTAAATTAATAAATGTTCATCATTTTATTTGCTATACCTAATCCTATTGAACGCTATCAGTGAAATCAGTTTGTCGTCAGCGTAAACTGCACTGAGTGCTTGACGCTACAGTCAGCACTCCACAGAGATCACATCAGCACATTTTGAGAGCCAAGCACGACAGGGCGGAGCAAAAATATATCGTAAATTCAATGGATTTTTAAAGTTGGAAATAGATACCTAGCAATACCTGGCAATAGGCTCGCCCCCTATTACATGGGACTTAAACATAACTGGCGAAATGTGGGTGTACTAATGGGTGCACCTCTGCCTAACCCTTCGGGGAGTACAGGCGTGATGTTATGTTGTTTTATAGATACCTAGCTCATATTAAGCACATAATATTTATTTATTAATTTTTGTAAATGTCGAATATCAAGGGGGTTTAGTCTTGTGTTTAAGTTAATTTCTGTAGGTAATATTGTCTATATATGTCAGTAAAACTCCCATCAAAATCGGTGCAGCTTTTCAGAACAAAGCAGTTTTGTTTTACATTTCCCACAGACACTTCCATTTTATTTATTGGTATAGATTCGTGAATATTATTCGTATTTTATTTATTGGTATAGATTCGTGAATATTATTCGTATCTATTCCTATTTCTTATTTACCTTGGCACACTCAGGCCCTCAGATATCAAGTATCTGGCCGATGCCGTTCATATAGAGACTTTACCCAAGAACTGCGTCCGTCCATAAAGATGTGATCTCGCTTGGCGCGGTCACTCAGTCACACCGATGCAACTAGGCCAAGGTCACCGTATCTTGACAGATATTTTTGACCTCTCTGAATAAGGGATGTAAAAAGTCACCTCACATACCGTTAACTACGCATACTAATCGCACTAAGTAACATTGAACAAAAATTATAGCTGGGAGTCTATTTTTATTTTTGGTGCGAAATCATTGTTTCGCAGATGTAGCGCACGCTTAGGAGTACATGCAATAGTACAAGAGTCGACCGTCACCGTCATCATCATATCAGCCGAATGATGTCTACTGCTGGACATAGGCCTCTCCTAAAGATTGCCATAATGACCGGTCCTGTGCTGCTCGTACAAATGCAAAAGATTGTTCTCTGATAACTTTTTAGACCTATGTATCCTGCTTATGCGTAGGACGTTTAATAAATATCGGTTTATTTATTTAAACAAACTACTATACTTAATTAAAAAAATAAAAAACACGACTGCAAAAATTGCACATAATTATTTGTACTTTGTTTACTCGTCAGTTTTTACGACGTTTTTTACTTCCAGTTTTATATACTTTTTAAATCTACTTGTCAAATTCTAGACGATAAACATAGACACGACCAGATTTATTAAAAAAATAAATTGAGGCTGGTATTAATTTACTTTTTAAAGTGACCACACCGGTTTCTTTTTATTTTTTACTAGCCTATGTTACTCGGAACGATGCAAGGATTGTAAAGATACACCATACATCTAAATCAGTTCAGGCGTTTAAAAGTTATGGTGGAATAAAGAAACTCACATAATTATATACACACATACATTAACCCTGAACACATAACACTCCTTTTTTTGGGGCAGTCGTGTAAAAAACAAGAAATTGGGAAGTTTGTGTAAAATGCCGTACGGCGCAAACACTCTTAAATTCCTGTACGAATAAGATTACCAGGTATGGTCCAGAACAAATTACCGCAATGATGGGAAAAACACACAGCTTTCGGCTTTGAAGTGTAGTACACTCGTATATTATTGTTAGTCCAATATACCGACTCAAAGAAAGTTAACCATCCGTTGTCAAGATTACAAGAAGACCCTTTTCCGGATTATAAGAAATAAGCAAGAAAATGTTCTTTCTATGTCAAGGTCAAGATTGAAATTCCGTCAACATTACAGTAACTCGGGTCGAAATAACGTGTCTTTTTTTGGAGTTATGTCGGGACTCTATTACTAAGCTTCTGCTGTCCATCCGTCTGTCTGTCTGTCAGCAGTTTGTATCTCATACATAGGTAGTTAAACTCACGCCTTTTTCTCATTGGGGTAGGCTGATATCACAGAACGCCACCTGCTCTGATCGTTACATACTCTTTTCGCCTTACGATTGTATCTCATAAACCGTAATAGGTAAATAATTGTTTTTATTACAGAGTGTGTATTTCTATTGACGATATAAAAACAAATAATAAAAATTACATGTAAAAAAATCTTGTTTTTCATTCTTTTATTCTTTATTTCACCAAAAATTCAAACAAATAACAATGATTTTAAAACTGAGAACTTAATATAAGGCTTATTTATAGGTCACAATAATTTGGATAATCTGACTCCTAAACTAGGTGTAGGCCTGTGCTTAAAATTAACAGGATTCCCACACAAGAAACGTATTTGTTTTTTAACCGACTTCAAAAAAAGGAGGAGGTTATCAATTCGTCTGTATTTTTTTTTTATGTTTGTTAGCTCCTAACTTGCGACTGGGTGAACCGATTTTCATGATTCTTTTTTTATTTGAAAGCTGGTGCTTCCCGTGTGGTCCCACTGTCACCATTTCAATATCTGATGATGAACTTCGGAGATATGGAATGGAACTCCTCACAGAATGACAGCAGCAATATCGTAACAAGTGAAGTTGCTTTGTTTATACGTGTAGTCGATGACTGACTAAAGGAAAGGGGGGGGGGGGTACGTCAACCCCCCTCCTACCAGTTTCCAAAATTAAATATATCGTGTGAGGTATTGTTTGAAAGGGCTTTTTGTAAGGATTTCAAACATTAATACACAAGCACTAAAAAGTGAAAAATAAAAAGCTTTTTTACAAAAAAAGATAACCGCCTTCATAAACTACAAAATAAAAATAACTTTAGTTTTGGAAGTCGGTGGCAATACTTACCTACATAACAAAAAACAAAACCAAAGCCGCCGACTTCCAAAACTAAAGTTATTTTTATTTTGTAGTTTATGAAGGCGGTTATCTTTTTTTGTAAAAAAGCTTTTTATTTAATTGTAATGTTAAATATTGTACGGTGGTACGGAACTATTCGTGTGTCTATACTTGACCGATTTATCACAAGACCCCGCGGCCGTGATTTCTGAATAAGTTTGACATTTACATTTTGGCTATGGTCAGGTTATGAATGTCTTCAAACCGTCAGTATTATTCTCATTTATTAAATTGTATATACATATAAATTACATTTTTAAATATTAATATAAAAATACAAACATTTAAAAATATAAAAAATAGTAGCCCACCGGAGGCGGAAACAGGGTCCAAGCCACCGGCGGTCAGGGCTCCAAAGAGAGGAACCTCCTAACTATGCGGGCCGTGTCCAGAAGTACTGCTTTCTGGATCAAGCCCTTGATCCAGCCACCTAACGAGAGCCTCCTTAGATGTTGGTCGAGGCTCTTGGCTATTAAGCCATTGGCTGTGACGACTATCGGCACAATGATCGCTGAGTCCACCTCCCACATGTCGACAACCTCGCGGGCCAAGTCAAGATACTTGATTTGCTTGTCTTTCTCGACCTTCACGAGGTTCACGTCATGCGGGACTGCTATGTCAACAATCATTGCGCGCCTCTCTAAGCGATCCACCACCACTATATCAGGCTTATTAGCCACAATAGTCCTGTCAGTGATGATGGATCGATCCCAGTACAGTGTGACACTGCCATTTTCGAGAACTGGGTCGGGCACATACCTGTAATACTGTACTTCCGATTCCACGAGGCCGTATTTTAGAGCAAGTTGCTGATGTATAATCCTGGCTACTAGATTGTGTCTATGCAAGTACTCTTCGTTAGCTAGACGAGAACACCCAGAGATAATATGACGGATTGATTCACCCGGCCGGTGGCATGCCCGACAGATGTCAACCGTGCCATCCTTCACAATAAATCTCCGGTAGTTATTCGTCATAATAACTTCGTCCATAATTGCACAGACAAAACCTTCGGTTTCTCCAAATAGGTCACCGAATCGAAGCCAGGATACGGACGCTAAGAAATCTACATCGGGCCCATGCTGGGCCCGAAAAAAGCGTCCGTGGAGCTCCTTACTCTGCCATACCTCCTCGCGATCTTTAGTCTCAAGCACTACAGGTTTGCGCCAGTTCTCTTTAGCCAAGGAGAGCGGGGTGAGGCCCTTATCCACCGAAACCACATCCCGGTGCATCCCCACGTCGGCTTCTAGGAAATATTCCCTGAGACTGCATATCTCACGGTTGTGGAGAGTCTTAGCATTTAAAAAGCCACGACCTCCACACTTCCGCGGGATATACAGTCTCATCACCGATGACCGTGGGTGATGCATCCGATATGCCGTCAGTAGTTTACGGACCCTCCCATCCAGGGCGTCAAGTTCCGTTTGAGTCCATTTGAGTATGCCGAAAGAGTACATCAAAACCGGCATGACCCACCCGTTGAAGGCGCGCACCTTATTTCCTCCTGACAAAAGACTGTTAAGCACTTTTTTCAGGCGGCCAAAGAAACGCTCCTTCAACGATTGTTTCATGTCAACAGTATTGATGCCCAACGCTTCCGACATACCCAAATACTTATAGGTCTCGGTTGAAGAAAGGGATCTAAGGTTTATGGAATCCGAGAGTTGAACTCCCTCGGATTCCACAATCCCCCCTCGCTTGACATGCATGACCGCACATTTGTCCACACCAAATTCCATCCTGATGGCGCTACTAAAGTTTTCTGTTATCTTTAATAGCTCCATCAGTTGCAATCTGTTGGGGGCAAAGAGTTTAAGGTCATCCATGTAAAGAAGGTGAGATATTACCTGACCACCTCTCTTCAATCGATAGCCTAGACCTGAATCCTCCAGCAATGTGCTTAGGGGATTCAAGGCTAAGCAGAACCAAAGCGGACTCAAACTATCACCCTGAAATATACCTCGCTCAATCCTTATAGGTTCGCTATTCCGCTGGACATGCCGACACCCTGGATAGCGAAGAACCGTCCTCCACTGCCCCATACACGATGTCAGGAAGGTGCGTAGAGTTGCATCAATCTTATACAACTCCAGCACCCTCATGAGCCACGTATGTGGCACGGAGTCATAGGCCTTCTTGTAGTCTATCCAGCATGTCGACAAATCCTTACGGGATCGACGAACCTGTTGGCTGATGGCTATGTCAATCAGGAGCAGCTCCTTGGTACCACGGGACCCATTCCTACATCCATTTTGAGAGGGAGACATGATATTATTAGTGTCTATATGATTGTTAATTTTAGTTCTCAAAATGGATGTAAGAATCTTATAGACCGTCGGCAAACATGTGATCGGTCTATAATTTTATTTTTTATTTTTTTATTTTTTTTATTATTATTATTACTAGCTTCTGCCCGCGACTTCGTCCGCGTGATTTTTTTCACCCCCGTTCAGTTTCGTCTTTGGTCACTGCTCTGCACTTTTATGTCGTAGCGTGATTTTATATAGTTTATACTATTTCTCATGACACTAACACATACAAAAATATTTTTGAAGTGAAAACTTCTTTAGCGGCGTTGAGCACTTTTTCTGTAATGGGTATAAAATCTTAAACTCGCGTCAGGACACGTGCGCGTCAGGACACGTGACCTGATCGAAAAAGCGTAGGACAGCGCAGGGCGCTTCCGCGAATGATAATTGTAATAGTTTTAAAGTTAAATTTTTAATGTAAGTAATATAAATTGTCATGTTTGTGTACGATAGCGCAATAAATGAATATTGTATTCTACCACATAAATGATAGTACTTTTATACTGATAAAGCAATTGGTGCAAAATTATTCCCTAACCATTCCAAAATATCAAACATGCTCAACGTTAATAATCAAGTTTTTACTTCTGCCGGCACTCCCGGAGTGCAACCCGTTTTTTTTCAATCCGACTGGCAGTTCTAGAGATTTGCACGTTAAAGAAACAAATAAATGAAAAGCTCTTCATCTTTTTATTTTAGTATAGCTTAGTATAGATAAGGCGCTGAGACAATAAAATGAAAGGCTTTAATAATTGAATATTGTAACTAAACCTACAATACAAACGTCCATCAGTCCGAAGAGCGAGAGAATACAATATTTTGATGAAAAATCCAATTCAAGCTTCAGTGAAATTTTTCAGTGCGAGCACGCCGGAACTACACCCCAGGGTGCTATTGGAAACATTCATAAAATGCATTGCATTTCGTGATTTCACAGAAACAGAACTGTTCCCTACTCACTGTAGGTCTGCAACGACGTAGAAAAGTATTTATCGTTACTTATTTGTAAAACTTGATATGTGAATAGTTCCACTTTGCCCCATCAAGCCGCCACCCTGCTGTGGCAAAGTAGACTGCCTAAATTTCGCAGTGGAATATGCCCCACTAATTAGATTTGATGGGGCAGATTCCACTAGTATAAAATCTTGGTGGATTCTGCCCCACCAGGGATAGCATATCAGAATTTGAGAAACAGAACTGTTTCCTACCGACGTCTGCAACGACGTAGAAAAGTGTTTTTCGTTAGTTATTTGTAAAACTTGATATGTGAGTAGTTCCACTTTGCCCCATCAAGCCGCCACCCTGCTGTGGCAAAGTAGACTGCCTAAATTTTGCAGTGAAATATGCCCCACTAATTAGATTTGTTGGCAGATTCCACTAGTATAAAATCTTGGTGGATTCTGCGCCACCAGGTATTAGTATATAGGTAAGAATTTGTGTAGGTAAGTTTGCTTGTACTTTTATATTTGTTTGTCAAATAATAAATGTAAACCTATTTGTAAGTAAAACGTTATTAGTGCTGGAAACTTAGATTACAGGGTAGGTTTAGCATGTTATTGAGTTGTTTTTCAAATATTGTCCTATTTTTTAGAAAAAAAGATTTGAATCTATTAATTATTATTCCTTTCCGGATTTTCTATTTATTTTTCCTTTCCGCATCAGCCAAACGCTTAGTCACTGAGCCAAACGTATCATCAAAATGAAAAGTAAAATAATGTCTGAAAAATAATAATGGAATGTCTCGTCATACATTAGTATAAAACAAACAAATCTAATAAGAAAAATCCCAAAAGTCATACAATATTCAAATCTCATACCACGACAAGTAACGCACCCTCTCCTCATACAAAATTATCTTCAGCACACCCGGATAGGTAAGGTCAACAAAAGAGATAGGTATGCATATATAGTTGGAAGTTTTTTTAGAAACCGATGGAGGTCTTCGATTGAAACTTAATGAATGAACTGTTTATTTTCTACTTTTTAAATTAAATTACATTTGAAAATATCTACTGCCTCGCTGGTGCAGCGGTCGCAAAGCGCGACTGCTGAGCATGAGGTCTTGTGTTCGATTCCCAGATCGGGCAAAATGTTATTAGGTTTTCCATCAAGAATTTCTCAGTAATAGTCTCGGAGTCTGGATTTGTGCCCGGTTAATGGCAATAGGCTCGCGTTTTAAATGGGACTTAAACATAATTGGCGAAATGTGGGTGAACTAATAGGTATACCTCTGCCTAACTGGGCACTTCTGGGATTACAGGCGTGATGTTATGTTATGAAAATATCTATCGGTTTCCAAGAAAACTTCAACTATAACTGACGACTCTCTCTTTTGTTGACTGTACATAAAAAACTCCTAACGTAACATCTTTGACATTAATCTCATTAGGAGGCCTTTTTGAGCTCCCAAATGAACGTGTAACAGTTACAAAGTTACACACTGCAGGTAACTGATAGTACTATCTAAATATGCTTATTTTACCCCTTTTGAGTTTAATGGGTAATGAAGTTATGGGAAGGTTGGCGTCAGAAATAGGTGAAAAAGAGAACTGTTTCCATGTAAAATATGATGGCTTATTTACGTATTTTAATTGTGACTGCTGAGCGTGGGGTTCTGGGTTCGATTCCCAGGTCAGGCAAAAAGTGTTATAGGGTTATTCCGTTTGAAATTTCGCAGTAGCAGCAAGAACTTTGGAAGTTGGTGGTGTGACACCCTTGTGTCTAGGAAAGCTTACGTGCTTTCCTAGGCACGGGGGTGTGAAAATGAATAAATGTGTTTCTAAGCGCAAAACTCGAGAGCAACTGGACCAATTTGGCTGATTATTTTCTTGTTGTGTTCGTTTTTTCCGGGTAAAGGTTTGTAGTCAGATTTTTTTGGAAAATCCACAGGAATACTCGGAAAGCACCCGTGCGGAGCCGGGGCGGTTCGCTAGTTCTTAATAAATATTTTTTAGTAAGTAGGTAACTTGATTTTAAATTTTTGAGAAAGTCTTCGTTAAATTCTACAAAGAAAGTAATTTAATGCCCTTTAGCACAAAGATATCGGAAGAAGTGAATAGCATCTATTACCCTAGCTTGTTTTTCCAATCTGATACCTAAAATAAACGTTATTTTCGCCATGAATTTGCAAGTTTGCCGATTCAAAAGAGCTTTCTAACGTTCAATGGAACAAAAATATTATTATGTGGATCGGATATCGTCACTCGTACTTATATAAAACCTTGTTTTTAAAGACTTCGTTGTGCATTGGAATACGCTGATTCATTACTGATGAAATAGTTCAACTAATTAAGTTAAATACCACCAAAAACAAAACTTGTAAAAATTCCAAGTCTCGCAACTCAGTTCTTCTACCGTAAAAAGTTGTGAGATCCATGTAATACCAAGTCAGTCGATTTATTCAGTCCCTACTTAAGGGACCTTCTGTCTTAAGTTATTACGTAATTAGCATTTATGTTTAAATAAAATAGATTGACTTGGCAATCGCATGAAAACACAATGTAACTCACAATCAATACATATTGTAGTAATAAGATTGTTTAGTGCGATAGCAAAATCGCGCTGACTGAGTCGCGAGACTTAGTTTTTTACAAGTTTTGTTTTTGATGGCATTGTTTCCATGCGATGGCCAAGTCAATCTATTATAATTAAACATAAATGCTAATTACGTAATAACTTAAGACAGAAGGTCCCTTAAGTAGGAAAAACTAAAATATTTTGCAATTTCAGTCCAGATTTCTAGATACACCAACTGCATAAATAACTTTGTAATCTCATATGACATGATATAATCGTATGGGATTACAAAGTTATTTATGCAGTTCAAATTTAAGAATTGGTGCATCTAGAAAACTGGACTGAAATTGCAAAATATTTTAGTTTTTCCTTGATTTATACACTAAACACTAATTGCACTCAAAATTTTGAAGCTTCTATATCTACTAGAAGTGCCTTAGACTTTTGATGATCACACCAACTGCATAAATAACTTTGTAATCCTTTAAGATTATATCATGTCATATGGAATTACAAAGTTATTTATGCAGTTGGTGTATCTAGAAAACTGGACTGAAATTGCAAAATATTTTAGTTTTTCCTTGATTAATACACTAAACACTAATTGCATTCAAAATTTGAAGCTTCTATGTCTACTAGAAGTGCTTTAGATTTTTGATGATTGGTTTAAGAATTGGTGTATCTGGAGAACTGGACTAAAATTGCAAAATATTTTAGTTTTTCCTTGATTAATACGCTAAACACTAATTGCATTCAAAATTTGAAGCTTCTATGTCTACTAGAAGTGCTTTAGACTTTTGATGATCGGTCAGTCAGTGAGTGACAAAATTAAGAACTTTGACTAGTTATAATTCTTAAACTACTGGTTCAAATTGAATGAAATTTGAAATATACTATGTTTATACAATGCTTGCTTGGTAACTAGAAACACAGGCTTCTAGTTTAATCCACAACGAAGTTATAAGGGGTCGAAAATGGCCTGAACTGCTTCGAGAAAAGTATGGTACGGCCGTGCCGCTTTTTTTTGCTCGACTTGGCGGGGGCACTGCCGTGCCCCTCGATTAAAGGCTTGAGAAAATTGGTCATGCTTTTTATATTTTTATACTAACGCTTTGGTTACAGCAAATCTCTATTGAAACTAATATTATCTATTTTTACATAATATAATAAAGCTACAGAGCTTTTTTGTCTGTTTGTTTAAGCCCGCTAATATCTGGAACTAGAAGTCGTATTGGAAAACAAAAATATTTTTTTGCTTTCTATTCTAATTAACTATGTTAGGGTCGGCTTTCAGTTTAACCGGATGCAGCTGAATATCATTATTTTACATGGAGCCTATGACATCCGGGACCAACGGCTTAACATGCTGTCCGAGGCACGAAGGAGTCTCGGTGTGTAAAGATGGTCACCCATCCATTGACCAACCCCGGCAAGTTTAGCTTAACCTGATGGATCCACCCGTGCGGCTGTTATTACTTAACCACGCAATGAATTTCACAACGATCAACAATTCCCTCGCCCCACCTGTTCTAGCTTCCCTTTTCCTATCCTCCCTTTATTCCTAGTCCCCTAGTCCCCGAATATTACGTCGGATCCTTAGCTTATGGCACGTATGACGTAGTCATTAGGCCTCGTACACACGCTTAGCTCGTCGTATACTTCGTACATGTAAATGAGTTTGGTTGATTGATTAATTACTTAATGAATAAGGTCTAGGTTTGATGAAGGTGCTAAGTTAAGATAGGGTTAAATGATGAAGGTATTTTAAGTTGTGTGGGGCCATGTTTCAGATGTCGGAAAGTTGTGTCGTACGGAATGGAGAAGAGATATTATGTGTCGTATAGATAAAATAT